>CM053160.1:3755000-5005000 GCA_028571685.1 Heterohyrax brucei | reverse complement strand
ATTTCCTTTCCATTAAACACCAGCCTTTCCTAACCTCTCTTCTGTTTCTTTCGTGCTTGTATACGTGATGAGGAAATTGAGTCAGGCAAATAATGTCATGTTTCAAAAATTTTTTTCTCGTTGTAGACAAACACATTAAACTTGAAAAGTATAAAAAAGAAAGTAAAAATAATCTTTCTTCCCACTGCCTAGGGACATGTTTTCACACATTTATTTCCAGTTTCTTCTCTCCGCATCTATCTTGTTTTTAACAAGACGATGATCGTGTTGAGCGCTGTACTTTCTGCCCTGTAGCTTTGATGTCACTGGTGCATTGACCGGCTGCTGCTGCGTAATGAAACGTCCCAGAATCCAGTGGTTTTCTTCACCGTTGTTTGTTATCACTATGAACAGCAGCTGATCAAATTTATTGGGGTGACTTGGCTTGGGCACCTCTGTGACGCATGTCTCTCATCCTTCTCTTGGAACTAGGGATCCAACCTGGCTGTTAAGGACTGAATTGTGTCCCTTCCCAACTCAGCTAGTCTGTGAGTCCCAATACTGTGTGATTATCCAGCGTTTGGTGACCTGACGTGATCTGGCCTGTGTGTTGTAATTCCTACCTCAGTGACATTAATGGGGTGGGATTAGAGGCAGTTATATTTACAAGGCAAGAATCAATCTACAGGATTAGGTTGTGTCTTAAATAAATCTCCTTTGAGATATAAAAGGGAGAAGTCAGAAGAGAGAGGGGGGGCACCACATACCACCAAGAAAATAGTACCGGGAGCAGAGCATGTCTTTTAGATCTGGGGTTCCTACATGGAGAAATTCCAAGACTAGGGGAAGATGGATAACAAGGAGCATCCTCTAGAACCCACAGAAAGAGGAAACTTTCCCCTGGAGCTGGTGTCCTGAATTTGGACTTCCAGCTTACTGGACTTTGAGAAAATAAATTTCTTTTTGTTAAAGCCACCCGCATGGGGTATTTCTTGTACAGCAGCACTAGGTAACTAAAACGCTGGGCTTGCTGTTTTTCTTTATTTTCGTTGTGATGAAAATTAATGCAACAACACCTTCACTGGTTCATCCGTGTTTACATGTCCAGTTCGGTGTCATTATCACGGTCTTTGTGTGGTGTGCCCTTTGTCGGTACCGTTCTCCAAATCACCCCATCACTGCCAACATGAGACCAACACCCCTAAGCCCCAGCTCCCCACCTCCTCTCTCCCCCTCCTGCCCCCGGTAACCACAGATAATCTTTGGTTTCTATATGCTTATTTCATATAACTGAGATAGTACAGTATTTGTCTTTTTCAGACTGCCTTATTTCACTCAGCATGATCTTTTCCAGGCTCATCCACGTTGTAGCATGGCTCAGGACTTCATTTCTTTTTCAGTCTGTTTATTATTCCCTTGTGTGCATATGGAAACCCTGGTGGCCTAGTGGTTAAGTGCTACAGCTGCTAATCAAAAGGTTGGCAGTTGGAATCTGCCAGGTGCTCCTTGGAAACTCTGTGGGGCAGTTCTGCTCCATCATGTAGGGTCATTGTAGGTCCGAATTGGCTCGACATCAGTGGGTTTGGTTTTATTAGTTTTGTGTGCACACACTGCATTTTGTTTATGCAGAAGTTGCAGGATGGACATTGAGGTGGTTTCCGCCTTTGCCCATTGTGCAAAGAGATGCAGTGACTTTATATACGTACACAAGCTCTTTATCAGTCAGCTGTTTTCTATCCTAAGGGTCACCACGAGCTGGCATCAACTTTACAGCAATGGGTGTGGGTAGAACCACAAGAGGACGTGTAGAAATATGTATGGTCCCAACAGACAACGCAGAGAACGATGTCGTTGCCTCTTCTGCTCACTGGCACGGAAGGGCAGATGGCTTCTCTTGTGCTTATCCCAGCCTCTGCCGCGTGAGGAAGAAGTAACTTCTCTCAATTTCTCTGGAATTCCTTTCAATAATAGCTCCTGCCACTTTATATTATACATGAATACTCAAGCCCATTTAAAATACCATCTGACAAAATAACCTGTACAATTTCTTCATAGATGAACATGAGGAAACTAACGACGGCAAGATTAGCTCCTGGCAGGAGCTTTGGAGCCGGCTGTGGTTCCTGGTGGAAGTGGTGAAGAGTTCTCACTTCCTGCGGACATGCAAAGGAGGAAAGGAACACAGCTAACACAGTTTGCTTGGTCCCTGAGGGCTTATCGGTCACTGTGGGTGACAGGGTTTTTTCTCAGGGAGCTGGAGGGAGGTCTGAGATGTCTTGAGGGTGCAGGTGGCTCTGTCCCTTGCCTGCCTCTATTTGTGAGCTACTTCAAAGTGACAGCACTCTTTGGGGTTGTGGCCTTGACAAAGTGATCCCTGCCTGACTCCTAGACAATTATTGTGTGGTGAAACCCATCAGGGAAAAAAACCTCATCAGCTGCCCATCCAGACCTGTCACATTGTCTTTGCAGCCCCTCCACATGTCCCACGGGCCCCAGGAGCAGGGGCTCCTCCCTGGTCTGCACTACCTTTTCTCAGAATGTCGCTGTTTCTGCGTAAGCTTTGCTGTGTGTCTGCTTTTAGGCAGCAGTCTAACATCATGTTGTGGATAAACTTCTAGATCAGTGGCATCTTTGCTTTATTTTATTTGGTGCAATGAGTCTGCATAGTGCAGAGACACTGTGGAAAAGGAAACTCCATCCCACAGAGAAAAAATTACTCCCTTTTAATTCCCTCCTGACCTTTCTGATTAGGTTGAGAGCAGAATCTCACATGGCCGCTGCAAGACCCTTAACAGCTCTGTGACATTTGCCAGTCTCTCTTTTTAATTAATATCTCCTCTGCCAGACAGTAACAGCAGAGACTTGTCACTTGCTTAGAATTAAGATGACAAAGCTGATTTGTTCAGTCACTCCGTAAAGATGGGGGAGCACTTGAGTAGTCTACATGGTCACCACGCTTGGCTTCTAACCAAAGGGTCAGAGATTTGAGTCCACTCAGAGGGACCTGGGAAGAAAGGCCTGGTGATCTACTTCCAAAAACCAGCAAGTGAAACCCTGTGGAGTGCAGTTGTACTCTCATACACGTGGGGTCACTGTAAGTGGATGTCAACTTGACGGCAGCTTTAAAAACAAAAAAATGGAATGGATCTCCCACCCCAAATTTGATTCTGGTGTTGAAACTGTTGATCACACTCATACACCAAGACCACTCATGCAGTGAAGCTTTCTGGGAAGGCAGACAGCCTCCCAGGCTGGCCCACAAGTGGCTGGAGGGAGCGAGGAAGGTGACCAGTTGGGTGTGATGGCGGCCGGGGCTGGACTGCGGGTTCCCCTGCACAGCAGTCAGGGTTGGCGTGGTTGGAGCTTCTCTTCTGTCTCAAAGGAGGGGGCATGCAGGCTTTCCTATTAGCTTGCCCAGATGTGGGACCAGGGGAAGAAAGAGAGAGAGGCGAGACTTGAAAGCTGTCCGTAGTAAGACATCAAACACGGCTGTAGCCAGACCCTTTATCTCATTTGGACTAGTTTGCTTGAGTAGAAACAAGAATATTTTGGATGAGACAATTCAACTGCCCAGAAGGTAACTTCTGTACTTTCCGAGAGCCCCTCCCATGGTGTTTGTAAATCCCAGTGGCTCAGCCCAGTCTGGAAGCCAGAATGCAGGATGCTCACTGTTGTGGCTCCTTAGGAATAGGTCTGGCCCAGAGCCCGGAGCTGCCTCTTTATAAGGGAGCCAGCTGCAGCCCTGAGTTTGAAATTCCTTTCCCTGACCACAGTGAGCAGCATGAGGGGGACAGGATTAGAGCAGGAGGCCCTGGCAGCACATCACATGTCACCACCCCCCAGCAGATGTCAGAGTGTGGGCAGAGCCCTGGATGACCAGATGAGGTGTCTGTCCTGGGACATGGTCGTCAGGGCTGTTCCAGTTGCAGGCAGGGGGATCCTGGATGGTCTCAGTGTCCTGAGGAGCGCCCTGAGAGCCTCTTTCAGAACAAAGGTGGGTCTCGGCAGGGAGGGGACCCTCAGGTTGCTCCAGGGTTATGGTGAGACGGAAGTCAGCGTGGAGGGTGCTCCTCACCTGTCGAGTCCCAGCTGGAGCTGCCCCAAGATGCAAGGTATCATGGGTGACCAGGAACCATTCCACTTGTGTGAGCCCCTGCATACTTTGCCAGGACAAAATCTAGGAAGAAGAGGCAAAAACAAAACATCAGTAGATTGTGACTCCTGGCACCTCGGTGTGTGTCAGAGTGACTGTCTTCCACTGATCATCTCTGGGCGGCTTTTTGTGAGTGGATTCACCAGGGCTGTTTTTCGAGATGGCTCAGGGTGAACTTGAATCTCCAGCCTTCTGGTTAGCATCGAGTGCATTAACCATCTGCACCACTTAGGGAGTATTACTTTTATTATCAACAGCCATTCGCCACTGGTTGAGTACTTCCTGTGCCACGGGCACTGTGCTGAGTGATTTGTCCCATTGCGGCATTTGCTTCTGAGCTCACAATTTCAACAACATTGCCTGGGCACCACCGTGGGCCAGTCCCTCCTGTGCACACACGGAGTACAGTGGTGGCAGTGGCCCTGCCCTCAGGCAGCTGATGTTCCAGTGGGCGAGACAGACCCACCGTTGCACGGAGAGGGTGGTGATGTTGAAGAAAGCCCTCGAGGTAAAGGGTGAGAGAGAGGGCCTGGTGTGAGCTGGGAGGGTGGCAAGGCGGGCCTGACTGAGGAAGTGGCGTTTGAGCTGAGACCTGCGTGGTGAGGGATCTGGCTTGCCAAGGTCGGGAGAGAGAACATTCCAGGAAAGGGGAAGAGTGAGTTCAAGGCTCAGAGGGGAGCAAGGATGTGTGTTTGTGTATTTTACATTGATTTTCATTTTAATTCTCACCAGAATACAAAATGTAGGTAGAACAACCCCTGTTTGCAGATGATAGTTGTCTCTTGTCCAAGGCTGCTCAGTTAGCAGAAGGCCCAGAATTCCAGGCCAGGAAGACCCTTTTTCTCAGTGCTGTCTAGGGGCAGGAGCAATGTTTGAGAACAATGTCCATCTAATCCCTCATTAGGAGAAAAAATGACCCCAGGAGAAATCTTCTTCTAGAAGACAGAACATGCTACTTCTTGCCAGGGAGATTTCTGTAACCCTCTGTCAACTTGGACAAGCCCAGAGCCCTGAGTCTCAGTTTCCTGTTCATGTGATGGGACCAGTCACACCTTCCCACTCAACCTAGGGATGTGACACATTGGACGTGCAGGTGGTGTGGACAGCTTGGCAGTGGTGGACAGAAGTCTCAGGGATTTAAGTGGAGGCACGACGGTGGAATCGGAGGGAAAACTGGACAGAGCCACTTCTGCAAGCAGGCGTGGTGTTGGGAGCTTTTGTCCCTAACGGAAGGTGGCATTCTCACTGCTGTGTTCACTGTGAATCGGCAGTGCCTGGTTGTGCCCCTTGTCAAGGCTGTTGGCAGTCTACCCGCAAGTGAGCCGAGGGTCGAGGGCACTCGTTTGGCTGCTGCGGGAGCGCGCAGAGAGACGGCTGGGAGGCGGCCGGGCCTCGGGTGCAGTTCCAGCCCCGCGGGCGGCTCCCGCTGCAGCTTCTCAGCTGTGACTCCAGGACAGCGCAAGGAGTCACAGCCCGGTGCCAGGACCAGACACCTGTCAACAGAGGGCGCTGAAGACAGGCCGCCCACTCTGATTGGGCCAGCTGGGGTCACGTGCCAGGCTTTGACCCAATCACTGGGGGCCAGAGGAACAGCAGCCGCTGATTGGCTGCTTTTCAGTGGGGGTGGGGCCAGCTCCAGCCAGAAGCACGTGGTCTGAGAGGGGCCGAAGCCTACTGTCCAGGGCTGAGGGGTGCCAGAGCCGGTCCTGGGCCAGACTCCCTTGAACACAGGTATCTGGGTGTGACCACTGTCTCTCTTTCTAAACTTGTAAGTCAATATGTCCCTTTTCTCTTTGGAGTTTTTAGGACCCTTCAGAAATCCTTTCCAAAATCGGTCATGACATATAAATAGAGATACTGGGTTCCCTCTGGGTGTCACGGGACATTGTTGAAGTCAGTGGTGAGCCACAGCAACCCCATGCACTGGAAGGAAACACTACGCGGTCCTGAGCTATCCTCACAACCGTCACTGTGTGTGAGTTCATCACGGCAGCCACGGGGTGACTCCATCTGCTTAGAAGTCTTCCTCTTTTTCACTGAACTTCTACTTTACCAAACACGGTGTCCCTCTCCAGGGACTTGTCCCTCCTGATAACATGTCCAGATACATGAGACGAAGTCTCACCATCCTCACTTCTAAGGAACGTTGTGACTGTGCTTCTTCCAAGACAGATTTGTTCGTTTTTCTGGCAGCCCACGGGCTGTAAGTTCACCAACACCATCTAATTTACTGGATTTGATAACTGTCTTTGGCCATGCTTCAGCTACTTGCCAGTAAAGAAAGTGCTCCTTAAATTGACATGTGAAGTAAGAGCATAGATACTTTTGCCCCGTCTAGTAACAGGAGCCCTTGTGGCCCAGTGGTTAAGAGCTTGGCTGCTAACCAAAAGGTTGACAACAGTTCAAGTCCACCAGCTGCTTCTTGGAGACCCTGTGGGGACAGTTCTACTCTCTCTTAAGGGTTGTTGTGAGTCAGAATCAACACAATGACAACAGGTTTTTTATTTGTTTGGTCTTGTGACAAGATTAGCTCAAATCTGATATCCAAAGTGCTTGTTGGAGCCCATACTCTCAAAAGGAATTTAGAGACGCTTACATCTTGGACACATCAGACCTGACAGAAAACCATTTTCCTGTTTTTGGTTCCCTCTGTTTAATTCTACACGATCTTGTTTTTTTCCTCTAGAGGAGGCAAGCAGGGACTTCTCCATCATCCACACTCTTTGATGCTCACTCACCTGGGCCTGGCCCTGGCAGATGCCAGCAAACAGCTGTCCTAGACCTTGAATTCCTGTAGACATTGCATCCCAGCCAGTGGCAGGTTTTAGAGAAGAGAGTGCTGGTGATAGCATTGCAGAGAGGAGAGTTGGCTCTGACTCATGGTTACTACATGCCCCGTGGTGAAATGATGCCCAGTCCTACACCATTAGTCACAAATCCTGGTGCAACCCAGCCAAGTTCCTGGGAACTGTAGTAACAGAGCAAGTGTTTATTTTATATATTAATCTCAACACTTATGCATTTTAAGGAAGAGAGTGAATGACTTAAACAGATTGGAAGAATGGATCCTATCCCAACGCCACACCTGATGTATAGTGATGAAATGTTGCCCGATCCTGCGCAGTCTCTGTGTTTGAGCCTTACTGCTGTGAAGTGGTGTCTGTTTATCTCATGGAAAATTGCCTTAATTTTCATCGTGACCCTCTGCTTTACCAAATAAGATGTCTTTTTCAAACTTCTGGTCCTTCCTGATAGCATGCCCCAAGTAAATGAGTGAAGTACTTCTGGGGAATGGTTAACATTCCTCCTGTCTCATGGAAATCACCAAGCATTGTTTCCTGGGTCCATTATTTGAAAGCAAAAATGAAACCTTCATGATTTTCCAGGGTTTAGAGATTACTAAACATCACCAGGGAAGGAGGTACATGTAATAGGCAATTTCTTATTTTGCAAATTGAGTGTATTATGAAAATGGAAAAATAATTACTGATTCATCCAAAGTAGTGAAGTGTTTATTTGTTAGAGAAAGGGGAAGATTGAACTTTTCTTTCTGTATGGGTGAAGGCCAGCGTCGTGGGTGTCGTTTGGCTTTCCTCGGAGCTTAAAGGTCAGGGCCACTCACGTCCTCTTGTACTTTCTGCAGTTTTGAGAAACAAGCCCCTCCTGTGTTTAAGGACTCAGACAAAGGAAGGAAGTAGTTGGGTTTGATGTGGACAATTGTGAAGAGAAAAATAGATTTACAGTCAGCAATTTTATTCATTTGAGTCCTGAAATATTATTCACAAAATCCTGGGACAACCCAGGCGAGTTCCTTGGAATTGTAATAATAAAAGTGTTTATTTTATATATCAATCTCCATATTTATGCACATTAAGGAAAAGACAGTGAATCAATTAAGCAGATTGGAAGAATGGATTCTATCTCAGCATCATACCTTTCCTCTTCACAGTTTCAATATGGCAGAAATAGGGCACACAGAATTTTCCTTGAGCTCTACTTTCTTGCTGGCTTCTCACAGCCTTGGCTCATGCTTTCAGGGTGGAAAGTTTCGTTCATACTCAGGCTTGCTGATAAGAGTATATGGCCTTCTCGTCTTAAAGAAAGAGTTTCCTACAGGTGTCAGTGACATAAGCTGATCGGGAGTTCCACTTCTTGAGGAGAACTTGGCTGGCTCAGGATTAAAGGAAGACTCAGGAGGAGCACTCAGATTTTGTCGTCACAAGGAATTGGCATTCTCCTTCATTTTCCCATCAAGTCGTCAGCACTTCATGTCACCCAGTGTGGACTCTGAGTTCTCTAGTTTATTGGTGTTTGGTTATCTGTTCAAACATCATTTAGTGTTTTCAGGTCTGTGCTAGACTCTGGGCATTAAAAATTACCCACAAAAGCACGGTCAAGACAACTGTGTAAAGAATGATGCTCTGGGCTAAGAGGAGGCCTTTATAAATCACTCTTGGGAAACTTCGAGGCATAGTGGTTAAGTGTTATGTCTGCTAACCAAAAGGTCGTCTGTTCATATCTGCCAGATGTTTCTTAGAAACTCTATGGAGCAGTTCTACTCTGTCTGATAGGGTTGCTATGGGTAAGAATCAATCAGTAGCAATGGGTTTGGCTTGTGGGTTTCTGCGGCCATATTTAAGCAAATGGTTAATTGCTCAGCTGTTAACCAAAAGGTTGACAGAGTCCATCCATAAATACCTTGGGAGAGAAGCCTGGCAATCTGCTTCTGATTTGTGCAGTCCAGCTCTGCCCTGACTCCTGTGAGTTTTTCTTGGGTTGGAGTGGATTCATTGGGAAATTGTCTAGATGGCAGTTGATTTATGGGGCCATCTTTCAGGAAGAAGCTAACTCTAACTAAGGGAGCATGTCATCTGGGAAAGCTTTCCATAGAGCACAACATTCTAGTAGAGTCTTAAAGAAGAGTGGGATTTTCCATGAAGAAAAAAATGAAGTGGAAGTGACAAGATCAATAATGAATGTTTGTTGAGCACTTACTATGTATCAGGCAGAGTTCCAAGTGGTTTAAATGTATTACTGTAATGAATACCCATGACTGCTTTATGGGGTATAGTAATAGTTATTGACTACTGTCTTAGTCATCTAGTGCTGCTTTAACAGAATTACAAGTGGATGGCTTTAGAAAGAGAAGTTTTATTCTGTCACAGTCCAATAGGCTAGAAGTCCAAATTCAGGGCATCAGCTCCAGGGGAAGGCTATCTCTGTTCCAGAGTAAGGTCCCTGTCATTAATCTTCCCCTGGACTGGGGGTTTCTGAGGTTCAGCGACTCTAGTTCTTTCCAGAGATGCACATGGCTCCTGACATTGACTCTTGGTGGTATGAGGTCCCCAACTGTTTCTACCAGCTTCTTTCTTTTATATCCCAAGAGATTGTGTGAAGGCACAATACAGTCTTACACACTGAGTCCTGCCTCACCAACACAACTGCTGCCCATCCTCCTTCATTAACTTCACAGAGGCAGGATTTACAACATGGAAAAACTTCACAAAATACCAGGAATCACGGCTAAGGCAAAGTGCTACACACATTTCTGGGGGAACACAGTTAAATCCATGACAATCACCTTTTACTAATAGAGTCATAGTTAATGTAATTGAGTCATAGTGAATATAAATTTCTTGCTCAAGATCCCTCAGCTGTGTTTCTTTAGGGTGATAAAATGAGTTTTTCTGTTGCTCTGTCTGCCCCCTTGTCTGTACTTCTGTCCCTCTTTCCTCTCTTTCTCTCTTCCCTCAGTCCACAGATGGGGGATGTTGGAAGATTGAGAATCTGCCTGAGACTCAAGCCAAGGCTCTCACTGCTCATTGGAATTACCAAGGCAGCCTCCAGTTTACAGTAACTGTACAGGAAGGTTTATTCATATTAAAGTTGTATTGTGGGTTTCATGCATGCAAAACCTGGGCAATGAATAAGGAAGAAGGAAGAAGAATTGATGCCTTTGAATTATAGCATTGGCAAAGAACACTGAATATAAAATGGACTGCCAGAAGAATGAACAAATCTGTCCTAGATGAAGTACAGCCAGAATGCTTCTTAGAAGCAAGGATAGCCAAACTTTGTCTCCCGTGCTTTGATTATGTTATTAGGAGAGACCAGTCCCTGGAAAAGAGCATCATCCTTGATAGAGGGTCAACTAAAAAAGAAGCCCCTCAACAAGGAGGACTGACATACTGGATGCAACAGCCGGCTCAAGCATCACAACAATTTTGAGGGTGGCACAGGCCCAGGTAGTGCTTCATTCTGTTGCACTTGAGGTTGCTATGAGTCAGAACCAACTCGATGGTACCTCATTACAGCAACAAGTCTTTGCTTGGGGAGCATGTCTCTCAGTAGTGCAATCTAAGCAGGTTGACATTTGAATCAAACAGTTGTTATTTGCTTGCTGGTTTTGTGGCAATCAAAAATTGTGCTAAATTTTAATTTAACTCAAGTTAGATAAGAAGACAGTGTTTTGTTTCAGACAGCAAAGAAACGTGATTAACAGATATGGTTGTTTTAATGAGCTTTGCTGAAATGTTAATACTGTATTCAGGTTGGTTAAAGGAATCAGAGAAGACAGTTACGTAATTGTAATTGGATGTCAGGACTTGGATAGATGAATGAACAGGGCCCCTAATTGGTGGAAGCAAAAGGAACAAGGTCACAGAGGAGCTAGACCAAAATGTTGGCTTGCATGCTTCTGTGTTTCTCTCTCTCTGACCTTTCTGGTGGAAAGTAGGTAAAGTCCTAGGTGACTGGTGTAAGCACGAGAGTGTTTATTACAGTGACACACATCTCGTGAAATCCAAGGGCAGTGAAGTGTTATGACTCACGAATGACTTGGAACCAGTGCCAGAGATCCACAGAAAGCTCAGTCTACCTCTCCTTTCTGCAACTCTGGTGTATCTCATTCTGCTGTAAAGCAGCTTGCTCAGCTTCCTAACCTACTGACAGAGAACAGCCATTACCTGCTTCCCTTTCTTTTTGGAGAGGAGTCAGAAAGGTGAGCAGAGATTGGAATTTTTGAATCTCCATCCTGAACTCTTTCAAGAACAGGCTCACTGGCTCAGTGTGGGCCAGCACTCAATGGTGACTGGGAGCAAGGCCATTTTGAATAATATGGAGACCAGGAGCCGGGTCACAATCACCATGGTAGGTGAGCACTGCTGGAGAGCTAAACTCACCTTCAGCAACATTTGAAATCTTTCCATAACTCAGGTGGTGCATGAAGCAATGGAAAAAGAAACATAGTCCCTGAGCCCATGAGAGTTGACAGGCTCAGAACTTTTTCTTGGTTTGCAAACCCTGCTTCAGAACCTCCAGGCATACAGGGAGGTCTAGGACTCATGTGTTTATAGCCTGTTGTGCTGGTGTGAGAGGTGTACTTGACTGTCAGACCCACTAGACAACCATTTCCCCCTTCAGTAACCCCTCCTAATCATGTCTGTTGGCTGGTATTTGCTGTCTCACTTTTCTTTGTTACAAGTGTCACTCAACTCACCCAGTGCCCTGGTGTTGTGTATTGAATTATGTCCCCTAAAAATGTGCGTATCAATTTGGCTGGGCCATGGTTTCTCAGTATTGTGTGATTGTCCACAATTTTTGTCATTTGATGAGATTTTCCTATGTATTGTAAATTCTATCACTATGTGTAATAGTTAAGACTCTGTGTCAACTTGGCTGGACAAGGATTCCCCATGTTTGGCAGCTGTATCAAGTGGCAGGGGTGGGGCCTGTGGTGGCTTCCCGTCCCTCAGCTCTCATCTTTCTGTCTTCCACTGCTTACTTCCTGTCTGCTGATGTTGCCAGTAGCTCGTGCTCTCTTCTGTTTTGTGTCTGGTTCTTGACACCTGAACTTGCAGCTGCTGGATTCATAGACACTTACAGCCAGCAAGTGAGAGTCCTGTTCCCTGTCCTGCCCATCCTGGGTTCACCAGCCTCTGTAGCTCCGTGAGTCAGAAGAAACCTTTCAGTGTTGCCCACTGTCTTGGGATCTGCCGACCTACACAACCTGTGATCAGGAAATCTAATCTCTGACCTGCTGACCATGGCTATGAGAGGCTTGTGCCAGGACTTAGGATGTTTCATTGTCTACAATTGCAGGAGCTGCTTCTTTTATATAAATCTTTCCTTGTACATATTATACGTGTTACTGGTTTTGCTTCCCTAAAAGCCTAAGATAATTTGATATCAAGAGAGTGGGATACTGCTCTAACAAATACCCAAAATGTGGAAGTGGTTTTAAAAATGGGAATGGATAGAAGACTCAGAAGGAACTGAGGAGAACTATGAACACCAAAGGCGGCACAGATGGTGAGAAACAACGACAGCAGAACCAGACCTGTGTGAGACAGTGCTGGAGCTGAACCACAGAGCGAGAGAGCTGAGCGCCTGTGCACAGAAGTTTCTTCGTGGAGTGGGGTGCCTCCAGGCACTTAAATTTGTGGAGCTACAAAGCTTTGTAACACTTGCCCCAGCAGGATAGATATGAGCCTGAGGCCCTGGCTATGAGGCCATGGTAAAGAGAAGCTGAAGAGGCCAAGAGCTTGAGAAGCTGAGCTGCCTCAGTCTCAGAGGCGTGGCCACGACCTCAGGGGTTTCAAAGGGTGGAGCCATGGTTTCCTATATTTTTAAGAGTGCAGTTGCCACTTGGTTGTGCTTAGGGTGCACCTAAAGCTGAGAGGGCAGAGTTGCTGTCCCGTTGGGCTTTGAAGGCAGAGCAATAGCACAGGGCTGGAGGTCTCCACTCAGAATCCAGAGAGTGTGGCCAACATCTAGAGCCTGGAGGCTAGTGTGTGAATTGTCACAGAGAACAGAGGGTTATTTTCAGAGCTTTGAGAGCTAATGTAGTGTGTTCTGTTGACTTGCTTGTTCTTTGTTTTGCTTTCCTTTCTCCATTTGTGGAGGAAATGTCTGACTTGTGCCTGTCCTGCCATCCTACTTCTGGAAGCTCATAGCTTGTATTCTAGGTTTCACAGATGTAGAAACTTAAAGTTGATTTAAGACTTCTATCGTATGGGGTGGACATGTTTTTGCTATGATGGGATGAATGTGTTACATATTTCAAAGATGTGATTTTTGCAGGCCAAAGACTGGAATGTCTTGAATTGAACTGTGCCCCCCCAAAACTGTGTGTAACTGTTTGGCTGGGCTGTGTTTCCCTATAATTTATGATTGTCCTCCATTTTGTGATTTTCTTATGCTATGTGTTAAAGAGGATTAGTGTGGGACTGTAAATCCCTACCTAAGTTCATCTCCCTGCTCCACTGTAAAGGAAGTTTCCTTGGAGTATGGCTTGCACCACCCTGTATCCTTTCATCCTGCAAGAGATACAAGGAAAGGGAAACAAGCTGAGAATTGGGAACCTCGTACCATCAAAAAGGCAGCACTGGGAGTAGAGTATGTCCTTCAGACCTGAGGTTCCTGCACCGGGATGCTCCCTCACCAAAAACTGATGCAACACAAGGACTTCCCTTCAGAGCTGGCAAAGAAGGAAAGCATTCCCCTGGAGTGGACACCCTGAATTCAGACTTGTAGCCTACCAGACTGTGTAGGAATAAACTTCTTTTATTTTTAAAGCCATCTACTTTGTGGTATTTCTGTTAGAGCAACAGTAGATAACTAAAACACTATGATTCAATAAGATGGATTAGTGGCAGTAATATTGATGAGATAAACAATATCTGATGGTGTCCTGAGTCAGTCTCTTGGGATATGAAAGGGAGAAGCAAGCAGAAAGACAGTGGACCTCATACCATCAAGAAAGCAATGCTGGGAGCAGAAGATGTCCTTTGGACCTGAGGTTCCTACCTGGAGAAGCTCCTAAACCAAGGAAACATGAGTGACAAGAGCCTTCCTCAAGCCTACAGAGAGAGAAAGCTTTCCCCTGGAGCTGGTGCCCTGAGTTCAGAGTTGTAGTCGCCTGGACTGTAAGAGAAGAAACTTCTCTTTGTAGAAGACATCCACTTGTGGTATTTCTGTTATAGCAGCCGTAGATGACCAAGACACTTGGGTAAAGGCTATGGAGGTGTTCCCTCTTCCTTTTCTAACTAGCACTTGCAGACTTCAGCACTCTACTTTAAAAGAGCTATAATTTTATCGACTCTTTTTGAGTGCTACTGTATTTGAAATAGCTTTCTTCTTGTTATTCAAGGACTGATCAAGAGCTGCATTTTGAAATCACATACTGCTTTGTGGATAATAAATTATCAGAGTCCCAAAATAGCCATTAAGTAGGGGAACTGGGCAGATTTTTAGAGTTATGTAATGCACAACAGTGAGACTGGAAATCATTATTTAAATTGTAGCCAACATCCTCACTTTTCTCTGAGTGGAGTTTATATCTGCCTGGCAGATTTGGAAGTGAGAAGTCAAAATGTCAGAGAGCAAAATGCAATCCAAATTGGATTCTTCCTCAGAGGCAGACATTCCTGGGCCAGAGACCAGAGCACTGGGGTGTGGGCCTCAGGCTTGCTGGCCAGGGCCTCCTGGGCCGGGGAGAGCCAGGAATGGCATACAGTGGACACCACGGATGCTCACAGCTTGAGGCTTTGAGGCTTTTTGGCAGTTTCTACTAAAATTCAGATTCTTGTTGGTAAATGTCTTTTTCTGTATGTATGTAAAATGTGATATTTATTAATATTTTAAGATCTAGTTCAGTCTTACCCTTCCAAGAGAATTTTTCCTTAGTTCTTTTTTTATTGTAATTAAGTGGAAGTTTACAAATGCAGTGTGTTTGCTGTGTAACACCCCGTACAGAGACCCCTGTGGAACTCCATCTGTTCTCCCCCTCTGTGATGGCACACTCCTCCTTTCCACTGTGTCCTTCCCATATTCACTCAGCCTGCTCTTGTCCCTTCCTGTCCACCCTCCCGTCTCATTACCAGAGAGGAGCTGCTCTGACGCCCTCGTAAATTACTGTCCAGTCCAGTTTTTGTCTGAACAGTTGTCTTCAGTGCTGCCTTCAGCTCTGGGCTGGGGGCAAGACCGGGGTTGTGCTCTTGGGTGACCCTTCAGGATGAGGTCTTTGAACAGGTCTTTGAACAGAATTCTAGATGTGCACCCCATTTTTCTCCTGGTACATCAGGGCGTCTCTGTTGTACTGCCTCTCAAAGCAGGGAGTGTGTTTTTTTAACAATTCTGATACAAATATGTGTATAACAGAACATTCATCACTTCAATATTTCTTTTACGTGTGTGACTCAGAGACAGTAACGGCATTCACTGTGTTGGCAGCCATCACCACTCTGTCAACTCTTCCATCCTCTTTAACACAAACTCAGTGCCACGTAAGCGGTGGCTCCTCCTGCCCCCCAGACTCGTCCTTCTCTCAGGTTTGTTTTCTGTTATTTATTAGAGTACCTTGTTGTTTGTCTCTTTAATGACTTTCAGAACTAATTCTGTAACGTGAGTATTCTTTGTTATGTGTGGTCCCTGTAGTCTCTGCTCTGTTAGCTTGGGTTTTCAGGTAATGATTGCCTACCAGATTTCCTTAAACACCTGAAATCAATGAATCTCCCAGGCTTTACTGAGGGGCCATGTGTGGTTTTGGGGGGGAAACGTTTAGCACTTGGCCGGGAATTTGACCTTCACCTCACTGAGGCTTTTACTCAGCTTTCACTTGCTGCTTTTATGAAGACACAATATCAGCCAGAGATGAGACTCTAGGATTCTCAGGTCTTTTTTTGAGCATGCACATGGCCCTACACATTGGTGTGACCTTCAAGACTCCCAGGAACATGTTGGAGCCTCTTTGGAAATGTCATTTTTCCCTTTCAAGCTTTCTGATTAGCCTTCTGTTTGTCTCTTAGAAGCAAAGATGGCGAGACTTTGTCTCCCTTGCTTTGGACGTGTCATTAGGAGGGTCTAGCCTCTGAAGAAGGGTATCATGCTTATTAGAGAGTCAATGAGAAGGAGAAAGACCCTTAATGAGATAGACTGCCACAGTGACTTCAGCAGTGAGTTCAAACGAAGCAAGGAGCGCACAGGACAAGGCAGCATTTCATTCTAGTGTAGGTAGGGTTGCTGTGAGTCAGCACTAACCTGGCAGCACGTGAGAACAACTGTTTGCCCATCTGTTATCCACTGCCTCAGATGGTGCTGAAGTCAAACAGGAAGTTAACTGCCTGCAAATGCTTTGGACCAACACCTGCAGGCAAAAGGCTCATGGCCAGGTCAAACGCTATAACCGCTTTTCAAGTGTAGTCTTCCGGGGAACCACCAGACAGGTCAGATAGTGCCAGTGCTTTGGGAATGGCACTTTGAAAGGACGCCAGCCCTGGGTCTGTTTGTCTACTGATTCCCACTAAGAAGGTGGGCTGGAAGATTTTAAAGTTATCACTGGAGCTGGAGAGTAGGAGGTAGGTGGAGGTCAAGTTAAAATGCTAGAAAGCTCTGTGTTCTTAACCGAGATCCACGTATTTTTCTTGCGGAGCTCCTCCCTGGCCTGCTACAAGCCTTTAGTTAATGGCCAGAGTTCTGAAGAAGCCCGGTAAGCAGGTGCAGGCAGGGCTGTCTTCTGACCTCCTTGCACTTCACCAGAGAGAAGGAGAATCACGAGGACTAGCCCAAGGCTGATCCCTGTCGAGCAGATGTCACAGATTCCTCCTTGCTCTGCCATCTGTACCTGGGTGGGCACTAAGTGTCCCACCCTCTGCTTCTCGGCTGAGTTCAGTGCTTCACTGCAATGGCCACATAGAACCTGCAGACCTTACAGTTACACGTTTGTTGGAGAAAGAACAGGCTACAATTTGTACTCAGGAAACGTGAGGGTACAGTTCCTCCCTCAAGACAGTGTCTTCTCAACCATGCCTGCAGGCACCCCTCTTGCTGGTCCCCAGGCCTCTGCTCTGCTCTGGCCAAGTGTTATAAAGTTCTAGGAGCCCTACCGACGAGTGTCCTGAGGCACCCAATTCTATCTGTAAGCCCTGGTCTGAAGGTGCTCCGCTTTAGCTCCGTGGGTCAGCAAACCTAGTTCCACCAAGTGCCCGGAGACATCCAGTACTCCACCAGCGAGTCTCTTTCCCAGAGGCACTCCGCTTTGTCACTCTGTGGACCTGGGAAGCCCACTGCACTGGCTCCAGCCCCTCCTGGCCTTGTTTCTCTGCTGGCGCTTCTCACCTTCTTTGTCTCTCTTGGTGTCTTGGTTCCAGGAGCTTCTCAGCACAGGGACCACGGGTCCTAAGGATCCACTCCACTCCTGGCTCTTCTTTCTTGGTGATGATGAGGTCCTCTCCTCCTGCCTCTGGGATGGCTCATCTTAGTTCTAGATGGCAGACCTGACCATTCCCTTGGTTACTGTTCTATAGACCTCATTGGTGTGGTCCCACCTAGTCACTTGGCTAGGAGTTCGAAGACCATGGAGAGCAAGGCCAAATAAAACTGGTCTGCTGCACCACTGTTGGTATTCACCTTCTTCGATTTTTTGTTTTCTTTGTGGGGGGGCAGCTTTCTTGTTTTTATGGACAAGAAAGGATGTCCTTGGCCATTTTCACCAGCACTGCTTTAGCACACAGCCCTAATCGACATTGATCCCTGTAAAAGACTGTAAATACACATCCAAGGTGTAAAACCTACAACTTGCACAAATGGGAGCAGTATAAAGGTTTATCTATAGCAGCTGTTCATGGACATTGGAAAAACTGATGCAGACATCAAAGAAACCATGACAAAAATGAGAGACAAAACCCAGTTGCAGAGACATTTGTGAGAAAAGCATTAAGGTGGGGCCACTTGTGATCTGATGTGATGAAAAAGGATGCTGCTGTTCCTGGAAACTCATTTTGGGGTAACTGTTACAGCGAAGAGCCTGTGACTACTGCTGTTAGGTGGTGGGGAGCTGGTTTCCACTCACAGCAACCCTGTGTACAACAGAACGGAATGCTGTCCAGGTTCTTTGTGTTACTACTGGAGTTCTGCTATTACTTCGATGGCGGTGAGCTTCTAGTGTGAGACGACTGGTATTTAGTCTCTTCTTTTAATGCCTTGCCTGGTGCCTGGGCTCATATGTGTTAGTCAAGATTCTTTCAATTGCAAATGACAGAAAACCCAATCCAAATGGTCTCAAGTAAAGCAGGTTATTTCAGTAGATAAATTTACAAAGATAATAGGTTTCAGGTACAGCTCTATTCAGGAACCATGACACCTTTTCCGGGAATCATTTTCTCCCCTGCTCTTGTCTCTGCTTTCTTGCTTTGGGCTTAAGATGACCCAGTCTGTGTGGGCAAGGGGATGGACTGCCGTGTTTGGCCAGGCTTACACCATTGCTCACCTGTGAGCCTGATTAGGTGACCTGGGATCACCGTCACCCAGGCCACCCTCCCTGGCAGTAGGAGTGGAGTGACACCGAAAGGAACAATTAGCCAGTATTACTAAATGGAAGTAAGGGAAGAGATGAAATTGTTTTACTGAATTGAACTCAGCTGTTTTGAGGGAAACCGTGGTGACAGTCCCTGTTCTTTGTAGTCACTGTGATTATTCCCACATCCACACCATTATCCCACTGTTGGTGAGTTCCCCTCATGACAGCTTTGGATTCCTGTCTTCACTGTACACGTTAAATATAAAGGGGACAAAAACTGAAACCACATTCATTGCCATCAAGTTGCTTCTGAATCACAGTGACCCCACTAGATAGAGTAGAAGTGCCCCGTAGGGTTTCCAGTGAGCGGCTGGTGGCCTCCAACTGGTGACCGTTTGGCTAACCGCCACAACTCCTACCCGCTGTGCCCCCAGGCTCCAGAGGGAATTCGAAACTGGCAGAGGCAGAGGCAGTGCTGACCCAGTGTCAGGCTGGGAAGGAAGTTCTTAGGGTCAGCCTTGGACTCCTCAGCCCTGGCTGCTGTGCCCTAAGCTGGTCATGATTTCCCTTTGCATGTGCTCCTGGTGACATTATCCACTCAGACAGTTCCTAAGCTTGCAGAGTAAGAGTGAAGGTGGTAAGTGCTGTGACCTGCCCCCCTTCCCTCTCCCTGGGTGGCGTGTTCACTGACCGGCACCCACTCCTTTCTGTTCCAGGACACGGAGGTTCTGAACACGGCAGTTCTCACTGGAAAGGCGGTGTCAGTTCCTGTCAGAGTCGTGGGTGTTCAGGAGGACGGTTCCGTGGTCGACGTGTCTGACTCTGTGGAATGCAAGTCGGCCGACGAAGACGTCATCAAGGTGAAAGGGGTTGCATCCATCTGTCCTCTCTGTCCGTCAGAGGCGAATCTTACCCTAACTTGAGCAATCCACGTGCCATCTTCTCAATTTTTTCCACTTCCTGGTGGCACATGGAAACCCTGGCGGCGTAGTTGCTGCTGATCAAAAAGGTCAGCAGTTTGAATCCACCAACTGCTCTTCAGAAACCCTGTGGGGCAGCTCTTCTCTGTTCTGTAGGGTCGCTATGAGTTGGAATTGATGCCACAGCAATGGGTTTTTTGCGGGGTGGGGTGGCATGTATTATTTACTCAATGTGTTGTCTTGAAATACCTCACTTTCTAAAATTAGAAAATGTGTGTAGCCTCGTCAGAAGACAAAAAGGAGTCCGGTAGTGCCATCCTGAGGTGCTCGGCCACTAACCTGAAGGTCAGCCATTCAAGCCCACCAGCTGCTCCAGGAGAGAAACGGGGCAGTGTGCTTCTGTTAGCACCACAGCCTCGGAAACCCTGGGGAGCAGTCCTCTCTGTCCTGCAGGGTATGAGTAAGAACTGCCTGGATGGCAGTGAGCCTGGCCTGTAAGGAAATCTACAGGCTTGATGTTGTAAACTTGGTCTTCATACCCATTCAAATATGAAAAACGATGTTGTTCCGGGTGCCACCTGGCCTAACTGGACAGTCACGTGTGGGACACAGCCGCCAGCTGGTGCTGCTGTGTCGCAGGACTCACTTGCTGGCTTCTTTGTTCTGTTTAGCTGGATTTGTGGGGCCCCCTTCAGGCAAGAAGCAACCTGTGGTTTTCACACGTTCTTGGCAGGCATCTGTTTGATCCACCAGATTCTGTGTTTCCGTTTTTTCCTAACAGACTGGTTGGCCACTTCCTTTGGCAGCAGAGACTTCGGGAAGAAAAGATTTAAATTTCCAAAACCACTTTCTCTTTGAGGTTCTAGAGAGAGCCCCCAGTTCCAATCTGCTCACTTATTTTAAGAAAACTTCAGAGTTCTGTCCTTCCTGGCATTCTGCTGGCTCCAGTTGAGAAGTTAAAAGGAAGCTTGGTCTCAAGAACTTCGTGGTAGATAGACAAGCCTTTAGGGTTTCTGTGGTAGGAAAGATCAGGGTGGGTAGATGTCTCTTTTTCTGTGCTGTGTAGGGTTGTGCTAGAGACCATTTTGATGAGGAAGAAATGATGTGCTTCTAAGTCCTGATTGAAAGGTAATTAATCCTTAGGAACCCCAGATTTGGCACAGCCTGTTCCCTGGGCCTAGATCTCCATTGTCCCTTGAGGCAGAGCTGGCCTAGCTTAAAGCCCTCTGCAGGCACTTTGGCCACCCCTGGACTCTGTGGGCAGGGCTTACGTAAACAGCCTCAAGACCGTGAGTATTCAGAGTGTAGAAAGATCTGGCCCAGATCCTGCAGGCTTATCTGCGTAGAAATGAAACATTGTTTTTAATTTAATAATTATTTTATTAGTATATTTTATCTCTACCCCATTTCAAAGTGATTCATTTGCCCTGCTGTGTAAAATCACATGCCATGAACAGAAATATGGAAATGCAATACTAGCAAGAATACATTTCATAATGAGTGAGAAATGAAAAATATTGGTGATGTGTTACTGTTGGCTGTCCTTACCTTACTCATTATTCATGTCCCTGCATCACTGTCACAGCTAGGAGACACTGAGGGTGGCGTTTGGGGACCATGTCCACTTGTTTATGCCTTCATGGGCTCAAACACACTGCTCATCGCTGTGGTCCCTGAGCCTTCTGTTCCCTCCAGAGAGCACGGTGGCAGGTCGTGCCTGGTGGAGCTGTCAGTTTCCTGCCCTGGAGCACTGAACCCGAGAGGGGGTGGCGGACCCTAGCCCGTGGACATGAGACCCTGTGCTTGCCCTCTGCTAGGCTGGTTCCCCTTCCCAGGAATGTACTGAAAACACCCCAGAAGGTAAACTGGTTTGGAAAACACTAACTTTTTGCTCAACCCTGACTTAGTAGCTGCTTGAAGATGGGGCTTTCTTCCCAGTACATCCTGGACCTGTCTTCAGAAGAGCAAAGAGACTGTGCAGGTGTCCAAGCTCCGAGCTGCCTCCGGCCCTGTCTGTGTCCTTTGGGGATTGTTGAGGAATCAACTCTGGTGCGTTTCCATGGCGTTAGCACTGATGCTTATATTACATCTGCTGTAACTCCAGGATGAATGGAGTCATCCACAGAGCTGTCCCCTCCTAGAGTGCCCCTATGTGCCTCCAAAGGGATGGTGCCTTCATGAGCGCCCCATGAGACAACCCTCTGTAGGTGGACCCATCACTAGGTCACTCTGTGAAGGTGAGAGAGACCACTGTGAGACCCCTAGGGAGATCTCCTGGGACTCCTGGGCACTGGGACCATGAGGTAGGTCCGGGAGAAACCACCAGTGTGGGATGGCGCAAACTGTGGTGATGTGTATGTGAGTTAGCTTCTTGGACCTGGGAGAGTGTGACTTTTGGGGGACAGGCTCTGAGGACATAAAGATTTTGGAAGGCCAAGACTTTGCCCTGGCCTGCCCTGAATTTGTTGTTGCGGTTAGTTGTTCATCATTGTTCGTTTGAGCTGTTGTGAGGAGGCGTTGTGCTAGTTGTTCACTGTCGTGAGTCATTGCTCTCTGCTGGGAGCCGTTGTTGTTCATCGCTGTTGCTAGTTGTGGTTGTGGTGGGCCGTTGTTGTTGTTGTTAATTACCATCCAGCTGGAGGGGGATAAATGCCGAATTGTCACAGCCTACTTTTAAGTTACAAAAAAATCAAAAAACTTAACACGTAGAGGATGTGGTGTAATAGCTCTGTGCGTGCACGTGTGTGTCTGTGTGTGCGCGTGTCTGTGTAAGAAGTTCTGGCATTTTTGTCCGTACTGAAATCCAAGAAGTCGCCTTGAAAAAGGCTGCCGTGGAGCTGTGGCTGTCCCCAGCAGTGGCAGGGCAGGACCCCAGAGCAGAGACCACCCGTCGGGGGGCTGCACGCCAGATCTGGCCCAGGTGTGTGTGTGTGCACGCACGCATGCATGTGTTGTGTTTTTTTTTCTTTTTTAATTGATGTAATTTGTTGTCATCATGTAAAAACCGGCAAATTGACAATACACCTAGAAGTGTATTGATTCCCAGCTTCTCACAAAGAAGTGCAAGGTCACCTGATGTGGTCTCATGTCCCTTCCCATGAATTTCATCAGTAGGTGGACAGAGAACACCCCTTCCATAAGACCTGTGCACTCCAGTTCGCTGCAGTCCCCACCCCTCCCTCTCACTTCCCCACAAAGGCTGAGGGGCGCTTGTCACTTCCCACTGCACTGAGCTGCTGGCTTTCTGAGGGCAGTTGAAGGAAAGTGGGGTATTTCCTGCATTCTTGCCTCTCCGTGACGGACCTCCCCTGTCCCTCTGACTGAGCGCTCTGTGCCTCTCAGGCCCTATGAGGAGACCCGTGCACTGGATTGTCTTCTGCCCGAGAGCAGCTGGGAGCTGAGGGCTCTTGAAATGCAATCACAGCAGAGGTGATGGAAGGAAGTACGAGTGTGTCACCGGGGAGGCGGAAAAAAGGCCCCAGTGCAGGGCAGACGAGATGGACAGCCTTTCTGAGTCTGTCAAGGGCCATCATGTGGAAGATGCAGCCGACTTGTCCTTTCCTGATTCCAAGAGCAGAGGTTAACAGGGAACCACGTTAGCTCCGTAAAGAGAGAGAGAACGCAGAGGTGGCGTGCTCTGTGGGTACGCTGTCAGGCCACTGCTGCTGGTTCCCATTGTGCTGCCACCTTCCTTGCTGTTAGATTTCATCTTTCTGGAGCCAGTTTCTCATCTGTAAAAGGGGGGTGATGACAGGACAGTGGAAAGGTGCCTTCTGCAGAGCTTTGTTCTAGAGTTGTCATATCGGGTATATCCACCAATACTCAGAAGTAATGTTTGACGACCCTTCAGAGAACATCTGGGCTTTTAGAAGTTCAGGAGACAGGCAGTTATTTTTTAAATTTTTTTTATCTTTGCATTTGAGCTGTGGTCACATTTCCTGGGCAAGTACAGTATGAGGTCTGCTTTGGAGGAGAATATTGATGGAGCCCAGATAAGTTAGGATTGTGGTGGGGAGAGGGTCCAAGATTAGTCCCCTTTGTCTCACCTTTTATGTTGTGTGACACACGGTCACGTGATAAAGTTGTCCTGTGTATCTGTCATTGAACTGTCATATGTGCAGGTGACAGTCCCAGGGCAGAGTGTTTTGGGTGCTTAAAGAAGATTGTATCTATAAACGGAGTCCCAGAATGCCTGACCTACAGTACAGCAATAAGTGTGTCTATATGTATACATCTGTATATATCTGAATCCATGTCTGTGTATATTAGCCTCTGCTGGATTGTAGGGTCCACAGGTATCTATGACTGTGTTTGTTTTACTAATCGTTCTGTTCCCAGACTTAAGCCTAGTAGGAGTTCGATAACTGTTGTATGCTATGAATGAACGTGAAACGCTGTCGACATAGTGGTTAGGTGCTAGGGCTGCTAACTGAAAGGTCAGCAGTTCATACCCACCAGATGCCCCTTGGAAGTTCTGTGGGGCCATTCTATAGAGTCGAGCTGGGTCAGAATCAACTTGATGGCAATGGGTTTGGCTTTTTGGGGGGCGGGTGTTATGAATGAATGACTGAATTCTAGAGTTACTCAGAGACAAAACATGCTACCGGGCAAGCATGGTCTCCTAGTCTTGGCTGGCACATCTCCGGGGCATTTTCTGCAACAGGAAACCTTCAAAGAGAAATGGAAGTTCCTGTGTGCTCAAAGGGAGTTGGCATTGGGTGGAGACTTAGATCCAACCCTGTGATCCAAGTCTTGTTTGGTTCCCACGGGAATGCTTTTATTCTACAAACACATGGTGAAAATCTGCTTGTAGAAGGTGCCTGTGAGGAGCTGTGGGAGTTGCAGAGGTGAGGCGCCAAGGAACTCTGTCCTTAGGCGCTTACAGTCGGCTAATGAGGAGGAGTAGCCAACTTTCACTGAACACTTTGTAAGTGCCAGGGCCTGTTACAATGAGGGGATTAGAAGTGTTGACCCATTTAATCTTCCCCAAAAGCCTTTTGAGTAGGTGATGCTAAGCCTTACGGTGGGTGATACTAGGATTCACAGTTGACTGAGGAGGAAGGGAAGGCACTTAGTTAAGTGCAGGAACTCTCGGGCTGGTGAGGGTGGGGAGCAGAGTTTCCCCTAGACACCCAGAGTCCCCGCCTCACAGCCCATGCTCTCTGTGCGCCTTCGGTTGACAGTCTCTGAGGGGGCCGTGTCACTACTCAGCGCTTGGCTGAGAGCTGAAAGGTTGGTGGTTTGAATCCACTTAACAGCTCCACAGGAGAAAGAGTTGGCAAACTGTTCAGGTGATAGCTTGTGGAGCTGTGCAGGACAGTGCTGTTCTGTCACACAGGTTGCCGTGAGTCAGAATCGACTCAACCGACAACAACAATCAGAAGTCTGGGTAAGGGAGGAGTGGGGATATTTCTATGACCTGGTAGAAAACTACCATCCCTACAGCTTCCTCATCGAGGAAACAGTCAATACTTCTTTTTTCCCTGCATTTTTAAAATGCCTTTGTTTCTCTCTCCCCATCGCCCGAGAGGTGTATGTGTTAGTTTTGCATTGCAGCTGTAACAAATCACTACAGATTTAGTGGCCGAAAGCCTTGATCATTGCTTATCTCAAAGCTGTGGAGGCCAGAAGTCTACAAGGGGCTTGCAGGGCTGCATTCCTTCTGGAGCCCGAGAGGAGA
This sequence comes from Heterohyrax brucei, assembly GCA_028571685.1. Taxonomy (NCBI): domain Eukaryota; kingdom Metazoa; phylum Chordata; class Mammalia; order Hyracoidea; family Procaviidae; genus Heterohyrax; species Heterohyrax brucei. The sequence continues at coordinate 4,979,972 of CM053160.1, read as the reverse complement.
ATCCATTTTTTTCTGTTTTTTTTTTTTTTCCAGCGTCTGGAACATTCCTTAGCTTGTACCCTCTCCTCCAACTTCAAAGTCAGGGTCACAGAGTCTTCATATCTCTGTCTGACGCTGGGTTCTATCATCACATCTCTGACCTGCTGGCCTCTCTCTTTCCCTTTTAACCAGCCAGTTGCCATCTATTTGACCCTGATTTATGGTAACCCCACATATGTGATTGTAGAACCTTGTTTCCTAGGGTTTTCAGTGACTGATTTTTCAGAATGAGATCACCAGGCCTCTCTTTTCAAGGCACCCCTGGGTGGACTGGACCGTCTAGCCTTTTGATTAGCAGCTGAGTGTGTTAACAGGACTGCCCCGCCCCGGGGTGCCTGCCTGTGTAAGGAGCCTTAGGGTCATTGGCTCATTTCAGAGACACTCGGCATCTTCTCTTCTGCAGTCTTTCGCTTCATCACACGTGCTGAGTTCCTTTGCGTGGTAAGCAACAGATTCTCGGATGATGGGATTAGGACATGGACAACTTGGGTGTGTGTTTGGGGTGGGCCCTGTTTTGTCTACCACAGCATGGCTTCTTTTCTTTGCTAAACTTCTTTAAAGTCTTTAGAAGACAGAAGCAAAATGCAGTTTCCATATAGTAATTATGTTTTAATCTTTGAGTGTCTCTCTCTCTCTGGCCTCCTGTTTTCTGTGCCTCTGTGACGGCTGTCTCACTGTCGGTGCCTGTGGTGTCCAGAAGCCAGGCAGGCGTCAGCGGGAGGAGCTCCCTGCTTTTCCCTGCAGAGCACGGAGTAGCGAGTCCTGCTGGTGGGGAAGACGGTGCCCCAACTTGTCGCTGTGGTGACCACGTTTCTCGCTGTGAAGTCAGCTAGACCAGCAGCGCTGAGAAACTAAGGGGCTCCTGAAAGGGTGTTCGCGTTGTAGGGTCTTCCTGGCTCCGGGGAAGTCTAGTTTCCTGACTTGGTCCGTGAAGGTGTCATGGATTGGATTGTGTTCCCCCAAAAATGTGTCTAGCAATGTGGTTGGGCCGTGGTTCACAGTATTATGTGATTGTCCTACATTCTGTGGCTTTCCTTTGCTATAAATCCCGATCTCTGCCTGTGGTTAGTAGATTGGATGATGCTAACGGGGGATTAGGGTGGGACTGCAACACCCTTCCTAAAGTCACCTCTCTGCTCTGATGCAAAAGGAGTTTCCCTGGAGTCCGGCTTCAGCCACCTCTTATCCTTTCATCCTACAAGACAAAAAGTGAAACAAAGCAGAGCGTTGGGACCTCATACCATCAGAAAAGCAGCATCAGGGCCAGAGTGCGTCCTTTGGACGTGAGGTTGTTCTGCCAAGATGCTCCCTGACCAAGGAAAGACTGATGCAACGCAAAGGCCTTCCTCCAGAGCCAGCAAAGAGGGAAGACCTTCCCCTGAAGTGGACATCCTGGATTTGGGTGTACAGGACTGTGCAAGAGTAATCCTTTCTTTGTTAAAGCAATCCACTCGTGCTGTGTCTGTTTGAGTAGTACAGATGACCAAGACAGAAGGGTAAGTGGAGACAGTGTGTCTTCTGCTAGACCTGCCATCAGAGGGAGTCTCAAATTGTCTTGCTGTTTGTATGGAAATGCATGGTGAGCTGGTCACTAAGTAGAGAAACCCAGTCATTTTGAAGAAGTGGTTACATTTTCTGCATCAGCGAGCAGCAGTGTGGAGAAGCTGTGGAACCCAGGCCTGCGTGAGTGACTGCGCTAATGACAGAAGATGGAGAGTGACGTGTGTCCTGAATGTGGCCCCTGGAGAGGCCCATGTGAGCTCCATCCCTGAGTGGAGGACAGCATTCTCAGGTGGAGAGGACTGGACAGGTGCATTCCTGCATTTCTTAGAACTTTCTTTATGGTTGCAAGCAACGGAAACCCAAATCCAACCACTTTAAGCCCAAAAGGAAATGCATCTGCTCTTATGACTAAAAGGGCCATGACAATCAGGCCAAGTTGGATGCATGTTCCTCAGACTTGGTTTTTCTCCTTTTATTTCTGCTTTTTTCTCTGTGACTTGCACACTGTCTTAGGCTGGGTTCTCCAGAGGAACAAAACCAGTAAAGCATACACACACACACACACACACACCAAAAAAAAACAAACAAAACCCAAACCAAACTCATTGTTGTAAAGTTGAGTCTGACTCAGAGTAGCTCTAGAGGACAGAGTAGAACTGCCCCATAGGGCTTCCATGGAGTGGCTGGTTGATTCAAACTGCCAGTCTTTTGGTTAGCAGCTGTAGCACGTAACCACTAGGCCACAGAGTTTCCTACCACAGGTAGAGGGGTTAGGATTGACAAGTGATTTGGGGGGAACACAATTCATTCCATCACAGGGACTCAGCACATTGTATGTCCCTGTGTGTGTTGACATGTGCACCTGGAGAGCAGGCACTATGGTCTGTAGACATTATCCCCCGGTTTGTGAGAATACTCAGTAACACCACCACCGGCCACAGCATACTGTGATGCTGTGTCTGACGCTGTTCTGCTTGCCTGAAAGCAGAACCACATTCAATTCACACAGCACCCCCAGAGCTAGGTCCATTAGCATCCCCATTTTACAGCTCTGGAAACCGAGGCCTAGAGAGGTTCAGCTGTCTGGTACTCTATGGGTTTTGCATATACGTGAGTCTACTGCAGGTCCAAATGTTCAGAAGTAAAAATGGACAAACACTTCTTCCCTGTTTCTGCTCTCACTTAAAGACTAGTTTAATGACACACCTGGGTGTGCATATTTTATGTAAGATCTTTTTTATGTTTAGAAGTTGGCAGAGCATTCTTTTGAAAAGCAAACATGAGAGAGGTCTGTGGGTACTTTCTCTTGGGGCTGCCAGTCTGTCCTGTGGGTCTATTGTCCATAGAGGTGGCAGGTACCTGGGGCTGGGGCTGTGTTGAGCACCCCTCAAGGTATGGGTGAGGGGGATGGTTTCCTAGCAGCTACTGCACTGACTAGAACTGGCTAGAAGAAGCTCCCAGAGAAGCCCTCAAGCTGCCTCTGATCTTACTTAGCAGAGTCACAGAGAGACCCCGCAGGGTTTCAGGCTCCTCTGTCCTCCTCTAGCACAGCTTGGCAGCCGCTCCCACCAAGAGCACCCCATTCTATTTCTGGGCTCGCGCTTCCTTCCTTCACCCGGCAGCAGGAGCCAGGCTGCTAAGAATAAGCCGGCAGGCAGTTTGGATCCTGTGGCCTAATCTGGTCCTTGTTGATGCCGGCAGTTTGGGCTTTTCAGTTTCGTTCTAATCGAAGACACGCCACATACTTCTTGTTGGCCAGAGGACAGACTCCGCTGCCTCCTCAACCTTTTGTTCCTTGGCTCTCACTGTGGTTTCAGTGCTAATTAGATTGTCTGTTCGTCTCTGTCGCTGGCATCTCTGACTAGCAGCTACTTTCTGGCACAGCTTCTGTGTGATGCAGAGCTGGAGTGAGTCTGGGTAACTTCTGAGCTCTCCTTCCTCCTCCCTGGGAAACCTCCCTGGGGACTTCTTCCTGGGCTCTCCTGCAGCCTGTTCTCTGCTTGTTCCCACTAGGACCAACTTGGCTCCAAGGTCTGTGATGCACTGACACTGGCCTGCTCAGATGTGGCCCCGATAGTCCGAGTCACATGCCTCCTAGAGACGTGTTAATTTTGTGCTCAGAAGGCAGGAAGGGCCACTGTTGATGTTTGGGTGTTTGATTACCTGTTTAAACTCCTGCCACAGAGCTTTGATGGTGGGCAAGAGGCCGTCTGTTTCTTATTTAGGCACACTGGTTTCCGAAGGAATTCTAGTGACTTCAGCAATACTGGGAGTTGACTGGGTGACAGAACAGAAAGACTAAAACATAGCTATGAATGGAATTAGGTCCGTAGGCAATGTACCCCCTCTTTAAAAAAAAATTTGTAACACTTTTATTAGCAGTGTAGTTGGTAAATGATAAACTGTATGTATTTAAAGTATAACCTGGTGCCGTGGTGCCGTCGAGTCTTGTTGAATGTAGACCTATATTCACCTGTCAAATATCATGCAAACCAATCAAGTAAACATATCTGTAACCCTGGAAGTGCCTTTCCTGTCCCTCAGTCATCCTTGCCTCCTGCCCCTCTCCACTCACCCCTCAGCAAACCCTCAGCTACTGTCTGTCACTAAAGATGAACTTTCATTTTCTAGACTTTTCTATCAATGGAACCATGCAGCACATTCTGTCTCTGGCTCATGCATCTTTCACTCAACATCGTTAATGTGATGTGCCCATATTGCTGCCAGCAGACATGGGACCACAGCTTACCTGTCTCTTGGTGGACCGTTGGTTTGTTGCACGTTTTTAGGTATTACAGATAAACTTACTGTAAACATTTGTTTACCCCTTTTCGGACATAGGCTTCCATATTTATCTCGGGTGAATCCCTAGGAGTACAACAGCTGTAGCCTATGGTAGATGGGTGTTAAATTTTTAAGAAACTAATAAGCAGTGTTACCGCAGTGGTTGCACCATTTGACATACCAGTGAGCAGGACATGAGATCTTCAGGGTCTCCAGACCCTCACCACCCACTTAGTGTGGCCAGTCTTCTTAATTTTAACCATCTTAGTATAGGGAGAGGTGTGGCTTTTCCTGTTTTCTTTTGTTTTCATATGCATTTCCTTAATGGCTGATGACACCTGGTTTGTCAGTTTGTTGTACTGTGATGATGTGCATGTTACTGGGATACTGGAAGCTGGGCCACCAGTATTTTAAATACCAGGAGGGTTACTCATGTTCAGTGGGTTTCAGCAGAGCGTCCAAGCTAATTTAGAGACAGAAGAAGGGCCTGATGGTCTACTTCTGCAAAAACTGGCTCATAAAAGCCCTATAACAAGCAGTGAAACACCATCTGATATAGTGCCAGAAGGTGAGCCCCTCAGGTGGGAAGACACTCCAGTTACAACTGGGGGGGAGCTGCCTCCTCAAAGTCGCGTCAACTTTAATGATGTGGGTGCAGCACAGCTTTTGGAGCCTTCATCTGCTGATATGGCATGACAGAAAGTCATAAGAAAAAGCTGCAAACATCCATTAATAATCAGAATGTGGAATGTGCAAAGTATGAATCTAGGGAAACCAGAAACCCAAAAACCAAGCCCACTGTCATTGCGTTGATCCCAACCCTTAAGGACCCCATAGGAGTTCCAAGACTGTAAATCTCTGTGGAAGCAGATTGCCACGTCTTTCTCTCATGGACCTACAGGCTCGTGGTTTTCAGCTGCTGCCCTTATGGTTGCATTTGATTGCTTTAACCACTGCACAGCCAGGAAAATTAGAAGCCATCAAAAATGAAACGGAACACTTAAGGATCAATATCCTAGGCAGTAGTGAGTTGAAATGAACTAGTCTTGGCATTTTGAATCAGACAATCTTATGATTCCTGTGCCAGGAATGGCGAATTGAAGAGGAATGGTGTCGCCTTCATCAGCAAAAGAACATTTCAGGGTCTATCCAGAAGCACAGTGCTGTTAGTAACACGATAATATCCATATGCCTACAAGGAAGAGCAGTTAAAATGCTCTAACCATTAAGACCCAAGATAAAGGAACTGAAAATTTTTACCAGCTTCTACAGTCTGAAATTCATTAAACATGCAATCAAGATGCATCAGTAATTACTGGTGATTGGCATGTGAAAGTCGGAAACAAAAAGGAAAGCTCAGTATTGCAAAACAAGCCCTCAGTGACAGAGATCCGATGACAGAATTGTGCCAGACCGGCAACTTCAGCATTACAAATACCTTTATTTAGTGACATAAAAGTGACTACACATGTGGACGTCACCAGATGGAGACACATTATTCAAACTGACTATATCCAAGTAGAATGAACTCCTTGACAATTTCTGTGTTTTGTCTGTTTATCGTGATACTGCCTATTAGTTGAGTTGTGGGGATTTTTGTTTTCTTCTTGTTGAGGTTGTAGTGTTGGATCTGTGTCAGTAAGTGGTCCTCTTCACTTTCAGCAAGTGAGTGGTGTCATCTGTACATCACAGGATGTTAATGGATCATCTTCAGTCCTGATGCTATGTACTTCTTCCTGTGCTCCAGCTTCTCGGATTCTTTAGCCAGCATACAGATTGAACCAGTACGGTGAAAGGATGCAGTGCTGATACCCACCGTTCCTGATTTAAAAACATTCAGCACCCTTTGTTTTTGTTTGAACAACGGCCTCTTGGTGTGTGTACAGGAACCACATGAACACAATTGAATGTCGTGGACTTCCCACTCTTTGCAGTGATACCCACAGTTTGTTAAATTCTGCATAGCTGGAGTGCTCTTACAGAGTCCATCTGGTATGAGCAATGGTATCTCATCTCTTATGCCGTGTCCTCTTCTGATGCTGGCTTGAATTTCTAGTAGCGCCCTGTCTGTGTACTGCTGGAAACACTTTTGGATTATCTTCAGCCGACTTGTACTTGCATGTGATAGTAATGATATTGTTTGATAATTTCTGTGTTCTGTTGGGTCACCTTTCTTTGGAATGGGCCCAAATATGGGTCTCTTTGAGTTGGTTGGCCTGGTTGCTGTCTTCCAAATTTCTTGGCGTAGATGAGTGAATGCTTCCAGTGTTGCAACTGTTGAAACATGTAATTGATATTCTGTCAGTTTCTGTGTTTTTCACCAGTGGTTTCAGTTCAGCTTGAACTTGTTACTCCAGCTCCAGTGGTTCTTGACCAGCAGTGAGGTGTGTAGCACTTTTTCTAGGATGAGTTCGTGAACTTCCTTGTCAGTCCTCATATGCTGTCTCCTGAAATGGCTGAATGCGAACCAATTCTTTTTAGTACAGTGACTGTGTATTCTTCCCGTCTTCTTTTGCTGTTTCATGCTTTCTTTTAATATTTTCCCTGTAGAATCGTTCAATGTTAGAACTGGAGACTTGAGAGTTTTTTTCTTCAGTTCTTTTAGCTTGAGAAATGCTGAACATGATTTTAGGTTTTCTGACTCAGGTCTTCACCTGTTTCATTGCAATAGTTTCCTTTATCTTCCACACCACTCTTTGAAAGCTTCTGTTCAGCTCTTTTACTTCATCATTTCTTCCTTTTGCTTCAGCTATTCTACATTCAAGAGCAACCTTGAGTCTTTTCTGACGTCGTTTGCTCTTCTCTTTCTTTCCTGTCTTGTTAACGACCTCTTGATTTCTTCATGTATGATGTCCTTGATGTCATTTCATAATTTATCAGGTCTTTCATCATTAGTGTTAAACTCTCAAATCTCCTCTTGAAATGGTCTCTTAGTTCAGGTGGGACATACTCTAAGTCATACTTGGGCTCTTATGGACTTGCTCCAATTTTCCTCAGTTGCAACTTGAACTTGCTTTTGAGCAATTAATGGTCTGTTCCTCAGTTGGACCCTGGCCTTTTTCTGACTGATGACACTGACCATTTCTGTCTGCTCTTTTCACAGATGCCATCCAACTGATTCCTTTGTATTCCATCTGGCAAGGTTCAAGTTTATAGTCATTAATTTATATTACTGAGAAAAGGCATTTTCAGTTAAGAAGCCACTGGTCTTGCAGTCAGTTCTGTGATGTGATCTCCAGCAGTGTTCTTCCCGTCACCAAGGCCATATTTTCCAACTCCTGTTCCTTCTTCTTTGTTTCCAGCTTTTGCATTCCAATCACTAGTGATGATCAGTGCATGTAGCTTGCATGTTTTATCAACGTGAGACTGCAGAAGTTGGTAAAAAATCTTCAGTTTCTTAATGTTTGTCCTTACTGGTTAGGGCATATATTTGAATAATAGTTCTATTAACTGGTCATTCTTGCAGGCCTGTGGATATTTGTCTATCACTGACTGCACTATACTTCAGGATTGATCTTGAAATGTTCTTTTTGATAATGAAGGCAACACCACTCCTCGTTAATTTGTCATTCCCAGCACTGCAGACCATACTGTTGTTTGAGTCAGAATGGTCAATGCTTGTCTGTTTCAGTTCACTAATGCCTCAAATATTGACAGTTATGCATTCCATTTCTTTTCTGACAGTTTCCAATTTTCCTAGATTCATACTTCATACACTCCTCATTCCTGTCACTGATAGAAAGCTTGACTTCGTCTGCAGCATTAAGGACAACTCTAAAGAGACAGATCTTCCCCGGTTGTGTTTTGAGTGACTTCTGATTTCAGGGACTCATCTTTCAGGGTCCGGTCAGACAGTGTTCTGCTGCTACTTGTAAGGTTTTTGCTGGCTATGTGTTTTCAGATGTCAACTGCGAGCTCCTTCTTCCTGATCTGTCTTAGTCTACAAGCTCAGCCTAAGCCTATCCACCGTGAGTGGCCTCTCTGGTATTTGAAATACCACTGGCGTGGCTGCTAGCATCACAGCAACTCACAAGACACCAAAATAAGAAGGATCTGGCAGAGGTGGAGAATAGTAGCAAGACCTTGAATGTATCCCACCTGAATTTAGAGACCATCTCAAAAGTAGGTTCGAGGCGCTGAATAGTGACTGTAGAACAGACAAGTTGTGAGGTGCCATCAAGGACGTCATACGCGAAGCAAGGAAAAACTCATTAAAAAGATGGGAAAGGAAAAAAAGACCAAAATGAATGCTAGAGGAGACCCTGAAACTTGTTGTTGAATGTAGCACAGCTAAAGAGGCTAGAAAAATTAGTAAAAAAGTCAAACAGAAGCTTTCAAAGGAAAGCTCAAGAAGACAAAGTAAAGAGCTATAATGAAATATGCAAAGATCTGGAGTTAGAAAGCCCAAAGGGAAGAACACACTTGGCATTTCTCCCACTGAAAGAACTGAATAAAAAAACTCAAGCCTCCAGTTGTAGTACTGAAGGTTTCTGCACGGGAAATATTCAGCAGTGTATGAACGTTCAAAAGAAGAGGGAAGAGATACACAGAGTCACTGTATTAAAAAGGCTCGGTCCGCATTCAGTCATTCCAGGAGACAGCGTGCAGTCAAGAACCAATGGAACTGAAGTATCCGACGTCCACGCTGCACTGAAGGCGCTGGCAAAGAACAGCTCTCCAGGAACTAGCAGAATTATCAGTTAGATCTTTCAACAAACAGATGCCACACTGGTAGTGTTGACTCGTCTATGCCAAGAAATTTGGAAGACAGTAACCTGGCCATTCTGCTGTAAGAAATCCATATTTGTGCCTGTTCCAAAGAAAGGTGATCCAACAGAAGTTACTGAACAGTATCAGAAATGTCACTCACAAGCAGAATTTTGCTTAAGAGGATTCAAAAGCATTTGCAGTAATACGTCGACAGGGAACTTCCAGGAACTCAAGGTGGATTCAGCAGAGGACATGAAATAAAGGTTATCATTGCTAATGTCAGGTGGACCCTGGCTGAAGCAGAGAATATCAGAAAGATGTTTACATTTTTTAAATTGCATATTCAAAGGCATTCATTTATGTGGATCATAACAAGTTATAGATAACATAGCAAAGAATGAAAATTATGAAACACTTAATTGTGCTTATGAGACATCTATACATCAATCAAGGGGCAGTATTTTCAATACAAAAAGGGATACTGCGTGGTTTAAAATCAGGAAGGGTATACATCAAGGTTGTGTCCTTTCGCTGTACTTATTCGATCTGTATGCTGATCAGATAATTCAAGAAGGTGGACTATGTGAAGAAAAACATGGCATCAGGGATGCAAGAAGACTCATTTACAACATGTAACGTGCAAATAATACAGCTTCCTTGCTGAGAGTGCAGAAGACTTGAAGCACTTGCTAATGAAGATCAAAGACCCCAGCCTTCTATAAGGATTACATCTCAATATAAAGAAACCAAAGGGTTCAATATCAAAGATGTCACCTTGAGGACCTGGGGTGTGTCTGATCCAAGCCAGAGTGTTTTCAGTCACCTCATGTGTATGCAAATACTGGACAATGAATAAGGAAAACCAAAGAAGAACTGACACATTTGAGCTGTGTTCTTAGTGAAGAATATTGAATATACCATAGACTACCAGAAAAATGAACAAATCTGTCTTGGAAAAAGTATAGCCAGAATACTCCTTCAAAGCTAGGATGGTGAGACTTTGTCTCATGTGCTTTGGACAAGTTGTTAATGGGACCAGTTCCTGGATAAGACATCATGCTTGATAAAGCAAAAGGTAAGCCAAAAAAAAAAGAAAGACCTTCAAAGAGATGGACTGACACAGTGGCAGCAACAGTGGGCTCAGGCCTCACCACGACTGTTAGGGTGGCACAGGATGGGGCAGTGTTTGGGTCTGTTGTACAGAATCCCTTCTGTTGGATCCAACTTGATGCTACCTACTCACAGGAAACCATTTGAGAATACATTTCTGTTTGGTGTTGTGGTATTTCTGTTATAGCAGCACTTATAGTTTTGCTATAGCCAAACTGTGTAGGTTTTTCAGCAGTATCAGCCCTGTTAATACAAGAAATGAGGTTTTCTTCCAGGGTAAAAGCTGCAACTTTCAGGTCTTGTATGTGGTGCTTGAACTGTGGTTCTGAAATTTTGAGCTCATCACTTTCTTTTACTACTTTGTCTAGCAAAGTAGGACCAAGCAACCTGCTTCCTTATACTTCTTCAACACTTATACACTCAAACTGTACATACCCACCTGTATTTCTGTTACAGCTAAACCAAACCAAGCCCAGTACTGTTGAGTTGCGTCTGACTCATAGTGACCCTACAGGACAGAGTAGAACTGCCCCGTAGTTTCCAAGGAGTGCCTGGTGGATTTGAACTTCCGGCCTTTTCGTTAGCAGCAGTAGCACTTAACTACTATGCCACCAGAGTTTCCTCTGTTATATCAGCAGCAGTGGGTAATGAAGATACAACTCATTCTTCCTAGATGCCTCTGCGTGCACTTGAACCTTTGGTTACCAGCTGGCTGCATTAGTCGTCTGTACCACTCAGGGACTCCAGCACACAAAGCAGGCCCTCCATATTATTTGGGGAGGGCAAGAAGTTCAAAATCTCTAAAAATAGTATCCAAGCATAACAAAACTCAATCTGCCTTCAATTCCTCGAATCTCTCATTTGCTGGTGGAGAGAATAACTCCTGAGACTCTGAGTGATACAGTTGGTCTCATGCTGAGGCTCAGCAATGCTGTGTCCAGGCGAGCAGTCCCCTTCAGTGGGTGAGGCCACTGTCGCTGCTTCCAGGTGTTTGAGAATGGATTTATTTCCTCTCTCCTAGAGTGGCTGTTTGTGAGCTATTCTTAGGGACTCTGGGCCAGCAGCTGTCTTGCCTTTCAGCTTTACGGCTTCTGTGCCGCCTCGGTGAGGATGTTAGTTTACATGACCCAGCAGCAGTCACGTGCCTTCCGTTATTTTGTAGTGCTGAGCGAGAACGAATTGCCCAGCGTGAGGTAACGCCAGTGACAAGTAAGCTTTCTGAGAGCAGGCCCATGGCAGAGTCATCTCACACTGGCACCTCCAACAATGTTTGGTGGGCTCCCCATTCTCAGCACTGTCAACCAGCTCAGGAATGGATGGCTTCCACAGGCAGGGTGACAGTCGTGACACCCTGTGTGAATCAGTTCTTCCTTAGATTCTCAGTCTTCCCACTCGAGTCTCTCCCGGTGCATCTACTGAGCAGGTGCCACCGGGAGACAGTTTGCTATGCCCTGGAGGTTTTGTTATCATGCATTTGTTGCGTGGTTGAGCTGTTCTTCCCCTGACACTCATGACTCCGTGATGACAGGAAACTTGTCGGTCTGTCTCACCAGAGGATGCCTGTCATCTAACACCACGCCTGGCACTGAGTTGGTGCTCCATACAGAGTCATTGAAAGTGTCCAAGTAGGGCACCTTATTAGGGTCAGAAGGTGACACCATCGCTCCTAGAGGGAGGGATCTGGTGGTCTCTTACACGATGGTCCCGCACCCGTAATAACCATCCCATGCGTATTTATTAGGCTTCTGTTTGTGTATCTTAGAAAAATCAAGCAGTTCTTTTGGCGCGTAGCGTGCCTCCTCAGGGGTCACACTTTGTACTTCATCTCTTGGGTCTTGCAGAGACATATGTCTAGTTACAGATCTAGGGTCCAAAGTGGATGATAGGAGTATGTCTTGGTTGTTTAGTGCTGCTATAACAGAAATACCACAAGTTGATGGTTTTTAAAAAGATAAATTTGTTCTCTGATAGTCTCATAGGCTCTAAATGCAAGATTAGGGTGTCAGCTCCAGGGGAAAGCTTTCTCTGTCAGCTGTGGAGGAAGGTCCTTGTCATCAGTTTTTCCCTAGACTAGGAGGTTCTCTACACAGGAATCTTAGGTTCAAAGGACGCTCTCTGCTCCTGAAGCTGATTTCTTGGTAGTGTAATGCCCTACACTCTCTGTTCACTTCCTTTTCCTTTTATCTTCAGTAAGATAAAAACTGATGCAGGCCACACCCCTTTACATTGGATCAGGGCTTTGACCTGAGTAAGGGTGCTGTATCTCGCTGTAATCCTCTTTAACATAATCTGATCTTGCCTCGTTAACCACAAGTAGAGAATGGTATTTACAACATGTAGGCAAATTACATCAGTCACAAAATGGAGGCCAACCAAACACTACTGGGTATCATGGCCCAACCAAGTTGACACGTATTTTGGGAGTGCATAATTCAGTCCATGACAGGGAGGGGCCTGAGGACGTGCAGCAATGTCTCATGGGCATTTACCTTAGATGACACCCCAGTCAACACCCTAGAGGCCACCCCAGGCACTGTCTCAGATTCAGCTGGACTACACCCATGAGATGTGGTAGGGAGGATAATGGTTTTACATGGAATGGTGACTTAGCAGATACAGACGGAATATTCTCTTCAGATGGGAGTAAGAGGGCTGGTTCTGTTGGCAGGAGTGATTCATGGGAATTTAGGGGATGAGTGTCCAAATTTGGGATACCGGTTCTGAGAGAAGGCTTTCTCTCTTTGTTGGCTCTGGGGAGAAGCCCTTGTCATCAGCCTTTCCTGACTTGAGGAGTTTCTAGTGCAGGGACTCCAGGTACAAAGGACAGGCTATTCACCTGGCTCTTATTTCTTGGTGGTATGAGGTCCCCTTGACTCTCTCCTTGCTTCTCTCTTTTGTATCTCAAAAATTGGTTTAAGACACAATCGAATCCTATAGATTGAGTCCACCTTCATTAACTTCTGTTAATCCCACATCTGTAACATTGTAGAGGTAGGGTTTACAATGTATAGGGAAATCACATCAGGTGTACAATGACACAATACTGGGAATCATGGACTAGCCAAATTGACACACATTTTTTGGGGAGGGGGATACAGTTCAATCCACAACACCATCCCAAGCTTCAGGACCCCATTTCTTCCCAATTGGTGCTCTTACTTTAAGGTGAGACACCATTAAAAATTAGGAATTCATTTCTTATTGTAACTTAGTCACTTCTACTGCGAGAATCCGGGTTTGGTTTTCAGCAGTATCAGCTCTGTTAATGCAAGAAATGAGGCTTTGTTTCAGGGTAAAAGCTACAACTTTCAGCTCTTATATGTAGTGCTTGAACTGTGCTTCTGAAGTTTTGAGCTCATCACTTTCTTTTATTACTTTGTCTAGCAGAGTAGGAGAAACTAATCTGCTTCCTCATACTTCTTCAACAAAACTGTGGAAAAGTATCAAATCTGCAGTTACCCAGGGCCTTGTCGCTCATGAATATCTGAGCCACTGGGTTAATATTTTACTTGTTTCTACTGCCACCTCATGCCATGGATTAGCAGTGGCCTCTTGACTATTGGAGGCAGAGTCATCAGTGCTTTTTTTCCTTAAAATATTTTATTACCCTTTAAGTGAAAGCTTACATTTGAAATCAATTTGTCTTACAAAAACACACACATTGCTTTGTAACTAGCTGCTCTCCCAACCCTGTGACAGCACACTCCTCCTTTCTGCCCTGTATTTCCCATATCCATTCAACCAACTCCTGTCCCTCTCATCTTGTTTCTGGACAGGAGCTGCCTGGTTAGTCCCATGTATAGACTTAAGCCAAGAAGCATACTCTTTGCCAATATCATTTGATGTCTTATAGTCTAGTCCAGGAAACCCTGGCAGCATAGTGGTTAAGTGCTACATGTGCTAACCCAAAGGTCGGCAGTTCAAATCTGCCAGGTTCTCCTTGGAGACTCTATGGGGAAGTTCTACTCTGCCCTGCAGGGTTGCTATGAGTCAGAATCAACTCCAAGACCATGGCTTTTGTTGCTGTTTTCGTTCACTCCAGTCTTTGTCTGAAGAGTTGGCTTTGGGAATGGATTCAGCTCTGGGCTAACAGTTATCAGCAGCTTGAAGACTAGACAGACTTGAAGACCAATTCAGAACACTCACCCTCACAACTTTTTTCTTGTAGAATCACTGTTGGTACCAAGTGTCTTAGCTAGGTTCTCAAGAGAAGCAAAACCAGTGAAACTCACACCCACACCCACGCACATACACAGAGAGAGAGGAGCGAAAGAGAGAGAGGAGCGGAAGAGAGAGAGGAGCGAAAGAGAGAAATGGTCCATGCTATTGTGGACACGAACAAGTCCCAAATCTGTGGGTCAGGTATCAGGCTGGAGGCTTCTCCTGCCTCCTGTGGTTACAGGGGATGGCAAACCCCAAAGTGGCAGGTCAGACAGCAGGCTCCTTGCCTGTGGGTTATGAGAGCTGACAAATCCTGAAATCTGCAAGTTAGGCAGTAGGCTGCTGCCTCACATCTTAAGAACAGGTGGTTGTATGATAACAAGTCGGATGCAGAATGGAGGGGGAGCACAGAGTTTTCCAGAACATCCCTAGATACTGGATGCAAGCCACACTTCCCCTTTCACCTGATGGGTTGCTCACATCACAGCACAAAATAGAGGATGATTTCATAATATTTTCCAAACCAAGTGTGCAAGCCAAGTTGACATGCAACAGTAACCTTCACAATTAGTTACCCAGAATCATCCAGTTTGCGGGGCAGCAATTTCAGTTGAGGCACCTTGTGATGGCTGTGCGTCAACTTGGTTGGGCCATGATTCTCAGTGCTTTGACATTTACACGATGTTGTTTGCAGCTATGAAATGATATAGTCACCTCCGTAATGAGATCTCGTATAATGTAATCACCTCCATGGTATGATCTGTTATGATCTGTTACCTGCCAGTCAACTGAAAGGGAGTTTCCTTGGGACTGTGGCCTGCATTCAGTATAGATGGACTTTTTGGCAAAACTTGCTGGCTTTTACTCGCTCTGGATCCTGCAGCTAGCTCCTGCTCATCTGATCTATGGTTTTGGGGACTTGAACTAGCAACCTAGCAACCAGTTTGGAGATTCATCAACTCTGTAGCGTGTGTGTCAGAGTCCTGCTTTCTGACCTGCTGGTCCAGGGTTTGTCAGCACCTGCAGCTATGTGAGTTAGAAGAAACCTCCACAAGCCAAACTCGCAAACTTGAGACTCTCCAGCTCTACAGCCATGTGAGCCAATTCCTTGATATAAATCTCTCTCTGTATGTGTTTGTACACTTCACTGGTTTTGCTTCTCTAGAGAATCCAGCCTAAGATACACCTTGACTCCAAACTCCTGCTCCTGACTACCCACCCCCACGTGAAAGAGCACCATAGTTCCGTGGTGAACGTAGCCCCGTTGGATGGCTAGACTACTTACTTCAGGGGCAGGCTTTTCCTCTTCTACTCTGGAATTGCCTACAAGTTGGCTTGTTTTAAGAATATCCTGAGGGGTTAATACCATCATCTGTCTCCGATGAAATTGTATCCTGTTTTTCTTTTAAATGTTACAAATGTCTGGTGAGAACTCCTCTGGTGTTTGGAATTAGTAGACGTAAAACACCACAAATTACTAGGACTCCTTCTCCAGCCAAGAGTTATTTGTACCAATCAATAGATATATAATGGGCTTAGATGGGAGAAGTCTTCTGAGAATCTAACACGTTCCCATGTATATGCAGGGACTTTTAGTCTGAGCAGTTTGTTAGCGTTTTATTAGTGTATGTCACCAGGCTGATGTGGACTTCCAGAAAGTATTACTGCCTTTCAGAGCTGGTGGAAATGTACATCCCATCTCAGCTGAAAACATCAGAACGTGATTCCTCAAAGTGGACGATGTGGATTACTGGGCTCGCCTCTCACACGAGTAGGCACTTCTCTCTTCCCTTCCACTGTCAATGGGGCCAGCCTTCCAGCCATAACAGATCATTTTTATTTGTATACTTAATTTACTGTTTCTTAATGGATACCTTCTAAACTGCTATTGAATTTATTTTGCCGTCAAAACAGCACCATCGTTTAAAGTTTAGCTTAAAATGCTGAGAGAGAGAGTCTCCAATTTCAAAGTTTCTTTTCGTCTTCTATTCCCCTCACAGGGCTGGGCTCATGCTGTTAAAGAAGACCTCCTTACAGTGTTTCTGTGCAGACTTTTTCGATTTTGTGGTGATGACAATATACATGAAAGAGATACCGTCTCCGCAGTTTCTATGTGCCCAGTTCAGTGACAGTCATTATCTTCTTTCAAGTTGTGCAACTTTTCTTGTTGTCATTTTCCAAATCATTCCACCACCATGAACATAAAACGGTCCTACAGGCACCCATTCCCTCTTTCCCTCAACCCTCCCACCTCTGCTCACCATTAATAATCACCGGTTTCTGTGTATTAACTTATTTCATATGAGATCATAGAATATTAGTCCTTTTGGGACTGAATTCCTTCAGGATGATCATCCATCTCGTGGCATGTATCAGGACTTCATGTCTCTTTATGACCAAGCAACAGTCTACTGTGTAATGTTTCTGTGTGTACATACATACGTGTATATACATGTAAAATCAATTCTAGTGTGACATGTTTTCTGTTAGCACTGAAGGCCTCAGCCACCAAGTGACTCCTTAGTAGTGTCATCACTTAGTGCTCTTGACTACAAAGAACTGTTTTTGTCATCCAGGGTTTCAGTTGTGTCATTTCCCGTGGTGTCTGTTCCTGAGAACAGGAAAACAAAACAAACCAAAAAGATAGCTGCTGCTGAGTTGATTCTGACTCCCGGGGCCCCGTGTCCAACACAGTAGACCTGTGTGCCATGGTTTCCAGTGGCTGATTTCTCAGATCCCATAAACAATACAGAATGAATGAAACTGTATTTAGAGCACCTGGCCCAATGCGGAGGGCCAGCGCTGCAGCTCCCCTGCCGTTCCTCAAAAAGTGAAAGAGGGGCATGCTCCCTGAGCCAGCGTGTCCATTCTGGGTAAATGCCCAATAGAATGGAAGCAAGGGACCAAACTGGTTCTCGCACACCCATCCTCAGTGTCGGCATTATTCACGGATGTCAAGTGATGGGAACCACCCAAAGTCTACCAGCAGATCCAGGGATCAAAAGAATGTGGTATATCCATACAGTGGAATATTAGTTGGCCAAGAATAAAATGATGTTCTGATATACGCTACAAACTGGTGAATCTGGAAAACATTTAGATGAGTAAAGTAAATCAGATACAAAAGAGTAAATATTGTCTGATACCACTTCTATGAACGATGCAGGATAGGTAAATGCATGCAGAGAAAAAGTAAATTAATGTTTACTGAGGGCCTGGGAGAGGGGGAGTGAAGAGCGAGGGGCTGTTCCTTTAGTGGGTGCTGAGTCTCTGTTTGGTGTGGTGAACATTTTGGGAAGTAAACACTTGTAATGTGTTTGATTGACTATGCAAAGGCATTTGACTGCGTGTGTCATATAACAAATGATGGGCAACATTGTAAGGAGTGGGAAGTCCACAACACTTGATTGTGTTTACGCTAAAGCTGTATGTAGACCAAGAGAGACTCCTTCAAACAGAACAAAGGGTTATTGCATGGTTTAAGTCAAGGAAGGTGAGCACCAGGGTTGAATCCTTTCATGTTTCTTATTCAATCTGTGTGCTAAGCAGATAATCCAAGAAGCTGGACTGTATGAGGAAGAGCAAGACATCGTAATTGGAGGAAAAGTCGTTAAGAGCCTGTGTTGTAGGGATGTCACGACCCTGCCTGCTGAGACGGCAGTGGACTCAGAGCGCTTACTGGAGAAGACCACAACTACAGCCTGAGGGTGGATGACACCTCGTCGTGAAGAAAACAGACGGAATGGGGCCAGTGAGCAACGCTGTGCTGAACGGAGGGGAGACTGAAGTTGTTCAGGATTTCACAGTCAACGCCTGTGGAAACTGAACTCAGGAAACTAAACAACGTATTAGGCCAATCTGATGCAAAAGACTGCTTTAAAGTGTTCGAAAGCAAAGATGTCACTTTAAGGACTGAGGTATGCCTGACCCCAAGCCATGGTGCTGTCACTCACTGCGTATGCGTGTGACAGCTGGCCAGTGAGGGAGGAAGACTGAAAAAGAACTGATGTCTTTGAATGATGGTATTGGCAAAGAATACCAACTCTACCATGGACTGCCAGAAGGATGGAGAAAATTGCCTTGCAAGAAGTACAGCCAGAATGCTCCTCGGAGGCGAGGCTGGTGAGACTTGGGCTTACGTACCTGGAGCACAGTATCAGGAGGGGCCAGAAGGGTGTCGTGCTTGGTGGAGCAGAGGGTCAGTGAAAGAGGAATGCCCTCGATGAGATCAGTGTACACAGTGCATCAGTAGGCTCAGCATGGCAACGACACTTATAATGGCATGGGACCAGGCGTGGTTTAATTTTACAGAGGGTTGCACTGGGTTGGAAACAACTTGATGGCACCTAACAACAGCAAATATGGTTGCAGAACAAGAAAAATAAACAAACAAAGAAAGAAAACACCTGGTAGAATGTCTGGCATACCATATGCCCAACTCTTCCCAACCAGAGGAAAAGAGCTGCCAGAAATTCCTGCCGCCAGCAGGCAGGAAAACTCAGCAGCGCCTGGCACTTCATGGGGAGGTTTAGTCTCAAAAATCAGGATCATTTACATTCTCGTAGATGTATTGCCATGTTCTGTGACAGGTTTGGTAACAATCTGGAGTGACTGCAGCTGTCAAATGCCCTTTACTCCCACAGGGGAAGAGAGCGTGGACACAGAACAGTTTGAGGGGAGAGAAGAGGAGAGAAGAGATGGTTATTATCTCAAGTGAGAGAGGGGGAGTTTGGAAAAGCTGGAGCTCAGTGACTCCTGACTGATGCTTGAGAAAATACTGCTTGAGTGATCCATGGCTCACATCAGTGTGGATAAGGCAGCGATCATTATTACTGAGAAAGCAGCCTGCTGGAAAACCTTGTTTTCTTAATTGTATCTTCACAGTAGACACCTTTTGGGCTATCTTCCCAGCCTGAGATTATTACTTTACCTTTCCTCCTGTTGGGGGAGGGGAGGGACAGAATGACTTCCAATCCCTGTCCTCAAACAGGAATGTGCTGCTGGGGTCCGTGTCACTACTCTCCGGCCCCTCCCCTTTGGACTGACTGACGGGACAGCTGACAGTCAGTCTCCTAGAACTTGAAATTAGCTAGTACTTTGTTGTGATTGCAGTTGTAAGGCTTTGCATTCCTACACTGTATCTGCCATGTGCTTGAAAGGGCAGAACTAATCAGTCCACAGAGCTGGGAGAGCGGAGCAGAGAGGCAGACAGTCAGGCCTGGGGGCCTTCTGTTTCCTGGTTCCAGTCCTTGGTGAGAACCTATCACTCTTCTAGCTGGTGGGTTTCTCAAAACCAAACCCAAACCCAAACCTAAACCTTTGCCGTCAAGTCACTTTTGACTCGTGGTGACCCCGGGTGTGTCAGAACGGAACACCCTCTTAGGCTTGTCGGTGGCTGATATCGTATGGAAGCAGATCACCAGGCTTTTCAACCGTGGTGCCACGGGGTGGATTTGAGCTACCAACCTCTTGGTTAGTGAGCTGAGTACAAACTATGTGCTCCACCCAGGGACTGGTGTGGATTTACCAGAACTGTCTGTATTAGAATGGAAAACCTGTGTTCTCTTAATTTTCAGCAAGGCTCTTTAAGAATGCTTTGTAACCAAAGAGCCCCAGCTCACAGTTGTAGCAGCTAATAGTTACTGAGCCTTACTCCATGCTGGGCTCTGTCCCAAGTACTTTTTTGTGCTGAACAAGTGTATGGTCTCCATTTCAAAGATGAAGAAACAGATGAAAAGAGAATAAAGACTTTGGTCCATGATACTCCAGTTGGTTGATGATGAATCTAGGTTTCAAGCCCCTGCTGACTGTCTGAGGAAGAAGAGAGGCAAAATTTTTCAGTATTAGGCAATTAATAAAGAGACTGGAAGAATTAACTATGGTGGTGCAGTGGTTAAGAGCTGGTTTCTAATTGAAAGGTGCACAGTGTGAGTCCACCAGTCACTCCGTAGAGTCCCAGTGTGGCCCTTCTGCTGTAGCCTATGGGGTCAGCAGAAGTTGGAAGTGACTCAGTGGCAATGGGTACTTTTGGTTCATGGGTACAAAGATCAGTGTATGATACGTTACGAAAGCTGGCATCAGAAAGAAAGAGGGTAAAAGTGATGGTAATATTCTGGAAGAAACAAACCATGTGAGAGTGAGTCTGGACACTGAAGGGACAAGACGAAAAACTAACCCCAGAGAGGAAGAGACTGTGTGCTTCGTGTTTTCCGAAATACAGTTAAAAGGAAGGCAGAGAGGAGGGGGCTGTGGGCAGTCCAAAGACAGGGTGCAGTGTTTCCCAGAACGTGGAAATTCCTTTTCCAGAAGTTAAACAGGTGAGTGCAGTAAAACGCCCTTGTGTGTGTCCCAGCGTGTGACGGCACAGAACAGGCACATGCAGTGTGGGCTTCGACCACTGAGGGACTGTAACATGAGGCTGGTGAAAAATAAAGTGAATTTCAGTTCTTAAAACAGGTGCTGTGTCAACAGGAGGAGACCCTGGTGATGGAGTGGTTGAGGGCTGCGTCTGCTAACCGGAAGGCTAGAAGTCTGAATCGTCCAGGCGCTCCTAGAAAACTGTGGGGCAGTTCTACTCTGTGCTGTAGGGTCGCTATGAGTCGGCATCAACTCGACAGCAGTGGGTTTGGTTTTGGTTTTATGTGGATGTGACAGAAATCTTAGAAGTACTAGCAATTGGCTGGAGATGGAGAAGTACTAAATTACTACATATGAAATTACTCTGACAAATATCAAGTTGTACCAATGTTAAGTATCTCCTTTTTATGATGGTGATTTTGTTTTCTCTTTGGGAGTTACAAGTCTAGTGTCAGGCGTCAGGTTGACTTCACAGGCTGGCTCTAGGATCTGGTAGGATTGGAGTGCTGGACTGAGGTCGTCACCGCAAAGGTGTGGAGTGACCTTTGTGTCCTGGGTGGGTTCTCTTTGATTGTTTCTGAAAGATCAGGTCTGGTCCTGCTAGATGAAAGGAAGAGTAGCCAGACTGGCACACAGAAACCCTGTGCACAGAAATTGGGGCAAAGTACAGCTTATGGTTTCTTGAGCCAGCTCTACCCATACATGGTGCAGATGATTCTGGACCTTTGAAGGCACACCCCCCACCTTCCTATTGTGGCGTGCTACAGGCTTCAAGACATGTATCCATATGTGGAAAAACAGACATTGGGATGTTAGGCTGTTGTTGTCATTGCTGCACAAGGCAGGTGACCGAGACCACCGTGAGGGAAGACCTGCTGCCGCAGGGACGTGGTGTTTCCAAACAGGCACTCCACAGAGTGGTGCCAGCTGGTGCCGGGGAGGGCACTGCTCATCAGACTCTTCCTCTGACTTACGGTGCTGATGATGGAGGAGTAGGAGATGCTGTCTTTCTGGCAGTTCTGTTTCGTCGTCTATAAGATGGGTGGCTTAGTGACATCTTCCAATGAGATATATCAGTCACGTGCTTTGTATCAGTGGATCCTTTCAGCTGGACACCCATGCGCTTTCAGACAGAGTAGAGAGCTCAGAAGTGTACAAGAGTGGTGATGTATGTGCAGGGAGGAGGTGAGGGCAGTGAATCACCCTGCAGCAGATCACCCCTGCAGTAGTGGGCAGGAGGGGGCTCTATGTTGGTGCATGTTGATGGAGGGACACAGGTAACAGGTGAGGCTATAGAAGAAACTGGGATTTGAAGACCTTCCAAACTATGCTAAGGAATTTGGACTGAATTTATGGGACAGGATGGCGGAGACAAGATGTACGTGCCACCACTTCTATAAATGTGCCATGGCAGGCATCACCAATCAATCCCTGACTCCTTCCTGCTGGAGCCCAGATGCTTTGTCAAGGCAGAGCTCCCCCGGGCAGCCACTGTGAATTGGTATGCACTGGCAAGTTGGATGAACCTGCTTCCCATTTCTGGTGGAGTGTGTGGGGAGTCAGCAGATGTTTTTTTTTAACAAGGTTTGGAGCATGATGCTAATGAAGCAAAGATATATAGCTGAAAGTTTAATATAGTGGAGGGGAAAAAAGAGGCACTTCCATTCCTTCCATCTGACAGCCTATCATATGTATCAGGCTGACCTTAGGCAGAATCAGGAAATAACAGGGCTTAGGGAAAATAGAACCCCAGGGCCTGCCGTATTTGGCCAGCACCATCTTTAGAAATGTGCAGTTAGCAGCTGATAAAAAACTAGGCACTTTCACCAAAAGTCTGGGCTTCACATTTCTCTTTGAGAGCTTAGAGGCTCGTTGAACACTACCCTAGCACCCTCACGTGGCAGCGAGGGGCCAAGCTTAGTGGCAGCTGCCTCCTTTGAGTGGTACTGAGGGTGTGTGCCCTCCAGGATAACACAGTACTTACATTCTAGGTCACGTACAGCAGGTCTTCCTTCCTTAATTGTGTTCCCTCCCTGGTCCCTTTAGGGGAGCCAAGTGGGGTAAACTGGGATACCTCCTGAAGCTCTGAGACCAGGGGTGCTGAGGAATTATGGGTAGTCCTGTGTGTCAAGTAGGATACAATTAGCTCATTCAATAGGATATAGTAGAAAGATGTATTCAGTAAACGCACACAAACACCCATTGCCACTGAGTCACTTCCAACTCATCGGGACCCTGTGGGACAGAGCAGAACTGCCCTTAACGTTTCCAAGGCTGTAGTCTTTACCAAAGCAGACTGGTGGGTTCGAACAGCTGACCTTCTGGTTAGCAGCCAGGTGCTTAACTGGCATGCAACCAGATCTCTCTCTGTTTCCTCCCAGAATGTGCTTATCCTGCCAAATGCTTTTCTTTTATGTCACTAATTTATATGAAAACCCTAAACCCCTAAGCTGGTGGCTCCAGGGTCCTTGCCAGTGGTACCTCATTAACAGCCCTCTCTCCAGCAGGTTCTGTGTTCTTGGTTAGAACCAGTGCAGGGGGCTGGGCGCCACCATATGCTGGGCTTTCACGAGATAAACAGCTCTAATCCCTTCTGGGGCAGCGCTCCATGAATGCAAAGTGCTTGGATCTTCTCCTGAGCTAATGAGCACAGTGGTGCTTTTTTCATCTCCCAAGTCAGAGATAAAATGTTAAAATGAAAGCATCCCACAAATAAATTTGTGTGCTAAACTTGGCACTGGCACTGTATCAGACTGTTCTGCTGCTATGCATAAGGCTTTCACTGTCCAGTTTTTTTAGAACTAACCCACCGGATCCTTCTTCCTAGTGTGTCTAAGTCTGGGAATTCCAGTTGTACCTGTCCATCAAGGGTGGCCCTACTGGTACTTGAGGTACCAGGGGCATGGCTTCCAGCAACACTGCAACACACCAGCCACCACATTACAACAGACTGGCAGATGAGTGGAACATTGTCTGGTATAGTGTTGGGAGAGGAGTCCTTATGTTGGAAGGCACTCAAAATAAGGCTAGGGAGGAGCTCCCTTCTGAAAGTAGAGTTGATCTCAGTAATGTGCATAGAGTAAAACTTTCAGGACCTTCATTTGCTGGTGTGGGATGACTCAGACTGACAAGAAACAGCTGTAAACACCTATAATAGTTAGAATGTGGAAGGTACCAAGTATGAATCTAGGAAAACTGGAAGTTGTCAAAGGTGAAACGAGATACAGGTAGATTCATATCCTAGGCATCAGTGAAATGGTCTGGTACTGACTGTTTTGTATCAGAAACCATATTGTCTACTGTGCCAGGAGTGACACAGAGCAATGATGTCATATTCCTCATTAAAAACAAAACAAAACAAAACATTTCAAGACCAATCCTGAAATACAGCGCCATCAGTGATAAGATGCTACCCCTATGCCTGTAAGGAAGATCAGTTACTATGATTATTATTCAGATTTATGCACCACCCACGGATGCTAAAGATGAAGAAATTAAATATTTTCACCAGAGCGATCTCCGAGTGAGGCAGGAAGATGGACGCCGGATTCTTCCATGGAACAAGTGCAGAACAGGATAATTGGTTCAGCAACAAACAGAAGAAGCTACTAAAGCAGCTGAAATTTGCAGAATGCCTAGAAAAAAAGGTGGACATGAGCAAAGTAAATTTGGAGGTTATAAAGCCTTGGATAACAAAACGAGTAACAGAAAACCTTGGGTTTGAAGATGATGTTGTGATTGAGTTTATATTCAACCAGCTGGAAGTGAAGAATCCAGATTCCAAAATGACGCAAATCAACCTGACTGGGTTTTTTAATGGAAAAAATGCTAGAGAATTTATGGGAGAATTTATGGCCCCTGCTGTTAAGTGCACAAGAAAACATTGCTGGAATCCCTTCTGCTTTCTTAGAGCTGAAGAAAGAAGAAATAAAACAGAGACAAATTGAACAAGAAAAATTGGCATCTATGAAAAAGCAAGATGAAGACAAAGATAAGAGAGATAAGGAGGAAAAAGAAAGCAGCAGAGAAAAACAAGAGAGGTCTCAAAGCCCAAGAAGACGCAAATCCAGATCTCCTTTTCCTAGAAGACGATCTTCTCCTGTCAGGAGAGAGAGAAAGCGCAGTCATTCTTGATCTCCCCGTCACAGAACCAAGAGCCGGAGCCCTTCCCCTGCTCCAGAAAAGAAAGAGAAAACTCCATAACTCCCAGAACCTTCAGTGAAAGTAAAAGAACCTTCAGTACAAGAGGGCACTTCTACTAGTGACATCCTAAAAGTTCCCACGCCTGAACCTATACCAGAGCCTAAAGAACCCTCTCCAGAAAAAAATTCTAAAAAAGAAAAGGAGAAGACTCGACCAAGATCTTGGTCTCGGTCCAAATCAAGATCCCGGATGCGTCCTCGCTCTCCTCATACTCGACCTAGGTGGCATCACAGATCCCGATCAAGATCGTACTCACCTAGAAGGCGACCCAGCCCCAGAAGGCGACCATCTCCTCGAAGAAGAACCCCACCAAGACGAATGCCTCCTCCACCGAGACATAGAAGGAGTAGATCTCCAGTGAGACGAAGAAGGCACTCATCGGCATCCTTGTCTGGGAGCAGTTCATCATCCTCTTCATCTCGTTCCCAGTCACCGCCAAAGAAGCCACCCAAGAGGACATCCAGCCCCCCCTGAAAAACTTGTAGGTTATCTCCTTCAGCGAGTCCTTCCAGGCGACGGCACCGACCATCACCTCCAGCAACTCCACCACCAAAAACTCACCATTCCCCAACACCCCAGCAGTCAAACCATACGAGAAAAAGTCGTTTGTCTGTCTCTCCAGGGAGAACTTCAGGTAAAGTGGCAAAACATAAAGTTACTGAGAAGAGAGAGTCCCCTTCACCAGCACCCAAGCCTAGAAAAGTAGAGTTGTCTGAATCAGAAGAAGATAAAGGTGGCAAAATGGCAGCCGCAGACTCTGTGCAGCAGAGACGCCAGTACCGGCGACAGAATCAGCAGTCTTCCTCTGATTCTGGATCTTCATTCTCCTCAGGAGATGAGCGGCCCAAGAGGTCTCATGTGAAGAACGGTGAGGTAGGCAGGTGGCAGAGACGTTCTCCTTCCTGGAGTGCCTCTCCATCACCACGAAAGCGTCAGAAAGAGACCTCAACTTGGATGCAGATGGGAAAGCGATGGCAATCACCAATGACTAAAAGTGGTAGACGGAGGAGAAGTTCTTCCCCACTACCCACCAGAAGGCGATGGTCTCCTTCACCTGCACCACTGCCTCCTCGACGACGCAGGTCTCCTACACCACCACCACGTTGAAGGACTCCTTCTCTTCCCCCACTTTGGCGCTCACCTTCGGCAAGAAGATACTCTCCTCCAGTACAGAGGAGATACTCTCCTTCTCCTCCAAAGAGAAGAACGGCCTCACCCCCTCCCCCTCCAAAATGAAGGGCATCACCATCTCCACCGCCAAAGCATAGGGCTCCCCATTCTCCACCTCCCAAACAGAGAAGCCCCCCAGTCACCAAGAGACATTCACCTTCACTGTCATCAAAGCACAGGAAAGGGTCCTACCCGAGCCGATCTACCCGGGAGGCCCGGTCACCACAGCCAGACAAACAGCACTCGCCATCACCACGGCTTCGGGCTCCTCAGACCACCTCAAGTCCTCCCCCTGTTCGAAGAGGAGCATCAGCATCACCCCAAGGAAGGCAGTCCCCTTCTCCAAGTACTAGACCTATTAAGAGAGCCTCCAGGACTCCAGAACCTAAAAAGACAAAAAAGGCTGCCTCACCAAGCCCTCAGTCTGTAACGAGGGTCTCATCCTCTCGATCTGTCTCAGGATCTCCTGAGCCAGCAGCTAAAAATCCCCAAGCACCGCCATCTCCTGTCCAGTCTCAGTCACCCTCTACAAACTGGTCACCAGCGGTACCGGTCAAAAAGGCTAAAAGCCCAACACCAAGCCCATCACCGGCAACGATTTCGGACCAAGAAGGAGGTGGGAAAAAAAGAAGAAAAAGAAGGATAAGAAACACAAAAAGGATAAGAAGCACAGGAAGCACAAAAAACACAAGAAGGAGCAGGCTGTGTCCGCAGCTGCTGTAACTCCTGCAGCCCTTGCTGCTCCCACAACTGCGTCAGCACAGGAGGAAGCGGAGGCGGAGCCAGAACCTAAGAAGGGGACTGAAAGTGAAGCTGAAGACGACCTTGGTGACCTAGAAAAGCACCTGCGTGAAAGGCACTGAGATCAGTGCGGGGCTCAAGTGTCCCCACAGTCTTAGATGAAAATGTTTGTTATGATGGAAATTTTATTTGGTTTGTATGCAATTCAATTTCAAAATTGTTAAAATGTCTTTGAGCTTTAGACTATAACATTTGTTGTAATAATTGCTAGGTTGAAGTTCACCATGTAAAAAAAGGGGGCATGGATTTACATTGCAAAAGGTGTCCGCAGTGTAGTAGTGACATTCTTTCATTGATCACTGACATAATTCATTTAGAATGAAAAATCTTAAGCCAAAAAAAGAATCCCTTTTTTAAAAAAGGGGGTTTTTAAATATGGTTGGCATTCTCATGATTCCTTTAATAAATGCCCTGGGCTATTCCCAGTGGCTTTGTTTTTTGTTTTTTCCTTCTTTCTTTTTGTTTTTTTATTTTTTTTATTTGAGTCTTAGCACCCATTTAAGTTATGATACTTCCGACCTCACATGGTTTGTAAGCTTGCCCAGAAATAAGACCACTGTTGAAGTACCACAAAAGTATAAATGACTACTGTAATGCCACAGTCTTTCCTGTTGCCTGTGGAGTCTCTGCTGACATGAATCAGGATTTGAGCTCTAGGACGAGACAGAAAATGAAAGCATGTTGTTTGCTAGGACACTGTGGGTTTGTATTGATGTGTAACAAGTTGTTTGGAACACTGGAATTTGATTTTTCTTTCTCCTTTTCTTTTGAAAAGGCAATTAACTAGTCCCAAGAAGGATCCTACAAGTTATATAAAATTTTGTGTTTTGAAATGTCATGGCTCATTCATGGTTTTGTTTTTCTCTGCCATTTGGTATATACAACTTGCAGAGCTCTTGTATTTGGAAGACTGGAAGGGCCCGGACTTTGAAATAGTGTCTGTTTTCACTGTTTCTGGTTTTGTTTTTTTTGTTTTTCAAGGTTTTTTTTTTTTTTTTTTTTTTTTTATAAAGCTATATGAAGCTTGTGGATTAAACAGAATAAATTTCTAAATTAAAAAAAATTTTTTTTTACCAACTCTAGTCTAAAATTGACCAAACATGCAGTCAAGATGCAATGATAATTACTGATGATTGGAATGTGAAAGTTGGAAACAGAGAAGAAAGATCAGTGTTAGAAAATATGGCCTTGGTAATGGTAATGAGACTGTAGATTGCATGACAAAGTTTTTCAAGACTAATGAATTATTCATTGAAAATACCTTTTTCAACAGCATAAATGATGACTATACATGTAGACCTTGTCAGATGGAATGTGCAGGCATAAATCAGCTCTCTGTGGAGAGACATGATGGAGAAGCTCTGTATCATCAGTTAGAAGAAAGCCAGGGGCAAGACGTGCAACAGACTCAGTTGTTGATATGCAAGTTCAAGTTGAAGTTGAAATTAATTAAAACAAGTGCACAGAACCAAAGTATGATCTTGAATATATCCCACCCAAATTTAGAGAACATCTCAGGAATGGATTTGATGCACTGAACACTAATGACCAAAGTCCAGAAGAGCTGTAGAATGATATCGAGGACAACATACATGCAGAAAGCAAACGGTCATTAAAAAGACTGGAAAGAAAGGACCAAACTCAATGTCAGAAGAGACTCTGGTGCATTCTCTTCAAAGTAGACCAATTAAAATGAAGGAAAGGAATGATGAAGTAAAAGAGCTGAACCAAAAATTTCAAAGAGCTTGAGAAGACAAAGTAACATATTATAATGAAATTTGCTAAGACCTGGAGTTAGAAAACCAAAAAGAAAGAACACTCTTGACATTTCTCAAGCTGAAAGAACTAGAGAAAAATTCAAGCCTTGAGTTACAATGATAAAGGATTCTATGGGCAAAATATTGAATGACACATGAAACATCAAAGGAAGATGGAAGCGA
The DNA here is from genome assembly GCA_028571685.1 of Heterohyrax brucei. Taxonomy (NCBI): domain Eukaryota; kingdom Metazoa; phylum Chordata; class Mammalia; order Hyracoidea; family Procaviidae; genus Heterohyrax; species Heterohyrax brucei. Next base: position 4,951,194 of record CM053160.1, on the reverse strand, counting down.
TACACAGAGTCACTGTACCAAAAAGAATTGGTTGACATTCTGCCATTTCAGGAGGTAGCAAATGATCAAGGACCAATGGTACTGAAGAAAATAATCCAAACTGCGCTGAGTGCATTGGCAAAAACCAAGGTTCCAGGAATTGATGGGATATAGACCGAGATAGTTCAGTAAACAGATGCAGTACTGGAGGTGCTCACTCATCTATTCCAGGAAATTTGGAAGACAGTTACCTTTCCAGTTTTCTGAAAGAGAGCCACATTTGTGCCCATTCCAAAGAAAGGAAATCTAACAGAATGCAGCAATTCTCAGAATGGTATCAGTGATGTCACACATCAGTAAAATTTTGCTGAAGATAATTCAGAAGTATTTGCTGCAGTACATTGACATGGAACTCCTTGAAATTCAAGCCAGGTTCAGAAGAGGACACGGGACAAGAGACATCATTGCTCATGTCATATGATTCTTGACTGAAAGCAGAGAATACAAGAAAGATTTTATGTGTGTTTTATTGATCATCCCAAGGTATTCAACTGTGTGCATCATAACGAGTTATGTGTACTGTTGTCAATAATGGGAATTCTAAAACACTTTCACTCATGCTGAACCTGTACATAGACCAAGAGGCAGTTGTTGAAACAGGACGACTGCATGGTTTAAAATCCCCAAAGGTATTCATCAGGGTTATATCCTTTACCATACTTACTGTATCTTTATGTTGAGCAAATAAGCTGAGAAGCTGGACTATGTGAAGAAGAATGTGTAATCAGGATTGGAGGAAGACTCATTAACAACTTGCCACATGCAGATGACACAGCCTTGCTTGCTGGAAGTGAAGAAGACTTGAAGCTCTTACTGATAAAGACTGAAGATTACAGCCTTTAGTATTGATTGCAACTCAACATAAAGAACATAAAAATCCTCACAGCTGGACCAATGAGCAACATCAAGATAAACAGAAAATAGTGAAGTTGTCAAGGAACTTAATTTGCTTGCGTCAACAATCAACACCCATGGAAGTAGCAGTCCAGAAATCAGATGAAGTATCATATTGGGCCAGTCTGCCTCAAAAGACCCCTTTAAAGGGTTAAAAAGCCAAGATGTCATTTTGAGGACTGAGGTGCACCTGACCCTTGCCATGAGTACTTCACTCATCTCATATGACTGGCGAAAGGTAGACAATGAATAAAGAAGACCACAGAACAGATGCCTTTGAGTTACAGTGTTGGCAAAGAATACTGAATATACCATAAACTTCCAGGAGAGCAAACAAATCTCTCTTGGAAAACGTACACCCATAGTGCTCTTAAAAGTAAGCATAATGAGACTTAGTCTCATGTACTCTTGACGTGATGTCAGAAGGAATCAGTTCCTGGAGAAGGGCATTATGCTTGGTAAGGTAGGGGTCCAGTGAAAGTAAAGTGATTGAGACAGTGCCTTCAGCAATGAGCTGACACATGGCCAAGGCTGTGGTGGTGGTCCAGGACTAGGCAGCTTTCATTCCATTGTACATGAGTCAGAACCACCCCGATGACACCGAACAGCAACAGCAAGCTTTGCACCAAGTCAGCATCTTGGCCCCAGGTTGCTGGTTTACTCTTGATAAGGGAACAAAAGAAAATCACCAACACTTTTCAAAAGTGCAGAATCAAACTGTGTGGAATGTGATAAAAGCATAGAATTTCTTGTTTTCCCCAGAGATGGACCAGCAGGCAGGGTCTCCACCAACCATCTGTGCTCTGCACAACTGTCATCTGAGGGAGGCGGTGATGGTCAGATGGAGGTGGGCACATGAGTCCCAAAGGGAAGGGGGTGTTCCAGGCATTAGGAAACATGAGGAGCAGCTAACCCTTCTTGATTTTGTCTGGCCTGTAGGCAGCTGTGAGGCTTGGCTGCCGTATATATCCTTTGGTCCTGCTGGTCTCTGGGCATTATAATGGTTTGTATTCATGTCTTGTCTCTTCCACTTATCTGGGACTCTGATTCACTTTGTGTCCTTGGTGTCCCTGTAACATCACTGGCCCAAGCTAGGCCTAGTGTTAACCTGAGATTTGCTGGGGTCTCTCTATGCTCCTAAGACAGGGATTCATCCTCTCTGAGCTGTACTCCTGTAAGGTGGGTACAGATGGGACACAAAGTGAATCAGAGTCCCAGATAAGTGGAGGAGACAAGACATGAACACAAACAATTATAATGCCCAGTGACCAGCAGGACCAAAGGATATATACGGCAGCCAAGCCTCACAGCTGCCTACAGGCCAGACAAAATCAAGAAGGGTTAGCTGCTCCTCATGTTTCCTAATGCCTGGAACATCCCCTTCCCTTTGGGACTCATGTGCCCACCTCCGTCTGACCATCACCGCCTCCCTCAGATGACAGGGTCTCCTTCAGTACCGAGCCTTGAGGATTCTATGATGAAAGTGTATGGAGTGGCAGGGAGAGAAGTTCAGTGGGCTCCATCCTGTCCATGTGAATCCTAAAATCCATACTTGCTGTGAGATCTAGTGAAGTCCCTAAAGACCCCCGGGCTCCTGCCTGATCCACCTGTGGTGTGCACATGTGCTTCATGAAAACAAGGTTCCCGTGAGAACATGGCATCCTAGTGGATACACTAGGGAGTTCTGGGCAGAACTCCCTGGTTCAGGTGACGGACACCTACTGCCTGGCCTTTCCCATGGTATACACCACAAACTCTCCTGCATTTGTACAAAATTCTAATTCTTTTTACCTGCTTCTGCCTTCCCAATCTCACATCAAATCAGTTTGAATCACACTCATTCCACCATCAGAAACACACCTAGCCTTGGAAGTCTTGAGGCCCTTTCTGTGTATCAGAATTGAAATCGCAACTCAAAGACACTTAGAATGTTTTCAGAGGATGTGGAGGCTTAGAGCTGTTTCTGTCTTCTAGAAATGGAGGCATAATCCATATGGAAAAAATACGTAAGAAGGTAAGTGACCTTGGCAGTTCTGTTAACTATTGCTTGATTTTTTTTCCTCTAGGTTATACATAATACTTAAACAAAAATGAGTTTCCCTCGCCAAACTAGTCACTATCATCCCATTATTCTCATCATTGATTGGCTTAGGGAAGGTCATATGACAGTTTTGGCCAATGAAGTGTGAGGAATCCTATGGGATATTTTTTGAAAGCTCTCCTTGCTTTAAAAAGAGGCACAGGGAGTGGTGGCTCTGTCTCACTCTGGATGTTGTCATATTGGATATGACACTTTGTGTCTTCTGCACATGAAGTGACCCTTGTTTCTCCTATCTTCTCCACTCAGACACACATATGATATCTTCCTGATGGTCCATGAGAGAAAGTCATGAACACCTGATTTGCTTATTTGGGAGGATGTGGAATAAAATGGGGCTCAAATCGTTGAATGCTTCACCTGATAATCTTTGCAGCCAAAGCACTAAGTCAGAAGACTATAGTGAAGTGTTACGTCTTCACTTCATTCTGTAAAACTGTAGTTTAATGGGGCAAAAATAATTATACCCACGTTTCCAGTGCATTTCATGAGCATTTTACCCACTGAGATTGTAATCTACTACACAGCTCTCATGATTTCTCAGAAAGAATCCTCTTTATGACTTGAATAAAGTGATTGTTTAGTAACATATGGCCTCCTTTTAGCATTTTCAAATATGGTGCAAGAATAAAATACGATGCACCTGGGGTTTGATTAGTGGAAGGATGAGTACATAAAAAAAGCAAGGCAAAGAAAAAAACACACACAAAGTAGGCAACAGACGTTATGTAACTTCATTACATTATGTTTATGGTTTTGCTTGTCAGTATTTCCATGATACAGAATGGCCTTTTTAGAGTCCATTTATCAGTATTTGTCACTAATTAGTGCCTACAAATTACCTTCTGGGTAAGTCATCTTGTTCTGGTTGACTTGGTGTCTAATAAATCAGGGCTGTTGCAGTTTGTGAACTCTCATCACTGTGGGTTTTTGCTTTGTTTTTCCTGCTGATACATCTCAAGATTCCACCTCACCCCACAGGTTTCCAACAACTGTGATTCCATTTTTGTGAATGGGAAGGAGATGAAGAGCAGAGTGGATACAATCGTGAACTTCACCCACCAGCACTTTACCTCTCAGTTGGAAGTCACTGTCTGGGTGCCCAGACTCCCTCTGCAGATTGAGATCTCAGATACAGAGCTGAGTCAGATCAAGGGGTGGAGGATTCCAGTGGCCCCCAACAGAAGGTGAGGAGCCAAGGCAGGAGAGGTTCCCAGAGAGAGGACTGTGGAACAGATGCTGCATGGGATCTGATCTGTGTGTAATGGGGCAGAACTGGTTCTGAGGGCCCTAAGGCCTGGTAGAGCAACATCCACAGTGGGTTGTAACAGCCTGCTCTGGGGGTTCATGTGGCTATGATGCTGCTACTTACTAGCATTTTGATGTCAGAAAATCATAGTGTGAATAATAATAGTAATTAACCTCATAGGGTTGTTGTTAGGCTTAAACAATACAAAAAAGTACCTCATACAAGGCCTGCAATTTAGGATGCAATTGTTTCTCATTCCCCATTTCCCTACTGTTCATTCCTACATTACTCATTCTAAGTACCCCTGCCTGTGGATATCAACCAATATCCACAGAGTGGAGTGAAATGGTCCAGAGTGTGGACTCTGGAATAAGACTGCCCAATCTTTAACCCAGGCTTTGCTGTTTGTGGAAATCCTGGTGTGGAGTATGGGTTAAGAGCTATGGCTGCTAATCAAAAAGGTCAGCAGTTCGAATCCACCAGGTGTTCCTTGGAAACCCGATGGGGCAGTTTTACTCTGTCCTGTAGGTCACTATGAGTCAGAATGAACTTAATGGCAGTTTTTTGTTTGTTTGTTTGTTTTGCCACATACAGTTGCATGACCTTGGACCGGTTACTTAACCTTTCTATTCCTCAGTTTCTTTACCTAAAAATTGATGATGAAAATATTGGCTAGAGCTATGCCCCAAGTTCAATGAATGATAGCTGTTGCAATAAACAGGATTCTAAAGATGGCTCTCCAAGATTATCATCTCTGTTATTCAGTCAAAGACCAATCTGTTCCAGCTATTGAAAGATTTTTCAGACATAGTTAAAATCCCAAGTCAGTCAGTTTTAAGAAGTGAAGAGCATTCAGGTGGCTCTAACCCTCAAGTTGAGCCTTTTAAAAGCAGATCATTTCGTCCAGCAGGTAGAAAGACTGTAGGGTTTAAAAATATTTGAAAAAATAATGGATGAAAGCATCACACATTTGGTGAAAGACATAAACCTATAGATTTAAGAAGCTGAGGAAAAAGAAAACAAGTGTGCTCAAAAATAAAATAAAATTCCATGTCCATAGATATCACACTTAAACTTTGGAAAACTAAAGGCAAAGGAAAAAAACAAAAAAACCTTAAAGGCATCCAAAGAAATGACAGCTGACTTAGAGGGAAAATCACTCAAATGACAGTGGATTTCTCACCTGAAACTATGGAGGCCAGAAGGAAGTGGCACCACACTTTTCAAGTACGGAAAGAACTGTCAACAGAAAATTCTTTATCTGGCAAAAGTATTCTTCAGGAATGAAGGAGGAGTCAAGATGTTCTCATAGGAAGAATAACTGTAAGAGAATATGTTTCAGGCAAACTTACCCTTAATAGAACTCCTATGTAAGTTTTGTAAACAAAAAGAAAATGAGCACAGAAGCAGATCTGGAACTTTAGAAAGTAAAGAAGAATGGATGGGTGAAATAGAAATAAAAATAGATTCTCTTCATACATTTCTAAAATAATATTTGATGGTTGAGGCAACAGTGATAGCATCTGATGTAGTCCTTAAAGTATGTATATATATGTACTTTAGGTTGTATCCTTTCACCATACCTTTTTAATCTGTCTGCTGAACAAATAACCCTAGAAGCTGGGTTATACAAAGGAGAACGAGGCATCAGGATTAGAGGATGATTCATTAACAACCTGTGTTATGCAGATGACATCATCTTACTTTCTGGAAATGAAGAAGATTTGAGACACTTACTGATGAAGATCAAGGCCCACAGCCTCCAATATGGATTACATCTCAACATCAGGAAAACAAAAATCCTCACAGCTGGACCAGTAAGCAACGTTGTCATAAATGGAGAAAAGATTGAGGTTGTCAAGGATTTCATTTTACTTAGATCCACACTCAGCCCCCATGGAAGCAGCAGTCAAGAAATCAAAAGATGCACTGCATTGGGAAAGTCTGCTTCCAAGGACCTCTTTAAAGTATTCAAAAGTAAAGATGTCACCATGAAGATTAAAATGTGCCTGACCCAAGCCACGGTATTTGCAGTTGCATCATGTGTATGCAAAAGTTGGACCATGAACAAAGAAGACAGAGGAATTGATGCCTTTGAATTGTGGTGTTGGAGAGGAATGTTGAACGTACCATGGACCACCGAAAGAACAAATGGATCTGTTTTAGAGGAAGTACAACAAGAGTGCTCCCTTGGAAGCAAAGATGGCAAGACTGCATCTTACATAATTTGGACATATTGTCAGGAAGCATCAGTCCCTGGAGAAGGACATCATGCTTGGTAGAGTGGAGGGGCAGCGAAAAAGAGGAAGACCCTTGACCAGATAGACTGAGACACAGTGGCCTCAACAATGGACTTGCACATAAACACAATTGTGGACATGGTGCAAGACTGGGCAGTGTTTCATTCTGTTGTTCATAGGGTCGCTATGAGTTGGAACTGACTTGATGGCACCTAACAACAACTGTATATGTATATGTGTGTATGTGTGTATATATATATTTATATATAATGTTTTTTTTTTTTTTAATTTCTGTCAAGTCGATGCTGACTCATGGTAGACAGAGTAGAATGGCTTCATAGAGTTACCAAGGAGCACTTGGTGGAGTCGAACTGCTGACCTTTTGGTTAGCAGACAGAGCACTTAACCACTCATAGTGATCCTGGAGGTCAGGGTAGAACTGCCCCGTAGAGTTTCCAAGGAGCACCTGGTGGATAGGAACTGCTGACCTTTCGGTTAGCAGACATAGCACTACTGCACTACGCCACCAAGGTTTCCTTCCTATACACACGTGTGCGCGCGCACACACACACACACAGAACTATATATATATAATTGTATAATATATAATTCAGAACAATTATATATTAAAAGCGACCCAAACAGAAGTAAAGTGTCTGCATCTCACTCAGAGTGGTGAAACACTGGTATTAGTAGGCTGCGGTAAGTTATGCATGCATATTGTAATATCTTGAGCCACTACTAAGAAGACTGTGCAAGGAGGTATACGAAAAATACTATAAACATGTTTAAATGGAACTCTAAAAAAATGTTAAACTAATTCACAGGAAGGCAGTGAAAGTGAAATAGAAACAAAACTCTGAAAAACAAACAGAAAACAATAAAATGGTAGATGTAAGCCCCCACATATCAACAATTGCTTTAAAAGTGAATAGTCTAAATATACCACTTAAAAGGAAGAGACTAGAAAAATGAATGAAAAATAGGACCCAACAACTTTAAGTATGTTGAAATTCGGAGTGGAATGACATATAGCATGCAAAAATTAATTTTAAAAAAGCAAGTATGTCAGTGTCAGATAAGTTAGATTTCAGAGGAAAGAAAGGCACTGAGAACAAAGAGGGACATTACACAGTGACAGAAGGATCAATACATTACATAAGGACAGAAAGATCGACCCACCAAGAAGACTTTGAAATCCTGAATGTCAATGTAGTAAAGAACAGAACTTCAAAATATGTGAAGCAAAAACTGATACAACTTCAAGGCGAAATAGGTCACACAGGTAAGTGTGGAAAGGAGATGCTAAGTTGGGCTTCCCTAGAGGAGCAAAACCAGTGAAGCATGTATGTGTGTGCATGTATATATGTCGGTGTGTATTTATAGAGAAAGAGAGATTAATCTCAAGGAAATGGCTCACTTGGTTCTAGAGATTATCAAGACCCAAGGCCATGGGTTAAGTGTCAGGCTGGAGGGTTCTCCTAACTCACATAGCTTCAGGAGTTGATGAACACAAGATTGGGAGGTCAGACAACAGGCCAGTGGCTCACAGGCCATGGAGGTGACACACCCCAAGATCAGCAGGTAAGCTGCTAACTCAGGTCCCGAGAACCAAAAGTCAGATGACATCAGGATACAAGATCCAGAGTAAGAGCCTTGAAGAACATGCATGTATATATGAGAAGCAGGCAACACCCCTAAAGAAATTACCTTTCACTTGATTGGCTGCTCCTAGTGTATCTCATTATGGAGTTGATTACATCATTATATAACTGCCAAACTACATCATAACCTTCCAAACCACTGAGAATCATGGCCCAGCCAAGTGGACACATAACCTTAAACATCACGGACGCCCAGTAGCGCTTCTGACCCAGAATCTCAGCTTTGTTCCACTAGACTTAACATTCTGTATCAGCCTCATCTAAAGGATTGCTTTTTAAATGACAGGTTTCCAGAATGCAGAGGACAAAGACACAGTCTTTGTGTGGGGCCTGGGTTTCCCACTGCAAGCGACCCGAGGGTGTGTCTTGAGTCCTGTGTCCACGTTCATAGCAGCAATCAGTGGTGCCTGGGAATCACTGAAAGGTGTGTGTTGAGTGAGGGGATGTGGTGATGAATCTGTCTGTGAGCAGGTCTGGCAGGAGAAAAGCCAGTTCACTCCGTCCTGCACAGTCATGTCGCTTCTGAAAAATAGGCTGCGTGACTGTGAACAATGGCAGTGGTTACACTGTGCTGGTTTGTTTGTGTTCCAGGCCCACCCGGGAGAGCGAGGATGAGGAAGATGAAGAGAAGAAAGGTAGAGGGTGCTCCCTCCAGTACCAGCATGCCATGGTCCGGGTCCTTACCCAGTTTGTGGCAGAGTCACCGGAGTTGGGTCAGCTGAGTTACATGTTGGGCCCTGACTGGCAGTTTGACATCACAGACCTCGTGACCGATTTCATGAAGGTGGAAGAACCAAAAATTGCCAAGTTAGAGGATGGTAGGACCCTGGTTGGTCGGGAGCCAGGAATAACCACCGTTCAGGTATGATCAGCCCGTCCCTTGGCACTTGGCCTATTATGGTTGCTGTTAGGTGCCACTGGCTTGGTTTCAACTCATTGAGGGCCTGTGTGCAGCCCAACAAAGTGCTGCCCAGTCTTGACATGCTCATGATCATTGTCATGCTCGAGCCCATTGTTGCAGCCACTCTGTCAGTCCATCTTGGTGAGGGTCTTCCTCTTTTTTGCTGATCCTCTACTTAACCAAGCATGATGGCCTTCTCCAGGGACAGATCCTTCCTGCTAACATGTCTAAAGTGCGACAGAGTCTCATCGCCCTGGCTTCTAAGGAGCATTCTGGCTGTACTTCTTCCAAGACAGATGTGTTCTTTCTCCTGGTAGTCCATGGCATACTCGGTGTTCTTCGCCAACACCATAATTCAGAGGCATCAGTTCTTTGGTCTTCTTTATTCAGTGTCCAGCTTTCAGATGCTTATGAGCAAATGAAAACAGCATGGCATGGGTCAGTCACACCTCAGTCCTTAAGGTGACATCTTGAGAACACTTTGAAGAGGTCTTTTGGAGCCGATGTTCCAAGTACAATGCATTTTTTGATTTCATGACTTTAGTGGTGTTGGTTGTGGATCCAAGTAAAATAAAATCCTTGACAGCTTCAATCTTTTCTCCACTTAGCATGATGTTGCTTGCTGGTCTGGTTGTAAGGATTTTTTTGCTTGATCCTTCATCAGTAAGTCTTCATCAGTAAGTGCTTTTAGTCCTCTTCACTGCCCACAAGCAAGGCTGTGTCATCCTCATATAGCAGGCTGTTAAAGAGTCTTCCTCCAATTCTGATGCTGTGTTCTTCTTCACATAATCCAGATTTGGGTTTATTTGCTTGGTATACAGATTGAATAGGTATGGTGAAAGGGTACCACCCTGATGCACACCTTTCCTACTTTAAACCACACAGTATCTTCTTGTTACGTTCTATCCTAATACTGTTCTGTGTTTACGAACATGCAGGTAGACGTTTTTGTGTAGAACTGTGTGTGCACATCTGTGTGTGCATGTTTATGCCTGGGCATGCATGTGTATTTGTATGTGTGGGTGTATGTCTGTGGCCCAATGGGGTTCTTTCATGTGGGCTTTGGGGAAGACTTTGATTCTAAGCTTATTCAGGATGCTGGCAGAGGGCAGTGTTCTACGTTTTGAAGACTGAGGTCTCTGTATCCTTTCTGGCTTTTAGCTGGGGTCCACTCTGCGCTCCTAAAGGCTACCCACTTGCCTTCTTATGTGGCCCCCTCCATCCTCAAGTTTAAACTCAAGCATCACATCGTTCTCTCCAAGACTTGCACTCTGCCATTAGCCAGAGAAAGCCCCTCCCCCACTTTGTAGGTCCCATGAGATGACATTGGACCTACTCAAAGGCCAGCTGTGCCACTGTGTAGTACTGAAATGGTTTCTCATTGTGTTCACAGGTGCTGGGATGTCTTTAGGGGATGGCATTCTAGTTCTGCCTACATATATTCACTTCCAGGTTTTAGTCACCTCTGAATACAAATTAAGTTGATGAGGAAGGATGGATCTTTAGGATGTTAAGATTCCCTTTTCCACTCTCTTAAACTGATGGGTCCAGTGACGACACAGCAGCCCACATGATGGATAAGTGTTGTCCCATAAGGAATGTCTCACTGCTCATGGGAAAGTACAAGAGCAGGAGAAGATGCTGAGCACTATTCCTTTAAACAGTTTTAATAGTAACTCCGCTATTTTCAAGGATAAATATTAATTGTTGTGAAAATGTTAATCTTTGTGTGCTCAGTGATAAAATGGATAATTTTAAATTAATGACCCTAAATTACATCAGCCTTTTTCAGAAAAGATACTACGAATGACATGGTATGAAAGAAAGGAAAGACAATGCACCTTGTAAAATTCCTCATTCCCTCGGCAAGTGTAACTGAACAATAGATTGGCCCTTGACTCCGCCTTCTCCCTGAGGGCCTCCTTTAGCAGAGGATCAGGGGGCGCTGTGGTGGAGGCATCAGCTAGGAGGTTTGAGGGGTTCTGTGGAGCAGAGACCTGGGCTTTCTCGTTCCCTCTGAAGGTCCTCTCACCGCTCTCTGACTCCATCCTGGCTGAGAAGACAGTGCTCGTCCTGGATGACCGCGTCACCATTGCAGACCTGGGTGTGCAGCTGGTGGCTGGCCTGGCTCTCTCCCTGCAGCCCCACCGAGCAGACCGAAGAGCCATCGTGTCCACGGTGGCTGCCCAGGATGTCCTTCAGGCCCCCAGACAGGTAAGATCCCCAGGGGCCCCCGTGTCTGCGGTCGGTTGAGATGCCCTTTCTCTCAGTTACCAGGTACAGCAAGGAGCTTGGTAGAGCACGGCAGCTGCGACTGTCATTCTTGAAGCTTCTGTCTGCTTCTTACCAGTCTGTCTTGTCGGAGAGAAGTGCTCAGTGTCTGGGACCAAGTTTTCTGTTATATATGGACAGATCCCATGTTCACGGACCATTCGCCTTTCAATGGGCTTATGTGCGCCAGGCATAGTCTTCTGCCGGGCCATGACTAAACGATGGTCTCATGTGTTCCCTTTGCCAAAAGCAGGTGGCTTTTGATACTTGAGAAGTCAATTTTAGTGACTTGAACAAGCATGGCTAACAGCACCAACTGTCTACTGCAGCTCTCATCAGTTCTAAAGCTCTCCTCTGGTAAAGTTTGAACCAGTTGTTTTTATGAATACTAGGGCCTCTGGGTCTTTCAAGCAGGCCACTTTCCTCATGCATCTTGTCCGCGTGCTCCTGCCATCCATGGTTTGCTTCATCAGCACTGGCTTCCTAATAAAGAATGTTCCCAGTGATATTGTCTCCAGCAGCTGCCTGATTAGTTGCACCTGAAATTGATTCAGATAAATTGCCTGGTCTTTCAGATGTTTTTGGAAAGACCAAAGTCAAACTCTGTTGTGTGGCATGCAGTCAATTAGTACACACTTTAATACGTTAAAATTTATTATTTGCTCCTTACAAAAGTGGAGCTATAGAGCATTATTGGTGCTGGCTCAAAGCATGCCAGAAACGGTTCAAGATCATAAAACATGGGGGTCTATTCTTTTCAGTCTGTATATTTACAGAATGTTATCTAGGAAATCGTACTTCTGTGTGCAATTTTGATGGAATCTGATTAACATGATGTTTTGGTTTCATTTTTCTTAGGAAGCAATAGTCAGTTCTTGGATTCTGTTCAGTGATGGTTCGGTGACACCTTTAGACATGTATGATTCCAAGGATTTTTCAGTGACTGTCTCATCATTGGATGAAATGGTGGTGTCTGTCCAGCCAAACCTTCAGTCCAAATGGCCAGTTGTAGTTGCAGAGGGTGAAGGCCAAGGGCCCTTGATTAAGTTAGAAATGATGATAAGTGAACCATGTCAAAAGACCAAGAGAAAGAGTGTGCTCGCTGTGGGTAAAGGAAATGTCAAGGTCAAATTTGAGCCAAGTATTGATGAACACCAAGGAAGCACCAATGATATTGAAGGCATAAATCGGGAATATAAAGACCACCTGAGTAATTCCATAGAGCGTGAAGGAAACCAGGAGAGAGCAGTTCAGGAGTGGTTCCACCGTGGCGCACCTGTTGGCCGAGAGGAGGTCACCAACCGAAGCACAACCCAGCAGTCTCTCATGCAAGGGAAGGAGAAGGCACTCAGGAGTGGTGGCCCGGATGTCTATACCAGCTTCCCTGCTCAAGGGAAGTTCCCAGAACCCAGCAACCCCAGTGACCTTACAGTGACCTCAAGGGGGCTAACTGACCTGGAGATTGGCATGTACGCCCTGCTCTGTGTCTTCTGTCTGGCCATCCTGGTCTTCTTAATCAACTGTGTGGCGTTTGCTTGGAAATACAGACACAAAAGATTTGCCGTCAACGAGCAAGGCACCATCCCCCACTCCCACGACTGGGTCTGGCTTGGGAACGAGGTGGAGCTCCTGGAGAACCCCGTCGACATCACGCTCCCGTCAGAGGAGTGCACGACCGTGATAGACAGGGGGCTGCAGTTTGAGGAGAGGAACTTCCTTCTGAACGGCAGTTCCCAGAAGACTTTCCACAGCCAGCTCCTCAGACCTTCTGACTATGTCTATGAGAAAGACATGAAAAATGAACCTAGCAGTTCTTCGGGCCCAAAGAGGAAGAGAGTCAAGTTCACTTCCTACACCACCATTCTCCCGGAGGATGGCGGCCCCTACACCAACTCCATCCTGTTTGACAGCGATGACAACATTAAGTGGGTCTGCCAAGACATGGGGCTGGGGGCCTCCCAGGACTTTAGAGACTACATGGAAAGACTGCAAGAGCAGATGTAAACTCCTTTCTTATGTTTGTATCACCTTTATGCCTTCTGTTTCCTGGGTGGTGGAGCAGTGAGCGTGGTCAGCAATGGGGGATGACTTAGCATAGCTTCAGTGGTGGTGGTCTGGGGGGTCCCTTTCCAAGGAAATCACAGAGGTCAGGTGAGCTAATGCGAGTGGGTTTGAAGTTGGGACATGCCTGTAAAACAGCCCCCATGTAGTATTGGGGAAATTGTAAGACGAATGTCTTATATCCTGCCTGGTACTAGCTCAGTGCCAATGTAAGAAACTCGACCCCACAGACAGACAGACAGATATTGTTAGTCGTCTCATGACAAACAGAAAAGCTATGGGTGTTGGTTTTTCTGTTCCTAGACCTTCTAAAGCACAGTGGACACTGGACATTCTTGCCCTTGGCTGAGACTGGCCCTGGTGAGAGGTGACTGAGTGTAGCTCTCCTCATTTGTTAAGAGCACTGCGCATTATTTTTATAGACATTTGTGTCTGCACCTGGTTCCTTTGACCTGTGGGAGTTTTTGAAACATGAAGAGAAGACATTTCAGTGTTTCTTTTAAGATCTGTTTGATTTACCTCTGAGTGTTACTCACTGGGATTTGCCATGTCACTTTACTTCCTGCGTGTTTATACAGAATGTCAGCTTTTCTCCAATTTTCCACAATTCAGTGTGCAGGTACAGTAGCTTAAGAGGCTTGTCCTCATTCTATGATTCTTGCTTTTCTTGGTTGAACTTTCTTGTATCAGTCTTGGGCTGGGGGTTTTCCTTAAAATTATTAATATACTGCAAGAAAGGGCCATCTCTTTACAATTTTCTACATGAAACTTGAAAATTTTGGAGAAAAGCTGTGAATTACAGTTTCATTTTTATTCTTTGCTTGTTGGGAACTCATGGGGCACTTCCTGGAGTATCGTGTTTGAGGACAAAAAGCCTTGGATGAGCTGTATTTATGCAAGTGTTTGTGGTCAACACAACTTATTATCCAAACTTGAATCTAAGAGCAGAGTTGATCTGCACAGGAGAGAAATTGCCTAAGAAAATAGCTGCAGATTCCCCTTTCCATTTTACCAGAACAAAAATTAAAAAGTAAGTAGGATGATGTTTCAACTGGACAGTATAGAATGTATGTAAAAATTCCTCTATCATGATTCCAGCAGAGATGAAGCCCCTCACAGGGTATGCACTGATGGCTGAAAACAGTGAGTTTCTAAAAAAAAAAAAAAACATAAAAAGAAACAAGTGCTTCAGAGCACAAGAAGCAGTTGTTATGAAAAAGTGACAGTGATTCAAAAATCAAAGTGGTGAAAGAGAAAAAGAAAAAAACGGAACAAAAAAACCCCACCATCCCTGCTTAAGTGTTCACTAAAGACTGTGCCTGGAAGAACAGCATGAGTTGCCCATCAGGAGATGGGACAGCACTTGGGTCCATCAGGATGGGACAGCAAGAAAAAGAGAACAGGGCTTTGCTGAGCCAGTTGTGTCTCTAAGGAATGGGATTTTTAGGACTGAGAGTAGGAAAGACCTGCAGGAGGTCATGACCTCAAATGACTCATGACTGAGCTGCTGAAAAGCAAGACCTGAGCTGCCCTCTGCTTACTGAGTCCTGTGAATGGGACACCACAGCCCAGCGGAGGCTCCCCGCCCCTGCCCAGAGTCCTCCCTGCACTGGCAGCTCCCCAGGCCTTCGCAGATGGATCTGCCTGTAGGACCACACTGTGTTTGTAACACAGGAGAAACAGACCCGACCTCCAGGCCCAGGTATTCACAGGGGTCCTCAAGGGTTAGAAGGGAGGGTAGGGACCTGAGTGATCAAGTTCCCAGTCTTTTAGTGTGCCTAGAGAATGAAACCATGAGACTCAGGGATTGGCTGTAGGAGTCAGTGGACTGATGAGCGACACCTTGTAGGAACAGCTCCCTAGGTGGCCAAGGGTAATCCCACTGATCTTCAAGGGGTTTGGTGAGAGGTGGTCCAACTCCAGGGGTGCAGGGCCATCTGTGTCCTGATTAGAACACAGTTATCCAAGCAAGTCCTGCAAGTTCATTCTTCGTTTGGATCCTCAGCACTCCAGATGTGACGGAGATCTGTTTCTGCAGCAGAGGAGGCACCTCAGCTGAAGTGGACGTGAGCCACACACAGCAGAGTGCCTCCCACTGGGAAAATCAGACTTTGTGTAGGGGGTCATTTTGTGGGGGAGACCAAAGAGTTATTAAGGTAGCAAATAAGAGCATCTTCTGTGGAGTGAGTGGGTGACCTGGTGCAGGGAACACGCTGGGAGTGTTAGAACATCGCATGGTTTCTGAGCACAGCTGGAGACCACTGCCTTAAATACACCTCCTGTATTTAAGGAGGTAATTAGGGTCCCTCGGAGTGACAGCCTCTGTGCGGGTCAGTCATCTGTGCCCATTTATGTTAAAACTCAGTCCATTCAAAATAAATTACAAATGGAAGGGGGGAGGGACTCCCTTTTGCCACAGAGCATGCAAACACATAACATGCACAGACATGCACGTACATGTGTTTTATGTGTGTGTGTGTGTGAACACTGAAAAGCCAGAGAATAAGATAATTTAGTGGTAATCAATCCCCAGTGGCTCCCAGTTACTCAAACTGTCACGGGTGCTTTTCAGATTGACACAATGTCGTTGATGCTCAATCTGCAGTCAGCATTTCCTGCTCAATAGACACCTTGGGTTGTATCAGCTTCTTTTCCAACGAGTTACGTCAGATGAATAGGCATGGTGCCCCAAAACACCTAAACAGAAATGTTGGAAAACACGCTGTTAAAGCCGTGAAATCCAGCTCCTTGGGAGACACACATTTGCCTGACTTTTCCAGGATTTTGTGGCTGAGACATCCAAATGACTGAGGAAATAGTTGGAACTATTACATCCCTTCCTTTTCCTTATAACAATACCTGAACACTTCCCAAAAGCAGCACCAGGCTTTCGAGAGGATGCCAGGCTGTCACCTGTGGGTCACTTGGTGAGAGGTTCAGATGTGACCCAGAGCCACAGAGCCTGAGCCACTTAACAAGTGAGATGATGGCTTCCAGGGCCCCTCTGCTTTAGATACTAAGGCGGAGCGTCTCCCCGAAGAATGCCACCTAGCAGGCCCCAGAAAACGCCATGTACTGAGAAGAGAAAACCAATTTCCCAGCTGTTGTGTGTTGCACACTGACCAGGATCCAGTTCCCAGATGATCATGGTCCTTAAGCGTAACCAGAAAGTTTCTATGCGAAAACACCAGTGTAGGGGAAAAGATGGATTATTTTTTCACCCTATTTGTACCTGGATAATTTTTAAGTTTTGGAAAGTCTGCCTTTGTGTGTTTTGGTCAGCATCCTTGCTTAACTCTTTCAGAAAGGCATCTTTTCAAGGTTGGGATGCTGGGACCACAGTAAGGCTTGTGTCCATCAGGGAAGAACTACCCAGTCCAGCAGGAGCCACCAGAGGGCAGTTCCACCTGACCCCTACATGTCACTGGGACCATTGTGTTTTCTACTCCAATCATTTAAAAAATGGCCCCAGGTCTCCATTTTAGTCTCTGTATTGACACATAAGTGGTTCATAAATGCAGCAACCATCTCCGCCATTGAAAGTATCTGTGTATGATGTAATGCTCATCATCTGTTGTGTACAGGGACAGAATGGATGGTGGAAAAGTTATGCTAAAATATGGATAGCAGATATTTTTGTATGTAATATAGGCAATATACCGAAATACTGAGAGATGTATTGGAAATAAGTATATTTTAAAATCAAAGCATGCCAAGTTGTAGCTTCTAAATGTACAGACATCCCACTCAAGAGTATCTCCCCTGATGGGAAGAACATGACGACATAACATCGTGAAACGCGCTGATTTGGGAACTCTGGCCCAGGAAGGACGTGGCTCCTGTTGGAATTGTTGCTGGAACTGCCAGAACATTCTGCTCATCTTATTCTTCATGACTTTCCGATGTTCCCTTTTCTTTTTCTGGAAATATTTCGGAAATAAAGTGACTTCATTTTTCCAGCATAAAGGTATATTCTAACCACAGGGTAACTCATCCTTTTTAACATGAAAATAAACATTTAAACATTCTTCAATTGTTTCATTCTTTTATCTACACAATCCCTTTTTAGTTTCAGTATCTTTGTAACTCGACTATATTTATGTACTTCTTCCAGCCAGCGATTTTAACGTTCTTGTTCAGTAATAAATGAAATTATTAAATGGAAGCCAAAATAAAACGTTGACATAAAGCTGCAAGGAAGTTTTCCCTAAAAAACCTTCTCACTTGTCCACCTAACAGGCTGGGTCAAACTTCTTTGTGATGCCTTAGGAAGAAGGTATTGTGTCCCTCAGAGCACTGTCCAGGCCCAAGCTGTCTCTAAGCTCAGAGCCAAATGCATGGGGTGGTGGTTCCTGACAGCCCCGGGTGGCTGCCTCTATTTAGGTCTTTCCTTGTTTGTGTATCGGATCAAGGGCTCAGGATACCGAGGGCCCGCAACACATAAGAAAAATTTGAGACCGTTGGGATTCAGCATGGGTTTGGGAAGGCAGCTGTTGACTCTGCGGATGGCAGGCTGGTGAATGCATCGTTGACCAGATCTTCACGGATGCTGGCTTGGTTCTTTGTAAAATGCCAGCATCATTTTTGGTGTTTTGGCAAAAGCCACCCTTTGCTTTTAGGATGAAAAGTGATGTCTCTTTGGAAGTAGCCTGACATGTACTACAAGCCAAGCCCCATCTTTCTTTAAGCCCACAGATATCCTTTAAGTAGCTGGGTTAAACAGAAATTGGCTTTGTGAAATTGAGGCTGCAAAGTGGCAGACTTGCCTGTCTTTCAGACATCGGCAGCCGATGGGCCAACCTGCTCTCCCAGGTATACAGGCCCATCAGTGTAGCTTCTCAGCACTGCAGGTAACGGTCTCGGCCTCTGCCTTTTCCCTTGGGATGTCAGAGGTCTGCGCCCCAGTTCTCCCCAGCTCTCGGAGTGCATGTATGAAGAGTTATTTGAAAAAGGGAAGGGGGAAAATCTGAGGCGAGATTTGGGAAAGAAGGAGCCCTTTAAATTCCTTGTGTGTATGTGTGTGTGTACGCACGTGCACAAACACACACTGCATTTCTGTATTTTTTGCCATGGAATTTCTTGGCACTTACTAGTTCCGTTGCAATTTATGTGTTAAATAGGTCATGGAAGTTTTTGTTGGCAATTTTTAGGAATTAAAAAAAAAAAACCCACAAAAGTGTAGAAAACTTTCTGCCTTGCACTCCACTGTTTATTTTTATAGACTGTTCAGTGACTGGGGTCAGCCGCCAGGTGGGAAATCACACTTCAGGGGCCTTGACGTCCTTTAGGGAAATTGTCCTCCCAGCCCCAAGCAGCAATCCTGTGGTGGTCCTGACATCCTGTGAGACACCTGAAGACTGTCCTTTGGCTTTTGTGGTTGCTCTCGGCCAGTTGTTCAGATGAAACCTTTCATTGTGTCTGAAGGTGTGCTGCTGTCTCGTCAGATGCTGCAGAAGCTGCACGGACAGAAGTCTTCTCCCGTGTCTCCGCTGTTCCCCAGAACACAGCACTCTACCAGCAGAGAGGTGGCTGGGTGTTCCCCTGGAAATTAGGGTTCTTGTGATGCTCGATTTGCCCTTGATTTGAATCATGTTTGCCCTGACCCCTCTCTTCTCTTGGCCAAAGTGCGCGTTCAGCTTTCTCTTTCGCATTCTAAGGTTGGAGCTGAAAGAGTCTGTTACTGTATTGTTAGTTCCTTTGGCATTTATTCTGTCTCACTGTATGCAATAAGACAAAATGCCAGTATGGACATTGCCTGGAAAGGACCTCAGAGACACAGAGGTCAAGTGTTTGGTGGCCAACCAGAAGGCCAGTGGTTCAAACCCACTAGCTGCTGTGCTCAAGAAGGATGTGGCCATCAAGATGACAGCCTTAAACCCTGTGGGCAGTTGTACAGTCTTAGGGGCCACTATTTGAGTCGGAATCGACTCAAGGACTTTGGGTTCCAGGGTGCGCCTGCCACCCACGTGCTTCCTTAGTGTGTGTGTTCTCTCCCTGTCACAGTGATGTCAGGCTCTCTCTCTCAGCCATGTGTTATTCCCACATAGTGCGAGCCTTTTCCATCCCTGGAGATGCTGTAGATCGACAAAGGGAAGCCCACTTCACACCTGGATAGGCATGCCCTCCAGGTATCCAGAACTCGGGTTTCCCTGTCCTTGCCAATGCCAATCTGCTCCCGGCACATCTGGAAGTCCACATCAGCCCTACAGCAATGCTGCCGATCTGCAGGGGCCCTGGTCCAGTGAGAGGGTTCCCCAGCAGCCAATTCACAGGACAGAAGACGCCAGTGCTGGCGGATGGTGGGGCCAGAGTGTGCCCTCTCATCGCAGATCACGAAGTGACTCCCTTCCGGGAGGGCCCTCCACGGGAATCCTTAACATGGAGTTCCAGTACGGACACCAACTTATAATTCAGCATGGGTTCCAAGAACAAATTCATTGCCAACACTCCTACAAGTAGAGTTCTAGGCACACGCCCTCTTCCCCCACATCAGTATGGATTGCAGAAACTTTCCTTCCTAGGAAAGGAGACAGGAGCTGGGGGTGGAAACTCAGTACTAAATACAAGGTCAAACCTGAGAGGAAGGAAGTGGCTGCAAGGTGTGTGCAAGGGACTCACATCTACTGAGTTCTGTGATCTTGGAGGCAGGCCATTCTCTCAACAGCAGATTTTTTTTTTTTAAGTCTCTTATCTCTAATGTGTGTCTGAAGAGCATTCTGTTTTGTCACAGTTTAAATTTGTATCTCAACCATCAATCCCCAACCCCAGCCCCTTTGCAGACAGGTGACCCAGATTTTGGCTGCAGAATGTATCACCTATTACCGTATTCAGCCGAGATGACGCAGCCCACCTGCTCGGCATGCCTTGGTGGATGCAGAGCAACAAACACGGTGGGAACAAACCTGGTCTGGCATTTGGTAAGAAAAGCATGGCCCCCTGCTTTCCATTTCTCTGAACCGAGTTCTTGTTCCCTGGTAAATACCAGCTATTATAAACAGCATGTTGTTATGACATTGTGCTTCTATATACTTTTGGGGTTGTAGAACGTATCATATTACTCACGTATTTCATTATGATCTGTTGTATATGTTCCATAGTATATTGAACCCACCTGTAAAGGCATTTCCAAACATGTTGGATGATTCCTAGTTATAATACAGCAACAAATTGGCAGGGTCCAGAAAATGATCTCTACTTAAAGTAGGTGTTCAAGGAAGGAGACTCAAAATCCTTAGGTCCAGAGTGCAGCAAGCTGGGCCTTTAGAGATGCTGGTTCGCAGCCGGAATGTTGAGAAGAGAGAAGAATGGCTTATTGTAGTGGGGCAAGATTCCAAGGCACGGTGGCTTGCTCACGTGCCCTGGTGGAAGGACTCTGGCGGAACACGATGTTGTGTCTCAGTCAACCTCATCACTAGTCCTCCCTAGAATTTTCAGGAAGAAGACAGTGGTGGTCTGTGAGTTACTATAGTTAATGCATGCAAGCTCAAATTTTGGAGAAAACCTGAAATGTTTTTCCTTAACACTTAGGAAGTTGCATGTTAATAAGAGAAAAAGGTTTATTCATGGACTTTTCGCTGCCAACCAGGGCAAGTCAATGTATGGTAGACAATTTGAGTCCCAGGAAAGCTAACTTACCTATTCACATTTTGGGGAGGTGTTATATTTAACTCCAGAACAAGGGGTACATTTCAGTATGTTGAATATCCATTGCATTCCAAACCTTAACCAGGAAAAGAACTCCTACCACCTTTTTACTCTTTACAATTATTCTAGCTGCCACCTTGCCTGAACTAGAGCATGATGACTAACTAGCCCTGTGTCACAACTAGACAGTGTCAGGTTGGCTGCCTTGGGGAACGATGGCAACCCTAAGCCAATGACCCTGCTCCCTAGTTCATTGATAGTGACAGAGCACCATGTCAGCTTCTCAACCAGCACCGTGATCAGTGCTACTCTAGACGTCAACAGGTGTTTACGAAACTCCCTCCCCTTTGTGCAAAGGACAGTGACCACAATGTCTGAGGATAGCTGGGCTATAAACACATGCTCCATCCCTTGATTCTCCCCTAAGCAATGAAGTGAAATGGAGCTCCAGAGGGCAGCCACCTCCATGACACCCAAAGCCACTTTGCAGCAAGATTACCAGCCTGAAGAAATACCAGGTGAGTGTCTCAGTGAGCTGGACTCAAACACAGCCTGAGAGGGACCAGAAGGAGAAACCTGCTTGGGGCCACAGTCCAGTATAGCCAATGCTGTGGAAAACTGGTATTTCGGTCTTCCAAAATTTTAAATGACATTTATCTTAAAAATGGCTCCGATGACTTTGTGCATTGTACCTATAGATATTCTTGTTTTAATTCATGGACATGATTGACATATTTTTAATTGTATTGTTTATTTTTCATAAAATGCTGGGTGGGGGATTGGGGGAATGATGTAGTATTTCCAAGTTTTCACATATTGTTTCCCAAAATCTCAAGACCATTTAAGACCAAGGAGCTTTCCAGTGCCTCCTTCACTGTGAATCCGGAGGTGTATCTGGATTTTTACAGGTAATGGTGTCTGCTAGCTGGGTGACTACTGTCCCTTACCTTGTGAATTGGGACAGTGATCTGAGATGTAGGGGGAAAGATGGAAAGAGATGGGAACTGAGGGACATGCAAGGGGTGTATTTCTGAACATCAGTGTCCCACCACATGGGCCCACTCTCCCTTTGGAAGAGATTCCATCCTGCTTAGCAGGAACTGTTAACACTTAAGAGCTCCAATTTAAAGGACGCAGCACCTGGGTGGGTTTTAAAGCACAGAGGTCTTTGGTTCTAAGTTTTCACTTATCTGAACTTCCTGTCCTTCCTTCGTTGATCTGAAATGTGAGCTAGATGCATGAACACCTTCACCAGCCCTACGGCAGGCCAATTAACTTCCTCCCCAGGAGGGGTCATTCTATCTGTGGACTTCAGTAGAAGAGGGAGTTACAAAACCCAACATGACTGAAGATGTATTTAAATCCTTGCAAGACTTCAGTGTGTCAACTTCATTCACTGTTAATCTTAGAATCTGTAAAAACTGTGACCTCTGAAAATAATTCATAGTGACATTGCCTAACTTTGCAAGAATTTCTCAGTGTGTTCAATGATTGCCAAGAAATTGCAAGCAATTGTAAGTAATAATGAGTTGCTTAAAGCCAGACAATTTCAGAAGCAGCATCATAATTTTACCTGAAGATTACATTCTATATTTATGTATAGCTGTGTTATAAATGTTTGATGTGCTTTGGAGTAGAACCTCCAAATGGAAGAGTGTCTGGAGTTAACAGAAGCTTTGAGACAGCCCTGGTTCTAGGGACCACCTGCAATTCCCAATCCAGTGCCTCCCAGGAAATGAACAAACAGAGGCCTTAAGAGCGGTGTCAGCAAACAGACCCTAGAGTTGCCTGTCTGTAATAAAGTGTGTATTCGTCAGGGCCCAACCCCAAAGAGACCCACTGAATTACAGAACACCAAACATGGTTCAATTCTGATGATTCACATTACTGTACTGACTTTGTAATAATGAGAAAGTGCATGAAAAATTTATTATATACACTTTAAAATTTTCATGTTACCTTAGGCTACAATATTCTAGATATTAAAACCACCAGCATGATTTTTTTGAATTTTAACATTAAAAACAAAAAAATGGAGAATAAAGAAAACTCCACATTGTTTTTGATGTTGAGAAGAGTATTTGCACTTATCTGAAATGCCAATCAGTGAGCCCCACTGTCCACGACCTTGACCGATGGAGCCACAGAGGATCACTAGTGTTAACCTTGATGCTGGGCTGTGGGTCTCGGGAAACTAAAGGTCTTGGAGGCTGTAAGATACAGAATGTGAAGGTGACTTAAGAAGGCCCACTGATGTGGTTGGTGGGACAGCTACAACTCTGACCGAGTTCTGTCTACTCACCCTGCGCACAGGCTCTGCTCAGCAGTGCCAGTTCAGCTGAAAAGTACTGTGAAGACACTGGAAGGAGATGTAGACTTCACCAAGCACAGGGAGGAAGCTGAAGAGAGAAGACAGGCACTTCAAAATGTACCTAAAGTCAACACCCTCTCTTACAGCGGCTTTGCTCTCAGGTGGGGTGCAGGTGCGACACTGGCTGTCCAGAATGACTTCAATTGTGAAGAAAACGTGTGTGTGCGGTTGTAGTCGCTGGGTGCCACAGGGTCAGTTCCGACTCAGCGACCCCGTGCACGACAATAAAATACTGCCCAGTCCTGTGCCACCCCTGTGATCATTGTTACGCTTCATCCTCCGGTGGTAGGTGCTGTGTCCATCCATCTGATTGAGGGTGGCTTGTTCACTGACCCTCTACTAAGCATGGTGTCCTTTTCCAGAGACTGATCAATTTCAGTAGGTATGTATTTATTTTTCGTATGTATTAGGATATACTCTAACATGATGTATGCATCCCTGAAAATCACTGTTATGCAAAATCACCCGATCAAAACCACAAGGATTACAGAAAAAATAAGGTTGGGCACAATAACCCCCAAACCATAGGAGGGACCTGGAGAGGGCTCGTGTGATGGGAGCTGAAAAGGGAGTTTAGCAAAGGACCGCTGATAAGCTGCCTGATGAGCACGGACCTAAATTAGTGAGTTAGTAAGCCACGGGAACGCCTCTTCTCTGGGGACAAGCCAAAGGAGAGAGAACAGGTGATGAAGACACGTGCTAGGGATTGAGTTGTGTCCCCCAAAAGATACATTGAAGTTCTATCCCTTGACACCTGTGATTGGGCCGTTGTCTGGAAATAGGATCTTTGCAGAGGTTATGGGTCAACACTGGGTCATCCTGGAGCACTGTGGGTTTTAATACACTGGTGTCCTAGAGAAACGATGACACAGAGACAGGGGCAGGCGGTGAATGCCATGTGATGATGATTCAGAGATTGTGCAGTGTTGGAGCTGCACGCCAAGGGTCCCCAAGGATGGCTGGGGGCCACCAGGAACTGGTAAGAGGTAAGAAAGACGCTTCCTCTCAGCCTCCAGAGATTTGGACTCCCAACCTCTAGAAGTGGGAGAGGACACATGACAGCTCTCACAGGCCTCCCAATGTGCGGGGCTTGTCACAGCAGCTGTAGGATCTTGCAGAGTTCGGAATCCATGGTGGCTTAGACTGTGGGAAGGAGCAGGACGACATGCCTGTGACTTGTGCCTGCCCACCACGATGTCCCTTCCTTATAGTGCGTGTCACTTCCACTCACAGCTCAGTTTACCAGCCAAACTCATTGCCAGTGAGTCAGTTCTGACTCATGGTGACCCTGCAGGACACTGTACAACTGCCCCCTCGGGCTTCCACCGCTGACCTCTCGGTCTGCAGCCAGCCTCTTAAGGACTCAGCCCTCAGGGCTCTCTCACAACTCAATGGGTGGGATAATCAGACGGCGCCATCCACACCCACCAGGCAGTGCCCTCTGAGCCCACTCTATGTTTCTGGTCAAGGAGTAACCTGGCAAAATCTGGTGAGCAGGACTACGGGCTACACTAATCGTTGCTGCTTTATGGATGCATGCACACAGTAACACTTTTCCTGACAAAAGGGCACAATCAAAAACATTTGGAGACCACCACCCTAGACAAATACTATAGTGCTTTCAGTTGGGGAGTCTGGGAGTCAGGCAGTAATCTCTGGTGTTCCTGCTGTGATAGGCGTTGAACTTGGGGGAAAGCTGAAGCAACTTTGCATCTGTTGACTAATGGGTAGGAGAAAGGGTGAATGTCTTTAAACCTACCCAAGATTAAATGCATCACAGGTGACAGCTGTGACCTTCCCACCCTTCCTGGCTGCCCTTTCATTCTCTGGGCTGTGTACTTCTCAAATGCTGAACAGGCTAGGAAGCCATAACATGTCATTTCACCCCCTTTCCAATAACCTAGTGCCCAGGTTCAGAAGTCAGACCAACGCCATTTCTGCCACCCAGAAACCATAAAGACAAGCTCCTTACATATGCAAATATATTCTGAGCAACACCTTAGACTTATAATTATAACATGCTAGGAGATAATGAGTTTAGTATTTAATATCATGCCCTGTTTAAATGACAATTAAGCTTTCCGCTAGATCAGCAATCAGTACATTGTTTCATTTTGTTGGGCAAATACTCATCAGGCTATGGTGACATACTGTAATTATTTAGGGCTCAGGGAAAACCAGATTCCTTTGCTACCTGTAGCTTCAGCTTGTGTTGTCCTGGAGGCCAACCTGGAGAAATCCTCAGCTGTGCCAGGTGGCCGTCTACCGCCAGGTAGGTTGGGGGAGCAGCTGAAAACCGTTCTCCGTAGCTCAGGGTTGGAGTCTAATTCTAACCCTGGATAACCGGATCAACAGCCGGATCTAATTATGAACAAATAATGGAATAAGGTTTGGGCTGATTAGCTGTGCAAAGCCATTATGTGGTTTAATGGAAAGGGGATTTGCTCACAGAGCTGTGTGTGTGTGCACCAGTGCTGTGTATGTGGGTGCTTTGTGCTGTGTGCTTGCATGTGTAGGCATGGGTGCTCTGTGTGTGGATGTAGGTATGTACTCTGGGTGTAGGTGTGGGTACTGTGTGTGGGTGCTCTGTATGTGTAGTAGGTGTTGGCACTCTGAGGGCACTCTGTGTGTGTATAGGTGCTCTGTGTAGGTGTGGGTACTCTGTGAGGGTGCCCTGTGTGTGTAGGTGTGGGTGCTGTGTATGTGTATATGCTCTGTGTGTACAGGGGTATGGAAGCTTTGTGTGTGTAGGTATGGGTACTGTACGTGCGAGGGTACTGTGTGTGTGTGTTGGTGCTCTGTATGTGTGTAGGTGTGTGCACTCTGAGGGTGCTCTATGTGTGGGTGTGGGCACTGTGTGTGTATACGGGTACTCTGTATGTAGGTGTGGGCACTCTGTGTAAGGGTGCTCTGTGTTTGTGCATGGGGTGTATGTGTGTGTGTGTAGATGTGGGCGCTGTCTGAATGTGTGCCCCACCCTTTGACTCAGGTCTGCTCGTCAGCTCTTTTTCAGGGGTGAAGGGAACCGAGAGTCACAGTGGGGCGTTTCCTTGTCCAAAGTAGCAAGGTGAAGAGCTCAGATTCAGACACAGGGATTCCTGCCTCCATGACATCCTGAGATGTGTTTTGAAAAGTTGCTGGACTATTTGCACTCTTCTCTCCTCACAAAGCAGAAGGCACCCTCAGGATTTGTGAGACATGGGACCTTTACCACTGCTGCACAGGGAGAACCCCCTGTATACCACCCCTGGCTCCAGAGCCCATAGGGTTCTGTCCCACAAGTTCTGCTCCTTCCTGTCTCCACTGATAGCACCTCCCCTGTTTTGATGGGATGGGGACAGTGTGCGATGCGGAGCCTCCAGCACCAGCATCTTCCTGACACAGTAACAGCAGCGGCTCCCTTGGGAAGCACTGTGTGCCCTGAGGGTGCCATCCCCCAGCCCTCTTTCGGGGCGTGCTATGCCTGACTCCTTCTTGGAGGAGGCAAGTGGGACACAGATAGTCCAGCAGCAGGTCAGCAGGTACTAAGGGAGTGTTACAGGATGAATTCTTTACCCCCAAAGTTGGTACTGAAATTCTGACCCCATGTACCTGTAAATATGACAGTGTTTTGAAATAGGGGGTTTTCTTTTGTTACGTTAATGAAGTTCATAGCAGAGCAGAGCGAGTGGGCCTGAAACCTAATCCCTGCTGAGCTATAAAAAATGGTACACGCACACACACACATACACCCACACCCACACCCACCCCACACACGACAGACACAAAAAGGGCTCCCCCTAAAGCCATGGCCTGAACGGACAGAAAATAAATTTCTGTTCTGTAAATTCCCACCCCTACTAGCAAACCAAGGCTACAAGGGAGGACGTGAACGCAGGGATATGAGAGCCAGGAGCAGCCACGAGGCTGCAGAAGTTCTGCATTAGGAGTACAGAGGAACATGAGGAGTGGGATGAGGAATTAACTGGCTAAACACTGGGGACAACAAAGGACAGGTCAATGTACAGGTTCCCTGGTCTAAAGTCCAAATGCTGGCTGTCTCCTACAAGAGGGGGCTGTCCTGAGAAACACCTCTTCCCGCCCCCAGACCCATCTCCCAGGATGTCCATGTCCCGTAGGACAACTGAAACCCTGAAGTAGATAATTCTATCTTCCTGTGAGAGGAAACAAGAGGCACAGAAGTTGGGGTGACTGACTGAAAGACGTGCAGACAAGCGGGGCCAGCCCTAGACGCAAGTGTCCTTCCCCCAGCTTCCTTCACTGGTGGCTTCATTGGCGAAACCATCCCTGTCTTTAGTATCGATGACAGGGCATTTTCCTGCCTTGTTAATACAGCATATCACGACGGGAAACATCTGCTGTAGGACACGTGGGTACAGCCATGCTTGATCAGTTTCTATTAATTCTACTCATAAATCATGGATTACAGTTGATGTACAATTAGCGAGGAATGAGGCAAGAACTGGGAATAATGTGTATTCCAGCTAATAATGAACGAGCAATTGCATTTCCCCCAGAGGTTGTGGGAACCCTGTCTGTCCCCCTGTGCTTGCCTCACTCCCCTCACTGTATTTTCTGTTTTGATCCCCAAATGCTAAAAGTCATGGAGAATGGATGATCAATCTACAGGGGGTTCAGGAAAGTTCCTGGAGGACAGTCCTCCAAGCCTCACTGCCCAGGTCCCTCCTCCAAACAGTGGCCTGAGCTCTAAGGGAACAGACCCTCTTTGTAGTGACCATGCTCTGGGCTCCGAGTGTCACACTCAGTATCTCAGTTCACCTGTAAGCCTGCTGACAGGGCAACCATCAGCCCCCTAGACAGGGCCTCTGAATTTCCATCCTAGTAGTCACAGTGGTAGACCAGGTCTCCCCATCCTTTGTGGGACAGTGACAACCTTCTGCCCTGTCCTGATGGAAGTCAGGATGTTAATATGAAGAGTGTTTACCCCGGTTCAGCGTTTTCACCCACGTTTTATTTGTGATGTTCAAGGCTCTGGGGTGCAGGTACCATCACCTTTACAGGTGGGGACTTCAAACAGGTAGCACTGTGAACTGGTGGATGGTTTGGGGTCAAGACTCAGTCTTCTGACTCCCAAGTCCCTGTGCACTAACCCCGAGAGGATGGCCATTCACTGCCCCCGGTAGAGGAGAAGCAGGCCGCCACATGCAGGGTGCGGGGCAGCAGGTAGTCCAGTAATGCTGGCTGTGCAGTCAGGAGTTGCACTGGCTGGATTAAGTGTTGGGGTTGTTTTCAAGTATGCGAATTAGAAAAAAACTCAAGCCAGACCCTAGAGTTAAGATTCTTCTGTGCCGTTTCAAAAGCTTAAAGCTTATATAAACACCGTCAACTACAGCTCTAAGAAGGTGGGAGGGAGAAAGAGCACCAGGATGAGGAGGTGACCTGAGATACTTTAGCATGAGGGACTCAGGACCCCAGCATCAGACCCAGCACTAAGGGGCCCACATCCCGTCAACATTCTGAAGGCGGTTCCTTCCACCTGACGTCACAAGTCGCAGGGAGGACAGCCCAGAGTTCATTATCATGAGCCATCCTGGAAAGTCTGGGAATAAGTTCTGAATTCATTAAAATGTCATTTGACTAATGTGCACATGCTATTTATTTTTTTGTGGCGCTGCTCCCAGATAAGAAGCACCCCCACCCCCGCTGTGGTCTGCCTGGTGGCCACAGGCCTGCACATCACATTTGGAGAAGTGTTATTTTTAACTCCCCCATTATTGGAGGGAACACACATTGGGAACACTGTGAGGTGACTGTCAGCTGCTCCGATGAGAAGTGGCCTCCGGTTACCATACATCATTTTCCATGGTTGCTGACACTGCTCATGGCTGCGAACATGGTGGGCATCTAAAATCCACCCCATTTAATCTCCTGAAATGATATCCTTTGGGGATGTCAATGGAACCATTGTCTAACGAGATCTCTACTTTATCAGACAGTGGAAGCCAGACAGAAGCATTCAGATGGCCATGTGTATCAGTCACAGTGGGTGCAGCAGGGGACTTAGAAAATGGCTGGGGACCATGATGTTGGCCTGGGTTTGAGAAAAGATGGATATGTCTGAACTGGAAAACAATGATTTGTACTGTCATTTGGCTAAGGAACTGAGAACTTTTTCAGAGCCATTTAACAGGCTGACAAAAGGAAGTTCCCCATGTTAATTTTCCAAATAAATTTCCCAAAGATGGCGGTGCAGGGTGATTGTATCTCTCATGTGAGACAGGAAGCACCCACACTACTGAAGGCATGGGGATCATACATTCTGTCCATAACACAATGAACTCAGAAATCAGAAACTAAAAGATGTTCAAGGCCGACAGGCTGAAATATTTCTGAACAATCTATGAGTCCAATGGCAAGTGAGGACAGACACACTGCAATGAAAGTAATGCGTATCTAAAGTTTTGCGATGTAAGTTAAGGGGTGCCTAGGGTGATACATAACCTTTCATCATTACGTGTTAATTTGGTGCTGTTCTTTCAGTATTAAACACTCACTGTTAAAGGCTCTTGCAGAACCATAGCCTCCAGAAGGTTGCTCCCAGCATGACCATGAGATCAATTGTTCCTGAAATCTCCCTCCCATTGGTTTAAGTAGGATTCTCTTTAGTGTGACTTCTTACGTGAAGAATGAGGTCTTAAGGCTTTCCTGTGCTGTTTCATTCTTAGAATTTCTGGTCAGTATGTTTCCCCCAGGGAGTCCTGGTGGCAAAGTGATTCAAGAGCTTGGTTGCTAACCAGAAAGTTGGCACTTTGAACCTACCAGTGGGACAAAGATGTGGCAGTTTGCTTCCATGAAGATTTACAGCTTCAGAAACCTTACGGGGCAGTTCCACCCTGTGCAATAGGGTCACTATGAACTGGAATGGACTCAGTGGTGTTGGGTTTGGTGTTTGGATTTGTTTCTACTTGTGCACTATAAGGTCAGTGTTGGTGCTGATGGCTTTCTGCACAGAATGCCCTCCTAAGGCTTCTCTCAGCGTGAGTTCTCACATCCCTCACCTCCTGCCTCCCAGATAAGAATCCCTGAAGCCTTTCTCCACAGTTCCTGCAGACATGGGGTTTCTCTCCAGTCCCATTGTCATCTGTTTCTGAGGGGATGAAGGCATAGTGAAAGTTTCCCACATTCCTGGTCATAGGGTTTCTCTCCAGTGTGAGATCTCACCTGTTCCTTAAAGGGAGAAGGCCTCCCGCTCTTTTCATGGGCTTCTGGGAGGAGCCTTGAGGGTACAGCAGGTAAGACTTTGGCTTCCAACCTAAAGGGCGATGGAGTAAACCAACCAGCGGGGAGAGAGACCTGACAATCCGCTCCTTGAACATTACAGCCTAGGAAACCCAATCGTACAGTTCTCTGTCACATGGGAGTCGCCATGAGTTCTACTATGTCCCATGGGAGTCGCCATGAGTTCTACTATGTCACATGGGAGTTGCCATGAATTCTACTCTGTCACACGTGGATCACTGTGACTTTTACTCTGTTACACAGGTTCACTGTGAGTTCTGCTCTGTCCACAGCATCAGCGAGTTCTACTCTGTCACTTGGGTGTCACCATAAGTTCTCCTGTGTCACATGTGAGTTGCCATGAATTCTACTCTGTTGCTTGGGTGTCACCATGAGTTTTACTGTCACCATTTCTACTCCGTTACATGGGAGTTGCCAGGAGTCCTCCTCTGTCACTTGTGCGTCACTGTCAGTTCTACTGTGTCACATGTTATCCTGGGAGTTCTACTCCGTCACTTGGATTTCACCGTGAGTTCTACTCTGTCACACAGGAGTCGCCATGAGTTCTACTGTCACTTGGGTGTCACCATGAGTTGTACTGTGTCGCATGGGAGTTGCCGTGAGTTCTACTGTCACACGGCGGGGGCCCGTTAGTTGTGCTCCGTCACACAGGGTCGCTGTAAGTTAGGAGCCCTCGGGCAGCGCACAGCCCCCTAACGAGAAGGCAGCATCCCGAGGCTCGTGGGCCCCTCTCTGCCCACTTCCGCCCGCCCGCCCGGCTGGGGGGGCACTTCCGGCGGGCGTGCCCCGCTCCCCCCGCTCAGCGACCGGAGCCCGCCTGGCGCTGGACGTGCGTGGCTCGGCTCTGCTGCTGAGGGGGACCTTCTCGGGCCTGGGGCCGCCCTGGCGTCGCCTTCGTGGCTGCCCCGTGCCCCCCGAGGGGGTGTGCGGCTTCGCCAGTTCTGTCGGCCGCCCTGCGACTCTGCAGCGTCTGAGGTGGGTCATTATCGCCTGGCTGCCCAGTGAGGGGACTCGGTGTCGGGGGGGGAGGCAGCCACTTACCTCGCGCCCTGCGGAGGGGTTCGGGCCTGGTCCGCTCCCCGTGGCCTCTGTGCCCTCCCGAGGGGCCCGGTGCGGCGACAGGACGCAGCCCGCGGAGGCCTGGCGACGGCCGGAGCTCGGGCGCCCACCTCAGCAGGGACGGTGGCGGCCGGCCAGGTGCGGCTTCGAGGCCCGCGTGGCGCCGGCCTGGGGCGCCTGTGAGGGAGGGGTGTCCCAGGAGTGCCCCCTCGGCCTTTGTGGTGACCAGCGGGGCCCGGACGAGGGCAGCGGTGGGGCTCGGTGGTAGCGCGAGCTGCCTCGTAGCTCTTAAAGCACCCCAGAGAAGGCCCTCTTTCTGGCATTTCTGTCAGTGGAACCCCGCCGCAGGGGTTCGGGGTCGCTCGAGCTGCGGCGCTAGCCTAGAGGTGGGCGGTCCGAAGCCGGGGGTGGGCGGTCCGAAGCCGGGGGTGGGCAGTCCGAAGCCGGAGGTGGGCGGTCCGAAGCCGAGGGTGGGCGGTCCGAAGCGGGAGGTGGGCGGTCCGAAGCCGGGGGTGGGCGGTCCGAAGCCGGGGGTGGGCGGTCCGAATGGGCGGTCCGAAGCCGGGGGTGGGCGGTGGAACCCGGAGGTGGGCAGTTCGAACCCAGCGATCTCCCCTCGGTAGAACGGCGTGGCAGTGGGCTTCTGTAAAGATTTACAGTTTAGAAATCCGACGAGGACAGTTCTGCTCTGTCCTTGGGGACTCACTGTAAGTCAGACTTGAGTCCACAGCAATGGGTTTGCATTTCATTAACTTAAATGTTTTAGAATTAATGTTGTCTCAATATTCGCTGAATTGGGATGGGAGAATTTTGATGTATTTCTATTCTGAGTACTCAGCCAGGCTTTCTTGGAAAAAGAGAAAGTAAATATTAAAAAAAAAATCAAACAAAGGAAATGGGAACTTGGCTTTCACTAGCTGGTGTGCCTCACTGTGTTTTCCTGGGGTCTGGCAACTCTTTCAGGAGAACACCTTTGCATTCTTTTGCGTAATTAAAGCCTTCAGCCCGAGGTTAAGATAATCGGGATAAAGGGATAGGGAAATAAGGGTAAAGACTGATCCTGCCCCCTGTGCTGGCTGCAGAAAAAAAGAGCACTCTTGTTTTGGTAAATGTCCTTAATTTTTGATGCCCTTGGCAAGTTCTTTCAGTGCTAATTCTACCTGAGATACTCAGGAGGTCCTGAGATGGGATGGATTTGGGGGCTTTCTCTGTGGAGACAGAAAACCCTGGTGGCGCAGTGGTTAGGATCTACGGCTGCTCACCAAGAGGTCGGCAGTTGAGATCTGCCAGGCGCTCCTTGGAAAACTCTGAGGCCGTTCTGCTCTGTCCCATACCGTGGCTGTGAGTCTGAATTGACTTGACAGCAGTAGGGTTGTTTTTTTTTGGTTTTCTGTGGAGACAGGAGAATGAACAAGATAAATACCAAGTGCCGCTCACACATTGCTCCTTGGCCCTGGGATTCTGCCCCAGTGGGACCCTGGTCCCTGCACAGGTTGTCCTGGCATGCCTGAGAGCTCAGCCTTTGCCAGGTGCCAGTCATTCAGGTGGCACAGTCTTGGCATTTCCACATGCACTCACCACTGTGTAGCATCTCTTGCCACCTTTGCACAAGAGTGTTCTTCTTTAGTCAATTTATTGTTTTACTTTAAAAACATCCGTTCAAGAAAAATCACACATCACTACAGTAAACGCATTTGCTCATGGCTTCTGACTTGAGCCTGTTTTCAGAAGCACTGTAATTGCCGCTGCGTCGGTGAGAAATGGCAGTGTGGCACCCAGTGAGTGATGAAACAACACGGTGCCTGCTCCTACTTACAGCAGCAGCTTTTGCAGATTTGTTGGGGGATTTATTTGGAGTGACAGGATGGCTTCAGAGAGAAGGAAGGCCTGACACAGAGCTTAGATTTTTGTTGATTTTGTCTTAAATTAATATAGATACAGTTTTCCCTGAAGACTTGGATAAATTCCCAAACTCTCCCGCTCTCCTCCAGTTTCCCAACCTTCAGTCTTTAGTGAAACACCTTCGTGATTAATATTTGACATGTAATTTGTGCTGTTACTATTTTTATTTAAAGTTAATTTACTTAAATAAATGTATTTAAAATTAAAATGACATCAACAATAGGAACTGGAAACTGTAATTACTTGCCATCAATGGGAGATAACTATGAAAATAAATACAGTGGGAGCAAAACAGTATGTGCAGATGTGTGCCTGCTTCCTATTTGCTAGAAAGGGAAACTAGTATGCATTAAAGGGAGGAGTAAAGATACTAGCGGCAAACGGAGACTTTCTTGCGAAGTGATTAGAATGTCCCCAAGAGAACTATAAAGGGAATACTTTTTCACTGTGCTATTTAATTTTATTTAAACTCCAATTAAATAATACTGAAAACCATCTGGCTTTGCCACCTAAAATCATCTCTACCGCCAATAGTATGTGGCCCACACTTTGTGGCGGTGCTGGGTTCCCGCCTGACAGCTAGCTCCAGGCTGGTGTTTGTTCAAACAGCAGGTGGCAACATGTGTCCCCCTCCACCAGTCCAGGGCGTGGAGGTCCCTCTTTGGCCGCTGGCCGTCCACCCTGTTTAGGGGCTCTGTTATGTTGACAGGAGGCATCAGTTCCTGGAGAAGGGCATCATGCTTGGTAGACTGGAGGGCCAGCCAAAAAGAGGAAGACCCTCAAAAAGTGGATTGACGCGGTAGCTGCAACGATGGCCTTAAGCATAAAAACCATTGTGGGCGTGGCATAGGACTGGGCAGTGTTTTATTCTGTTGTATACAGGGTGGCTAAGAGTCAGAACAGACAGACAGCACCTCACAACAACATTATGTGGGTAGGAACTCTGGTGTCATAGAGGTTAAGTGCCAGGTCTGCTAACCAAACCAAAAAAGTCGGCAGTTTGCATCTGTCAGGCCCTCTTCGGAAACACTGTGGGGCAGTTGTACTCTGTCCTGTAGGGTCGCTATGAGTTGGAATCGACTCGATGACAGTGGCACATGTGTATATACATACATATACACACACACTGAGTTGGACCTGACTTGACAACAATAGGTTTTTTGGGGGAGTGGTTTACACACACACACACGCACACACATACTCACACGTGGCATATTACAAAGGTGTGATACCTGCTCTGTGGCAGCCGTCTTGCCTTTCGGTGCAGACCTGCCCGTGAGAGCCAGTGTAGCGCTGTGGGGTTCAGAAGTTACAGGCAGGGCCTGTGGCCTTGGCCTTGTTGTTCAATTGTTGGCTCCGTGCTCCATGCATAGCAAGACTCTTGGCTAAGTCAGTAAGAAGTGTAGTCCTTCCTCACTTACTGTCTTGTTATCTGACATTCCACGTTAAAGCAATAGGCAAAAGTCTACTATCCGACTGTTCTGCACTTCAGTGCCGTATGTGTGGTGGTGATGAATGCCAAGGTGTGAAGGGAGAGTGACACTGGCCGTGACAGTTACATGTCAGCCCGGCTGGACCACAGTCTCTCAGTGGTTTGGCGGTTGTGTGATGAGGTCCTTTGCCATTTATGCAGTGATGTGCTTTGGCAGTCATGTAAGCACGTCCTTCAGCACCTACGTAATGATGTGGTTTGGTACTCATGTACCAAAACCATGTACGTTTTCTGAGCTGATGTGGTCACCCTCCATTTATGTCCTGCTGATTTTCACATGATGGCCTAGTCTTTGGAACCTAACCATGTTGGCAAGCGTGGGTGTAGCCATATGGTTTAGGAAATTATCAACTGAGTTCTGTCACTCGTAGCTGAGTACGTTTCTTATGGAAACATTTCTCTGACTCACTTCTTAGGCTGTGGTTATCACCAGAACACACCTTTTGTTTTCTGGTCCCTGCAATGCTGTGTTCTCCATGTCTGTTATCTATAAATATCTCAGCTGCTTTTCTGGAAGCTTTTCAATATTTAGCTCCAGGATGCTGGAGTCAGGGTTTATTTCTGAAGTGTGCAGTCTTCTGGGAGGTGTCTCTGATCAAATAATTAAGACATTAACTATAACAAGAAAATTATCTAGGATGTGTATGTACCACGGGAAGAGGGAAAAGAAAAAACATTTTAAATGGCTTTTCCTTTCTTTTGCCACCTTTTTCATTCCTTTGTGAAATATTTAACAATGAACTGTTAAATACCAGGCATTCTCTAACACCAAGAGTGGAAAAGCAAATACGAGAGACGTGGTCCTTGTTTACTTTTAGCGTTTGGTTTTCCTCACTGTTGAGGGGAATCCTTTCTTGGGGGCTGAAACACACAGACTTTGTGAAGGGGCCTTAACTGTTCATGTAGTCAGCACTGTCTGATGCTGAGCTGGGTGCAGGCTTGGAGTACATTAATGAAACGTCAGAGAACAGGAATGCCTTTTGTCTCTACTTTCTGTTAATTTAGTTTGTGATCTGTTACCTCTTTCCTAGAAACTTCAGTGGCACCTGTTTCATCCTTAGATGAGGAGTACCTCTCCGGGAAGGGCCAGGGGTAGGGACTTTGCAGCCTTTTAGTGGTGGTGGATAATGTTGTAACAATTGAAGGGGTGCCGTTCTGTTGGGATTTTCTGCTTTCCTTTTGGATGGCACTTTGTACTGCCAGTTAGGACTGTCACCCCATCACTAACCATGTGGGAAGTGCTTGGGACATGTGCTCGGATGGCTGTTTCGCAGGCCAAATGTACTGTCAATCTGGTTTCAGTTGTGGATTAGGTTACACTCAAAGGTGATGGTGTCTCCACTCCTTTCTAGATGAAGTGCAGTAGGGAGACCCAGGCACTTGTCCATATGTTAATGAAGGAGGGGGGTGAGACAGCTCATGGGCATGGTTGCCACATTTTCTGTGGTGATGTCACAGGTGGTTTACTGAGTCCTGCTGCACAGACCTGCAGACTTGAATTAAACCAGCTCAGCAGCCAGCGGTTCTTATGCTGCCTCTCATGCTGCCAGGTTGGGTGTGTGTGTGTGTGTGTGTGTGTGTTTGTGTACCCAGTGAAGTGGGGGTTCCTAAAGATTTTTTTCTCTGAAAGATTAATGCTGCACAGAACTGGAGGGAAAACACAATGTAGAAGAAATCACCCCGAATGAAAATGGTCAAGCATGAGCAGCTGCTGTTCCTAGATTCTCTGTAGAACTGACCTGCAGTGTTCATTTTGCACTGGGTGTAGCTGGTGAAATGTTACAGCAGTGCTGTATTGTCCTCCTCCTGTTACACCTTCTGGAGGTGCCGAGAAGGCTGTGTCAGAAAGAACTAGAAATGAACCCCACAGGTGTATTTAGAGGGAAACAGAGGTAAGGCTGTGCGGTGGAGGTGCATGTCTCAGAAGAGAGCGTGCATCGAGCGAGTCCCATGGCCTCTGAACTCCTGGCTTCAGATGGGAGCATGCGCAGCAGCGGAATCCTCGAGAAAGAAGGCTGAGTGACTCCAGTCTTTTCTGCAGCCTGACGTCCATGGTGACTACAGGTGTGCACCCTTGGCGGGGTGACCGACATCAGCTCCGTTGTTAGCACCCACTTTCGTCCTGAGGAAACCCTGGTGGCGTAGTGGATTAAGTGCTATGTCTGCTAACCAAAAGGTCAGCAGTTCAGATCTGCCAGGCACTCCTGGGAGACTCTGTAGGACAGTTGTACACTGATCTCTAGGGTCGCTGAGTGCGACCAGACTCAGCAACAGTGGGTTTGGTTTTTCAGTTCCTTCTTGAAAATGAGCCAGCTTTTTCTTTGTTGGGTGCCATTTGGTCGACCCCGGCATGGGGCATGTATAGAGTGGGCTGTACGTGGGGCTTTCAGGGTGTCACCATGCAGAAGCAGACCAGCAGGCCTGTCTTTGGGGGTGCCTCTGGGTGGGTTCAGACCCAGCCATTCAGCTAGTAGAGCACTGTCTGAGCCATCTAAATAAATTCATTTAAAAAATGATGCTTTGTATCACTTCCATAAATGGAAAATCATTATTACCTGACAGTAATAATAATAATAATAATAATAAAGCAAACCTGTTGCCGTTGAGTTGATTCCCGCTTATAGCAGCCCCATGGGACAGAATAGAACTGCCCCTGGGGGTTTCCAGGGAGCTCCTGGTGGATTCGAACGCAGATCTTTTGGTTAGTAGCCATAGCACTTAATCCGCTATGCCACCAGGGGTTCCTTAAGACAAAGGGCGTGTTAATAACAGGACAGAGGTCTTAACCTCTAGGCCAGCAGGGGTTCCACAGACAGTAGGCAGACAGATTGGGGGGTGGGAATGGCGAATGGTAACAAACACAGAACTGGTAATTTCAGCCAGATTACTTCCTTGCCTGGGGCCTGAGTTTGAGACTGGCTTTCTCATTGTTTGGAGGAAGGTCTTGGAGTGTTGGTGAGACCTCTCAGCCTACAGCTCAGGTGTTTTCTGTAGAAGAATCAGAGACCTTTGAGGGATGTGGATAATGAAGTCTTCATCTCACCCCTGTCTTTATCAAAAGTGAGCCAAT
Organism: Heterohyrax brucei; assembly: GCA_028571685.1. Taxonomy (NCBI): domain Eukaryota; kingdom Metazoa; phylum Chordata; class Mammalia; order Hyracoidea; family Procaviidae; genus Heterohyrax; species Heterohyrax brucei. Next base: position 4,912,979 of record CM053160.1, on the reverse strand, counting down.
GGGAGCTGGACTAAGAGAGAAAGATGTTTGCCCCAAAATGGAAAGAGTCTGTTTTCCTGGGAAAGGAAAGAGTATTCCCCTGTGCTAGGGCAGACATGATGGCCTTGCAGAAGTGAACAGCAGGCCTCACTTGTTCGTGTTTCCTGTGTGGACCCCGGCAGCACTTGAGTGGGGAGGCCCACATTTTTCGAGTCTGCGGAGAGGAGACCTGGTATCTTCTCCACCTCCTAGGGAAGCAGGGGCCTGTCCAGCTTTCCGTGATCACAGGGCTTAGGTACAGAAGTGATGGTGGCCACAAGGTCAGGTCAAGGTTAATAGTCTTCATCTTTGTCTTCAGCTGGGTGCAGTGGATGGCGCATGCTTAGGAGACTGGGAAGTTGAGTCAGTTTCAACTCCTAGTGACCCCATGTGACATCTGCCGCATAGAGTTTTGTAGGCTGTAATCTTTACTGAAGCAGATCACAAAGTCTTTCTTCAGCAGAGCCCTTCGGTATTTGAAATGCCAGTCTTTTGGTTAGCAGCCGAGCGCTTTACTGTTGTGATACTGGGGCTCCTTTTCCTATCCTTAGTCGTTTTAGAAGCCTGGATGAACTGACGGGTTATTCTGGGATAACATTTTCTTTGAAAAAAATGTTGGAAGCTCATTTTTCCCCCAGAGCAAATTGAAAATGGCTGCGGGGGTGTCGTCTATCTAAACTCTGCCAAGTGTCCAGAGTAGAAACTACTGAACTTGCATTATCTGTGTGAAGTCTTTATTCTGAGGATTTATGAGTGGACATTAAACAGGAAAAAAAGATAAAAGTGGTGGGAAAGATTAAAAGCATCTTGTACTAACGAGAGACATCTGTTCATTCCTTTGTAAGTGCAATCCTCAGTCAGGATAAATAATAATAATACTGGTAATAAAAGAGTTAGGAATAAAAGTAAAAAAGACCATAGAAGAAAGAAGCGTGTCGCTGGAATTTTGGCCAGATTGATAGAATCAACTCCAAACGTACTTAGAAAAGTTGTTTAGAGAAGGGATCTGTGGTTACGTCACAGTTTCTTGTAAACTTGACTGTTTCAATCTTGCAAGTAAGTGCTCAGTGTCACACTCATTCACTCTGTCCCTCATTCATCTGCTTGACAAGTAGTAAGTGGACACCCTCCATGGTGAAGGCATGGCAGAAAAGAAACCCTTCCTGGTCCCCGCCCTTTGGTGTGCTCTGCTCCCTAGGGACAAATGTGTTGCCAGATTGACAAGTTTCTCTGCCTGTCACGATAACTGGGAAGTGCAGAGACAGTGTAGGGTTCAAGGAATAATTTTTTGGCAGGTTTCTGCAGCAAACCTGGGGGAACAGTGGCCAATTCAAACTGTCCCATTTGAGTTATGTTTTCCAGGGGTTTTTATAGCCAGAATTTAAAGGGAAGGGGGTTTGTCACAAACAGTAATCAGGAGTTACAAGACTTCAGTACGTCATAAGGTTTCATTACAGCTAACAAACAATGTGAGTTGTCTGAAGTTTGTCAAGGAAAATCAAACAAACTATTATCTACATCTGACAAACTGTGAGTTGTCTGAAAATTTGTCAGGAAAAATTAAATAGGGCAGACTTAAAGTCTATCACAGGATAATCAATCAGAGCAGATCTAAATGTCACAGTATAATCCAGTAGGGCAAACTATCCCAAAATTTTTATATCCCTCAAAATTGTGACAGGATGAGGTTGGGAGAGGAATGCAGATCTATTTTTCTGGTTAGAATGTGGCTTAATAACCTAACAGACCATTGTCAGGCCCTGGCATCCACCGTCAAAGACAGGCAGGATTCCTAACGGCTGCTGGCTAATAGTCGCCCAGGCTTTATGATGGAGGCGAAGTGTCTAAGTGCGTTTCGGAAGTGTTAATTGATAACCCTAAGAGGTAGCTATCCTGTTGTTTTTGTTCCTGTAAAAGGGATGAGGGAATCAGGGAATGGAGGGATTAGGTGAGTACCCCCAGGTGACACAGCTTTAGGCACTGACAGGTGGTAATGACAGATCAGGCAGGGCGCGACAGACGAATGAAGGGTGATACCAGGCCCGGGAATGTAGCTGGCCTTTAGAAGCTCTAGAAGTCAAGGACGTGGATCTTCCCTGAGGGCTCTCAGAAGGTCCCCAGCCCTGCAGCCCTCAGGAGGTTGTTGGATGGCCGGGAAGGGAGGAACTGCCCAGCCTCCATGGGCTGTGGGCTCCACTGCAGGACCTGTCAGAAGGCAGTGTCCTCAGCTGGGTGCTGAGGGTGGCACAAGCTTCGGAAGAGTGGAAAGAACGTGGCAGCAGCACTCCCCAGTGCCACCATGTGCAGCTCTGTGGTGCTCGTCACTTCTTTGAGCCTTAATGACAGCCTAGGAGGGAGACAGTTGTCATTTCACAGGTGAGGGAATGGAGCTGTGGTGGAGCTCAGCCCTTGGCTGGGGGCTGGCGATGCTTCCTTGAGTTAATGTGTATAAACCTCATAGAGCAGTGCGTGGTAACGGTGTCATGCTCTGTGGGTGTCTGCTGTTAGTGTGATCAGTGTGATTTGTGTGAACACGTGCAGTTAATCAGTACTCTCTGCCTTGTGTCTGTGTGGATGCTTAGAACGGAAGTCTAGATACAGACACAGCTGCTAACTTGTTTGTAATTTTTTTTCCCCATATTCACCCATAAGTAAGATTGGGAGTGGTAATTGGAGGGGACATTAGCTTTATTTGTAAGATTTCCTCTTTCCTTTGCTTTTTCTTTGTATATATAGCAAAGAGAATGAGTTTGCTATGCTTTTTATTATATTGCAGTTCAAGTGTAATTAAAAATGTATTTTAAAATATGATTCCTGCACAGTACCAAATTAGTAAAAAATACTGACTTTGGAGCACCTTGATACCATTTAAACATTAGCCCATGCATTACTTTTAAGACCCCTTGTGGTGCAGTGGTTAAAGTGCTCAGCTGTTTAAACCGGAAGATTGGCACTAGGAACCTACCCGCTGTTTTCCGGGACAATGATGGGGAGTCTGCTCCATGAAGACTTACAACCTTGGAAGCCCTTGGGGACAGTTCTTCCTGTTGTGTTGCTATGAGTTAAAATTGACTTCATGGTGATGGGTTTGGTTTTTTGTTTTACTATTTTTTTTTATAAGTTAATTTTAAAGGGAAGGTAGAAACTGCTGGAGACGGTGAATGTCGTGGATTGAATTGGATCCTCCAAAAATATGTGTCAATTTGGTTAGGCCGTGATTCCCAGTATTGTATGGTTATTCTCCATTTTGCAACTGTAATTTTATGTTAAAAAAGGTTGAGAGTGAGATTGTAGCACCCTTACTTAGGTCACCTCTTTAAGGCAGTGTAGAAGGAGTTCCAGGAGAAGCTCCTGGTCCCTGGGGAAGACTGAGGACAAGGACTTTCCTGCAGAACTGACAGAGAAGGTGTTTCCCTGGAGCTAAGGCCAGGAATTCAGGCTTCTAGTATGCTAAACAGTGAGAAAATAAATTTCTCTTTGTTAAAACCAGCCACTTATGTTATTTTTATTATAACAGTGCTAGGTGACTTCAGTCAGTAAATGAATCAAAGACTCAGTCAAAGATCAGTAGATACTCAACTCTTTGCTCTGCTTGGCGGTGTTTCCCAAAGCCACGCTTAGAATTGCCTTGGTCTGCAGCGAAGGGATCTTTCGTGTTGCTGGTTAAAGGGAAACACTTTTGCTGCCATTTGGAAAAATACTGTTTTGGAAAGAAATCGCCTTTGCAAACATTTAATTTAGGTTTGAAGGGAAGAGGATGAGAGCTGAGGATTGAACTGTTTACTGCAGCCAGTGGAGTTGAGAAAATACAGCAGTAAGGCCAGGATGCTTCTGTCTTGAGGTGTGACTGGGGTACTTGGCCTTACGAGCGCCCCCGTGTGGCCACCTAGGATGAGGCCGAGTTGCTTAGTGCAGCGGTCAGGAGTCCATCCTTCCCTGCCCTTCAGGGAGAGACCTGGCTCCTTACCCATGTAGGGTTCTGCAGGTGCAAAGAACAGCCCCTGCAGCTGTTGCCGTGGATAGGGAGTTTTAAGAAGAGAAACTGGGTGGGCTGGGTGGAGGCAAGGCATTGTTGAATATTAAGCAGGCGAGTCACGCTGGGCAGCTTCTGTCCACTTTAGAGGTGGACAGATCTGGGCCTGTAGCTTTTTGTTTACTTGTTTCATCCTTGTTTAATTTCATTTGTTTCCATTTGGTTTCATTCTGTTTGGTTCTCTTGGAAGCGATAATGAGCACCTACCTATCTTGTACATGGCTTTATTCTAGGTACTAGGGCCAGTGATGAAGCCCTTTTGTGGACTGAATTATGTCCCCCAAGAAGATATGTGGAAGTCCCTGTGGCCACTTTGTATTTCCTGGGGGTCACAGATAGGTATGGTTAAAAAAAAAAAAAGTATTACAGGTAAACCCATTACTGTTGAGTCGATTCATACTCACAGCAACCCTATAGGACAGAGTAGAACTACCCCATAGAGGTTCCATGGAGCACCTGGTGGATTCAAACTGCTGACCTTGCAGTTAGGAGCTGTAGCTTTTACACTGTACCACCAGAGTTTCCAGGTAAGGTGAAAGCCCTCATAAATTAGCTAGCCTGGATGTGACCAGCCTTCCCCAAGTTACAGGCAGCTGTTGGCTGGTCAGCCACAGGGGCGCTAGTACCACCTTTTCCCTGACTGTTGTCATTGTGCATAATTACAGCTTTTTTTTACCCAAGGGATCAACTTTAGGAAAAAATAACGAAATAAGCCTTTCATGTTGCATTCTCTGTTTGCTATGCCTTTTTCTTCCCTCAGTCTTCTTGGCCGGTTATCTTCAGAGAGCTCAGTGTGGGTCTCTGTGCAGAATTCTAATTATCTTCCCTAGTAGGACCAGCAGTCCTGTCTTTCACCTTGTATCTTGTTGAAAGTTCTGCTCTTGTTTACCATCTGTTATTTCAGCACAAAAAAAGAGAGCTCTTGGCACGGGCAACATGTTAATTATCACTTGAGAATGCGCCAGAGCTGCTCAGGGGTCCCTTAGTTGTTGGATTTCAGAGTATTAAGGTGCATAGACAAAAGCACAAAAAGGCACCAATTTTGAATCTCAGAGATGGAAGACAGCTGACTTGGTGGAATGGTGTTTCATACAGGGCACTTTCTGTTTAGGATTCTGGAAAAGTCGGGGTCTGGTGTGCTTTGTACTTTGGACTGAATGTAGATGAGCTGAAATCTACTTGGGACACTCAAAAACAGCCCAAGAATCCACTTGAGGGCACCCAGCAACAGCCCAAGAGTTCAGTCAAGGGCACCCAGCAACAGCCCAAGAGTTCAGTCAAGGGCACCCAGCAACAGCTCAAGAGTTCATTCAAGGGCACCCAGCAACAGCCCAAGAGTCCACTCTAGGGCATCCAGCAACAGCCTGAGTCCACTCAGGGACACCCCACAACATCCCAAGTGTCCATTTGAGGGCACCAAACAACAGTCCAAGAGTCCGTTCGAGGGCACCTGACAACGTCCCAAGAGTCCACTCCACGGCAACCAACAACAGCCAAAGAGTCCACCGGAGGGCACCCTGCAACATCTCAAGAGTTCTAAGCGGAGGGATGGCTCTTTATAGGTTTGGCTTTGGGCCCTCAGGGGAGAATTAGTATGTAGATTAAAATAAACCCAAACTGCTTATTTTTAAAGTGTTGATGGCAAAAGCTTCTAGTTCTAACTCTTCTCCCAGTGCGAGAGTTGGGAAGATTGCTCTTCTTCTCTGGACCGTCTCTTTCTTCTCCTGCAAGAATGGAGGGCTGGCCAAGTGCCCAGTCCCTCACTGTTTTGTCGGGCACTCATGTTAAGACATGTTCGGGGAAAACAAAGGTTATTCCACAGTCACATCATCCTGAGAAATGCTGAAATGTGTGTGTGTGTGCGCGTGTCTGTGTGTGTAGCAAATCATAAGACAAAACAGATTTTAAAGTTTGAGATGTCCAGTCATAAAGAAACATGCTTAAATTTGCCAAATTCTTATCAGATTCTTTCATTATTTATCCATGTCTTCTCAGATATTTACTAGGACTGTAAGTAAGAAAGAGCACAAGATGATTCAGAGCATGTAATGTGTTATTTAAGTACACCCATGTACTCAACACTTTTGGAGGGGCCTTCTGCAGGCCTTCATTTCTTTCCGTCTTCGCTAACCCCCTCTAATTGCGTGTGTCTGGGGATAGGGAGCTGGATAAGTGTGTGTGTGCATGCGGGCGTGTGTGTGCATGCCAGGGAGTCCCGGCCTGTCCCGGGTGCCTAGCTTTGATTTTCATGGGTTGCTGTAGGTGGTCGCCCAGTGGCTTCTGATATCAGGAAGGAATGTTGGGTGGGAGCGTGTGTGATCACAGGTGGATGGACAGGAACCGCTTTTGCTGCCGTTTGGAAAACTGCTGTTTCGGAGAGAAAATGATACTGGTACAAGGGACATAATTAGGTGATCGTTTAGAGAGAGTTATCTAGACCTAAAAAACCCACTGCTATGGAGTCAGTTCCTTATCCTAGTGAGTTTATAGCACAGAGTAGAAACGCCCCGTAGGGTTTCCAAAGCAGTAAATCCTTACGGAAGCAGACTGCCACATCTTTCTCCAGTAGAAGCTGCTGGGGGATTTGAACCACTGACCTTGCGGTTAGCAGCTGAGCGTTTTAACCACTGCACTATCAGGGTCACTCAGAGACAGTCACTGAGGCCCTCAAATTCAAAATTTGATTATCTGGAAATGAGGCAGAGTGAAATGTGATACTGGAGGTGGAAGAGAGAGAGCAAGGGTGCAGAGGGGACACAGGGAAGGAGGGGAGGGAGGAGAGTGGGCTGCCGTACGTTAAGATGAAACCAGGGGTTCTCTGCATAGGCTCAGGAGCCCAGGGAAGACACAGCTGCACACGTTTTTGGCGTCCGCTGAGGGCGCTGTTGACCTGGGATGCTCCCTCACGGTGGCCGTAAGTGTTTTTCAGGGTGCTTGGTGTTCTGGGGAGTCCCCCAGTCAGGGAGGTGTGCGAATGCTATGGGCGAGGTGTTCTTGTTTAATCCGAAGCTGGGGACACCCCTCTGGGTGCTACCCCAATCTCTCATTCATGTGCCAGAGCAGGCAACCCTATCTCCTTTCTCTCGGCCCCTTGCTTTCTCATGTTGGGTCACCTGACTCTGCTCCTGGGGGTCAGTGATGTGCCCCTGTCCTGGCACAGAGATAAAACTGCTCCTGACCAAGCCAGTGGGCAGAAACCTGCCTCTCTAGGTTCTGTGATGCAGATATGCATCTGAACTTCCCAGCGCTTATTGAATGGAATCCTACTGATAGGCCTCGGGGGCATAATCTATGCCTGCATCGGCCTTTGTAAAGCCGAGGCCATTATCTTGCTGGTCCAGGCTTCCAGTAATGGTGGTGCAGTGATTTTTGTTACTGCGTTGCACTGGGGAGAGAAACTTTTCAGCAGCTCCTATTAAAAGGCTTTTAATCCCTGAAAGCTTAACCAGCTAAAATGGATTGAAAGCACCATGACTGCTTTCCAGAGGATGCATGAGGCGTCTTCAGCTAATAACCACCGCTTGCTTGAATAAAGATTGTGGATCAAGGCTGATAAATCAAAATGTTTTTCTTCTTTTAAATCTGTTTCTGCCAGTAGCTGTAAACATTCATAACCTGTTGTATTGCCTTTTCCTCCTTTGAGAACTGAAGGAAGAGACAGTCTATTACCTCCAAAGTCTCCACGGCACCTGAGTTGAATTCTCCTTTCTGCTGCCGTATCTGAAAGATTTTTGAGCTAATCCCGCAGGAATGGTTTCAGGGTCTGTGGGAAAGAGAACATCTGGGCTCTGAGCTCCGTTGTATGTTCAGAGGGAATAACTCCAAGGGAAGCTGACTTGTCAAGTGAGATGTTTTCTCACCAGGTATCTTCAGGAAACGACATCAAACAATTTTGTCTGTTTTTCTTTCCAGAAGAAGCCCTTTTATGCTACTTCTGGCTCTTTGGCCTTAGAAGAAGGAGATGATATGTAAGTTTTTTGAAATAATTATCTGGTAATAATAGTGAGGATAAAAATAGTAGAATGTGATTATTAGACATCAGGATGTGTGCATGTATTTCAGATCTAATTCCTATATCTCATTCTAATTTAAGAATTACCGTGTTAGCCATCCAGTTGGCTGTGACTTGAGGTGACCTGTGTATAGCAGAATGCAGCAATGCCAAGTCCTGGGGCGTTTTCCTGGTCCTTGCTGAAGCGGTCCTTTCGGAGCACCTCTTAGAGCATTTCCCTGGTGTTTGTTGACTATCTGCTTCACCAGATGGGATGTCCTCTAGCAGCTGGTCTTTCCTGATTGTGGGACTAAAGTCAGCGAGACAGAGTCCCTGCATCCTTGCTTCTGAGGAGCAGTCCACTTGTATGTCTTCTGGGACAGACATTTCGGTGTTTCTGGCAGTTTGTGGTCGAGTCGGTGTTCTTCACCAACACCTCAATTTAAAGGCTTCAGTTCTTCTGTCTTCTTTTTTCATTGCCCAGCTTTAGTATGCAGATGAGAGACCACTGAATAGACTATGGTTTGAGTCAGGTGCACCTCAGTCATCAGAATGGTATCTTTGTTTTTTAGGACTTGAAAGAGATCTTCTGCAGCAGATTTGCCCAATGCAGTATGTCGGTTGCTTTCTTGACTGCTGCCTTCATGGACAGTGATTGTGGATCCAAGTAAAATGAAATCTTTGACAACATTAATTTTTCTGTAATCAAATCAGGGGCTGATCGCAAAGCTGGCCACTTTGCTTGCATTGTCTCCTCTAATCACGTCCTTACCTGTGTGGCACGGGTAGTAGTCAGTGTGGTGGAGACAGGCTCTGCTTTATCAGGCGTTGCCTTTGGCCCTGGGCTTCCAGCCCAGTGACTGTTCCCAGCATCCACAGACTGTGTTCTGGCCAGTGGAGTAGATGTGCACATTCCCAGACTGTATCCGTGTCATCTCCTGCTTAGTCCTTCATGTTCTCTCTTTCCCCCTCTCTTGGCTAGCCAGGGAGGATCCGGGTGTGGTCTTTGAGGTCCCAGGGTGTGGCAGACCTGTGAGATGGAAGGAGCATGGGAGTCTGGGTGATTGCCTGGATCCACCTTAAGAATATAAAGGTGGACACTCAGCCTGTTAATCCTGTGTGGCCCAACTGTGAATAATGACCCTTCTGGATATTAACAGAATGGTTGTACAGGACAGAAATGGATGATCTAATTTACCAAGAGTAGATTGTGACTCACTGAATTGTCATCTGTCTTGTTTTCATTAAAAATGTGCTAGATTAAGTATTGGCGCTTTTGGTATAAAAAAATACATGTGGCTACAGTTGGTGCTGGAAACTCTGCAGGTGTAGTAGTTAAGAGCTATGGCTGCTAAGCAGAAGGTCAGCAGTTGGGATCCACCAGGTGCTCTTTAGAACACCTGTGAGGCAGTTCTGCTCTGTCCTGTAGGGTCACGAGGAGTTGGTATTGACTTGATAGCAAGAGGTTACAGTTTTACAGTGTGTGTTTAGCAGTACCCTGGTTAGAAGCCGTGAGAGAAAGCAGATGGGATCTGTAGTGTCAGATCAAACTCCTACAAACCACTGATGCTCCCTAGCAGTGATCTTTCCCAATCAGTTGAAGGGTACGTGTGACCATGAGGCACAGGTGAGACAGGCAGAGGTCCAGGACCTCCTTGCCAAACACCCCAGGCATTGTCTTGCTGTGCTAGGACATGCCCTGTCTTGTGGCACTAGGACACGCCTGGTATTGATGCCCTAGGTGTCCTGTCTTGCAGCACTAGAATATACCCTGTGTTGCGTGTGCTAGAACATGCTCTGTCTTGCTGTACTAGGACCTGCCCTATGTTGCCTGTGCGAGCATGTCCCCAGCCTTGCCACTAGGGCCCACTCGGCTGAGATTTGGCACAGTGAAGCCTTGAGGGCTGCATTTTCTGTCTGCTTGGAAAAAAAGATTAAATGTGCAAAAGATTTACTGGGGGAAAATGGCTGAAAAGAATAAAGGAGAGTGCTTTAGATTGAATTGTGTCCCCCACAAAGGTGTGCTGAAGTCCAAACCCCATACATGAGAATGTGGCCTTGTGTGGAATTACGGTCTGTGCCTATGTAGTGAGTTGGCATGAGGTCATCCTGGCCAGGGTGCACCCTGATCTCTTATGACTGGGGCCCCTGAAGAAGCAGAGAGGGGACGCAGAAACAGGCTGACTCGCAGGGAGCACTGCGCCAGGGTGGAGATGGGTGGGGTGGTGCTCTTACGAGTCAAGAGTGCCTGGAGCTGCCGAAGCCGAAAGAGGCTAGGAAGAACTTCACTCCCCTGAGCCCTCAGAGGAGGCGTCGCCCCGCAGACACCTCGGATTCAGACTTCTGACTTCCAGGCTGTGAGAGATAGGTTTCTGTTGCCGTACGCTGCCCAGTTATAGCCCTTGGCTATGGCTGTCTGCTGTGGCAGCAGGAGGAACTGACCCGGGGGGAAGAGGGAGATGGCAGGGAGGGCTCCAGGTGTCAAGCAGGAGTGACAGCTGCCAAGAGAGGGAAGGGAACTGGCTGGACGGGCGCTCAGGCCTCGTGAAGCTCGGAGGGTGACCAGGCCAGCAGGTGGACATCCCTGAGGAAGGCGCCTGTGAGCAGCAGCCTGTGTGGGAAGGGGCTCTGAGCAGAAACAGGAGATGCAGGTCCGCAGCTGGTGTGTGACGTACACATTACAGTGAGCGTCGTAATCCTCTTGGGCTCATACTGCACACTTTTTTTTTTTGTTTTTTTTTAAAGCAAGGCTTTTTCCATTGTACTTTTCCCTTTTTATCATTCCTTCTCCGTCAGCAGTCAGAGTGCCCAAAAGGTCGGCACTGTGTAACGTGTGCACAGAAAATGCATGATACATTATGCAGTGAGGCCTGAGGCCATTCATCAAAGAGTCTGAATTTATCAGAAAGGCCAAATGATGTTCCACAGGATTCTACATAGGTTAGGATACTTTTAGTTGTACCTGACATAAATCCTTTCTCAGTCTGACTTAAACAATCAAAGGAATTGGGTCATTTGCAAAAATGAAAAAGAACAATAGTAGAGTGGCCTTCAGCATTCCCCAGGTGGCAAAAATGGTTACGCACTTGACCACTAGCCAAAAGATGGTTCAAAGCCACCCAGAGTTTCTTGGAAGAAAGACCTAGTGATCTGCTTCCTAAAGGTCACAGCCATTGAAAGCTTTACGGAGCAATTCTACCCTGTGCACAGGGGCTGCCATGAGTCAGAATCTGGTTTGGAGTTTTGGTTTGGTTCAGGGTGGCCTTCAGGCGTGGTTGATCAGGACCTATTTAATTTGTCTGTGTAGAGTTTCATTTAGCTTCACAACCTCATGTTGCATTCATCCTCAAGCTACTGTAGCTGTACCTCACCCACCTCCCTAAGAGGTGAGCCTACGCATGGAACCTGAGCCTGTTGCCAGTGGGTTATATTGACTGTTATTCAGGTTGGGTATCATGTGCAGTTCCGGCACAAATGAGCAGAAAATTACATGTAGTTAGTCATTTCTAGTTTGTCTAGGATCCCCTTTCCTGGAAATGTTAATATTAATTGCATGGGTGATTTTCATCTTTTCAATATTGGGGGGAGGAGGTTACTGAAATGTGGTAGGAGATTAATACCTGAATTATAATGAGCACATCTGAATTAGGAATTTAATCCACAGAGAAGGTTAATTATAAAGCTGTTTTCACAACCTTTCCTGGAGTCTGCAGGAGAGAAGCACTTTGGCTTGTGGTTGTAGCAAAAAGTATTTGAGACTCATGCGTGTTTATGTTAAATCACGTATTATAGTAAATGTCAGATCAATTTTTCCCTTGTTGGTGTAACATATAATAAAATAAATGGCCCATAAAGAAGAAGGAAAAGGTTTTCTTTAATAAGAAAGGGTTTAAATATGCAAATATTTTGATAGCTAATAGGACAGGCCATAAAATGAGCTTGATGTATTTTCTTGATATAGGTTTTACTAGGCTTTTATAAGAACTTTGGTTAGTGCCTCTGTTTAACATATTGTTCCATTATGTTCTGTCTCTGGTGTGCTAGATGATTCCTGCTATTTTAGTATTAACATTTAAAAAATAAATAACAGTATCATGATTAAAACTTAACACTGGAAACTTGGAAACCCTTGATGATTAGAAGTTGAAGATATTGGAATTATTATTTTAGTAATGTCTATAGTGCTTTTTGTTTTGGAAGTAGACATTTAATTCTACATTGAAAGCTTTCTACCTCAGCAGGGAGTATCTGTTTTTCAAGACTGCCCTGTAATAATTACAGTAACACAAGTTACAGCAACAGATAACTTACCTATCTTGGTTGCTTAACCCAGTAGAAGTTTATTTCTCACTGGAATGAAGTGCAGTCCCCTGTGGGCCTGTAGCGGGACCCATGCTCCTTCTGTCTAGTTGCTCTGCCCTCTCCTGTGGCTCAGAGTCCTCAGCCTTCAGGACAGCAGAGGGGGGAAGAGTGCTGGTGGAGGGCATGAGGGGGGCATCCGTGGCTCAGGCCTGAAGGTGGCCCCTTGAACTTGTATTCGTTTGTTCAGAACCCAGTCATGAGGTCCTACTTCTCGGCAGTGAGGCTAGGAGATGCGGTAGCTGTGTGCCCAGGAGGAAGGGCAGTAACACTTGTTGTGCCCCAGCAGTCTCTACTCCTCACCCACTGTACATCCTGATAAGCTCCTGTATTGTGAATCCACCTTTCCAACATAGGACCCAGAAGACTTCATTTCCAAAACTCACAGAGACTTGGCCATCAATAGCCTACCATGTAAGGAGCCAGACAGGTGGGATCCAGAGACGTGGGCTTCAGAGAGTAGCACGTTGTAGGCTCTTCCTAGTGGTGGCAGTGGTTTCCCAGTTGGCTGACAAATAGCTATGGAATACCTATTCTTTCCAGACTCTTGAGTATGAGATCCTAAGTATGATTACATGGTCATTCTGAATGGGAATGGACCCAGTGGCACACACTAGGAACGACAACATGGAGTTCTTGGGTGGCACAGATAATTAAGTCCTTAGGTGCTACTGACTGAAAGGTTGGCAGTTCAGGTTCACCTTGTGGATGCCTTGGGAGGAAAGCTGGTGATTCACGTTAGAGAAAACAGCCCTCGGAAACCCTTGGGAGCACAGTCGCACTCTGACACACGTGGAGTAACCATGGATTCGAATCAGCTTGTCAGCAATTTTTTTTTTAATAGTACGTGGTAAGTACATACTTAGGGAATAATTGAGCTACCAGTGGAGAAAAACTGGAAAAAATACTGATACCCTTCTTTTTTTTTAATTTGAGATGACCGTTAGACTTACAGAATAGTTTCAAAAATAGTCCAGAGTGAACAGATCTGTATTTGTACCCATTCCAAAGAAAGGTGATGTACAGAATGCAGAAACTCAACCAGATTCAGAAGAGAACATCAAACAAGGGATATCACTGCTGATGTCAGGTGGATCTCTGAGAGTACCAGAAAGATGTTGACCTGTGTTTTATTGGCTATGCAAAGGCATTCAACTCAGTGGATCACAGCAAATCATGGATAACATTGTGAAGAATGGGAATTCAAGAACCCTTCATTGTGCCCGGGACGCAGCTACTGTATTTATACCAAGAGGCAGTCCTTTGAACACAACAAGGGGATACTGTGTACCTTAAAGTTATGAAAGATGTGCGTCAGGACTGTATCCTTTTACCATATTTATTCAGTCTGTATGGTTAGCAAACAACCTGAGCATGTGGCCTGGACGAAGGAAAATGGATTGTCAGGATTGGAGGAGAACTCACTAACAAGTTGCAATATGTAGCAATGTGCAGTATCTCAGCCTTGCCTGCTGAAAGGGAAGAGGACTTGAAGCACGTGAGTGCTGAAGAGCAAAGACCACAGCCTTCAGTATGATTTACATCTCAACATAAAGAAACAAAAGTCCTCACAACTGGACCAGTAAGCAACATCATGATAAGTGGAGAAAAGATTGACTCTGGAAGTTGTAAAAGATTTCATTTTACTTGGATTTGCAATCATTACTCGTGGAAGCGGCAGTCAGGAAATTAAACAACACATCGCATTGGTCACATCTGCTGCAAAAGATTAAAGTGTTTAAAACAAGGGTGTCACCTTAAGGGCTGAAGTGCACCTCACCCAAGCAAAGGTGTTTTCATTTACGTAATACAAGGTCCAACACATCCACCAATTGAATTGTTCTAAGTGCTGTTACCTCATTGCTGAATACTACTGTGGTCACCTTCCAGGTGCTCCCCTCGGGAGGCGGTGCTCCGAAGCCAGCACTTACTCCACCCTTCAAAGCAATTTTGGAACTCTTTCTGGAATGGCCATTGTGCACTGTGGCACGGTGGCAAGTTCACAAACTTAATTGTCTGTGAGGGAATTTTTAGCCAGTAAACAAATAACTGCATTGGAACACCCTCCCTACTCCCCTGATCTGCCTGCCAAGGATTTTTGATTTACCTTAAGATAAAAGAAATATTGAAAGGAAGACATTTTGATGATGTTCAGGATGTCAAGGGTAATATGATGACAGCTCTTAATGGCTCTTAATGGCCTCTCCAGAAAAAGAGTTCCAAAATTGCTTTGAAGGCTGGGTTAGGTGCTGGCATCGGTGCATAGCTTCCCAATGGAAGTACTTGGAAGGTGATCACAGTGATATTCAGCAGTGACGTATGTAGCACTTTTTCCAGAATGAGTTCATGAACTTAATTGGCAGTCCTCATATACATGTGAAAGCTGGGCAATCAACAAGACTGAAGAAGAATGGATGCCTTTAAATTACAGTGTTGGCAAAGAATCTTGAATATACTGTGGATTTCCAGAAGAAGGAACAAATCGGTCTCATGAGAAGTACGGCCAGAATACTCCTTACAAGTGAGGATGAGAGAGTTCGTCTCACATAATTTGAACGTGGTATCAGAAAGGACAAAGTCCTGGGGAAGGACGTCATGCTTGGTGAACAAGAAGGCTGGCAGAAGAGCTGAAGACCGTCCGCGAGGTGGGTTGACGCCGTGGTCGCAGCAGTGGGCTCGTCATAACAGTGGTTGTGAGGACGGTGCAGGACCAGGAGGTGTTCTGTTCTGCGGCACGTAGGGTCGCTCGGAGTTGGGACCAACCTGACAGCACCTGACAGACATCTGATGGGGTTTCTATATACCCTGCCCTCAGCTTCCTTGTGTTAGTGTCTTCTGTAACCTTAGAGCAGTCGTGAGAACTAAGGGACTAATCTTAGTGCCTTCATATTAATGAACTAAATGTATTTTGATTTCACCAGTTTTCGCACCACTGTCGTTTTTCTGTTTCAGGATCTAGTCCACACTGTATTTAGTTGCCAGGCCTCCTGTAATATGTTCGAGTTTCTTAGTCTTTTCTAGTCTTTCAGACTGGGGTTATGTGATATTTTCTCATGGCTTGATTGAAAATAGGTGTCGGGGGGGAAGGTTACCCAGATGTGATAAGCTCTTCTCAAGGCAGTGTATTGTGATTCAACTTCTTGGTCTCTCCCTGTAATTAGCATACCGAATCCCTCTGGCCGTGTCCTCTTCAGCTCTATTCTTTGCCCTGTCACATTTATGTCCTTTAGGGTTCTTTAGTGCTGCCTTCGGAAGGAATGAAAATAATTGCTTTTGTCAATTTATGTGATTAACAGATTCAGTTAATTTTGAAGTGTTTGAATAATTTTGTATGGACAATGCTCGACAGCACTGTGGTTTTTTTCTTTTTCTTTTTTAGGTAGACAACATCTGGTATAAAATGAAAATATTTGAATACCACTTAGTTCAATTTAGAGCCACATTTAGTCTCTTACAATTATTTTTTGACCATTAGTGCCCTCTAGCCAGCAAACAAAACGTGGATTCATGATGGCATATCTGTCTTATTTTTTCACTTTTGTTTTTATTCTAGTAGATTGAAGAGAAAGTTACTGATTTTGTAGAATTGAAGAAAGATGGAAAGAAGTAATCAAGAAAGTAAAGACCTGTCAGCTCATTTTTTATTTCTTTTGAAACTTACGATTTCCTTTTGCCAGTTAATATTTCAGATTTAAAAATCTCATCAAGAGTGCCCATGTCACATGGGGCCTTGCAGTGCTGTGGAGTGCAGGTGAGAGGTGGTAGCGTACTCATAACTGAAGTCTTCCCTTCTCAAGCTTCCTTTATCACATCTCCAGATTTACGTGCTGGGTACTGATGAGTCATCCCTAGGTCGGAGCGCAGTGACACCATGTGAGTCATGATCCTGTGGTCAAGAGGTGTCACTTGCATTGTTTTCTCTACACAGTCAACCTAATGAGGAAATAATAGATAGTGTCTGAGATTCAGCTTGGACAGTTAAAAAAATGACCATTCTATATTGACAATTCAAATTTTTACTGTATACTTGACTTCTCTTGGCATTTTTTTTTCTACTATTATTGTCCTGTTCGCTATCATTCACCTCAGAAAGTGCTGTATTTTCTGCTAGGCGCAAGATTATGGGTTTGATTTGTAAGTTAGAGTAAATGAATTAATCTTAAACCATTATGTCCTTTCTTTTAACAAAACTGAAATTAAACTATTACAGGAAATATGGATATTGCATGTTTACTTGAATATATCCTTCAGTATTTGGTTCCTTTTATGAGAGAGGAAAAAGACAAAGAGGAGAGAGAGAAGAAGAAAGAGAAACCCAAGTGTGTACCAGTGTTGTGTTGCTGCCTGGTGCCTTCCGCTTGGTCCTGGTCACATTGGCCCTGTGGACAGCACAACGAGGCCTCGCCTGGCCCTGGCCAGCCTCACCGCGGTTGCTGTGTGGGAGCCCGTTGTACCCACGGTATCAGTCCGTCTCGTCGAGGGTCCTCCTCTTTGCTCGCTGACCCTCTACATGACCAAACATGAGATCCTTCTCCAGGCTGGCCCTCCATAGTGCGTGAGATGAAGACTCACCTTCCTCCCTTCTAAGTGGCATTCTGGCAGCACTTCTACCAAGACAGATGACACCATTAGCTACGGCTAATTTACCCTCCGGAATCATAGCTAGCCGTTAGCTGTAATTTTATATTCAGTATCTGAATTCCCTAAAGTCACACAACGTTTCACTCCATCTGCTTTACCCTTTTCCTAAAGCTAATGGTCTTAATTTTATTTTCTTAAATTTCATTTTTTGTATTTTACTAGACAGTCAAAACTTTGTCTCACTTTTACAATGATGAGTGATAAAGGAGTGAAGAAAAATCCTGGATAGCTTAGAAGCAGCGATGAAGTCTCACATCAAGAAGACGGTTGCCACCACACTAGAGAAGGTGAAAGTGCGTGATGAACCCCCTGCACTCCTTAGAGTACAAGGGGACCCCGTAGAATACAGGGGAACCCCTAGAATGCAGGGGATCTCCCAAGAATGCAGATGGGCCCTAAAATGCAGGGAGACCCCATGCAACGAAGCCCATCAGGTCTGATGTCTCCTGTCTCTTAGTGTCTTCCTCACCGGGGCTGCTGCAGTGTAGACCAGCTTTGGGGTGTTTAGCTAAGATGGACCCGTTTAACAGGAGCATTTCAGTGTGTTCTAGAGGCAGCCCTCACCCCTGCTCACCTTTGAAGTTTTTAAAAGCAGCAAGGAGTGTTTCAGTAAGTTAAACAATGCTTTGCAGATTGCAGTGGTGGGCCTCATTCTCCCCTGTAGTTGTCTGTGCTGTGAGATTTTAGAACCCTTTCCGCGACTGCAGCTTTGGCATTTAACTCTCCCCAGGCTGAAAGTCCCTTTCTAAAGATCCCATGGAGTCAAGGCATGCTTCCATTCTTAGAAAACAGTCTCGTGACATCAGCTTCTAGAGGGATCTTTCTCCCACAGACTACTAGTCAAGTCCCTCTCATCTCAACCCGGAACATCTGTTTCTGGAAATGAGTGTTCAGTTCCCAGAGTTTTGTTCTATTTATAAACTTGCTCTGAAATGTCATTACCTTCAGAGCCACCTGTATGTTTAGGGAGGCGGCCCTTCCAAACGTACCCTCCTCTGGTCTCCACAAAGAGGCCAGGGTAGCCCCAGTGCCATGGTGGTTGAGTCAGAAGGGGGACTCCAGCCCGAGGGGCAGCTGTGAGCCTTTCAGCCCTCAAGGCTTGTGTGCGAGCCTGGGGGACTGCTGGGACTCCTCGATGACGGACCATGTATGTGCACACACATGTTGTTTCCTGTGTGGATGTGTGCATGCATGCTTGTTTGCTTCTGTGTGCATGTGAATATGTAGGTGTGTAAACACGTGTGTGCGTGTCTGTCAGTGCTTGTATGTGTGTATGGATGTTTGTCTTTGTGTGTGCAGGTATTTGAGTGCATTTGTGTTTGTGTGGATGCATATGTGTTTTCTTGTGTGTGCATATGTGTGTGTGTGTACATGTGTGTGTGAGTACATGTGTGTGTGAGAGATGGACGGTGACCACCATGAATGCTGGTCATGCAGCTTGCTGTGGTCAGTTTGGACACGGTGGGGCCTCAGGAGTTGCTTTTCTAAATCGACAGCCTCTCAGTGATGAGGCTTTGAATCCTTCTGATGTTTATGGTTTCCTTTGCCATTGATTCTACCATTTGTTCTCACTTCTCAAAGCTCTTTCTATGCTCTCGTGTAGTGGGGCCCAACCTTTCACATTTAACTCTTGTTAAAAGACGTTTGTCTTATAAAGGCTTTCTGGGCCTCAGTCTCATGCCTGACACCTTGTGCTGTCCAGTACTGTAGCCACTGGCAAACTCTGGCCATTTAAATTAATGAAAAGGAAACAACCGTATCTTCTAGCCACCTTTCAAGTGCCCAGTAGTGACTTGTAGCTCTTGACCGCTGTACTGGCCAGGGCAAACACAGGCTGTGTCCACTTCTTAGAGTTCTGTTGGGCAGAGATGAGGTTTTCAAGTATGAGTTCTGCGAAGGAGTGTCCTGGTTCATTTTTTTCAGCTGTCACCTAGGAACACTGCTGGCCCACGGTAGACGTTCATTAATCATGTAGAATGAATAACCAGTATATTTTAAATTTTGTTTATGTAGGAGAAAATTAGCTATGCAGGTGCACTGACCCTGCTGTGGCTTCCCCAAAGCTTGACAACTCTGTTCCAGCTATGATTGTATTACCTGTGCCTTTCCTCTGTGTCCGGGCCACCTGCGCTGGTTTCCCACCTCTCCTGGCTCTACCTGCTAAGCAATTTTACTTTCTCCTTCTACATCTGTATGGTTTCAGCAGTGTCTAGATTTTAGCTTTGGGAGATCCCTCGTGATATACTTCACTTGGGTTTTGCTGTGTGGCCAAACTGCGGGGGAAACCCTCCGGAACATGTGACCGTGCTGCGTCCTGGCGTCGGGTCTGCTCGCCTTTGCTTACTTCTTTTGAGATTCTGAGTGTGATTCTGCCGTGTTGTCAGCGCTTCCCATCCGTTTAATCTCTTTGCATCAGCAAAGCCCACTCGCTTTCTTCCTGGTGTCACTGTTTGTGGTGTTTGTATGAAGAACTAATGGCAAGTGTGGGCGTTCCTTTCTGTCTACCCTGAGCAACCTTTTTTATTTTATTAAATCTACATTATGGGATGCAGTTGACAGACGATTTTGGTAATTCCATTTATTTTACTGGAAAAATCTGCCATTGTTAGGTTCTGATGGGGATGACCCAAAACAAGCCTGTTGGCATCAGGTCGATTCCCACTCACGATTCGCAACCTGACTGTGACAGTGTCACGCTGACGTACTTCTGTTCAGAGGTTGGATCTCTTAGAGTACTGTTACCTAATCCAGATCTAATTATTTCTTTTGTGTGATGTAAGTTTGCAATTTTAGAAATCTCTTTAATAATGGCTGAGGGTTTCCTAGCTGGCCCCTTAACCTTTGCAAATCTCTTTGTTCTTTTGAAAATGTGGAGTGAGCGCCTCGGTGAGCATTATCATCAAAGGCTTCTGATGATAAACCTGCACAGAAGGAGTCCACCTTTTGTCCTTTCCCATCAGAATTTCATTTCTGGAGACTGAAAATACCAACCCCTGCATAAGAATATTGGGGTTTAAAAAATACTGTCTCCTCATACATTCTGATTTCACAGCTGGCATTTATTAAGAGAAGTTAACACATGGCATTGGAATTTGGATTATGCACTTGCTTTATGATGTAAGTTTATTCCTTTGAGATGATTTGTAAGTGCTCAGTGTAGAAAAGAATTATTTAAAATCTTTTTCCTCTGCATCTCATTTATTTGAAAGGAGATTTCTAAGAATGAAGAACAGGCAAAATGGGAATAATTGTGCAGGCGCTGTAGGTGCACCTCCTAGGAGGAGGAACGTGCTGTGTGTGAGGCTATCAGATTTAGCAAATGAACATACAAGGTCCTCAGCTAAATTTGAGTTTCATCTAAAAAATTAATAATATTTAATATACATGTATTCTAAGCAATCCTTGGGGTATATGTGTACTCTAAAACTTCATTGGTTATCCAACATGCAGATTGACTGGGTGTTTTGTATTTCATCTGGCACTGTGGTTGTGAGGGGCGCCATGGTGAGAAAGATGAAGCGACAGGACAAGAATGGCTCATGTGTCTGACATTTGTAGGGAATCACCATAGTGTTTAGCAGTGTATGCTAGCTCTGTGGCTAGTGAAAGGGTATTTTCAAAATCAGGACAGAGGAAAGAAGACACTTAATGTCACAGGGTACTGATTACATTTTATTATCATTTAACGCTTTCCTGTGTACGGCAACTCTGGTGGCATAGGGGTCAAGGGCTTTGGCTGCTAACCAAAAGGTCAGCAGTTTGGATCCACTAGGCACTCTGTGGAAGTCCCATGGGGCTGTTCTGCTTTATTCTGTTGGGTCACATGGATCAGAATTGACTGGATGGCAACTTTATTTTCCTTTGTGTGTGGTTAGAGATCCTTATGTGATGCGTACAGTCATGTTGTGACCATCTTGACTGTGGTACTTATAGGGAGGAGACAGAGTGGTGGGAAGACCCCTAACTTCAGCCTCTGGAACTTTGGGCTTTAGTCTAAGCCCTCTCATGGTCGTGTGTCCTTTGGGCTTTAGTCTCAGTGCTGTAACAGCTGGTGGCCTTTGGGCTTTCGTCTCAGCCCTGTCATGGCCAAATGTCCTTTGGGCTTTAGTCTCAGCCCTGTCATGGCCATGTGGCCTTCAACAACTTTGTGGGGTCCATCTCATGCCTGGAATTAAAAGATTGAGCCTGTCTGACTGCTTCCCAAGGGTGTTAAGAGAAACGGATGACCTGGTTGATGGGAACAGCAGCTGTTGGGGTATTCCTAGACCTTTCCAGCTTCTTTATTTTTAGTTGGCAGACTTCTAAGACTTTTAAAATTCTAGAATTTCAGAGACTAGATCTGTCTTTTTGCATTTATTATCTATGCTGCTGTTATGTACATAGCGCAGAGTCTGATTTCATTGTTGATGGATGGGTGTATGTAAGTATCTAAATTGTCTGTCTGTCTGTCTAGTCCATCTGTCTGATTTACCCGTCTAATCTATTAAACTTAACTAGCCAGGTAGGGTATAGAAATGTCTGCTTTGTGTACATGTTTGTGTGTGTGTATTGTATAATGTAATGATAGCTTTTATAACAAACTCCAAAATATCTACAGGCTTGAACATTATTTCTGTATTTTATGTAAATAACATTCATTTTTTGTGTTTCCTAGCTGTGTCCTGCCCTGCAAGGTATCATGGTAGGTGCTGCTATGTCCATTTTTTGCATCCTGCTGTAAAGGCATAAGCATAGTGCATTTGAGAAAATACCTTCTGGGAGGAGGCTGCAGCTGGCCGGCACAGGTAGAGTACATGCGTTGTCCGTGTAGAAACACAGCAGGCCTTACTTCTCACTCCAGCAGAGCCAAACATGCTTGCTCCAGTTGTTGTGTATTCTTGCCTAAGCAGAGGGAAGGGACCCCCCCATGGCTCTCATCTCCACCACGTGCCTTCAAAAACAGAAGTGATCATCTCTGAGAAGATGACCAGAAAAGGAAACTACAAGCGGAGAAAGCACACCTGCGTCCCCAGCTCCTTGGCTTCTTTGTCACACCTGTCACTTCTGCTCACATCCCATTGGCATGATCTGTCACCATGGTCTGTTGTAAGAGGCAGGGGAGGGGGCCTAAGAGACGTGATCTTGGGCTGGGTAGTCGGTGTTGAGGGAGAACTGTAGACGTCGGATGGGGTGCGCCACCTCGGATGGACAGACGGCCGTGCCTGCCCTGGGTGCGCATTCCGCTGTCAAGAGCAGTGTGGCAGGCAGCTTCTGATGTGGCTCCCAGTGACCTGTGCCTCTGCTCGTCATGCCTCTGTGTATCCTGCTCCCCTTGAATGGAGGCTGGACCTCATTACTGCTTCTCAGAAAAAGAATATGGCACAAGTTGTAGGCTGTCGTTTCCTGACTGGTTACAGAAGACCTCGCTGTCTGCTTTGCTGGCCTTCTCTCCCTGTCCCGTCTTGCACACATGCTCCCAAAGAAAAGACCACCTTACAGGAAACTGAGGGCCACCAAGAGCCAACAAAGAACTAAGGCCTTACTCCAAGAGTCTGTGAGTAACTCAGTGGTGTCAGTAGGCTTGGTGTCACCCAGTGCAGTAACTCGTGGTGTCACCGTCACCCCCGCCCACGGACCTCGTCCTACCCCAGACCACACAGAATCTAAATAAGGTTATTTGTACTGATGTTACTTGTAAATTGTAACCCCCAAATGCCATTCCTTCTTTTCTTTTAATAACTACTTCATTCTCAAAAAAGTTAGATAGGTTCCCCACAGATACTAATTGCCATAGCATTGTAGTAAAACACCAGAAAACTTGACAAAATTAGCGACTGTAAAGAACACCAGCAGCCATAAAACCACAGCTCGTGCTTGTACCCTACGCAGAAGAAACCACGTGGTTCAAAGCATTGTCATTGGTGATGGTGACAGCTGCACCTGGGGTACATTACAAGGTTCTAAAAATAAATTAGCATGGAATTATAGCCTTAGAGGTATCTCAGTACTGGTAAGCTGGGCTTATGAAAAATGTTTTTGTTGTTAACTAACTAACTACAGGAATATTGTTATAAAAATTAACCTCTGCTGAAACACTGCACAAAAACTTTTTATACATAGCCCTTTGGGTGCCTCCCCTCTGAGAGCATCCCCCAACGTAGTCCACACCCTTGGCACCTTCCCAGTGACTCCAGTGGAGTAACTGCATCATTTGCCAACAAGCAGAGTGAACTTGGAAGCAGATCCGTCCCAGCGGAGCCTTGAGCTGACCGTGGCCCTGGCTGTCATCTTTTGGAGCCTGTGAGAGACCTGGGCTGATGCCTTGATTACAGCTTAGAGGACCTGCCTGTGGCACACCTGAATTCCTCAGCCTCGGAAACTGGGAAATAACGAATCTGTGTTATTTTTTATTTTACATTTCTAAGCTTTTGAGTAATTTTTGGTTCAGCAGTAGAGAATATACTCAGAGATTCTGGCTCAGTAACAGTCAGAACAAGACAGCACGTGGGAATCTCATCAACGGTGCCTTGGCATGGAGGACCTGAAAATCCATCAGAGTCTTGGATGATGAAGAACTCCAGTGAATTTTCATTTCTTTGTGCCTCTACTCTTTGATCTAGCTTAAGTCCTGTGACTACCCCTCAAACAAGAACACAGTGTCGTTTTAACGTTCCACAACTGTCCAATGGATAAGAAGTAATCTAATGACAGAATTAGGGGTGTGTTAGGAAACAGAAGCTGGGAAGATATATAACAAAGCCAAGACAGGGTGTCTACCTCATTTAGTATTACAGGAACCTGTTGCTGTTGATTGATTCTGTCTCACAGCAGCCGTATAGGACACAGCAGATCTGCCCAGCAGGGTTTCCAAGGCTGTATTCTCTATGGAAGCAGACTACCACATCTTTGTCCCGTGAAGTGGTGGGTGGATTCAAACTGCAAATGTTTCACTAGGCAGCGAAGCCCTTAACCACTGCACCACCAGGGCTCTGTGTCATTGGGTGGTACACTCTGTGTCCCACCTGTCGTGTCTCATTTGCACAAGATTCCACTCAGCCATCAGTCCAGCACAATCCACAGGAATTCTAACCCTGTTTGCTCAGCATACTTAGACAACTTGGTCCCGTTCAGAGCGCGAAGCAGTTGACTCCCAGTCACTGTTGGCGTGCAGCTAGTCACTGTTCATCCAGGGCTGAAATAGGAGCCAAGGAGACCAAGCCAGCTGTTGGCAGGAGATAAAGACTTCTTTCCATTTCATAAAAATGTGATAGATTTGAACCTAATAAAAGCCTGAAAACGTGAAGTAAGCCTTTATTTTTCATTCTTTCAACATTTCCGTTTTCAGCACCAGTATTCCCAGCTACCAGCAAGAACACGGGGAGAGGAAGGGCCTGATCTCCTCCATCAACAGGACCAGTGTTTCTGTGCACGCCAGATGAAGGGCTGAGCGGGGAGAAGGACATCCTTCTCCTCAGTAGACTTTGTAGTGGAAGCCCGGTGGCATGGTGGTTGGGCACTACGGCTGCTAGCCCAGAAGGTCAGCGGTTCATATCCACCAGGCACTCCTTGTAGTGACACTATGAGTTGTGTTTGACTTGATGGCACCGGGTTAGACTTTGTCATAAAGAAAAAAGGCCAGACTATTTACAAGTTTTCTTTCTCTCTGCTTCTCCTCTGCATCACCATTCTAACCCAAATGACAAGCCAGATTCCAGTGTGCGCACTTGAACTGGTAACTGCCAGGTTATTGAAGAGGTTGATAACTCTCCCTCAGTTTCTTCTGCGCCCAGTTCTCACTGAGGAGACTGCTGGGTGGGTAGGAACTTACCAGCTCTCTGCTCTTGGATGCCACCAAGGCACCCGAAAGTGGCTTTGTGCCAGCACTCGCACTGAGGAAACTGGCACAGACTGCAAATCAGGACCTTTGTTTCAGAGAGCCTAGTGTTACATCTTTACCAGCACACTCCTGGACAAGATGCTCATCTGGACGGGTGCTTCCTGATCCAGGCAAACAGATTTTTCTTGAAAAAATGAAAAACATGTAAAACCTGCAGAAAAGTATACAGAACAAGATAAACATTCTGTGCCCACCATCCATCTTTTTCAAATTCTTATTTTGCCAAATTGGCTTCAGAACAGAGAGAGAGGGAGAGTGAGAATGCATGACTGTTAGTTTAGTTTGAGGTGGAAATATGCTTAAAATTTTGTATGTGTTTTTCAACTAGATACTTGTAAGAATATTTTTGTGCCAGCTACTGTAAAGGCATAATAAATGTGTAAATAAATACAGTTGTTCTTTAAGCCCAGGTTCCCCATACCCAGTAAACCCTGTCTGTGAAGAATGTTGGTTAGGGCCTTGAGTGAAACAGAAGTCCGCTGTGATCTCCAGATGTTCTCAGCAAAACTACATGGAAAAATTTATCTGTAATAATAGCTATTACTGTTTAAATAATTTTAATGCCACCACTTTGTAATTAATGATAGTAGCTATTACTAGCCAAGCAGTATAATTAAGTAGCGGGAGTGCTACTAATTACGGCACATCTGGTATCTCATTTATTCTTCCCAAAGACCCAGTGAACCAGGTCTTAGGTTTTTTTCCATTTTATAGATGAGAAAATTGGACCTACCTACAAGCTGGCTTTCATACCCAGTAAATACCCGACAGGAGTGAAAACCAGGTCCGTGCTTTCCATCACTGAAGACAGATCAATTCACATGGCCTTGTCATGGCATAAGGAAAGTGGCCAATGCCGGGGCCATTTGATAGGACCCTCATTCCACAGCGGCCCCTTAGCATCATCTTCAGGATGTTGGACACCACAGAGAGCCCCACAGGGGGTAGGAAGAAGACGGATAATGGTCATTCACCAACTTCAGATTTGCATCCCATTGTCTTAGTCCAGGGTAGCTCTGGTGATGCGAAGGTTAAAGCCTTGGCTGCCAGCCCAGAGTCTGGCGGTTCGAACCCAGTAGCAGCTCTGTGGGACAAAGACCTGGTGACCTTCCTCTGTAATGACTGCAGACTAGAAAACAGTTCTTCTCTGTCACGTGCGTCACTGTGAGTCAGACTCAATGGCACCCAATAATAACTGCCCTAATGCAAATCTGCAGTTGCTGTAAATTAACATTTTTATAAATGCTGTAATTATCTTTTAACAAGTACAATTATGTGACAGTATTTTGCAGTGTTGACAGTTTTGTTTAGAAAATGTCAATATTTAAAATACTCCACAGTTTCTGTCAGCTGGTGTGTTGACATTTCTCCTTTTAAAAAATGGAATCAGCTAGGCTTCTCTGGCCTTTTCATGGGCCCTAATCCTGTAAATAAGTTGCTGCTAGTTTGAGAGAAACTGACTTGGAAGGAAGGGCTGTCACAGAGAAGATGAAGTCATTGTGGAGTGACGCAAATAAGGTCATGATCCGTGCTCTTTCATCCAGAGGAGGGTGAGCCAACCCACCCCTGAAGCCCCAAGCAACCTCATCCTCTCTGGGATGCCAGCTTCTTTCTTTTTCACAAGGCAGCAGTCATGTCAGGTGAGGAAGCAAAGCTTTGCTGTCCTTGACTGAAGAGGATGCTGGGAAAGGAGGTTGTTACACCTGTGCACTCAGGAGAATGGTGAGCACAGGGGATGATGGGTGGATGCACACTGAGAGTAGCCAGAGCATCTGCTTCGTGGTCCCGCAGCCATGGCCCAAGGAAGATAAAAGACACAGCTGCCCAGCTCTTGCAGGTGCCAGGTGCAGTGATACCTGCTGAACACCTGCCCAGGGGCACGTTTTACTACTGATCCCTGTTTTGTATTCTGTTGAACCTTCCATGTGTCTCACTAAAGAAATAAGTGTATTTTCTGAGTTCTGATTTAATGAAAATCCCACCTCTTTGTTGGTATGTTGTACTTTGGTGGCTTGTATGTTGTTCTGATGCTCGAAGCCATGCAGTCATTATTTCAAATACCAGTAGGGTCACTCATGGTGAAAAGGTTTTAAGGGAGCTTCAAGACTGAGATTAGGAAGAAAGGCCTGGTGATCTACTTTTTAAAATCAGTCAATGAAAACCTGATCAATCATGTAATATTCCAACACTTCACCTTGCTTACTGTCTTAGGCTAGGCTTTCTAGAGAGTGGAACCAGCAAAGTGCATAAATATACATACATAGGGAGAAATTGGTATCACATAAATGGTTCATGCAAATGTAGAGGCTGTACTGCAACATTCTGAGTCTTTGGACTGGTATGGAGTCTACTATTTATGCAGCTGCAAAGACTGGTGAATACTACACCAGCAGATTGGAAATCAGGGTTCCTGCTCTCAAAGACTGGTGAATACAAGATCAGCAAATTGGAGAGCAGGATTCCTGCACTCAGGCTGTGAAGATCTACAGAGAAGCTGATAGTTCAAGTTCCAACAGCCAGAGGGCAAAGAAGGCAGCAGGATCCAGAGCAAGCGAAAAGCCAGAAAGTCTGTGTACATATGGGCATAGGCCACACCTCCAAGGAAACTCCCTTTCAGCTGATTGACTGGTCAGAGCAGGTGCAGTCACAGGAGTGGTTGTGTTGAAACACTGAGAATCATGGCTCGGCCAAGTAGATACACAGTGCTAACCATCGTACTCAACCTTGCACAAGTCATAAGGAGGATCTGGTCCCCGGAGAAGGACATCATATTCGGTAAAGTGGAGAGTCAAGCACAGGTGAGGTGCACACTCAGTGAGGTGGGTGGATAGAATGGCTGTGATAATGGACACCCACAGACAGACAATGGTTGAGATGGTGCAGGACTGGCCAACTTTTCCATCTGTCGTACTTGGGAACACCATGAGTTTGAGCCAGTCTGACAACAAATGACAACAGCATGGGGCCCTGGTGGCTCAGTGGTTGAGAGCTTGTCTGCTAACCAATAGGTGGGCAGTTCAAATTCAACAGCTATTCCTTGAGCCCAGTGGGAGAGTTCAACTAGGTCTTTTAGTTGCTCAACTTGATGGCAAAAGGTGGCTGCCAAGAGAGGAAGAGGTCATTAAAAAGACAGGAAAGAAAAGACCAGATTGGATGTCAGAAGAGACTCTGAAACTTGCTCATGAATGTTGAGCAGTTAAAGCAGAAGGAAGGAATGGTGAAATAAAAGACTGAAGTGGAAGATTTCAAAGAGCAGCTCAAGAAGACGAAGTATCATAATGAGATATGCAAAAAGCAAGAAATGGAGAACCAAAAGGGAAGAACATGTTCTGCATTTCTCAAGCTGAAAGAACTGAAGAAAAAAATTCAAGGTTTCTACAGGGAAATTATTAAACGACTCAGGGAGCATTAAAAGAAGATGAAAGGAATACACAGAGTCATTATACCAGAAAGAACTGGTCGATGTTCAGTCATTTGAAGAGGTAGCATATACTCAGGACCTGATGGTACTGAAGGAAGAAATTGAAGCTGCATTGAAGGCGAAAACCAAGGCTGCAGAAACTGATGGAATATCAATTGAGATATTTCAACAGACAGATGCAGTGCTGGAAGTCCTCATTCATCTATGCCAAGAAATCCGGAAGACAGCTACCTGGCCAATTGACTGGAAGAGATTTCATAGTTATACACATTCCAAAAAAAGATGATCCAACTGAATGTGAAATTACCAAACAATATCGTTAGTATCACACGCAAGTAAAATTTTCTCAAGATCATCCAAAAGAAACTACAACAGTATATTGACAAGAAACTGCCAGAATTCAAGCTGGATTCAGAAATTGGAACCAGGGATGTCGCTGCTGATGTTAGATGGATTTTGGCTGAAAGCAGAGAATACCAGAAAGATGTTTACTTGTGTTTTATTGACTATGCAGAGTCGTTTGTGTGGATCATAATAAATTATTGCTAACATTGTGAAGAATAGGAATTCCAGAACACCTAATTCTCTTAAGGAATCTGTATATGGATCAAGAAGCAGTCATGAGAACAGAATAAGGGGCCAATGCATGATTTTAAGTTAGGAAAGGTGTGTGTCAGGGTTGTCATCATTTCATCATAACCTTTCAATCTGTATGGGCTGAGCAAATAATCTGAGAAGCTAGATTGTATGAAGAAGAACAAGGTATTAGGATTGGAGGATGACTCACCAACAACCTGCATTATGCAGACAACACCACCTTGTTTGCTGGAAGGGAAGAAAGATTTGCAACACCTACTGATGAAGATCAAAGACCACAGCCTTTAGTATGGATTGCACCTCAATATCAAGTAAACAAAAATTCTCACAATGGGACAAGTAAGCAACATCATGATAAATGGAGAAAGGATTGAGGTTATCAAAGATTTCATTTTATTTGGGCCCACAATTAATACCCATGGAAGCAGCAGTCAGGAAATCAAAAGACACATTGTAGTGGACAATCTACTGCCAAGGACCTCTTTCAAGAATTGGAAAGTAAAGATGTTGCTTGGAAGACTGAAGTGTGCCTGACCCAAGCAATGGTATTTTCAGTCGCAACACATGCTTGTGAAAGCTGGACAGAGAACAAAGAAGACAGAGGATGAATTGATGCCTTTGAATTGTGGTGTTGGAGAAGAACGTTGAATGCACCATGGACTGTGAAAAGAACAAACAGATATGTTCTGGAAGAAGTACAACCAGAGTGCTCCTTGGAAGCAAAGATGGCAAGACTGCATCTTACATACTTTGGACTTGTTGTCGGGGGGGTCAGTCCCTGGAGAAGGACATCATGCTCAGTAGAGTGGAGGGTCAGCGAAAAAGAGGAAGTCCCTCAATGAGATGGATTGATGCAGTGGCCGTAACAAGTGGGCTTGAGCATAAAAATGGTTGTGGACATGGTGCAAGACAGGGCAGTATTTCGTTCTGTTGTTCATAGAGTTGCTATGAGTAGGAGCCAACTCAATGGCACCTAACAACAACAACAGAGCATCAGATATGTCAAACACCGCCAACATTGAAAAATTAGGTAGATCACAGTAGCACAGTAATAGTAGGAGACTTCAGCACTCCGCTTTCAGTAATGGACAGTCATCCAGAAAAAAAGCTCAGTAAAGATACAGAAGATGTTGTTGCAATAGTCAACCAACTAGACCTCATCAACATATACAGAACTTTTTACCCAGCAACAGATAAGTACACCTTCTGTTCCAGTGCACATGGAACGTTCTCCATAATGGGACACGTGTTAGGACGTAAAGCAAGTCTCAACAAAATCCAAACCATTGAATTATTGCAGAGCATTTTCTTGGACCATAAAGTCACAGAAGTTGAAATTAATAGCAGAAAAAACATGGTTAGAAATTCAGATTCGTGGAAACTGAACAACACCTTGCTCAAAAACTCATGGGTTAGATAAGAAATCAAAGATGCAGTAAAGATATTCATGGATCAAATGAGAATGAAAACACATCCTACCAGAACCTATGGGATATAGCAAAAGCAATACTCAGAGGTCAGCTATCTCTATAAATTCACACATCTGGAATCAAGAAAGGCCCCAAACCAAAGAATTTACCCTAAAACTTGAATAAGTAGAAAGAGAACAACAAAAGAACCAGAAGAAGACAGGTAATAAAAATCAGAGCAGAACTAAATTAATTAGAGAATAGAAAAACAGTTGAAAGAATTAAGAAAACCAAAATCTGCTTTTTTGAAAAGATTAACAAAATTGATAAACCACTGGCTAAATTTACAAAAGAAAAACAAGAGGAAACAACCTGAATAAGAGGTGAGATGGGAGAAGTCACAACAGACTCAACCAAAATCAAAAATATCGTAACAGAATACTACAAAAAATACACTATGACAGATTTTAAAACTGAGGAAATGGATAAATTTCTAGATTCACGTCATCTATGAAAAGTATCACAAAGAGAAGTAGAACAACTTAATAAACCCATCACAATAAAAGAGATTGAAAAAGTCATTAAAAAACTACCAACCGAAAAAAGTGCTGGCCCAGACAGCTTCACTGGAGAATTCTACCAAACTTTTAGAGAGGAGTTAATTGCAGTACTGAGGCTATTTCACAGCATAGAAAAAGATGGATTATTCTTGAATTTATTCTATGAAGCCAGCATCACCCTGATACCGAAGCCAGGGAAAGATTCCACAATTAAAAAAAAAAAAAAGGGGGGGGAAGAAAGAAAATTACTGACCAAATACCATTTGTGAACCTAGGTGCAGAAATCTTCAACAAAATCCTAGCAAATGGAATACAACAACATATCAAAAAAAAAAAAAAAAATCATCATGACCAAGTAGGATGCAAGTCTGGTTCAGCATCAGAAAAAACAATTAATGTGACCAACCATATAAATACTGCAAAAGATAAGAATCACCTGATTTTGTAAACTGATGCAGAAAAGATATTTGACAAAGTCCAGCCCCCATTCATGGAAAAAGCTCTCAGCAAAATAGAAATAGAAGGGAAATTCCTCAATGCAATAAGGGGACCTATGCAAAGGCAACTGTCTCCATCATCCTGAATGGACAGAGACTGAAAGTTTTCCCCTGAGAATGGGAACTAGACAGGGATGCCCACTGTCACCACTTCTGGTTCTGGCCAGAGCAGTCAGACAAGAAAAGAAATAAGGTGCATCCGCATCAGTAAAGAAGAAGTAAAAATCGCTCTATTTGCAGATGATACGATTGTATACACAGAACCCTAAAGAACCCATAAATAAACTACTGGAACTAATAGAAGAATTCAGCAAAATATCAGGATATAAGGTAAATCAGTAGGATTCTTTTATAACAACAAAGAGATCTAAGAAGAAATCACCAAATCAGTACCATTTACCATAGCCCCCAAGAAGATAAAATACGTAAGAATCGATCCAACTGGGGAAGTAAGAGACCTATAGAAAGAAAATTACAAGACCCTACTGCAAGAATCCAAGAGAGTTACATAAGTGGAGAAATCTACCTTGCTCGTGGATAGGAAGACGTAACATTGTGAAAATGTCTGTTTTACCTAAAGCTATATACATATACAGTGCAATCTCAATACAAATTCCAGTGTCATTTTTTAATGAGGTGGAGAAACAAATCACCAGCTGTGTTTGGAAAGGTAAGAAACCCCAGATAAGTAAAGCACTACTGAAGAAGTGGTACACCGTGGGAGGCCTCACACTACCCGACCTCAGAAACTACTATAGTGCCATGGTAGTCAAAACAGCCTGGTACTGGTACAAGAAGAGACATACAGACCACTGCTCAAAATACATCCTACAGAAACAGTGGCACTCACTCAAACAGATATGTGCACACAAATGTTTATTGCAGCACTGTGCACAACAGCTAAAAGATGGAATCAACCTAGGTGCCCATCAACAGATGAATGGATAAACCAAAAGTGGAATACTATGCAATGGCAAAGAACAATGATGATTTTAGGAAGCATCTCATAATCTTGTGTCAACTGGAAAACATTATGCTGACTGAAATCAGTCAGCTGCAAAAGGACAAGGACTGTATGAGATCTCCGCTATAAGGACTTAAAAGTGGAATTAAGTACAGAAGAAAAGCCTTTGATAAGGGCTACGGGTGTGGGGAGGGAGGGAGGGAGAGAGATGTTCATAGAATAGATAATCGATAGGAATTTGATTAGATGAAGGGAGTGACAGCATGCAGTAGAGAGCAGATGAGCATAAGTGGACTACACTGTAAACTGAAAGGTTTTCTAAATTCAACCCAGTATTTCAAAAGATACAGTAGCAGGGCCGGGGGTCTGGGGACCATGTTTTTAGGGGACATCGAGGTCAATTGGCATAGCTAGTCTTTAGCTAAAAGAGTCTTCTGCACTGCACGTTGCTGAGTGGTCTCTGGGGTCTTAAAAGCCAGCAAGCTGCCATCTGAGATACACCAAATGTCATCTGAAACAGATGACAATTGAGAACATCAGCTACAGGAGGAAAAGTGAGCCCAGGAGACAGAAAGCCCCATTTGAATGACAGAGCGCATCAGCATGAGACCAGAAGAACATGATGGTGCTCGGCCACCATTGTGTGATGGGGACACGGTATAGAAGTCCCTGAGGCAAAAAAGAGGTGTGCAGTTCAAGAACTCTTCTAAAATTCTGGAATTGATGTTCCGACAGCCTGGAGGGTTCCCTGGGAACATGGCCCCTAGACTTGCTGCTGGCCCAGATTGAGGCCAGCTCTTCAGTTGACAAGAATGGACTGGACTTGGGGACACGGTGTGAGCGTATGGTTTGTGTACTTCATGGTTTTGTACGTTTATAGGAGAATGGCCTCCTGGTTTCCTTCTAGATGTGAGAGAAGAGAGTGGAGAGGAGGGGTCAGGTGCTCGTTAAGAGTGTACTAGAAGTGTAGAGTGAAAAGGAGGAGTGTGCTGTCACAGTGAGGAGAGTGGGTGGAGCTGCAGATAGGCAGGCATGTGGAATTGAGTGATCGTAATAAAAAAAGAAAATTATAGTGTTGATTCAGGTTATTTTTGAAGTAAAACCTTTTTTTTTTTTTGGTATGGGACTGTATTGCTGTCAATTATTTAGTAAGAATTTTTGTCTGAACAAAGTATCCCAGCAGTCCCTGTTTTTCGTTCTAAAGAGAGACATGGGCAGTGGTCGCACCTAATTCTCCAGGGAAATGCTCCCTCCATTCTCTGTTGTTTGCATGAGCTGCAAGGACTTCTTGATACTTTTAGATTTTTCTGTTTACCTTCCAGGAAGTTTAGTGCCCTGGTGGGGTAACACTTAGAACCTCCACCAGCCCCAAAGACGCCCCCAGTGTCGCTGCACACCCTGCAGGGGGGCTGCTGAGTAACTCTTGCACTAAAGGGGAGGTCCCATTTCTTCCAGAGCCACGTCCTGAAACTTAGGGCATCAAAACAGACGCCCAGCCCTGCCACCGTGGCTGCCCGCGCGCTTCGGAAACAGTGCTGTCTCTGAATGAAGCGTCGTCCGTTCACGTGCAGCGTGCTGAGTACCTAACGCGCATTCTGGCTGTTCTTCGCACTGCCTTCTCTTTCTTGAAGCGCCTTCGGTTCTTCTACCAAGTAAAAAGTGTTTCCTACCAGTGCTGAGGCGCTGGAGGCTAGCACTCTGAAATTAACTTTATCAGAACGTGTGATTAAAGAGGAATGAGTATTTTATTCAAACAAATCTTGTTCTGAGAAGAGTGAATCCCCTCGTTGCATTCAAGTCGGTGATAATCATGAATTAAGGGGTCCCTCGCCGGGAGCAGTGTGAAAGCAGCTGCCGGGCCTGTGTGCAAGGGGAGAGTAAATTTAGGGCAGATTTGATACTGGACTAGTAATTTATCAAAGTCTGTTAAATTTGTCATCACTGCTGGTTTCAAGGAATTTATTAGACCAAAATACTGTAAAATGTCATGCAGTAGAGAGGTCTCTTTTTGAAATATTTGTAGACGATAGAGTTGGTAATTCTAAGGGTAGACTTCTGCTTTGTGTAAATATTCCCACTTCACATTTTGTACAGTGCTTTGAAGCTTTCATGCCAACAAGCACACCAAAACCCCAGATGAAAAGAATAGAACCCAAGTAGTAGTTGTGATGGAGGAAACGAAGTTTAGGTATTTGTGATTTAGAGCTTTTGTAAGTTTTACTTATAATTTTTTATTCCTGTATTATGTCTCATACCTGCAGCAGAATCTTGTAAGGTACTTCTTTGGACTCAGTAAACTAACAGGGGTCTTTGACTCCCACTTTCTACAGTGAGGTGCAGACCGCCGTGTTGAAGGAGGTGCAGACCGCCGTGTTGAAGGAGGTGCAGACCGCCGTGTTGAAGGAGGTGCAGACCGCCGTGTTGAAGGAGGTGCCTCAAGACCTTGAGGGTAGATTTAGTGGACAGAAAGGATAAAGGACAGTGGTGAGCAGTTGAGGGTGAGAGACGTTAAGTTTGGGAGTCCCTGGAGGCTGGAACGTGGGCATGGAGGTACAGGGGGCCTTGTAAATCCACCAAGGTTGGCACACGTAGGTGAGGCCTTGGACTTCCTGATGTCTAGGTGATGGGGAAAATCCATTCAATAATTTTTTTTAATCCCAAGAGACAGAAGGGTAGCAGATGATAGAACTGCGCACATGCAAGACTTTCTATAATTTACGTAAAACCAGTTGCTGTTGATTTGACTCTGACTCAAATATATCCAAGTAGAAGTGTGCTCTGTGGTGTTTCTCATGGCTCATTTTTTGAAAATAAATCCCAAGAATGTTCTTCCAAGGTGTCTTTAGGTGGACTCGAACCTCCAAGCTTTAGGTTAGCAGCCAGGCATGTTAATTGTTCACAACACCCAGGGAGTTCATAATTTATCTACTAGGCTACAGATTCCGTGTGGGCAGAGTGAGGTTTCATTTGTTCACTGGTAATATTATTATCCAGCACAGTGTCAGGAACGCTCCCTAAATATGGGAAATAGTGAATTTATCATGCTGTGTTGTGTCAGTTGGTCCGCTCAAGCAAAGAGAAAACACATGCAGTGCAAACAGGGGATTTAATCTAGGAAATTAGTTAACACAGGTGATGGCTGCTACAGTCTTCTAGACTGAAGGTTTACAGGAGTTGACATTACTGAAGTCCAGGATCACCCACTGGCAGCTGGAATCACAGCAGATCTGACTGGTTTGATCTGGTGCTAGCAAGGAAACTCAGCCAGTACTGGCAGCATGACTCAAGAAAATCTCTGGGTTTTCTCTGCATCCGCTCTACACTTTACCGCTGTGTCACCCGTTCGCGAAACCCAGCTGGACACCGGGTGCCTGGGTATCTAAAAAACATGGTTCTTTTGGATAGATAGCGGAGCAGAGGAAATCTGGGAAGTCAGTCTGAGAGCAAATGGACGTATTCCTGTCCTGAACGTGCTGTTCACACTGATGTGTGTCACCTAGGGTGAGGGAAGAGCAGGTGAGCAGATTATAGCCTCCTTGACTGCAGTTTGGCAGCCGGGAATAGGGCACCAGTCTTTATGGAGCAGTGTGCTGTGGCCTTAGTCCAGGATCTCAGAAAAATTAAACCCTTTGTATTTTGGGATTGTTTTGAAACGTGTCCATGTTTTAGAGTTTTTGCATAATTACAAGCCTATTACCACATAACAAAAAGATGTTTTAAAAAGCTGTTCATAGCTACAGTTTTCAAATATGACATGTCAATTTTAATATCAGAGAAGATTTGAGGCATAGCCATCTGGGAATTATGCAGAGTTGAAATAGAAATAAGGCATTGTGTTCTCAACACTGAAGCAAATTGGAAATACTGTTTTTATTATAAGAGCACTGACTTAGGTCACAGTTGAGATCCAGCAAGTCTTTTAAATTATCTTGAGGCATTTTTCTCCTCTTTGAAGTACCTCTTTAGACAGTTAAATCTGTATGTGGATTTTGGTATGAAAATAAAACAAAAACTGTCCAGTGTACTAGTGAGCTGGGCAGGAAACTTGGAGGACCTGCACTGTTTAATGAATTGAAGCTCCAAGTCAGTATTTTAAAAAGTTTAATTCAACAGTTAGAAAAAAATCAGGGGAGTAGCTGAGAAAGAGCAAGGATAAGTGAAAATGTTGTTATAAGCAATTCAAGTACGGTCACAAATTTATGATACCATCCTCAACAACAACAAACCAGCGTGTTCTTAAGGTTAGTCAGAAACATCCTCTTTAGAAGCTGTCACGCTCTTTCCTGCTATTCTGTGGAGGAGGAGTATTAGCAATACTCCTTCTGTCTACCTCCTCAGGACTCCTCCGTTGGCCTGTGAGAGGTTGTACAGGTTGACCACAGCTTAACCTGGGTCTGATGTTACGATGTGGAGAGAGTTGGCTACCTATAGAAATGTAAAGGAAAATGACTCTGACAGGAGCAGGACTTGGACTTAGGATACACTGAGAGCCACCATTCTCAATACAGTTTGCATATGGTTTGAGGTAGGGATCTGAATGAACATTTTTGTGCATGAAGGCCAACATGTTTTTAAAAAATTTTCGTCCAAACTTGTACTGTCAACTCTATCACATTGCCGTTGGGGGGCGTGCTCACCGTGTTGTTGTTAGGTGCCATCTAGTCATTTCCAGGTCATAGCGACTCTGCCTACAACATAAGGAAACTGCTGAGTCCTTTTTCATTGTCCAAGCTTTCACATGTATGTGAGGTGATTGAGGACATCATGACTTGGGCCAGACACACCTTAGTCCTCAAAGTGACGTCTTTGCTTTGTGATATTTTAAAGAGATCTTTTGCAGCAGATTTTCCAAATGCAAAGTGTCTTTTAGTTTCTTTCTTTTTTAAAAAAATTGTGATTAAGTGAAAGTACGCAATCCAAATTAAATTTGCATGCCTGCCTATCTGCAGCTCCTTGGCTGTCCTTGGCTTGTGACAGTGCACTCCTCCTTTTCATTCTGTATGCGTCTTATTCTCTATTCTCTTAGTAATCTCTTGTCCTTTCCTCTCCACTTTCTCCTTTCCTTTCTAGTAAAAGGTCAGTAGGACAGAATCCTGTAGATGCATAGAACCATAAAGTACACGTACCATGTGGTCACATTGTGTTCCCGCGTCCAGTCCGTTCCTGTTCGAAGAGTTGACCTCAGTAATGTTTTCTAGTCAGGGGTAGCAGCAGATCTAGGGGCCATGCTCCCAGGGGAAATTGCAGGCTGCCAGACCATCGGTTGCGGTCTTTTAGTGGAGTTCTTGAGGTGCACCCCTCTTTTTCTTGTATTGCCACTGAGACGCAACATTGTACAACCTATCACGACTGTCTTTGGTGGTAGCTGGGCACCATCTGGTTCTTTTGGTCACATGTTGATACAGTCACCCATTCACATGAGTCCTTCTGTTTCCTGGACTCTTTTTTTCCTCATGTCTTTGGTGATCGTCTCTTCCAGATGTGCTGAAACCATTTGGTGTACCTCAGATGGCAGGTTGCTGGCTTTTAAGACCCCAGACACCACACACCAATGTGGGGTGCAGAAGACTTTCTTAGCAATAGGTTAGTTATGCCAACTGGCCTCAGTGTTCACTGAGAGCATGGTCCCTAGACCCCTGCTCTTGCTACTCTATCCTTGAAATATTGGGTTACATTAGAAGAGTTTTCAGTTTATGTTGAAGTCCAGTTCAGTTGATCTTTTCTTTCTACTGTGTGCTGTCACTGCTGTCACCGAACCAAATTTCTATTAACTATATGGTCTATTACCAGTCCTTTCCCTCCCTCCCCTGCCTTGCATTTATCAAAGAGTCTTTTCTTCTGTACATGAGTCTATTTTTAAGTCCTTATATTAGGGTTCTTTTACAATATTTGTACTTTTGCCACTGACTGATTTCACTCAGCATAATGTCTTCCAATTGAAAGCAAATTATGAGATGCTTCCTAAAATCATCATTGTTCTTTATCATTGCATAGTGTTCCATAGAGTATATATACCATAGTTTGTTTATCCATTCATCTGTTGTTGGGGATCTGGGTTGATTCCATCTTTTTGCTGTTGTGTACTGTGCTGCAGTAAACATTCATGTGCATGTATCTGTCTGCCTGACTGCCCTTGATTCTGTAGGCTATATTCCGAGCAGTGGGACTACTGGATCAAATGTTATATCTATGTCTAGCTTTTTAAGGAAGCGCCAGATTGCTTTCCAAAAAGGTTGTGTTATTTTGCAATCCCACCAGAAGTGTAGGAGAGTTCCAGTCTCTCCACAGCCTGTCCAGCATTTGTTGTTTTGTGTTTTTTGGATCATGGCCAACCTTGTTGGGGTCAGGTGGTATCTTGTAGTTTTGATTTGGATTTCTCTGATAGCTAATGAACGTGAGCATTTCCTCACGTGTCTTTTGGCTGCCTGGATGTCTTCCTTGGCGAAGTGTCTGTCCTTCTCCTTTGCCCGTTGCTTAATTGGGTTATTTACCTTTTTCTTGTTAATATTTTGCAGTACCTTGCAGATTGTGGAGATCAGTCATTGGTCTGACATGTAGTTGCCAAGTATTTTTTCCCATTCTGTAGGTTATCTTTAACTCTTTTGATAAAGTTTTTGGATGAGCAAAAGTGTTTGATTCCTAGTACTTCTCATTTATCTATTTTCTCTTCTGTTGATCATGCTTTGTTTGTCAGATGTTGAAGTCTGTCTAAGCTGCATATTAAAACTTCCATTGTGGACCCTATTTTTTCCTAGTGTGATCTTTATCATTTCAGGTTTGATATTTAGGTCTTCTATCCAATTTGAGTGAGTTTTTGTGTAAGGTGTGAGATATGTATCTTGTTTCAGTTTTTTGCAGATGTATATCCAGTTTTGCCAGCACCATTTATTAAAGAAACAGTTTTTACTCTTGTCTACAATCTTAGGGCCTTTGTCGAATATCAGCTGTTTAGAAGAGGATGGTAACATTGCTGGGGTCTGAACTCTGTTCTGCTGGTCTGTATGTCTCTTTTTGTACCAGTACAGGGTGTTTTGACTACTGTGGCGGTGTGATAGGTTCTAAGGTTGAGTAGTTTGAGGCCTCCCGGTATGTCCCTGTTTTTCAGTAGTGCTTTGCTTATCTGGGTTTCTTTCCTTTCCAGACAAAGTTGAGGATTTGTTTCTCCACCTGATTAAAAAATGACACTGGAGTTTGTATTGGGATTTCATCGTATATGCATATAGCTCTGGGTAAAAGAGACATTTTCGCAATGTTAAGGCTTCCTATCCATCAGCAAGGTAGGTTTCTCCATTTATGTAGTCTTTTTTTGGTTTCTTGCAGTAAGGTCTTGTAGTTCTGTTTGCATAGTTCTCTTATTTCTCTAGGTAGATTTATTTCTCGATATTTTATCTTCTTGGGGGCTACAGTAAATGGTATTGGTCTGCCGATCTTTGTTGGTATAAAGGAATCCTACTGATTTACTTATGTTTATCTTATATTCTGGTAACTTTGTGGAACTCTTCTGTTAGTTCGAGTGTTTGACTTAATGGATTCTTTATGATACTCTGCAATATACAAGCATACTACCTGCAAATAGAGAGAGTTTTACTTCTTTGCCAAATGTAGATGTCCTTTATTTCTTTATCTTGTCTAATTGCTCCGGTCAGAACTTCTAGTACAATGTGTAATAGAAGTGGTGAGAGTGGGCACCCTTCTAGTTCTCATTCTCAAGGGGAATTCTATCAGTCTGTCTCCAGTCAAGATAATGTAGGCAGTTTGCTTGGCGTAGATGCCCCTTTTTGCATTGAGGAATTTCCCTTCTATTCCTATTTTACTGAGAGTTTTTTAGCATGATGAGTGTTGGACTTTGTTGAATGCCTTTTCTGCATCACTTGACAAAGTCAGGTGTTTTTTTTGTGTTATTTATGTGGCTTGATCACATTAATTGTTTTTCTATTCTTGCAACCTTGGTATGAATCCAGCTTTGTCATGATGAATTATTTTTTGATATGATGTTAAATTCTGTTGGCTAGGATTTTGTTGAAGATTTTTGCATCTAGGTTCATGAGTGATACTGGTCTGTAATTTTCCTTTTTTGAGCAGTCTTTCCCTGCCTTTGGTATCAGGGCGATGCTGGCTTCATAGAAGAAATTTGAGAGTATTTATCTATTTTGGTGCTGTGAAATAGTCTCAGTAATATTGGAGTCAACTCTTTTCTAAAAGCTTGATAGAATTCTCTGGTAAAGCCATGTGGGCCAGGACTTTTTTTGATTGGTAGTTTTTTGATGACTTTTTAATTTCTTCCTTTGTGATGGATTTATTTAGTTGATCTACTTTTCCTTGTGATAATCTTGGTAGGTGATATATATCTAGAAATTTGTTCATTTCCTCTGGTTTTCAAATCCGTTAGAGTAAAGTCTTTCATAGTATTCAATTATGATACTTTTGATTTCAGTTGGGTCTGTTGTGACATCTCCCATCTCCCTTCTTATTTGAGCTGGCTGTGTCCTCTCCTGTTTTCCTTTTGTGAGTTTAGCCAGTGGTTTATCACTTTTGTTGATCTTTTCAAAAATTGTTCTTCTGTTTTCTAATTCATTTAGTTCTACGCTAATCCTTATTATCTGTTTTCTTCTGGTGTCTAAGAGGTTCCTCTGTTCCTCTCTTTCTGCTGGTTCAAGCTGTAGAGTTAACTCTTTGGTTTGGGTCCTTCCTTCCAGATGTGTGCATTTATAGAGAGAAATTGATCTCTGAGCACTGCTTTTACTTTATCCCATAGTTTCTGGTAGGAAGTGTTTTCGTTCTCATTTGATTCCATAAATTTCTTTATTTCATCCTGATTTCTTCTGTAACCCATAGCTTTTTGAACAAGGCTTTGTTCAGTTTCCATAAGTTCCAAATTTCTACCTATGTTTTTTCTGCTATTGGTTTTGACTTTTATGGCTTTATGGTATGAGGAAATACTTTGCAGTAATTCAGTGGTTTGGATTTTGTTGAAACTTACATTATGTCCTAATGCATAGTCTGTTATGGAAAATGTTTCATGTTCACTGGAAAAAAAGGTGTAGTTATCTGCAGATGGATGGAAAGTTCTGTATATGTCGATGAGGTCTAATTGGTTAATTGTGGCAATGAAGTCTTCTGTGTCTTTACTGAGCTTTTTCTGGATGATCTGCCCATTACTGAAAGTGGAGTGTTGAAGTCTCCAACTATTATTGTGGTGTGATATATCTTTTTTTTTTATTTAATATGACTGAATGGAAATGTACATTCTCATATAAATTTACATGCCCACCTATATGCAGCTTCCACTGCTTTCCCTGTCCTGTGACAGCACACTATTCCTCTCTGCTCC
Organism: Heterohyrax brucei; assembly: GCA_028571685.1. NCBI lineage: Eukaryota > Metazoa > Chordata > Mammalia > Hyracoidea > Procaviidae > Heterohyrax > Heterohyrax brucei. The sequence continues at coordinate 4,871,282 of CM053160.1, read as the reverse complement.
ATACATGTCTCATCCTCCCAGCAGTCTCCTTTCCCCTCCTCTCCACCCACTCACCTTCCTCCAGCAAAGTGCATCCAATATGTGGTCACTCTGCATTGCCAAGTCCAATCCATTCGTGTCCAAAGAGTAGACCTTTGTTGTGATTTATGGGCAAGGGCAGCATCAGGGCCAGGGGCCATGTTCTCAGGGGAACCCTGAAACCACTGGACCATCAATTGAGGTCTTTTAGTGGAGGTCTCAGGATGCACCCCTTTTTATTCTTGTGTTGCCGGTGAGACTCAACTCTGTGAGCTCCATCGCGGCTATCACTGGTGGTGGCCAGGCTCCATCCAGTTCTTCCGATCCCGGGTCGATGTAGGCACCAACTCATGTGGGTCTCTCTATCTTCTGGGTTGTCTTTACCCATGTCATTTTGATCCTCGGTGAGCATCCGTTCCTGCTGAGTTGGGACCATTTGCTGTGTCCTCAGATGGCAGCTTAGCAGCTTTTAAGGCCTCAGACACCACTCACCAGTGTTGATATATCTTATATTTCAGTTTTGTCAGTATTTGTTTGATGTAGTGATCTGTCTTATATTTCAGTGTTGTCAGTGTTTGTTCAAAGTATCTAGATGCTGTGGTATTGGGTGCATAAATATTTAATATTGTTGAATCCTGCTTGTGTATTGAATCTTTCTGTGATAAATAGTGACCATCCTTTTCCACGATGGTGGATTTTACATTAAAATCTATTTTATCTGAGATCAGTATCACCACACCTGCTCTTCCTTGTATATTGTTAGCTTGGTATATGTTATTGCATCCTTTAATTTTCAGCTTGTTCATAGCTTTGAGTCTGTGGTGTGTTTCTTGTAAGCCACATATAGATGGATCATGTCTTTTCATCGAGAATGTCACTTACTGTCTCTTTACTGGAGTATTCACTCTGTTTACATTCAGTGTAATTATTGATAAGTATGTGTTTAATGCTGTCATTTTGATATATTTATTTTTATTGTTTTGGTTTCTTGATTGCTGCCTCCATGGGCATCAATTGTGGTTCCAAGTAAAATTAAGTTCTTGACAAATTTAGTGTTTTCTGTTTGTCATGATGTTGCTTATTGGTCCGCTTGTGAGGATTTTTGTTTTCTTTATTGTTGTAGTCATCTGGTACTGCTCAAACAGAAATACCATGAGTCAATGGCTTTAACAATGAAAAGTTTATTCTCACATGGTCCAATAGGCTGGAAGTATGAATTGAGAGTGCCAGCTCCAGGAGAACACATTCTGTCAGCTCTGGAGGAAAGTCCTTGGGTTGCATCAGTCTTTCTCGTCTGAGAGCATCTTGACATAGGAACCTTAGGTCCACAGGGTGTGATCTGCTCTTAGTGATGCTTTCTTGGGGTGTGAGGTCTCCAACTCTCTACTTGCTTCTCTTTCTATCTTTAGGAGGATAAAAGATGGTACAGGGCACACTCCATGGAAATTCCCTTTACACTGGAGCAGAGAGGTGACTTCAGGAGAGTTGTTACAGTCTGACCCTAATCCTCTTTAACATAATCCAGTCTGTTCATCACAGGCAGAGGTTAAGATTTAGAGCATAGTAAAATCACACAATGGAGGGCAATCACACAATATTGGGAGTTGTGTCCCAGCTGAGTTACTGTACACATTTTTGGAGGACACAGTTCAGTCCATGTCATTTGTGGTGAGATGTAGTCCATACTGAAAGCTGTGGTCTTCTTTCTTTATCAGTAAGTGCCTCAAGAATGCCTGCCACACACATGTAATATGATCAGTATGTGTTAATGTTCTTTCCTCCTTTCCTTTTGCTCCCTTTCCTAATGCTCTTCTCGCTACTTACATATATGGTATGAATAAGATGACATTTTGGGGGTAAACATATAAAGATAATATGCTGTGCTGTTGGAGAAAATTACTAAAAAATTTTTCTGTATAAAGATAATATGCTGTGCTGTTGGAGAAAATTACTAAAAAATTTTTCTAACACTGATCTTTGTGAAGTGTGAGTCACGGACCTTGAGTAGGATATTGAAGAGAAGTATTGTTCACACAGCATGGAACAAAGCGGTGAACATGGAAACTGAGAACAAGGCATTGTGTTGTAATGTTCTGCATGAGTGAAAATCAACAACAAGGCACTTATATTTAGATGAAATATAAAGACTTTGCATTTTCTCCAGTAACATTTCCTTTATCCACTCCACCCAGACACTTTTTAAAAAGCTCTATCAGAATTAAGCATCTGCGGCTGAGTCTGACATCAGGTCAGATTAGCAGGAGTGAAAAAAAGCATATTCTACAAGTAGAGAGAGACCTATTTCTTTTTTTTTTCTTTTTATATTTTTTATTATGACTGAGTGAAAATGTACATTCCCATATAAGTTTGCGTGCCCACCTATAATGCAACGTCCACTGCTCTCCCTGCCTGGTGACAGCACACTATTCCTCTCTGCTCCATACATGTCTCATCCTCCCAACAGTCTCCTTTCCCCTCCTGTCCACCCATGCCACTTCATCCAGCCAGAGGTCAGCAGGATGATATTCTATACATGCTTAGAACCATAAAGAGCATCCAATGTATGGTCAATCTGCGTCGCCAAGTCCAATCCATTCCTGTCCGAAGAGTGGACCTTCGTTATGATTTACGGGCAAGGGCAGCATCAGGGCCAGGGACCATGCTCCCAGGGGAACCCTGAAGCCGCTGGACCTTCAGTTGCGGTGTTTTAGTGGAGATCTCAGGGTGCACCACTTTTTATTCTTGTGTTGACCGTGGGACTCAACTTTGTGAGCTCCGTCACGGCTATCCCTGGTGGTGGCCAGGCACCATCTGGTTCTTCCGGTCCCAAGTCAATGTAGGCACCCACTCATGTGGGTCTCTCTATCTTTTGGGTTGTCTTTACCCCATGTCACTTTGGTCCTCAGTAAGCATCGGGTTCCTACTGGATTGGGACCATTTGCTGTGTCCTCGGATGGCAGCTTAGCAGCTTTTAAGACCCCAGACGCCACTCACCAATGTGGGGTGCAGAGAGCCCTCTTAGCAAAATGCTGGTTGTGCCAGTTGTTCTCGATTTCACCTAAGAGCATGGTCCCCTGCCCCCTGCCCCAGCTACTCTGTCCTTGCAATATTGGGTTAAGATGGAAGGAGTTATCAAGTTATGTTGAAGTCCACTTAATATTGTTCTTGTTTCTAATGTGTGCTATCACCAATGTTACCCAATCAAAGTTCTGCCAACTATCTAATCTAAACCCTCACCCCTCTTCCTCCCTCCCTCTGTCCCCTCCCTTGCAGCCATCAAAGAATCTTTTTTTCCATGCGTAAGTCTGTTTTTAAGTTCTTATCATAGGGGTCTCATACAGTATTTGTCCTTTTGTAGCTGACTACTTTCGCTCAACATAATGTTTTCCAGTTGAAACCAGGTTATGAGATGTTTCCTGAAATCATCGTTGTTCTTTATCATTGCATAGTGCTCCATTGAGTATGTATACCATAGTTTACCTATCCATTCCTCTGTTGCTGGGCATCTGGGTTGATTCCATCTTTTTGCTATCATGGACTGTGCTGTAGTAAACATTCTTGTGCATGTTTCTGTTGGTGTGAATGGCCTTGATTCTGTAGGATATATTCCAAGTAGTAGAATTACTGGGTCAAATGGTATATCTATATCCATTTTTTTTAAGGAAGTGCCAGATTGCTTTCTAAAGAGGCTGGACCATTTTGCAACACCACCAACCGTGTAGGAGAGTTCCACTTTCTCCACAGCCTCTCCAGCATTTGTTGTTTTATGTTTTTTGGATGATGGCCAACCTTGGGGTGAGATGGTATCTCATTGTAGTTTTGATATAAATTTCTTTAATAACTAAAGATCGTGAACATGTCCACGTGTTTTTTGGCTGCGTGGATCTCCTCTTTAGAGAAATGTCTGTCCATCTCCTTTGGCCATCACTTAATTGGATTATTTATCCTTTTCTTGTTGATATTTTGTAGTACCTTATAGATTATGGAGATCAGGTGTCGATCTGACATAGTTTTTCCCATTCTGTAGGTGGCCTTTTAATTCTATTAATAAAGTCTTTGGATGAGCAAAAGTGTTTGATTCTTAATAATTCCTATTTATCTATTTTTCTGTTGATCATGGTTTGTTTGACAGATTTTGAAGTCTGTCTACATTATGTATTAAAACTTTCATTGTTGTTCCTCTTTTTTCTTGGATGAGCTTTATCGTTTTAGATTTGATATTTAGGTCTTTTATCCAGTTGGAGTTGGTTTTTGTATAAGGTGTCAGATATGGATCTTGTTTCAATTTATTGGAGATGGATATCCAATTTTGCCAGCACCATTTGTTGAAGAGATTGTTTTTACCCCAGTTTAATGTCTTAGGGCCTTTGTCAAATATCAACTGTTCATAGGCAGATGGTGTCATCTTTGAGGTCTCAGTTCTGTTCCATTGATTAATCTGTCTGTTTTTGTACCAGTACCAGGCTGTTTTGACTACTGTGGCAGTGTAATAGGTTCTGAAGTCGGGTAATGAGAGGCCTCCCAGTGTGTTCTCCTTCTTCAGTAGTACTTTACTTATCCAGGGCTTCTTCCCTTTCTAAACAAAATTGGTGATTTGTTTTTCCATCTCATTAAAAAATAACTCTGGAACTTGTATCAGGATTGCATTATGTAAGTAGATTGCTTTGGATAAAACAGACATTTTCACAAAGTTAAGTCTTCCTATCCATCAGCAAGGTAGGTTTCTCCATTTATCTAAGTCTCTCCTGTTTCTTGTAGTAAGGGCTTGTAGTTTTCTTTGTAAAGGTGTGTTATTTCTCTGGTTAGATTAATTCCTAGGTACTTTATCTTCTTAGGGGCTGTAGTAAATAGTATTGATTTGATGATTTCTTCATTAACAGTCTCATTGTTGGTATAAAGGTATCCTACTGATTTACTTATGTTTATCTTGTATTCTGAGACTTTGCTGAACTCTTCTATCAGTTTGAGTAGTTTGCTTATAGATTCTGTGGGATTCTCTGCATATACAATCATATCATCAGCAAACGGAGATTTTGACTTCTTCTCTGCCGATGCAGATGCCCTTTATTTCTTGGTCTTGTCTAATTGCTCTGGCTAGAACTTCTAGTACAATGTTGAATAGGAGAGTTTAGAGTGGGTGTCCTTGTCTAGTTCTTGTTCTCAAGGGAAACTCCTTCAGTCTCTCTCCATTTAGGATGATGTAGGCAGTTGGCTTTGTATAAATGGCTCTTATTGCGTTGAGGAATTTTCCGTCTATGCCTATTTTGCTAAGAGTTTTAGCATGAAAGAGTGTTAGACTTTATCAAATGCCTGTCCTGCATCAATGGACAAAATTAGGTGATTTTTGTCTTTTGTGTTATTTATGTGGTTGATCACATTTGTTGTTTTTCTGATGTTGAACCAGCCTTGCATCCCTGGTCTGAATCCCACTTGGTCATGATGGATTATTTTCTTGATATGTTGTTGTATTCTATTGGCAAGAATTTTGTTGAAGATTTTTGCATCTAGATTCATGAGTGCTAGCAGTCTGTCATTCTCCTTTTTTGTTGGGCCTTTCCCTGGCTTTGGTATCAGGGTTATGCTGGCTTCATAGAATGAGTTTGGGAGTCCTGCATCCATTTCTATACTGTGTAATAACCTCAGTAGTATTGGAGGTATCTCTTCTCTAAAAGCTTGGTAGAATTCTGCAGTGAAGCCATCTGGGCCTGGGCTTTTTTTGGTTGGCAGTTTTTGGATGACATTTTCAATCTCTTCCTTTGTGATGGGTTAATTAAGTTGTTCTGCTTCACTTCATGATAATTTGGGTAGATGATATGAATCAACGAATTTGTCCAGTTTGTTAGAGTACAGTCTTTCATAGTAGTCTGTTATGATATTTTTGATTTCTGTTAGATCTGTTGTGACAACTCCCCTCTCCTTTCTAATTTGGGTTATTTGTTTCCTTTTGTGTTTTTCTTTAGTAAGTTTAGCCAGTGCTTTGTCAATTTTGTTGATCTTTTGGAAAAACCAGCTTTTGGTCTTTTCAATTTTTTCAATTGTATTTGTATGCTCTAATTCGTTTAGTTCTGCTCTCATCTTTATGATCTGTTTTCTGTTGCCTGAGGGGTTCCTCTGTTGTTCTCTCTCTACTTGTTCAAGCTTTAGGGTTAGTTCCTTTATTTGGTTTCTTTCTTCCTTCCCGATGTGTGCATTTATGGAGATAAACAGACCTCTGAGCACTGCTTTGGCTGTATCCCATAGGTTCTGGTAGGAAGTGTTTTCATTCTCATTGGAATCCATGAATTTCTTTATTTCATCCTTGATTTCCTCTATAACCCATGGTTTTTTGAGCAAGATGTTGTTCAGTTTCCAAGAGTTCCACTTTCTATGTTTTTTTGCTGTTGATTTCTACTTTTATGGCTTTATGATCTGAGAAGATGTTTTGCAGTAATTCAGTGCTATGGATTTTGTTGAGAATTGCATTATGTCCTAACACATGGTCAATTCTGGAGAATGGTCCATGTGCACTGGAGAACGTGTAGAAAGTTCTGTATATATCAATGAGATTCAGTTGGTTAATTGTGGCAATAAGGTCTTCTGTATCTTTATTGAGCTGTTTTCTAGATGATCTTTCCAGTATTGATAGTGGAGTGTTGAAGTCTCCCACTATTACTGTGGAGTTATCTAACTCTTTTTTGAGTGTAGTCAGTATTTCTTCAACGTATTTAGGTGCTCCGATATTAGGTGCATAAATATTTAATATAGTCAAGTCTTGCTTGTGTATTGAACCTTTCAGCAATAAATGGTGTTCATTTCTGTCCACAGTGGTGGATTTGACATTAAAATTGATTTTGTCTGAGATTAGAATTGCCACCCCTGCTCTTCTTTGTTCATTGTTAGCTTGATATATATTCTTCCATCCTTTAAATTTCAGTTTGTTCCTATCTTAAGTCTCAAGTGAGTGTCTTATAGACAACATATGGATGGGTCATGTCTTTTGATCCAAGATGTCACTCGATGTCTCTTTACTGGAGCATTCAGTCCATTTACATTCAGTGTACTTGTTGATAGGTGTCTGTTCAGTGCTGCCATTGTGATATGTTTATTTTTGTCTTGATGTTTTCTCTGTTGTTCTTATTAGTCTGTTCTGGGACATTCTTTTTTGTGAGTTGATTTTTCACCTTTTTCAGAGCTGGTTTTGTAGTTATTGAGACTCCTGTGTTACATTTCTTGATATCACATGTTGCATCTTTGTTGTGCTTTACGGCTGCCCCTATAATCCCCCTTAATAAACTATACATAAACCCCATTTTAATTACTACCAGTCTTGTCGACTTCCTCTCCATCTGGAAGGACTATAACGACTGTAGTACATCCCTCTTTTTCATATGAGGGCACCATAGTTTTCATGATAATCACTGAATTGTTTCTTTCAGTATTAAAGCTGTGATTGAGTTTTGAGCCTTCTCTAACTGAGTAGAATTCTGGATGATGTGTCATTCTAAAATATAAAGTTAGTGGTTTTGTTCTTCTAAGCCAAAGCAAAGAACTTCTTTCAGTGTTTCTTGTAGTTCTGGTTTGGTTTTTACAAAGTCTCTGAGCTTCTGTTTATCTGGGAATGTCTTAATTTTATTTTCATATTTGAAAGATAGTTTTGCCAGATATATGATTCTTGGTTGGAAGTTCTTCTCCTTCAAGGCTTTGAATGTGTCATACCGCTGTCTCCATGCCAGCATGGTTTCTGCTGAGAAATCTGATGAAAGTCTACAGGATTTCCCTCTGAATGTTAGCTTTGCTTTGAGTCCTGCTGCCTTTGAGAGTTGCTGCTTATGTTTCTTTTTGTTAAGCTTGATTTTAGTATGTCTTGGAGTTTTTCTTTTGAGATCTATATTGGATGGCCTACGATATGCATCTGGGATATCTATATTCTCCTCCTTCATGATTTCTGGTAAGTCTTCTGTCAGCAGCTCAGCAGTGATACTCTCTGTGTTCTTAGGTGTCTCATCCAGTTCAGGGACTCCAGTTAACCAAAGGTTGTTCCTCTTAATAGAGTCCCACATGCTTCTTAATGCTTATTCCTTTTACTTGTTTCTTTTTTTCTGATTTCTGCTCATAGATGCTGGTGTCAGTATCTCTGTCTTCCGAGTCAGAAATTCTTTTTTCCATTTGTTCCATTCTGTTTTCTTGGCTTTGAAGGGAAGTTTCTATGTCTTTGATTTCGTTCTTGATCTGTTGGATTACAGAGTACTCATGTTTCATCACATCAAACAGCTTGCTTAATTTTTCCTTTTGTTCTGCTGCATTTTGTATAAGGTCCAGAAGGGCTCTGTATGTGATCCTTTTGTATTCACCTTCTGATGGTTTCAGGAAAGTTTCTTCATCTGGAAAACTCCTTGGTTGTTCTGTTTGGAGCCTTCTGAAGCCATGGGTGATTTCTTGTTTGCCACAAGCCTCTGTTGCTTTTTGGATTTCGTGTGAGTAAGTATAGGCTGGGAGAGATACTGTGAGGATAGACTGCAGGTATTTCTCTAGACTGTCTTAAAATGTAAAAGAAAATGTATCTGACCGTTTCCCAAGTCAGTCAGGTTTTCAGGTGTAGAGGTCCCTCTTCCCAGCTGGCAAAGTAAGCACCTCTATATGCAACCCCAGATGATACAAACTAGTTCAAACTACAGCAATGCTACTGCCTTGTTGGCCTCTGCTGACAGGGCCCAGCCTTAGGTGACACTGTGTAAACTACTGCTTTTCTGATAGAAAAGTGCTCTCCTGTGGGCAGGCTCTGGCTGTCAAGCTTAGAATTAGGTCCAACTGTTGCCATCATATCTAAGATGGTGCCCTCCACACGGTTGGCTGACAGAGAGGCTAAAGGTGCTGAGACATAGTGAGTCCTCCCCCTCTGTGTCCGGGCCCCCACCATAGGCGACACTGTGTAAACTACTGCTTTTCTGCCAGAGAGGCGCTGTCCTGTTTGCAGGCGCTGGCTCCCAGGCTAAGAATTACATCCTGCTAAAATCTCCTTATCTAACATGGCATTCTGCACATAGGCGCCGCTGGTTCCGTAGAAACCAGACAGGCCTAAAGTGGCTAAATGAACAGATTCCTAAGCCGGGCTCTCAAAATATGGCAATTTTGCTTGCCTATCCTATCAGCAGTGCGTCTGAGACTAGCTGCTAGGCAAGACCCAGCTCTGCCCACCCGTCAAGACAGAGAAAAAAAAGTCAAAATGGTGCGTTACCTTCAGTCCGTGACAGTGAGGGCTAGCCAGGAGTGGGAGTCAGTGAAAGAGGGGAGGTTTTTCGTTCAGTGGTATGAAGCCCAAATGAACAGCCCTGTGCCATGTCCTGGGGCTCACTAGGTGACCAGAAGGCTCTATTTGATTATCAGTTCAGGTCTTGGTTTCCAGAGGGATATCAGGAGACATTTGCTTAGTCTGCCATCTTGATTCCACCCCCCAGAACTATTTCTGAAAGCATTTCTTTGCATCCTGTAACTGAGTCACTGTTTTAATGCTTTAGACTGGCCACAAGCATTGAATAAACCTGAGAGAGGAAAAACCTGAGTTGGAACTGAAAGCTTGGCTTGATGTTGAGGAAGGGAGGCATAACTGACTGCAGATACATGATGCTGGTACATTTACCACAGTCTCAGCCCCACATTGCCTGTGAAGTAAATGTGTAGAAAGGGTATGTAAACATTTCCATATGTGCAATGAGCCACTTCACACTAGTTGTGTATGTTCAGTGCAAATAAACAAGAATGTGTTATGTTGTATACATGTAAACATATATATCACACTAACTGCATATATCCTGTGTTTGTAAACAAGAATGTATATCTTGTGTACATGTAAACATAATATCACACTAACTGCATTTGCATTTGTCTTGTGTCTATAAACAAGAATGCATATCTCATGCACATGTAAGCATACATACCATATTAGCTGTGCATGTTCTGTTCATATGAACAAGAATGCATATCTTTTATACACAGTAAATGTACAAATCTGTGCACACAAAAATGTATTTCTTGTATACGTGTAAACATGTATCACACTAACTGTTCTGTGTATACAAACAAGAATGCATGTCTTGTATACGTGTAAACATACAAATCACACGAACTGCATATGTTCTGTGTTGATAAACAAGAATGTGCATCTCATATACATGGAAACATACAGGTCATACTAGCTGTGTATCTTCTGTATTTATGTCCAAGATGGTGCAGCTGGTATACATGCAAATATCCGTACCACACTAACTTCATATCGCTGTAAGTAAGCAAGACTGTACATTTCTACCACCTTAAATCAAGCAGGTCGCACAGCTAAAAGAACAAATGCAACTGATTTGAAACTGGTTGGGGAAAATTTATACTGAGGTGAGGCCCACATGCTTCTTCTAGAATTGCTGTCTTCTTCATCATGTGCGGGCTGAATTTAAGATGTGACTTGATTATAAGACCAGTTAGCCAGAGACAAAATATGATAGTAATTGAACTAACTGATAGCACCTACATCTTCTGTGTTTTACATACAGAGCCCTAGTGGCATAGTGGTTGAGCATTTGACTGCTAATTAAAAGGTCAGAAGTTTGAATCCACCATCTGCTCTTTGAAAACCTTATGGAGCAATTCTGCTCTGTCCTATAGGGTTACTATGAGTTGGAATCAACTTGATGGCACTTTGTTTGGGTTTTTTGATACAATATGTCATGCCCTTTATAAATTTTATTTTAAAAATTGCTCTGATCTTATGTACTGAGTAGTAGAATATATATTAAAGGATGGGTTTTTAATCTTTGGTGGCAAAAATCCTTAACTAACACAGACAGTCATAAGCTGGGTTGTACTTCTTAGTGGCAGAATGTTGAAAATGTATGTTTAATCAGGTTTAGTCACATTTATAGTGCTAATAATTTGGAGGTATCATTTATCTTGGGAATTCTGATTGGATATTTTTTGTGTGAGTTGGCAAAGTTCCCAATCCCTTATTCAAATATCTCTAATATGTTTGTGGGCATGGCACAAGACTGGGCAGTGTTTCGTTCTGTTGTTCATAAGGTCATTATGAGTTGGAACCAACTAGACGACACCTAACAATAACAACAAAATATATTTTGTGTGTGTCTGTGTATGTAAGTGTATTTTTACATATGTTCACCATTTATGTGTATATAAGTGTATTTATATATGTGTGTTTTTGTATATGCAAGTGTATTTTTGTGTATGTTTAACATTTGAAGACTTTCTCTGTTTCTTGCTAATGCATACTCTTCATTTTTGTTTGTCAGTTCTATTAAGGGGTAAGTACCAAACACCGTGACAGAACAGGTTGCTCAGTGTTTTACTCCCTCTTGTAGCTGCGGAGCTAGACGTGGCTGGATCCAAGGTTTCAGGCTTGGTCATCAGGGCTGTTTATTTTGCTGTCGTTCACTTAGCTGTGTTTCGTCTGTGTTGGCATCTGTTTCCAGAAAGTCATCTCAGTGAGCTGAGAAGAAAGCTCCTGTCAGCTCCAGGTACATCTTCCTTGTAGTAGCAGTCTCGACGTTTCAGGTCAGTCCTGAAACGCTCTCCTGGCCCTGCAGAGTGCTATGGCTATTTCAGAGGAATCACCAGCTGCAGGGACGTGGGGAAAGTATGAGTGGCCACACTGCGTCATGTATGCCCACCTTGTACTGATGGACATGAAAAGTCAGTGTAGAAAGCAGTGAAGACCAGACTCCGGCGCAGCACTACTTGGGTTCAGATGCCAGCTTGGTCGCGTGGTAGCTATGCACATTTCATCAGGGCGTTGGATTGTCTGTGTTTGGTTTTCACCAGCCCGCTGTTAGAACGTAGAGTGAAAATGAAGTTTTATGAGAAGTCTAGGTTCTGTAGGATATCTTAAATAAACGCTGATGTCATAAAATTTCCATGTTAAAAGAGTCTTTGCATGTCTACAGCTCAGATTTTTAGCATTAAAGTAAATATGGTGTTGTTGTTAGGGGCTGTTGGTGTCCTTCCTACTCACAGCGACCCTGTATCCCGCAGAGTGACACCCTGCCTGGTCCAGCACTGTCCTCGCAGTTGTCATGCTCGAGCCCGTTTTTGCAGCCGCTGTGTCAGTCCATCTAGTTGAGGGTCTTCCTCTTTTTTGATGGTCTTCTACTTGACCAAGCATGGTGTCCTTCTGCGGGACAGTATAGCTACTCTTTAAATGGGAATATTTCTAACAGGAGGTAAAATAGTAAGTTATGGATAAAAATTGGCCCATGTTATGAAAAATATATCCAAGGTGTTATTTTTTTCTAATGTACTGCTTGAAAATCAAATTCTGGGACAAAGAGGGAAGGGTGAGGTCCTGAATTAAAGCAGATTTAATTGTTTGAGTCTTTGCCTTAACAAAGCTGTGTCTTTCAGAAAATAGCCCCCATGAAGGTAGAGAGTGGAGAAGACTTAGAACCTTCTGCTCAGAAATGATGCCATGAAACTGTATTGCTTTTATGACACATGAGCTTGTTTCTGTGCAAGTTCTTTTGTTGTTGTTGTTAAAAATAATTTGTTAAGAAATTATTCTTACTTTTCTGCAAGACCAAAGGCCAGAGACCTGGTATCCAAATATGGAACCTCCTTTCTCTGAAAATCTGTGTTGTTCTGGGTTTTCTCCATTGTATTCAATATTTTGGTGGTTTTTTTGCCCTGCAGGCAGACAATTGTCGTCAGGCTGGAAGTGGCTCTGGAAGTCCTCTTATGAAGGACCAGCTGAGACAGTTGGCCATTAGCATCATCCTCAGGGGCCCCAGGGCATTATTCTAAGTGACCCACTTCACTGCTTTTTCTAATTACTTCCTTAAATATGGAGTTACAGGAAGAACCTCTGTCAGGATGAATAATCCTGTTATAAAACCCCACTATATTCTTATTGTTTGAGTTCCTTCTGAAACACCCTCATTTTAACCATCGTTAGCAGTTAGACTAGGCTGAAACATAGGTTTGCAGCCAGCATGTGGAATTTTTGTCTGATTCTTCTTTTTACTGTGCATAACTGGGCCCACAGCACGGACAACCACAAACCTTGTTGTTCTAGAACTCTCCATGTTGCTCACCTTTTAGAAGGTTTTCCATCAGCTCAGCTCCCCGCAGAGCAAAGATCGAAGGAAGAGTGCTGTGCTGTGCGATGGCGGATGCGACGGTGGAGACAATGGCGTGCTCGGAGTGGCAGAAAGTGCTGTTACGCAACCTCTTGCCTGCAAAAGGAGACTTTGGTGGTGTGGTGGTGAAGAGCAGTCGCTGCTCACCGAAAGGTCAGTTGTTCAAACCCACCAGGCACTTCTTGGAAACTCTGTGAGCCAGTTCTACTCTGCCCTGGAGGGTTGCTGTAAGTTGGAGTCTACTAGACAGCAGTGGGTTGTTTTTCGCTCATAGAAAGAGAACTTTCATCTTGTCTCTCGTCAGAGAAGAGACGATATGGCCTGTGCCCAAACTGAATTGGAAATGAATATATGTGGGTCACAGGATCTCTCTTAAAAAAACTAGAGCCCGTTGCCACTGAGTCAGTTCCAACTCATAGCGCCCCTATGTGTTGCCCTTCCGTGGCAGGGAGAGGTAAAACCGGCCATCTGCCCTTGGTTGAGGTGAGAACAAGGACATGTGTGTCTCTCGTCTTACCGCTCTCACATGCAACCTGGACAAGCTGTCGTCTACCCCCCAGTCCTTACTGTTTCTAATTAGGCAGTGGGAGGCTGGAGGAGAGGTGGGAAGGGACCCTGAGCTCCCTGTTCTCTGTGCAAAGGTGCAAGGGTGCAACGGTGCCATCCTCCCTGATGGAGGGCCCCATCAACTTCAGCATCAGATTTGTGGCTAGTGAGAATGGGCGCCTGGTTTGCCGGAGTTCTGTCTTCTCTAATCTCTAAAGTCGATCTGCAGCTCCACTGGAGGAGAGCCGGGGCAGCTGACAGCTGCTTGGTCATCACCAAGCCATTACCACGCAAGACCTGACGTGACAGAGAGGCTGTGTCTGTGACTCAGCAGCTGCTGAGGCATCGTCACACAAACCCTGCCCCTTCCCACCCTTGTCCTTAAAGACTCTGAGCACTGTGAATGGCTCAGTTTATGCCTTAAAGCAGTCAGACCCTGTTCACTAGCCTCAAAAGTGTTCTAAAGTAACTTTAACCTCATTTAGACCTAGTTGAGTATTAAAATTTCTGCCCAAGGTGGAATTACCTAGCATTTTCTGTACATGCCGAAGGAAAAAAGTGTAATTTATCCTGCTGCGCCTGTCCTCTGTGATAGCCTCTGTACTCTTTGATGTTTCTGTGTACTTCCTGATGAGGTATGGTATGAAAGGTTCGGCCTCCCTTTGTTCAGAGAGCATTATTTGGGGTCTATCTTGGCTCCTGGCCTGTGGGCTTCCTCTGTCCCCTTCCGCACCTCAGTGTGCCTTTGTTGACGAGATGTTGCACGAGGGAGGAGGTGCCTAGGGTAGCAGTATCAAGTCCTGGTTGAAGAGTCTGAGGTCCAGCACTGATGTTACCACTGGCTGGCTGTGTGGTTCAGAGGCACTGGTTTCTGCTCTCTGCACTTCTCACATTCACAGTCTTGGTGGCATGTTGGTTAGGTGCTACAGCTACTAACTGAAAGGCTGGCAGTTCAGATTGGCCAGGTGCTCCTTGGGAACCCTATGGGGCAGTTCTACTCTGTCTTACAGGGTTGCTGTGAATTAGAATCAGTTTGACAACTGTGGGCTTGAGTTTGGGACTTTTCACATGGGATCATTAACATGTATCTTGAAGAGTGTGGAAACACATAACCCATTTTTGTTTTCTTGGTTCCCTGAAGCGTTAAGTACATTAAGAAATTCGCCTATGAGGGCGTTTGAAAAATGAGCAGTATTGCAGATAGGACAGAGTAGTCTGTAACTTTATTTCTCTCTTTCCTTCCAAAGAAGCAGTCAGTGTCCCAGAGAAAGCCCGTGTCTGGCCCCGTTTGTGCAAGACTGGTCCCATGAGTCACAGCACTCTCCAGCTCTAACCCTCTGATAATGTTTGTGACTGTGGAGTTCCTTCTAGCCCAGTTTTCTTGGGAGCCCGTTGGGGTTGGCCTGTGAGTCAAGTTTATAGCAGTCCCTGCTGTGTGGGAGGTGAATGAGAACGTGGACCTGGGAGTCTGAGAAACTTGAACTCTAGACTCTGTGTATTATTGGATGACTTAGAGGAAATAAACTGTCATCTCTGAGCCCCATGTTCCGCGTCTGTAAAAAGCGTCATAGACCCTACTGTGTAGGGTTGTGAGGATTCAGTGGAATAGCACCAACCAGCACTTTAGCGGAGGGTGTCTCACGTAACATGGCTCTGTGAAAAGCAGCTATTAGTATAATATTTTAAACTTCCTGGGATCTGGAGTAGTATCTTTTGATTTTCTCCACCACTACTCTATTTGATTTATCAGGACATTGGCTTATTTCCCCCTTAAGTAAAATGTGGAGTTTGGCACTGTATCTGCCATTAATCATCAATGACATGTCCTAATTAATCCCAAGTCATCAGGGAGCCAGGCTCCTCCTGTTCTGTTGTTTGGCCACCCCAGGGGTATTGTCACCATTCACTTTGGTCCAGCGCCACCGCTTCTCCCACCACAGCCAGGGGGGAAATGCGGAGCGTACCCCGCCCCAGAAAAGACTCCTGTAGTTTTATTTCCCATCCCATCACCCAGAACTTAGCAATGTGACGACAGCAAGACAGACTGGCAAACTAGCCTGGGTGCTGACCACCAGCGAAACGTGCATGTTCTGTCACTGGCTGAGAGGAGACACAGATAGACCTCTAGGAGCCGTCGACGGGATCCCAGCCGTGCGTCAGCAAGTAGATGGTGAGCTGGTGAGTAAATACACGAGGGGTGCGTCACTGGGTTCCTCCTGTCATTCTCACTGATGTCTGCTGCCAACTGTGAGCAACACACAAAGTTTTCCATGCCATCAACTGAAGATTGCCTAGGACCATAGTATTTTCAGTAAAGTGAATCATTTTGTATAAGAATTTATTTTAAAAATACTGGGGCATTCCCCAGCGGCACCCAGGTACCTGTGCCTGCCCTGAACCCCTCTGTGCAACCCTGTCCATCTAGGACTGCAGGTGAGAGTCTGCACCACCCACTCAGTGACTGACAATGTGGATACCTATGCTGCACCCACACAAGACAAGTGAACAGATTTCGGGTTCACATACCTAGTAGGTGCTCAAACCACCTGGAGACTGCACGTGAGAGCTTCAAAGATGCCAGCAACCAAAGTAGCTCACACGCCTAGTGTATCAAAACAGAACAAACAAAAAGTTAGGACACAGTAAACAAACTTACGATAAATAAACATAGTAAGATATTGATGTCTTGGAGACAGCAGTCAACATCAAATCACATAAAGAAGCAGGTCAGTGTGACTCCTGAAGTAACCAAAGTGAAGAAGAACTGGGAGAACTTCTGGAGCAAGATCAGGTGATAGAACTATCTGAGAGGAAATTCAAAAGACTGGTACACAGAGTTCTTCAAGAGATCAGCCAAAACTTAGACCAAGCCAAGTGCCATGGATTGAATCATACCCACTGCAGATGCGTGTATCAGATTGGGTGGGCCATGATTCCTGGTCCTGTGTGATTTTCCTGTATGTTATAAATCCTGCCTCTCTTACGCTACTGAGGAACGATGCAGTGACAGTTGTGTTGGTGAGGCAGGACTCAATCTCTAAGAATGTATTGTGTGTTGAGGTATTCTCTTAGGACATAAAAGGAATGGGAACAGCGAGAGAGTTGGGGACCTCATACCACCAAGAAGGCAATGCTGAGAACAGAGTGTGTCATTTGGATGCAACAGAGTGTGCCTGAGAAGCTTCTCAACTAGAGGAGATTGAGGACAAGGACTTTCCCCCAGAGCTGACAGAGAAAGCCTTCCCCTCGAGCTGACTCCATGACTTCGGATGTTTAGCTGACTTTATTGTGAGGAAATAAATTGCTGTTTGTTAAAGCCATCTAAAAGATCAATTTAAACTTAGAAAAATAAAAAAAAAAAATTAAAAAGCCCCAAACCCACTGCCTTTGAGTTGGTTCCGACTCATAGAAACCCTGGAGGTCAGAGTAGAACTGCCCCAGAGAGTTTCCAGGAAGTGCCTGGCAGATTTGGACTACCAGTCTTTTGGTTAGCAGACGTAGCACTTAACCACTGTGCCACCAGGGTTTCCTAGAAAAAGAAAGGTGAATTTTAAAGTAACCACAGAGAAAGCTAACAAACCTGCCCATCGAAATAAAAAGGAAGAAAAACACAAAGACTCGGCAAACACAAAGTCAACAATAATGAAGACGATAAAAAGAAAGTAGATGAGGAAAATAAGTCAGCTCAGAAAATCAGGTGGAACAAATTTTAGGTCAACAAAATTAGGTCAACACCACACACACACACATACACACAGAGAGTAATCTCATAGCCATCGACAGTTACACTCCATGTAAGTGGACTAAATGCACCAACGAGGAGAGGGGCAGAATGGACCCAACAATGACAACGACAACAAGACAACCACCATCTGTTTATTCTGTGCTGCCTTCAAAAGTCACACCTCAGACTCCAGCCACAGACAAACTAAACCTCAAAGGATGGAGAAATATGTGTATATTAAGAAAATAACAACCAAAAAAGAGCAGGAGTGGCAATAATTATCTCTGACAAAATAGACTTTAAAGCAAAATCTACTACAAATGATAAGAAAGGGCACTATGTAGTGACTAAAGGGTCAGTGTGCCAGAGAGCATAATGACGATAAATATATGTGCACCCAGTGACGGGGCTCCAAAGTATGTTAAAAAAAACTGACAACACTGCAAAGAGAAAGACAGCTCCACAGTAATAGCAGGGAACTTGAGCACACCACTTTCATTGAAGGATAAAACGTCTAGAAAGAAACTCAATAAATGTGGAAGATCTAAATCCCACAGTCAGTCAGCTTGACCCCATATTGGTAAGGAAGAAGTCAAAGTATCCCTATTCGCGGATGATTGGATCTTAAACACAAAAAAAGCCCAACTAACACGACTGGAACTAATAAAAGATTTCAGTGAAGGGTCAGAATACAAGATAAACATACAAAAATCTGTTAGATTCCTCTAAGCCAACCAAGAGAACCTTAAAATGGAAGTCACCAAATCAATGCCACTTACAGTATTCTTCAAGAAGATAAAGTACTTAGGAAGATACCTAACTAGAGAAGTAACAGATGCATACAAAGAAAATGTTGAAACATTACTGCAGAAACCGAAAGAGACCTGCATCAGTGGGAAAACATACGATGCTCATAGATAGGAAGACTCAACATTTTGAAGATGTCAGTTCTACCCAAAGCAGTCTATAGATAACAATGCAGTATTCATCTGTAGTCCAACAGCATTTTTTTTTAATGAGATGGAGAATCACCAACTTCCTATGAAAAAGGAAGAAGCGCCAGATAAGTAAAACATTAATGAATAAAAAGAATGAAGTGGGAGGCCTCATGCTGTCTGGTGCTGGTACAACAACAAACACACAGACCCACGGAACACAACCGAGAACTCAGATATAAGTCCGTCCACCTATGAGCAGCTGATGTTTGAGAAAGACCCCAAGTTGGTTAAATGGGGAAAAGACAATCTCTTTAACAAATAGTGCTAGCATAAGTGGATATCCATCTACTGAAAAAAAAGAGAACTCACACCTCAGATGATACGTGAAAATTAGCTCAAAATACATGGGTCAAAGACCTAAATACAGAATCTAAAATGATAATGATTATGGAATGAAAAATAGGGAGGATGCTAGGAGCCTTAACACATGGTGTAAATAGTACACGCACCATAACTAACAATATACAAACACCAGAAGAGGAACTAGATAACTGGGTGTTCCTAAAAATGAAATATGCAGGCTCATCAGAAGACTTCACCAAAATACCAGAAAGAGGACCTGCAGACTGGGAAATTTTTTTTTTAGCTATGTCAGATAAGGGTTCAACCTCTAAAATCTGTACGGTTCTGCAACAACTCAACATCAAAAAGACAAATTATTCATTTAAAAAATGGGCATAGGACATGGACAGACACTTGAGCAAAGAAGACACTGAGACGGCAGACAGACACATGAGGAAACGCCGACGATCCCTAGCTGATGATCCCTAACTGATGATCCCTAACTGATGATCCCTCCAACACGGAGATGCCATCTCACCCCAGCTGGAACTAATACAAAAAACACAAAATGATGTCACAAAACGATGTGTATAAATTTTAGTATGAAAACTTGAGCTGTAAACTTCCACCTACAGCACAATAAAGGTATCTTTTATGTAGATGTGAAGTATATATCTGTATATACTAAAATTTATACTTGCATGTATTTCAAGAACAGAAATTTGTTTTCTTGCAGTTCAGGAGTTTAGAAGTCTGCAATGAGGGGACCAGCTCTGGCAGAGAACCCTGTCTCTCTCGGCTCTGCAGGAGACCCTTGTCTCCTTCAGCTTCTGCAGCCTTCTCAGCTTTGCTTTCTTCCTTGGTGAGCTTTGCAGCCTCTGTCTTCCCCCATTGTGCTTACTTGTCTCTGTGTCTGTGGCTGTCGTTATGTCTTGGAAGTGATAAGGTTTAGGACCCACCCTACACTGATACGGCCTCTGTCGTGGATTGAATTGTGTCCTCCCTCCAAATGAGAGTAGCAGTTTAGATAGGCCCTGACTCCTGGTATTGTGTGGTGGTCCTATATGGTGTAAACCCTGACTCTGTAGTGCTGATGAGGGAGGTTGGGCAGTGGTTAGTGAGGCAGGACTCAGTCTATAAGAGTATATATTGTACCTTGAGGCAATCTCTGGGGATCTAAGGAAAAGGAAGTAAGCAGAGAGTTGGGGACCTCATACCGTCAAGCAAGAAGCAGTGCCAGGAGCAGAGCACATCCTTTGGACCTGGGATCTCTGTGCCTCAGAAGGTCCCAGTCCAGGGGAAGACTATTGACAAGCCCCTTCCCCCAGAGCCAACAGAGAAAGCCTTCTCCTGAAGCTGATACCCTGAATTTGGACTTGTAGCCTACTGGACTGTGACAGAATAAAATTTCTCTTTGTTAAAGCCATCCACTTGTGATGTTTCTGTTGTAGCAGCCCTAGATGACTAAGGCAGCCTCTTTAATGTAACAGAGATGACTGGATTCTCAAACCTGATAACATCCACTGGTGCTCTGTTACTAAGTGTCATCAAGTGTACTTTGAGCTCACAGCAACTGCATGGGACCCTTGTCCTGAGGAGCTGTTGGGTGGCTTCGAATGGACACCCTTTCCGTGAGCAGGCACTTAGCCATTGTGCCACCAAGGGCTCCCTTTCTTGGGGACAGGAGTTAGAATTCCATTGTCGGCTTTGAGAGGACACAGTTCAGTCCGCCACACCTTCCAAGTCCTGATCCATCAGGAGACAGGAAGCTGAGGAAGGAGTTAACCATAAGCCTCCTCTGGTTACTCAGTCATTCTGCATGCCTCTGGCTGCCTCTGTGCTGTGGTCTGTCAGTTAAAATTGCTGAAATTGAAGGAGCCAACCTAATACTTCTAGTCCGTTTATTGGAAATACTCTTACCAAACTGCAGAAATTGCAAGACTGGAGAGAGTGAAGTGTGAGGGGAGACACGAGCAGGCGGTGCTGCTGGGAGCTCACCTTCCTTGGGACTCTGCTGCCGACTCTGGTTTCTTAAAAAGACTCAACTTAAAAAAAAAGTGTGTGAAGAAAGATGGGTTCTGAAAATAGCCTGCATTGCTGCATGACACCCAGTACTTTTATTTTTATTATCAATGCAAAATCTAATTTGCATGCTAAATTATTAATGGTTCTCTCTGTATTTAGGAAAGCATTTTAATTTTAAAGATGATACAGCACTATTTCAGTGGGGGAAGATAAATGACTGGAAATGAAAACATCTATAACTAGGTAACTGAAGAGCTTATCTGCCAAAGACATATGTCAGAAACCAAAAAGGTATCAAAATAACTACTCAAACTCATCAGATTAATATTTTTGATAGACTGCTTTTTTGCTTCTAGGAAAAATAAAATAGGAAATATTTGGGCAGTTTTCAGCTTTGAGTTGATTGGTGAGTTTAATTTCTGAGTTTGTTTAGAAACATAATTTTTCTGTATGAGTAATTGCGTCGTTACATTTTAAGTTGCCTCTAAAGTTACCGGTAGTTATCGAATGATGACTACAGGAGAGCTAACGCAGCCGCAGCAGCAGTGGGCCGGGAAGGAGGACAGGCCGCCTTTCTTCTTTCCTTCGGGGGTAGATCAAAGGCAAGCGAGCCGCAGGAGCCTGTGGCAACAGAAGAATCCCTGCGCTGTGTAAACGGTCCCCTTGCTTGGCGGCTAACCCAGAGGCTGGAGGTTCAAGTCCACTAGAGGTGCCTTAGGAGAAAGGCATGGCGGCTCCCCCACTCAAATCAGCCACCGAAAACCCTGGAGTGGGCGGTCCTGCTCTGACACACGTGCAGAGTGAGTTGGACTGGACTGTGGCAGCAGGTCTGGTATTGCAGCAGTAATTGGTGTGGTTCTACAGTGACCAGTCTGGTGGTACGGCAGGGACCCGTCTGGTATGGCAGTAGTAACCGTCTGGTATGGCAACAGTAACTGGTTTAGTGTCGCTATGGTAACCAGTTTGGTACTGCCACTGAACCCACAGTAGGAATGCTGGCCTAGGGGTCTCTTAAAAGAGGGCAGCAGGTCAGGGCAAAAAACAGCTACTGAGCCAGGTGCACTGTTTGAGGCTCTATTCCTGCTGTCCCTGGAAACCCTGGTGGCATAGCAGTTAAATGCTGTGCCTGCTACCCAAAAGGTCAACAGTTTGAATCCACCGGGTGCTGCTTGGAAACTCTGTGGAGCAGTTCCGCTCTGCCTTGTAGGGTCTCTAGGAGTCAGAATGGACTCAGTGGCAGTGGGTTTTTTTTTTCCCCTGTGCCTGTTGTCAGCTCACAGAAGCCCCAGAAAGGTTGGATCACCACGACAGAGGGATAATCATGGCTTTCTGTCTGACCTGCCCCTTGGCTAGTTACCTGGGAGGAGGGAGCAGGGTCAGATGAAGGGCAAGGTGAGTGGTGCTCGCCCTCAGGGTCTCTCTAGGCTGGCGAAACCCGGTGGCTGGGAAATGGCAGTGAGGGAGGCCGTTCCCGGGCATCGTGAGTCACCAGCGGCACTGCCAAGGGCTCCCAAGAGCTGGATTCAGGTCACTAAACAGGCCACCCTGCTACAGCGCCCTGCCCCGCGTGAATGCCGTTAAAGGCTTCCTCCCCCTTCCTGGGCACTGGGTGTGCATTCATGCCTCCTTTTATTGACGTGGAAACCCTGGTGACATGGAGGCTCAGTGCTACAGCTGCGGACCTATAGGTGCTCCTTGGAGGCTCTGTGGGGCAGTTTTACTGTCATGTAGTGTCACCATCCGTTGGAAATGAACTCGACAGCAATGGGTTGGGTTGAGTTTGGGTTTTGTAGTGAATTGTGTATCATGGGTGGGGGGAGAGGAGGGAGCAAATCGCCTGGAAAGGAAACCCCTCCCTCTGTTCACAACCACCTACTGGCTGAGGAGCAGGGCCTCATCACCTCTCAGGGCCTCATCACCTCTGGAGGCAGAGGCCCCCCCACCCAGCCTTCCGCAAAAGCAGAAGAATGTGTACTGATGCCAAGGAGGGTGGCTCCTTTGCCGCCCATCAGTGCCATTCAGCCAGCATCAAGGCCAGCACCAGCATCGGTGATTCCCTGGAAACGCCATGGCTAGGCGGCTGCCCACGCTGTTCTTGCTGACGGCTGCCACCGCTGCTCACCTGGACCCAGGCACGTGGTGCGAGATGCCCAGAGAAATGTCACCACTAATGCTGCTGTCTGCCCAGAGCTGCCCCAGCCAGCTGATCAGCCATCGCCTCTGGCTGCCGTTAGATTTTCAGGTCTTATAATGCAAGAGGGACCAGAAGCCAGATTCCCTCTCTTGGCAGATGAACACAGCACTGTGTGGTTGATGCCCCAGTGAGTGGTGGACAGTGAGGAGGAGTTGGGGACACAGGATGACAGTGTAGCTGCACAGGTATTATTGACCACTCTTGGGATTCTTTACATAACAGTTGTATCCTGATAGAGTGATGGACAGTCTCACAATCCTGGGAATCATGGCTTGACCAAGTTGACAGTTATTTTTTAGGAACACAGTTCAATCTAGGGCAGAATCGCAGTGGTCTGATCTCCAGTCAGTCATGTGAGTGGCACAGGACGAGGCAGTTCTTTGTTCTATTGGACGTGGGGTGGCCATGCGTCAGGGGCTGCCTTGATGGCCACAACCATCTCATTATTACTGTATTAGTATAAAACTTGTCTTTTGTCTTCAAAATGAGCAGAGAGACCCAAGCATGTTGCCTTTGAGTGAGTTCCAACTCGTAATGAGATGCAGTCTAATGCCCAAGCAAGCAGGAGACACTATGTGACCCCAGCCCTGCCGTTTGACCTTTCCCCTCTTTGCCTGCAGCCTACTGGCTACGCAGCCTGCCTCGCAGTGTGCTGGTGGTGCACAGGGTGCCGCGTCTGCTGCGGCTGTGTGTGCACGGCTGGCCGCCAAGGTCAGCCACACCTGCCCGCGTGGAAGCGAGCTTTCCCGGAGATCGCATTCCAGCTTTATTCTTTATAGTGTTCTATAAAATCCACTTTACTGCAGCTATTAAAACAATCTGTGTAAACATAATTTTTACGACTGAATGATACTCTAGCATATGGCTACCCCATCACTTACTTAACTGTCTCACTATTGTGGGATATTTAGGGTGTTTCTTGTTTTTCGTTATTATGAGCAGGGCAATAATACTCTTCTTTGAACATAAAAAGGGAACTCTGCTTGAGGGGAACTTTGATAACAGTATAAAAACACAAAGCTCGCCTCGGCCGCGGGCGGGGAGCGGTTCCCCGGAGCTGGGCGGAGAGGCGCCTTGGTGGGGAGAGCCTTCCCCAGCCTTGGAGATAGTGTCCACAGCTCGCATGACCTGGTGTGACCTGTGCTCAGGGCCATGGTAAAACTGTCACTAAAGGGCCCAGCTCCCAGGCGGGAGCCAGCACGAGGCGTCGTCATTCACCCACTCAGGGCGTGTTCCTGAGGCACCTGCTACACGCCGGAGGCAGCCGTGGTTCCCTGTGTGGGGCACCCAGCCCGGCAGCGAGAGCATCACGGGTGCGGGTGCTCGGACGCTGCCCAGCCCTGCTGAATCAGGGATCCAAGGAGGGGCCCAGTGGTCTCTGGCTAAAGCTGGCTTCAGGGGGCCTTGTCCATGCTAACCCTTGACGATCACACTTGCAGTATGGCCCAGGGTGAGAGCAGTGAATGCAGTTCCTGCTCTGGGGCACTCGCATTCTGATGAAGGAAGATTGTCAGTAAACACGCATTTCAGTACAGTATCGGCTGTCTGTCTGTCAGTCTGCTGTACGGTCATGGCTGGTGTGCTGCTGTGATGGTGAAAGCTACGCCACTGCTGCTTCAGGTCCCAGGAGGGTCACCCATGGGGGACAGGTTTCAGGGGAGCGTCTGGACCAAGACAGACCAGGAAGAAAGGCCTGGTGATCCACTTCCAGAAATCATCCAGTGGAAGCCCTGTGGACCACAGCAGAATGTTGTTTGACATGGCACTGGAAGGCGACACGGGGCTGGGCAGAGTTTTGTTTACTTGTGTATGGCACCACCGTGAGCCCGAGCTGACGGGATGGGAACAGACAGCCTGTGCGGCATGGTGTGTCACGTGGTGAGTCTGGAAGAGGAGAAGGAAGCAGGGGCAATGAGCAGACACCTGGAGGAGACGCAGGGACAAGCCATCCAGGGAGCTGCTAGAGGAACGCCCTGGGCAGAGGGCACCAAGCACCTACAAACCTGTACAGGTGGCTTGGTTTGATTGTGAACTCTGTGGTCTCTACAGGGTCTTGCTGGTGGTCGATGGGGTGGTGGGGCAAGTTGGGTGGGGAACCCTGAGACCAGGGAGCCCTGACTGCTGTGTAGGTAACAGACTGGATTAGTTTCTACTGCTGCTGTCACAAATCTCCATCAACTCAGTGCCTTAAACAGTATACATTTATTGTCCTACAGTTGTAGAGGTCAGAACAGAATAGGCCTCAGGGGCCAAAACCAGAGCATTGGCAGGGCTGCTTCCTTCTGGAGGCACAAGAGGAGAATCCACTTCCTGTTTCCAGTTTCTTGAGGCCACCTGCCCTCTTGGCGTGGGATCCCTTTCTCTATCTGCCGAGCCAGGAGTGTAACGTTTTCAGATCTCTGCCTGGGGCCTCTCCTGCCTCCTCTCCTCTTGGATGGGACTTTGTAATTACGTTGGGTCCATCCGGACACTGCAGTATATACTCTAACTGATTAGCAGCCACAGTTCCATCTGGAACCTTAATTCCGCTCTGTGGTGTAATGCTGCATATTCATATATTTGGGGGATTAGGATGCGGAACTCTTTTGGGGCGACATTATTCTGCCTGTCGCCCCGTGGGAAGTCACCAAATGGGTAATTAAGTTTTGATGTTAGAAGGAATTGGAAGACAGGTCCAAACATTCACCACTCGTTTCTTTGCTTGTGGTAAGATTTTGCCTCCCTAGTGAAAGCCTGAGTCAGAATCGACTCGGCAGCTGGGGGAGTAAAAGTTTCCCTTTGGTTAATGTGACAGTGTGTATCCCTAAGCGGCATTTCAGGAAGAAAGCTGTCAAATCCTTGGGGACATTATCCTGTGACTTCTTTGTGAAGTGTTAGACTCTGCTGTTGGGGTATGTGTGTGTGTGTCTGTGTGTCCGTGTGTGTCTGTCTGTGTGTCTGTGTCTGTCTGTGTGTGTTACAGAGCTGTGTCTTGTGTTTCCGTGTTAGACTTTGTCTTACACGAAACATGGCCCAGCAGCCCATCTTGCAAACTTGCAGTGTAAAGCAGACAACAGCAACTGGTATTTCAGTTTTCTACGGGGAAGGACTCTATGTCTAGTCGTAGCTTTAGAGCTTAGAAAGAACAATCCCTTTCATTTTAGTGTTGAATTTTGTCACTTACATGAGCCTAGGGAAAAATTTGAAAATTTCTAGTGTCCCCCATGAAACAACATCTGTGGCAACTGTTAATATAAATAATTCACTGTTAATTGATTCTAGGGGCGCTCCTGAGACTGGCACGTCAAGTTGAATAATTGGGTGATGGTATAACAGAGAATGATAACGTTATGATTATTTATTCCCACTCTGCCTCTGTAGGTTATGAGAAAGGAGAGGCCCAGGCTTGTGTGTGTGTGGATGTGATGCACAGATAAAGCAACAGTGGTCGCTGGCCTTTACATTCTGGGTAAAGATGCTGTAGTTTTAGTTTAAAATATTTTTATTTATTTCCTTTTACTTATTTATTTATTTTTATTTTTTTATTATGACTGAGTGAAAATGTACATTCCTGTATAAATTTACATGCCCATCCATATGCAGCTTCCACTGCTTTCCCTGCCTGGTGAAAGCACACCGCTCCTCTCTGCATAATAAATTGAATTTTTTAGATTCTGGTTTCAGCATTTCTGAAGTGACATCTGCATGGCTGAAATGAGGTCCCCTGAGTTTGACAAACCAACTAGTCATCTGGTACTGCTCTAATAGAAAAGAGTACAAAGAAGATGGCTTTAACAAAGAAAAGTTTATTCTTACACGGTCCAGTAGGCTACAAGTCCAAATTCAGGGTGTCCTGGGGAAGGCTTTCCCTCTGTGAGGTCTGGAGGAAGGTCCTTGTGTTGTATCAGTCTTTGGTTGGGGAGCAGCTTGGCGCAGGAACCTCAGATCTGAAGGATGCGTTCTAGTCCTGGTGCTGCTTTCTGGATGGTGTGAAGTTCCCCGCTCTCTGCTTGCTTCCCTTACGTTTTATCTCTTGTAGGAGGAAAGGCGGCGCAAGCCACACTTCTGGGAAACTCCTTTACAGTGGAGCAGGGAGGTGACCTTTGCAAGGGATTTGCCGTCCCACCCTAATCCTCTTTAACATACAGCATAGAAAAATCACAAAACGGAGGGTAGTCACACAATACTGGTAATCGCAACCCAGCCAAATTTCTGTGCATATTTTTGGGGGAACACAGTTCAATGCATGACACCACTCAGGTGTCCAGCATCTATTGTGGATGTGGCAGAGAAGACAGGTGACATGTGGGAGATGGGAGCCAGAATTTCAAACACATACAGTGAGTGTCCTGTAGGTAAATACTTGGTTACAGATGACCATCATTATCCAAGACCAGAACCCAAACCCAGAGCTTTCTTGTCAGTGCTGACTCATAGCAACCCTATTGGACAGAGTAGAATTGCCCCAAAGAGTTTCCAAGCAGTATCTGGTGGATTTGAACTGCTGATGTTTTGCTTAACAGATGTAGTGCTTAACCACTATACCACCAGGGTTTCAGACCATCTTTATAGCTGGGAATATGTGT
This sequence comes from Heterohyrax brucei, assembly GCA_028571685.1. Lineage (NCBI taxonomy): Eukaryota > Metazoa > Chordata > Mammalia > Hyracoidea > Procaviidae > Heterohyrax > Heterohyrax brucei. Next base: position 4,843,818 of record CM053160.1, on the reverse strand, counting down.
TAAAAAATTAATTTATTCAATATAAACACTTAAAATATTCACAGATTTTGTTCACTTTCCTAAGTTTTAATAGATGCAGAGACACATAGTGGGGACTTGGAGAGATGAAGTGTAGCCCTCCTCTCTGGGATTCTGCCCTCTCCCATTTCCTGCCCCCACCCCCGCCAACTTCTGTACTGGAGCTGACTCCTCAATAAGAGACTTGGCTGGCATCGTTCTTCTCAGACTGACCTCGGTGATGGCAGAGTCCCTGTGGAGGGAGCGTGGCTCAGAGCTGTCACTGCCCTGAGGTGGTGAGCACATTCCGCTCAGGGGCCTACGTGTCATTTTTAAAATCATTGTGTCTCAGCATCTCTGGTAAAGGACTGGGATAACATTTGCAAATGGATTCACGAGATCAGACCATAATTATGTTAGAAAAATGTAACAGGATGTATCCTTAGAATCATATGGGACTGAAAGAAGCAAAGGAATTTGGAGGCAGATTTCTTCCAAGTTTTCCTCTAAGGCTCCTTCCTGTTTATGGGCTTGTCAAAGTAGACAGAATTTAGTCTACTGCTTGTATAGCAATGCCTTAAAAGGAAGAAAAAACAATACAAACAAGCAGAAGGTCATGAATAAAACGCTCTTGTATCTCAGGATCCAGCCGTAACTGAAAGGCTGATAAACCACAGAGGGTCTGTCTAGTCTTTAGGTAAATTTCTGGCCTCGCAAATGATATTTAGATAAAGAGACACTCGTGACACTTGGAAGGTCATCGAAGGCTGAAGGTTAGATGCCCTCGTCTTGGCCCTTTAAAACCAACCCACTGCCGTCAAGTCAGTTCTGACTCCCAGTCAGCCTTATAGGACAGAGTAGAAGTGCCTCATAGGGCTTCCAAGGAGTTCCTGGTGAGGTGGACCTGCTGCCTTTTGGCTAGCAGATGTAGCACTTAACTGCTGCGCCACTGGGGCTTCCTTCTTGGCCCTCCAGCAGCGCTGAACTCAGCTTTGCAACCTCCTCTGTGACCGTGCTTGTCAAAGTTGAATGGAGCTTCAGGCAGTCAGCCTGTGAGGAACATGACCTGAGCATCCCCTGTGTGCCAAGCTCTGTACCAGGAAACCACTTCTCAGTAAGTGGTGTCATTAGTGGGATTCCTCTGCTTGTACCTATGGGCACCTCACTGGTAATGATTTGACGTCTCCTGACATATATTTGGATGACACTTCCCACCTAACACCCTCTGTGGTGTGGGTTGTGGTACAATTCAAGGCTAAAGGAACAGGGTGCTAACTCTAAGATCTTGACCAATGCTGCACTTTTCTACAACCTGATGCACTAGGTGGAAAAGTGCAGACCGAATCCACGTGGCTGTGCTTGGTGTGTGTTTTAGTTGGTCTTTTCCTGAGATTTGGTTGTAGCTGCCTCTGGCTCCTAGGCTCCAGCCACATGATCCCTTTGTGTCCTCCTGCCTCAAGGCCTTTGCACTTTCCCGGATTCCCTGTCCGTGGAACTGTCTTTCCCCAGATGCTGGTGTGGCTGATGCCTTCTGAGCACCAGGCCTCCTCTCATCAGTCTCTTAGCAGCCTTCTGTAGCCCTGGTGGCTTAGAGGTTAAGAGCTCAGCTGCGGACCAGAAGGTCAGGAGTTCAAATCCACTAGACATTCCTTAGAAACCCTAGGGGCAGTTCTCCTCTGTTTCACAGGGCCACTGTGAGTTGGAATTGAATTGGTGGCAACAGGTCTGGTGTCACTGGTTTAAGCAGCCTTCCAGTGTAAAGCGACCCAGGCAGGTGGTTTCTACCTCATCACCTTTTTTTTCCTTAACTTTTTTTTAAATTGTGGTAAATATGTATGTGATACATTGTGATTTCAGCATACTTCATGTACACCGTTCCATGACATCAGTTGTGTTTACCCTGTGGTTCAGCCATCACTGTTACTCATTTCTGGATTTTTCTGTCGTTCTTAACAGAAGCTTGAGGTCCTGGTGGTGCAGTGGTTAAGAACTACGGCTGCTAACCCAACGGGTGGCAGTTTGAATCCACCAGCTACTCCTTGGAAGCCTCTGGGGCAGTTCTCTGCTGTGCTGTCGGGGTCACCGTGAGTCAGAATCGCGTAGACGGCAGTGGGTTAACAGGGTTACAGCAGGTCGGTGTCCTCTAAGCAGTCAGTCCCCCTTGTTACCTCCTCCAGCCCCTGGCAACTAGTGATAAACTGCTGTCTGTGAACTTGCCTATCCTAGGCCTTTATACAAGTGAATCGTGCAGTATTGGTCACTTTGTGACTGACTCACCTCGCTCAGCGTGGTGTTGTTCAGGCTGACCACATCACGGCGTGCATCAGGACTGCGTTCTCTCTCTGGCGACTAGTCTGCCGTTGCCTGTGCGCCCCGTTTCATTGATCCCTTCCCCTGGCGGTGGGCAGTCTGCTCGTTTCCACCTTTTGGCTTCTGTGCGAAGTGCTGTGGCGAACTCCGGTGAAGAGGTATCTGTTTCCTTCCTACTTTCGGTTCTTTTGGGTTTATACCTAGGAATGGAATTGCTGGGTCATATGGTAATTCTGTGCTTAACTTTTTGAGCAACTGCCAAGCTGTTTTCCACAGTGGTGATAACATTTGACCATCCCACCAGCGGCGGGTGAGGGTTCAGTGTCCCCACATTCTCACCAATATCTGTCATTTTCTCTTTGTTAATTTTGGCTATTTTAGTGAGTGTAGAGTGGGTGCAGAGGTTATTGGGTGTGTGGGTCTCCAACAGCCTTCTGGAGCCCCGGTGGCTCAGTGGTTTAAGAGTTTGGCTGCTGACCACAAGATTGGCCATTCTAGTCTGCCAGCTGCTCTCTAGAGACCCTCCAGGGCAGTGCTACTCTGTCCCATGCTACTCTATCGCTGGGAGTCAGAAGCAGCTCAACAGCAGTGGGTACAGGAATGACCGATGAGGTCTGAGCCTTCTTTCACGTGCTGGGCGGCCGTTCGTATGTCTTCCTGAGTCAGGTGTCTATTTAAGTCCTTTGCCCATTTTTTGATTGTGATGTTTGTCCTTTTGTTGTTAAGTTGTAGGAATTCTAAAAAGACACTTTGGATATTAAATCTTTGTGAGAGATAATAGCTCCCCAAATTTTCTTGCAGCCGGTGGGGCGCCTCTTCTCTTTGTGGTTAGCGTGTGTGGATGAACGTGATCTACCGCACTGCTGTGGCACCTCCCGCGTAGCACTGACCTCCATCTGAAATGCTTGCCACGTCCTTGCTCATCAGTTATGATACGTCCCTCTCACTGTGAGAGATGCTCCAGGAGAGACGGACTCACCTGTCTCGTTCAGTGTAGTTGCCCGGTGACAGGGACCCTGCCTGTCCTCTGATAGACCCTGGGTAGCGGGCTGTTGAGTGACTGCTCTGTGCGGAACTGCCACCGCTCTTGCAGAGTGGGGCCGCCGCTGCCTATGCAGACACCTCTTCACAGTGCCTTTTCCTTGAAATGATGCAAATTCAGTCATTATGGTAGTCGTGGCACTTTGACTAATGAACAAGTATGCTGCCACTTTCTGTCAGGATTAAGTTAGAACTATGCAAGTTTTGAATTATTAGCTATTTTGGGGAATGCATTCTTCTCAGAAAACAGGCCTGCTTTGTATTAAAAGCACACAGCAGACACAAAAACCTTGGTACTTCCTGCCTCAGATAAGCACTCAATGGCTGTCAGATAGCTCTGGCTCATGGCTAAAAAGATGAAGAGAATTATAAATAGATGAGCTATTTTAAGATCCTCATAATCCATTTTTTTTTTTGTGAGCACTCGCTATGTGCTAGGAAGTAAGTTAAATGCTGTATGGGCATTACCTGGTACAACACAACAGCCCTAGAGGTGTGACCATTAGTTACCCATTTTATAGATCAGTCCACTGAGGAGTGGAGAGGTTAAGTAATTTTCCCGTATTTACACTGGTATTTACTCAAATATACTTCAAGTACAGACCTGTCCACTTCTTTCTGTCTCCAAAAGACTAAGCCTTAAGCCTCTGAGGGGGAGAAGCAGACTCTGTCACCCCCGAGGCACAAGTCAAGACTTTTCGTCTCTGGGGAATCATCACAGTAACAAAGCTGTACCTATGAGACAGGGAAGCATTCTGGGCAAAAAACACGTGATAGCTCTCACCCTGAGGGAGGATAAGAATGACTGAGAATACTCCACCCCGAGACTAAGGGACAAAAGGCATCTCGACATTTGGGCTGGACCAGAGCTTTAAGAATCCTGCAAAGTCCATTCATAGTACAAGCTATTGGTGGCCTTGAAAGTAAGTTTAAAATATGTGATCTGAAATAAAAGACACCTAAAATAACATCCAGTGAACTTGAAGGTGAAAGGCTTCATTTTCTGGCCCTGAGATGTGGAAGAAGGACAATGTTGCTGACCACCTGTGTTTAGTCTTAGACTGGAGGACGTAGGGCAACGAAGCAAGAAGATAAACAGAAGGCCTTTCTGTCGGGAAGGAAGAAAGAAACCCTGTCTGTTCATAAGCAGCAGGAGCCCACGAATCCCAAAGAATCTATAAGAAAAGCTACTAGAACTTGGAAGTGAGTTTCACACCGTCACAGGATAAGAGGTCAATGTCTAAAATGAAGTGTTTCTCAAATACAGCAGTGAACATTGGAAGTTGAAAATAAATGGGATTTTTTACTATGTGTAGAACAAAGATATGGAATTCTTAGGTACAATCTAAAAAATACAAGCAGGTTCTGTATCCTGAAAATCATAAAAACATTTATGAATTTTTTTTTTTAAAAAACCCGTTGCTATGGAGTTGATTTCAGCTCTGAGAGACCATAAAAGACATAGTAGCACTGTCGCATCGAGTTTCAAGTAGGGCCTGGTGGATTCAAGCTGCTGACCTTTTGGTTAGCAGTGGTAGCAGAAAACCACTATACCACCAGTATTTCTGAAAAAAAGTAAAAGAAGACCTAAAAACACTTTTCTATAATGTATGAAACAGTCATATAAAACAGGACACGTGGTCAGTCATGTGTTGCACACAGGTTGTTAATGTGTCCGTCCTGCAGTTCTTTCCAGCGTAATCTACAGGTTCAGTGCAGTCACAGTCAATATGCCAGGAAGGTTTTTATTTTCTAAATCAACAACATGAGTCTAAACTTTATATTAAAAATCCAGTACCATCGAGTTGATTCTGGCTCCTGGCAACCCCATAGGACAGAGTAGAACTGCCCCGTAGAATTCGTAAGTAGCATCTGGCTGACCTTTTTCGTAGCACTTAACCACTATACCACCAGAGTTTCCATAAAAGGCAAAGAAATAAAACATAAAAGGGCATACAAAGTGGAATATCTAAGTAGTTTTTTAAAAGAACTAAACAAATAATTTCTTTTTAAGGATCAGTGCAAAGCTAGTTCCTTTGAGGTGGAGAATACAGGTGTCAGAAGTGTCCAGCTCTCCCAGATCCTGACATCAACCGCTTTCCTGTCTCCTCCACCCTTTCCCTCCTGTCTCTGCGTTCCCTAATTTGCAGCAACACCTCAAGAACTCATGAACTATCCCCTTGTGGTGGCCCTGTCACAGCAGCACCAGGTGACTAGGACAGGAGAACACAGTTGGAGGACTCACACTCTGATGGGAAGACTTGCTATGAGGCTCTGATCGTGAAGACGGAGTGGTATTTGCAGAAGAACAGGTGTGAGAGTCAGTGGGCAGGACAGTGAGCTCAGAATTGGCCTATACCTGTGCCTGGCCAGTGGGTTTTTGACAAAACTGCAAAGGCAATTCAGAGTGCTAGATAAAGGCTCACCTTTTTAACAAATGGATTTAAAAGAATCAGATGTTCATCTAGTAATAAGTGTTACGTTGACATGTACCTTACACCTTAGAAAAACCGCAGAATGGATCATGAATCTAAATGTAAAACCTAAAGCTATAGAGCTTCCAGAAGCAAGCATAAGGATTAAAAAGCTTTTGTGGTCTTGGGTTGGGCTGATATTTTTTCCATAAGCCATCAAAACATCGATACGTAAAAAGTACAAAGTAGACTTCATTAAAGGTAAAAAATTTCTGCTCACTTAGAGGCACTGTTAAGGATATAATCAAACAGGAGACCAACTAGGGGAAAACATTTATAAAACATGTATGATAAAGAACGTGTAGTGTAGTGAGAATGTGTGCAGATCTCCTGACCCAATAATAATAACCCAGTTTAAAAATACATGAATAGACATTTCCTGCAGGGCTTGTGTTGGTTAAACCGATGGCCCGTGCACCTGAGACAGGTGCTGAGCATCAGTGGTCCCTAGAGAAGGAAGGGATGTCCACAGTGAGATGCCACCTCGTCCCTCCCAGAATGTCTAACATGAAGAAAAGGACAATACCAAGTGCAGGTGAGGGAGCCACGTACATTGTGAGTGGGGACGTGAGTGCCAGGGGTGTGGGTGGTCACGTGCACACGCCTGCTCACGAGTGAGGTGGCTGGTGACTTTTTGTTACTTGTCTGCAGGAGAAGTTCAGTGTCCTTGCATGGAGAGATGTAGCTTTGACTTGCCTTGTAAAAACCTCTGTCCTGTGTTCTCTGATTGTGATGCAGCCTGGGAGATGGAGGTTATTTTACTATTATTGTTATTCTCAAATTCACTTGGTCTCGGTGTCCCTGGGGAGCTGGGGGTGCGCCGGCGTGCTCACAGTGGGGAGGGCCGGGAAGCTAGGTGTGCGCAGGCGTGCTCACAGTGGGGAGGGCCGGGAAGCTAGGTGTGCGCCGGCGTGCTCCCGAGGGGGAGGGCTGGGGAGCTGGGGGTGCGCCGGCGTGCTCACAGTGGGGAGGGCTGGGGAGCTGGGGGTGCGCCGGTGTGCTCATAGTGGGGAGGGCTGGAGAGCTGGGGGTGCGCCGGCGTTCTCACAGTGGGGAGGGCTGGGGAGCTAGGGGGTGCGCCGGCGTGCCTCCCGACGGGGAGGGCTGGGGAGCTGGGGGTGCGCCGGCGTGCTCACAGTAGGGAGGGCCGGGGAGCTGGGGGTGCGCCGGCGTGCTCACAGTGGGGAGGGCCGGGGAGCTGGGGGTGCGCCGGCGTGCTCACAGTGGGGAGGGCTGGGGAGCTGGGGGTGCGCCGGCGTGCTCACAGTGGGGAGGGCTGGGGAGCTGGGGGTGCGCCGGCGTGCTCACAGTGGGGAGGGCCGGGGAGCTGGGGGTGCGCCGGCGTGCTCACAGTAGAGAGGGCCGGGAGCTGGGGGTGCGCCGGCGTGCTCACAGTGGGGAGGGCCGGGGAGCTGGGGGTGCGCCGGCGTGCCTCCCGACGGGGAGGGCTGGGGAGCTCGGGGTGCGCCGGCGTGCTCACAGTGGGGAAGGCTGGGGAGCTGGGGGTGCGCCGGCGTGCCTCCCGACGGGGAGGGCTGGGGAGCTCGGGGTGCGCCGGCGTGCTCACAGTGGGGAGGGCTGGGGAGCTGGGGGTGCGCCGGCGTTCTCACAGTGGGGAGGGCTGGGGAGCTGGGGGTGCGCCGGCGTTCTCACAGTGGGGAGGGCTGGGGAACTAGGGGGTGCGCCGGCGTGCTCCCGATGGGGAGGGCTGGGGAGCTCGGGGTGCGCCGGCGTGCTCACAGGGGAGGGCCGGGGAGCTGGGGGTGCGCCGGCGTGCTCCCGACGGGGAGGGCTGGGGAGCTGGGGGTGCGCCGGCGTGCTCCCGACGGGGAGGGCCGGGGAGCTGGGGGTGCGCAGGCGTGCTCACGGTGGGGGGGGCTGGGGAGCTCGGGGTGCGCCGGCGTGCTCACAGGGGAGGGCTGGGGAGCTGGGGGTGCGCAGGCGTGCTCCCGACGGGGAGGGCCGAGGAGCTGGGGGTGCGCCGGCGTGCTCCCGACGGGGAGGGCCGGGGAGCTGGGGGTGCGCCGGCGTGCTCACGGTGAGGGGGGGCCGGGGAGCTGGGGGTGCGCCGGCGTGCTCACGGTGAGGGGGGGCCGGGGAGCTGGGGGTGCGCCGGCGTGCTCACAGTGGGGAGGGCCGGGGAGCTGGGGGTGCGCCGGCGTGCTCCCGACGGGGAGGGCTGGGGAGCTGGGGGTGCGCAGGCGTGCTCACGGTGGGGAGGGCCGGGGAGCTGGGGGTGCGCCGGCGTGCTCACGGTGGGGAGGGCCGGGGAGCTGGGGGTGCGCCGGCGTGCTCACGGTGGGGAGGGCCGGGGAGCTGGGGGTGCGCCGGCGTGCTCACGGTGAGGGGGGGCCGGGGAGCTGGGAGTGCGCCGGCGTGCTCACGGTGGGGGGGGGCTGGGGAGCTCGGGGTGCGCAGGCGTGCTGGCTCACAGGCAGCCAGGCAGGTGGGTGCTGCTTCCTCAGTGCCATCGTTTGCTCCACGGATTATATTTCTCACACGCTCTTGAACAGGAGGGGCCTTTGGGGTCACTACATGGCTGTACCTGTGCTGTGCCCTGTTAGATCACTTCTCAATAGCATTGAGCTCAGGGGACCCGTCTTCCGTCTTGTGACATTAATGACTTGCCTCCGGGCTGGCTTCCTGGCAGTCGCTGTCAGCCGCCGTCACTCATTCTTGACTCCTCCACCTCTGGATGCTGGAAGCCCCCCGAGTTCCGTTCTAGGTCCGCTTTTCTGTTCATGCTCATCGCTAGTGAGCTCGTCCTGCCTCATGGCTCCCCGCACCTGGGGTCTCCTAAACGTCCCCGTCTCTCTAATGAGGTGCAGACCACCAATGAAATTGTGTCACTGCTGCCTGGAGGACAGCATCTCAAGCACATGTCTGAGAAGCAGCAAAGTCACCCGCTGGATCTGCGGCGCCCTAACAGCGCCCGTCTCAGCAAACGTGAACTCCCTTCCTCTGGTAACCAGTAATGACCAGTAAAAGCTAGTTGCCAGGGACTTGATCCCAACTCGTGACGAGCCCACACGTGTCACAGTAGGACTGTGCACCATGGGGTTTTCAGTGGCTGCTTTTTCAGAAGTGGGTCCCTAGGCCTTCCTCCAGGCTGCCTCCGAGCGGGCTCAGACCGGCAGCTTTTCCCCTGGTAGCCACGCGCTTCACCATTTGGACCACCTGGGAACTCCTTTTGTGTGAAGGGCTGTGGCTGTTGCTAAGTCGACTTACAGTGACCTCATGTGACACAGAGAACTGCTCTGTTGGGTTTTTCAAGCTGCAGTCGTTAGAAGAGCAGATTGGCGGGTCTTTCTCCACCGGAGCTAGTGGGCAGGTGCTTCACCACTGCGCCACTAGGGCTCCCTGGGAGCTCACCAGGAGAGCAAGGAAGGGTCATGTCACCGAAGGAAACCATGTGTCCCTAACAGAAGTGAACACGGTTGCCACAGATGTCTACTACAGCTGGGGGCTGGCAGATGAAGGGGGAGCCATGGGAGGCCACCTTGTCATCCGAACGGAGAGGGAGGGGCAGGCTTGAGAGAGGAAACAAATGTCCAAGGGCCAGAGAAATAGTCCCCTTTGTAGTGTTTTGCTCTATTATGAAAATAAATAAATGTTGAAGCAATTTAAGAAACAATTTCTTCTCCTTGGAGTGGAACTCTGGCTTGGCTCCGAAATGCTGGCTTTATTGTCTGCCTTCCCTCTGCAGTGCTGCGGGAGCGAGGGTGGGTAAGAGTGTTATTGAGGGAAACAAAAGTTGTCATTTTCCCCATTGTTTGCAGATGGGGGAAGATTGTTGTGTGAGGAACGTGAAAACATAGTTTAAAAGAAAAAGGGAAATAAAAAGCAGACGCTCTTCTTCCTCCCTAGACTCAGACCTACTTTCTTTCAAGGACCATAGGAACGGTGGCACGGAGGGAATGTGCTGCCTGTAAACACTTCTGACTACTTTGGGAAATAGTAGGGACAGTCACCTGTGTATGTGTGTGCTGTGTGTGCGCGTCTCTGTTGTGTATATCTGTCTGTGTGTTGTGTGTGTATGTCTGTGTTTCTGTGTGTTGTCTGTATCTGTGTGTGTGTGTCTGAATCCTTACCTGAGTCAGTCCGAGACCTGGTGCTTCTGTCAGGCTCTAGGAACTGATTCGTTAAAGAAGAGACAGGAAAGCGAGTCAGTGGGTGTTGTGTAACAACCCAGCATTGCCTGGACCCAAGGTGAACTGTGTCTCTTAAGAGTCCAAAGACTCCTGGACCAGCGATCATGACATATGCTTTATTTCGGGGAACTTACGTGTGGGATAGCTCCAGGGTGGTCACTGAATCAGTGCAGTGCCCTGCTGCCACCTAGCAGGAGACACAAGCTTATACCCAGGTTTACTGTTTTTCTCCCAAGTCCTCGGGCAGCTGGCGTTTCCAAGGATGCATGTCCAGGCCCACTTGTTTTTCTTCTTGTTGTTAAGATGTCCCTTGACCTTGGTCGCCAGCCCAGGCACCTTCACCTGACTGTCCCGAGCATGCTCCGGGAAGAGCAGAGCTGAGCCGTCTGGAGGGGATGCGTGTGGCAGTCCTGCTCTGCCCTCTGGGGTCACCGTGAGTCAGAGTCAGCGTGACGGCAATGGGCTCAGAAGTGTTCCAGACGCTGGAGTGTCTCTTGGTCTTTTGGTGCCCTCAGTCTCCTGATGGTGGCTTTCCCGTGGCTGCAGGGCGGCCGGGCAGCCCAGGAAGGGACCGCAGCACCGCCTGCCTGCAGCTTGTTACTTTGCTTTGCTTTCACCACAGAAGGAGCACGTCTGTACTTGGCGTGTCGGCTGATTTTGCTTTTCTTCCCCATTTTCTGAGGGAAGCACCTATCAGGTCCCCTATTTACTCACGATGTGACCCACTTGGTGTGTCGAGCTGTGTCACCACGAGCTAGCTATGAACCCAGAGGGGCTTAGGACTTGGATGGAGATCGTACAAAGCAGCGAGCTTAGAACAGCCGATGCTGAGACACTGTCCATCTGTAGACTTCTCTTTTTGCTTTCATTTTTGTTTTCTTCAAGGGGTTTAGTTTTACGTGGCCAAGCAGAGGACATGAGAATGGATGTTTGGGCAATGCAGAAATAGGATGGAAACCTGGAATGAAGTGATGGGAGACAATCAGTCCATCAGGCCGGGGTGACCAGCATTTTCAGGTAGAGAAGGCAGGGCATAAGGAATGGCAGAGCCTCCTCCTCTGACCACGCAGAGCACTGGTGTGCAGGGTCCTCCCCAGTCAGGAGAGACTGGTAGCGGGCCTGCACAGTGCTTGGCCAAGAGCAGTGACAACTGCAAGTCACCGTCAGGGAAAACCTTAAGTAGTGAACACTCTTGGTGAGCTGACATTGGTAGTGTGTTCAGATACAGCCAGTTTTGGGGCAGAACTGTTTCTGGAACTGCACAGGAAAGCTAAGCCTGTGCTCACCCTGTGACCCAACAGTCACACACCTTGGGACACACCCTGAGAAACACGGTCATCGCCTGCTAGTGATTTGACTGTGAACCTTCATCACAGCCCAGTCATTCCCAACAGCCCATGCTGGAAACACCGTGCATGTGCAGCAGCTGACTGTGTGTTTGTTCATAGCCCAGGTGCTGCTCCTGCTTTCAGACTCTCTATTCTCACTCTGCTTTGATGCACGTTAATTACTAAGTCTTGCTATGGGCAAGGCTTAGCGAAATTTATAAGTGAAGGAGAAAGAGCGTCATTTTCAGTGGTGGGGACTTACCCAGCCTGAATCAGTTCCTGGCTGTGGCCTCCTTGTAACGGAATATGGAAGCATGCCATTCAGGGGAAGCTCCTGGGTGCACTCCGGCCCCTTCCCAGATGGGCAGTGGAGAAGAAGTCTCCAGAGCCCTGTGCTGTTCATCGTCAGCCCTGCCCCACGATTCGCTACTGGTCACAGCTCAGGCGTGTCTGCTGTCTCGACTCGAAGTCTCTCGGCAGCTAACAGTTTGATCTGCACTGTGTCCGAGCTTCCAAGAGCTGAGAAAGACTTCAGCACCCAGAGGAACAACCAGGCTGTGAATTGTGTGTATGTTGCTTTGCTGATTTATACAGTTGTCCCTTGGTGTCTGTGGGGATTGGTTCCAGGACCCCGGCAGACACTGAGATCCTCCAGCGCTCAAGTCCCTGGTAAAAAATGGCATAGCGTGTGCACGTGACCTGTGCGCACCCTCCCGTCTATTCTACATCATCTCTGGACTGCTTGTAATAGCTAATACAATGTAAATGACATATAAATTGTGGTTACACTGTATTGTAGGCCTAACTACATCGTGCATGTCAGCAGTAACATGGTTTTGTGAGTGTTTTTAGTTCACAGTTGGTTGGCTCTGGATGCAGAACGCACAGATGCGGAGGGCTGACTGTACCGTCATCGTGTAACGAGCTCGTCACACTCGAGCATTCAGTACCTGTGTGGCGCCTCTATATAACTTAATACCAAACCGTTCATAATGTCTTGCCGCTCTGTTTGAAACATTGCATGAGGAAATTAAAAGCAAACCACATGGCATCTCCAGCCTGAGATGTGTAACTTTGGGCTGTGAGTGTGGGCACGCTGAAGACCGCGTGCTGCTTGGGAGAGCTGCACCTGACGCGTGGCACGGAACTCGGTGAGAGGTGTAGCCAGCCTGTTTGGGTCAGACCTGTATCCCTTGCCCCCGTTTCAAATAGGAAAAGGGAAAGAAGTGCTAGCTAAATACAGGCATCTCCTGCTTTTTCAAAGTCCGCTTCATGCCACTCACTTTCAGGAACGGCCCGGTTAGTGCCTGTTTGCACTAACTGAAAGAAATATGAAGAGGGTTTTATGAGAAAAGGTGAAAAACAGAAACAGCCTTCAGAATTTGTTTTGCAGCCACCAAAGGGCAGCGCACGCCCCGAACAGACAGAGTGGTGTCACCAGGCTCCGTCCCTGAGAATGGCACTTGGCATTCCTGCTTTTCTGGACGGTGGTGCAGTGGCTGGCAGCTCAGCTGGTAAAACTCGAAGGTTGGCAGTTCAAATCCACCAGCTGCTCCTTGGAGACCCTGTGAGGCAGTTCTGCTCTCTCTCTAGTGCTACTGTGCTTGTGGTCGACCAAAACGGTTTCCTCTTTAGTGTTGTTTTAGGATTTCTTTATTATTTCTTAGATCATTTTCTGAGTCTTGGAGTGCTCATAAAGCTTTCCCATGTTCAGTGAGTGATGACTGCGTCTTCCCTTCATGCCAGTGTAGCTCATGAAAGGTTTCATATGAACACCGTGTTTTGGGATGGGGGGAAACCTGTGTTAGGAAACTGGGCAGGAGGGATTTTTTTTCCACAGGCTTTAATCATGTGTTTATAATCAGGGACCATTTGGAACATTAGTTTTTGAATAAATATTGAATGAATGAATGATTATTGATATTTAAAGACTGGAAATTCATGTTTTTAAAACAACAGCAACAAAAACCTGTTGCTATTGAGTTGATTTAGATTCCCAGTGACCCTAAAGGACACGGTAGAATTGCCCTATAGGATTTCCAAGCAGTGGCTGGTGGATTCGAGCTGCCAGCCTACAGACTGGAATTGTGTCCAAAATACTGCAAATGATTGAAACTGGAGGTTATATGAGTACTGACTGCATGATTAAATTATTTGTATTGATAGATGTTCTTTGTTTAAAAGCCCAAATGCACATTGTTAATCTAACTGCAGCAATATTTTTAGTGAGATCAGTGGCTGCATTTTGTTTGTTACTGTTAAGGCTGTTCTCTAAGGCTGTTGGTGCTTCTCTGGGTGAGAGGGAGGTGTGTTGAGGAGTCTAGAGGAAGCCTGGTCAGTCTGGATTTCAGAGTTAGCAGGGATGCCAGACCTGCACCTTTCCATCAGTGTCTTTCTCCAAATTGCGTGTCACCATCTGTGACTTTGGAGACAGGTTATCAGTGACGTCCTTGACCCAGTACCGCTGTCCTGTTTGCAGAGCCAAGCTTAGAAGATGCTGTGTGCTTTTTTGTTGAAAAATCCATCAGTGAACAGATAAGGCCTTTCCAGAAGCCACAAGTCAGAATTGTAGCTGTTCCCGTACTGTTTTAAAATCTTGAAGAGGAGGCAGAAGGCCAGGTGGCCCCTTCCACACCCATGAAATGATCTAAATTTCCGGGGCATAAGGGAGACTAAGTCTTTCAATGCATCTTCCTCTTTGTGCAGACTGAGAACAAAAGCGACACACATTTCCTGAGGTCACTGACCAGACCCCCGCCCCGTGGACCTGGTACCATCTTCAGAGGACCTGGGCTAGCTGCGGGAGGGTAAACAAGGTCCTCAGGATTTCTGGTTGGAGTTTCAAGTAACTGAATCCTCTTTGACTGGTTTCAAGCTTAACTGGCCTCATCTGGCATTTTGTGTCAGTCCGCGGCCTCTAGACCCCCTCGCATGGTTAGTCATGTTGGGAGCAGGGTGTTGTGTGTTTGTTGTGGTTAGGTGCTGTTGAGTCCATTGTGACTCCTGGTGATGCCCCCTAGGGTTTCCTTGGTTTTGATCTCCATGGGAGCAGACCACCAGATCAGTCTCAAGGAGCCATTGGGTGGGCCTGAAGCACCAGCCTTTTGGTTAGCAGCTGAGTGCTTAACTGCTGTGCTACCAGGGCGCCTAATGTTCAGTACTTGTGCTGACTTATTTATTAAGTGAAAGTTTACAATCCAGGCCAATTTTCCATAAAAAACCTTGAGTACCTGCATACCTTTGACTCTGTCTGCTCCTCTCACACTGTGACAGCACACTCTTTGTTTTCACTCTTTGCTTCTAGGATCTGCTCAGCCAACACTGTCCCCTCCTCCCCACCCTCTTCCCTACTTTCTAAGAAGAAACCAGTAGGACAGCCTCATATGTATATTGGATCATCAGGTAGACACACCACCCGCATCACTCTGTGCCCCGGGTCCACTCCATTCTTTGTCTTAAGTGTTGGTCTCAGTACTGGTCTCAGCTCTGGGCCAGCAGCAAGCCAAGAAGCCCTGTTCTCAGGGGATCCTCCAGGTTATCAGACCATCAGTTCTGGTCTTTAAATAGAGTTCTAGATGCGCACACCTCTTTTTTCTCCTGCTACACCAGAAACTCCACCTTGTGTCCCCTACGAGGGATGTTTTTGGTGGTGACTGGGCACCCCCTGGTTCTTCTGGTCTCGTGCTGATGTTGTCTGCCAGTCACATGGGTCCTTCTGTCTCCTAGACTCATCTTCCCTCGTGTTCTGATGTCCTCAGTTGTCATGTGTTCCAGGTAGGTTGGCACCAGATGATGTTTCTCAGATTCCAGCTTGCTGGAATTTAAGACACCAGATGCCACTCACAAATATGGGGTGCAGAAGACCCTTAGAAAATGCGCAGACTTAGTTTTGACTGACTGTTTTGTCTCTCTTGCCCGGGCCAGGTTCAGAGCCATTGCTGCCATGACCTTGCTGAGCGGGTGATGGGTCTGGTGGTGCTGGTGTTAAAGTTGGTGTTAAGTTGGCTAGACCAGTTGTCCTGCCGTCAGTTCCAAGTCATGGAGACCCTTTGTGTGCAGAGCAGAGCCGGAAGGTTTTCAAGGCCGAGACCTTTGGGAGGCGAATTGCCACCCCTCTCTTTTGTGGTACCTCTGGGTGGGTTCAAACTGCCGACCTTTCAGCTAGTGGCCGAGTGCTTAATGGTTTGTACCACCTAGAGACTATGTAGGGTTCATTAGATCAGAGAGGTGGGCTTGCCAGAACCACTCCCCTGGCAATCAGGACTTTGGACAGAGGCTTTCTGTTTAGTCTCTAGAGGCCAATTGAGAGGGGAAGTGTGGGGAACCCAGCGTGGGGTCGGCCAGGTTTGAGACGCTTGTGGGAGACTGAGGAAGCTCGTGTGCAGGAGAAGCAGAGAGGCTCCGTCGCTTGTCTACAGGACAACAGACCGAGAAAGGAGCTGTCTGTAGTGAAGTACTGTTCTCATCCCAGGCTCAATGAGCTCCAGTTGTGCTTTGACGGCTGAGGTGTTTGAGGTGCCCCTGTGTGCTTCCAGTAAGTCCTCTGTGTGCCCCTGCAAGCCGACTCCCTCTGTGCCTTGCCAACAAAATGACATCTGGCCAAGCTGAGTGGATCCCAGGAGAAGCCTCTGCTGCCCGCCTTACCCACCCAGCTCAGTGGCCGTCTCCTGGGCAGGCTCCTGTCCATCCTCTCTGGATTCTCTCTGCAGTGGGCAGGCTCCAGGCCACCTGCCGTCTGCCTAGAATACAGCTCCGCGGGATTCTGGTTGTCTGACGCCTCCGTCCAGAGGACTGAGTTCGTTTGGCTTGGTTGACTGCCGATGGCAGGGCGTTTTAACGAATACGCTGAGCGAGTCATCACGCAGCCCGTCTTCCTGCACAGTCATCAGAGAGGCCGTGCTTACAGGAAAGGAGGGCAGATATTCATCCAGACACACGTCAGCCTTCCGATGAGGTGTGTAGGGATCAGTCATGTAAAAAGTACGTGTAACAGTAATCGTCGTGAGCTGGAACTGATTGCCGGGAGTCAGTTCTGCCTCATGGCATCCTCGTGGGTATCTGAGTAGAACTGTGCTCTGTCGAGTTTTCAGTGACTGATTTTTTGGAAGCAGAGCTCCAGGCCTTTCTTCTGAGGCTCCTCTGGGTGGACCTGAACCTCCAGCCTTTCAGGTGGGTCGACCGTTTGTACCACCCAGAACTCCAGCACTGTATCAATGCTATATACAACAAACAGAGGCAGGGCGAGGAGTGCTTACTTGTCTACGCTGAGAAATTTGGAGGACAGTTGCTTAGCCAGTCAACTGGAAGAGATCCATACCTACGCCCGTTCCCAGGAAAGGTGATGTAACAGAACAAGGCAGTTATTAAACAGCATTGTTAATATCACATGCAAGTAACTTTATGCTGAAAATCATTCAAAAACAACATATATAATACTATGTTAACACCATGGTATTATTGTTATAGTACCATGTAAACACAGTGTAATGTTATTTTCACAAAATGTTTGTGAAATGTATACACAGATAGGTAATGCTATTTTATAGGTCATGTCAAATTTTCCTTACTGATGACAAAATGCACCACCCCTCTGGAGAAGCTCCAAGAGGGGCTTGGAAGCCACGCAGCCCTGGTGTCGGGTGCCTCTTTGGTGCTCCGTTTTGCTACGGGAAATATTTAAGGGTCCTTAAAGAAATACCACTTCCTTTGTCATAAAAACAACATGGCAGAGAACAATGCCAGGATACAGAGTGCACTCTGACTTTAGGAACCAGCTGCCACCAAGTTGACGGCCACTCCTGACGACGCTGTGTGTGTTACTGTAGACCTGCACTCCACAGGATTTTCAGTAAGTAGTTTTTCAGGGTAGACTGCCAGGTCTTTCTTCCAAGGTGCTTCTGGGCAGACTCAGACAGCAACCTTCAGGTGTGCAGTGAGTGCATTAACCACTTGCATCACCCAGGACTCCTGGGCCTTACGTTGATTCTCTAGAATAAGAGGTACAGTCGTCAGAAAGGAAAGAGTCACCTGACCTCAGACTGGCTGCATACTGGGGAAACTTCCAGAGGTCCATCACAGACGCAGGCCTGGGCATGCGTGCTTCATGCCCCTTCCTCACAAGGTTACCCTGAATCTGCAGATTTGTGGCCAGTCTGGCTGCTTTTGGGGGTCCTGACCGTGCCCAGTGGCATCATCACCTATCTCTGGAGAACTGATTCATAAAGCGCGTGAAAACTGTGAGGCAGGCTGTTTGCTGAAGGCTGGAGGTGACCTTGGGGGCAGACCGAGTGAGTGGTTGCTCCCATCTGCCCCTCCGCTCGGTCACGTGTTGAGGATCAGAGGCTTAGAGGACAGTCGCCCCGCTGTCTTATCCATCTTTCAGGGTCCTTCCTCCTGGACTACTTCAGTTTCTGAAGATAGACAGCAGCCATAGGCAATATTTATAGCTAATCTGGATAATGCTGCAGCGAAAGAATTATAACGGTCTCGATTCAGCCTACTGGGGCAGGTGCTGTCTCAAATTTATGTCTGTCTCCTTTAGTAAATCTGTCGTAAAAGCAGGCTCTTGTCTGCCTCCTCAGGATCCAGTCCTCCCTCTCTTGATGCTGATTTTCATATGCTGCATGTTACGTTCGTGTGTGTGTCTTGTGTCTCCATGTGTATAAGTGTGTTTTGTCACCCTTGAAAAGAGTAAACATCTACTCAGGCTTAGGACTTTACTAGATAGTTACTCAGTGAGCCCTGGTGGTGCAGTGTCGAAGTGTTTAGCTGCTCACCAAAAGGTCAGCAGTTCAAATCCACTAGCCAACCCACAGGAGAAGCAGCTGAAGATCTGCTTCCATAGGAATTACAGTCTAGGAAACCCCATGGAGCAGCTCTGCTCTGTCCTGTAGGGTCACTACAAGTTGGAATCTACTCGACAGCACCTGACAATAGTAGATATTTAGTCATATTCACACAACACGCGGGACCTTCCTTAAATGCAGCTTCAGCTGAATGGACTCAGACGAGGTCATCAGGGCGTAGTCTCGCTCCTCTTATCTCTGCCCTCTGCAGCAGTATGCCAGCTGGTGTGCTGTTTACCAATTCCAGGTCTCACCACCTATGTGATTATCCGTCTTTGAAGGGAAATAGATGTCTTTATCTGACAATTCGCACACCAAGTCCTGGAATTCACACTTTTGGGACTGATTGGCATTCCTGGCATTGTGGGCAGGGGCTGGGATTATACCGTCTGTCAAAGAGTGAGTTGAGTGGATATACTGAACAGAGGACTTCAGCTAGAGGAGGAGGGTAAGCCCCACCCGCTAAACCTGAGACCGTGAGAGCAAGGAGACAAAAATAAAGTGTGGTGCTGTGAACAGAACAGGCCAATCAAACAGCAAAAACCATCACTACAGAAAGGATCATTCCAAACGGGCTGTTCTTGCTTTCTAAGATGTTGTATATTTTATCAGAAGTGGTTTCTTCTTTCTGTTTGGGGGCAGGGGAAAAGAGAGAGAGAGAGAGAAACAAAAAACTGGATTTAGCTTCCTAGCTAGCTAGATGAGCGATTGATTGGGCTCAGTAGATACAGATGATAGCTAGGACAGATGCAGTAAGCTCAGGAGACAGTCATGTCTGTGCTGCACCCCGACACACTATGCTAATGTTATCATCGTCTGTGTGTCTGGACCAGGTCAGGATGGACAGCACATTTTCACTGAAGCTGGCCTCTCCTCCCTTGGCCCCTTGGTCCACGCTGGTTACCACGCACTGGTTTGGATTCTGTGGAACATTCCACAGGGTTCCGTGTAGTTTGTTGTATTTTGAAGGGGAGTGACCACCAGAGCATATCCAGGATGCCTTTCTGTGCTGTCTGTCACAGCTCATCACTCCCAGCTGGTTCCTGAGAAGTTGGACAACGCTGTGGCGGTGCCTGACAACTCCACACAAGGCTGGGGTTGTGCCTGGTTCCCTTGAGAGACAAGGTGAGCACTGCTAGGACTGTTTTATAGTCCAGAGCTGGTTCAACTTACGGAGGGAAAAAGAAGCAGACAACCGACGTTCTGTTCAAGCGGAGGGATGTTACACAATTGAGGATGAGTTCAGCCTGAGTACAGCCTTGAGCCGCCTCCAGTGGAGGCAAGGCCAACTCTTTAAAAAAGTTAGAAACTCTAAGTGTGGCAGTGAGAATCAAAAATCTGAACATATCTACCA
Organism: Heterohyrax brucei; assembly: GCA_028571685.1. Taxonomy (NCBI): domain Eukaryota; kingdom Metazoa; phylum Chordata; class Mammalia; order Hyracoidea; family Procaviidae; genus Heterohyrax; species Heterohyrax brucei. The sequence goes on along the minus strand of CM053160.1, from coordinate 4,824,318 downwards.
CATTTCTTGAGGATAAAAATAGATTTTCTCAAAGAAGACCCAGAAAGAGGGCCCTGAACTTTGATTTCAAGCATCCTTTCGACTCCTATTTAAAGACAGATAGGATCACTGGAAGGCAAATCAAAAGCCCTCAGATGTCAAGTTCTGATGCCCAAACCACTGTAAGGCCATCTTACAAGAATGTAGGGCAACCCAATTTTAAGCCAGTAACAAGTGTGGGAGGAAATGACGATCTTCAGGGCACTCTAGACCAGCTTTCCATGGAAGCTGAGGGACAGAAGGGTGTGGGGCGCAGACAGGAAAGCAGTTCCTGGAGTCTGGAGCAGAGACATGGGGCAAGTCCTGAACTACAGAGGGGAGCTCACTCAGTTCTCTGATGGAAACCTGGTGAAGACAGCGGGCAGGCCTGTGGTCCTTGGAGAGTCAACGCAGATGGTAATGACTTGCAATTGGCTATGAGACGCGAATCAGAAAACAGAAAACACTTGCATTCTGCGTCTAAAGCCACTCCTCCTTTAATATCCCTGAGAAGGAAAGACAAGAGCGATACAACAGGGACTCTGAATTCAAATTAAAATCCTCAAATGGAGCAAACATCTTTGCAGTCAGAAAATGAAAAACTGGAAAGTGGGATTTGAAAACTAAAAGCTTCACAGAAATTTCAAATCCTGCCTGAACTACATGGCCATAAAAACGACCCCACTGCCATAGAGTTGACTCATCGTGACAGGGTGGAACCGCTCTTTAGAGGTTCCAAGGAGCGCCTGCTGGATTTGAGCAGCAGGGCTTTTGGTTAGCAGGCCAAGCGCTTAACCACCGTGCCCCAGGGTTGTTAAGAACACTGAAGACTACACAGTAGGATACCTTATGGAAGGGCTTTCACATGTGAAGGGGACATTGTCTGAAGCCCGTGAAACTGGTAGCCATTCCTCTAAGTATCTCAAGAAAACCTAAAGGTGGCCAAAGTCTTTGAAGATAAATTAAAACGAACCTCATCTTCTTCCTTTTTTTCTTCTTCTTTAATATAAATGCCATGTTTTTCTCTTGTGGAAAAAGAAAAATTCAAACATACTGGCTGGAGCAATGAGAGAAAGCTCAGTGATTCAAGAAAGCCAGTGTTCAGCCCAGACGCTGACTTGCCAGATGTGACTTCCCATCTGAGCTTTCACCAAATGGTCCTCGTGTCTCTACAGTTCCAAACTCAGCCCTGGGGTGATGTCTGGGATGCTGGGGACCGCCTGGATGACCAGGCTCAGCTCAGACAGGGATGGACCACTGAGGAAGGAACCAGGTCTGTTTCTTGCCTGCACTGCTGAAATTCAGCAGAAAACAGTGTCCTTTTGGGAAAAATCTTTGTAGGTATATAATTTTATGCTCTCTAATTTATTTGTGAGGGTCAGGGAAACATAATATTTTATGATAAAAATACATACAGCAAAAATATACAGCAATTCAAGTTTCTAGATGTACAATTTAGTGACACTCATGTCTTTCTTAGAGTTCTGCAGCCGCTGTCACCCTCCTTCTCTGACTTGTTCCTCCCCCTTTACTATAAACTCACTGCCCCCTGGGCTTCCTTTCTAATCTGTCCAGTTGCTGTGGTCAGTTTGACCCCACAGAGAGAGACCTTCAAAGAGCACAGCGCTCAAAGGCAGACAGTCTTCACTAGTTAAGCTGAACTCTGGTTTGGTTTGAAGAAGACTTCAGGGGGCATTTTTGGCTTAAGGTTTAAAGAGTATCTCATGGCATCTGTCTCAAGGGTTCATCCAGCCTCCGTGACTCCAGAAAGTCCATTATAGTCTGAAATTCTGTTCTGCATTTTCAAGGGAGAGTGATTTTAAACAAGGAACTCTCTGACATTACAGCTGTGACTACCAACTAGGGGTGAGAATACAGTTGTCCTTAGTTCTTGAAAGGAAGTGGACAGGACAACAGCAGTGCTCAGATGTATTGCTCAGTGGTCTGCATGCTGAGCACCTGGGTAGTTCTGCACAGATTGCTTCCTGTCGTTACTCTTGTTAGGTGCCGTAGAGTCGGTGGTGACTCAGAGACCCCGTGTACAACAGAAAGAAGCACTACCCGTCTTGTGTGTCCTCACAATTATCATTATGCTTGAGGCCATGGTTGCAGTCATTGTGTCGGTCCATCTCATTGAGGGTCTTCCTCCTTTTCATTGATTCTCTCCTTTACCAAGCATGATGTCCTTTTCCAGGGACTGGTCTCTCCTGATGACACATCCAAAGTATGTGAGAAGTCTTGCCATCCTTGCCTCTAGGGAGCATTTGAGCTGTATTTCTTTCAAGACATATCTGTTGATTCTTCAAGAGAGTCCATGGAATACTCAATATTCTTGGCCAACACCGTAATTCAAAGGCATCAATTCTTTTCAGGTCTTCCTTATTCATTGTCCAGCTTTCACCAGCATATGAGGCAGCTGAAAACCCCATGGCTTGGGTCAGGTGCACTTTAAAGTGGCATCTTTGCTTTTCAACACTTTGAAGAGGTCCTTTGCATCAGATTTGCCTAAGGCAGTGCATTATTGATTTCTTGACTGCTGCTTTCATGGCCATTGATCATCGATCCAAGTACAATGAAATCCTTTACTTGAAAATTCCCTGTTTATCGTGATGGGGCTTACTGGTTCATTTGTGAGGATTTCTCTCTTCTTGGTGCTGAGATGTAATCCATACTGAAGGGCGTAGTCTTTCATATTTGTCAGTAATCAGTAAGCCAAGTTATATCATCTGCATATGGCAGGTTGTTTAATGAGTCTTCCTCCAATCCTGATAACACTTTTCTTTTTCATATAGCCCAGCTTCTCAGATGATTCGCTTAACATACAGATTGAATAAGTATGGTGAAAAGATACAACCCCGACACAACGCCTTTCCTGACTTTAAGTGAGACTGCATTATTTTTTGAGCAACTGCCTCAAGGCCTAAGTATGCATTCCTTGAGAGCACAAATACCGTGGAATTCCCATTCTTCACAAAGTTGTCCATCATTTGTTAAGATCCATACAGTCAACTGCCTTTGCATTGTCAATAAAACACTGGTAACTGTCTTCCTGGTATTCTGTACTTTCAGCCAGGATCTTTTGGATATCAGCAGTGATGCTCCTTGTTCCACATCGTCTTCTGAATCCTGCGTGAATATCTGGTCCTTTATTGTCAATGTGCTGTTACGGCCACTTCTGGATGAACTTCAGCAAAGGTGTACTTGTGTGTGGTGTCAGTGATACTGTTCCGTAATTTTCTCCTTCCTTTGAATCGCCTTTCTTTGGAATGGGCACAAATGCAGATCTCTTGCAGTTGGTTCGCTATGAAGCTATCTTCCGACTTTCTTGGCACAGATGAGTGAGCACTTCACGCACTGCATCCATTTATTGCAACGTCTGAGCTGACATTCCCTCAGTTCGTGGAATTTTGTTTCCACCAGTCCCCTCAGGGCAGCTAGGGGCTCTTCCTCTGGTGTCCTTGGTTCCTGAGCACACTACCTTCCCAAATGGTTGGACCTTGACCAGTTCTTTTTGGTATGGTGACTTTGTGTATTCCTTCCATCTTTTTTTTGATGCTTCCTGTGCTGTTTAATACTTTCCCTGTAGAATCTGTCACTATAGCAACTCAAGACTGGAATTTTTTCAGTTCTTCCAACTTGAGAAATGCTAAGCATGTTCTTCCCCTTTGATTTTGTATCTTTGAATCTTTGTCCAGGTCACTACAATAGTGACCTTGTCCCCTCAAGCTGCCCTTTGAAGCTTCCTGCTCAGCTCTTTCATGTCGTCATTTCTCCCATTCACTTTGTCTGCTCAGCAGTCGAGATCAACTTCAGAGTCTCTTCTGAGATCCACTGGGGTCTTTCCGTTCTGTCTTTTTAATAGCCTTTTACTTTCTTCGTGTGTGCCTTCATGTATGAAAGCCTTGATGTCATTGCACAACTCTTCTAGTCTTTGATGATTAGTGTTCAGTGTATGACATCAGTCCTTGTGAGGGTCTGTAAATTCAGGTGGGATGTACTCAAGGTTGTAGTTTGGCTCTCATGGAATTGTTCAAACTTTCTTCAGCTTGCGCGGGAAGAGCTGATGGTCTGTGGTCTAGTTGGCCCCTGGCCTTGTTCTGACTGATGACATTGAGCTTTTCTATCATCTCTTGCCACACATGTGGTTGGTTTGAGTCTCTTATAGTCCGTCTGGCTATGTACATGTGTGTAGTCACTAACTATATTTGTGAGAAAAAGTATCTGCAGGGAAGTTGTTGGTCTTACAAAAGTCCATCATGCAGTCTCTGGCATTATTTCTATCACCAAAGTCATATTTACCAACTTCCAATCCTTCTTGTTTCCAACTTCCACACTGCAGTCCCGGATAATTATCTAGGCATCCTGTTTGCACTCTTGATCAATTTCAGATGGTAGAAGTTGATAAAAATCTTTAATTTCTTCATCTCTGGCTTTAGTGATTGCTGCCCGTTTTAGTCATCTAGTGTTGCGGTAACAAAGAGGCTGCAAGTAGATGGCTTTAAAAAGAGAAATTTTATTTGCCATAGTCCAGTATGCTGAAAGTCTAAATTCAGGGTATCAGCTCCAGGGGAAAGTTTTCTTTGCTGGATCTGGAGGAAATTCCTTGTTGTCAGTTGTCCCCTGGACTGGAAGCTTCTGAGACACAGGAACCTCGGTCCTTTCCAAAGGATGTGCTTAGCTCCTGCCACTGCTTCTTGGTGGTGTGAGGTCCCTGAGTGTCTCTGCTGGCTTCTTTGTGTCTCGGGAGATTGCTTGAAGGCACAAAACGAGCTCGCGCCGTGAGCTGTGCCCCACCGGCGCTGGTGCTGCCCGCTCTGCTCCATCAACTCCACGGAGGCAGGATTTACGGTGGGGGGACGGCCCACCTCGCCGGGAGTCACAGCCCAGCTAAATGGCAGCCACAGATGTTTTTGGGAACACAGTTCAATCCATGACACTACCTGCTTGAATAATAGTCGTATCTTATAGGCATATGGGTATCGTCCTATCATTGACAGAGTCGTACTTCAGGATAGATCTTGAAATGTTTTATTTTTAACAATGAACACGATGCCATTTCTCTTCAATTTGTCATTCCCAGCACAGTAGACGATATGATTGTCTGATTCAGAATAGCCAATACCTGTCTACTTCACGTCACCATTGCCGAAGATAGCACTGTTTATGTGTCGCATTTCATTTTGAAGATTGTCGATTCTCCTAGGTTCATACTTGATTACATTTTGTGTTCCGAGTATTAATGGGTATTTGCAGCTCTTTCTTCACACTTGAAGTCATGCCATGTTCACAGATGAAGATCCAGAAAGCTGGACTGTGTCCAAGTCAGTAGTTCAGCCCTCCTTTGAGGAGGCAGATCTTCTCCCATCCTATTCTGAGTGCCCTCCAGCCTGGCACTGCGTCAGTGTTCCGCTGCTATTCACAAGGCTTTCTCTGGCTAGTTCTCTGCAGAAGCAGACTGCCACGTTCCCCCTCCTCCTTTGTCTTAGTCTGGAAACTTTGCTGAAACCTATCCACTGAGTGTGACCCTGCTGGTGCTTGAAATCCTGGTGGTCAGGCTTCCAGTATCACAGCAACGTGCAAGCCACCATTATGACAAACTGAGACGACTTGTGGTGGCAGTTTGTGATTGGCCCCGCCACTGTCGGTGTCTGGTCTGCTCCCTCTTTCCCCCCCTCTGACAACTAACTCTTCCGTCAGCACACCACAGAAGCCATGGGTCTTTGTCTATGCTCTTAAGGCTAGCTGGTTTTTACCCTTTCCTCTAGCGTCTTAGGGCTTTTGCTTGGTAGTGGAAGAAGTCTTGGGAGCAGGTGGCTGTGTGTTTGTCCCGCAGACCACCTCTGCATGCCTAAGCCGCAGAAGAGTACGTCGTGGCCAGGGCCCAATCATTTCCCAGAGCACCCAGTGGAGATGCAGGACAGAAGCTTCCTCATGCGTGGGTCTGGGCCCAGCTATTGCAAACTGACATGCTAGTTGATGCCTGAGCTGTAAACCATCTGTTGTAATTCTGGCTGATTGTTTCTTACCTGCCAGCAACTAGTTTTATAAAGAGATGCAGGGGAAGAACTAAGCCCTGACTACATTAATAAGCCCTAAAATTTAGGGCCATCTAAAGCCTAGTAAACCCTTGGACCTAGTGTATTTTTATGCAAACAACATGCACCTTCTACTTTTGTTTCCCAACCCTGCCCTGTCCCCTTGAGGTACTTCTATAAGTGCCTCTATGCCAATTTTGTTTTTTACATTTGCTGTAAAAAAATAATAAATCTGGTGGGGGAGGGTGGTTTGGCAAACAAACCCAAAAGGCATGTGCTATTTGTGTATAAATACTGTACATATGAGCTAAAACAAGTCTAAAAAAATGGAACCACTTGGAGTAGGGTTTCTCTTTCACTTGCATCCTGGGAGGTGTGGTGGATTTGGAAGGAAAGCCACTAGCTCACACTGCAGCCTGTCCTCTGGTCTACGTCCCGTCCCCAGAACCTATCCCCTTGTCTACTTGTTGTCTTCAGAGCCTGTCCCCTGGTCTACTACCCACCCCCAGAGCCTGTCCGCTGGTCTACTACCTGCCCCCAGAGCCTGTCTCCTGGTGCACTACCTGCCTCCAGAGATTGTCCTCTGCTCTTCCTACCCCTAGGGCCTGTCGCTGGCCTTCTTCCTGCCTCCAGAGCCTGCTGCCTCTTCTACTAGCCACCCCCAGAGCCTGTCCGCTGGTCTATGTCCCCACCCCCAGAGCCTGTCCCCTGGTCTGCTTCCTTCCTCAGAGCCTGTCCCCTGGTCTGTGTCCCATCTCCAGAGCCTGTCTGCTGGTTGACTTCCTTCCTCCAGAGACACACTTAGGCCTGCTATGCACACACACCTGGCACTCCCGGCGTTGGTGCCCCTCATGACTTTCCATTGTGACCTAGGAAGGAATCAGGACAAGTTGCCTTTGCAGCGTGAGGGAAAAGGACCACCCGGAAAGCTGGGCCTCTGAGACTCGGACCCTAACAGCTTTTGTAGCTTCCGGAACTCCACAAGGACAAACTTCAGCACGTTTCTGTAAAAGGAAATAAGTAGAGAGAAAGACTTTTGGGGAAGGTTTTTTACTTTCTTGGGATGTGACATAATCAAATTGGATTCTACGTGAAGTAAAACCTCAATGACAGGCTGCAAAACTCAGAAATTTGCAGCCAGAAGGTACACTGGCTGATATATCAGGAAAAAGATGTTTTAAAGAGACAAAGAGGGTATTGATTTATAGTAACCCTCCTGCCCTCCCCGTGCCATTTACTGTCACAGATTTCTGAGCAATCAAAAGCTATTTTCCTAAGCACTGTTTCCAGCTCTGCTAAGAGGACTGCCCACACTTTTCCGGGGTATGCAGACAGCCTCATCTGCAGCCCATCAAGCCTGAGAAGGAAAACACTGGGCTGAGCAGAACGTGTGATGAGTGTGCAGCAGTCTCTTCCACTGCCACTGGGAGACACAACTCTCTCCAGGTCTGGGGAAGCTTTGGCTGGCGTTCATCCCGCAGGAAAACAATGCAGTCTTTTTCTCAAGTTCTTCTTGTTTGCTTTGTATTTTGATCAGTCTCTGCCGTGTAAAAATGGAGATATCTTTAAAAAAAAAACTCTTACAATGACTCTAAAACCTTTCTGTTACATTTTGGACAGCGAAGAATGAAAGCAATAGTGTATGTTTCTTTGTTTCTTATCTACAAAGGAAATTTTTTTTTTTTTAATCACTGCAGTGCTATGTTTCTATCAGAAGATTTATTTCTATTTTAATTAAAAACATAAACTCAGAAAAACACTTAGGCCAGTAGCGAAGGGCTCCTTTTGCTCTGGTTGGGTGGACATCCAGTGGGTGCCGTGAGTAAATGCCAACTCATGGTGACCCCGGGTGTCGGAACACGGCACCTTCAGTGGCTGGTGTTTTGCGAGGAGAGTGCTGGGTTCTTCTTCGAGGCAGCTCCGCATGAACCTGCCTCTCCAGCCTGGTGGTTAGCAGCTGAGTGAGTTCACGGTTTGGTTAGCAGCTGAGTCCGCACTTTGGCTAGCTGAGTGAGTTAATGGTTTGGTCAGCAGCTGAGTGAGTTAACAGTTTGGTTGAGTGAGTTAGTGGTTTGGCTAGCAGATGATTTCACAGTTTGGTTAGCAGCAGAGTGAGTTAACACTTTGACTGGCAGCTGTGTTAATGATCTGTACCACCCAAGGGCGTGATGGGCAGTCACAGGTGGTAAGTAATTTATTGGTTCATTTTGGTCCTTTGCTAAGTTTGCTGCAGAATTGAGTTTGTGGTCCCACCTTAGGAAACCACACGTTACAGTGGCTGAGGAGCTGGAGGGGTCCCCGGGTCATGCCGACGGTTCCTGAGCTCGGCTGCCACCCAGAGGTCGGAGGTTCAGGTCTCCCCAAAGGCACATTGAAAGAAAGACCAGGCCATCTGATCTACTTCTGAAAATCTAACCATTGAAAGCAGCTGTTTAAAAATACGTATTTTATTGGGTTTTAGGTGAAAGTTTACACCGCAAATTAGATTAACATTTAGTAATTTTTATACGAGACTGCTCCGTGACATTGGTGACGCTTTGCGCAGTTTGGGAGCAGGATCTGTGCCACCCTTGTGTTTGTTCTCTTCCCGCTCATCCGGCTTCCCTGCCCGTCCTTACGTTCTCATCTCTGTTTGGGGGTAAATGTTGGCCATTTGGTCTCATGTAATTGACTGTTTTAGGGAGCGTAATACTTACAGGTGATGCTGTTTATTTCTTTAGCCATTCTATTATTTGGCTGCAAGGTGACCCCAGAAAGAGCTTCAATTCCAAGTTCAAAGCGTGCCTTAGGTGACAGTCTTGGGGGTTCCTCTAGTCTTCATTGGTTCAGTAGGTCAGGCCTCTTTTAGGAATTTTTCTCCTGTTCTATCAGGGACCTCCTGCTGTGTTCCTGGTCAGAACAGTCAGATGGGGCAGCTGAGGACCATGTACTTCTGGTGTCAGGTCAGAGGCTATAGTTCCTGCGAGGTATTAGTCCTGTAAACTAGTTTCTTCTTTGAACCTTTAACTTCCTTCCTTCACTTTTGCTCCATATGAGGGGTGACCAAGAGCTGTATCTTAGACCCTAGGTGCTGCTCCCCAAACTGGAATGTAGAATGTTATCTTTATGAACTGTGTTATGCCAATTGACTAAGCTGTTCACCAAGACTGCAGTCCCAAGCCTTTTGACCCAGCAGACCAGTCCCATGAGTTGTTTGGCTGTGTCTAAGAAGCCTCCATAACTGTGGCCCCTGTGTGGTTTATTCTCTGTGTTGGCATATATGCAGCACACGCAAAAGTGTGTACACATGCCTGAACATGCAACATTCTTGGGCTCCCATGTGCCTTCCTAGACACCCATATGCATCCTTCTCTACCTAACCACACACTTTTTTTAGTAGCATTCGCTTTTTGTCCGTAACTGAGTATGTTACAGCATTACTGAAATGGCCCCTTCTTCTCACGCATGTCTGAGTGTCATTATTGACCTTGGCCACAGGCAAATAGAATTCCCTTTGCCGTCACCACAGGTATCCAGAGTCTCCTGCCTAGAAAGTGATTCCTCCTCCCTTTCCCTCTGATCCCTGGCAGCTGCTACAGAGTTTTGCTTTCTCTGTGTGTGTCCATTCTTGACTTTTTATAATAGTGGAACCACACAGTATTTGTGTTTTTGTGACTGACGTCTCACTCAGCATAATGAACTCCAGGTACCTCTGTGTTCTGTTTCTTGGGGTCCCCTTTATTCTGTCCAGTTACATAGCATTCTACTGTATGGATGTATGGATTTGTTCACCCACTCCTCTGTTGATGGGCGCTTAGGTTGTATCCATCATGCTGTGATTAATAATGCCGAAATGAACGTATGTGTGCGTGTGTCTCTTGGTGTCTCGGCTCTTGTGTCTCTAGGATGTGTGCCTAGGAGTGGGGTTGTAGGACTGTAAGGTATTTCTGTTTCTGCCTTTTTGAGGAAGCCCCATACTGTTTCCGTTGTGGTTGTACCACTTTCTAATTCTACCAGCAATGTGTAAGGGTTCTAATCGTTCCACAACCTCACCAGCATTTGTCGTTTTCTGCTGTTTTGTTACTGTCATCTTTGCAGGGATGAAGATGGCATCTTACTGTAGTTTTGATTTGTGTCTTTCTAATGGCTAATAATTGCGAGCATGTTTTCATGTATTTGTTGGCCACCTCAGTGCCCTCTTTGAGTGTCTTCATGTCCTTGGCCTGGTTTTTGATTGGACTATCTTTCTGTTGTTGAGCTGTTGAAGTTTTCCGTGTATTTTACACCCCATCAGCTGTGTCATTGCCCAGATGTTGCTCCAGTCTAGGTTCTCTTTTTCACTCTTTGTAAAGTCTTTTGATGAGTAGGAGTATTTGGTGTTTAGGAGATCCCAGTTATTTATCTTCTGCTGTTCAGGCATTTTCGTTTAATGTATTATTTATGCCGAAAATTAGGTCCCCTAGTTTTGACCCTATGTTATCCTTCAGCAACTTTATCATTTTGACCCTGACATTTAGGTATTTGGTCCATTTTGCTTTAGTTTTTCTGCATGGTGTAAAGTATGGATCCTGAAGCATTTTTTACACATGGATATCCAGTTTGCTATCACCATTTGTTAAAGAAATTGTTTCTTCCTCACTGAATGAACTGTAATCCTTTGCTGGAGATCAGGTGCCCTCAGATAGATAGATTTATTTCTGAGTTATCAGTTTTATTCCATTGGTCTGTGTGCCTATCTGTCAGTGAACCAGTATCACCCTCTTTTAATGAACGTGGCTGTATAGGAAGTTTTGAGAGTCACCAGTGTGAGGCTTCCTGTATGTTCCTGTTCTGTGACATCACTTCAGCTGTTCGGGCCCTCTGTCTTTTCCACATAAAGCTGGAGATTAGTTTTTGCATTTCATTTAAGATTGCCGTTGGTATTTAGAGTGGAATTGCGTTCTATTTAGAGACTGCTTTTGGTAGTATTGACATTTTCACAATGTTAATTAAGTCTTCCCTTCCGTAAGTACAGAACCGGTTTCCGTTTATGTGGATCTCTTTGTTTCTTGCAGTAGTGTTTTATAGTTTTCCTTCTGTAAGAGGTTATGGCCACGGTTAGGTTTATTCCTAAGTATTTTATCCTTTGGGGGGAGGGAGGACTATTATAAATGGTATTCTTTTTTTCCTTTCCGAGATCCTTCATGTTAATGCAGAAGAACTGAAGTGACTTGTGTGTACTGATCCTGGACCCCATCCCATGGCTGAAAACTTGTCTTAGCTGTGGTCGCTTTCTGGTGGAGTCTGTCAGATTTCCTGTGTGTAAGATTGTGTCACCTGTGAAGAACGTGGTTTTGCACCTTCCTTTCGCTTCCTTGCCGTACTGTCCTAGCGAGGACTTGAGTGTTGCCTGAGAATGGTGACAAAGGGCGTTGTCTTACGTTTCCATTCTCAAGAGGGATTTTCTCAGTCTTTCTCCTTTGAGAATGTTGGGTGTTGGCTTTCATATATGCCCTTAATTACGCTGAGGAATTTCTCTTCTACTCCTCTGTTGCTGGGAGATTTTATCAGGAAACAGTGTTCGGTTTTATCAAATGCCTTTTTCTGCACCAACTGAGAGGACTATGTGGTTCCTTCCTGTGTTTTATTTATGTTGTAGATTATGCGGATTGATTTTCTATTTTTGAACTATCTCTGCACTCCTGGGTTTAATCCCACTGGACCATGATGTTTATTTTTTTTGTAATACTGCTGAATTCTGTTGGCTAGAATTTTTCAGAATTTTCACGTGTGTACTCATGAGGACTGTTGGTCTCTGATTTGCTTTTTTTAGTAACATCTTTGCCTAGCTTTGGTATCAGGATCATGCTAGCTTCCTAGGATGAGTTAGGAAGTATTTCTTCCTTTCCTTTGTTTAGAAGAGTTTGAGTAGACTTGGTGTCAGCTGTTCTCCGAATGTTTGGTCGAGGCTTCCAGACGCTGTCTGAGCAGGGACTTGCTTTTTCATCATTGTTGACAGGCTTATATTGTTGTTGTTTGTTGTTTTTTAACGAAATCTTCATCCTCTTCTTTTGAGTCTATTCCAGTGGTCTAACTCTTTTTATGTTGTGTTACCCCTTCTATCTCAGTTTGCTGCATTGTAATGTCACCCATCACGTTTCTTATTTTGCTTGTTGGTGTCTTGTCTTTTTTTTTTTTTTAATGGCAAGTTGACCAGTGGTATTTCAATTTCATGGATCCTCTCAAGGAACTTCTACTCTTGCTGACTCTTTCTGTTAGTTTTTGCTTTATATTTCATTTATTTCTTCTCTGACCTTTAGAATTTCCTGTCTTCCAGTGACTGTGGACTTCTGCTGCTCCTTTTCAGTTTGTTTGTTTGAATTGTAGGGTTAGGATGCTGACTCTAGTCTTTTCTTCTTTTTTGATGTGTGCCTTTATTGCTAAAAATTCTCCTCTGAGTAATGCTTTTGCTGTGTCCCAGAGATTTGTGTATGTTATGTCTTCATTCTCATTTGACTTTAAGAATTTTTAAATTTCATTTTTAATTTCTTCTATTACTCTTGTAAAACTATTGTTTTAGAACAAGGTATTACTCAGTTTCTATGTATTTTTCCCTTTCTGTTGTTGAGTTTTAGTTTAATAGCATTACGATTGGAAAGATGCTTTCTATTATTTTTATTATTATTTTATTTTAACTTAAAGAGACTTGCTTTGCAGCCTAAACCATGGTCTACTCTGGAGAATGATCCAGGTCCATTGCAGAAGGACATCTACTGTGCTGCTATCGAGTGGTGTGTTGTGAATGTGTCTGTGATGTGGAGCTGGTTGACTGTATAACTTAGATTTTCTGTGTCTCTGTTGAGTTTCTTTCTAGCTGTTCTGCCCATCATCCACAGTGGTGTATTAAAGGCTCCTAATGTTATTAGAAAGCTGTCTATTGCTCCATTCAATTATGTTTAAGAGTTTGTTTGGTATATTTTCAAATTTTGTCACTGGGTATATAAACATTTATATGGTTATGTCCTCTTGGTGAGTTGAGCTTTTAATCACTATGTAAAGCTCTCTTTTGTTTCTAGCAATGGATTTGGACACAAAGTCTATCTTATAAAAAAGTGTTATTGCCACTCTTGCTCTATTTTTGTTACTGTTCACTTGACACATTTTACAATCCTTTGATTTTTTTTTAACCTATTTATGTCTTTGTGTCTAAGATGTATGTCTTGTAGGCAACATATTGATGGCACGTGTTTTTTAAAATCCATTTTGCCACTCTGTTTCTTGACTGGCCCATTTAAACCATCTATTTTCAGTGTGATCATTCAATAGGTGTGAATTTACTGTTGCCTTTGTTTTCTGCTTTTTGTAGTGCTGTTAACAGTTTTTTGGTTCCATTAGACTTAGTAATAAGTTATTGTTGTTTTGTTATTTTTATATTGTTATTGTTGATTTTGTGTTTACTGAGTCTTTTTAATTTTCTGTATTTTCATGGGTAGGTTTATTAATTTTCTTCATGGTTACTCTGAAATTTACCTTTCTCTTCTGAGTTTAAAATAGTCTGTTACATCCTGATGTCTTTCACCTCCCCTCCATATGCAAGTTCTATAAAGCCAAGCCAAGTGCCGTCGAGTCGGATCCGACAAGTTCTATAATGATGTCATTATTCTCCTGCTTTGTTTTCAACTTGTCATTTATAGATAGACATGTCTTGTTCCTTGTTTTCAGTTTTGCAGCTTCATCTTCTAGGTTTTCTTTGTCTGCACTGATACCAGAGAGATGCTATCATGTCTTAATCCGTGGTTATTATCTGATGTCACTGGTTCTCTGTCGTGCCATTGAGTTGATTCTGGCCCATGATGTCTGTCCTTAGAATTCTCTTTAATATTTCTTGGTAAGGTTCATTGGTTTTTACAAATTCCCTTCACTTCTATTTTTATGGGAAGGTCGTTGTTCCACTATTGTATTTGAGAGACAGTTTGCTGGATATCTGATTTTTCATTGGCAGTTCTTTTCTTTTAGGGTTTTATATATGTCTGTCCATCGCTTGCATGATTTCTGCTGAGAAGGCAGCACTTTGTCTTGGTCCGTTTCTCTGAAGGTCTCTTCTGTATGGGGTTTGCTGAGGTTCTTACCTGGAAACCTTTTGATCTTTCATATCATTAGGAAGCTTGTCTGCCAATAAATCTTCAAAAATTTTCTCTGTACTTTTTTCTCTCCCTCTTCTGGAATTCTTATTATATTTTGTAAATTATTCCTTTTCATTGTGTCTTAACATAACTCTTAGGCTTTATTTATTTTTCTTCATTCTTCTGATTTTTCCTCTAAGAAGTTAGTATCGAGGGATTTGTTCTCTATTTTGCTGATTCTTCTTCTTATGGATTCAGTTCTACTTCTGCGTCCTTCCAATGAGTTACCTATTTCTAACATTTTATTGTTAAACTTAAGGATTTCTAGTAGCTGTTTTTTATGCTTTATTTTTGTTTTGTCATTTGATCTTGTATTGACTTCCATAGTTCTTCTAGGGTTTCATCTGTTTTCCTTGCTTTCTTTGGAGACCCTATATATAACTCTTGTGAATACTTTATGAAGATGCTCTATTGCCATTTCTTCCTCGGGACTGTTTTCTGCTCCCTTTATTGTACTTACTTTATTTTACTTACTTGTCTGAGCCGTCTCATCCTGTACTTCAAATGATCTGTTACTGTCTACCTCTTCCAAGGCATGAAACTGTTAATTTATTTATGTATTGATTGATTGATTGTAGGTATGTTTGTTTTGTACTGACTTCTTATTTTGTTGTCTCCAAAGCTTTGTTTCTTCTCTTTCTCTGTTTAGAATAACTTTCTTCATTTGTAGTAACTGTTGTTGTTTTGTGGTTCTGGTCTGTGTGTGACTTTGGTGGTATCTGTTGGCTAGGTGTGATTTTTTTTCTCTCACCAGTTGAGCATGGCGGGTCACACCCACTTGTGAGTCCTCTGTGGGTAGACTTGTATGTCTTCTTCCCTAACCTGACTGAGGTGTGGGAACAGATTCTTTTCCTGATACTGGGTGATAAGTGTTGGGAGCTTAGGGTCCCTCCACAGCCCTTATGGGCAATGAGGTCTTTCTGGGTTGGTGCCAGCAGTTAGTGTGTTCTCTGGGGGCAAGGGAAGGATGCCTCTGTATTCCCTGTGAGGCATGCCACCCAAATGGACCAGGTAGGCATGAGCTGGCATGGCAGTAGGTGGTGGGTACCAAGGGCTTTCAGTGATGTGCAGACAGATTGCTGGAAGGTCTTAGTGTGGGATTTGAGACACAGCAGCTGGGTGGAAGGTGGATGAAGGTTCTAGGACCTCCTGCTCATCATGTGCCCTGTTGGCATGGGTTGTAGATTGAATTGTGTCCCCCCAAAATATCTGTCCACATAGTAGGCCATGATTCCCAGTATTATGTGACTGTCCACCATTTTATCATCTGATACGATTTTTCCATGTACTGTAAATCCTTCCTGTACCATGTTAATGAGACAGGATTCCAGACAGTTATGTTAATGAGGAAGGATTCAATCTACAAGACTAGGATGTGTCTTCAGTCAATCTCTTCTGATAATTGTTGGGAGCTCAGGGTCCCTCCACAACCCTTATGGGCAATGAGGTCTTTCTGAGTTGGTGCCAGCCGTTAGTGCATTCTTTGGAGGTAAGAGAAGGACATCTCTGTATCCACTGGGAGGCGTGCCAGCAGACTGGACTGGGTAGGCCCACTGTGCACGCATGAGCTGGTGCTTCAGTAGGTGCCACTCACTCTCGTCTGAGATGTAAAGGAGAGAAGTGAGAAGGCAGACGGGGGCCCTCATAGCACTAAGAGTGCAGTGCTGGGAGCAGAAAACGTGCTGTGGACCCAGGCTTATGCACTGAGAAGCCGCTGATGCAAGAGAAGACTGATGCCAAGGACCATCCCCAGAGCTGACAGAGAGCGAAAGCTTCCCCTAGAGCTGGCACCCTGAATGTGCACTCGTGTCCTCCTAGACTGTGAGAAAATAACCTGCTTTGTTGAAGCCATCTGCTTGTGGCGTTTCTGTTACAGTGGCACTAGATAGCTCAGACAGCATGTGACTGGTACTGCTGATGAGCTGACGTGTTTGCCCAGCTGGTCACAAGGACATGGGTGCCACAGGGAGTGTTCTCACCAGTCTCTGGGTTGGGTGCTGTGTGTGTGTGTGGTGATGGTGAAGGTGCAAAGCTACCAATCACCAAGTAGGTGGTACAGGAACTCCCACTGCTGGTGACTAGGTCGGTGGGTGCCGTGGGTGAGCATGTTTTGAGCCTCCTGTTGCTCGTCTGGTGGTGGGAGCACCTACAGCTGATCACTGAGTGCTAGGTGGCAAGGATGGGTGGAGCAGACACATGTCTCAGGATCAACAGTGTAGGAGCATGTGCCATTGACGGCCAGGTGGGGATCATACCCCTGGTCACTGGGAGAGCGGGGGGTGTAGGTGCCGAGCACAGTTCTCTCTTTAGCGTGGGCGTGGGGCAGTCTTCTTAGAGTGCAGATGGCGGTCAGGATTCAGTGCTGACCTCACATGAGGAGGGGCACTCCCCAGAGTTCACCGAGTGGGGACTCTCTAGCCACTGCTCGAGGGACCTCCCCTCTGCCACATCACCCACCCAGATGACCAGGGAGCGCCGCCGGTGCAGCTTCTGTCCTCAGGCCCCGTTGGTGTTGTGCCCAGCGGACTTCGTCCCCTTGTCTGCACAGTAGCTGTGTCTCCCACTCGGGGGTTCCATGGGGTCGGCGTCTCCTGCCCATTCTTCACCTGGGAACACCACTTGCTTTGTTGCAAGATGGCCACGCTGTCTCCAGCCAGCTGGCAGGGTACCTACAGTCCATAAGTCACCTAGATGGCTGTTTTCATTCATTTTCTCCATCTGCTCAGTGCCCCATCTCACTTTTCACCCTTCTGTGGCTGTTTGGGGTTCCCACGTTGTCATCTCCACCTGTTTCACTGGGCGTCTCAATTCTTCGCTGTAGGGGTTGCTGTGATGTGTGTGACTGAGCCGCTGTCTCCACTACTGAGATGGTTTCAAAAGGTCATGGTCTCTCAAATGTTCCAGAGCTGGGGAATAGGTACAGTATACTGGATTTGAAAAGCAGAGTATATATTTTTTTAAAAAATCAGTAAAATAAACTCATTTTTTAAAAGTTCATTCACATTATTTATGAATATGTATAACTTTTTCTTATATGTGCCTAAAAAACACTAAGAGTAAATATGTCACAATAGTAACTACTGGGATCAGGGGTGATTTCTTCCTTCATTTTTCTCTGATAAACACAGGAGTTGTGATAATTACAGTGCCTTCGATAACAACGTGACTTGAATGAGAGCAGGTAGCAGGAGCAGGCGTAACCTCGGCGAGCATCTGTGGTGTTCACGCCCAGCCCCCCCACTCGGGAGTGACTTCAGATGGCCTCTCGGTGGCACAAGTGGCAGCACAAGTGGCGGGACAGGCTCAACGGGGTTTGGGTACGAGATGGCACACAGTTTTGTTCCAAAAGTGCTGCCGACAAAATTATCAGGTTCCCAATTTATTTTTCTTTCCCTTTAATTTTAGAGCAGAACATCGGGCCCGATGGATCCGAAGTGTTTTATTAGGATTAGTGAGACATCAGAGGATGATGAGAGGCGATAATGCCGCGTTTGCACTCACTTTGTGAGCAGAGCTTCTGTGTAGCTGACGCTGCGTTTCCTTCTCTGTTCATCACATGCGGCTCTAGGTTTGTCTCTGAAATGCACAGATGCCAGCTGCTCTCCCAAATTAGTATTTCAAGTGCCACACCGACAGTCCCCAAACTGTGTACCTTGTGCTCCAGTGGGAGGGCCTTGCACTCTGTCCCCAACCCAAGCTCCACAGCAGCCTTGTCTGCTGACCTAACAGCTGCTGGCTTCGTGGACCACTGCTCAGAAGGCTATTTCAGGACCTTCCAGGGGGATACTCGGCTGCCAGGATCACACGTGCAAATTGTAGCTCCACAGAGGGCAGGATCCAGGGACCTGCAGGCACAAAACCGGGAGGTGGGCCTGCTGGTTGTAGCTTTGCCATGCGGCTCCTGCAGCCCGAGCTGATGGTCTTCAGTCCTGAGCTGCCCTGCCAAGGCAGGGGAAAGGTCAGATGTGGGGCATATTCCCATCATTCTTAGGGCAGGTGTTTTGGAAAACTGATAATCTTCAGAGACGTTCACACGTATTCTGCCTTCCCTGTGGGCATGTGTCCACCAGTTTACCAACTGGAAGGTGGGTGTGGTCATGTGCTTTCCTTTAGCAGGAGATGTGTGAGCACAAGTCACTAGTCTGGGTGGACGCTTGCAGAGGCGATGGGTGTTCTACCACCTTCTCTCTGCCACGGTGACCTGCCATGAGCTCGTCTCCAGCCAGGGCCCCAGAGTGCGGCCATGCAGGACAGAGCTTCAAGCCCATTTTATATGTATTTTGCATATGTTCTTTTGCAGCTGTCAAACAATTTGCATACTCAGAACTGAAATCTAAAAGATTAAAAAAATTTTTGCTTTTGGCTGCAACAATAGTTATTTATTCTCTCACAGCTCTGGGGGCCAGAAGTCTAACTTCCAGATGTCAGCAGGGTTGGCTCCTTCCGAGGGCTCTTGGGGAGAATCTGTTCCCAGTGTCTTTCCTAGCTTCGGGGACTGCTGACAGTCCTTGGCTTGTGGACACATCACTGCAGTCTCTTGTGCCGTTATCATGTGGCATTTGCATCTGCGTCTCTGTGTCATCTTTTATGTCTCCTATAAGAACACTTGTTCCTGGATGTAGGGCCCACCCTAATCTTGAGACCTTTACCTGCATCTGCAAAGACCCTTTTTCAAATATGATCCCATTCAGAGATACTGGGTGGGCCTGTCTTTTGGGGAAGTCCACATTTGACCCACTACAAAGAGAAAGAAACCATGTGGATGTACTATGAGACAGATGCAGTTGGATGGGTGCAGTGATTCTGGAAACTTTTTCCACCCTGGCCCCTCAAGCCTAGTGAAGAATAAGGATGGCCATAGACAGGAAGCATTAGCCAGAGAAGGTAAGCGTGGTGTTTCTCTTGCTTACCAGATCATCCACAGTGACTGTTTCACAGCTAGCAGTCCCACCAGAGCTTTTGGCTCTGTGGTCAACACCCTGTTCAACAGTTTGCTACAGATGAGTGAGCATAAGAAAGTCTCTGCTTACCTTACTTATTGAGCAATCCGCCCTTCAAAGATTACAAACTTGGAAAGAGGCTTTAAATCTGTAGGAGAGTGAAATTGTTCACTTGAGGTGATTAAGTAAGCAAGGTAAGCTCTGTGCTTACCCTGCCTGTTGGATCATCCACCTTCTGGGTATAACGAGTCCCTCTGGCCAGCAGTCCCATGTGTCTCATTTAATTTTTCTATGATTTTTGCTGACTTAAGCCAAATATCTGTATACTTTCTTTACATAAAATATGCTGATTTTTCCTAACAGTGTGTTGCATTCTAGCCAAGCAAATGCAGAGAAAAACTGACCTGAGTGCCTCATCATTCTACTTAAATGCACAAGCCTTTCTTCATGTATCACCGCCAGCTGCAGATACTTAGAAAACACACAGCAACTACAAGTGCACAGACTTGGGGGGAGGCCTTGGGAAGGGGTTCCTCTGGCACAGCTTGGCAGCCACTGACTGCTACAGAGATTGGAACCCCCTGTGGACGAAAATTAATGAGAGAAATGAAGCCCTCACTCATGTCTTTGGTAATTTCAGCATATCCCATCACCATCTAGCACTTACAGAAAACCAGTTGTTGTGAAGCCTCCAGCAGGGCCATGAGTAAGAGACGTCAGGGTTTATTTTTCTGCAGTGACAGCGTTTATGGATCTCTCCCAATATCAAGCCACTCCAAACTCTTTTCTTCTTGTCTAACTCTATGGAGAAGTTTCCGATCACCAGTCTCCAGTGAGACTGAAACCAGGAGGCTCACTGACGGTGGGATGACATCACTGTCACCCACCCAGGCCCAGCAGCAATCCCCCGAAACTGTTTCCTCCTTCGGTCTTCTCTCTGCAGTGCATCTTCGGCTCTCAGGCTTCAGGCCCCTTCTGTGTCCCAGCATCTCGAGTTTCCGACACGGCTTCAGTGCGCAGTGATCACGCCGTTCAGTGCCCCTGTGCCTACAGCTACTGTCCCGTGCAGTCAGTGATGGGAGACAGAGCACTGAGGCTTGCGTCAGCGGTGGCGTCTTTTCCAGACATCTACACTTGTAGCTCAGATCTGTACAGATGTCAGGCTGGATCGAGGCTCTGCTAAGCTGGGATGTGGTCCCCTGCTTAGACGCATTTAGGGGGCAGTTATCACCACCACATAGTGGGTATTATGAGAGGCTGGAACAATGCGATGATCCAGTAGTTATTTAGGAAAGGAGCAAATTCACTGTCTGCTTGTCTCGACCTCTGAGGCACCCCCAACCCTGTAAACGTGTGCACGGCATGTGGACGTAAGGGCCAGACCCCGTACAAGCAGCTCACTTCGTGATGGATTCTGTGTGAGAAACTCGAGCTTCTCTGAGCATTTGTATCAGAATTCATCTGCAATGCCCAAGTCCATAAAACAGAGCTCCTCCGCTTTCTGCGCTGTAGTTAGAGGACAAAGCCAACATCCCTCTAACACAGATGTGGCGAAATGGACCCAGATTTCACTTGAAGGTTAAAAAACAGAACCTGAAGGCTTGCTGTTGCCTCTCTGCGCAACTCGGAGCCACCCTCTTCATTCCTCTGTGTGTCCATTTCTCCAGCTGTCGCCTGGGGCCCAATTCCTAGGCCCACAAGGTACTTCTGGAGCTGCACAGAAGCTAATGAATACGAGAATCCCTGGGCAACTCTGAAGTACAGTAAATGTTCAAAGGTCGACTGTTTATTTGAATATCCTCCTTACTAACTATGACTTTTACTTAACCTAAAAACAATAATAATAGCTGATACTTATGTAACAATGACTGTACTCCAGGTATTGCTTGGAGTGTGGTTACAAATAATAACTCATTTAAATATAAAAAACAATGATAAATGCACAAAAAGCCCTTTGAGGCAGAGCTGTTGTTCCATTATACACACTGGGCGATGGAGACACAGGTCGAGTGCATTGCCTTGCCCAGGTCTCCTGATTAGTGAATAGCAGGGTGGGGATTCAAATCCAGACAGTTCGGCTCCTGAGCTGTGTCTGTGCAGTGGAGAAATAAATGCCACTTTAAATGAACACTGGATATCACTAAAGTGGAGTCTGTGCATGGTGGGAAAGGTGAATGCTGGCTCACCTGAGGGTGGGGGGTGGAGTCCACCCAAAGGTGCCTTGCCAGAAAGGGCTGCCGATCTGCTTCCAAAGAATCAGCCACTGAAACCCTGTGTAGCCCAGTTCCATTCTGACACACAGGGGTGGGAGTCGGCACCATGAGCCACACTGCTCGTCAGTTCAGTAGTGTTATAACAGTGTTTATATAGTGTTGTTTCTAGATACACTTGTATTATTTTTTGTGAAGTATATATTGTTTTAGTTATCTACTGCTTCTCTAACAGAAATACCACAAAGTGGATGGCTGTAACAAAGGAAAGTTTATTCTGACACAGTCAGGTAGGCTACAAGTCCAAGTTTAGGGTGTTCGCCCCTGGGGCAGGTTTCGTTTCCTTTTGTCCACTCTGGAACAGAGTCTTTGTGTAGCATCAGTCTTTGTCCGGGGAGCATCTTGGCGCAGGAGCCTCAGGTCTGAAGGACACACTCTACTCCTGGTGCTGCTTTCTTGGTGGTGTGAGGTTCCCAGTCCTCTGGTTGCTTCCTTCTCTGTTCATCTCCCGTAGGATGAAATAGTAAAAGGTGGTGCGGGCAGCACTCCAGGGAGACTCCCCTGGCGAGGGCGCTGCAGTCGCACCCTCGTCCTCTTGTAATGTAATCGTGTGCTCTGTTAGCCACAGGCAGGGATTAGGATGCACAGCGTAGGGAAATCACAAAAGACTGGGAATGATGGGCCAGCCAAGTGGCTGCCTACATTCTGGGGGTGGGTCGCAACTGGTTTAATCCGTGTCATATATATTACAAAAATAATGTAAACACACACACATGCACACACACACACACACACACACCATCTATCCAGCGTACATCACAAAAGTCAGTGGCTCCAGAGGTTAGATTCTAATTATCCGGATGGCTCCTTCCCACCGTTCGTGCTGAGCACACCCCACCTGCTGCCTTAGCTTTCCCGTTGCTCTCTCCTCTCCCCAGACACTGGTACCCAGCTCCATAGTAATTAGTAACTTGTCTATCACAGTTTTTCCTTTTTTCAGTCCTTAGAAATGCAACCTCATCTAACAGCTTTGAAGTCCAATTTTAATTTAGATGCAGACTCTCCTCATTGTACTAACAGCTGAAAAAGAACCTCAGATCAACTATAATTACGGAGGGCTGGTGTTTGCCACCTGATTAGAATGCCGTTTTCTTTATTCCTGCCAGACAGCACACACGCCAGCATCTCCATCCCCTTCTCTCTCACTCCCACCTTCATGGCACCTGTTCATTTAGGATTCCATGTATCGGTGTGTGTTTATTTAAATACCTGGGAACAGCAAAGTCCAAACGAAGGGCAAATACTGAAACAAAGAGCTGTATACATACACAGAGAGAGTATATGAAGTATGTGTATGCGTGCATGTGTGTGTATGTATGTGTGTGTGTATATATGCCCATTGCCATTGAGCAGATTGCGACTCATGGCAACACTACAGAACAGAGTAGAAGTGGTCATGGGGTTTACAAGGAGTGACTGGTGGATTTGAATTGCTGACCTTATACATATATGGAAGTGTGTATACACATATACTCACCTATGTGTAATACATTTAATATATATGTTTAAATCCCAAGAGATTCCACTGCCTTGTAAGATGCTTGATATAACTAGACATTGTCATCTTCTTCTGTAGACCCAAAGCAGACGGCAGTGGACTTGACATTGAGGCTGCCGGCATGTGCTTATTGAATTTAATTGGTAAGGAAGTATAACAGGGGCTTGTTCAATGGGAACTTAACATTCTCAGTGAGAGAAGCTCTCAGTTTTCTTCTGTGGGTGTTTGGTAAAGTCAGTCAGCTGTCTTGCAGCATATTCTTTGGTTCTCAGAAGAGTAACTGGAGTGTTCCTTTTGGGGAAGTGAGTGAGCAGACACCTACTGCGCATGTTGTTAGGTGCCGTCGAGTTGGTTCTGACTCACGGCCACCCTGTGCACAGAAGGGCAGAAAGCCGTCCAGTCCTGCACCATCCGCACAGTCGTTACACTCGAGCCCACTGTTGCGGCCACAGCATCACTCCATCTCGTGGAGGGACTCCCTCTTTCTCTCTGACCCCTGTATTAGCAAGCAGGATGTCCTTCTCCAGGGACTGGTCCCTCCTCATAACGTGTTCAAAGTACACGAAGTGCCGCCACCCTCCCATCTAAGGAGCCTTCTGGCTGTACTTCTTCCAAGACAGATGTGCTCACTCTCCTGGCCGTCCACGGTATACTCCGTGCTATACTCCGTGCTCTTCTTCAACACCAGAATTCAGAGGAGTCAGGTCTTCTTAGATCTTCTCTGTTCATTGTCCAGCTTTTACATACACTCGAGGCAATAGAAGACACCGTGGCTGGTGTCGGGCACACGTTACTCCTCAAAGGCTTTGCTTTTTAATGCTTTGAAGAGGTCTTTTGCAGCCAGTTTGCCCAATTCAATATGTCATTTGATTTCTTGACTCCTGTCTTTCAGGGGAATTTGTTGTCGATCCCAATAAAATGAAATCCTTGATAACCTCAGTGTTTTTTCCATTTGTTGCTTTTTGGTCCAGCTGTGAGGCTTTTTGTTTTCTTTATGTTGAGGTGCAGTCCATACCGATCTTCAGCAGTGCGGACTTGGAGTCCTCTTTGCTTCCAGCTGACAGGGTTGTCTCACGTGCACGTCAGGGTTGTTACTGAGTCTTCCCCCAGTCCCAATGCCCACTCTTCTTCATGTACTCTGGCTTTTTGGATTGCTTGCTCAGCATACAGACTGAATAAATATGCTGAGAAGATACAACCCTGATTCATACCTTTCCTGTCTTTAAACTGCACAGTATCCTCTTGTTCTATTTGAATGACTGCCTCTAGGTCTCTGTATAGGTTCTGCATGAGCACAGTGGAGTGTTCTGGAATTCCCGTTCTTCACATTGTTATCTGTAATTTGTTGCAGTCCACACAGTCGAATGCCTTTGCATGATCAGTAAAACACGGCTAAGCATCATTCTGGTGTTGTCCGCTTTCAGCCAGAATCTGCCTGACACCAGCAGTAGGATCACTTGTTCCAAGTCTTCCTCTGAAGCCGCCTTAAATTTCTGGCAGTTCCCTGTTGAGGGTCCTGCTGCCATCCCTTTTGCATGATCTTCGGGCAGATTTGCCTTGTGTGTGATATTAATGCAGTGGTTTGAGAATTTCCACATGGGTAGCTAAGATTCTTTGTGGCTTACAGTAGTTGCCCCTCCTTGTATCCTTGGCTTATTGGGAGAACTCCTTATCCTTTGAGAGTTGATATTACTGTTTTATCTCATGGAGTCAGTGCTGCAATTGACGTATGCTGTCAAGGGGACATGAAGGGTGATACCCTCAGCCAGTGCTATTGAACTGGTAGTACAGGGTAACATAGAACAGGAAATAGAGGTGATTGCATTCCCTTCTTAGGAAACCCTTTCGGAAAGAGGACATTCAGGTGACCACCAAACGTAGGAAAAGATACTCAGTGTCATTAGCTCTCAGAGAGAACCAAATCAAACTACAATAAGTTGCCATTTTATTTCCATTATGATGGCTAAGTTAAAAAAAAACAAAAACAAAAACAAAAAACCCCACAACAACAACAAACTGGAAAACAACAGATATTGGTGAGGATTTGGGGAAATTGGAACCCTTATTTATCGCTGGTGGGAATGCAAAATTCCACTCCTGGGTGTATGCCCAAATGATGTAAAAACAGCCTCAGACGGACACTTGTGCACCAGTATTCACTGTCACACTATTTGCGACAGCCAGAAGGTGGGCACTACCTGAATGCCTGTGAGCAGGTGAGTGGGCACTCCAGATGCCCAGAGGCTCAGTGGGACGCTCTCCCACTGCTGGGGGAATCGGAGTCTTGACACAGGCTACAGCGTAGGTAGAACTTGAAGACGCTGAGCTGAATGAAATAAGGGCAAATATTGTATGACTTCACTTATGTAAAAAGACAAAGTAAGGGGTGTGTATAGGATCAGTTTTATCACTGGTTACCAGGGGTAAGAGGGAGGGGGCAGGGGATGGTTAATGTGCTGGAAAAATCACATTGAAAGGGAGCAGGTTGCACAGTCGATTACTGGAATTGCTGTCAATAAGCTGTATACATACAAAGCTGAATTGGCTGAAGTTGTGTAACAGATAGTTACAGTGACAAAAAAATAGAAAAAAAAACAGCAGTTGAAGTGGCTCATATACAACCAAACACCTCATGGAATTAGGTTCGGTGATTTGGAAGTGTTGGGTCATCGTGTTTCATGCAGCATTCCAGTTAAATGGCCCAATAATTTCTGTTTGCCTCCTGGTTCTTTGTGTGGTGCCTGGGATCACAAAAACTTGCAAGCAGCCATCCAAGACACAGCAATCTGTCTCTATGCTGGAGCAAAAGAGGAAGAAGGAGAGTCAGGAGCAGGAAGAGGATGTGAAACGTGAGGCCAGTGGCCTCTGTAAGCAGCTGTCACTCCATGAACAATTGCCATGAGACCAGGAGAACTGGATGGTGCCCAGCTACCATTACTAAGCATTTTAACCAAAGAGCCATTAGAATAGTCCTGATCCAGAAAGATGCAGTGGAGAACAGATCAAATTTTCATGCCCTGTAGACTTTCTGGGGTCATGGAGGCTGGATGAGTCCCTAGAACAGTCTTGAAATCGTCAACCAGAAACTATCCCTGAAGTCTTCTTAAAACCAAACAGTGACCCTTGGAAACAAAGATGGCGTTAGTGCATCTCACATACTTTGGATCTGTTGTCATGAAGAACCAGTCCCTGGAGAAGGACATCATGCTTGGTAGTGGAGGGTCAATGAAAAAGAGGAAGACCCTCAACGAGATGGATTGACACAGTGGCTGCAATGATGGGCTTAAGCATAAAAATGATTGTGGACATGAGGCAAGACCGGGCAATGTTTCGTTCTGTTGTGCGTAGGGTTGCTATGAGTCGGAACTGATTGCACAGCACCTAACAACAACAACAACGGTAAAGAATGTCTGCCTTGAGCCTTGTGCTATTTCAAGACGTATCTATGTGGGACAGATGACAGCAGCATGAAATGTTGGGTAGGGAACTTCGGGGCAGTGAGGTTACGTTAATGGGGGAGGACCCACTCAGAGAAGGAGAGTAAGAGTGGCTGCACAGCTTGGGGAATGTCATCCATGTCACTGAATTCCACATGTGGAAGCCAGTGCATTGTATGTTTTGCCGTGTATATTTTCAACAACAACACAATAAATAAAATTAAAACCAAACAACCAGAAAACCCCTTTGGGGGCATTGATATACACTCACTGGTACTTTATTCCTTATGCATTTCCTTGGACATCGGGTAGTGGGATCAATTATCAGATGAGTTTTCTTCCATCAAAGCAGTTCTGGGGCTGCATCAGTAACCACCCCCCCTTGGGAAGGATCCCAGTTGAAACATCCCTTTGCTGAATTCTTCTTTGTAGTGCAGAGACAAAGATTACACTTTCCAGAGTTGAACCAGGGAGTTGGGAGCCCAGTTGTTAGTCACACAGGCTTTGAAGGTGGACTTACTGTATAGCTGTGGGTCCCTGGGCAGATAGCTTTGCTCGTCAATGTCATCATGCCCTTAGCTGGTCACTGATGTTACGCCCTTAGCCAGTCACTGACGTTATAATCAGGAGCAGTTCACAGGATGGTTGTAGATTACCTAAGCTAATACATGTAGAATTCTTAGACAGTGGTGCTTCATTGCATGTGGTCAGTAAAGGTTTTTACTTGTCAAATCACATGTATACCTGAGTACCAGACTGTCTTGGCAGCAGTGTGAGGTGTGGTCTCTTCCTGATGCTGCTTGGTGAGATCCTGCTGACCCAGGCCTACGTGAGTTTCAAAGTGAGATATCAGCAGTCATGGCGCAGTGAGCAGTGAGCTAGAACCGCCTTACGTATACTGACAGAAATGTTGGGAGTTGAGAAAAATGTTCTCTTCTTTTGAAAATCAAGTTGGGAGCTTATAACATTTAAAATAATTATTAATGAAACCAGCACTGAAGCCAACACTTCAGAGAATGGACTGGACTTTCAGACATGGAGTGATACAGGTGGTGTGTATACTTTATGGTTTAATGTACATGAGGCTGTCCACTGGTTTCTTCCTAGAGGACGGGGGAGAGGGTGAAGTGGAGGGGACAAATGCTGGCTGAGTGGATATTTGAAGAGTGGAAGAGAAGAATGTGCTGTCACAGGGTGAGCAGAGCCGATAAAGTTTCAGAGAGGCCGGTACTTGGGGTTTATAGTACAGATTGACTTGGACTGTAAGCTTTCACTTAATTAAAATAAGACAATAAAAAATATTTATTACATATACTATTCTTTTTGAACATTTGCTTTGGCATCATAACGTCCTGATTTTAAGAATTGCAACTTTTCCATGCTGTTAACATAAATCACCTCCTTTGCTGTTAGGACAGGCAGCGTAATGCCAAGGTTAAAATCATGGTCTTGGGAGCTGGGCAGGTGCATGTGAAATTCACACATCTACCACTTACATGGAGAAATCACTGTAAGCCCAAGGTCTTTGCCTAAAGCACTGGAACAAGAACGGTGCCTGCTACACAGAGTGGTCCCTCCTTGCCCTCCATGTGCCCGCCCTGAGGCAACTTCTAATCTCCTTTTTGGCTCTATTGGTTGTTTCTGTCTCTGGGAATTTACCTCTTGTAGTGTTTCAAGTACTTGTACAATATGTGGCCTTCTGTATCTGAGTTCTTTCACTCAACATAATGTTCTCAAGGTTCTTCGGTGTGGTGACATGTATCTGAATGTCACTCTTTTTCGTGGCTGGATAGCTGTCCTTTTTATGCACAGACCTCATTTTGTTTACGCAGCCACCTGTTGTAGACATTGGGTTGTTGCACGTTGAGGCTGCTATGAGTAATACTCCTGTGAACATTTGTACACAGGGTCTGTACACATCTGTGTCTGTTTCTTTTGGTCACATACTCAGGAGTAGAAGGCTTTGTGAGGTTTTGCTGAAATTGACTTGATTTGTTCAGAAAGATGTCCTTTGTCTCCCTGGCTTGTGAAGGACGTGCAGGAGAGCCCTCTCTGGTTCACAGAGCCACAGCACCTTTGTGTGGCCAATCATTTGCATGTGTGACCTAGGCCAGGCTTCTCTGACCCTTGTCTGGGTCTTTCCGGTTGTAGCTGGAGAACAACCACACCCCTAACTCACAGAGCTTGGAGGGGCACCTGATTTCCTGAGGGTCCGGTGTGCCTGTGTGAAGGGTTTTCTAACATGGGAAAATCAGGCTATACAGAGGGTACCAGGGATGGGCTTGACTTGCAGAGAGAGGACAGCTGTGTGCCCTATCCCCATCCCCTGGTGCTGGTCTCTGTGGCTCCTCCCCCAGCTACAGAGAATTCCTGTTGCCTTCTCAGACATATTTGTTGAAAACCACCTGTTTGGCTTTTCGCGAGTCCTGGCTGTGTCTGTCCCCTGTATCTGAAGAAATCCAGGCAGCAGGATGAAGTTCACCCAGTATCTTCTGAGTGTCAGCAACTTTCAAGGAGATGCAGAAACTGCTTGTGATGGTCAGAAAATGGGCAGACACACTGCAAGGGCTTCAGATGATGGTCCATGCCTTCTGAGCATCTTCCTAACCTGTACCAGAGTATGGAACTGGTGAAGCCCCTGAATTTCACTGTGGGCAAGGGGTGGAGCCAGGACCTGGCGTAGCCTCCCAGCTGACATCATTCCATAGTCCGATGTCCTAAAGAGACACCAAAACAAAGGGAGCCCTTGAGACAGATGCTAGTAAGACTCAGGAAGTGGTAACACATGGCTGGCAGTTGCACAAATTGCACACGTCTTAAGGAAGGTTTTCTACATGTTCAGCCTTGAGGTAAACATTCTGTTCAAAAGGAAAATCAAGAAAGAGTAAATGATATGATTGTTTATACAGAGAATCCAAAGGAATCCATAAGTAAACTATTGGAACTAATAGAGGAGTTTAGCAATGTAATGGGATATAAAAGAAACATAAGTAAAGCAGTAGGACTCCTGTATACTAACTGAAAATATTAAAGAAGAAATCACCAAATCAATTGCATTTACTGTAGCCCCTAGGAAGATAAAATACCTAGGAATGAATCCAACTAGAGAAATAAGATATCTTTACAAAGATAACTACAAGACCTTACTACAAGAAACTAAGAGAGACTTACATAAATGGAGTAATCTGCCCTGCTCATGGATAGGAAGACACAACATTGTGAAAATGTCTCTTTTACCCAAAGCAATCTACTTATATAATGCAATCCCAATACAAATTCCAGTGACATTTTGTAATGAGATGGAGAAATAAATCATCAATTTTGTTTGGAAAGGGAAGAAACCTCAGATAAGTAAAGCACTACTGAAGAAGAAGAACACACTGGGAGGCCTCTCATTACTTGACTTTAGAACCTATTACACTGCCACAGTAGTCAAAATAGCATGGTAGAGTTGAGGTCCCAGAGATGCCACCATCCTCCTGTGAACAGCTGATATTCTACAAAGGCCCTAAGATTTTAAACTGGGGTAAAAACAGTCTGTTTAAAAAATGGTGCCAGCAAAATTGGATATCCATCTGCAAAAAATTGAAACAAGACCCGTATCTCATACCTTATACAAAAGCCAACTCAAATTGGATAAAAGACCTAAATATGAAATCTAAAATGATAAAGCTCATCCAAGATAAAATAAGATCAACAATGGAAGTTTTAATACACAATGTAGACAGGCTTCAGAATCTGACAAACAAAGCATGATCAACAGAATAGAAAATAGATAAATTGGAACTACTAAGAATCAAACACTTTTGCTCATCCAAAGTCTTCATCAAAAGAATTAAAAGACCACCTACAGAATGGGAAACAATATTTGGCAACTATATGTCAGACCGATGTCTGATCTCCGTAACCTGTAACGTATTACAAAATAACAAAAAAAGGATAAATAATCCAATTAGGCAATGGGTGAGGGAGATAGACATTTCTCTAAAGAGGATATCCAGGCAGCTGAAAGACATGCAGAATTTCTCATGATCATTAGCTATTAAAGAAATTCAAATCAAAACTACAATGAGATACCATCTCACCCCAGCAAGGTTGGCTGTGATCCAAGAAACACAAAACAACATGCTAGAGAGGCTGTGGAGAAATTGGAACTCTTCTACACTGCTGGTGGGATTGGAAAATGGTACAATGTCTTCAGAAAACAATCTGGTGCTTCCTTAAAAAGCTGGAAATAGATTTACCATTTGATCTGTAATCCCACTGCTTGGAATTTATCCTTCAGAAACAAAGGTTGTCACATGAACAGACACATGTACAGGAATGTTTGTTGCAGCACAGTCCACAACAGCAGAAAGTTGGAATCGACCCCGATGCCCGTCCACAGATGAATGGATAAGCAAAGTATGGTACATATACTCAATGGACCACTATGCCATGATAAAAAACAATGACAACTTGAGAAAATACTTCATAACATGGTCTCATTTGGAAGAGATCATGCTCAGTGAGATCAGTCAGTGTCAAAAGGACAAATTTTGTATGAGACCCCTGTTATAAAGGACTTAGAATGACTGTGTTGGCTGCATGGGTGGGTGGGGAGGCTAAGGGTTTATCATAGATGAGATAACTGATGTTAGAAATTTTATTATTTTACTATAATAAAAGTAAAATTAAAAAATATTGTGAATAAAGGAAAAAGAAAGAAAGAGTAAATGACAGCTTCTGTGCAGATGTTCTTACTTTGTCAGAAAGGCAGTAAGTAAGCTGCGGGTGTCGCCGCTGTGTTCCGAGGACGGCATGGTCATCCACTCACAGACACATGACGCAAGGAGGAAGCAGCGATGGAAGAAGGAAGCCGTGTCATGGTTCTGCAGCTGGAGCAGGGCCTTCGATGGGATGGGCCCCACGATGTGTCCCTCATGCCTGTGAAATGTATCTGCGGGTAGTCTTCCTCCCTTCCCAGTGGATAACTTCAGCCAGCCCAGGACTTTTCATCTCATCATTGGGTGAAAAGGAGCCCAGTGGGCCTGTGTAAATGAGAACAGCCTCCTGGAGCTTTTGATTAAAATTCTAAACATGATTGAGCATCAGCTCTGGTCCTGGAGAGGGACGTGGATGTCACTCTGAGCAGCACTGGAGGAGTTTGCCGAGGCATGTGGTGGGATGTGACTGGTGTGAAGATTGCCGTGGCTGCTCCCTGGAGAACTGATTGTGGGACGAATAGGAGTGAGCAGTTGACATCTTGAAAGCTTCGGGAGGCTGGTTAGAGACGTACCCTGAACTCATGTCCCAACACGTGTGTGAGCGCTGCTTCCTCCCTACTTCAGAAGCCGTCCTCCTAGGACTCTCCTGAGGTGGATGTGGTTAATCGCAATGCGTATCAACACACACATCAGCTCTGCAGGATTTAAGATCAGGCCTCTGGACAGGAAGAATTCAGGATTCATTTCCAATTCTCTAGCCATCAATTTAACAGCCAGCTCAAATTCCTGCCTCAGGTGTGAAAGAAGAGTCCGGTCTGGAAGCCCATTTATGAAGCCATAAACTGTACCCATATGCAAGATTTGCGCTGACACTCTTGTGAACAGTTCGTAGTGTGGACCTGGAAGAACCAGTCGGCTTGTATGCACCATTCACTTTGTGAAACAGGAAGTGTTTTTTGAAATTGAAATCCAAAGAAATATATTTATTTATTTGGAGTATTGGCTGAAAACGGAGAGTACCAGAAATAGTAATTCTGTCTTAGTCACCTAGTGCTGCTGCAACGGAAATACCACAAATGAATTGCTTTAACAAAGGGGAAATTTATTTTCTCATAGAAAAGTAGTCTAAAAGTTGAAATTCAGGGCATCAGATCCAGGAGAAGTATTTCGGTGTTGGCTGTGGAAGAAAGTCCTTGTCATCAGTCTTCCCCTGGACTGGGAGCTTCTGACGCCCGAGGACCCAGAGTCCAAAGGGCACCCTCTGCTCCCAGCACGACTTCTTTCCTGATGGCAGGAGGACCCCAGCTCTCTGCTCGCCTCCCTTTCCTTTATACCGACGACACTGCCTCAAGGCTGACAGCAATCTTATAGGAGTCCTGCCTCACCAACACAGCCACCTGTCCTCTTCCCTTATTGATACCCTGAAGATAGAATTTACAGCTTAGAGGAGCATCACACAATGCCGGGAATCACGGCCTAACCAGATTGCTAGCAGAGTATTTTGCGGGGGGCGGGGGGCACAGTTCAGTCCACAACAGATGTTTACCTGTGTTTCATTTACTATGCAAAGACACTTGACTGTGGGGATCATAACAAATACAGATAACATTGTGAAGACTGGAAATTCCAGAGCACTTACCTGTGCTCATGAGGAGCCTGTACATAGACTAAGAGGCAGTTGTTCCTCTAGAACAGAGGGTACAGTGTGGTTTAAAGTCGGGGAAGGTATGTCTCAGGGTAGTATCCTTTCATCATACTTATTCAGTCCAATGCTGAGCAAGTAATTCAAGAAGCCGGACTGTGTGAAGAAGAATGGGCATCAGGATTGGAGGAGGACTCAGTAACAACCTGTGATATGCGGAGAACACAACTTTGCTTGCTGGGAGTGAAGAGGGTTTGAAACACTAATGAAGAGCAAAGACCACAGCTTTCAGTATGGATTACACCCCACCATAAAGAAAATGTTTCATAACTGATCCAGTAAGCAGCAGCAGCATAAATGCAGAAAAGATTCCAGTTGTCGGAGATTTCATTTTACCTGGCTCCACAATCAGCACCAATGGAAGCTGCAGCCAGGAAAGCAAAGACACTGCGCTGGGCGAGTCTGCGTCAGAAGACCTCTTTACAAGGTTAAAGAGGCGCATTTGGAAGACTGAGGTGTGCCGGACCCAAGCCACGGGGTTTCCCTTTGCGTCACAGGCATGCGAAAGCTGAACCAGGAATAAGGAAGACCAAAGATTTAATGCCTTTGAATTATGGTACTGGTTAAGAATGCTGAATATACTGTGGCCTGCCAGAAGGACAGAGAGATCCGTTTTGGAAGAAGTGCAGCTAGAATGACCGTTACAAGCAGAACGATGAGACTCCGTCTCTTGTACTTTGGCGATGTTATTGGGAAAGGTCGTTCCCTGGAGAGGGCTGTCGTGCGTGGTGAAGCAGAGGGTCAGCAGACCCGAGGAAGACCTTCTGTGAGATGGGCTGACCCAGGGCTGCAGCCGCGGGCTCACATGTGACAGTGACAGTGATGGAGGGCGCAGGGCCAGGCCGGATGGGTCCCTGGGAGTCAGAACCGATTCTGTGGTGTTCTTTCTGTTATAGACAATAATGAAAAAACAGTGTTATTTAGTAGGCACAGCTGACCCAATATGCGGTCAGTTTTGTAGCGGTCACGTGCATTAGGTCTGGTGAACCATCCTGGGACATCCCCTTACACACCGACCTTCTGTTACTACAGAGTCCCCATTTCCTTCCCCGGACGAGCTTCCCCGTCTCTGGACTTGATTCCCTCATGGTTTCTGCAGGTCTCATCAATGACCATGACAGCTTTCAGAGAACTGAGCGACTGAGAGCAGAGACCCCTGGACAAGCCCACAAGGAGAGCAGCCTGCTCTCCTTTCACAGTTTGGAGTAAATATTCCCAGCACTTCCCAGTGCAAGCCCTGGTGGCGCAGTGGTTAGGAGCTGTGGCTGCTAACTGAGTCTGTTGGCAGGTCGAATCTGCTAGGCGCTCCTCGGAAACTCCCTGGAACAGTGGCGCTTCACATTATAGCCATTTGTCAACATTTTCCTAAATACCTTCTTTCAGGTGCAGGAAATCATCTGCTTAAATAGCTCAAAAGCTGCTAGCAGAAAGTATCTAATCCCCGCCGGTGCACAGGGCTGAGCCCTCCAGGAAAATGTGCTGGAACGACAGAAGCAGTAACACAGGGCTCTGCAGCTCTCTGAAAATTGGCACTTGTAAGTGGGCATTTAGAGCAAAACAGAAATACCTAATAGCTAGGCAGCCCTCTAAATTCACCTCCTGGAAATAGCCCCTGGGGGCCATCAGATGTTTCTAAATTGAGGGAATTGGGTAACCTGATGGGATGTGAGGCCACAGATGGGGAGGGGGCAGGGGCTGCTGGAAGATTCCAGAGGACCCTTTTCTTTAAACAAAAACAAGCTGTAGGGAGCAGACAGATGTTTGAAGAAGTGTTAGAATCTAAAGTCTAAATACGTGTCCTGGGTCGAATTGTGTTCCCCCAAAAATGTGTGCGGCAGTTTGGCTGGGCCGTAATCCCTGATGTTGTGTGATGTCCTGTGTGTCGCTAGTCCTGCCTCTTTGATGTTAATAAGGAGGAAGGACAACAGTTGTGTTTGTGGGGCAGGACTTGGTGTCTAAGGTTGTATTGTCCCTCAAGGTAGTCTTTTGAGATGTAAAAGAAAGGGAGGCAACTGGGGAACTGGGGCCCTCATACTATCAAGAAAGAAGGCAGTGCTGGGATCTGAGTGCCTCCTCTGGAAAGGTCTGGGGTCCCTGCACCCCTGAAGCCTGCAGTCCAGGGGAAGACTGACGACAAGGACCTTCCCTCCAGAGCCAGCAGAGAAAGCCGTCCCCTGGAGCTGACACCCTGAATTTGGACTTTAGCCTACTGGACTGTGAGAAAATAAAATTTCCCTTTTCAAAGCCATCCACTCAGGTAGTTCTGTTCTAGCCGTACTAGACGGCTAAGATGACATGTTAACATGGATCGTGGTCAATATTTAAGGTGGTTGCCTTTGTTTAGTTGTTTGTTTTTACTGTTACAAGGTTTCAGGATGTGAAATTGCAGCTATCTGATCGTTCTGAGCGGTGAAATGGCGATGTCCTGCGGATCAGCAAAGTAGCTGGATGGCATTTAAGGTGTCTCGACTTCTCTGGGAGGACACCTGGTGGCACTGTAAGTTAAAGTGCTTGGCTGCTGACTGAGAAAGGCCAGGTGTTGGAAACTAACTGCCAGCCACTCTGCTGGGGAGATGCCCTGGTCACGGCCCAGGTCACGGCCTGGGAGACTGTCTGGGACAGCCCTCTCTGTCCTCCTAGGGTCACCGTGAGTCCAAATCAGCTTGACAGCACACAACCACAAGACTGCTTCTGATGACTTGCTGATCACCCAGTGCCTGTTGCTGTAAGTTCAGGTCCTTCTCATGTAGTGTTGAAGCTAGAGTCAATTAAACTGGAGTACCATGTTTCTACACAAATAACGCACGCCTTCTACTGCCTTGCCAACAGCACCCCCCCCCCCAGGAGATATTTTCGTAAGCATCGCTGTGCCAAAGTTTTTTTTTTTTTTTTGCGTGTTGTGTTGGCACAAGAAGATTGAACATAATGGAGTAGCTTTTGATTAAGTAAACTCAGTTCCTCTCTGTTCATGGTGTTTGTACTTTTCCTTAAAAAAAAAACCAGCGTGTGGCATACCCTAACATATTACAGCGTTCACACGGGCACTCTGCAAAGATTCCGAGTCTCCTCCGTGCAGACACGGTCACTCTGTCGGGATGGACAGGACAAATACAAACTGTTCGTAAACCTCTCAGGGCAGGAAGGGGAGAGCCCTGGGGCACAGTGGTTCAAAGTGCTTGGCTGGTAACGAGAGGTCAGTGGTCTGCACCTGACCCACACCGGCCCTGTGAGGAGAAGGATGTGGCAGTCTTCTTCCGTGAAGGTTACCCATCGTTGTTGCCAGGGAATCACCTCCAACTCACAGAAACCCTATAGGACAGAGCAGACGTGCCCCAGAAGATGCCAAGGCCATCATCTTTACAGAAGCAGATGGCCACATCTTTCTCTCCCACAGAGCGGCCTCTCGTTAGTGGCTGAGTACTTAACCACTCCCCACTGGGCTCCTCCATAAAGGTTACAGTCTGGTGGCTGCAGTGGTTTCTGCTCTGTTCTAGAGGGTTTCTGTGAGTCGGAATTGACTCTGTACTGATGGGTTTGGTCAGTTAAAGGTAGAAAGCAGAGATGGGTCTTGAGGGCGGTGACCACCGAGCCCCAGGCAGAGGCTCTCTTTTGCCCCAAGCCACTTTGAACTGGCAAAGAGTAGTTGCACTCCCAGGTCTGATGAGTGAGCCCCTTACCAAAAAACAGACCGTTTCTGCAGAGGAAAACATGCTTTCTTTTTTCTCTACATTACTTCTGTGTTAATTTAAACAGAAATCATTCCGGAAAGCAAACAGTCCCACTAAGTCAAACATTGGCATGCAGTACACAGAGGCTGAGCAAGGCTCTGAAACTTAGTATGTTAATCAAAACCATCAAACATGCAAACTAGGAAATAAAGACCCAGAAGCAGGTGCTGTCAGGAGAACAAATTCCCAGGTAGCAGCAGCAGTTGCTTGGAGAGAAACAGAAAATCCTGCTGGGAGGGGCTGCAAGCTGGTGCGAGACCTGGGGCTCATAGCCCTCCCGTCTAATCCACAGTCGTGTGAAGTACCTCGGTGCTTCCTGGGTCATTTCTAAGGAGCAGAGTTGTTAGTGGGGCCTGCAGACCCTGAGCCCAGCTCTCAGCCACAGCAGTGGGCAAGCTGGGCCGGAAGTCCACAGACCAGAGACAAGCTCTTCTGCTCTTGCTGACAGTTTTGTCTGGGCCTGTGGTCCCACTCTAATTCAAGGGAATTACACTGCTTGAAATGGCCTTGTTTATAGTTTAAATCACCACCCTTATCACTGACGGCCGGCAACTCAGGCCCCACCTCGTGGCAACTCTGTGTACCAGGAAATTGGACCATTGTGGCCGTAGGGTTTGTCCTGGGTGATTTTCAGGAGATGGTCTTTCTTCCTCTGTGTTGGAATAGTAACTCCTGTGGATGTGGTGTGATCCTAGTTGCAAATACGCTTTTCTTTGTGGCGTTAGTCCTGTCAGTGTAAGGCGTGTCCTAAACTGAATCCTTCTGAGAAATGGAAGGAGCAGCACAGCCAGAGAAGCAGGCACCAATGGGGAAAGACAGGTGCCACGTGGGCATCAGCAAGAACCGGGGAACACAGGGGCCGGAGAAGCAGAGACACGGCGTCCCCCAGAGCCAGCAGAGAGAGTTCTCCTAAAGACAGTGGCCCGAATTCAAACCTCCAGCTTTCTAAATTACGAGGAAATTAATTGCTGTTCTTTAAAGGTACCCGTTAGCATTTCCGTTATGGCAATACTAGATAACTAAGATATATGTATTTCTGGCCCAGTAAAGTCACTGCTAGAGACCTGGTGGCACAGTGGTTAAGAGCCTGGCTGCTCACTGAACTGTATGTAGTTTGAATCCACCAGTTGTTCCGTGACAACCCTGTGGGGGCGGTTCAATTCTGTCTTACACGGTTCCCCATGAGCTGGAGTTGACTCTGTGGTGACAGGTTTGACTAGGTGTTGTTTTTTTAAGGTCACTGCTAAGTACATAAGCAACAAAATATGTAGCTGTGTTTACCAGAAGAAGTGTGCGGGGACGTTCATCGCTGCGCTGTTTACACTGATCAGAAATTAGAGAGCGGTCAAATACTCGCCGAGCGCAGAGGGGACACTCACTGCTGACGTCGCTCGTGAGGTTCACCCTTCGGCCTAAGACCAGGCAGGCTGAATGGGCACACCAGCCCACGGCCGATGGCTGCAAAGCAGATGGGGCCAGAAAAGCTGATAATGGGGATCCCAGGGTCAAGCGGAGGAGGGTTGACATGCTGTGCGGTCAGCAGTCAGTGCCGCAAAGCAGTGTGTGTATTACTATTTTAATGAGAAACTAGTTTGCCCTAGACGCCTTCACCTAAAGCACATACACACACAGTCAAATGGATAAAGAACCCATAATAAACCATGCTGTACCTTGGTGGAAGTGAACAGTACACAGCTGCATTCTGCAATAGAAATAATTATCACACACAGAACTCTTAATGTCATATCAGGTCTGACAGTTAAGTTCACACACTCATGATCGAAAAAGTGCTACGTATCTCATTGCTGAATATCACTATGGTCACCTTTGAAGTCCTCCCCTTGGGAAGCTGTGCACCGATGCCAGTGTGTAGCCCACCCTTCAAAGCCATGTTGGTAGTGTTTCTGGAATGACCAGTTGGCATGGTGGCAAGTTTGCAAACTTAATCGTCTAGTTGTCTGTGAGGGAGTTTTTAGCCAGTAAACAAACAACTGTATTGGAACATCCTCTCTACTCACCCAATCTGACCCCCAGAGATTTTTTCTTTACCTGAAGATAAAGGAAATATTGAAAGGAAGACATTTTCATGACATTCAGGACATCAAGGGTAGTGACAACAGCTCTGATGGCCATTCCAGAAAAAGAGTTCCAAAATGGCTTTGAAGGGTGGACTGGGCACTGGCATCGGTGCACAGCCTCCCAAGGGAAGGACTTCGAAGGAGACCAGACTGATACTCCGCAATAAGGATGTGGCGCTTGGAACAGTTAAGTTCATGGATTTAGTTGCTGGACCTTGTAAGCCAGACACAGATGCAGCTGCCGTGCCATCCCAGTTCCACAGTGCAGAGAAACAGGTGGTACTGATGGAACAGGCAGTACTGAGTGTCATGTGCCACGAGAGATGTGTGTCCTTGAGGAAGAAAGTGCCTCGAAGGATCAGCAGAGGGCTTTTGGGGGGCTAGTGTAGCCTGTTCCATAAATACGTGGTTGTGTCCATTTAGAGAGAGCTAGTGTGTGTGGTAGGAAAGCCTGCTGGTACAGTGGGTAAGTGCTATGACTGTTAACCAAAGGTCGGCAGTTGGAGCCCTCCAGCTGCCCCTCGGAGGCCCTCTGGGGCAGCTCTGCTCTGCCCTGTAGTGTTGCTATGAGTTAGAATTGACTTGAGGCCAATGGGTTTAGTGTATGCGGTGTTCCCTATCTATAGTATGTTCCACTGAAAAAAAATTTAGAACTTAGATTTTTTCTTAGCTTACTGGTTCTGCCTTCCTCAAGTCTTAGTATTTTTGTATTTGTTTTTATACCTAATACCTACCACTGTCAAGGCGAATCTGACTGGCAGTGACCCTACAGGACAGAGTAGAACTGCTCCATAGAGTTTCCAGGGAGCACTTGGTGGATTTGAACTGCCGACAGTGAGGTCCGCAAACGTAGCACTTAATCACTACGCCACCAGGGTTTCCATGCATTTTTATATTGTAGTGAAAATGAATACGATGCAGTGTTTGCCAGGTCCGCGCTTCCTGCCTGTGCACCCCGCGGCGGCGTCAGTTAGGTCTAGCACACTGCCCGCTGTCACCATGTTCTCAGCTGCAGTGAAATTGGCCCCTGACTCAGCGTGACTGCACGCACAACAGAACCAAGTGCTGTGCAGCTGTGCGCTGTCCCCACCCCGCCCTCACGATCGATTGTGGATCCGACCCCTGTGATCCTGAGGGTTCTCACTGGCTGATTCTCAGGAGTAGATTGCCAGGCCTTTCTTCTCCGTCACCAGCATCCATTGCCGTTGTCCTCATTGCTATAAACAGAAACTCAGTCCTTCTTAAGCAGTGGTATTAGCTGCTAACACACTGTGGTCTCTACACACTTGCTCATTCCAGATACTTCACAGGAGTGGGAACATAGCGGTGTGTGTTGTTTTAAACCTGACTTACGTTTTTACTTGCCTACTTGACAAGCTAGTGATATCTGAAATAATTATGTTTTATTAATTTTTAGTGTTACAGAAAAGTGTTTTTTCCGGTGGTGATAAAGTAGCACCTTCTTGGAACCCCCGATTGCTCTTTTATTGCAGGAGACACAAGAACTCTGCCTGCCTGCAAGATGGAGAGCTGTCCTCCTGTTGTCCAGGTGTCCTGGTGCTCTCGTGTCCAGGGTGAGGCTTCACCATCCAGCAGGATTATGGGGACCCCAGGCGTGCAGCCGAGGATAGGCCTGGCTGAAACGCTGAGCCCCTGCCCAGCTGGGCGTTCCTTCTTCACAAGCCGTGGTTCAAGCCAGATGTGGGGTCCCAGCCTGCGAAACCCCAGATGGAGCAGCAGGGGACAGAAACTCTGCCAGGGCAGTGTGGGGAGACAGCCAGGAGAGAGCGACTTCTGTAAGTACTCCTGGGGGAGGGAGGACGCCCAGCCCCCGAGATGGACAAACGGGATGTGTTCCTATGACAAGCCTTCCGCAGTCTCCACAACCTTCTGCGTTCTCCATAACTTGTGAGCCAGAAATTTTAGGAAACTATCCTAGAAAATAATTAGGAAAGGGATTAATTATGGTATGCAAAAGGGGGTTTATCACACTAATATTTATAACAGTAACATGGAGGAAACAAATTGCCCAGTGACAGGAAGTAGTTAAGCAACATATGTTCTGGCCACGTAATGGAATACAACGAGGGCAGGGAACAGCCGTGCTACCCAAGCGTACTTAATAAGGTGGGAAAATAGTCACTGTGTGTGGTTAAAATTACAGCGAATCACAGAACAACCTGTGTGCTTAAGAAAAATCTCTAGCAAACTTCAGAGCTTTTGGAATGATACAGAAAATGAGATTAATTGTTGCTGTTGTCAGTTGCTCCTGAGCCGCGTCTGACCCACGGTGACCTCATGTACCGCGGGACAAACCGCTGCCTGGTCTCATGCCAGCCCCGCAGTCACGAGTGTGGCCAGGCCTCTTGTGGCGGTCACGGTCCAGTCTGAGTGTCCCCAAGCACTGCACTAGCCAGCCCCACACGGTGACCCGTGGTGTTTTTATGGGGTGACTTGGGAAGCAGATCCACAGGCCTTTCGTCCATCCGGTGTCTGTCCGTCTGTTGTCCTGTGCTATGCTGTGCTTGACCTGCGTGTTGCTGTGATGCTGGAAGCTAGGCCAGCAGCGGGTCAGACGCAGCAGGGTCATCTGTGGTAGACCAGTGTGAGCGCAGCTTCAGACCAAGGAAGACTAGGAAGGACATAGTTTAAAAAACATTTTATTGTGCTTAAGTGAACATTTACAATTCCGGTCAATTTGGCAGCAAAGCCTTGCACACACACTGCTGTGTAACAACTCTAGCTGCTCTCCCCACCCAGTGACAGCACCCTCCTCCTTTCTGCCCTGTATTTCCCGTGTCAGTCCAACCAGCTCCTGTCCCCCTCCACCCTGTCATCTCGCCTCTGGACAGGAATTGCCTAGTCAGTCTCATGTATTTACTTAAGCCAAGAAGCGTAGTTTTCGCCAGTATCGTTTTACGTTTTATAGTGCAGTCCAGTCTTTGAAGAGTTGGCTTTGGGAATGGTTTCAGTTTGGGGCCGATGGAGTCTGGGAGCCACTTCTTCCAGGACCGTAGGAAGAAGACATCGTATTACTTCTTGCTGTTGTTGTTAGGGGCCATCAGGGTGGCTTTGACCCTTAGTGACCCTGTGCACAACAGAGTGAAACCCTGCCCAGGGCTGTGTCGCCCTCTGAATTGATGCTATGCTTGAGCCTGCTGTTACAGCCGCTGTGTCAGCCCGTCTCGTTGAGGGTCTTTCCCTTTTGATTCCTTTTCAGTGACCTTCTACTTGACCAAGCATGGTGCCTCTTTCCCTTCTGATTGCATGTCTCAAGTGTGTGAGATGAAGTCTCGCTGTCCTTGTGTCTCGGGAACATTCGGACTCCATTTCCTCTGAGACAGATCTGTTCGTTCTTCTGGCAGTCCGTGGTGTATTCAGGGTTCTTGACCAACACCATAACTGAGACTCATCGGTTCTTCTTCATTCTCCCTTATTCATTGCCCGGCTTTTGCATGCATGTGAGACAGTTGAAAACACCATGGTGTGACTCAGGTGGCCCTCAGTCTTCAAGGTGACATCTTTACTTTTTAATGCCTTAAAGAGGTCTTCTGCAGCAGATTTGCCCCAATGCAGTGTCTTTTGATTTCTGGTCTGCTGCTTCAGTAGGTGTTGATTATGGGTCCAAGTAAAATGAAATCTTAGACACCTTCAGTCTTTTCTCCATTTATCATGATGTTGCTTACTGGTCCAGTTGTGAGGACTTCTGTTTTCTGTATGTTAAGATGTAATCTATACTGAAAACTATAGTCTTTGGTCTTTATCAGTAAGTGCTTCAAGTCCTCTTTTCTTTCAGCAAGCGAGGTTGTTCATAAGCTTTCCCTCCGATGCTGATGCCCCCTTATCCCTGTAGTCCAGCTGCCCAGACTATTTGCCCAGCCAACAGATTGAATAAGTATGGTGGAAAGATACAACCCTGAAAGGTACCTTTCCTGACTTTAAACCATGCAGCGTCTCCTGTTGTGTTTGAATAACAGGTTCCTCACGAACACAATGAAGTGTTCTGGAGGTCCCCTTCTTCCCCATGTTATCCGTAGTGTTAACACAGTTGAATGCCTTTGCATGGTCTGTAAAACACAGGTGGATAACTCTCTGGTATTCTTTACTTTCAGCCATAAAATATCTAACGTCAATAATAATATCCCTGGTTCCGGGTCCTCTTTTGAATCTGGCTTGAATTTCTGGCAGTTGCTGGCCAGCACACTGCTGCAGCCACCTTTGAATGATCTTCAGCAGAATTTTATGTGCATGTGATATGAATGATATCATTCAGTGATTTCCATGTTTGTTATGTCACCTTTCTTGGTAATACGCATAAATATGGTTCTCTTCCAGTTAGTTGGCCAGGTAGCTGCTCTCTTAAAGATGATCGAAAACCAAAACAAAACCCATCGCTGGCAAGATGATTCTGATCCATAGGGACTCTAAGACAGCATGGAGCTGCCCCGCAGGGTTTCTAGAGCCATAAGTCTCTGTGGAAGCAGACTGCCACATTTTCTTCCCTGGAGCAGCCATCTTTTTGGTTACCAGCCAAATGCTTAACCATTGCCTCCTTCCCTTAACCAGGCCTCCTTCCCTAAAGATTACAGCGTACAGGACCCTGTGGGGGCAGTTCTGTTCTGCATAACTAGAGTACAGTACCCCAAACCGGGGACATGGTTTTTGAGAAAATGGGAACTCTGCCACTTTCTGCCTGAGTTGACCACAGACAGCTTAATGAACTTCTTTTAACCTGAGTTCAGACCCTGATGTCAGCAGGGATATTGATAGTGTATGTTTCTGAAGAGTGGTGCGGTACTCAGTGAGATGATATCGTGTCTGTAAAGCTCAGTATTGGGGATTGAAACAATTCCTGTAAGTGCTTGGTCGTGTTAGTTCTTACAGTTATTGACTTTGTAAGGCTTGGAGCAATATCCTGCTTGTGTTTTGAGGCAGGCCATTCTGGTAGATGGAGAGACCATCCGTTAGAATACGGATGACTTTGTAAAGAGCTCAGCGAAAATGTGGACCTCCTGGTTGACATCCAGTCTCTTGTCAGTTGGGTGGAGGCCACACC
Source organism: Heterohyrax brucei (assembly GCA_028571685.1). Lineage (NCBI taxonomy): Eukaryota > Metazoa > Chordata > Mammalia > Hyracoidea > Procaviidae > Heterohyrax > Heterohyrax brucei. The sequence goes on along the minus strand of CM053160.1, from coordinate 4,780,709 downwards.
CACTGCTGTTAAGTCAGTTCCTGCTCAGAGCCAGTGACCCTGTAGGAGAGAAACAGGTCCTGTAGGATTCCCAAGGCTGTGCTCTGTACAAAAGCAAACTGCTGTATCCGTCCCCCACAGAGTGCTGGTGTGTGCAGACTGCTAGCCTCTTGGTTAGGAGCCGCGCTTGTCACCACTGGGTCACCAGGGCTCCTGATGGAAGCCACGGTGAACCAGAAGACATCTTTCAGCTGTGGATGTTCGTGCCTCAGTGTCTGGGAGTGATTTTTTTAAATCGGTCCACAGCAGGAGTGTCTCACGTGCAGTTCTTGATTGCAAAGGCGCTGCCTATCATGTGAAGGGGCTTCTTGAAAAACTCCCAGTGTGGACTTGATCTGCTTCGACAGGCTGTAAGGACCAGATTTAGCCTCCTGCCTGAAACAAGAACAACAAAAACCCCAAAACAAAACAGACGAAATATGTGTGAAACAACAGTTTTCAAGACAATGGAATGCAGGTAACGAAGGACAGTGGTCCCTGAGGGAAGAGAAACAAATGAAGGGTGCCATGGGGTGGTTTCCCACCTAAAAGGGGCTCCCAGAAAGCTGTGCGGGGAGGACAGACGAACCCGGGCCGGCCCAGCACCTCCCTGAGTTGAGGAGATTTGAGTGGGAGCCGGGAGTCTGGAGGATGAAGGAGCTGAGCGAGGAGAGCTGCCCACAGGCAGACAGCTGCAGGTGTGTGCAGAGGGTCCCCACAGGTATTCAGCAGAGGACTGATTAACGCGTGTGTGGGAAAACGGTCTAAACCTGGCAAAGAACCACTAGAAAGATTTGAAGAGACCAATGCCTGTCACAGCAGGACTGGAAACAGGGCCCATTCCCACTGGCTGGACTAGAAAACCGTAGGACCCTCAGGACCTTCGGTGAAGAACTCAGGTGGGTTTTACCTGAGTTGTGGGAAATTATTGCCTCTAATGTGAGCACTGTTTCCATTCAGCCTAACATTTTAAAAAGCACAGCCCAAAAGGGTCAGGCTGTTTCCAGGTAACTTAACTACATCCCAGAACAGAGCTCAAGAATATTTATGACTACAGAAATGTCCAGCAGCCAATAAAGTAGGATTCACAATATCTAGCATCCAATCAAAAATTCTTAGGCATGTGAAGAAGCAGGAACACATGACCCACAGTGAGCTCATTCAGTTAAGCCAACCGAGAACTGACACAGCTGTTGGAATGAACAGGTAAGAACTTCAGTTGTTTTGATGATACGCTCTATATTCCAAAAGGTAATTGTTTTTTTTTCCTTAATTGTGAAAATGAAATTAATTGGTAGTAAGAACAGATCACGCTTTTTAATAGCACTGCTTGGAAATCATCAAGATGTTTGTTTCATTGAGTATGACTTTGTCAGTACAAGTTAAGGCTGTCTGACTAATGTCTCCAGATGCCCATGGCTGTCATTCTTTTTTCCCCAAGAAGCTGGTGTTTTTCTATTTTTGAGTATTTTGGCTTTTCTGAACTTAGAGCTTTCCAGAAGAGCTTCCTGCTGATGTTAAATTCAGCTCTGTGTCTCAAATAAATTGCACTTCACAGGAAATAACACCTGAAACAATTGATTCAGGCTGGTGTATCACCACGGAAAAATCAAAGAGATCCAGGGTGAAAGTGAACAAAAATAGCAAAGACATTTACATTAAAAATGCTCCATTTTCCAAGTAATTCCAGGAGTCAAAGACAGGAGCAATAAAGCTTCCGACCATGACCACGAAGGCTGTGTAGGACAACCATTTCCTTAATCATTCGTATTGCTTCCTCAAGGTCACCGTGATGAGTTCACACTCAAGTCTCAGGGTGTTTAAAGTTACGACCGTGTGTTCTCTTGCTTAATTTATAGGAATGAAAGTAAGTTACTTGAGGATGTATTTTCATACTGGTTTGTCGAGTAATCTTTATTGTAAATGTGAGCATTAGTGGTAAAACTTCAGAACTGCAGCTGACCAAATCCAGAGGACTTGGAAAATGGCTAACTTAAAAACTATTATAATGCCAGAGCTAATTCTATATTTCCACAGAGTAGATACAGTATTCTTGGTTTTTTTTTTTTATGTATTTCTGTACTCAGTCCAAGAGAATGCTACATCAAATAGAGTTGTTTTGGGTTAGTTTCAACTTTAAGCTAGACTGAAAATACTGTGAAAGTGAGGAACAGGTCAGACTTGAGTTCACAGTCTTCTCCCACTCTCTGAGCTTCAGGCCCCGCCCTAAGCCCGAATCATTCCTGAATTTAATTGATTCATAGTTGACTTACAAATAGACCTAGAGAGGCACAGTGGTGAGAGGACTTCAAGTTAATTCACTTCAGCAAGTGGGGAGTCTGACTCTTTGCCTTGGAGAGACTGGAATAACAGGCAGAGCTGCTTCCCCTCCATCAGTCGGCCTCCACCAGGGCAGCCCACCCTCTGAACCCTGTGCATTCTGGAAAACAGGAGTGAAGCCAATGACAGCTCAGCCACCGATATGTAAAATCAAAGAGATTTACATGTTGTTGGCACTTACGGAGATTTTTATTAGTGCTTTTAAAAATATTTGCTGTTTGCTGACAAATTCCCAAAGAAAACTCATAATGTATTACCAAAAGAAAAGGGGGGGGGGCTTTCTTACTTTATTTGAGGGAAAGCAAGCAAATATATCAAGATAGAAAGCAGAAATTGAGAAACAAATCTATTGCAGTCTGTTTTCTCAGTAGATTTTGAAAGGCTTACATTTTTTGATCTAAATGTTGGCACTTTTATCCTCCAAGCGTGCAGACTGACAGGCGACAACTTTGAAATCCTAGCCAGTTTAATACTAAAGACAGCCAGGCTGCTGCTACCATCCTACCTGTCCCATTTCTCTGTCCTAGGCCCTGAATCATCTAGGTAAGAAAGCAAAATAGAGTTTTTCTTCTCCAGGAAAGGTTCACGGCAGCGCCAGAGGACAATGTCTTGAGAACACTGAGAACACTGTTGGCTAACTGTATCATGCAGCCCTTGGGCCTCAGTCAGTGTTCTGCCTGTTTGTTTTGTCCTTGCTGACTTTCAGGTCAAATCGAGTGTCCCTTAGCAGCTTCACATCTGACCTTTCAGGAGGCTTCTTTCTAGACCATGTAACCCCTTGGTCACCTTTGAAGAACTTCTTAGTGCTGCCAGGCCTAGTCCCATGGCATCACTTCCATTGGAGGGTTCGGGGTGAGCTCCCCCACTGCTGCTCTCATATTAAAGAAGCCGGCTGCTGTTTACGTGATGGATACGTCAGAAACCTAACGTGGTTAAGGGGGTTTTCATGGGAGCTGGTAAAGAGACTCTCAGGATCATTAGGGCAAAGGTGGCCTGTGCCTTTTGATATTATCCCAAGAGGGATGTCTTTGTCATCTAGGCCTGATAGAACAGAAATACCACCGTGGATGGCTTTCAGAAAGGGAAGTTTATTTTCTCACAGTCTAGTAAGCTACAAGTCCCAATTCAGGGCATCAGCTCCAGGGGAAGGCTTTCTGTCTCTGCTGGCTCTTTTTTAAATATTATTATTGTGATTCGGTGAAAGTGTACAATCTGGTTTAAATTTGCTTGCCCACCTATGTGCGCCTCCTACTGCTCTCCTTGCCCGGTGACAGCACACACCTCGTTTCTGTTTCGTACAGGTCATATCCTCCTAACAATCCCCTGTCCCTTCTTCTCCACCCTCTCCACTCCCCTCTTGTAAGTAGGACAACATCCTGTAGATGCATAGAACCATAAAGAGCACCCACGATATGGTCACTCTGTGTTGCTGAGTCCAGTCCATTCCTGTCCAAGGAGTTGACCTCAGTGATGTTTTACGATCAGGGGCAGCATCAGGTCTAGGGGCCATGCTCCCAGGGGAACCCCCAGGTCTTTGGACCATCAGTTGAAGTCTTCTAATGGAGCTCTCAGGGTGCACCTCTTTTTATTCTTGTATTGCCACTGGGACCCAACTTTGTGAGCCCCGTCACGTCTGCCGGCTCTTGAGGAAGGTCCTTCTCATCAGTCAGCCCCCGTGCTAGGAGTTTCTCAGTGTGGGAACCCCCAGGCCCAAGGGCCACGCTGCACTCCCGGCGCTGCTTTCTCGGTAGTATGAGGTCCACCCTGTCTTCTCACTTCCTTTTCTGTTTTATCTCATGGGAGGTAAAAAGATAGTACAGGCCGTACCCCTGGGAAACTCCATTTACATTGAGTCAGGGAGGTAATCTGGGTAAGGGTCTTATAGTCCCACCCTAACCCTCACTAATAGAAAATTACAGTCACAAAACGGAAAACAGTCACACAATATAGGGAATTCAGGCCTAACCAACTTGACATGTATTTTTAGGGAAGACAGTTCAGTCCATGCCAAGTGCCAAGTGCCCAGTTTTCCCTGCAGGAGAAGGGTGTGGTGGTCTGCTGCGGTAAAGACGTAGAGCCTTGGGAACCCTCTGGTGCAGTTCTGCTCTGTCCTGCGAGTCTGAAGCAACTCAGTGGCAGTGAGTTGGGGTAGAGTTGCTTTCAGTGTAGTGTCATAGACAACCAGGCAGCTCAGGGACCACATTCAGATCTTACCGGTTTGACAGGCATCCACGTGTGTGTGCATCTGTGTGGTTCGAGCACTTGCATAGGTTCGTGTGTTCAGTACCGCAGCGGAGACACTGAACAGTTCTGACACCCAAGGATCCCTGTGTTGTCCATTCGCACACACCCCCGCCTCCCGCCCACCACCTCGCTTACTTCCCTGCTGGCCTAGCCCTCACCTCAGACATATAATCTAAATGGAATCACAGAATATCTGACCTTTGGGGACTGGCTTTTGCCCAGTCAGCATAATTCCCTGGACATTAATCCAGGTTGTTGTGTGTGTCCGTATCTCATTCCTTTGCATCACTTTGTATCACTGAGTAGGATTTCATGGTTTGGTCCGGCCGGTCACCCACTGACGGGCGTCTGAGCTGGCTGGACGTTGCCGTTGAGTTGGCACTGACTCGTGGTGGCCGCACACACAGCAGCATGAGACGGTGCCTGGGCTCACCCCACTTCCGTGGCCGTTTGTGTGTTTGGGCCCATTACTGTGACCCTTGTGTCAGTCCCCCTCTGTGAGGGCGTCTCTCATGTTCACTGACCTCCTGTTTTACCAACCCTGATGACCTTTCCTAGTGACTGATCTTTCCTGGAGGTGTGTCCAAGGTGAGCTAGCTGAAGCCTCATCATCCTTGCCTTTAAAGAATGTTTTGGAGCTAATTCTGCTTTTGTCTGCTACAAATAAAGATTCTCTGAACAAAAATTCACAGTTAGTGAATATTTTCATGGCTAGCAGTAAATAAATCAGTACTTTTATTTTTCAAAAGCTCCAAGTGAAGGGAAAAAAAAAACTTATTTTCTGTGATGAATCGTTTTCTTTTCAATTTTCAGGGAACAGAGAAGAAGTTCCCGACAAATGCCAATTTTATTTGAAAACCCTTATATCTTCTCCAAAACTTTTTATTGCAAACCATTCCTCCAATTTGTTAAGTAATTTTTTAGCGATTGGGAGCTTCACAGCTGCTTCCCCTTTTCTTCAGAGCTGTTTATTACTTCCTCCCTGGCAGGCAAAGCGCTGTCCCAGGGAACGCAGGCGCTGTTTGTCACACCCTCGGCAAACACGGAGCCTGCGAGAGGGAGGGAAGTCAATGCGTGTGATTGCTCTCTCGGTCTGCTGTGACGGCGCTGGGGACAGTATTCATCTCTGCCGGGCAGAATGGCTTTATAAGTGCCAGGGAAGCGGAAAGGGGATTTAGGGAGCCACGTGTGCCCTGGCCTTCTGAAGTGCTTGGGGGTTTCTGATTGCATATGCCACAGCTTCAGAACATGGCTGTGACTTTGAGCTGGGATGCTGCGTTTGTTATTTCTGTGTTGGTTTTCCTCCGTTACCTCAGTGTTTAATTAAAATAATACTGTTCCATCATTACCATTTATAAGACTCTTCAAATGTAATATAAATACCTGGAAGATACAACTTGAGACTGATATTTGGAGAGATGAGTTTCCGGCCCTGCGCTTCACCAGTTAGCAGAGTACAGAGAGCCAGCGTACACACATGTGACTTGACCCAGCTGCGTGCTCCCAGTCTGCTGCACACAGGTGTGCTAGTGGCGGTGTGGTTCAGTGGTAGAATTCTCACCGTCCGTGAGGGTGACCTAGGTTCAATTCCTGGTCGATGCACCTTATGTGCCATTACCACCTGTCTCTCCAACATACACCCCTGCTGTCTCTTGCTCTGTCAGGTGACATGTGACCCCCAGGATCCCCTGTGGACATATTCCAAGATACTTTGTGGTGAAGTGTTGCCAGAATGTTTTCAAGTATCAGTGTCTGTCCGCCGTTGCTGGAGAAATGCAGGATCGAATCCAGCTCACTGCAGCCCACGGTGCGGCAGCCCACATGGTGCCATGCTGGGGGCAGAGACCCCGCTGTTCATTCTGGTTCAGCCCCATGCTGAGAAGTTCCTTTTCCACCTGGGATGTACTGAATTTGTATGTAATTTCTGATTCAGCAGATAGATTCTGATTCAGTATCTGAGGTGGGAATGCGTATATGTAGCAGGGGATCAAACCAGAATGAACTGGTTTGGAGCCCTGCAATAAAAGGGACAATGTCAGAGGAAACTCCCAGATGTTTTAATCTTAAGACACAGAAACAGTGCTCACAGTGCTTTGTTTTGAAGTGGCCAGTGCCACTGGCACCCAGATAGAGCCTGAACGTCTGTGCCCTGGGGGAAGCTCCCCGGAGGGAGGCAGCCTTAGAGAGGCCTGGCTCCTGCCTGGCTGCAGAGCCTGTGTGGTCTCCTCCAGCCTCAGCACTCGGGGTCCTGTAGGCACCCAGCCTGGGCAGCTGGTGGCTCTGCTCCCTGCTGAGCTGGTCTCATCGCAGGCTGCCAGTGCTGCTGCGCAAATGCCGGAAGACAGAGACTGAGGAGGGCACAGCCAGCCAGACCTCCCAGGAACGGAGCTCGGCCCTACCACTGGCTTGCTGGTAAGCACCCTGGGCCAGCTCAGCGGGACATGTGGCTCTGGACCCCCGGGGCGCAGTTCCCAAAGACCCCTCTTCATCGAGCTGGGGGTGGTTTCAGGGTGCTATCTTCCTGCGTGGGGCAAGAGGGACACCTGTGTCCTCTGTAGTGTGAGAGAGGCCTGGGGTGACTTTCAGAGGATTGACAGCTCCAATTTCCACAAGAGGAAACATTTTTGAGATCTGTAAAGACTCCTTCCTTTGAAGCACTCCACCTCTGTGGTGATCGGTTGGACTTGCCATGTGCCACTCTGAACTGGAACAAAGGAAGCTGTGCATTTGGGGATAAAGGTCTTCTTTCTGTGTGGCGTGCCCCCACCCCCATGAATGCCATCTTCAGAGCAGTCATTAGTGTGTTGGCATGGTGAGCCTTTGGAGGGCAGAGGACTGTTGTTGATGGTGACATGCCAGAGCTGGAGCAGCCAGGCATGAGGGTCCCTGGAAAGACCCAAGTCCCATCCTTTGTGCACACATTGATAGGTCTGAATGTGGGAGGTGGGGGCATGTGACCCCTGCTGCGAGGCTCGGGTCTGCAGCTCTCACACAAATTAGTCTGCAGAACGTTCCAGGACCGGAAGGCTGTGCTGACCCAACTGTCCTTGGCCGGCTCTGGCGAGGCTGCCTCCCTCCAGGGAGCTTCCCCAGGCCACAGATGTTAAGGCCCTATCTAAAGACGGCACCGGTGACACCGGCCACGCCCACAGTGTTAGTCCCAAGCCCTAAGTCTGTCCCAGCTCTGCACTCTTGACTCAGACCCGCAGAATGGAGCTGAGACATGAATCAGATGACCAAGAAAGGCAGCACAGGAAGTCCTGTTTTATCACTTTTACGCAAGTCCTTGGGTGCCTAATTCCCCACCTGGCTGGGTTAGGTCTCTTTGGCTTACTTGTAGGCTAGAGCTGTTGCCTTTTCATGGTGCCCTTTATTGGAAATCACAAAACATACTCCTCGAAGTGTACTTTGATGTCCTGCAAAGATCTGCATCCTAGAAGACCAATGACAAGAGCCGTCTTTTGGTGCGAGTCATACTCTGTAGCAGACGTGTCACCTGGGCTGTACTGCTGGGTGTTCCTCGGGTCTCCTTCATCCATGAGCACGTGAGTGGGTCCTTCCTCCTGGGAGCCAGATGCCTGTGGGCCCCTGGGAACACCGAAGTGACTGTAGCAGTCAGGCCTCTGGCCTCACAGCGCTCACATGCAGGGAATTTGGACAGTGCACAAGAAAAAAAAAGGACACACACCTTATATTTTAAAATCTGATTTTACCTCTCCCCACCAGTGAGTCAGTGTTCCCCGGAATGATAACCTTTTAGGTGGTAGTATATGCTTCAGAGGGAACTCAGGTGATGTGATGAAGAGAGGCTGATGGGGGTGATGCTGGGCACGGGCCCAGGCCATAGGTAGGGGACAGCTCAGGTACCACCTGACCGCCAGTTGAGGGGCTGGAGGACAGCTCAGATACCACCTGACCAGGGGCCCGGGGACAGCTCAGACCACAGGCTGCGGGGCCAGAGGCAACTCATGTACTGCCTGAGTGTGGGTCAGGGGGTCTGGGGACAGCTCGGGTACCGCCGGAGCGCGGGTCAGGGGGCTCGGGGACAGCTCGGGTACCGCCGGAGCGCGGGTCAGGGCCCCAGGGACAGCTCGGGTACTGCCGGAGCACAAGTCAGCAGGTCTGTGTGTTAGGAGCTTCTGGAGCAGCTCCTTCTTGATCAGCAGGAGAGGTGAGCAGTGTTTGTGGACATATCGTACCCCACCACCTTGTCCTGGTCACAGCAGCTGTAAGCTGTTTCACGTCAACAGGTCACATCCACTCGTTTCACCATGACATCTGACATGTCATGGAGGAATTTGGCTGAGAGCCGCCAAGCACTGGAGTCTAGGTGTGACTGTTGTGTCAGGACAGAAGGGGACATTCCTGCAAGAAAGGTGTGAGCCATTTGGGTATTCACATCAAAAAGGTGATCAAAAAGGGGTGCAGAACTAGACTTCTGTGAAAAGAACAGATTTGAGGGTCTGACCTCTTGGAGAGTCCCCTGAGGACATGGCCCCTGGTCTCTGAAATCAGCACCCAAACCAACTCTCCAGACAAAGAGTGGACTGGACTGTCAGACACAGAGGATGCTGGCGAGAAGTGGGCTTCTTGGCCTAAATGTGTAAGTCTGCAGGAGGCTGTGAGAGCAGCTCTTGTCCAGGGCGAGGGGGCATAGTGGGGAGGCAGGGGCAGGGGTTGGTCGCATGGAAACAGGAAGTACAGTCTGGAAAGGAGGAGTGCGCCCTCACGGGGTGGGGAGGGCGGCTGGTGCTGCACCCCAGTGTGTGTGCTGGGTTCTGTATGCCAAATCGAGTTGGACTGTAAACTTTTACTTAAAGCACAATAAAATATTTTTTAAAAGTGGCCCAATTCCATTTCAGGTTCTCTAAGTATAACCTTGGGAGTTCTAGAAAAGAAACTGAAAACAGCCCTGAAGCCTGGTGGTGACTCCTGGTGATCTCCGGGGTCTCAGAGTAGATCTGCTCCGCAGGGTGTTGTTAGCTGCAACCTTTAAGGAAGCAGATCACCAGGCCTTTCTTTCAGGGCACCACGGGGTGACTTCAGGCTGCCAGCCTCTAGGTCAGCAGCTAATCAACAACCACTTGCGCCACCCAGGGACCAAGGAGGTGTATAGATCAAGAAATCCTCCTACCGACTTTTCCTCCGCCTGGGGTTGTGATGCTTACCTTTGCCCGGTCATTAGAAGTCAGTGTTCTCTTGTATTATTTGCTTGGCTTACTTTTTCCAACCAGTGCTGTAATTTTCCACTAGGATAGTAACGAAATTCACCTTTTAGAACAAACTAAGCTTATTTTTCTCTCTTGAGCTATTTGGCTTAAATCCTGTGGGAAACCAAGCTCACTCAGAAGCATCAGCTGTGGACAGTTTTGTGAAGGCGAATGTAATTACCAGATTTGCTGCTTTTCAAGGAAGAAAAGTAGAATATAAGTCTGAAGTGCTACTCTGTGGAAATAAAACCTGAAGTCACATGTGTTACAATGGGAATTTAAAAACAGGCTCATGCATTTTGGAAGGTTTCATTGCTAACTATGTATTTGATGATATTAAGAAACTTGTTCATCATTTTAGGCCTGGCATGTGTCTTAGTATCTTAGGGCTGCTGTAACAAAATGCCACAAAGTGGGTGTCTTAGTCACCTAGTGCTGCTGTAACAAATACCGCAAGTGGGTGGCTTTGTAACAAAGAGAGATTTATTTGCTCCTAGTCAAGTAGGCTAAGAGCCCGTATCTAGGGCATCAGTTCCAGGGTGGGGCTTTCTCTGTGGGCCTTGGAGGAAGGTCCTTGTCGCCAGCCTTTTCCTGTGCTGGGAACTTCTGAGGTGCACCAGTTTCCTAGACCGGTTGGGTACAGATCGTACCGCCTGAGCTCTGGCAGGCTGGCTCTTCTGCCCCTTGGGCACGGCAGCCCCGCCCCCTCAGCTTTGAGTAGCTAACCTGACCTCATCCCGCTGACGTGCTTGACGACAGCCCTGCCCTCTGGAAAAGAGTGGGTAAAGATCTGACTCTTTGCAACCTAGAAGGGCATGGCCCCACTCTGAAGTCCCAGAGGCCATGGCTCTACCCTTTGAACCCCTTGAGGTTGTGGCCATACATTTTGAGAGTGAGGCAGCTCCGCTCCTTGTGCTCTTTGTCTCTTCAGCTTCTGCCTCCTGTGGCCTCCCAGCCTGGGCCTCACGTCTGCATCTGCCCTTGTGGGGCAAGTGTTCCAAACCTCTGTAGTTTCGCTGATAAGGACCTGCAGGCAACCACACTCCACCAGGAGGCCTCTTGGTACACAGGCATTAAGCACTGTCTCTTTCTCTCTGTCTCTCTCCCTGTGGATTGGTTCCAGAGCTGTCTGACACTGGTCTCCTGGTTTTGGATTGCCAGTGTGCTGCTGAAGCTAGTTCTCGGCTCCTGTTTCTCACTGTCTGTTGTCAGCCTTCCCCTGGACTGGGACAGGGACTCGAGGTCCAAAGGATGCCCTCAGCTCCTAGCACTGCTTTTTTGATGGTATGAGATCTCCAACTCTCTGCTTGCTTGCTTTTTTTAATATCCCAAGAGGCCACCTCAAGACTGTCTCTTGGCTCTGGAAGAAGGCCCTTGTAGTCAATCTTCCCCTGGACTGGGAGCTTCTTGAGGCACAGGGACCCTGGTCCAAAGGATGCCCTCTGCTCCTGACACTGCTTCTTTCCTGGTGGCGTGAGGTCCACAAGTCTCTCTGCTAGTTTCTGTCATGTCCCAGCAGATTGCTTCAAGGCACAATGCAGTTTTACAGGTTGAGTCCTGACCGGCCTATGCAACCCACAGCTCATCTTCCCTCATTAGCATCATAGAGGCAAGGGTTTACAGCATATGGGAACATCACAAAATACCAGGAATTGTGGCCTCGACAAATTGCTACACACATTTTTGAGAGGACACAATTCAATCCCTCACAGTGGGTGGTTCTAGAGAACAAAAATGCACTGTCACAGTTGGAGGACAGAAGTGCAGGTGCAGGGTGTTGGCAGGGCCGTGCTGGCTCTCTGTGAGCTCTGGGGGAAAGAACCTGCCTGTAGCATTCATCTTCTGGCTTGTAGATGGGACTTCACACAGCATCTGACCCCTGTGTGGCTGTATCTCTGTGTTCCTTCTTTACTTTTGTAAGACATCACTTAGAAGGGGTGGGGATGAGGGCCCACCCTATTTCAGTAGGACTCAACAGATGGGATCTTCAAAGAAAGACCTCATTTCCCCACACAAGGTCACAATCACAGGTGTAGGCTCAGGACTTCAACGTATCTTTTTGGGTGCACAAGTCAACCCATAATGACATGGTAATGCTATATTCATGATTAAAAAATAGTTCTTATCACCCAGAGAGGTACAGCACAGTAATTATAAACTACATGTAAAACTCAACCTCCAAAGCTTGCGAAAACCTGTGTTTTCAGCTTACATGCGAAGTTTGCTTTCTCTGGGTAAACATACCCTGCTTTGCTGCCGTGATATATTTGGAGTTCAACTCCATGTTTAGCTTGTTGGCCGCACGGCCTGCAGCTGCAACGTACTGTCTTTATACTCCGGAGCTTCTGCTCCTCGGATGCTGACCTCCCTTCACCCACAGCTTGGCTTGTGAATATGCAGTGGGGATTCTTTCAGAGGCAGTTCTAACGCCACATGCAACGGAAGTTTCCAAATGGTCCTTGGCCGCACTGAGAAACCCTTGTGGAAAAGTCCACTGAATAGAGCAAATAGATGTAATTGCAAGGCTGTGAGCCATGCAAAATTGTAAATAGTTCCAAGAATGTACTTTGTATCCATTCACGATGCAGTAGTTCAGGGTGCCTTTGGTTTGCGTCATTTCTGTTAACAAACTCGTCTGTTTCTCTGATAGACACCCCTTTTGTGCTGAATACAGCCCCTTGCCCTAGAGATGACTGGGCATGTGGATGGTTGGTGAGAACTGGGCAGGGAAGTGCACTGATGGCAGGGCACAGTGAGGCCCCGTCTCGAGAGAAGTGGGATCGTGGGACACGTGGGGTGTCCTGAGAAGTGGTGACACAGGGAAGCGCGCCTGTGTCCGCAGAAAGCCCAAGAGCTCTGAGTCCACAGCCTGCGCTGTTTGCGCTGTGCTCCGTAACCAGAGCACACCACTCCCAGGTCGGCTCTTGCTGTCGTGTTACTTTCTCCTCTGCTGTGACCAGGTCTGTCTCTGGCTCCCTCTTACCAAGACACATGTGAGTCCGGTGAAGGCTCACCAGGATAAACCAGGAAAACATCCCCATTCTCAGATCGTGAGTTTGGTCCTGTTTGCCGAGTCTTTCTTGCCAGGCGCGTTAATACAGCTTCTGGGGAACAGTCTGCCACCATCAAACTCCAGGACAGTACTCTCGCTGATCTGATTCAGAGGGTGTGAGGGCCCTGTTGGGTATTCTTCCAGGGACTGAAAGATCACCAAATGTTGCTTGCCTCAGATCCTGTTGACTATCTATGTGTTTTTCTTTCCTTTCATGTGGACTGTCCAGTCCAGCTCCCTCCACTGGGTCAGCCAACACTTGTATCTTCCAGGAATCAGTTCAGGCATCCCATCTTCTGTTATTTTCTGTGGTCTTTCCAGTTGCCTCAAATGCGTATGCATGTGCATGTGGAAACTGGACGAGGAATAAGGAAGACTGAAGAAATGATGTGTCTGTATTGTGGTGCTGGTGAACAATGTTAAACATAGCACAGACTGCCAAAAGAAGCACCAAATCTGCCTTGGAAAAAGTACAACCAGAATGTTCCATGGAATAAAGATCTCAAAGTTGTGTCTCACATACTTTGAACATGTCATCAGGTGGGATCAGCCCCTGGAGAGGGACATCTTGCTTGGTAAAGTAGAGGGCCATCAAAAAAGAGGAAGATCCTCAACAAGATGGACTTACACAGTGGCTAAAACAGTGGGCTCAAGCATAACAACGATTGTGGGGATTGCCCAAGACAATGTTTCCTTCTGTTGTGCATAGGCTCACTATTGACAGGGTTAATCGCTATAGAAAAATTCCAGACTAGTTTCTTTCTTAATACTGAAACCCCTCTTTCCCCTAGGAATACTGACACATAAAGAAAATTATAACTGCCCTTTGGACTATTATAAAGATTTTGAGATTGTTTTCTCAGAGTGTTTTTGAGTACTGATGGACAGCGTGACACTGATTTGCTTACCGCTATGAAGATAAACAGCACAGCTCCTGAGAAAAGATAACCAGACTCCAGATATCAAGGACAACTCATCTTGAAACAAAGACACTGTACTTCTCCACCAATGTATCCTCCTCTGAATACCCATATGCCAACCACCCTTCTCGAAACCTTTCTGTAAAACTTGCCAGCTTAGACTGAGATGTTAAGATAGTTTTTAGGGTGCTGACTCCCTATCTTTTCAGGTTTCCGTAAATCAGAATAAAGTGCTTTTAAGAGGTTCAGTCCCTATCTCTATGTTTGGCTGTATGGTGACAGGCAGCGTGAGTCTGTGACGGGGTTTTTTCTGGTAACATTATGAGTCAAAACTGACTTCATGGCACTGTCTTGGATTGAATTGGCTAGGTCATGATGCCCCTATATGCTGGAAATCCTGCTTCTATGATGTTAATGAGGGAGGATGGTCAGTGGTAGTTTCAGTGAGTCAGGATTCAGTCTATAAGATCGTATTGTGCCTTGGGGCAATCTTTTGGGATATAAAGGAAAGGGAATCAAGCAGAGAGTTGTGGACCTCATACCACTAAGAAAGCAGTGTCAAGAGTGTACAGAGTATAGTGCATCTCTTGGACATGGAATCCCTGCCCCTGAGAAGCTCCCAGTCCAAGAGAAGACTGATGGTAAAGACCTTCCTCCAGAGCCAACAGAGAAAGCCTTCCCCTGGAGCTAACATCCTGAATTTGGGCTCTTAGCCTACTTTACTATGAAGAAATAAGTTTGTCTTTGTTAAAGCCATCCACTTGTGCTATTTCTGTTATAGCAGCACTAGATGACTAAGACAGAATTGGGGATATAAAAGATATAAAGGCATAAGTTAGACACTTCCATTACAAATGGGGAGCTGCTCTAACAGATACCTAAAATGTGGATGCAGTTTTTAAACTAAATGGGTAGGAGACTCTGAAGGCACTGAGGAGAATTGTTAACACCGAAGACGGCACAGCTAGTGAGAAACAGGAGCAGAAGACTAGGAGCAGTGGTGAACTGATAACACTGAACAAGGATACCAGTGCCAGACAGTGCTGGAGCCAACCCAGAGAGTGAGCAAGCTGAGTGCTAGTGTGCAGGAGGCTTCCTGGCAGAGTGGAGTGCATCCAGGCCCTTACTGATGGAGGTACAGAGCTTTGGAACACCTATCCCAGCAGGACAGATGCAGGTGTAAGGCCCAGGCCATGATGCCGCAGAAAGTAAAAGCTTAAGAAATAAGGAGTTGAGCTGCCCAAGTCTCAAAAGGTGTGGCCATGACCTCAGGAGTTTCAAAGGGTGGAGCCATGGCGTCTGGTGTTTCTAAAGGTGGAGTTGCCACTTGGACTAGGAGAATGGTGCACCTAAAACTGAGGGAGCAGAGTTACTGTCCCAGTGGGCCTGGGAGGTGAAGCTGTAGCCCAGCGCCAAGGGGCCTCCACTCAGAATCTGTAGAGTCTAGCTAATACCTAGAGCCTGGAGGACAGGGCCATTGCATAAAATGTCTCAGAGAACGGAAGATTATTTTCAAAACCTTGAGGGCCTAATACAGTGTGTTCTGCTGACTTGCTTGGTACCTGTTGTGCCTTCTTCCTCTGCGGTTTCGCCCGTTTGTAATGAAAGTGTCTAACTTGCACCTGTTCTGCCCTGGTACCTTTGGAAGCAGATACTCTGTATTCCAGATTTCACAGATGAAGAGCAATTTTTGTATTTGGGACTTGGCATTAAGGCTTTAGCTATGACGTGATAGGGCAAACATGTTTTGCATATTGCGAGGATGTGATTTTGGGGGGACCAAAGGGTTGAATGTCATGAGTTGAATTGTGTCCCCCTCTGGAAGTGTGTATAGTAGTGTGGTCCTGTCGTGGTTCCCGGTACTGTGTGATGTTCCTGTATTTGGTAAGTCCTGCCTGTGTAATGTTGATGACGGAGGGTGGGCAGTGGTCATGTCAGTGAGGCAGGGCTCAGTCTGCAAGATCAGACTGTGCCTTCAGCACTCTCTTGGAATAGAAAGGAAAGGAAAGCTGGCAGAGAGTTGGGGACCTCAGACCTCTCAGAGGCAGTTCTGGGAGCAGACCGTCAGACTCCAGATCCCTGTGCCTCAGAAACTCCTCGTGGTCCAGGGGAAGGTTGATGACAAGGACCTTCCTCCAGAGCCTACAGAGACGGTGTTCCCGTGGAGCTGATGCCATGAATTTGGACTTTGAGCCTGCTGGACTGTGAGGACATAAATGTCTCTTTGTTAAAGCTACCCACTTATGGTCTTTCTATTACAGCAGCACTAGGTGGCTAACACAAGCACCTGACAACTAACAGCATTTTCTATTAAGCTTTTTCTTATTGCTTCAACCCCCATAAAACTAACTGTTCTGATTAAAGCTCTCACTGACTCACAGGTATATAGGGATATATATCATCTTTTAAATTTATTTTTAATTTGTGTAGCTCTATTTCTTTAAATTTACTCTGCTATTTTTGTATTCATTCATATTTTTATTTAATTTCTATTTGTTTATCATTTACTATTCATCATCATCAGTTTCATGTCATGTCAATGGGTTTGAGCTTCTTGTTGTTTAATTTCCATATTTCCATATCGTGATTCAGTTATTGTGTATTATCTATTTAATTTTTATTATTAATGTCTGTTTTTATTATTTATTTTTGGTTGTTTGATCTTATTATTATTAATTGATTTATTCCTTATTATTTATTAGGTCATGATTTATTATTTATTTTGTATTTGAGTATTGTAATTGTCGTTTATTGACATGACAGCGTTTCTAAAGCAAGCAAGCCAGATAGTGTTCTGTTTGGTTCTGCATGATTTTCATTGGCTGATTTTCAGAAGTAAATGGCCAGACTTTTCTTCCTAGTCTCTTTTAGTCTGTAAGCTCTGCAGAGACCTGTCCACCACGGGTGACCCTGCTGATACTTAAATACCAATGGCATAGCTTCCAGCATCACAGCAACACACCAGCTACCACAGAACAGAACACCGAGAGATGGGGGTGGTGGGGTGGCTATTGATTTCTACTCTTTGTTAAATATATGTAGTTCCTCTTTTGTAGGTTCTCATTTTAGTCCTTTGCCTATGTGTTAATAATTATTAAGGAAATCAGAATGTAGATTTTGTTTTTAAAGACTTTGAAGTAAACAGTTTTATCTGATTATGAGTTTCTTGGGATACCCCACATATCAATGGTGTTTCAAAAGAATAAATAGTATTTTTTATGTAAGAAATATGGTTTTTTAAAGGAAAAATAAAAATATTGAACAAAGTGTTTTAATTTACAACAGAGACTCATGAGTTTTCATAATACTCTTCTTTTTCCAAAAAGGTTACCCAAAATAAAAAGAAAACACAAATAATTTAGTAGATAAACTATATATAGAGCTGCTGCCAAGAACAGACGTGAAATGATGAAATGCCAGAGGCTGAAGTTGATTACCTACATTCATGATTGATCTGGTTGTGCAAAGTACTGAATTCTCCAAGATTTCATTTTAAGACTCAACTGTTTGCCTAGCCACCTGGGACAGAGCCGTCTCAGAAAAGTTTGTAGAAGACGAAAAGACTTCCAAGATCTTAAAACGCTCACTCTTGGTCTCCGTCTTTCATCATTCTTTTTCTTGTCCCCCTCCCATTTTCCAGGGACGTTTGACCTTGTGGTTCCTGGTCTCCACTCAGTCACTGGAGTAGGGATTCCTGCTGGGACTTCCCACGCAGTAAGAGGCCTGCGAGTGACTGTCCTCTAGAAAGCACTGTACCACCTGCACCTGACTCCACTGGGGGAGGGGGAGGAGAGGATGGAGCAGGTCTGCTCTCTGTTCTGGAGGCTTCAGGAGTTCCCAGGAGGGTCAGACCCACCAGCTGCTCCTTGGAGACGTTGTGGGGCGGGTCTGCGCTTTCCTGTAGAGTTGCTATGAGTCAGAATCAACTCAGTGGCAGTCGGTGTGGTTTGGTTTGGTTTGGTTTGGGTCGTACAGAAGATTGAAGTGCTCAGTTGCTAACTGAAAGGTTAGAAACTGAAGTCCACTCAGAGGTTGCTGGAAAATCAGCCGCTGAAAACACTCTGATGACATTTGGGGGCCCCGTGAGTTGGGGAACAACTGACTTTTGGTGATTGGTATCTTTACTGAACTCTCGGGTTCCATCTCTGGGAGGGTTTCTGTCTCTCTTCTCTCCTTTTCTTTCTGTCTGTCTTTTCCTCCTTCTCTCAGATTGTGGTAAGTGGTGAAAGAACAGCAAGAGAAAATACTTGTTTATTGGCTAATGATGTTTTATTAATTACATTGAAACTGGTTCACGTGTTTCATCTACACATTCCTTGTGGTAAATTTTAGTAACTGTGTATATAAAATTTTTCCTTTGCATCTTTGTGTTGTTCCGGTTAGGAGCTCAGTGAGTTACCAATGGCAGAGAAGCCAGTGGGAAGGCTCTGGAATGCCAGCTTCCTGGGTGGCATGTTCCTGTGACCCTCCAGGTAGGGGAGAGACCCAGAAAGTGCTCTGCTGTAGGTGGAGCGAGCACAGGACATGTGGCCAGGGCTGTGCCTTGAACCCTGAGCCAGGAGGGTCTGCTCTTAGGTGTGCCTAGAGTTGAGCTGGGCCTGGGTCTGCCATCTGGGGCAGCATTTTCAAGCTACCAGTCATGGTATGTTAGTGGCAGGAGATAGAAGCTGGAACCCACATTTTTTTTTAAAGTAAATAGGATGTATTAAAATGGAATAGAATGGCAAACCTCAGAACCCACTGCAGGCGGTAATGATAAATACAAATTTGTAAGAGAGAATGTGCAGCCAGTCCGCAACTTAACAATGTGTTTCTTTGAGTTACAGGACATGTCACTTACAACCACCTGTTTTTGTTTTCCTGGTACACCTTATCTCTGGTGACATGTAGCAATGCAGTGTTAAAGATGTGTCTGTTAGGTTCTAGGTACTGTCACCAACCCGTGAAGACAAACAAATCTGATGTATGAAGATAATGGTAATAAAAGGCAATAACAATGAAATCTAAAAAAAAAAAGTGTTCTACATCACAACTGACTTATCAGATCTGAACCCTGTTTGTTACTCTGAATTTTGATTTTCTTTTTAAAAGCTTGAAAGTCACTTCTTTAAAACTTATCCTTTAAACGTATGTTTAATATTGGTTAATTAATTTTTGCTTGCTGAAAGTGAAGGGGATTTGAAACACTTACTGATGAAGATCAAAGACCATGGACTTCAGTATGGATTACACCTCAGTGTCAAGAAAGCAAAAATCCTCACAACTGAACCGGTAAGCAACGTTGTGATAAGTGGAGAAAAGATGGAGCTTGTTAAGGGTCTCGGTTTACGTGGTTCCACAGTCAGCGCCCATGGAGGCAGCAGTCAGGAAATGAAAAGATGCACTGTAGTGGGGGAAAACCAGCTGCAAAGGACCTCTGAAAGTGTTGAGAAGGTGTCGCCTTGAAGACTAGGTTGCTTGTGACCCAAGCTATGGTATTTTCGGTTATATCATAAGCATACGAAAGCTGGACAGTGAACAACGAAGGTAAAAGAAGAATTGATGCCTTTGAGTTGTGGTGCTGGAGAAGAATGTTGAAGGTACCATAGACTGCCAAAGAACCAACAGAGCTGTCCTGGAAGAAGTACCACCAGAGTGCTCCTTGGAAGCAAGGATGGCCAGACTGCCTTACACACCTTGGTCATGTTGTCAGGAGGGATCAGTCTCTGGAGAAGGACATCATGCCTGGTAAATTAGAGGGCTAGTAAGAAGGAGGAAGACTCTCAAGAAGATGGACTGAGACAGTGGCTAAATAATGGGCTCAAGCATAAAAACGGTTGTGGGCACGGTCCAGGACTGGGCCCTGTTCCCGTCTGTTGTGCAGTCCTTAGTGTGTTCCACATCAAAATAAATAAGAGTAATAGTAGTTAACAACAACAACAAACCTGTTGTTGAGTTAATTCTGACCCATAGTGATCGTACAGGACAGAGTAGAATTGCCTCATAGGGTTTCCCAGGAGCAGGTTGGTAGATTTGAACTGCCAAACTTCTGGTTGGTAGCTGAGCACTTAACTGCTGCACCACCAGGACTCCGTAGTAGTAGTAGTAACAGGAAATACTTATGTCACATTTCTGAGTGCCCTGGAAACTGGTGGTATAGTGGTTAGAGCTACAGCTAAAAAAATTGGCGTTTGAATCCGCCAGCTGCTCCTTGGAAACAACTTGATGGCAGCGTTTATTTTTAAACTCTATTGTAGATAAGGTTTGCAGAACAAATTACCTTTTCATTAAACAATTCATATATGCACTGTTTTCATGGCATTGGTGAACAACTCCATGACATGCCAACTCTCCCTTCTTAAACTTGGGTTCCCTGTTACCAGGCATTCGTGTCCCCTCTGCCTTCTTGTCCTTTCCCCTGGGCTGTTGTGCTCTTTAATTCTTGTTTTATTTTGTGGGCCTGTTTCATCTTTGGCTAATGGGTCAGCCTCAGACATGACTTCATTACTAAGCTGGAAGGGTGGTGTATCCAGGGGCCATACTCTTGTTTCCACAGTCTCGGTCAGGCCAGTAAGTCTAGTCTTTTTTTTTTCTTTGTTAAGTGAGAATTTTGTTCTGTGTCTTCCTCGAGCTTTGCCTGTGTCCCTCTGTTGTGATCCTGCCGGGATGGTCGGCAGTGGAACCGGGCACCATCTGGCTGTGCCGGACTCAGTCTGCAGGGCCTGAGGTAGTTATGCTCCATTAGCCCTTTGGACACACCCGTCCCTTGAGTCTCGGGCTTTCTTCATTCTTCCTTGCTCCAGGCAGGGTAAGACCAGGAGAGTGTTTTTGAGGGCCACTCACAGGCTTTTAAGATCCCAGACTCTACTCACCAAAGTAGAATTTTGAACCTTCTCTTTATAAAATGCCAGTTGTGCTGGGTATTCCTGGAGACCATGGTCGCCACAGCTGCCCACCTACTTGTGGGGTCCCTTGGGGAGTTTGGGTGTCTGTGGAGCTTTCTCTTGACCTTGCCTTGGGTGGGTGGTGTCGGCTTTCCCTGCATTGTACTGTCTTACCTTTTCCGGTTACCACTTAACCTCTTGGCTCTCTGGTGTTTGTCGATCCCCACATCTCCCCTTCCTCGTAACCATCAAAGATTGTTTCTTTTTAGACCACAATTGCTGACCTGACAGAGACTGGAGAAACACCAAGAATATAGTCCCTGGGGCACCCTTTCAGTTCAGTACTGAAGTCACTGCTGAGGTTCACCCTACAGACAAAGACTAGACAGGCCCATAAAACAAAAGGAGACTAAAGGGGCCCACCAGCCCAGGGACAGGGACAAGAAGCAGGAGGGGACAGGAAAGTCAGTAATAGGGAACCCGAGGGTGAGAGTGGAGACTATTGGCCTTCACTGGGACTGTTAACCAGTGGCCTAAAACAGTATATGTGCCAACTGTTTAATGAGAAACGAGTTTGTTCTGTAAACCTTCATCTAAAGTAGAACAAAAAAATAAAGATCATTCTTCTTATGTGTAATTTCATGCGTTTTTAGAGTAGTAGTCTCATACAGTATTTGCCCGTTGTGACTGGCTTACTTCACTCAGCATAACGGCCTCCAGATTCATCTGTGTTGTGAGGCACTTCACAGATGCATCACTGTTGTGTATCGTTGTGTGGTACTCTGTTGTATCTGTACCGTAGCTTCGTTATCTGTTCATCTGTTGATGGGTGTGAAGTCTGTTCCCATCTTTTTGCTTTTGTGGACGTTGCCACAGTGAACATGGCTGTGCGTGTTTGTATTCCTGCAACAGCTCTGATTTCTGTAGGACTGCTGTAAGGGGGATTGCTGTATTATATGAGGTTTCTATTTCTGGCTTTTGAAGGAAGCACCGTATTGTTTTCCAAAGTGGTTGTACCATTTTCAATTCCTGCCAGCAGGGCATAAGTGTTCCACACTCCCCACGGCTTTGCCAACATTTGCTATCTTCTGTTTATTTGATTTGTGCCATTAAGGGGGAGGTGGGAGGATATCCCAGTGTAGTTTTGATTTGTGTTTATCTAATGACTGGTCTTTGAGTCATCTAGTGCTGCTTTAACAGAAATGCT
Source organism: Heterohyrax brucei (assembly GCA_028571685.1). NCBI lineage: Eukaryota > Metazoa > Chordata > Mammalia > Hyracoidea > Procaviidae > Heterohyrax > Heterohyrax brucei. The sequence goes on along the minus strand of CM053160.1, from coordinate 4,758,855 downwards.
AACAAAGAGAAAGTTGTTTTCTTGCTGAAAAGTAGCTGAAAGTCCAAATTCAGGGCATCAGCTACAGAGGAAGGCCTTCTCTATTGGCCCTGGAAATGAGTTCCTTTCTTCTAGGTTTTCAAATTTGTTGGGAGTGTAGTTTTTCACAGTACTGTTATGATCCTTTTTATTCTGGTTAGGTGTGTTGTAATATCCCTCATTTCATTTCTTATTTGGGTTATCTGTGTCCTCTCCTGTTTTTCTTTTGTCTATTTGGCCAGTGCTTTGTCGATTTTGCTGATCCTTTCAAAGAACCAGCTTTTTAGTTTTGTTGATTCTTTTTATTGCTTTTCTGTTCTCTTATTCCTTTTTTATTTTCCTGCTCTTATTATTACTTTTCTTCTGGTGGTTGTGGGCTTCTTTTATTGTATTCTTTCTCTTAGTTTCAGTTGTGTAGCTAATGTTTTTATTTTGTCCCTTTTTTTTGGTGCATGCATATATTACTATAAATTGACCTCTGAGGACTGCCTTTTCTGTGTCTCAGAAGTTTTGATATGTTTTCATTCTCATTTGTTCTAGAGGTTTTTTCATTCTGTCTCAGATTTCTTCTGTTCCCCAGTGGTTGTTAAGTAGAGTGCTGTTCAGTTCTTATGTAATTGATTTTTTTTCCTCTTGCTCTTCCTGTTGTTAATGTCTACTTTGATGGTATTGTGGTCAGAGAAGATACTTTGTATTATCTCAGTGTTTTGGATTTTGTTGAGTTTTCTCGGTGGCTTAAGATACGCTCTATTTTGAAGAATATTCCATGTGCATTGGGAAAGAATGTGTACTTTGCAGCTGTTGACTGGAGTGTTCTATATATGTCTGTGAGGTCAAGTTGGCTGAATCTGTGAGGTCAAGTTGTCCTCTGAATCTTCTGTATGTTTGTTGAGTTTCTTTCTAGATGTTTTGTCCTTTACTGAGAGTGGTATGTTGAAGTCTCTTACTGTTACTTGGGAACTGTCGGATTCTCTTTTCGGTGCTATTAGCATTTGCTCTGTGTGTTTTGGAGCCCTGTCATGAATGTTAAGGAATTAGATCTTAATGTGTTACAAATGTTAGCATATTTAATTCTCATAAAAACTCTACCAAATAGATACTGTTAGCATTCTTGATTTATAGTGGGGAAAACTGAAGCACAAAGAAGCTAGCAAGTTATAGAATCAGTATCCAATGTATGCGGAGTATTTGAATGTATAACAAAGTATAAAAGCAAAGCATTAAGCTATGCATCCTTGACCTCTTGGCAGCGTTTCATTGCTGACATCATGAAGGCTGATGATGAAGCCACTTCTGAAGGTGAACACAGAGAGCAGGGATTGGTTTAATGATCCTACTAGTGTAAGGTTATTTGATCTCAGGATTCTGTGCTTCCCAGGCAGTGGACATCAGGCCATAGACCCAGAATGGCAGAATTTTCCCACCAGGTGACATCTTTGAAGTGTGGACAGAAGGTAGCTGCGTGGAGGGTGGCACTGGGATGCATGTGGCTTTTATGTTCAAATCTAGCAGGGGAAACAACTGCCGCAAGTGTTGAGCCATCAGTCCGTGGTGACAGGAGCAGGAAAGGAGAAGCCAGCTGCTTGCCGTCCATCCCTTCCCTGGTTGTTGTTGTTAGTTAGTTAGTGACCTTTGAGGCCGCTGCAGCTCGTGACGACCCCCATGCAACGGGATGAAGTGCCGCCTGGCGCTGCACCATTGTCATGGTCCTTGGTGTGCTCGGGTCCACTGCCACAGCCTCTGTGGGTCCTGAGTGCCTTCCCACTGAGGGAGGTCGTCTTCCAGCACAGTGTCGCTCTTTGTTCTGTCACGACCCATTTCTCATTTGCTAAGTTTCAGAGGTATGGTATGTCGCCAGGCCTTTCTTCCTAGTCTCAATGTGGAAGGACAGTCTTCTGAAACCTACTCTGCATCACAGCAACACCCAAGCTACCGCAGTGTGGCAGACTGACAGACGGATGGGTGGTGGGTTCCTCCCTGTAGCAGAAACAGTAATAGGGGGTCTCATTTGGGGCGACATTGTCTGGGGCTGGGCACTTTATGCCTTGTGGAGTTTATGCCTGGGGTGTAGTGTGGTGACCTCTTCTTGATGGTGCAGCCCGGCCGTGAGATGTGGACGAGCTGAGAGTCTGAGCTGAACAGCCGCTGGCTGAAGCCCAGGCCTGCTGGCCCTCTGTTTCCAGGTGTAAGGTTTCCCCGCGGACTGGGGGGTGGACTCTGTGGTCTCCCGAGGTAGCTCCGCAGGGAAGAGAGGGGTGTGTGTTATCTTCTGCGTCCTGTGTTTCAACTCACGGTTGTAGCCTGAGGGTTCTCATGGACAGTGAGAGTAGTGAGGGTAATACAGGTAGCGAGTAGCGAGGCCCACAGTGATATTCGGGTAAGAAAGGTGGTAAACGCCGAGGGCGATGAAGGCAGCAAGTGGGTGGGGCAGTTAGGGTGACCGGCAGGATAAGAAGGGTGGGGAGTGCTGCAGCAAGTTCCCGGGGTGGTGGAAATTCTAAGTTGTCAGCGGGGCAGGACCGTTGGGAGGATTAAAGGAACTCGTCGGTGTGTTGTTCTTGGAGCCATGCCTGGTACATGGTAAGCACCTGGTGAAATTAGTTGTTAACATTTTTTATTGTGCTGCGAAGTTAATGAGATAATACATGGAAAGAGTCCCTCGCTGTGGCTGGCACACGAAAGTTGTTTACAGATTGTAACTGTAAGATAGTGGCTTTTACTTGTGACATGTGAGATCACACATGGCTCTGCCAAGATCAGTCATAGGACTCTCTGTCCCTGCTGCTTTGGTTTCATAGAGGACAGTTAATAGAGAAGGCTAGTTCTCTGAGAAGCAGCTATGACCAGGCTGGAATTTTATTAAACGTTAATTCTCTTGGTATTCCAGAATTCATCTATTCACGTGGGATCAGAAAGGGCCGATTTAGCTTCACGTGGACTTGCCTGTCCTTGGGACGTTTCTGCAGATGCTTTCTTTTTCTGAAACATTTCACTGTCCTGCGTTTGTATCAATAGTAGGTACGCTAATGGAGATGCTTGGAGCAGGCAAGGGACAGGCTGAATGGCTTGAGTTTTGGCCTTCTCAAATGGATGTCACTGTATAAAAACACAGAATAATTTGTTGAATGTCAAGTAGGTTAACATGTCAGACCTAGAAGATTTGCCTTGCAGCATCGTAGCGTTTAGATAATTGAATACTGTAATAGCCCTGCATCCTGCTTAAAGTTAAACTATCAGGATTTACGTCATTTTTAGCCCAAGGACTATTTTCCAGCAGCTTTCAAATCCTCATGATAACTAGAATGGCTTTTCCAGCCCTTGTGCTCACAGTCTTGATGCTGACCTGCTCCTTGTAACAGATGTATTTAGTCAGAATAATATGCACATTACCAAGCAAAGATGAATAGATATTTAATGGAGCCTGAAATTGCTTCCATCTGTAACACTTGGCGTGGATCAGATGGCCTCACCTGCCTGGCCATGTAGCGTTGACTTTTCCATCCTTACTCTGGAGGAGTCACAGAGGTCAGAGCCTGGGCCTGGGTGAGAGCCCCCAGCATGTACAGCACACTCTTGAGCTTTTCCTTTGTAAGACTGCTTAGAGATGCGCTCAGGCCATTAGTTCGGCAGTTACTTTTTGTCGGAGTCACAATGCCAAATACAAAAGCTGTCAGACAGGTGACTTGAATGAAGGAATAGTCATTTGCAACTGTGTTGACTGAAAGAGGTATGCCCCAACTGAAGAGAGCAGCCAGGCTCACCTCCTGAAAAACACTCCCCTACAAAAATGTGGCCCAGTCTTGATCAGTCCTCCACATTTTCAAAGTGAGAAACACATAACAATGTTTAGATGAAATATTCCGATATTTAAATGTTGATGATTTCTAATTTAATTAGAAGTGCACCTGGTGACAGACAAACAAATTCATTCCTGTGCTGCAGTTTTGTAGAAGGCAAACATCTAGCTTGGCATCTTCCTCTGTGGATGACCCTGAACCCCAGAGAAGGAGACCCTCCCTTGCATCTGCAGACACTATCACACTGCCTGTGCAGAAAAGGGCCTCAATGTATATTCATTAAATGACTGAGTTTGACAAATTGGAAATCACCATGTAAACAGCGGGGATCCTTGGGCAAGGAGGGATATTTATTCCAGGCAGGAAGTGTGAGAAATGCTATTGATGTCTAGCCATGCGTTGCTTGTAATTATTTCTAAGCTACTTGGGTTTGGTTCTTATTTTATATTATGAAACAAAATGAGACAAGTATGGATAGTGTGCAAGTGGGGCGCCATTACCGAGAAGATAACTCAGTTTTAAAAGCCATAAAAGCAGAGAGAGTGCCGTTACTGAGTTCACTGTCAATCTCTGCGATTTCAAGGTTAAAGAAAAGGGATCATTGACCTATTTTGGTTTCCATTAACTAAAGCATTTTCCAAGAGCTTTTAAAAACAATCTTTTAACTTGTGCCCCTGGGATGAGTGCACTGTAAATTGAAATCTGCACAAAAACTGACGTCGAACTCAACAACAAGAATGTCATTAATATCATTAGTCCTTTCACCCTCTGTACGTGTCAGAGCCTTCGCTCCGGTAGACATCAGTCATCCTTTGGAGAAGGAGAAGGAGCCTGAGGAAGGACACTCAGAAGCCCAGAGCGAGGGTGTGAGTCTGTTAATGATGATGTTCGGCAATGGAGGATCCCCAAGAGGTTCTGACGGGAGTCACGTGGGGTGCTCTGCGCACCTTGCCCCATCTCCCCATCCCTGAGCGTACACACCTGTGGACCTACCATGCCAGCCTGTTCCTAAAAGACATCCCTTTGTCTCCCTGCAGACCCTGTGCCAGGGCAGACAGAACTGGGCAGCCTTTTCATTCTTACATATCCTGTACTTTTTGCCAACACACTCCAGTAATGTCCTTTTTCTGCATATAACTAGATGGTGTGGCTTTGCTGTACTCTGTCATTGTTACTGTCCTGCTGCTGTGGTTTCAGGCTTTCACACCCGAACTTTATCCCCAAGGGTGTGACCTTTCACACATAGGTGAGTCAGAACTAGAGCTGGTGGTGGCCAGCAAGGGAGATTAAGTGACTTCTCCATCCCTCCTTCCTTCAGGAAAATCTAGGTCCTGATCCAATTTGCAGGACTCTGATTCTAACTTTTGTCCCCAAATCCTGGGTGAGGAGAACTCTTGAGTAACTGAGTGGGGCGATGGAATCCACTGTGGCAGCCAGCAGCGACGTGAGATGCAGACGGCCCAGGGAGGAAGAGCAAACGGGTAGCAGAGCCCGTGGTGGCTTGTGCGGCCGTGGGCTATGCACGGCATGGCAGAGCAGGTGAAGACGCGTCCCCCTGTCCCAAACACGGAGGAAGGAGGTGGATGCGCTGCTTAGTTTCTTGGTAGTAACCTTCCAATGCCTGTCTGTGATTGAAGATACATTTCCTGTGGAACTTCTGCCCCTCCCAAGTTTGCCCAAATAAGATTTTATATCTTCATGAATTTTATTCACTAACACTGTCTTTTTAGTTGCTGAAATTTCTCTTCAGTTGGCACAATTATTTTAGAATCAGTCTTATCTTAAATTCTGGTCAAGTTGATCAGCTAAGATGTTGTCTCCCAGACCATGGTGCTCCTATCATTACTGGTGACGTAAGTTATTTTAGATCACTAAGAGATTTAAAAAATAGTAACCTTGAAGGTGATATGTTTATTTTAAAAGTTTTAAAGTAATCTCAAAATACTTCAAAACTAGTGCTTCATGGATATTGCAGCTTAAACCAAACCAGTTGCTGTTGAGCTGGTTCCCCCTTATGACGCCCTTCCGGGCTCATGGGATAACCACGCTCCACGAGGTTTTCGGTGGCTGGCTTTTCTGCAAGTACATCCCTAGACCTGTCTTCTGAGGCACGTCTGGGTGGGTTTGAACCACTGACTGTTAATAGTCAAATGCTCAACCATTTGTGCCACCAAGGGACTGTGGAGGAAGTTAAATTTGGAGTGAATGAATTGGATTAATTATTTTATAATTAATTGAATTAATTATAAAAATATTAAATAAATAACTACAGGTGACACACAGATACCAAGAGCATCATGCAGGTGAGCAGCAGATGGTGAGTGTTTGGGAACACTGAGGGGTCCTCATGGTTTCCCAGTTAGGGTCCTGAACATCAGGAGCTCTCTTGATTTCATGGTTTTATCTCTGGTCCACTCGTCAGCAAGTGACTGTTAGGGGAGTTATTCCAGCCCTGCGTGTCCTAGGACACTCTGAAGGCATTAGTCTTTCCCCGGTAAGAGCAGAAGGAAGAAAACTTGATGTTGACTCATAGCCTTTTCTCTTATCTTCTGAAATTCAGTTCAATAGCCAACGCCTATGTATATATATAAAATGCATTACTTCTGAGTAATGCTCATAAAGGAATAAAATAACATCTTGGGTATGTACGGGCAGATCTTTGTAACCACTTCAGCAGGGACATGGCCTTCTGCTCCTTACGTGACCGTGCCATAGAAGGAACAGGACTGATAGTCAGCCCCCAGAAGACATCGACCTAGGAATTGACAGGGAGAATTAGGAGGCGTGCACCATCGCTAGGCAACAAGGACTCCCTGGTGGTGTGAACGTTAACACACTCAGCTGCTAGCTACCCCAAACCTTGCTGGTTCAAGTCCAGCCAGAGGCAACTCAGAGGGATGGTGTAATGACCTGCTTCCAAAAAATGAGCTGCTGAAAACCCCACAGAGCACAGGCGTGCTCAGACACACTGTGGCTGCCGTGAGTCAGAACCAACTGCATGGCAAGTAGTGTTAGAGTCAGCAGCTGGGCCAGAGGCCAGAGTCAAGGATGGGGCAATGTCAGAAGCTGGTCACAGGGACCTGTGTTCTCCTTTACCATGTGCAAAGCCGTAGACCTAATATCTCTATCTGTAAAAAGGGGTGATATTAACTGAAGGTCAGGATTAATTGCAAGAAAGCCTGTGAAAGCACTTAGTGAAACTGCACCCAGGAAGGCTATTGATCCCTGAACCCCACTTTTACTAGTTGTTGAAGTAAACAAATTCTGTCTTGACTGTTTGGTATAAAATCTTTTGTCTTTATCATAGAATTCACCCTCTTTTTCACCCTCTAGACACTTTACTAACTTTATGTCCTATTTCAGACATTCAAGAAGAGGCAAAACCCAGACCAATGCTATGGTTTCTTGGCTCTTTCCTGGGTGTGGTGGTGAGTTACGGAAATCGTTTGACTGTAGATAGGTTTCATTTGCCTTGGCCGTATGATTGCTCTCCTGACAGACACAGCTAAGGGTCAGCTGTTGAGAACTGGTGCAGGTCACTTTGCAAACAGACCCTGTTGTCAAGACCCAGAAACTGAATGTCTATCCGACTCGACGGCACTTGGCCATCACAGAGGACTGGCCAGCATTTGGGTATTTGTACCTTTGCTTTTAGTTTAGTCTTGATGTCAAGGGGTTTGATGTTTAGTTTAATCTGTCTTGAATACAGCTTTGGGATATTCGAATTTGGATAAAAATGTTCACATCTTTCATAGCTTCTTTGGTGAAGGGCTGTAAGCCAATTGAAAAACTGCATATTATTAAACGGACAGTCAGATATGGCGCACTGAGGGGACTGTTGGTTAGGAGCAGTGGATGGCACTGTCTGTGCCACTACGGCTGGTTTGGTGACTTGGGCTAAGTTAGCTGTGCCACAAGTTTTCTAGTTGAGTGATTTACTTATTGATTGAGCTCCTGAATGCAAAAGAATGTCAGTATTCAAGCTACTATATTTAGCTTAAAGGACAGGATATATTTAGAATTCATAAATATTTGCTTGGTCAGAAAAGCGCTCAAAAGATGATTTAGCTTTGAGGGTAGTCATTTTCCTTTCTTCTGTACCAACGTTGTAGGTCACTTAAGATGTTTTTAACATTGGGTTATGGACAGATAGAAGGGAAACGGGGACATTTAAGTGGGAAGGACTGAATCAAGGGTAAAGAACGTGTGTGGCAAGGGATGGCCAAAGCAAATGTACTGATTGTTGTTTTAAAAATCAAATGTGTGACTTTTACTTTACTCGCTGCTAGAGCTGAAAAGTGTCCCCGAGGACCACAGAGCCGTGATGAGGTACTCTTACAGCTCGCTGTCATAGATACTGAGGGCGTCCGGTCGGCAGATGTTTACTGCTATGCAGATGTGCCCGAAACCCTTATAGGTCCTACTGAAGGACCTACAGGGCAGTCATCCTCTGAGCGTGACCCAAACGGACACAAAATGGGTACTGAGCAGCACAGATCCAGCTCTAAAGCACAGCATCAGTTAAAGAGCTGGGGGTAATCCGGGTTAGGGCCCGGCTCCGGTTAACGAGCGGGGCAGCAGGGGGTGTGATCCTGGTTAAAGCACAGCACTGGGAAAAGCTGGGAAAATGCAAGTGAAACCTCCATGTTAGTTATAGAGCCGGGGTAACGCACGTTTGGCAGAGGGATGCTCAGGGCGGTTAGGAGAGAGGTTCTGGAATCAGACCAGCCTGGCCTCAAGTCCCAGAGCAGCTGCTCAGGAGTAGGGGGACCTCAGTTATCTCACCGAGGCAGGGGTGTCCACGTCCCTTTCTAAGTGTGCAATTGTCTATGTCTGTCTTTAGCACTGGGTGGCCCAGGTAAGCATTCAGCTACTGTCTGAAAGGTCAGTGGTTGAACCTACCCAGAGGAAGTCAGAAAGGAGGCCTGGTGACCTGAAAGATCACACAGCCTTGAAAACCCTGCAGAGCCATTGTCCTCAGCATACGTGGGGTCACTGTGATTCAAAATTGACTCCAGAGCAACTTAACAGCAACAGTGACGACATCTCTAGCTCTTAGCTAAGCTTCAGGTGTTTCACGGCTGCGTTGCGAAATAAAAGCAAGTCAGAGCCGGTGGTCTGCTCGCCTGATTGTTGCCTCCTGAGCGCCTTGGGAGCGCCGTGAACTTGGCCATGGGAGCGCCGTGGTAGCACTGTGAACTTGGCCTTGGGAGCCCCGTGGTAGCACTGTGAACTTGGCCTTGGGAGTGCCGTGAACTTGACTCTTCAGCGGCTTCCTGCTTGTGCCCACGGGCTGTCCTCTGTGAAGCTGAAGCAGTTGGCAAGGTGCTTTTCCAGGGCCCTCTTCTCTCGAGGACAGCACCCCTTGCGTCTTGGCTTTGCTGGCCCCACGAGGCCTGGTGTTGGCTCTTCTAGCCACGTGGGTGCTGGATGTTTATGGCACTGTGGTCACATTCTGGAAACACACGCCTCATGAAGCCAAAGCCAGTTTCACAAATGCTTCTCCACGCAGGGGCACAGAAGCACAAGCACCATGCCAGTTTCAGGGGATCCAAAGCAGAGCAGGCATCAGCCAGATCGCTGTGCTGAAAGCAATCAACAGTTTTTGCTCATTTCACTCTTAAACCTTCTTGTCAGAAGGAGTTAGCCAGCTGTGTCTTGGTGACAAAAGCAGCCTCCCTTGGTCAGGCTGACAGTTAGCCAGTGGACACTGGGGCATCGTCTCCTCAGGAGCTCTGCTTGCTGAGATTTCTGTGAACAAGGAGACTGAGAACACTCACTCTGCAGACGATGGAAGGGTGAGACCGAGAGGTGGGTGTGGAGAACGATCTCGTTCAGTTTTGCCCTGTTGTCTGCTGCTGGGTCATCTCAGATCATCAACACAACACTCCCTTTTTTGACGAGATGGTTATTCTGGATACACCCACTGTCCTTAGTGCCTCTAGCATACCTTCTGACCCCGGGATCGGAGCAGCGCTGGCCTCTGCTGAGTCAGTCACCTCCTAAACGTCCGTAGTGAAGGAGGGACTCACATGTTGTGGAGAGATTAACTGCTGTAAGCCAAGGAACTGCCATCCTGTGACCTGGCAGCTGTGGCTGGTCTTTGGGGACTTAAAGTGTTCCCTGAACAATCTTATCATCCGTAAGGGTGTGTCTGGCTGCTTTTGTGATGATCAGACATAGAAAATGACAAGTTCTGAGAAAGAATTCTGGCACACTCTCCCCCTGCCTGAGTGTCTTGTTGTGTCAGCCACTGTGGCTTGGGACCACGTCCTCGTCCCTGGATACACAACGTCCAGCTGCTACTTCATTGCTTTCCAGAGCAGCTGTTGGAGAGATTGTAGCTGATGGGCTGCACGGGAGGGACCAGATGAGCACGTGGCTGAAGGGGACAGTAGGCGGACACTGACCTCACAGGAGACCAGCAGGCAGCTGAGTGTGAGGCTGACCTGCAGCGCTGGGGTCAGGTAGAGGTATGTGTCTAAATTCAGATCTTGCCTTCATCGCTTAGGAGAAGAGGAGTGATCCTCACTGTGGCTCTGTCTCCTCATCCACGAGATGCTTGCCGCACAGGGTTCTGGGGGGCACCAGTGAGATGGTCCCTGCGAAGCTCAGGGCCAGAGTTCTCTGTCCGGGGGGATGGGCTCTGGGCATTTGTAACGTGCTGCTCCCTCTGCCGGCTGCTCGTCTGCCAGGTTTTCACATGTCTCTTTCTGAATTTTATTTTTCCAGTAACATTGACCACTGTCTACTGTAGTGCTTGTTTGTTAGTGCTGTCTCTTGCCCCTAGAGTACACTGCTCATGAGGGTGGGACTGTGGCACTCTTGTTTACCTCAGCAGCGCCAGTACATGCAGAAGTATCAGTCCATGATAGCATCTCAGAAGGCGGTGTGAATGGCTAAGCGAATGAATGCGTGTGTGTGAATGGGAGAAGGGTGAGAATGAATGACTTGACAGTGTGTGAGTGTGAGAAGGAGGATGAGAATGAGTGAGACAGTGAGTCATGGAGTGAGTAGTTATTGTCTCGAGGCCGGCGTCACTGAGGACCCTCTGCAGCGGGGCGTAGTGGGGCCAACAATATGGTCTTAAGAGAACTAGACCACAGAAGCTTCTTCTATAGCCAAGCTCTTCCCTCTGCTGTGCACTTCTGGGGAAAGTCTCCATCCGGTGGATACCCTTCTGTACTTTGGAAGTTTGGGGAGGTCTTTGCCTTCAGGCTGCCCAGCCCCGTGGGGCTGTGTTCAGTCTGTATTTCTCTGCCAGGTCCTCACTGCAGCTCCCTGAGGGAATTTCTGGCTCCAGTTTCCGTCACCTGGTGTGTGGGCCCATGTGGCCGACAGGGCGAAGAGTTAGGGAGGACACCCGAGTGGCAGATTTAAGACCGGGCTCTCATCTGTATGACTGGACGTAATGAAGGCTTAGGGAGGGGTGTCTCTGTTTCTTAGCATTCGGGGACAGAGGCAGACTCTGCAGGAAGTCAGCTGTATGAGGAACATGTGGATGCCTGTGAAAGAACAGGATTGTCGAAAATCTGAGTTTTTTTAAATCATGTTGTTTCCTGCATTCAAATGATGCTTAAAAATGGCTCAAAAAAACCACACAGATTGTCAGTTCAGGGCATTGGGATTTTCACTTTAGATCAACACTTTCTTTAATGGGATGTGAACAATACTTTCTACTTGTTTATAGCTGACTCCACTTTGAAATCTGCCCGGTGGTTCTAACGGGACTCCTCAGTTTGCAAACAGAGGGAGACAGAGCTCTTCCGTCACCTCTGGTTTGCTCGAATCATTGTCTTCTCACTTCCATCATGTTTCTTTGGCTCTTCTCCCAGAAATTACAACAAATCTTTAGAGCCTTTCAAGGGCATTGGCGCATACATGTTCCAGCTACATTCTCTGTCCCAGGAGCTTAACTGGCAGTTATTTGAGCCACTGATACTTGCACAACTGTCCAAAAAAACAAGGAGGTGGTCAGTGACACATTTGAGTATTGACAGCCATTTGTATGAGGGGCTGCTTCCCAGAGGAGTGACTGTGTGAAACTTGTGTATCTTTTGGCTTCTGTACAGTAAGACTTGCAAGTATGTCTACTGTTTCCTTTGTGTTCCTGGGAAGGGATGGTTACTGACATGTGGAAATACTCAAGTAAATGAGTTACTTTGGTGCGGAAACAGTTTGTGGTGAACTTCCTAGACTACAGGACCAGTATGCCCCATATATGATGTGCTTCATTGAACATGGACCAGTATGCCTTCTATGTGATATGCTTCATGGGAACAGTATGCCCTGTGCGTGATGTGCATCGTGGAACACGGGACTGACATGCCCCATGTGTGATGTGCGTCGTGGAACACGGGACCAACATGCCCCGTGCGTGATGTGCGTCGTGGATGGCTTACTTGCATTGGTCACCCCCCATGATGATAACACCTTTTGTAAAGTGCTGGTTGGAACGTTGAGTCAGATACTCTATGGCTCCAGTGTAACTGGAGGCTCACGTGCTTCCTGTACCATACTTCTCATGAATTATGTCCCCCACAAATAAGTGTTCACTTGGCTAGACCATGATTCCCAGTGTTGTGTAATGGTCCGCCATTTTGACATCTGATGTGCTTTTTCTGTGTGTTGCAAATCCTGCCTCAGTGATGTTAACTAAGGTGGGACAGAGGTGGTTATGTTAACAAGACGGGCCTCCATCTACAAGATCAGTTTGTTAGTCGGTACCATTGAGTCAGTTCCAACCTACAGTAAGAGGACAAAACCCTGCCTGGGCCGGCGCCACCCTCGTAATCGCAGTTATGCGTGGGCCATTGTTGCAACTGCTGCGTCAGTCCATTTCGCTGAGGTCTGCAAGGTTAGGTTGTGTCATCAATTAATTCCTTTTGAGATACAAAAGAGAGAAGCAGAGAGAAGGGAGGACCTCATACCATCAAGAAACAGTCGCACAAATAGCGTAACTGTCCCCTACAGTATGAGAGCATAAATTTCTCTTTGTTGAAGCCAGCCACTTGTGGTGTTTCTGTTAGAGCAGCACTAGGTAACTGAGATAGTATGATATGTACCATGTTTGTGATGTACAGACATCAGAGTACATTTGAATACAGCATCAGAACAAATGCTGGAAAAGTAGCTGGCTGTTGACAGAAATGATGACTTGGGTGGGCGGGAGGAGAAGCTTTGGAACCAGCCACGTCACGTGTACCACCATTCGTCTTCCAGCTGAAGCCCAAGGCTCCAGTGCTGGTATGGTGGCTTCCCACATGCCCAGGAGCTGGAGAGGGGTCACTTAAGTCCATGTATGCTGATTTTACAAACTGTCTCAGCAAAAAGTAAATAAATAAATGGAGACAGTGACCCTCTTTGCTGGCCATGTGTCTCCTTCTCTGGCAAACCTTTATAGAGGTGTCCCACGTTGTGGTTTCGAGCTTTTCAGCTGTGAAAAGTGGCCTCCAGGCGCCTGGGCAAGGACCCCGAGACCCCGTCCTGCAGTCGTTTATTTTTGAATCTGCTGATTTTTTGGCACCTCCTATTTTTTGTATTCCAGAAAGTCCCTAGTTTACGATGGAGTCAAGTCTGTTGCTGCTGAAACTCAAGAAACTGGGAGGTGGAGGCAGAATGGGACAGAATCCATAATCCAGGTTGCCTGGGAACCCCTGTGGAGCATGTCTGCTTCTTCCTCCTGTGTGAAAAGGAGAGGCAGAGGGCAGAAATGGGGGCCTCCTCGTCCAGTTTGCCTAGACACCCGAGCTCCCTCCTCTCCCAGCTCAGGAAAGTTCAGGAATGTCCTGAAGCAGTGGAAGTGTTCTGGAGAGCCACCGGAGTCACGATCATCTCTAAGGCTCCTTCTGGCCCTGTGGGGTCAGTGGTTGCTGGTTCTGAGTTGTTTTCTCCATCCTCCTCAGTCAAGACCTTAGGGGCCAGCTCAGACATGGACTTCACGTCTGAGCCCTGGGCCTGGAAGAATGAACTTGCATAATTGATCTTAAAGTGCAGTGCTCAAAACATCTGGCACTTGAGGGTATTAGCACTCTAAGGCACTGGGTGTCTTTCCACCCTCCACTAACATTTCAGCTCTGCAAGGAATTTTAACCTTAGCACTGAATTACAAATCCAAGAAAGAAACCAGTGGTAGGGGAACAGGAGTGTAAGCCATTCTCCAGAGAAAAGCTAGACACCACAATTCAGTAATGATGAAGGCTGTGGTCCCATTAAGCTAATGAGTTATTCTTGCAGATGGAGTCCACGGTTGGACAAAGCTGCTTGGGTAATAGGCTAAGACACCGTAATCATTTTAATAATCCATACCATGCTTTGTAATCCTAAATGGACTCATGAAATCTGTTTAGGAATATAATGAGAAGAAAATCGAGTTCTACTTGAAGGTACATTGATTTCCGATAGGCAGAGATGCAGCAAGTCTGTTTTTCTTTGCTTCACAGTACAAAGTTATCTGCCAGTTAGTTCCAAATGCTGCTACATTCTGGAAAGGTCTCTGTTAACAGTGGAGGGACTGATTCAAGGGTGTGGGGTGAAAGCCACAAACCAAGCCCCTACAAGACCCTTTCTCAATAGGTTATTACACATTTGCTGTATTGGATGTAAGCTATGTTTTTCTTTACCAGGTAATTGAATTTTTATTCTGTATTTATTTACTGGTGTTGTTAAAAATACGAATCAGCTCTTTACCTGTAAACTTTACAAGGATGGGTGCTGTGTCTCTTTAACAGTTTGTGTCTTCTTTTACCCACCAGAGGGCTTGGTGTGTAATTAGGACTTGGCCGCATTTTGCTGCTTTACTCCAGGGCATGGGAAACCTTTTGTGCAATTAGACAGATAGTAAACACTTCCATCTTTGAAAACTACTCAGCTTCTGGTGCTGTAATGCAAGACAAGGCATCTAGTTCTAATGGTGGTGGCTGTTGGTACCCTTGAGTCAGTTCCAAATCGCAATGACCCTGGGGGCGGCAGCGGAAGATCGTAGTGACCCTGGGGGCGGCAGCGGGAAATCATGGTGACCCTGGGGGTGGCAGCAGGAGATCCCGGTGACCCTGGGGGCGGCAGTGGGAGATTGTGGTGACCCTGGGGCAGCAGCAGGAAACCCTGCCCGGTCCGGCTCCGTCCTCACGGTCATTGCCGTGTGTGAGCCCACTGTTGCAGCCTCTGTGTCAGTCTGCCGTGTCTAGAGTCTTCTTCTTGTTCGCTGACCTTATGCTATACAGAGTGTGATGTCCTTCTCTGGGGACTGGCCCCTCAGTAACATAGTCACAGTATGTAAGATGACGTCTCACCATCTTCGCTTCCAGGGAGCACTCTGGCTGAGCTTCTTCTAAAACAGAATTGCTCACCCTTCTGGCAGTCTGTAGTACATGCAATACGAGGTCTGCCAAGTAGGTTCGCAAACTCATCCTAGAAAAAGTGCTGCCCACCTCATTGCTGTGTATCACTACACTCACCTTTGACCTACTCCCCTTGGGGAAGCCATGCATGAAGTCCATCCTTCAAAGCAATTTGGGAATTCTTCTACTGGAATGGCCATCAGAACCGTTGTCGTATTGCCCTTGATGTCCTGAATGTCATCCTAATGTCTTCCTTTCAATATTTCCTTCATCTTCAGGTAAAGAAAAAAGTCACTGGGGGCCAGGTCAGGTGAGTAGGCAGGGTTTTCCAATACAGTTACTTGTTTACTGGCTTAATACTCTGTCACAGACAACTAGACAATTAAGTTCATAAACTTGTCACTGTGCCACTGTACACAATGGCCGTTCCAGAAAGAGTTCCGAAATTACTCTGAAGAGTGGACTAGGTGCTGGTGTCAGTGCACAGCTTCCCAAGGGGAGGACTTTGAAGGTGAGTGTAGCAATACTCAGCAATGAAGTGTGTAACACTTGGGACAATTAAGTTCTCCGGCTTAACTTGTCAGACCTCATATTCTTCACCAGCAGCATAATTCAAAGCGTCAGTTCTTCTTTGGTCTTTCTTACCCATTGTCCGGCTTTCACGTTTGTATCAGGCAGTGGAAAGTATCATAGCCTGCATCACACATACCGTAGTTCTCAAAGTGGCATCTTTGCTTTTTAGCATTTTAAGGAAGTCTGTTGCAGTGGATTTGCCCAATGCAATGTGTCCTTTAATTTCATGACTGCGCTTAAGAACTATCTGCTAACCAGCAAGGTATCAGTTCCAGTTCACAGCCACTGCTTGGAAACGACTCTGTTTTATAAGGTCGTCATGAATTTGAATCAATTCACCAGCAATGGGTTTGAGTTTTTTTTTTTTTTTTTTTTGGCTTCTGTGGGCATTGATTGGGGAGCCAAGTAAAATGAAATCCTTTATAACTTCAATCTTTTCTTCATTTATTATGATACTGCTTATTGATCCAGTTGTGAGGATTTTGATTGTCTTTACGGTGAACTATAATCCACACTGAAAGTGGTAGTCTTTGATCTTCAGTAAATTTTTCAAGTCCTCTCTGCTGTCAGCAAGCCAGGTTGTGTCCTCTGCGTGATGCAGGTTGTTAGTGAGTCTTCCTCCAATGCTGGTGCTGTGCTCTTTGTCAGAGAGTCCAGCCTCTCCAATTATTTGCTAAGCATACAGACTGAATTAGTATGGTGAAAGGATACAACCCTGGTGCACACCTTTCCTGATTTTAAATCATTCAATATCCCTTTGTTCAGTTCGAATGACTGCCTCGTGTTCTATGGTCTATGTACATATTCCTCATGACTGCAGCTAAGTGTTCTGGATTCTCATTTTTTTATAATGTTATCCTTAATTTGTTATGACCCGCAAAATCTAATGCCTTTGTATACTTGATAAAACATAGGTAAACTTTTTCTGGTATTTTTTGTGCTTTCACTCAAGATCCATCTGACATCAGCAGTGATATTTCTCATTTCTTATATTCTTTTGAAGCTGAATAAGTTTTTGGGAGTTCCCTTGTCAGTATACTGCTACAACCATTTCTTAGTATGTTCAGTAAAACTTAACCTTGTGTGATATTAATGATATTGTTTGATAATTTCTGCATTCTGTTGGATCACCTCTCTTTGGAATAGGTACAAATGTAAACCCTTTCCAGTGAATTGACCAGGTCTTTGCCTTCCTACATCCCTCCCTCAGTGCTGTGTCCATTTGTTGAAACTTCTCACTGTGTATTACATCAATTCCTGGAGCCTTGTATTTTCACCAGTCCTTCAGTGCAACTTGTATTTTTCCTTCAGTACCATCAGTTTTGATCATGTGCTCTCCTGAAATGATTGCGTATCAACCAATTCTTACTGGTATAGCGACTCTGTGTATTGCTTTCATCTGCTTGTGATGCTTCCTGCATTATTCAATATTTTGCCCATAGAATCATCATTAACAACCTGTGACAAGCACATGACACAATTTTGGTGCTGTGAGTTCAGAGGACTTGAAACGTTTACTGATGAAGACAAAAGACTGAAGATTTCAGCAGGGGTTATACTTCAACATAAGGGA
This sequence comes from Heterohyrax brucei, assembly GCA_028571685.1. Lineage (NCBI taxonomy): Eukaryota > Metazoa > Chordata > Mammalia > Hyracoidea > Procaviidae > Heterohyrax > Heterohyrax brucei. Next base: position 4,741,555 of record CM053160.1, on the reverse strand, counting down.
AAAAAATTCTCACAGTGGAACCAATAAGCAGTATAATAAATGAAGAAAATATTGAAATTGTCAAGAATTTCTTTTTACTTAGTTCCACAGTCAACACTCATAGTAGCAACAGTCAAGGATTCAAATGATTGCATTGTACTGGGCAAATCTGCTTCAAAATACCTCTTTAAAATAATTAAAGAGCTAAGATGTTACCTTGAAGACTAAGGTGCACCTGTCCCAGGTCATAATATTTTCAGTCACCTCATATCTTGTGAATAAGAGAGACCAAACAGTTAATGCCTTTAAATTGTGTTGGTGAAGACTGTTGAATGCACCAGGGACTGCCAAACGAATGAACAGACTTGTCCTGGAAGAGGTGCAAACAGAGTGCTTCTTGGGAGCAAGAACGGCAAGACTACATCATGCACACTTTTTTCATGTTAGCAGGAGGGTCCAGTCCCTGGAGAAGGGCATTTTGCTTAATAAAGTAGAAAGTCAGCAAAAGAGAGGAAGATGCTCCAGGAGATGGACTGACCCAGTGGCTGCAGCAGGGGCTCCAGCACAGCAAGGATTCTGAAAATGGCACAGGGCTAGGCAAGACTCTGTTCTGTTTGCTCAGGGTTGCTATGAGTCAGAACCCACTGGGCAGCAGCTGACAGCAGGACAGAGTGCAACTGCCCGATAGAGTTTCCAGGGCTCTCAGTCTTCACAGAAGTAGACTGCCCTGTCTTCCTCCTTCTGAGCGACCAGTGGGTTTGAACTACTGGTATTTGAATTGGTGGCTGAGTGTTCACACACCTTGCCATGAGTGGTCCTGCCATGAGCTGAAAAACCTTGAGAACCACAGCAGTTTTCCAGTGGATGTCTCCACCTGCTGTCAGTCAGCAAGGAGAAACATGCCAGAGGGGTCTGCCATCACCAAGCACTGAACAAGAATGAGATACAAGCTGCAGTGGTGTTTCCTTGAGAGAAGCCAGGCTGCGTGAGAATCGAATAGCAGCAGTCCATAACTAAGAGGAAAACACTTTTAGTATCAGATCATATGCCTTATCAACTCTGCTTTAAGTCAGGTTGTAGGGCATTCCCAGAAGACGATCACTTCATTATCAGAAGGAAATTCAGATTACCCCTGCAGTCCCCAAAAGTGACAGGCAGTGAGCTTTGTGGCGGTGACTTGTGTTCAAAGGCTCCCCAAATCAGGCTTTCAAAGCTGTTGTCTGGCTTACAAGCAGGGCTTGAGAATGGATTGTTTTCATTTACAGCCCCTGAAACTGCACGTCAATGTTCCAAGCTTAACACTTCCATAAATAAATGTAGCTTTTTAAAGAAACTAAAATATTCATTGCATTGATATTAGTTTCAGAAATTAAAAAGTAAAGACAATTAAAAATCATAAAATAACCATTTTTATCTTTCTCAAGTATTAATATTTCTCTAGCCCTGAGGTACATTTTGTGAAAACATGTCAGTTCATAAAAATGATAGCGAATGCTAATCAAGTTTCCATGTCTCTCTCACACACGCATGCATGTATGTGCACACTCATACTTGCACACACAGATCTTCCTGGATTTTCCATTGTGGTGAGAAAGTCAAAGAGAAATGTCTGGAGAGGTGGAGTCAAGATGGCAGACTAAACACACATCTCCCTAAATCCCTCTGGAAACCAAGACCTGAATTGATAATTAAACAGAGCCTTCTGGACACCTAGTGAGCCCTAGGATGCAGCATAGGGCTGTTAATTTGGACTTCATACCACTGAACGCAAAAGCTTCTCTTTTTCACTGACCCCACTCTTGGCGAGCATGAGCTTGCGTGGACCAAAGATAGCTCATCATTTTAATTTTTTTCTCTGCCTTAGCTGGTGGGCAGAGCTGGGGCTTGACTACCTGCTGATCTCAGACGCACTGCTGGGGGGATCAGCAAGCAAAATGGCCATATTTTGAGAGCTCAGCTTTGGACTATGTGCATCTCGGCATCTTTGGCCTCTCTTTCTGCCTCTGCCATATAGTAGGCGGTCCTCAGGTGGTGGCAGGCTTGTGGAGGATGCCATCTTGTTCCGCTGGGAGACGGATACACCCATAAGGAGGCCCAAGCTGGACTTAGTTCCTAGGCTGGGAGACAGTGCCTGCCCAGGGGAGAGCACATTTCCAGCAGAAAAGCAGTGTTTTACACAGTGTCACCTATGGCTTGGGCCTGGCAACAGAGACTGTGGACTCTGTGCATCTCAGCACCTTTGGCCCCCCTTTGGGTCCCAGCCTGGTGGTGAGCTTGTGTGGGATACCATCTTGTTCCACTGGGAGGTGAGTGTATCTATGCGGAAGCCTCAGCTGAACCTAATTCCTCAGCTGGGAGGGAGCCCCTGCCCAGAGGAGACCTCTTTTCTCATAGAAAAGTGGTATTTTACACAGTGTCAATTACAGCTGGGGCCTGACAGGGCAATAGCCTTTCTGTATTTTGAGCTAGTTTATAACATCTGGGGTTCGATATAGAGGTGCTGACTTTGCCAGCTGGGAAGAGAGACCTATACACCTGAAAACCTGACTGACTTTGGAAGTTGTCAGATATTTTTTACCACTCATTTTAAGATGACTTAGAGAAACAACTGCGGTCCATCCTCACAGCATCTCTCCCAGCCTCTATTGACTCACATGATGCCCCCAAAGCAACAAACTCTGGAGAAAACGGTAACCAAGAAATCACCCATGGCTTCAGAAGGCCACTAAAAGAAAGCACCTCACAACTTCCCAGACGAAGAGCTTTTCTGAAACTATTGGAAGCTGAATACAAAAGGATTATATAGAGAGCTCTCCTAAACCTTATAAAAAATGCAGCAGAGTAAAATGAAAAGTTAAGCAATCTGATGGAACACCAGTACTGTGAAATCCAACAGATCAAGAACAAAATAAAAAACGTGGAAACTTCAATTCAAAGCCAAGAAAACAGAATGCAACAAATGGAAAATAGACTTTCTGATTTGGAAGACAGAGCTACTGACTCCAGCATTTATGAGGAGACATCAGAAAAAAAAAACAAGAAAAATGAAGAGCATCAAGAAGCATGTGGGACTCTATTAAGAGGAACAACCTACGATTAATTGGAGTTCCTGAACAAGGCAAGACACCTGAGAACACAGAGGGTATTGTTGCTGAGCTGCTGACAGAAAACTTCCCAGAAATTATGCAAGAAGAGAATATAGATATCCAAGATGCATATTGAATGCCACTCAATAGAGATCTCAAAAGAAAGACTCCAAGACATATTATAATCAAGCTTAAAATGAAACATAAGCAGAAACTCTTTAAGGCAGCAAGACTCAAAGCAAAGCTAACATACAGAGAGAAACCCTGTAGGCTTTTGTCAGATTTCTCAGGAGAAACAACGCTGGCATGGAGACAGTGGCATGACGTATTCAAAGCCTTGAACGAGAAAAACTAATGAAGACTTATATATCCTGCAAAACTATCTTTCAAATATGAGAGTAAAATGAAGACATTTGCAGATAGACAGAAACTTGGAGACTTTGTAAAAAAACAAATCAAAGCTACAAGAAATACTGAAAGAATCTCTGGCTTAGAAGAACAAAACCACTAACTTTATATTTTAGAAGCAAATATAGGACACATCACCCAGAATCCTACTCAGTTTGGGAAGGCTCCAAACTCAATCAAAGCTATAATAGTGAAAGAAATGATCCAGTGACCATATCATGAAAACTATGATGTCATCATATTAAAAAGAGGGATACACTACAGTTGTTATAGTCGTTCCAGATGGAGAAGAAGTTGATAAGAATGGTAGTAATTGAAAATGGGTTTACACATAGTTTTTTAAGGGGAGTCTTAGGGGCAGCCATAAAGCACAATACAGATGCAGCATATCAAATCAAGAAATATAATACAGGAGTTTAAACAACCACAAAACCAACCCTGAAAAAGGTGAAAAATCAGCTGATGAAGAATGTCCCAGAGCAGATTAATAAGAACAACAGAGAAAAAACATCAACATAAAAATAAACATATCATAATGGCAGCACTGAACACATACCTATCAATAATGACACTGAATGTGAATGGACGGAACGCTCCAGTAAACAGACATCAAATGACATCTTGGTTCAAAAGACACGACCCATCCATATGTGGCCTACAAGGAACTCATCTTAGACTTAAAGATATGAACAAGCTGAAAATTAAAGGATGGAAGAATAGATATCACGCTAACAATGAACCAAGAAGAGCAGGTGTGGCAATTGTAATCTCAGATAAAATAGATTTTAATGTAAAATCCACCATTGTGGACAAGGATGGACACTATTTATTGCTGAAAGGTTCAATACACAAACAGGACTTAACACTATTAAATATTTATGCACCTAATATTAGAGCACCTAAATACATTGAAGGAACACTGACTGCACTTAAAAAGGAGATAGATCACTCCACAATAATAGTAGGAGACTTCAACACTCCATTCTCAATATTGGACAGATTGTGTAGAAAAAAGCTCAATAAAGACACAGAAGACCTTATTGCCACAATTAACCAACTAGACCTCATCGACATATACAGAACTTTCTATTCATCAGTGGACAGTTACACCGTCTGCTCCAGCGTACATGGAACATTTTCCAGAATAGACCATGTGTTAGGACATAAAGCAATTCTCAACAAAATCCATACCATTGAGTTAATGCAAAGCATCTTCTCAGGTCATAAAGCCATAAAGTCTAAATCAATAGCAGAGAAAACATAGGTAGAAAGCAGTACTCACGGAAACTGCACAACATCTTGCTGAAAAAGCCATGGGTTATAGAAGAAATCAAGGATGAAATAAAGAAGTTTGTGGATTCCAAGGAGAATGAAAGCACTTCTTACCAGAACCTATGGGATATAGCCAAATCAGTGTTCAGAGGTCAGTGTATCTCCGTAAGTGCACATATCTGGAAGGAAGGAAGAAACCAAATCAAAGAACTTACCCTACAGCTTGAACAAGTAGAGAACAATGGAGGAATGCCATAGGCACCAGACAAAAACAGGTTATAAAGATTACAGCAGAACGAAATGAATTAGAGCATAGAAGAATAATTGAAAAAATTGGAAAGACCAAAAGCTGGTTTTTTGAAAAGATCAACAAAATTGACCAACTGTTGGCTAAACTTACTAATGAAAAACAGAGAAGGAAACAAATAACCCAAATTAGAAATGATAGGGGAGTTGTCACAACAAATCTAACAGAAATCAAAAATATCATAACAGAATACTATGAAAGACTGTACTCTAACAAATTTGAAAACCTAGAGTACATGGACAAATTTCTTCATTCATATCACCTACCAAAATTGTCACAAGCTGAAGTAGAACAACGTAACGAATGTATCATAAAGGAAGAGATTGAAAAAGTCATAAAAAAGACTACCAATGAAAAAAAGCCCAGGCTCAGATGGCTTCACTGCAGAATCCTACCAAGGTTTTAGAGAAGAGTTATCTCCAATACTCCTGAGACTATTTCACAGTAGAGAAAGGGATGGAATACTCCCAAATTCATTCTGAGAAGCCAGCATAGCCCTGATACCAAAGCCAGGGAAAGACCCATCCGAAAAGAGGAACTACAGATCGATATTGCTCATGAATCTAGATGCAAAAATCTTCAACAAAATTCTTCCCAATAGAATACAACAATGCATCAAAAAATTAGTTCATCATGACCAAGTTGGATTCATATCAGGGATGCAAGACTGGTTCAACATCAGAAAAACAATTAATGTGATCAACCACATAAATAACACAAAAAAACAAGAATCGCCTGATTTTGTCTGTTGATGCAGAAAAAGCATTTGGTAAAGTTCAACACCCATTCATTCTAAAAACTCTCAGCAAAATAGGAATAGACGGCCAATTCCTCAATGCAATAAGGGCCATTTATACAAAGCCAACTGCCTACATCATCCTGAATGGAGAAGGGCTGAAACAGTTTCCCTTGAGAATAGGAACTAGACAAGGATGCCCACTCTCACCTCTCCTGTTCAGTATTGTACTAGGAGTTCTAGTCAGAGCAATTAGACAAGTTCAAGAAATAAAAGGCATCTGCATCAGCAAAGAAAAAGTAAAAATCTCCCTATTTGCAGATGATATGATTGTATACACAGAGAATCCTAGAGAAGCCATAAGTAAACTACTCAAACTGATAGAAGAGTTCAGCAAAGTCTCAGGATACAAGATAATCATAAGTAAATCAGTAGGATTCTTTTGTACCAATGAGAATATTAATGAAGAAATTACCAAATCGATACCATTTATTACACCCCCTAAGAAGATAAAATACCTAGGAATAAATCTAACCAGAGAAATAACAGACCTTTACAAAGAATTCGCCATGAGTCAGATCCAACTTGACGGCACTTGGCTTTTACAAAGAATTCTTACTCAGAGAAACTAAGAGAGACTTAACCTACGCTGCTCATGGATAGGAAGACTTAACATTGTGAAAATGTCTATTTTGCCCAGAGCAATCTACTTATGTAATGCAATCCCAATACAAGTTCCAGTGTCATTTTTTAATGAGATGGAAAAACAAATCACCAATTTTGCTTGGAAAGGGAGGAAGCCCCAGATAAATAAGATACTACTAAAGAAGAAGAACACACTGGGAGGCGTCTCACTACCTGACTTTAGAACCTATTACACTGCCACAGCAGTCAAAACAGCCTGGTACTGGTACAAAAAGAGACAGATAGATCAATGGAACAGAATTGAGACCTCAGGGATGACACCATCTTCATGTGAATAGTTGATATTCAACAAAGGTCCTAAGATATTAAACTGGGGAAAAAACAATCTCACCAACAAATGGTGCTGGCAAAATTGGATATCCATCTGCAAAAAATTGAAACAAGACCCATATATGACACCTTATACAAAACCCAGCTCAAACTGGATAAAAGACCTAAATATCAAACCTAAAACAATAAAGCTCATCCATGAAAAAGTAGGAACAACAATGGAAATTTTAATACACAACATAGACAGACTTCAAAATCTGTCAAACAAACCATAAACAACAGAAAATAGATAAATGGAACTACTAAGAATCAAACACTTTCACTCAGCCAAAGACTTTATTAATAGAATTAAAAGGCCACCTACAGAATGAGAAAAAGTATTTGGCAACTATATGCTAGACCAATCTCCTTAATCTATAAGGTACTACAAAATATCAATAAGAAAAAGATAAATAATATAATTAAGTGTTGGGCAAAGGAGATGGACAGATGCTTCTCTAAGGAGGAGATCCAGGCAGCCAAAACATGCATACGGACATGCTCACAATCATTAGCCGTTAAAGAAATTAAAATCAAAACTACAGTGAGATACCATTTCACCCCAACAGGGTTGGCCATGATCCAAAAAAACACGAAACAACAAATGCTGAAGAAGCTGTGGAGAAAGTGGAACTCTACTATACTGTTGGTGGGATTGCAAAATGGTGCAACCTCTTTGGAAAGCAATCTGACAGTTCCTTAAAATGAATATAGATATACCATTTGACCCAGTAATGTATGTATCCTACTGATACATGCATATGATGTTTATGGCAGCACAGTCCACAATAGCAAAAAGACAGAGTCAACCCAGATGCCCAACAATAGAGAAATGGATAGGTAAACTATGGTATATATACTCAATGAAACACTACACGATGGTAAAGAACAGCAGTGATTTTAGGAAACATCTCATAACCTGGTTTCAATTGGAGGACATTATGTTGAGTGAAAGTAATCAACCACAAAGGTCAAATATTGTATGAGACCCCTATGATAAGAACTTAAAAACAGACTTGTGCATAGAAGAAAAGACTCTGACCACTGCAAGGGTAGGGAGGGAGGGATGGAGATGCAGGGAGGGTTTAGATTAGATAGTTGATAGAAATTGTGTTGGGTGAAATCTGTGACAGCACACGTTAGAAAGAAGATCAATATTAACTGGACTTCAACATAGCATGATTACTCCTTCCATCTTAATCCAATATTACAAGGACAGAGTAGCTGGGTCGGTGGGCCGGAGACCATGCTCTCAGGGGAGACCAAGGCCAACTGGCACAACTAGCATTTTGCAAAGAGAGCCTTCTGCACCCAACACTGGTGAGTGGCATCTGGGGTCTTAAGTGCTGCCAAGCTGCCATCTGAGGGTACAGCAAATGGTCCCAACTCAGCAGGAACGGATGATCACCAAGGACCAAAATGGCATGGGGGAAAGAGAACCCAGAAGACAGAGAGACCCATGTGAGTGGGTGACTACATTGACTTGTGACCTGAAGAACTGGATGATGCCCAGCCACCACCAGTGATAGCCATGATGGAGCTCACAAAGTTGAGTCTTGCAACACAAGAATAAAAAGGGATGCACCCTGAGATCTCCTCTAAAAGAATGCAACTGATGGTCCAGAAGCCTTAGAGTTCCCCTGGGAGCATGGCCCCTGGCCCTGATGCTGCCCCTGTCCATAAATCATAATGGAGGTCAAGTCTTCGGACAGAATTGGATTGGACTTGGTGACAAGAGTGACCATACCATATGTGCAGTTTGTGGTTCTGTGCATCTAGAGGATGTTGTCCTGCTGACTTCTTACTGGAGGAAGGGGAGGGAGTGTAGAGGTGGGGATAGGAGACTGTTGGGAGGATGAGACATGTATGGAGCAGAGAGGAAGAGTGTGCTGTCACCGGGCAGGGAGAGCAGTGGGAGCTGCATATAGGTGGGCATGCAAATTTATATGGGAATGTACATTTTCATTCAATCATAAAAAAAAAAATAGGAAAGAGAAATGTCTGGTTCTGTTCTGTGTCACAGATTGAATTTGCCGTTGACGCGTAGTTTGAGCATTCATGGAATGACAGCCATCGTGGACATCTGGTGACTGGTGACTTCTAAAACTAAGGAAAGACTAAAAGGCTTCTAACTTAAAATAGCATAGACATTGTTATTGACACTTGCCACCCAGGTGGCCCTGACTCATGGTGGTGACCCCTTGCATAAGATGGCAAAAGCCTGCACGGTCCTGCATCAGCCCTGTTATATGTTTGGGACTGGACTTTTGTGACCCATAGGGTTGTCATTGGCTGAGATGGGAAGTAGACTGCCAGTCCTTTCTTTCTGGTCTGTCTTAGGCCAGGAGCTCCACTGACCCCTGTTGAGCATCAACTAACGAATGGGTGGTGGCTGTGCGTCAAGTACATTGGCCAGGAATTGAACCTGGGGCTCCCACATGGAAGGCCAGAGTTTTACCAGCGAAGGCAGCGAGTGAGTGACTTGGGCTGACTGCAAGGCTGTCAGGAAGAGAGGGGCAAGCAGGGGAGCTCCCATCGCATCCAGAAAGGCGAGATGGGCAGATCCCTGGACAGCTGTCACTGCTAGGAGTGTGACCCTGACATGGCCAGAAACAGCTTGTGGTCCAGATGAGGAACCATCCACAGATGAGCAGTTTTTTACCTCAGTCCCTAGGGACCAGTCGCCAGTCCGAGATGTCAGGGAGAAGAGACCGGATGTGGGTGGGAGTTAAAAAGAAGAGGAGTTGAAATCTCATTTTTCAATTTACCTTCTTTCTGAGAATTCAATCTAACAGCTGGAATGAGGGCCAGATTGAAGCTTAAGGAGAAGATAGGAGAAAGGATTAGGTGATATCCTTTCCTCTAAAAAAAGTTTGACAAGCACATGCTGCACTGGAGTCTCCTGTTGCAGCCGTTTTAGATAAGCTTAGAGTTCCGATTACCCTCCCCCCTGCCCTCCACTAGACGGAGGCCACAAAAGCCAAGGGCAACCCCCAGCTCTGCCATTTGCAGGTTGTATTGTATTAGACATATAAATCAGATTCATCTCCACAAATGTGAGTAATGAAACCACTCTGTATGTTTGAATGATTTCAAATAATGTTGCCTTAATTAAAACAAAAAGAAACGTTCTATTGTCCCATGACAGGAGAGCCAGCCTACCATGGGCTACAGAGTTGATGATCCAGAACCCATCGGCATCTTCTCAGTCCCAGGCTTTTGCTCTCTTTCGGGTCCACCACCCTGGGCATTTCCTTTATCGTCAGGCACGTAGCAGGGTGGCTGTAACAATACCAGGTGTTACATCCACGTATAACAACACCCACAGAAATAAACTATTTCTTTCCAGTTTCTGGAACGAGGAGACATTTTCCCCAAGGATTTCCAAGCAGCCCTCTTTCTGGTGAATTCTGAAGCCCATGCTTATTTATCAACCAGGCAGTGCTGATAAGGGATGGATTTAGCATGGCACTAATAGGCCTGACTCTGGATGGAGCTGGGCTGAGATGCACTTGTCCCGGGCCCCACGACTGTGAGTGGTGGGCAGAACACACAGACAGCTGTGTGCAGTGGGCACAGCACATAGATGGCTGTGTGTGGTGGGCATAGCACAATAGTTGGTTGTGTAAGGTGGGCACAGCCCATATATGGCTGTGTGTGGTGGGCATAGCACAATAGTCGGTTGTGTACAGTGGGCACAGCCCATATACGGCCGTGTGTGGTGGGCAATGACACTTGAACAAAACGAGAATTTTTATTGGGAGCAAAATGGGTGGTGATTGCTGAGCAAGTGGCTCACTGAGTCCACCGCCCAGTCCTGTTTCCCTGCTGTCACCACGAGGTGCCCTGCACATGCATGGTGGAGTGGTGACCACAGATGCGGGATTCTGTCCTTGAGAACCCATTGTCCAGTCCTGCTAGGCCTTTGGGTGTGCTGCATTGAGTTTATCTGCATTTCTGGTTTTGCTGTAACCTAGTGAAGCCCCTTTTTCCCCTCAGTGTTTCCTTTCCACTCTTGGGCCTTCCCCACGCTTGGGTACTCAGACCCTGGAGCTGTCATTGCTTCAGAGAAGGGACATTCTGGCAGAGAAAAGGCTCTCGAGACTCTAAAATCTGGACCATGACTCTGCTTCCCTGCAAGATGAAGAAACAGGGACCATAGTTATTCCCCAGAAACAACTAAAAACATTCACCAGTACAAAGACTCAAAAATCCAGAGAGTGTTCATGAGGCAATGAGTATCAAGACACCAGCAGTCAGGCTGTGGAAATAATGGCCCATGAGGGTCAGGGGACAAGTGAGATGCACCCTGCGACGGCCAGTGTTGTTTTCAGAGAGACTCCAGACCATGGTGTAGAGATGGGGAACCCAGGTGGAGCAGGAGTTTGGGGTCTCACGGTAGCTCTGTTTGTAGTCAGTGTTCCAGAGTAGAGACACTTCAAGAGGGAATGCTGGAGAAACTCAGTGCCCTTAGCGGTCGTCACCGAGTAATGAGGGGCACTAATGTGGGGATGAAACATTTGTCACTCATTTCTTGAGGCCACCGTCACTGTGATAGCCTGTGGGTGGCACAGCAGTAAGTGCCCAGCTACTAGCTGAAAGGTTGATGATTGCAGCCTGCCCAGGGCAGGCCTGATGATCTATCTGATCCTGAAAGGTCACGGTCTTGAAAACCCCATGGGGCAATTCTTGTTTGCAGATGTGGGGCCACCAAGAGTCAGACTCAGCTGGACAACAGCTGACTGCAACAAGAGCAGCACTCTGGTACCAAATCCCTGCCAGACCACTCCCGTCCAACAGCCCTCGTGGATGCAAATGCGGAATGTAGGAAATGAGTCCCAGTGTACTGAAGAGGAAGGTGCATTGTGACAAAACGGGGTTTATCCCAGGAATGCAAGGTTGGTTTAATATATGAAATAGATGTCATGTAACAGCTTAACAGAAGAAGCCAAATGGTCGCCTCAGTAGATGCAGGGAACACAGGTGACAAAGTCCAGCAGCTAACTCTGATCAAAACCCTCAGCTCCTTAGGGACCTCCTGAACATGACGAACAACATCTGTAACAAGCTGAGGGCTAGGATCATGCTAAATGGCAAAAAAAACCAAAAACTAAGATTAGACAAAAGATACAGATACTCACTTTATATTTAATATTTCACTTGATGTCCTACGTGGCATAAAAAGATGGAACTGACTTTGAGTATGACACAATCACTTATGTAGGAAATCATAAGGAATCTACCAAAAAAGCTGTTAGAGCTAATAAGTGAGCTGAGTAAGACACTGCTTTTGCACACGTACACAGTGGACTTCTGTGTAGTAACTTCCGCCAGAGGGTCTTGGACCCTTAAGAATTTTCCCAAGTTCTCTTCAGGAAAATTCTGAATGTAGACCTTGGGGAAAAATAGTTTCCTTTCCCTTCAGCCAAAATGCAACTGAAGGCGCCCAAGTGTTTTCCCTGTAACTAAGAATTCCTAGATACAGACTTAAAGTGGTGTTTTGTTTTACTTAAAACGAGAAAGTAAAATCGTGTCTTCCCTAGAGGCAGGTTCCTTAACTTTCAGGATGCTGCTTCTCCAGAAAATCCATCTGGCCGTAACCAGACACCCTGGGGAGGCTCCCCTGTGCCTTGTCAGGGGAGGTCCCATAGGGCAAGGGCAGTGACACAGGGTGCCTGTCCACTCTGTGCCTGGTGCAGGGCCTTGGATGGAGCAGACACCCAGGCGGAGTTCACTGGGTGTGCACGTGAGTGAAAGGAGGAACGGGCAGGAAGGAAGAGCTCTTGCTGTTCATGCCTGAGAGAACCTGTGGGCTTGATCGTTTGATTCCGACTCATAGAGACCTTGTAGGACAGAGTACAACTGCTTCGTAGAATTTCCAAGTTCTTGGTGGATTTGAATGGCCGACCTTCGGGTTAGCAGCTGTAGCGCTTAACCAATACACCACCAAGGTGTCCGTGTTATTCATAGTGATAATTAAATTTGTGGATAAATAGAATAAATCTAAGCCTGGTCTTTATCTTAGCATCACACAGTTGGGTTGTAGTCTAAATGTTTTTTTTACTGAGAAGGGCAAAGTGATTCTCAGAATATTAACACGCATTTTAATAGAGATCTGTGACATTGTGATCATACATGTTTGTGACAAAAACGTAGGCATGTTACATACTTGCTGTAGAAAAAATGTGTTTGATCACTTATAGTATAAGCAGGTTGCTGGTGACTGATTAACCGGCTGTCTGTAGACTTCTACGAGCCGTTTGTCACTTTGTCACACTGTGGTGGCTTGCACGTTGCTGTGATGTTGGAAGCAATGCCACCAATATTTCAAATACTAGCAGGTCACCCACAGTGGACAGGTTCCAGGGGAGCTTCCAGACTAAGGCAGACAAGGAATAGAAGGCCCAGTGGTCTCCTTCCCAACACCAGCCTGTGAAAACCCGCTGGGCCGCAGCAGACCACCGTCCAGCATGGTGCTAGGTGAGCCCGAAGGTCGAAGGTCATGCCACAGTACTCACGGCCATGGACTCAGGCACACCACCCACTAGGAAAACGGCACAAGATGGGGCGGCGCTTTTGCTCCATTGTAGGTTAGGCTGTCACAAGGCAGAGCCGACTGTGTGGCACCTGCTGACAGCAGTGACAGCACTGGAGATGTGGTTTTGAAATGTCACTGGAAATTGGCAGCATCCTTTGTTCTGCTTTTTCTCCTCAGAGGTCTCTGTGAACTCCTTGCAGCTCTGATACACTCTTTTCTGAAACCCAAGCACTCTGTGTAGAAAGCACCCTCCATCTTCCACAAGCTTCAGTGTCGCTGGCCCCGCACACAGCCTGACAGCCACAGGGATGCAGGAATGTGAGGGAGACGGTCCCCACTGAGGACCCCAGGGAAGGTGGCCAAAGGTGCAAACCTTGCTGAGCCCCTGCATTGGGAAGAATACAGACAAAGGTGGGGCACTAACTGCAGATGGTTTTTTCACAAGAAGGGAATGGGCTGTCATGGGATGCTTCCTTTATCCCATTTTGGGGTCTGCAGTGTGCATTGTGAGATGCAGAGGTAAGTCACCTGCCTCCACCAGGCGTTTCTCCTTCATGGAGCATCTCTGCACACCTCCCACAGCCCCCGCCCAGAAGCTTCCCAGATGCTCCCTCCTGCTGAGTTCACCTGGAGGAGCTGCCACAGGTGGGTGTCTGAGAGCGCTGTCTGGGGACACTCGGCTGCAGGGCTGATGGAAATCTCATGAGAGTCCTTTAGAAGCCACTTTCCTTACCCAGGCCATTCCTGCAGTGCTGTACTTTAGTGTAGGGCAGAAAGCAGAAAGCTGGCTCAGAGACTTCTTTCCATTGTGTTTTGAGCGGCCTCACTGAGCAACACCATCGTGGCCCCTCTGTCCCCTCGCTTGGGGAGCAAGGACGTTTCCAGTGGCTTCAGTGAAGAGATGGAAAGGTACTTTTCTGAAAGTCCTCGGAGAGTGTGTGGTGCTGTGGTGTTGGCACAGACCGGGTCCGTCGGGCGAGCCTGGTGCATTTTAATGGAGGGCTTTGCCAGTGTAACCGCCGAGATGGGGTGGGCATGGCCCTGCAGCAAGTGGCTGTGGATTTCCTGGGCTGTGGTTACATTTGTTAGAAACTTTGCATGAATAAAAGGAATAAATATGATGAGTATTTCGAAGGGCAAGGACAGTTGAATAAAAATGCTCATCTTTTATTAATGGCATGCATTTTGCATAAGGAGATTATGTTTCTTGGTTTGGGCTAACATCACACAATTACTGTACATAATTGTTGGAACCATCGGCCTGTGACAATTTAATGATATTTTGTAAAACTGATTTTGCAAGCTGATCAAATCAGCCGGCTTTCCTCCACTGTTTTCCTAATTCTTAAATTGGGTCCTAGGTCCTCGGACATGGGCGGCAGTTGGCACGTGGCTGCCATGTGTTGCTAGCTCCTGTCTGATAGTCTTGCTCTGTCCAGCTTCCACCGTGATGCCATAAGGGGACGGCACCAAAGGCTGTACCAGTGGGTGGTGGTCGCTTGGTTCCCCCTTAGCCATTGGCCCTAGGAATTCATTCATCTGTACCCGGGATCACTGCTTAGCTGGTCACACAGTGAAAAACTCGAGATACCTGCAGGCCACCCGGACTAGGATTTTAGTTATGCTCCGTCTCCACACTGAATGTGATTGCAGAGACAAACTCAGCAGCTCACACAGAGGGGGGCAGACGCTGTAGAAGACAAGTTCTCCTTTAGCTAAAATTATCTTGCACAGTGTTGACAGCTGCCTCTGGAAATAAAACTGTTGTGGCTGGTTGCCCTCGGTGGGCTCCAGCCCAGCGTGACCTTATGTACCGCAGGGAAACAGTGCCTGGTCCTGTGCCGTCTTGGGGCTTGCTGGTATTTTGAGTCCGTGGTTGTCACCACTCTGTGAGTCCGTCTCAGGAAGGGCTCCCCTGACTTTTGCTGACCCCCTGTTTTAGCAAACACAGCATCCTTTCCCAGAGATTCCTCTTGTCTGCTGATGGGTGTCTGAAATTGGCAAGTCAGAGTCTCACCACACTGTCTTCTAAGGAGCATTTGGTTGTATTTTTTCTAAGGCCGATTCGTTCATTCTTCTGGCAGTACGTGATGTATTCAATATTCTTTACCGACACCATATTTTGAAAGTGTCAGCTCTTCTCTTCTCTTCCTTTTTCTCTGTCCAGCTTGAGCACAACCTTTGAGGGGATTGAAAAGACTGTGGCTCAGGTCAGGTACACTTTAGTCATCAGAGTGACCTCTTTGCTTTGCAAAACGTGATGAGATCTTTGGCAGCAGATTTGCCTTGAGTTTGTTTCTGAATCATAACTGCACTTAAAAAGCTCCTTTAGCAATTTAAATGACAGTTTCCTTGAAGAAACCTGTCTTTGTTCTGGGTGTCTCCAAGTTTGAGTCGTCGGGAGAGCCTGCCTCCTCGCGGGTCCTCCACGGCCTTTCCTTTGTTCCCTTTCTGTCAGCAGCAGCACGGTTCTCCTTTGAGGGCCCCGCTGTCCACCCCTCAGTCTCTGTGCTCTGAGTGGCGGAGGCCAGCCCAGGGGCTTGACCCCGACCAGTTACGAGCGCCAGCCTCATTGACCCAGGTGTGGTGACGGTGATGGGTCCAAGAGGGACAGGTCTCACTCTTTCTGCCTGTTGCTGACCTGGTGGGATGAACGAATGGAGTGGGTGGAATGTATCGGACTCAGAGCAGACCCAGCAGAGGGGAAGTGGAGCTGAGCATGGAGATGGAGATGGACAGAGACCGAGCGTGGAGATGGACAGAAAGAACATTGTCTATTACTCGGGCCCAGGATGCACTCAGGCCTGAATCCATGACTCTCCCTGAATTAGTCCATTAACTCAGCGGAGGAACCACTGCACTCCTTTCAGCTGGGCTAATTCGAAATGGGCCTGTCACTTGCCACAGAAGACCTGATTAGAACAAATCGTGTAGGGTTCTTAGTGAAAATTGCCTTGCAGCTGGACAGAGCTGCACAAAACTCTTTAAAAAGTCCATTCGAGAAATGGTGTCTGGGGTTAGACAGTCTCCTGAAACTTTTTTGGTCAAGCTGCGTAATGGTGCAGTAACTACTCAAACACAAGGGGAGTCAGTGTCACCCCGTAAGTTACCTCTTGTGACAGAGAGTGTCGTTGTGTACGAGCACTGCCAATTAGCTCAGCAACTCACCCTAGAAAAAGTGTTCCATACCTCGCTGGGAACATCTCTGTGATCGCCTTTGCAGTCTTCCCCTTGGGAAGCTGTGCACCCGCACCAGCACGTGGTCCACGCTTCCAAGCAATTTTGGAGCTCTTTTTCTGGAATGGTCATCAGAACTGTTGTATTATGCTTGATGTCCTGAATGTCATCAAAATGTCTTCCTTTCAACATTTCCTTTATCTTCGGATAAAGAAAACCATCACTGAGGGCCAGATCAAGTGAGCAGGGAGGATGTTCCAATACTGTTATTTGTTTACTGGCTAAAAACTCCCTCACAGACAACTAGACAATTAAGTTTACAAACTTTCCACCATGCCGCTGTGTGCAATGGCCATTCTAGAAAGAGTTCCAAAATTGCTTTGAAGGGTGCACTCGGTGCTGGTCTGGGTGCACAGCTTACAAGGGGGTAAGTACTTCGAAGGTGACCGTAGTGATACCCAGCGATGAGGTCTGTAGTACGTAGAACAATTAAGTTCACAGACTTAATTGTCAGACCTCATATCAGGATCTATGCAACTTGTCACATGCTAGGACGGCGTCTCACAGTTCCATAATTTAAACAGACAGAGTGGCCTCAATGACCCTGTCTGGTTGCATGCATCATTTGAATAAAGAGGCACAGGCAATATTTCAAAACTACTGTATTCTTTTCTTTGTTAGAATTTCAATACATACATTCAATTAGATGAATAAATTAATTAGCAACAGTCAAAAAGGTAATGTTTCATTCATAGTCCTAAAATTTACATATTAAAGATGATTTTTAACACTGTTTAAAAATTCTCATTAGAAACATGATGTTTAATCTAGTTAGTGACTTTCCAAGCTGTTTTCTATGATAGTCAGTAGATGTTCTGATAAAAATGTTCAAATACATGTAGAAAATACTAGATTTAGCAAGCTATAGCTATTTTTTGGAACAGGCTTAATGGGTAGTAGTTCTGGGCAAAGAATACCCAGATACATGGATTGTTCTTTCATACGTCCATGTAATTTGGGTTCTGTGTCTGAGGACCTAAGGATTTCTTAGTATTTGTGAAAACTGATGAGATAGAGCAAAATTATTGTGGACACATATGCCCATTTCAGTTTTCCCAAAGTCCTTTTAGTTACGTCGAGGGTGATGTGTGATGCTGGTGGGTTTCTAATGGGAGGGCACGGGGGGTGCAGGGGTAGCATCCTCGCCTACCATGCGGGAGCTCTGGGTTTGATTCCTGGCCACTGCCCCTCGTCCGTGGCTGCCACCCATCTGTCAGGCAAGGCTTGTATGTCGTTGCGCTACTGACAGGTCCAGCAGAGCTTCTGGACTAAGACCAGGAAGAAAGGCCTGGAGATCTGCACCCACAAATCACGTAGGGGGTCACGGACATCCAATCTACAACCTTTCATGGGGACAGTGGGCAGTGTTTTCTTCTCTTGTTCATGGGGTCACTGTGAGTTGGGGCTTACTCAGTGGGAGCTAATAGTAACAACAACAAAAGATTTTTAAAACTCTTCAAAGAGAGCCCAACTCAGACTCTACATGTTCAGCAGAAAAGAGTAGCATGGATTTGATAGCATTTCTGACATTCATTGATTTTTCTCAGTGTATTTATTTTTTGCGGTTTCCTCCAAATTGTAGCCAGTAATCCTGAGTTTCTGTTGACAGTGAGAACATCCCCTTGTGAATGTGAATCCTACCCTCTGGGGACTTGGGGGCTTGTGGGTATCGGCTCACATCACCCTTCCCAGCCTCCCCACGTGAACATGAAAAAACGCCAAACCGTTGCTGTTGAGTCGATTCGGACTTACAGTGACCTTGTAGGGGACAGTCCCCAGGAGGAACCCGTACATAGATAAAGAAGCAGTCGTTCAAACAGAACAAGGAGATACAACTTTAAATTTAGAGAAGAACCCAGGAAGTGGTCCGGGGAGTGCTTCCATGCCTGCGTCAAGTTTTCTCTGTTATGTTAGGGTGCCACATTGGGTACAGCTAATGAACTGATAGTAATACATTGTCAGTTAGTTGTATTATTAACTAAATGTGTTTATTAACATTATTAAATGGATAGGTTTATTAACTAAAGTCTGTGGTTTATTTGGATTACCTTTGTTTTTCCTGATGTCCCTTTTCTGTTCCAGAATGCCATCCAGATCCATACAACACTTAGTCGGCATGTCACCTTTGGCTTCTCTTGGCTGTGACAGTTTGTCACACAGTGCTTGTTTTCTGATGACCTTGTATGTTTTCGGGGTACCGGTTAGGTATTTGGTAGGGTGCCCCTGTTGGAACTTGTCTGATGTTGTGATAGGAGGTTGGGTTATGTGTTTCGGGGAGGAAGACCACAGAGGTCAAGGGCCACCGTCATCTCTGCCTGTCGCAAGCACACACCACCCAGGTGACTTTTTACTGTTGATGTTGAGCTTACTCAGTGGCTGAGGTACTGTTTATCAGAGTTTTTATTGTGGATTGAATCGTGTCCCCCCGAAATGTGTCTACTTGGCTAAGCGGCGATTCCCAGTATGGTGTAGCCATCCTTGGTTTTGTGATCTGATGGGATTATCCTGTGTGCTGTGAATCCTAATCTCCGTGATGTTAATGAGATCGAAGTAGAGCGGGTGGTGTTAATGAGGCAGGGCTCAGTCTACAGGATTCAACTGTATTTTGGGTCAGTCTCTCTCTTGCTTTTTATTATCATTGAATGAAATGTACATTCCCATATAAATTGCATGCCCACCTATATGTAGCTCCCACTGCTCTCCCTGTCCGGTGACAGCACACTCTTCCTCTCTGCTCTATACGTGTCTTATTCTCTCAACAGTCTCCTATCCTCTCCTTTCCACCCACTCCCCTTCCTCCGGTAAGTGGTCAGCAGGCCAAGCCAAGCCAAGAGGTCAGCAGGACAACATCCTCTAGACACATAGAACCATAAAGTGTACATGTGATATGGTCACTCTGTGTCATGAAGTCTGATCATTTCCTGTCTGAGAGTTGACTTCCATTATGGTTTATGGACAGGGGCAGCATCAGGGCCAGGGGCCATGCTCCCAGGGGAACCCTGAAGCCTGTGGACCATCAATCGTGGTCCTCTAGTGGAGATTTCAGGGTGCACCCCTATTTATTCTTGTGTTGCCAGTGAGACTCAACTTTGTGAGCCCCATAACGGCTATCACTGGTGGTGGCTGGGCACCATCCAGTTCTTCTGGTCACAGGTCGATGTAGTCACCCACTCACGTGGGTGTCTCTGTCTTCTGGGTTCTCTTCCCCCCGACTCGTTTTGGCCCTTAGTGGTCATCTGTTCCTGCTGAGTTGGGACCATTTGCTGTACCCTCAGATGGCAGCTTGGCAGCTTTTAAGGTTGGGTCAGTCTCTAGAGATGTCAAAGGGAGAAGTTAGCAGAGAGGAAAGGGACAACCTCGTAGTCCCTGGGAAGAAGCAGCAGAAGCCCATGCTTTGACCCAGGGCCCCTGTGATCAGCTCCTGGACCAGGGGAAGACTGATCGCAAGAACCTTCCTTCCACAATGACAAGGCAGGCTTCCCAGGAGCTGCTGCCCGGAATTGGGACTGCTGGCCTCCTAGACCATGAGAGAATGAGTTTCTGTTTGTGAAAGCCTTCCACTAGTGGTGTTTCTATTACACTGGCATGAGACTGAGCCTGTTCTCCAGTGTGGAATAACTGTCCCCCTTTCCTAGACTGTGCTCTTTGGAGGGCAAGGGCCACATGTGACCTTCACATCAGGGCTGGGGAGCTGTCCTCCCCCTTCTTGAGGGGGATTATCTTCATTAACTATTTGGAATTCTTCTGCAGTAGTTAAATCCATTTTTTCACTTCAGAATTTTTTTCATCCATTAATACTCAAATGTCAGTTTGTGACTCTATGAAAGAAATGATATTAAGAGCGTTTATAGGTGGGTGTCTTTGTGGAATAAGCGTTTCAGGTACCTCCTGTTCCTTATCCCACCAGTTCATCTGCACGTAAGCTGGCAAGAAGACAAAGAGACTCCATAGAGAGATAGGGAATTGTAATGACTGAAGGAGAGGAAGCAGAGTTGTACTGGCGTAGTGAGAGTATGGGGGGTACCAGGTCCTTTGTCCGTGCTGCTCTATTTATTTTCTTAGTAGTCTTGTTAGGAATGTATTACTCAACTTCCCCCACCTTTTCTTTTTTTATGGATTAGAGAGTTTTTAGTGACTCACTTGTGACCACATGGCTAGTGTCAGAATTCGAGCTGGATCTGCCCACTGTCCTCACTGCTCTGTGTGTTCAGACGAGACGCAGGGAAGGAGACGCTTTCCCGGTGGTAGAAGGCATGTCACCGAGCCCCCTGGGAAGACTCAGCCACAGGAAATGGGCTCTCTGATGGTGAAATGTTTCTACCGCAGGCAATGGCACCAGCTGCGGGCGTCAGAAGCCCTTGCCACACTGGGATGATGTAGGCACAGGGGTCAAGAGCTGGGCTGTGAGCCGGGAGGTTGACAGTTCAAACCTACCAGCCACCCCTCTGGAGAATAGCTGGGACACTGTTTCTGTGAGCATTTACAGCCTGGGAAGCCCTGTGGGACAGTTCAGCTGTGTCCTGCTGGATCACTGTCGGGCTGTGTGAATCAGAATCAACTCAGCAGCACTGGGCTTAGGTAACTTGCTTGAATAACAGTAAATTCAGAGGCAGGGGTTTATGGTTGGGATACTGTCTTCGGCATTGCGTCAGGCACTTTCTCTCTTCCTTAACATCTTCGGCCTGTGGTTTTCATTCGCATGGTCACAAGAAGGTTGCTGCATCTCCAGCCATCACACCCACATTTGCAGCAATAGAGAGGGGGCGATGCGGAAATCCTTTTTACTCACAAGTAGTGTCTTTTGAGAAGGGTTACCTTCTCTGGGTACTTCCGTGTAAATCTCAATGAGCCACCCAACTGGAAGACAAACCGCAAAGAGGAGTATCTTGCTGTCCTGACCCCATTACAGAGGAAGACAGACAGCGAGGGATATGGGAGTGGTTTTGGAGTTGTTCTTGGTGCAGTCCCCGCCCCGGATTCACAGCAACCCCAGGCACAGTGGCATTGGACACCTTTTCCATCCATAGGGCCGAAGTGTTTGCTGTAAGATATTGCATCCTAAGTGGAACAGTGCATACTCCCAGCACCCTAAAGCTGTGAGCACAAGTCTCAGATTGGCAGAAGCTGATCTCTTCTAACGTTTGCAGATTATTTTGCTTACTGACCTGAGCCGCTGCTTCACGACAGTATTTCGGAGCGGTTAAAAAGTGTTGTTTATTCTGGAAGCGTGTAGCTTGTACATGGAGCTAGACCTAAGGCACCCATAAGAAACGGTGTGACCCTGAGAATGCCACCCTGGTGAGGAGCAGAGAGAGAAGCTGTCAGCAGGCCGAGGACTGGTGCTCCAGCTCCATCCCAGGAGGAGCGAAGGAGGCAGGGAGAGTCCCAGCAGCCATTGCGGTGCACTGTTGCACACAGCCTGTCAGCCTTCAGGTGCCGGTCTGTCCTCTGGAAGGAGCTGTCATCCTGCTGACTCTCCTGTGTTCCTCAGTGATCAGGAAGGCGGATGGCAGCATAGACGCTTGGTGACGACGCGAAGGGGCTCAGTGTCTGTCCCTTTTTATCCTCCGCAGAGGTGTTACTGTGGCTGTCCCGGATGGGAAGCTGGGCGATGCTGGAAGAAGTCCTGGGACCTGGAAAGTATCCTGACACTGGCACGGCTTGTCAGCTAGTTCCTGTGCACAGCCTGTCGGTGAATCCCCGCGGCCAGATGTGAAGCCACAGTGTGTGCAGCTTGAACGCTGGTGCCCTGCTCTCCCTGAGGGCTTCCTCAGGCTTGTCCCCAGCCCGCGCCGCCCTCACCTTGTAGTCAAGACGAGAACTGGGGACTGAAAGGAAAACACTCCTCTGAGGATTCAGGATGAGGGGAATGAACGCGCCTCGTACACTTTCAGAGCCAGCGTCACCGTCACGTCCTCCATTATCATTGTGACTCGCGTCATGGGAGACACATCTTACTTTTGGGAAGACAGGACTAAAAATGCTGTATCATTCTGTTCATGTGACTCTCAAGGTCATGCAGGGCTCGTCTTTGTGGAAATTGGAAAAGTGGTAACTTTTGGGTAGGTGGCAATTTTATGTAAAAAACTCCAGGGACTTTTTTGGGGTGATTGCCTGTATATTGATCTGCGTGACAGTCATGCCGGTGTGGATAGACCCAAGGGCCACGAGCAAGAGTGCTGTCCTGGAAATGATTCTGAGGTGCAGGCCTGCCTCACTGAGGAAGCACAAGAAGTCTTGGGAGGCTGGCTGAGTGGGACAGGTGGCAGGCTCGCAGGGCATCCGCCCTCTGGGGGACGAGAGCTTCGTGGGATTGCTTCCTCTTCCTGCTGCCGTGGGTTCTGTCCCGCCTCACAGCGCCCCTGCACGTCAGAGTGCACAGCGCCCCTGTGTGTCAGAAGATGTGGCTGCCCGTGTGTCGGGGTGCAGCTGCGCTTCACAGGGCTTTCAGTGGATGGTTTTGCAAAGTAGATCAGGAGAGCTTTCTTCTCAGGGGCTCCGGGTGGACTTGAACTCTCTCCTTTCTGCTGTCGGCCAAGCACACAAGCTGTTTACACCACCCTGGGATTCCATCGAATTCCTCACCTTTGCTTCATTCCCCTGAGAGCTATGTCTTTCCTCATGTGACTGGAAGGCAGACAAGCTTTCATTAAGTTCTGTTTTTATTTGTATCAATAACTCGAACATTGTAACATTTAATTATGGGGTCCCTGCAATATGGTGGCCTTTGTATGTGGCAGATATCTCTCTTAGTTTATCTCAGGACTTACGCTGATGTGGAAGAGAAGTCCCCAGCAAATTAGAGCACCAGTTGACAGCCTCACGACCAATATGGTTTGATCTGCACACAAGCTCAGATCCTTTAGGTCTTGGGTAAAATACCACTCACACTGGGATGAAGGAGCCACGTGTGTCCTAGAGATTGGACATGTGACCCTGTGAGCATCTGTCAGTCCTGTGGGGCAACTTGGTTCAGTGGGAAAGAGTTCCAAAGACCTCAGCCACGTGTCCTTCTGACCTTGAGTTCGTATGCTGTGATGCTCCTGAGACTGAGTGCTTCCATCCCATCCTCTCAGCCTTGAGCAGCTTCTGAGTCCACTCTGTCCCGTGCCCACCATCTCGTTTGCCGCATGCCCTCTCCCACACATGCCCTCTTGTTTCCTGCCTGCTCTCTCCCACATCTGCCCTTTTGTTTGCCTGTCCGCTATGTTTTAAATACCTTCACCTCCCCCTTCTTTCCACTCAGTAAAGTGACGTGTCCCTTGTGGTTTTGACAGTTCACCAAAAATAATCATACATAACAAGACCCCTGCAAGCGTGGATTCTGCCCACCAACCAGCACGTGGTGCTGGGCAGGGTTACATCAAGTGACAGTCCTGGGGTAGGACTGCCGTGCCTGCATGGCTCAATGTCTGCCTGTGTCTGGACTGCCATCACCACGACAGACTGGAAACGCAGCCCGCTGGAGCTGTCAGTGCTGGGTCTTGTCCCCTCTGGGTAACGTCTCCTGTCTTCCCTGTTAGGAAAAGATAGATCCTACAGGAGTTGCCAAGTGGAAAAGCTGTGGATATTTGCATATTTGTTATTATTTATATCTATTTAATATTTATACATATATTCCTAAAATACATTATATATTTATGTTTATAAAAACTTATTTATAAAACATTTATATTCATGAATATTATGTGTATTTATATACTATATATAAACAGATTTACAGACCTGTGTCTGTAATGGAAACCCTGGTGGCACAGTGGTTAAGTGATACGTGTGCTAACCAAGCAGTCAGCAGCTTGAATCCGCCACGTGCTCCTTGGAAACTCTGTGGCACGGTTCTGTGGTGGTGTAGTGGCTAAGACCTGTGGCTGCAAACCAAAAGGTCAGCAGTTCACATTCATCAGGCGAGCTGGACTGCCTTCCAGCCTAGAGGATTCATATTCCAGCCCCAGCTCAGTCAGTGTCCTGTGGCGACGCGTAGGGTTTTCTGTGCCTCAGTTTCAGAGGTCAGTCACCAGGCTTGCCCTCCTTGTGCAGCGTGAGGCGCGTGGGCCAGGACTCGGGGCAGGGGCTCCACGTGGAGGGTGGGGACCTGCCCCTGAACCACCAGTGCCCCTGGCCACATGGGAGGGTCATCGTTAGTGGTGTCACGTGATCAGTCCATGCCTGGGGTACCAGGGTGGCGCCCAGCTTCTGAGGGGACCAGTTCTCAGTCACCAACAAGCTGTGTACTCTGTGGTTCCCCTGGCAGAGCGTGGGGCGGGGAAAGGGTGCTTTACCCCGGGACAGACTGTTGACTCAGAGAGCCCTGGGTGTCTCCCAGCCCAAGCCCTTCCACGTGGCTGCAAAGAGCATGACACTCTGACAGCCTTAGAGCCACAGTGCAATTTTATGAAGTGCATATTAGCAGCTTTATCTGGTTGTCTTAGTCGGGGAAGGGCTCGGTGGGAATCACGGACGGTGTCTGCAAGGCGGCCTTGAGATAAGTAGCAGGTGCAGAGCGGCTCAGCCTCCAGCCTCGGTCAGAGACGGGAGATAATGAGAACTCTGTGATGCCTCCTGCCATCTACCCAGCCATCGTGGTAAAACAGGCTCAGGAGATTTGTGGAGAGTACTGACAGGACACTTGAAACTCCTCGGAACGCAGCAGGGCCACAGAAAAGTGAGGCAAGCAGATCACGCTGGTAGGGGGATGTGGAGAGGCCCTCACGTTCGGGCTCGTGTGTGTGCAGGGTGGGCACCTGCGAGGAGTGCCTCGGTAAATTCAGCACCTGCCTCCCCTGCCTCCCCCTGACCCTGATCTGGGAGGTGGCCAGACTGTGTAAAAAGTTCACGGAGATCAGCGGGATATCACTGCAGATGTTGCATCGATTAAACACTCTTAAATTGGCTCCCCCTTTTATTGGTCTGTGATCGCGTATCTACAGATTAACCCTTTACGCGTACCCAACTAGGTGGGTTTGGAGCCGAGAGGCCTTCAGGCGGCCAAAGGCAAGCTCAGCATGGAGTCAGTGGAGAGGGGGCAGATACAAGTAGCTTTTGAGTCAGAGATGAGCTCCTTGTCACACCTAAGGTGATGATACACCCCAGTGACATTGATCATGCTAAGAACAAAGCTCACATTAGGTGACACCCCACCTGCCAGCATGTTACACTGTGATGGCTTGCGTGTTGCCCTGATCCCGAAGGCTGGGTCACTGGCCTGTCGCACATCAGCAGGGCCCCCAGGTGGGCCAATTTCAGTGCAGACTCCAGACTAGGAGGAAGAAGGAAGAAAGGCCTGCAGTCTGCTTCCATAAAATAGCCGCTGAGAACCCTGTGGAGCATAACAGAACATTATCCAACAGGCCATGTTGTTATGCCCAGGACAGGTAGCCATCTAAGTTTGTCAGCTGCATCTCCCCCCATGGAGTGTTTTCTTAAGTATACCATGCGGATTATAGCAACCTGTGAAAAAAAATTGTCATAGTGTTGCTTACAGAAATACCTTGAGGGAGGACACGTGACTGGCAAACAGATGTGGAAGGAGCACGTTACTGGCGTGAAAGGATGAAGTGCTGGACGGCAGGTTCCCGGTTGGAAGGCACTCGGGGTGCACAGTGGGCTTCAGCAGTGGACTCAGACGTGCCAGTGATGGTGAAGATGGTGCAGGACTGGGCAGCGCTTTGTTCTCTTGGGCACGGGGTCACCGTGAGTCAGGGCCGTCTCTGTGGAGCAAACAACAGTGGGTGTCGGCCACATGTGGATGCTGCCCCAAGTATCAGCGAGTTAAGCCCAGCAGCAAAAGAACACGTGTCTATCCATGCAGGGTTCAAAGCTAGTCTGTGGCGTTAGGGTACGGTGACGCGGCTGTGCTGGCAATCAATAAGGGGCACCTCAAGGGTCCGAGGGTGATCCTGACACTCTGTTTCTTCATTCTGTGGCAGTAGTGCGTGTTTGTTCACTTTGCAACAATTCCTCAAGCTGTGCACTTTGCAAAACTTTCCTGTAGGCCTGTTGTAGTTCAACAAAAGACCACAGTTTTCAAGAATGGTCTGCAGATGTCAACCGCTTAGTGTTTCATAAAATGTGGAAACTATTGGACAAAAAGTGCCGTCTATTCAGCGTTGTTCTCCGGAGCATCGTGACTGTATTACTTTCTCAGTATGTGTGCCAGGGGAAGGTTTCAGATCAAATCTCAACAGCCGCAAGCGACGCTCCATGTGGAGTGCCAGGGTGGCCTTTTCCTGTCTGTGCAAAGCGCGTCGTGTTTCTTCCCGGAGCCCGCAACAGTGTACGAGGGAGAGACTGGGGTGTTTTAAATTTTGCACTGCAGGCAGAGAGCATTTGTAATTATGATTCTTTATCCAGTAGTTCATTTTCTCTCATGAAATTTAAATTTTCCAAGATGAGCTTAGTAGAGAAAAAATAGATTGCTAGATGTCGCTTTTTGCTGTTAACCCTGAAAACTGCAGAAGCGTTAGGTCAAAATTATGAATGGCAGGAGCTGTGAAGAGGTAACGTATGCCTCGTGTCTTGAGGGTCTCAGTGCATCTCATCCTGAACAGTAACTCCATGTGACAAGGCTGTTTGGAATGATGGGGCCACCACAGCCGAACTCCTGACTCGTGTCACTCTGCATGCATTGTATTTCTGAGCTACCATATAAACATGCATACACATACGTATGTATTCACAGATACATACATATGTATGTATAGATAGGTACACGTGGTTGTGAGTGTTGTTGCTGCTGTTGGGCGCCATTGAGTCCCTCTGGACTCCTAGCAATCCTGAAAGCTGGAGCAGAGCTGTCCCAAAGGGTGTCCTCAGCTGTGATCTTTAGGGAAGCAGATCACTGGGCCTTCCTTCTGCAGAGATGCTGGGTCACTTTGAGCATTCAGCCTCCTGATAAACAGCTGAGTGCTTAACCCTTGCACCACAAGCTGTGTGGAGGGGGCCCTCTGGGCAGCGCGGGTGGTTGAGGGTTCCCCTGCTGAACAAAAAGTTAGAGGTTCAAGTCTACCCGAGGTGCCTTGGAAGAAAGTCCTGGTGATCTACTTGTGAAAAACTCAGTGACTGAAACCCTGTGAGTTGCAGTTCTCCTTAGCAGTGTGTGGGGTTACCATGGGTCAGAAGAGAGTGGGTAGCAACTGGTTTTTAATATATGAGGACTGCCGATTAAGTTTGCCAACTCATCCTAGAAAAAAGTGCCCCATACCTCATTGCTGAGTATTGCTATGGTCACCTTCGAAGTTCTCCTCTTAGGAAGTTAGGTGCTGACACCATTGCCTCATCCACCCTTCAAAGCAATTTTGGAACTCCTTTTCAGGAATGGACATCAGAGCTGTCATTGTATTATCCTTGACGTCCTGAGGATCATCAAAACGTCTTCCTTTCAGTATTTCTTTTATCTTTGGGTAAAGAAAAAAATCACTGGGGGCCAGATCAGGTGAGTAGGGAGTGTTCCAATGCAGTGATTTGTTTACTGACTTAAAACTTCCTCCCAGACAACTACACAGTTAAGTTCACGAACTTGCCACTGTGCTGTGGTGCACAATGGCCATTCCAAAGGAGTTCCAAAATTACTTTGAAGGGTGCACTAGGCACTGACGTTGGTCCATAGCTTGCCAAGGGGGGTACTTTGAAGGTGACCATGGTGATATTCAGCAGTGAGGTATGTAGCACTTAGAACAATTAAGTTCGTGGACTTAATTGTTAGACCTCGTGTGTGTATTTGCAGGTGTGTATGTGGTGTGTGTGTAAGTACACATATACATATATATACACACACACACATAACTGCTACATCACACACACATGCACACACACCTTTTCTTATCCTAGAACAAAGGTAAGCAGGCCTTCTCAGTTCTTTGATGGAAAACAAACAAACAAAAGAACAGTTTTCTTTCTTGGGAGGAGGAGGTGGTGAAGAAAGAAGAAATTTATAGAGAAGAGTGATGAGCATTCAAATGAAATATTTACCTAATAGTCTGAGACTTCATCTCAGGAAAAGAGACTTTTTCATTAGTAAAAGAAATGCATACGTTTCAAATTATCTTAAAGGAGTTCACACACAGCTGCTAGAATCCGCCTCTGCTAACAGTGAGCTGTGGCACTAAACAGCAAACATGATATATGCAAATAATTTCCCATTATGAACGTAGATTATTTTCTGTTTCTGTAAACCATGGAAATCATAATAAACGTGATTAACTGTGGTAGGAAAGAAAAGGTGGTGCCGTGGGGGCCGAGGGTCGGCTTTTGTGTTTGGCTTTTATGTTCATCTTCTAAGTTAATGGTGTTGTGGTTACAGACTTTGCATATTCTAATTAATTTCCCCAGACTGCACACCGTTTTCCTGGGCTGACACCAGCTGTAGGCAGCACAGCAAATAATCCTGCTTCCTGGGCTCGTCCCCAAGTGGGCTTAGCATGGATGGTGCTTCCAGTCAAGAGTTGTGTGACGGATACGTTTACAACCACATGAGTAGCTGCTGGGGCTACTTTGGTAAAACCAAACAGCTTGTGAGATTCGCTTCCCTGGTTTGGAGGTTGAGGCTCATGGTCTCCTGGGACACCCCAGGTCATTGCTCAGTGGCGTGTCTAGTGCTGCTTTTCTACCTCCTAGTTCATCGTGTGGCACCTGGGGTCTTAAAAGCTTGCAAGTGGCCATGCAAGGCACAAGAGATGGTGTCTGTTCATCTGGAGCCATAGAGGAAGGAGAGTCAGGAACAGGGGGAGGAAATGGAATGTGTGGCTAACTGCCTCCGTGAGCAGCTGTCTCCTGTGCCACAAGACCAGAACTGGGTGGTGCCTGGCTGCCACCACTAAACAGTTGATCAAAGATTCTATAGAAGAATCCTGATTAGAGAGGTAGATTCCATGCAGGAGAGGGCAGAGGGGACCCTGAGGGTCTGTCCAGACGGGGGCAGTGAGGATAGCCCTAGTCCGTGGCTTCCTCTGTGAGAGGGGGTGATCTGAGGACCTCCCAGGCTATGGTGAAGACTGGACATGCCCCCGGCTTTCCCTAAGAAAGAATCCATCCATGTACAGAAAAACTCCAGTGGCAGGCTCTGACCTAAGTGCAGAAAAATAGGAAATGAGTTTTTCTCCAACTGTGTGAGCTAATGAATGAGATACGGTTGTTAAGCTGTTTTATTGTACTAAAGTCACCTGTCACCCTAGTAAACGCGTGCTCTTAAAGTCACGGCGCCTGCTTGTAATGGGTCTAAAAGCTGACGTTTGTGTAAAGCGTGGTATCAGGCAGGGTGTGTTAAAAGGCAGGTGGCCCTCTCTCACTATTAAAAGGCCACTGCAGAAATGCCTATTATCCCATTTCAAAAGAAGCCTAGAAAATGTCTCTCCTGTCGCTCCCGGTGATTTAAAAATGATCTCCTAGAGCTTGCCCTACTTTGAGACTCTTACTGCAGCTGAAATAGCTGAGCCTAGTTGCCGGGCAAACAGCTTTGAGGACCTGTGCCCCAGACACGCTGTTCTTCTCCGGAGTTCACTCCTGGGGTCGTCAGTCCTTAGTAATGCCGCTACTGAGAGAAAAATGCCCCACAGCTGTCCCCGAAGCTCCATGCCACGTGCAAGCCTGGACTGCTGGAGCGATGGGACGTGTGTTCTGAAGCGGAGGTGTTTGGGATGGCAGGTACACACACATTTGCACATAGTGGTTTAATTCTGTTATACAAAAAAGGCATAATTTTGAAGATAGAAGGAGTGGGAGGGAGAATGGTATGGATAATCATTCTCGTCTGATATTTGTCTTCAGTAGAATGTCTCTCAGCACTTGTAGGGGAGCTGTTGTACGGCAGAGGGGGTCAGAGAAGCACTGAGACGCCGGTTCTCGGGTCGTGGGGAGGGAAGCAGCCCTGAGCCCCTGTGGACAGCGGTGAGGGGAAAGGCGAGGTGTGGCGCTGAGCCGGCAGGCTCGCGGGGGCGCGGTGTCCCCTGGGAGGGGTTCAGTTGGTCTTGGAAGGATGTTTGTATCAACAGGGCAGAGTGTCATTCCTGACAGCAGACTGGCAGTGAACAAAGACACCACCTTGGAGAGGTGACTAGGTTCACGCTGGAGTGTTTCACATCGCGAAGGGAGCGTGTGCTTCCTTCACTGACCTAGTGACAAGTTCAGCGGGCCTGGTTACAAACTCAGGGCTCAACTGTCCCTAGGCGTTGTTTCTCCCTCGTCACTCTACTCTGTCTATCACTGTTGGGTGCTGGTGAGTTGGTTTTCACTCACAGCAGCCAGTATGACGGAGTAGAACTGCCCCTGGGGCTCCCCGGGCTGTTGTCACCACAGGAGTGGATGCCAGGCCTGTCTTTCTCTCCCGGGGCAGCTGGTGGGTCTGAACTGCTGACCTGTCTGTCAGCAGCGGAGTGTTTGACCCTTGGGCGGCCAGGATTTACAGAACATTCTGAAGACAGTCCTTCAGATAATTAATCAGTCTGGGCCCAGGTGCAGGTTGAGCAGCCTGAAACTTTGTACTACAAGTCTGAGAAGTATGGGGATGTCCGGGATTGAACTGTGTCCCCCAGATGTGTGCAGCCGTGTGGCTGGGCCGGGGTTCCCAGTGCTTTATGATTGTCCCCCATTTTGTGATTCTGCTGTGCTGTGTGTTAGAGGATTAGGGTGGGACTGTAAATCCATTCGTAAGATCACCTCTCTGCTCCTCTGCGAGGGAGTTTCCCTGGAGTGTGGCTTGCACCACCTTTTATCCTACAAGAGATAAAAGGAAAGGGAAGCAAGCAGAGAACTGGGAACCTCACACGATCCAGCAAGCAGCTCTGGGGGTAGAACGCGTCCTTCAGACCTGAGGTTCCTTCAGACCAAGATACTCCCTGGGCAAAGACTGATGCCACGCAAGGACCTCCCTCCAGAGCCAACAGAGGGAAAGCCTTCTCCTGGGCAGACACCCTGAATTTGGACTTGTACTGGACTGTGTTGAGAATAAGCTTTCCTCTGTTAAAGCCATCCCCTTGTGGTGTTTCTGTTAGAGCAGCGCTAGCTGACTAAGACAGGAGACGTCAGAGGAGAGCGCACAGGGGTATGTATTCCAGGACAAACACCTCTGCCCCAAATATCACAGCCTGTTTGACAAGGACACTTGAGCTTTTTCTGGACAAATATCTAACATATTACATACTGATGCATTTGAGTAGAAACAAAAGGGAGTAGATTGGGAAAAGGAAGGTGAAAAATAAATAAAAAACAAGTTTCTCACAAACATATAATTATAATGCTGCAGTAATCAAGGAGAATGGGAACTGGTGGCACAGTGGTGAAGTGCTCTGGCTGCTAAACCCAAAGGCCGACAGTTCACATCCACCCGTCGCTCCTTGGAAACTCTGTGGGGCAGCTCTGCTCTGTCCTGTAGGGTCGCTATAAGACAGAATCGACTTGATGGCAGTGGTTTTATTTTAACAGTCAATTGAGATCTCTGGTGGTACGTGGTTAAGAGCTCAGCTGCTAAGCAGAAGGTGGATAGTTGGAATCCACCTTTTGTCCTCAGAAACTCTCCGGGGCTGTGTTCCTCTGTCCTGTAGGGTCACTGTGAGTCAGAGTTTTTTCAGCGACAGTGAAGTGAACAGGCATATGGTGAACGCAACTCTGAACCTTTAATAGAAGCAAAATTTTTAAGAGATAGAAAATGAGACAATTTTTAAAGAAAATCCCACCCACCAGCAGGTGTAGACATGTAACTAAGTCATTTTACAGGGAAAAGGTTTTAAAGTGGTCCCTGAAGTTCACAGGTTCTGAAGAACTCAGGTTCCTTTTGTACAGACGTAGAGAGTGCAGAGAGGCCTGCAGGCACAAATCCACAGGTCTCCAGCAGCCAGGCCACGGGGTCTCTATGGGGTGGGCCGACCCCATTGAGGTAATAGGGAGTGGTGGGGACCGGGATGAATTGGTGAGTACATGTCCCTTCCAGGGGGAGGCCTGTCTGCCTCCTGGTTTCCAGCTGATCATGGCTCTGTATTCAAGATTATTCTCAGGCATCACCTGTGGGGAACACACACTCTCATGCTGGATGCCAACACGCGCATGTGACTACATCACGGCTGAGACACTGGCACCAGGCCAACCCTTGTTTCTCTCTCAATACACACGTGCTGGGATTGTGTTCCCTAGTTCCCTGGCTCGCTGTCACTCCTGCAGAGCTGGGGACTAGAAAACTAAGCTAGAAAATCCCCTGCGGCATTAAGGAAAGGCCTCTCGCTCACTGGTGCCATATGGCCATGAGCGGAAGTCACTGAGACTTTGTCATTAGTGCGTGACTAATCGAGGGTGACCAGTGCTGTGCAGCCAGAAGGCACATTCTGCTCCTGCGTCTGGGGCATCTGAGCTCCTGGGACCTTTGCGGCTTACCCGCCCGTTCAGTTTTTCCCCAAAATGTAGGGAAGCCCAATACTTTTCCTGGCTCTCCAGGGTCCACAGGAGAAGACTGTTTCACCTGCATCCTGTCCTCGCCCACTCCCTGGTGTTTGGAAGACTGTCATCCCTAAGTGATTAATGAGCTGTGTGCTGTTTGGCTCGTGGGGCTCAAAAGGCAGGGGCAGAGACTCCTTCTGGTGGAATGGTGTTGTAAGGTTTGTCCTAAATTATTAGGTGAAATGAAGCAAGAGCCACTGTGTGGTCACTGTCCTCTTTCCACAGCTTCCATGTCACCTGTCACCTGTCACAGTAAATCACATTCTGAAAGCTGCAGAAGAGGCGGCTTACCTGTTACTGACGTGTGCACTGCCGGCGTCTGCCTGAGTGTGTCCCTGACATCGTGGTGGCGGAAGCGCTTGCTTCCTGGCAAAACCTCACCCAGAATCCATCCTACCAGATGATTCTCTCCTGTTCGTGCCATCAGGGAGCCTTTAAATAAGGACGGCCAACACCAGCACCACCAGAAGGGTCCTGAGGTTCAAAGGCAGTGCCGAAGGGGATGTCTGTCACACACAGAGAAACGTGGCATCCTCTGGACGTTGCTGAATTCTGTTTGAGTGGAAAATATTGGCCACCTCTGGCCATTGTGTTGACATGCCTGCAGGGAGGAGAACGGACTTCACCCACGTTAACTCGGCCAGTCAGAGCGGCAAGGGACATCAGCCACAGGGGACTTCCCAAAGGCAACCCCCCCGCCCCCCCACATCACAGGGTGTTCTCTAGAGAAGGGACTTAGAAGCCTAATGGGTAAGCCTGGTTAGAATCAGATGGGGACGTCTGTCTTTGTAATGAGCAGCTCGTGTGGTGGCTGGCATTAGCAGGTCTGCGGGTGGCATTGGGCCCAGCAGGGATATGGCACCTGGAATGATTTTCCTGGTCCTAATTGTTTGCAGGATGTGGCTGCCACTGTGTCCAGGGCGTTGTTCTTGCTCACGGCTGTGGCTCTGACCCGGGCTCTCAGGCTGGCTCTGGCTCCTGCTGAGGCTCCAGGGCAGGGGCCACACGGACTGCGGGGGTGCTTCTGAGCTGATGCTGGGATGCAGCCTTGTGGGATACTTGTCATCTCTCACCAAGCACCAGAGCTCACGTACGTGTAGGAGTGTACGAGTAGGAGTGTAGAGTGTAGGAGTGTAGAGCATGTAAGGAGGCCTCCAGTGAGCACCTACTGTGTGCAGCGGGACAGTGGAAACCTGGCCCTGAGCTGCAAGGTGATAATCACAGCAGATGACCTGGGGCCGGGTGCTTCTGAGCTCCAGGATCCCCGGAAAAGAGCAGCGGTGACGGTCCCACTCTCGCTCAGTCAGCTTGTCCCTCGATTAAGAGGGGACTTGCTTAAAGTGAAAATGGGGACGAGAGTGGACTTCCATCATCACCCCCAGCTGATACAGCAGCTGACAGACTTTCACTGGGCCCTGTGGAAAACTTTTCCATATATTCAAAATTGAAAGCTTGTGGAAACGTCAGCTGTAGCTAGCTACCAGATCCTATTATATGGCCAGAGGCCAGTAGCACTAAAGATATTACGGGGCTGCTGAAATAGGTCTCCAGGACAGCCTGCTCTGTCCC
This sequence comes from Heterohyrax brucei, assembly GCA_028571685.1. Lineage (NCBI taxonomy): Eukaryota > Metazoa > Chordata > Mammalia > Hyracoidea > Procaviidae > Heterohyrax > Heterohyrax brucei. The sequence continues at coordinate 4,706,990 of CM053160.1, read as the reverse complement.
TGGTCAGGGCTCACTGGAGGGGGCTTCAAGCAGGCCGAGAGACAGGCAGAATCTCTTCCAGCAGGGAGGGGAGAGGATTGTGCATACAGGCCACAGGTGACAGGTGGCGGGGCTTCAAAACAGAGCCGAGGTGGCTTGCTTCCTGACTTAGTCATCGTGGCTGGACAGTGGGCATCTTTGCTCCTGTTTTAGGCCATCAGTCAGCCTTGGGGAAACCCTGGTGGCATAGTGGTTACATGCTACATCTGATACCCAAAAGGCTGGCAGTTCAAATCCCCCAAGTGCTCCTATGGGGCAGGTGCACTCTGACCTATGGGGTCACTGTGTCGGAGTTGATGGCCGTGGGTTAGATCATCACTGGGGAGACCTTGGTTGCATAGTGGTTAAGTGCTATACCCGCCAACCCAAAGTTCAGCAGTTCAAATCTGCCAGGTACTCCTTGGAAACTCTGTAGGGCAGTTCTGCTCTCCTGTAGGGTTGCTATTAGTTAGAATCGGATTGATGGCAGTGGGTTTCTTTTTTTTTTTTTTGTGTCATCATTGGCATTGTGCATTGGGCCTGTTGCCGAAGACTGCATAAGCTATGGTCTTTTCAGTCCTCTCACACACGTGCAAAAGCGGAGCAGTGAAGAAGGAAGACAGAAGAGCAGACGCATTGGAACCGCAGTGTTGGCCAACAGTACGGACCACACCACGGACTGCCAGAAGTGAAGAACAAATCCATCTTAGGGCAAATACAACCAGAATGCTCCCTAGGAACAAGGATGGCGGACTTCGGCTGACTAACTTGGGACAAGAGGCCAGTTTCTAGAAAAGGACATAACGGTCCTTTTGGTAAAGTAGAGGGCCACTGAAAGCAAGAGACCCTTCATGTGGTGGGCTGACGCGGTAGCCAACACAGTGGCCCCAAACACACCAATGGCTGTGACGAAGGTGCGGTGTTTCACTCTGCTGTGTGTCAGGTCGCTGCGAGTCAGAGCCGTCTTGGGGCGGCTCACCACGACTTCATCGTCACCATCATCGTCATTGTCCCCATCGCTGTCACTGTCACCAGCATCGTACCATCATCATCAGAGCCCTGACCCCACACCACAACAGCCAGCTGGAGCTTTGAGTGCTGTCCCTTCCCACCAGGTCGGGAGACTCCTCACCTAGAGCCTTGACGTAAATTTTTGGTCCGGCTTCTCCAAGGGCAGGAATTTGAGACCGTGGGGGAAACAGAATGCACGGAGCAGCCTGTGACTGGTTCACGCAAGTCGTCTCCTCGCTGGCACTGGCTGATGATCCCTGGCATCAGCAGACCCGGGGACTGGCTGGGACACCAGCAGCTGCCAGCTTCTTCCCTGTGATGTAGGATTCCATGAATACACTCCGAGCACTGCGTTTGTCATAGCTGCTTGGCAGGTCACCCTTCCGGCGGAGAACTTCCCCTTGAGTTTGATCCGTTTCCTTCATAATTGCGTCCCTTTGGTTCTGCTTGGGTGAGCCTACTCTCTGCACGTCTGTGAACCTGATAAAAGCTCCCTGCACACCTATGAATCTCATAAAATCTCCCTGCACATAGGAAAAGCTGGTCAGCAACTTTCACCGTGCTATTTGACAGCAAACCCAAAACCTTTGCAGTCCTTCGCTGCGTACATCTGCTCGGACCTGCCAGGTGTATGCCTCTGGTCCCGCAGGAGTCTTCTAAAAGAGAAAGCGGCTCGCCTTCTGGGCATTCCTTCTTCCTAGTGATTTTACGGAAACCTTGTTGGGTAGTGGTCAAACGCTATGTCTGCTTACCAAAAGATCGGCAGTTCCGATCTGTCAGGCCTCCTTGGAATCTCTGTGGAGCAGTTCTTCTCTGTCCTGTAGGGTGGCTATGGGTCAGAAATGACTCGACGGCAGTAGACTTCGGTTTAATGATTTCAAAGATGCCAGATCCTCAGCAGTGTGGGTACCAGGGTGCATCCCAGTACCCACAAAGCTACCTTAGCCCTCTTTGCCTTTTTCCTCTCAGCTTTCTCTTCCCCTCTCCGCCTTCTCCTTTGTCCTGTCTTCTCCTTCTTCTCCTCTTTTCTTTCTCTCCCTTACTCCCTCCTCCTGGCTTCACGTGCCCAGCAACCAAATCCCAGCTCAGGGCAGCTCCTGAGGTGGCTGCTCTGCTCCCGTGTGGGCACTGGCATGGGTGCAGGCTGGCCTGCGGCACTCGTGGGCTCCTGGCTCTGGGCGGCGGCAGCTGCACAAAAGGAAGGACAGCACCAGCAGGGTGACAGCACCCATGCAGCCGCTCCCTGCCTGGTTCCACAGCCACCTTTCTGTGCCCCCCGCCTTGTATGTGTCTCCTTCCCTGCACCCAGACAGGCGTGAAGTACCCCCAACAGCCCCAGCCGCATACCCTGCCAGGCCGGCCTTCTGTGTGTAGTGGGTGCAGCTCTCCTGCTGTGTCCCATAGCAGATGGTGACAGGGACTGCCTGAGGTGAGCTGGTCCTGCTCCTCGGGGGGACAGAATAGCGGGCAGGGCTGGGTGCGCCGCCTGGGGATGGCCTGCGTGTGACACAGCGCTCACACAGTGCCCATGTGGAACAGCGTTCTGTGTCACAGAAGGCCTGGTGGACTTTCAGTGACACGTGAATGTACCAATCTTTAATTTATAGCAAGCTGGTGATGTGTGAATGTCATTAAATCAGGAGGGACTCAGAAATAGACTTTGTTTTATTCCAAGATGGATTTGACGAAACCCACTTAATATCACATTAGGTTTAGTGACTTCAATAAAACAAACTGCTCTGGTTACCACCAAGGGGGTTGAATAGTCTGCAGCTTCTTTTTGATGTTTAGATGAGAAAACTTCTTCTCTGCCTCCCCACTCCCCCACCAAAAAGAAAAAAAAATCTAATATACCCTGGTGTGTGTACATTACCAAATGCAGAAGGGCCCAAACTACCTTTGGTTTTAAGCAGTGACACACAGCTCGAGTTTGTCTGCTCTGGTGGTGTCAGTGAATGTCCTTCTGTCTCTGTCTCTTCTTCCTCTTTCCATCCAGACATCTCTGGGTGTTCTGGGACCACTGTATCTCAGGAATGTCTTATCACACTAGGCTGGATAGCTTTAGAGAGAGCAGAGACTGTCCTTGGCTAAGCTAATAAACCCTGATGGTGTAGTATGTGCATGGCACACGCTGTCCGGTCCTGGGTCTGCTCTGACTTGCAGGGACCCTGTGCGGGGCACACGCTGCCCGGTCCTGGGTCTACCCTGACTTGCAGGGACCCTGTGCGGGGCACACGCTGCCCGGTCTTGGGTCTATCCTGACTTGCAGGGACCCTGTGCGGGACACACACTGCCCAGTCCTGGGTCTGCCCTGACTTGCAGGGACCCTGTACGGGGTGCACACTGCCCGGTCCTGGGTCTGCTCTAACTTGCAGGGACCCTGTGCGGGGCGCACACTGCCTGGTCCTGAGTCTGTGCGGGGCGCACACTGCCCGGTCCTGGGTCTGCTCTGACTTGCAGGGACCCTGTGCGGGGTGCACGCTGCCCAGTCCTGGGTCTGCTGTGACTTGCAGGGACCCTTTGCGGAGTGCACACTGCCCGGTCCTGCGTCAGCCTCACAGCTGTTAGGCTTGTACCCACTGTCACCGTCACTGTGTCCCATCTTGTTGAGCGTTTTCACTGATCTTCCACTTTACCAAGCATGATGTCTTTCTCTGGGGACTGATTGCTGGTAAGTGAACTCACAAATTCCAAACTTCCATTCACAGATTGAGTAAATTTTTTTTTTTTTACTTTAAGGAGACTTTAAAAATACATGTTTTTAAATTAAATCATGTCACATGTTTAAAGATGAATGTATAAATTTAACGTATCACATCTTTAAGTGTTTTTCAGGAAGCATAACTTTGAAGGTATTGAACAATCATAGCAAATTTAATAAAAGAACAAGTTATGTTTAACCTTCCTATATTTATCTATTCAGATAAACTTCTTATACTTTTCACCTTAAAACCACAAGCCAAAAGTTAATCTGTGAATTATATTTTAATTGGAAAAAAAAGAAAAGGTGAACCTATAACCTCATGTTAACTATTATCTTAGCTGTTACAAATACTAAACGATCCTACAGGGAAAATATCAAACAGATTTGCATTTCCACTCCTGATATCCCGAATCAGAATCTGCACGTTAACAAGGTCCCTGGGTGATTCTTATGTGTGGTGAAGCCTGGGAACCGGCCCTACCTGTGGTCCTCAGAACTGGTCCCTAACCAGCAGCATAACCCGCACCTGGGAACACAGAGAAACGCAGGTTCTCAGCAGGAGCTCCTGTGGGGACAGACTGTTCAGCAGCCTCATTTGAGCTTAGAAAGTCGCTTGCCTGCTCCTCTGTTGTGTTTTGCATGGTCTTCTTAGAGACCTGGCTAGCTGAGGTGACCACAGTGTAAGAGTTAGATTGTCCAGGCACAATGGCGTGCACCTTAAGAAAGATGGAAGTCTCCTAGCTCTGTGACGTTGCTCGGAGTAGTAATAAATGGTCACACAGGAGGCTTTCCAGCGGCCTGTGAGCCACATAGCCTCTGTGCAGATAATGGCTTTCCTGCCAGGGCTTCTGGTAAGCAAAGGAGCTTGGGATGTGCATGATGCATTTGGGGATATTTAATTTTAGAAACACATCAACAAAGGGGAGACTAGAAACAGATGTTTGACAAAGTGCCTTTAAGGTTCTTGACATTCATCAAACTTAAAATACATTGTGTCTACACAACACCCAGTCCTTCATTATGAAAACGTGACTGGGCTTGACAAGAGCTGAAAAGATCCTTCTGGGCGCTTCTTCACACGTATGTGCAGTGCTGAATTTGTAGTACGTGCATCTGGATTTGGTGGGGATTTTGTCATTATTAGTCACCGTGGAACTGGTCTCGACTTGTGGGGTCCTTGACACAGAACGAGGTAACGCTGTGCTGTCTTCATAGTCCTTGATGTGTCTGAGTGCCCTGTCGCAGCACTGTGTCAGTTCGTCTTGAGGTTTTTGTTATTTTCGTTGGCCCTCTATTGGGAGTGGATTAAGCAGGAAGCAGGGTACACACAGGCTTCCTTGTGTTTAATTAGCAGTATGTGGTGCTGTATCCATATCCGTGATGGAAAAAGCAGATGGAACCGTGCACTACAGGTTAGTGAGTGCTGTAAAGAAGCCATGAGTGCCTTGATTATTAGGTAATCCATCCCTGCCTCTACTTACCCAGCGTGACGTGGTTTTCCAGGGACTGATCTTTCCTGATGACTGGCCCAAAGTAAGTGAGCTGGAGTCTCTCATCCTGGCTTCTAAGGCGAGTTCTGGCCATGCTCCCCGCAGGGTTGATTTGCTGGTTCTTCTGGAGGCTGCGTATCTCACACACATAACAAATGAAGGCAGTGAGAACAGAGAAAAGCACATTTGGCCAAGATCAGTCCACATTTGGCCATGATGGTAGAAATTGTTTTGTTTCCAGGAAATTTGGGAAGCCCCAAGCCAGGTTAATAAAGACGTGCCACCTTCTTTTAAACAAACCATCCTTGTGACGTCTGCCATTAGCTGATTAGGCCAAACAACACAGTCTGTGTCATCAGCTTTTATAGCTGCATGTCCATATTAATGAACAGAAAACATAGTTGGTCGGGGCATGCCTTTCCTGGGGTGGGCAGCCTCAAGACGGCTTGTCTGTTGGCTGAAGGTGGGTCCAGGTTAAGCAGCCTAGGGAAGAGAAGTTTATTGAAATCTCAGCAAGTCAGAAATTTTGCTCGGTTAGTCAGTGAATACACACATGTCAGGAAAGAGTTTTGGTGAGGGAAAAAGGGAATTTGGAAAGTTTGTGTCTGGCCTGGGAGCCCTGAATGATGCAAAAGCTTAACACGCTCGGCTGTGAATGGAGAAGTTGAAGAGTCGAGTCCACCCAAAGGTACCTTGGAAGAAAGGCCTGGCAGTCTGCTTCCAAAAAATATCCACTTTTACTCGGACTCACATTGATCGCTGTGAGTCAGAACTGACTCAGTGGCACCAGGCTCCTGCAGTGTCTGGCCTTATTGCGGGTACACAAGGGTCACCTGTGAATCTGACTTGAGTCTTAGGAGGAGGGGTGTTCTTTGTGGTGCACAGAAGGGTGGAGGGCTTCTTCCACTGTTACTGCTTCTCCAACCCAGGGCTCACGTCAAGTTTGCCACTGTCTCCTCGCTGTCCAGTTGTGTTCAGAGTCCAGAACCTGCAATGACCTCCTGTGGCCTGATGACTCAGTGCTCTGGCCTGTAGTCCTCTGTCACCCAGTTGCTGCTGCTGTGTCCCTTTCAGGGCTCTGCAGATGCAGCTCCTCCTACACCAGAAGCCTGGGCTGGTTTGTCTCCAAGCTCTGCCCAGTCTCGAAGTTTTCCCATCTGGTCACCGATTGGAATTTCCTGGGGGACCTCCACAAGCCTCAGATGATGGAGTATCTCTTCGGGCCCTTCAGTCCATTGGGATCTGCTTTGTTGGGGTGGGGCCCAGACCTGCAGCCGGCTGTACATTCTGAAGACCCTCTAGGGGTGCAGACAGACAGCCTGTGTGGGCAGATTTGGACTCTGTGGACCCCAAAAGCCGTATAAGCTAGGGGACCTCTTTTATGAAAAAAACATACGCCATCACTCATTTAAAAATTGAGTGGGAAAGAGACTCACGTCCAGTATGCATTTTGAAAAGCAAACAAATACTGTGAACATCACAAACTCCAGAAAAATAACACACATGCTTTTATTAATGAGCTGTCTGGTATCCTTTCACTGTCTTTTTTGGCTGCTTGCCCTTTGACCCTGGTTGTACCTGACGTAGATTTTGTGATGTCATTTTCTCTAAGGAGAAAAAAACAAATTCAGTCTTTAGCACAGTTGATAAGAAGTTGTTTTATTTCTAACTTTGATTGTTGCAGTTCATATAAAACTGTGGCTTCACAGATATAGTTGCCTTTGGGTGCATTTTGATGAACTCTGATCCAAATACGATACATTAGCATAATTCAGTTAGAAAAGAACAGATGTGTGTTTACCTATCTACAGTCCACCCATCATCTCCATCTGTCATGTGTCTAGAATGGCATATGCCAGTATCCTGAGATGAGAGAATTTCTTTTTTGACTTAGGTGTTGATGAAAAATGAATTTTCCATTTTCAACTTTATACCTCTGAGAGGGAAATGATTTTCTGCCGACCAGGTTCTTGCGGCATTCATTTCAAGTCTCGTCTCTTGCTGCCCGCATCAAACCCATCCTAGCCCGAGTTCATATCATCAGATGAATCTGGTCCTGCACCTTTGCGTGGCTCAGCACACAGTGAGGCAGCAGAATTCTGGAAGCTCCTCCTGCGTCACGGTGCCAGACAGGAGCTAGACAGGAGCTAGACCAAGAATTGGGTGCAGACTGTACGAATGCCACCCGAGACCCTGCGCTGAATCGGTTCCAACTCAAGGCGATCCCTCTGTGTGTCAGAGCACAGCTGTGCCCCATGGGGTTTACATTGGCTGAGTTTCAGAAGTAGATCACCAAGCCTTGCTTCCAAGGTGCCTCTGGGGGAACTGAACCTCCAACATTGTGTGTCTGCACTCCCTGGGGATGTCCCTGCACCTGTTACCGTGTGACATAAACCCCCTTTAATGGGAACAGTTACACAGGACTGGCAGGAGGCAAACCAGTTTGCCCTGTGAATTGCTTGGGGTGCCAGGAGGCTCCGGGCGAGTCTCTGGGGGTCCCTTTCTGTCTTCCTGGCCTCCTTTCTTCCACCGTGCACTCCCTCCCACCCTCCTCTTTCGGCCTCCATCATTATTCAATATTTACCAGGAACCAGCAGTGCTTGGGGTATACTCTTTTCGATGTACAGAAATAGATGCCGCCAAATGACTTTTTTGCTCCTAAGAGAAGATAGATTGCTTTCCTCCCCTCGGTGCAGATCAGAAATTGAAACAGATGAAGCCTGTCTGGAGTAGCGTCAGGGCAAATGAGCCTGCTCTCCTCGTGGAGTGCCTGCCTCCAGATGCACAGGGGAGGTGGGAGGGGGCGCCATCCCATTCCCGCCCTCCCTGGGCTGAGGTCGGCCATTTGTCCTGAGCATCCTCGCCCGCCCTCTGGGCTTTCTCATTGGTGTCGTCCGTTCTGCCCCAAACAGTTTGTTCAGGGCTCTGTAATGAGTCAGTTAAGTGGATTCAGGGAAACCCTACAGCAAACGGAGGCAGAAGGCTTCAATGTCATTGACACCAGCAAACCCATATAATTGTCCAGTGTGTGTACTGAAAATACTTGTATCGACTGTAGGTGCAAATTCTATTTTTGTTGGGTGGAGCAGTGCTGTGTGTCCGACCAGCACAGCGAGGCCCAACATGAGTGGAAGTGACCGTCCAGGAGAGGCCCAGCCGGGTGACGCACTCTGTGGAGGAAGCATGGGCACAGCCAGTTCACCGACGCTTTGAAACCTTGAGACCTCGGAGACCTACGGTGCTGGCGAGGGAACTCCACCGCAGTCAGCAACCTCGGGGGCTTTTTAGCCATTGAGTCATTCTCTTGTTGAAGGCTCAGCTAGCTACGGGAACAGATAAAACCGCGATGACTGGTGACCACGGTGTGACAAGAGTTTATTTCTCATTCAGAAAAGTCCAGCCAGTGTTCGTGACAGGTGAGCAGACCCGCCAGGGCCAATTCAGGGACCCAGACTCCACCCGTTGGCATTCTTCAGGGTCTGCAGGGTGGCCCTGTGTGCAGCTGGTGTCAGGGCACAGAGCACAGGGCGTACCTCAGGGAGGGTTTCCGTGTGACAGATCTGCCCGTCTCATTGACGGGGACCTCCTTACACCCGCCAAGTACTCTGTGTGCGCAGGAGGGGAGCAGCAGTTCACCCTTGGCTACAGTCTGTCAAAACTGTGGGCAAGCGCTTCCCACCACACTAGGGGTGGTCTTTGACTGTCAAAGAGGCGAAACAGAGGAGGCAAAATGACCCCAGGCTGGCTTCTTCTGGAAGTGACTTTGGTAACCCAGTGGGAAGAGCCTGCTCATCTGCAGATCTCAGTAGAGAGACATGCTGTGTCACTGGGAAGGTGGGGAAGCCACAGGAGAGGAAAAAGGCACTGTGTTTCCCTAAGATTGTAAAGAAAACACACACACACAGACACACAGACACACACAGAGACACATACACATGTTGGGTTACAAAAAAGCGCCAGTTGATACATAGACTGTCTTTCCTGCTACTGCACTTTCCTTATTCAGTTGTGGAAAGCAGCGATCTTACAAGAGGGACAATCTCTATACCCCTGAAGGTCTAAGCTGAGTGAAACTCCAGTTGGCCCAGCACTGGGGATGATGTCCAGAGGCTGTGGGGTATTTGCACAGCTAGTGGAATAGGGAATTGTTATATGTTCATTAAAAAAAAATGCTTACTCTGTGCTGGGCACTGTGCTGAGTATTTCACCGCTGTCATTGTGAAGACCCTGAAAACAATGCAGGGGGAAAAGTGCTGCTATGACCTCTGTGCCACCGTGCCCGGAGGCAGCCACTGGCCATCTGTCATCACAGGCTTACCTGTTGCTAGGACACTGAACAAGTTTGGGAGGAGCTCTGGGACAAGACAGACTAGGAAGAAAGGCCTGGCCGTCTCCTTTCGACCCTGTGGATCCCAGTGGTCAAGTCTGCAGCTGATCCTGGGGACGGTGCAGGACCAGGCAGTGCTTCCTTGTCTTGGATACATGAGGTCTGATGCTTAAGTTAATGACTCATCCTAGAGAAAGTGCTTCATGCCTCATCGCTGAACCTCACTGCGGTCCCTTTCCAAGTACTGCCCTTGGGAAGTTATGTACCAATGCCAGCACCTAGTCCACCCTTCAAAGCAATTTGGAACTCTTTTTCTGGAACAGCCTTCAGAGCTGTCATTGTACTACCCTTGATGTCCTGAATGTCATGTGTTGTCTTCTCTTCAATAATTCCTTTGTCTTCAGGTAAAGAAAAAAGTTATCAGGGGCCGGAACAGGTGAGTAGGGAGAGTGTGCCAATACAGTTATTTGTTGACTGGCTAAAAACTCTCTCACAGACAGTGCCGTGCAAGCTGGTGCATTGTTGTGATGCAAAGGCCATGAGTTGTTGGCGAAAAGTTTGGGGCATTTTCACCTAACTTTTTCACGTAGCCTTTTCAGCACTTCCAGATAGTGCTGGTTAACTGTTTGTCCAGTTGGTACAAATTCATAGTGAACAATTCCTTTGATACCAAACAAAAGTTAGTAACATTGTTTTAACTCCTGATTTGGACTGAGGGAACTTTTTCAGCCATGGAGAATTGGCCGACTTCTACTGTGCACTCTGATGCTTTGTCTTAGGTACACCCGTGTTTCTGATGCTTCATGTTGGTCCACCCATATTTCATCACGAGTGATCCATGGCCCAGAACACCGTCTTGTCTCTCCAAGAGGTCTCGGCAAACTTTGATTCTCCTTTCCTTTTGTTCATTGGCAAGCTGCTTCGGGACCATTTTTCCACGTACCTTTCTCATGCCAAGGTTTGCAGTTAAGATTTTTCCGCTTTCTCTATGAATGTTTATTTCGTCTACTCTGCTTCTCACAGTCAGCCAATGCTTTTGACACACAATTTGACAAATTCTTGCAGTGCTTTCATCAGTTCTGCGTGTTACTTGCTGGCTGTTCTGACTCTTCATCAGTGATGCTTTCCCTTCCCTCAGAAAACTGTTTAATCCGTTTGTACATTGCTGTGGGCTTTGTGGCATTATTCCATAAACTTGGGCTAACATGTCCCTGATTTCAGTTCCACTGTTGCCATCAAGCTCTGACATTCTCACAATGGTGCACAAAACACACAACAATAATGAACACTGCTCAGCAAGACACCACCACACATCAACACAACACAGCTGTGAAACACTGATATATTGACGTTATGAAACCTTACCGAGTTGTTTGTACAGTGCTGCCAACGTAAGCACACGGTGGCAAGTTGGTGAACTTAGTTGTCAGACCTTGTCAGATTGTCACGACCTGATGCTGACTCCACAGCAGTGAACAGCAACTCACAAAAAGAAGGGCTCTATGACATCCAGTCGTTAAAAACAATAAGGACCACGATGCATTTCCTGTATCATTTTGGATCAGTCATTGCAAGAAACAGGCAGTGGCTATAGCTCATAGTGGAGGGAGAGATACAGGCTATGCCTGCAAACCAAGGGGACTCTCAGAAAGAGGGCAGGTAGGGGAGGAGTGCTCAGAGGACTTAGTCTGCTTTTGTTCCTGCAGCAGACGGACCTGTGCCGAGCCAGGCACTGTTGCCGGTACCTGGACATGCCAGGGAGCCAAAGATCTCTGTCCACAAGGACTGGCACTCCAATAGAGAGGCGAGGTGAGGAACTATGACACACGCCAGAAGTCAGTCAGACGTGCCACGGAACATGAAAGCAAGGAAAAAGGCCCTCTGGCCTGCCAAAGCTGGGAGTAATTTTAAGTCCTGTTTCTGCTTCACAGCAGGCTGTGTGACCCCAATCAATTTTCTGAACTCCTCTAGGTTTTATTTCTTTTTTGTACATCTGTTGATGCCTGGGGTCAAGTCAGCCCTGGACTCATGGTGACCTCATCCACAAAGGACACTTGTTCACAGTTACATATGTGCTGTGTTCAAGTTTTAGTACACGCGTCTAGGGTTGGGAAGGACTTTGTTGTTACTAGTCTGAGCAGCCCCGACTTGGAGGGACCTTACGACCCGGCACAGTCTTCTCCATCCTTGGTGTGTCTGAGTCCACTGTCGTGTGGTCCATTCATTCAGGATTTGCTTCATTTTTGCTGTCTCCTTTTCTGCGTTCCCAGCACTGTGGCCTTTCCTAGTGATTGGTCTTTTGTGATGGTTGTGTGCAGAGTAGGATAAAATCTTGCTGTCCTGTCTGCTAAGGAGCGCACTGGCCGTATTCTTTCTGACACCGATTTGGTCTTCTGGCAGTCCGTGGTCTGGTCGGCGTTCTTCACCAGCCCCTCAGTTCAAATGCATCTGCAGGCCTTTGGTACGTCCACTCAGGGAACCAGAAGACTAGACTGTTGGTAATACTACTCCATCTTAGCAGATTTTTTTATTAAAAAAAAATATATATATATGTATATATATATATAAAATCATTTCAGGTTTAAAACTTATTTCTGTCTTCTACAGTCTATCCATTCTTTCCCATACACTGTTGTTTTGAGCTGGCTTAATTGAAATAACAGCAAGTCAGTTATAAAAGCTAATGATTTTTCTGGGTTTGTGGGCATGGTAACCCACCGTGTCCTTGACTGCTTACGGGGTGGGTGGTTCTTTGTCTGCTGAAGCTGGGGTTCAGCTTTTAGAGCTGGCCTTTACTGGGCAGATCTTCCATGCTGCCTTTCCTCAGCCCACCGCAGACACCCACACACCTGTCCCTCCCCTCTGAGTGACTTGCTGCTGTGACTTGTATCTCCTCTGCATCCTGAAAACCTCTGGGACTCATCTTCTCTAGGAGTCTGGAAACAGTGGTCAGGGAGAAAGGAAACACAACCTGAGAACTCTAAAAACATTATCCCCATGAGATAATCTTCCTTTCCCTTTATCCCTTATAAGTGCTGTGTCAGGTTCAGGAAATACCTGTCCAATGAATGGAACCAGTGTTAGTTAGGCACCAGGACTCCACCCTAGGAAAGTGACGTGGCCAAACTGATACTATCCCCTCCTCTGGGACAGTCATTGGTGAAACCTTACCGTGAGGAGCCCAGGCCAAGTGGGATTTGGCTTTCAGTTAGCCAAGCAGCCAACCTTGGTGACATTTATTTTCAAGTATTTTTCTTGATTTGAAGATTGATGACCACGTCTTTCTCCATCACTCCGAGCATAATGAGATCATTTATTTTTTAAACCATTCTGTTTTGAACTTGGACTCCGCAGATACAATGAGGGGGTCACCTTCCTTTGAACATCTCACATTCTGTTGTCTTGGCCTGTGTAACCCTTAGAGTGGGGAATTGTAAGCAGTGAGTCTTATTTCTCTATCACTGCATGTGTGAATCCTGAATGAAAATATTTTACATCTAGGGGCCGACTGTCCCAGTGTGCTTGGGACAGGGGTGTTTGAGGACAGGGTCTTTGGGTGCTGAAGTTGGGAAAGCAGTGAGGCAACGGGGAGGACCTGGCAGCCCTCACACATAAACTGTCCCCTGGAAGTACACCTGGCTTGGTCAGCCCTCTTCCTGGAGTTCCGCGTTTCACCAAAGAACATTTGGCTTCTGCTCTCACTGATTGGAAAGCGCAAGATTTTGAGTAGTAGCTCCAGGCTCTTCTGCCTAGGCTTCAAATACATTCATTCTTATTCTACTCCCCTGGGCTAAGGTGGCATGAGGAACTCTGTGGCAACTGCCTAGCAAAAGGGACCCAGTTTGTCTTGCTTCAGTTCTCCCACGTATCACTTCATCGTCACCTCGTAGAGCCAAGGTAAGTGGGTGCCCATGGTGGACACGTTTCAGCAGAGTGCCCAGATTAAGAGCAGTCTGGGTCCGAGCATCACCCCTTGAGAACCCTGTGAGTCGCCATGAGAGACTGCGGGGTAGCGTGCTGGAGGACGGTCCTGGGTTAGCAGGCGCTCCACGGGGCGGTGGGCGGCCACGCGGTGGACTGACGAGCCGACCGACGAGGACAAAGATGATGCAGCATCGGCTCTGTTGCGCTTGGTCACTGAGTCACATAGTGCTGCTCTGACGGAGATGCCACCAGTGGAGGGCTTTAACAAAGGAAAGTTTGTTCTCGCACAGTCCGGAAGGCTACAGGTCCGATTCAGGGTGTCTGCTCCAGGAGAAGGCTTTCCCCTTGTCAGCTCTGGAGAAGGGGCCTGGGGTGGCATCAGTCTGTGGTCAGGGAGCATCTTGGCGCAGGAACCTCGGGTCTGAAGGACGCACCTTTCTCCCTCTGAAGGATGTGCGCTTCTGGTGGTGCTTTCTTGATGATGCGAGATTCCCAAATCTCTCTACCAGATTTTTCCCTTTATAGCTCAAGAGACCGCCTCAAGGCACGAAACGGACTTCCACACTGAAACCTGCTCTGCAGGCACAGTGCTGCCCGCCCCCGCCGCCGTCATCAGCATCCCAGGGGCAGGAATTCCAGCGTGGAGGAACATCACACAGCACCAGGAATTGTGGCCCAGCCAAACGGTTGCAGATTTTTTAGGGAACACATTCAACCCATGACATCGTGCTGGCTTTTAGAAATTTCAGAGTCTTTGTTTAATTAACCAGTTACTGATCTACACAGAACCTCAAATCTCATGAGGGTGTGGATTCATCCAGTTTCTGTGGACGGCTGTCCTCTGGGCAGACACCGTGAGTTTGGTCTTACAGCCTACCAGACTGTGTAAGGATAAACTTTCCTTCGTTACAGCCGTCCACTGGGGGCGTCTCTGCTGGGACAGCATTAGATGACTACAAGAGTCGCTGAGTTGCAGAGCCGACCCCGTAGCAGCCTGACCACAGGAGCAACAAGACCTTGGACGGTACAGGACACTTCTGCTTCCCACTCCTCTGTGTCGCTTTTAGACGACTTGAACATTTGAGCCCTGGGACTTCCGTGAATGTCATTTATGAGCAAACAGTTTCCACATCTCCCACCGTAAGCCCTGGTCTCTCTGTGCTAGCCCCCCTCACAGCGAGGGTGCACCCATTTGGAAAAGGAGCCCTTCACTAGGTGGGTCTGCCCCCTGCATCCTTGGTGCTGCTCCAGCGGTAGGGGTCCCACAGATCCACCCAACCACATGACCTCTCCCTCCTGCTCCCAAGCCTTCTCTTCCCTAAACAAAACACCACCCCACCCCTGCCATTCCTCCTGCACCTTGGCTGGAAGTGGCCTTGCTTACAAGAATCTGGGCTGAAGACACCCTGGTTTGGGCAAACTCACCAAAAACGGGGACTGGGATCATAGTGATGTAGCTACAAGCCAAGGATTGCCAAAGATGTCTGGGAACTATCTTGGGTTGGAAGAGGCAAGGAAGGCTCCTTCCCTGGAGATTTCAGAGGGGCAGTGCCTTGAAGACTACTTGGTTTTGGACTCCCAGCCTGCAGAACTGGGAGAGAATGAATCTTTCCTGTTTTAAACCATCAGAGTTGTGGTGTTTCGTTACAGCAGCAACAGGAAACTCATTTACTTTTGAGGCTGAGGGCTAGAGTAGGCCTCTCTGGTCTCACACTACCTTAGTCTTCTGATGCGGCTGTCACAGATCTGCAAGTAAATAGCTTTTAAAAGAGAAATTTTATTCTTGCACCATCCACTAGGCTACCAGTCCAAATTCAAGGCATCAGCTCCCAGGGAAGGCTTTCTCTCCTGGCTCTGGAGGAAGGTCCTTTTCATCAGTCTTCCCCTGGACTGGGACCTGCTCAGGCACAGGGACCCCAGGTCCTTTCCAAAGGATGAGCTCTCCTTTCCACACTGCCCTTTTTGGTGGCAGGAGGTCCCCAACACTCTGCTTGCTTTTCTTTCCATTCTATAGCAAGAGACTGCCTGAAGGCCACATACAATCTTAGCCGTTGAGTCCCACCCCACCAACACAACTGCTGCCCAACCTCCATCATTAAAATCGGAGAGGCAAGATTTACCGTGTACAGGAAACATCACACAGCACCAGGAATCTTGGCCTCAGCAAATGGCTACACACATATTCCGGGGGACATAGTTCAATCCATGACACATACTGCCTGTCATGGATGAACTGTGTCCCCTCCCCAACATGTGTGTACCCATGTGGCTGGGCCATGATGCCCAATATTTTGTGGTTTCCATTCTGTGATTTTTCTTATACTGTATGTTAGGGGATTAAGGTGGGACTGTAAATCCCTTCTTAAGTTCGCCTCCCTGCTCTGCTGTGAAGAGATTGTCCCTGGAGTATGGCTTGCACCACCCTTTATCCTTTCATCCTACAAGAGATAAAAGGAAAGGAAAGCAAGCAGAGAATTGGAAACCTGACACCACCAAGAAAGCGGCACTAGGAGTACAGCACATCCGTCAGACCTGTGTTCCTGTGCCAGAATATTCCCCAACCAAAGACTGAGGCCACACAAGGACTTTCCTCCAGAGCTGACCAAGAGAAGGCCTTTGCCTGGCACAGACACTTTGAATTTGGACTTGTAACCTACTGGACTGTGTAAGAATAAACTTCACTTTGTTAAAGCCATGCACTTGTGCTATTTCTCTCAGAGCAGCACTGCAGCACTAGCTGGCTAAAATGTTGCCCATACCCTAGCTGTATTGTTTGATAAGAGGAAGGTCTGGTCACCGGTTTTTAACTGACCAAAAAAACCAAGCCCAGTGCCATCGAGTCAATTCTGCTTCATAGGGACTCTATAGACCAGAGCAGAACTGCCCCACAGAGTTTCCAAGGAGCACGGGTCAGATTTGAACTGCCAGCATTTTGTTTAGCAGATGAAGCCAGCCTTTAACTGCTATGGCACCAGAAGGTTTTAATTCAAGATTCACTGCTTTTGAAGCATGTCTCATTAGTGGGCACCTTTCAAAAGAAAAAGATCAGCATGTTCTTCTTAGTATTCTTACTTGCTTTAGCTTTAAAGAATACATGCCTTTAATGTTTTCTAGGCTGTTTTTATTTTGTATCATATTTTATCTAGATTTTTTTGAATTAGTTAGAATAAATAAGGCAGCAATGATCCATTTACTCCTTCCAGGTTCCTCACTCAGCAGGATCTTAAATTACTCCACCTTCTGCATTCACAACAGAAATAAATAAAAGGTCCTATCTAAAATTTAGGTCATGCCATGATTTTCTGACCCAATAAAAGTGCTAGTTGCCTAAAAACTGTTTCTGGGCAATTATAAATGTGTCAAAATAATAAAAGAGTGTGGCATTTGAGATTGAGTTCACAGTAATCATTTAAAAGAAGTTGTGAATGTGTTATATTTGTGACTAAATATATGATTAATTATACACACTCTGGTATACCATTTATAACTGACATAGCAAAAATCCAATTTTGAGAAATTCTTTGGAGGAGAGAAACATTATTTGCTAAACATGGTTTTTGAAGGAGATTGGCAAACTAAAAGAAAAAATAGTTTTGACAATATGCTTTTCAGTTGCCAGACAAGGCTGGGCAAGAGAGCCTGTCCTGGCATGGACAAAACCCCAAAACCAAACCTAGTGTATCAGATCAGTTCCAAGTGACAGTGACCTGATAGAACAGAGTAGCACTGCCCCATGGAGTTTATAAGGAGTGCCTGGTGGATCTGAAGTGCTGACTTTTTGGTTAGCAGATATAGCACTTAATGTGTACATCACCAGGGTTTCCTGGTGTGGGCAAGAAACATTAAATTTGCCTCCAGAAATGCAGGTCCTTGGGAGACCCACAAAAGAGGGAGACAACTTCATGGTGGCAGCAAAGTAGTTTACTAGGGAGACTTGCATATGAGGTGAGCCCGGGTGGCAGCAGAACCAAAGCAGACCCCTGTGACCTGCAGTGGGAGGGCAGAGGTTCTATGGTGGTGGTGGACAGTAGTGGCTGCCTGCCAGGGACTTGCATAAGCATGGTGTTTTCTTGCCTCAGAGAATGGATAACAAGTGTTGGCTTCCAGAGTTTGGACTCCGAATGGTGGGAGGCTGGAAGTCCTAGAAAGAGAAGGTTTTAGGTTTTGCAGTTGGGGAGCATGACCCATTTAGAGGGTCTCCCATAGAAGTGACCCAGTTTGAAGGAAGTGGGGGGAGCTGTGGTTAGGGTGGCAAGGGGTTTCCCAGGAAGCAGGATTTTCAGTGCTAAAACTAGGAGCATCCTGGGTAAAGAGAGCTAGTTGGTCTTCACCCTTGAGGGTGGCATGATGAAAAGCTAGAGCATCAGGTGTGGGCAGCTGGAGTTCTTCCCCGGTGAGATGGGGACCCGTTCTCTGGTTCCCACTTGGCGCAGAGGGCAGGAGCTGTTGTATGTTAGCAGACCCTGTGGACCTAGGCCTGGGGCACCCAGAAACAGCAGCCACTGGGCTAGGGACTGGGATTCTCCAGTCCTAGTCTGGGCTAGCACCAGGGTTGTAGGGACATCTGGGACGGTGGGGAAAGGGCCCCAGGAAAGTGACCAGGGTTGATTTCCTGCCAGACAAGATGGTGATGTGGAGCCTGTGGAACTGCATTAAGAAACGTTTACGAGATGTTGTATGTGCACTGCAGTGTGTGCTAGGTTCTTCTCTGAAGTTTTTTTTTTACTTTTTTGTTATTCTTGCCTTAGTCTAAATGGGAGAGGGTAAATTGCCAAGCTCTCCTAAGACTACTCAGAAAATGAAATGGAAGGAGATAGGCCTAAACCACCCCCATTCCTTCTCCCTGTCTTGGGCAGGAATCGGTCTTGGGACCAGACGTGTGTTTTGGTCCCTGTATTAACAGTCCTGGGGCCAGGCACAAATAACTTCATCACTTGTTCAGGAAGGCACCTGTTCCTGAGAGATAAGCCTCCACCACCTCACAGCTTACTTATCAAGACCAGCAGCTTTCTCACGGAGACAGCCTTCGAGACTCTGGCATCCCATGCCCACCAATCCACAGTTCCCGTTTCAGAGTGGCAGGGGCCTGCCAGGGCTCCCTCCAGGAGCCAGGCTCTGGCTTAGACTTGGTTCCCAGCCAGGCCCACGTGGGAGTGAGCAGTGCATCTAGCTGACTCTAACAAGCGCTCGGATGCCGCAACAGAAAGAGATCCAGAATATAAATCCTCCCGTGTCTCCCCTGCCAGGCCAAAAGGCCTCCCGTGATGACCAGGGCTAATTTGTGTGTTTTCCTGGGGACAGATTTGCCACATGACATCCCTACCAGTAGCTAAAATGGTCTGGGAAGAATAATTCCTCTAGGGAGACCCCGTCCTCAAGAAGCAAGATGCCCTCTACGCTGCTAAGCAATCAACAGCTCAAATCACGTAACTAGGTCAACACAAGCCTTTAAAATATTGCTGCCAATAAATCGAGCTCATCTCCGTTGTATCAGGGCAACAACCAAAGCCCCCATGCACATGGAAGTGGGCTACGAGATTGGTGAGGCACGAAGGACACTTGCTGAGCGTGCAGGAAGGGTGCCCTGGCTGCCACAGGGCATGAGAGAAGGCAGACCAAGCATGCCACGTCCACCAGAGCATGTCAGTCCACCTGAGTGGGACCCAGTCACTTAGCGAGAAGGAGGCAGGAGCAGCCCTGACGTCTGGGTGCCAGCGTGGAGCTCACGGCCCGGCCGGGTCATTGCTGCTGTTGGCTGCTATCCGATCAGCTCCAGGCCTTAGGGACCCAGGCAAAACAGGGTGGAGCACTGCCTGGTCCTGCACCGTCTTCACGGCTGTCCGTGTGCTCAGTTTGTTTCATGTCTCCTGGGCACTTGAAGGAAACCTTGGTGGTGCAGCGGTTATGTGCTCTCCACCAGGTGCTCCTTGGAAACTCCGTGGAGCAATTCTCCTCTGTCCTGTAGGGTCGCTATGAGTCGTCAGCAGTGCACCGGCAGGCAGTCCGTTTAGTGTTTTGGTGAACTTTAAGTGCCTTCTGCCGTAGGGCCTCACCGTCCAGCACTGTATCAGACAATGTTCTGCTGTGGCCCAAAGGGTTTTCAAGGGCTGATTTTCAAAAGGGAATCACCAGGCCTTTCTTCCCAGTTTGCCGTACTCTAGAAGGGCCTCTGAGACCTGTGTACCATGGGGGCACTGCTAGGCTTAGAGATACCGGTGCCACAGCTTACAGCATCACAGTCAAGTGCAAGCTACCACTGTATAGCACACGGACAGATGGGGTGTGGATTTTCTTATTAGACAGAAACAATCCCACAGGATACTGACCTGGACAGGATTGCTCTGAGACCAGGCTAAAAGCAGACAAAATGAGGAGGAGACTTCACAATTTTGTCTAAGCACAGACCAAAGCAAAGTCACTGGGCCACCCACCAAAGACCACATACCCCTCCTCTTGGTAAATGAGTGATGCTAGTTTACCCAGTCATGGACGTTAGCCTGCTTTTGGACCACTTCCAATCCAGGGCAAACTCGCGTTTCTTTAGCCAGCCCCTCAGATCACTCACTGAATCACACATCTCATAATAGGTCCTGTCTGACACCCTCATACCGAAATGCCCCTGGTCCCCATGATCTCTGTGCTCACTCTCACTGTAACGAGTCATAAACTCCATGTGATAAACAAAGAGGTTTTTCTTGGCTTGAGAGTTGGTTAAATGCTTGAGATAACGTGGGGATCCAGCTCACGGGGATATTTAATGAAAGCACGGATAACAGTTGTTTTAAAGGAAGGAGGAGATCCTGGGGTGCAGTTAACACCCTCTGTTGCTAACTGAAGGTTGGCAGTTCTGGCACCCAGGGGTGCCTCAGGAGGTCTGGCCGTCTGTTACCAGAAAACCAGCCAGTGAGAGCTGCCTGGGGCACACGTCTACTCTGACACCCCCGGGGTCACCCCAAGGTGGAGTTGAATCCACAGCAACTGGTTTAGAGGAAGGAGAGGGAGCTTTGGTTCGATGGCTGGATTTCAGTACCTGTGGAGGGGAAAAGGAGGAGCAGGTCAGACCTGTGAAGTCAAGTGAAGGAAAATGACTTGTCTTTCTGTTTGGTTGGGGCTTGGGGTTGGGGGGTGAATTTCATTGGGTTTAACTGTAGCATGCAAAGTGTCTTGGAAATACCTGTTCCATTTTGCCTTGAAGACAAATTACAAAAATTTACCTTCATGTTAAAACAACATGACAAGGACATTTGTAAAGATGTATTTATTGGGAATTTTCTGGAAATGTGATATTATTTTTCTCCTAGTAGTCTGAGCCTGAGTTTTTTTCCTATTTATATGCAAATTTTGGGTCCCAGAACTTTTTTTTTTTTTACAACTCTGAAATAGTATTTATTTCATAAAGTTGAGATGAATGAAGTCCTGGTATGATATTAAGGCCATTCTGCTATCCAGTTACAAAGTGTGTTCCTGAATCCACCTGGCTTCCCTCCTAGGTGCAGAGCCCAAACCACTCATCTTCATTCGGGGATATCGTGCTTGCGCATGCACGGAATGACTCGTTGGTTTTTGAAAAATCAGCATTACGTGTTAAAAATAAGTGTCTGTCTTTTAGAAGCAAAGCTGGGTGACAGAAAAACCAACTTAATCTTTAATTATATGCAACCTTCTATCTGTAACAGTTTTGGGTTGGGAGTCATACTCTATGTTTCTTGGGTTTTATCTGACTGTTTATATTTTAAGTGTATTATAAGCCCTCTCTGGGAGGGTAGCATATAATTAAAATTATTTTTAATTGTGTGTTTTTAATTAGCAGCCATCTAATGAGAAATTACAAAACAGTTTGGCTCCTGCAGAGAGATAAGTGACCAGAGAATAATTGCTATTTAAGGCTCAAAAACTCATTGCTGTCGAGTTGATTCTGACTCACAGCAACCCTGTAGGATGGAGTAGAACTTCCCCATAGAGTTTCCAGTGAGCACCCGGTGGATTCAAACTGCCAACTCTTGGCCGACTAGCCACAGCGCTGACCTTCTACCCCATCAGCATCTGCATCTAAGGGCAGTGTCCTTGTGCTTCACCTCCCCCTGCAGGTAAAGTGCTCAAGGAAGCGGAGGCTGTTTAGAATGGGGCTGGAATACAGGAGAGAAAACGAGGCAGTCAGCTTGGCCTGCTCTTTCTCCTGGGGTTCCACATTCAGAAAAGTCCTAGAAA
This sequence comes from Heterohyrax brucei, assembly GCA_028571685.1. Classification (NCBI taxonomy): domain Eukaryota; kingdom Metazoa; phylum Chordata; class Mammalia; order Hyracoidea; family Procaviidae; genus Heterohyrax; species Heterohyrax brucei. Next base: position 4,685,308 of record CM053160.1, on the reverse strand, counting down.
ACCAGAGAAAGGGTCTTGCTTCTCACACATCTGCCTGTGGTTCGCCTTCAACCTGGTCAGTGTACTGCAGCTGGGAATTCAGCAGAACTCGGGTCCCACTCCCTGTCACCTTGTCAGCTAGCCAGGCCTTAGCTGAGCCACATTGCACGGGGGGACCTTGCTGTTTCGCAGGACTGTTGTTAGCACACAGAAACTTTGCTTTGTTCCTCTTCAGTTTCTCCTTCCAGTCCTAAGCATTCGTTAGCCTCGGTCCTTCTTCCAAGATAAATGAGAGGAAAAGCCGTCTGAAACAAACGCACTCTACCTGGGCGTGTGCACTTAGTGGTTCGCCCACAGATGTCGCGTCTGTGTGTGCGTTCATCGTAGCTAGCGCTCGTTCTAGTTCAGCTTGGCCTGGGCGAGAATTCGCCCCTGTGTACAAGAGCAGACAGGAGGTCCAGGTGGGGACATGCCACAGTGTTGGTCATTGTGGTGCGTGATTCCCCAGAGGGTGCCGTTTTCTTTGAACACACCCACACGTGCTTTAAGGAACCCTGGTGGCACAGAGCTCACGCACTCAGCTGCTAACCGAAAAGTCGCAGCCCCAACCCACTTGCTGCTCTGTAAGAGAAAGATGTGGCCCTCTGCCTCTGTGAGGATTTAAAGCCTCCGAAACCCTGCATGGCAACCCTACTCTGTCCGTTAAGGTTGCTTTCAGTTGAAATTGAGTCGACGGCACTGGGGGTAGGGGGGTGGTCAGTCTAATGTTTCTCATAGGCCTTGTTATTAATTTCACAAAACAAAGGGATCTCGTGCAAGGAGTTCTTTTAGGCTGTGATGACCTAGATCAACCCAAGGTCATAAAGGTTGACTTCAGATGGCTGCTTTCGGCTTGGTTACAGGTAGCCAGAGGGCACCCCTAGAACCTAGAAAGCTTTCTGTCTCAACACCCAGCTTCTCCTAGACAGGGTTTCCAGCAGCTGTGAATGACAGCCACAGATCTGCATGGGACTGCTTTTCAACAATGACACCATGTGGTCGTATAGAGCAGTGACAGCTTTGGGCTAATAGACTCTCTTTGGCTTGGCATTTAAAGGGAGACAGAGTCCCTTTGGAGTGTGTTAACGCTCATGGATAGTGAACAGTTTGGTGCCAGAGGAAGACCCAGCAGGGAGGTTCTGGAATTCTTTCTAATAGGGCTTATGACAACCTAAGTAATATCATAAGAAAAAAAAATCAAGAATTTACAAGGACTGCCAGTTAAGTTTGTGAACTCATCCTATAAGAAGTGCTACATACCTCATAGCTGAAGATCACAACGGTCACCTTCCAAGTACTCCCCTTGGAAGCTATGCATTGATGTCAGGGTCTAGTCCATCTTTCAAAGCAGTTTTGGAACTCTTTTACTGGAATGGCTGTCTCAGTCACCTGGTACTGCTCTAACAGAAAAATACCACGAGTGGAAGGCTTCATGAAGAGAAGCTTTTATTGTCACAGTCCAGTAAGTGGCAAATCCATTAACAAGTTACAAGTCCATTCAATATGAGAAATCATCATGGTGTGGTAGGATAAGTCCAAATCCAGTGAGAGCATCTCGGCACAGGAACCTCGGGTCCAAAGGACATGCTCTGCCCTCAGTGCTTCTCTCTTGGTGGTATGAAGTTCCCAACTTCCTCAGCTCACTTCTCTCCCTTATATTCCATAAGCTTGTAGCTTGAGTCCTGCCTCACTAACACAACTGCAGACCATTCTCCATCATCAGTATCACAGAGGCAGGACTCACAACACACAGGACGAATGGCGCCATATTGGAACTCCTAACCAAGTGAAATCAACACATTCATTTTGGGGGACACACAATTCAATCCATGACGATGGCCATCAGAGCTGTCATCATTTTACACTTGATGTCCTCATGTCATCCAAATGTCTTCCTTTCAATATTTCCTTTATCTTTTGGTAAAGAAAAAAGTCATTGGGGGCCAGATCAGGTGAGTGGGGAGGGTGTTCCAATACAGTTATTTGTTTACTGGCTAAAAACTCCCTCACAGACAACCATAAAATTAAATTCCCAAACTTGTCACCATGCCACTGTGCATAATGCCCATTCCAGAAAGAGTTCCCAAATTGCTTTAAAGGGTGGATTAGGCACTGGCATTGGTGCATAGCTTCCCAAGGGGTGGACTCGGAAGGTGACCATAATGATATTCAGCGATGAGGTATGGAGCAGTTAGAACAATTGAGTTTGCAGACTTAGTTGTCGGACCTCATATGTACTGTGCACTTTGAAATGGATCACACTTGCTGGTCCAACCATGCTTTTGTTGTTTTTTGGTGGTTTCACGTTGACTTTGACTCCTAGCCAACCCCGTATGACTGAGTGGAACTCCCCTATAGGGTTTCTAAGCTGTAATCCTGGTGGAAGAAGATGGCCACGTCTTTCTTCTGAGAGCTGCTAGGAGGATTTGAACCACCAGCCTTTTGGCTAGCTGCTGGGTGCTTAGCCCGTGCTCTGCCAGGCTCCTTTTTCACGCTGATAGGTCTTGATTTTATTCAAGTGCCGGGCCAACAGTCACATGCCCATGGAAGGTAGCTCCCTCCTGAAACAGCAGACAAGAGTGACGATGTCCAGCCCACTAGGCTGATCTCGTCTCAGCCACACATAGTTGAGGGTGGGTCTGTGGACTCACTTTTGGAAAGCAGTATGTGGGAAACTTTGGGGAGGTGGTTTCAGGACAAGTGTTCTCCCCTGAGAAGAGAGAGCACTATGGACGTGGCCCTTTCCAGTTTGTCCTCTCGTCTCTTGCTTGGGGTGCTGTCACAGAAGGGTGTGTGTGTGCTGGACGTGGAGCAGGGACGGTATTTGGAGCCAGAAGAAAAAAGCCAAGAAAATCCCAGGCGCATGAGTGAGTGCCAGGTCCTGACAGCGTGGACCTGCTAACAACCTTACTGCTGTCCTCCTTTCATGCGTCGCGATGTGATTAAATGTCTTTAGTATTTTAGATATTAGTTGTTTTCAGCTGAAAACAACTACCATTTCAGCTGAAAGTTTTCACATGCATGATAAAGAATTACACGGATTTTCCTTATTGGATTCTCCAGGATGCAACTCATGAAACTACAGCAATCATGTTTGAGTGTCTTTGAAGCAGGCCTTCCAGCTGTGTAGAACCACATTGAGAATTTGTATTTCCACCCCAGATATACTGAATCGGAATCTACATCTAACAAGCTGCTCCTGTGATTCTGTGTGTGTTGAATTTTGAGAGCCCCTGCTCCCCTGGTGGTTCTCAGAACTGGTTCACCACCAGTGACGTTACCTCGCCTGGGAGCGCCTTAGAAATAAAATCTCTCAGTGGTGGTTCGAACCAGAACAAACCGAGTGGAGCCCCTGCTTTGACAGTGATGAAATGCAAATGGGCTGGAAAGAAGGAGCACACAGAGGGGCCGTGGCAGCGCTTCAGCGGACAGCAGCGTGGGGGGACAGTGAGAGAGAAGCCAGTGTCAGCACTGCCACCTCTGAGAGAGAAGCCGGCATCACAGAGTTCATTGTGGAAATGTCGCCTGGTACCTATGGGAAGTGTATATTGAGTTGACCCGTGTTTTTCTACTTGTAGACTGAGGAAGCATGTTTAACAGCTGGGACTCCGCTGTCTCCTCCGAGCGTACCATTTGTCCCAAGGTGCCTCTCTGCTGTCGCTCGACCTTCATCATTGAAGATGTGACCTCGCTTTCCAAAACAGAGGATCCAGGACATCCCAGCAGAGCAGGAAAGGCATCTTTCTGAAGGAGAAGAGAACCCAGAGGCAGGGGACAGCACTATGTGACTTCTTGCTAACTATATGCATTTAATGTCACCATGCAAATTTTAGTTTTCTAGTTTTGCATAAAGCAAAGCAGAGGCTGATGGGAGGTGTGCTTCTAGTTGGGGCTTCCCCAGATGTTGAAATGTGAGCAGAGCTGGTCTCAGAACTCAGGGCTATTTGAGTTTAGAACCCGGGTCCTTCTCAGAATGGGTGCCAAGGGGATCTTACCTCCCGCACTCATCCTGGTGGACTGGCCAGTGGTCGCTGCCCAGAGCACTGTGTTCGGGTGGGCGGGTGTGAGCCCCCGCTGACCGCTGATGGCAGCCTCTCTGGTGGGTGAGCCAGTGCGGGCCACTGACATCGGGAATGCTCCTGAGTGTCCAACCAGAACTTGATAGCACAGACCCGGAGCCTACGAGAATGGTTCTCACTCAGCTCTTCCGTCTGTCTTGGCCATCTGAAGTCTCCTATCTCCAGGAAGCCTACCCTTATTCCCCAGTCCAGCCTGGCCTCTCCCTTCTATGGCCTCACGATCTGGGGTCTATGGACATGTTGTTCTTGGCTTCTGTCGTGTATCTGTCCTGTTTTTCATGTGTTTGGTTCTACTTAAACTGAGACTCTCCTAAGGCTGGACTCAGGGTCCGTATCTAAGGCCACTGTAACCGCCTCATTGCCCTCGAGTCCATTCTGACTCATAGTGACCCGACAGGACAGGGTAGGACTGCCCCACACGGTGTCCAAGGAGTGCCTGATAGAGTCCCACTGCTGACCTTTTAGTAAGCCGCTGTGGCTCTTAACCAGTGTGCCACCAGTGTCCCTCTAGAGACCATCATAAACACCACGGAAAGCTTGGACTTGAACCTTTGTAAGTCCAAGGGTGAGGATTGTAAACATATTCCAGTTCAGAGTAACATTGTTTCTCTTTGGTTTAGGCCACCTTTGCTGGGTCTTAGACAAAAACAGCTACTGTTAGCTAAATTTGGCCTATAACATTCAATTTTCTATTAAGGAGTTTAAAAATGTATGAGTTTGAATGAATTTCCACAGACCCCAGGTTGCTCAGTGATTAGGGACTCGCGTGTTAAACGAAAGGTCAGCTGTTGAAACCCTCAGCCGCATGGCTCTGCAGGAGAAAGGAGGGACAGTCAGCTCCTGTCAGGACCACAGCCTGGGAGACCCTGGGGGCAGCCTGCCTCTGTCACACAGCGTCACACAGCAACGCCTTCTGCAATTAACTCAGAATCCACGACCTCGTCATTTTAACCCTCCATGATTATGCAGCTCTCTGGAGTCCCTGAGGGCTACAAGTGGTTAGTGAAAGGCTAGAGTTCAAGTCTACCCAGAGGTCCGTCTGCGGAAAGGCCTAGCTGTCGATGTCCAGACAGCAGGTGACTGAAAACCCATGGGTCAGGGTCCTGTTCTTGCACACACGGGGTTGCCAGAAGTTGGAGCTGACTCAAGGGCAACTGGTTTTTAGTCCCTGGAAACCTGGCCTCAAGACCCCTCCCTGCCCTCTGTCCATCTTACCTGGTGCTGTGCCAGGCGACCCCCCTCCAGGCGACCACTGTGCCAGGCTGCGCGTCTTCACGTTTGGTCATCAGCGGCCCCCAGATGGTGGGCTCTGTCCCTCACTAACAGCACACCCACTGTGAGATAGTCACGGCAGGACACCAGTGCAGTCTCAGCTCTCAGTCACTGAACCCCTGCCATCCCCAGAGCCAGTGGGGTCTTTTATTTTGCTCTTTCTGCAGCACAGGGCCCGGGTCCACAGGTTAACTGCATCATGGCATTTGTGTGACTTTATTTCGTCGTTTCTCCTCAGCTCCTCTGACTTAGCCTTTTTCCCCAGATCTCCCTCCCCCGTCCAGACTTCCTCCAGGTGCCGTTAGTCTGTCTGCTGTGGGTGCTGAGGTCCCCCAGTGGCGTGCGGGTGAAGAGTGTCCGACTCTTTATGATAGCTGTGTCCATAATTGCCACGAGGGGAAAGTACCCCAAATGTGCACCGACTTAGGGATGGATAGACTGTGGTCTAACCGTACCGTAGAATATTAATCTGCAAAAGAATAAGTACTGGATACCTGCTGTAACTTGGATGGACTCTGAGAATGAAACGCTGAGTCAGGCAGTCAGTCACACATGACTGTCCCCTATATGATCTCATTTATAGAAGATGCCCATGACAGGCAGGCCCATAGAAGCAGAGCCCCGGGGGCTCAGTGGTTGCATCAGCGACTGCTAACTGGAAGCCCAGCGGTTCCAGCCCGCCGGCATTAGGACGCAGCAGAGGGTTAAAGCTCCATGCCCTCTGGGCTAACTTTGAGATGAGACCCACAGAACGGGAGTGGGTTTAGTTTTTTGGCAGAGAAAAGGTAAGGAGACGAGTGGTTGCCTAGGGCTGGGGGACTCCTTGGTGGAATTGTGCTTAAGAGCCGTGGCTGCTAACCAGAAGGCTGGGAGTTCCAAACCACCACGTGCTTTTCGGTAACTCTACGAGGCAGTTCTACTTTGCCTTGTAGGGTCGCTAGGAGTTGGAATTGCCTTGGCGACAGTGGGTTTGGCTTGATTTTTAGGGCTCAGGAAGTCTCTGGGTGGTGACTTGTTCTGGGTGATGAGTTGTGCCTGGATGTGACCGATGCCTGTCATCTCTGAGAGCGTATGTTTACTGGCCAGTTACACAGCCTCCAGGGTTCTCTTTTGACTGGGTGACCAGCAGCTCTGAAGCTGGTGGCTGATGCACCAGCTCGGGTTCTGGAATAAGGAGCATGTGGAGCAGCTCCCCCGGCTGTCCTCCAGTATACACGTGGTGCTAGGCAGAAACCAGCCTCGGCCACGCAGGCCTGGGAGTGTTGGTTACTGCCGTAGAACCCAGCCTGACTGAGCAGTGGTCTGACAGCGGAGGCAGGCCAGTAGCATTTGAGGCCCTCCTCTGTGTTTTGTCATCTGTGGACTTGGAGAGATACTTCATTTCTACTACCTTGTTTTCTTATCTTTAAAGATAAATAGCAGGACTTAGATCAGAGAGTCCCTCTGCAAATGAGGTATGTCCATGCTTGTAAAGTGCTTAGAACAGTACCTGACACCCAGGAAACTATCATTATAGCGATGGTGTTTTCTTCCTCACAGACTTTGACAGCCAGCGATACTGCTCCGAAGGCCCAGTCTTGACCCAAAGCTAGCTTGTCAAAGATTCTCCCGCTAAATACTGGCTTCTGCCTGGGTGGTGCAGACAGTTTCCATGCTCAGCTGCTAACCTAAAGGTTAGAGGTTCAAGTCCACCCAGTGGCACTGCATAAGAAAGGCCAGGCGATCTACGTTCGAGGAATCTGACAGAACACAGTTCTGCTCCGACACACGTGGGGTCACCGTGTGTCAGAATTAACTGAGTGGCAACTGGTTTTCCCCAGGAGGAGTGGCAGTCTAACAGTTCAGAATACCACCTGGTAGAGTTTACCCCCCTATTTCTTCTTAGGGACAGCGTGGGATGGAGTTTTGTGAGTTTTCAGAAAAGGTAAAATTCAAGTGTCTAGTGGACAACAGAGCTGCCGAAGGCGTCTCAAGGTGGCCACCAGCTCACCAGTTCTTCAGCCCAGTGAAGGTAGACAAGCCACGTGACTCCACACCGCCCTCCCTTCGCCTGTCCTTCTGCACCAATAGAGGCCTTTGGCCACCTGTTGTGACATTTGGGAAGGGTGCAAGTGTTATCCAGGTCTTAGTGCATACTAGGTGACATAATGGAAAGCTAAGACAGCCAAGGGCCGTCGAGTTGGATCCGACTCATGGCAGTTTTTCTTTATCCTAGTGATTACCTGGTGAGTTGATTGTTTGGCTTCTGATGGAGCTGGTGTGGGATTTTACTGCCTGAGCTTCTGTGTTAGATGATGGAGAGGAGCCACTAACAGGCACAGTAGATTAAGTGTAAGCAAATTGATTTCTCCGCGGACAATCAGCTCTTGTTACCGAAACAGAGAAGGCCTACAGTCAGCCGTCAAGTGTCTTTCTAGAGCTAAGCTCCCAGGCTGAAAGTTAGCTTGTGGGAACTGGGTCGCCTTGTGCCAAATCCTGAAAGCCTGTCGTGGGGAGACGACTCTGACTCGTGGCAGCCCCGTGTGTGTCGGAGGAGAGCTGTGCTCCATTAGGTTTCTGTGGCCGACTATGTTGGCAGTAGGTTGCCAGGCCTTTCTTCTGAGGCTCCTCTGGATGGTCCTGAGCCTGCAGCCCTGAGGTTAGGAGTGAGGGCATCCACCAATGGTCACATCGAGGGTCTTCTGCCAAACTCCTCTGTGTAGTTTTCAGTGACCTGCTCCCACCAAGCTAAGAGTGATGCTTATATCTTCAGATGCTTGACATTAAATCAAAAGAATAATGTTGTTTCATGATCTGAAAATAAGAGATTCAAATTTTGCTGTCCATACATAAGGCTGAGCACAGCCTTGCTTGCGTGTTTGGGTCATGTCTGTGGCCACTTCCATGCTGGGACAGTGGAGAATAGTGGCCGCAGAGCCTAGAGCGTTCACTGTCTGGCTCTTGGCAGAAAAAGGTCTGCCGCCCCTTGGGTCAGTGAAATGCCTTCTGTCCCTCTTTAATTAATCTATTGGTTCAGCTGAAATGTGTTGAGCCCTGGTACGTTGCTAGCACTGTGCTCAGGTATCTTAAGAGTAGAGGAGACTCAGTCGGGACTGTGAGAGAGCCACAGCGGGAGCCAGGGCACCGGTGGCCCAGCAGGGCCTCATCATCTCCCAGCATCCTTTGCAGCTCTCCCCTCAGCTCCTCTGTTAAGCTAAGCAGCCATACCCCACTGTTAACTGGGGCCTTCCCGCAAACCTAGTGCCAGTTTTTTTTTTTAATTGTGCCTTAAGTGAAAGTTTACAGTTCAAGTTAGTTTTTCATACAAAAATTTACATGTACCTTGTTAGGTGACCCTAGTTGCTCTCCCTGCACTGTGACAGCATACCTGCTTTCCACCCTGGATTTCCATGTTCATTCACCCGGCTGCTGTCCCCTTCTGCCTTCTTGTCTCATCTCTGGCCAAGAGCTGCCTGTTTAGTTTCCTGTGTCTACTTGGACTAAGAACCACATTCTTTACAAGTATCATTTTGTGTTGTCTTAGAATCCAGTCTAATCTTTGGCTGAACTGTTGGCTTCGGAGAGTCTGGAGTCACGTCTTCTGGGATTCCTCCAGTCATAGACGATGAAGTCTGGTCTTTGCGGCAGATTTTGAGTTCTTCATCACACTTTTCTCCTGCTCCATCAGGGACGCTCTGTTGTGTTCCCTGTCCAGGCAGTCATTGGTGGTGGTCAGGCTCCATCTAGTTGTTTTGGTCTCAGGCTGATGGACTCTCTGGATTATACAGCCTTTTCTGTCTCTTGGGCTTGTATTTTCCTTGTATCTTTGGTGTTCTGCATTCTCCTTTGCTTCAGGTGGGTTGGGACGAATGGATGTATCGTACGTGTCTGCTCACTGGCTTTTAAGACCCCAGATGCCACTCACCAAAGTGGGATCCAGAACATTTTCTTAATAAACTTTGTTATGCCAGTTGACCTGTGTTTCCCTTGAAACCATGGTCTTCAGACCCCTACCACTGCTCCTCTGTCCTTGGAGATGTTTGCTTGTATCCAGGGGACTTCTTACCTTGTGGTTTAGTCCACTTGTTCTGCTTTTCCCTGTGTTGTGTGCTGTCCTTCTCTTCACCTAAGAGAATTCTTGTCTATGATCTACGTAGTCAATACCCCTCTCTCTCTCCCTCCCCACCCAGGTAACCATCAAGAATGTTTTCTTCAGTATTTGAACCTTTTCTTAAGTTCGTGTAACAGTGCTCTCATACACTGTTGGTCCTTTTGTAATTGATTTCACTCAGCATGATGATTTCCAGATTGCTCCAGGTTATGAGATGGTCCCCAAATGCATCATTGTTCTTTATCATTGCATAGTGTTCCACTGTGTGAATGTACCATGATTTATTTATCCATTCATCTGTTGGTGGGCACTTAGGTTGTTTCCGTTTTTTTCCTCTTGTGGACTGTGCTGCAGTGGACATGGATGTACATACATGTGTTTGGGTGTCAGCTGTTACCTTTCTTGGACATGTTCCAGGGAGTGACATTGCTGGATCATGTGGTACTTCTGTTTCTAGCTTTTTCAGCAAGCACCAAATAGATTCGCAAAGTAGTCGCAGCATTTTGCATTCCCACCAGCAGTGTAGAAGTGTTCCAGTTTCTCCATAGTCTCACCAATATTTATTATTTTGTGTTTTTTGAATGAATGATAAACTCGTTGGTGAGATGGTATCTCATTTTGATTTATTTCTCTAATGGCCACTGATTGTGAGCATTTCCTTGTGTATCTGTTAGTGGCCTGAATGTCGTCTTTGGTGAGCTGCCTGTTGAAATCCATTGCCCATTTTTTAAATTGGATTATTTGTCTTTTTCTTGTTGAAGTTTTGTGGTACCTTCTAGATTCGAGAGATTAGATGCTAATTGGAATTGTGGTTGCCATGTTTCTCCCAGTCCGTAAGTTGTCTTTCTACTCTTTTGGTGAAGTTTTTAGATAAGCATAAATGTTTGATTTTTTAGGAGCTCCCAGTTATCTTAATTTCTCCTCTGGTATTTGTACAGTGTTAGTAATGTTTTGTATTCTGCTTATGCCATGTACTGGGGCTCCCAGTGTTGTCTCTCTTTTCTCTTCCATGACCTTCATCATTTCAGATTTCATGTATAGGTCTTTGGTCCATTTGGAGTTATGGTACATGGTGTGAGATACGGATCTTGTTTCATTTTTTTGCAGATGGCAGTTAGGGCAACACCATTTGTTAAAGAGACTGTCTTTTCCCCAGTGAATGGACTTTGGGCCTTTGTCAAATATCAGCCCCTCACAGGTGGATGAATTCACATCTGAATTCTCAATTCTATTCCCTTGTCTACGTGTCTGTAGTGCTGGACTCTTTTGATCGCCGTGGTGGTGTAATAGGCTCTAAAGTCAGGTAGTGTGAAGCCTCCTGCTTTGTTATTCTGCTTTGTGATCTAGCATCAGTGTTTGATGCTTGGAAGAATAAGAACAAATTTGTAAGACACAGTTCCTGTCCATATGGAGCTTCTAGTCAGCCACACAGTGTCACCTTGATGACACGAAGTGACCAAAAGACTGTTAAATAACCAGGTGCGTATGGGGAGGAACTAGAAGCCTTTACATTATGGTAGAAGCACTGGGTATCCCAGAGTGTGTCCTTAGAGAGCTAGGAAGGCTTGTGACACCTGAAGGCCCAGTGTTCCCTTAGTTCCTGCTGTTCTCTGTGCCTGGACCACACTGCCTGGCTTCTTCGCTTGGGGGTTTCTGAGGTTACTTACTCTGAGCAACCCCCCAGCCCCACTGCTGGTAGTGAGCGTCCCTCCCTTGGGCCCCTATTGCCATCTGGCCATTGATCAGCCCCACAGGACTCTGTGTTGGAGGTAATATCTCATGGATTGAGTTGTGTCCCCCCCCCAAATATCTGTCACCTTGTCTAGGCTGTGATTCCCAGTGCTGTGTGGTTGTCCACCATTGTATCATCTGATAGGAGTATTCTATGTGTTGTAAATCCTGCCTCTGTGAAGTTGATGAAGAAGATCAATGTCACCTATGTTAATGAGGCAGGACTCAAGCTACAAGATTAGGTCGTGTCTTACGCTAATCTCTTTAGCGATGTAAAAAAGAAGTGAGCAGAGAGACAGGGGACCTCCTGCCATGGAGACTACAGAACCAAGAGGGCAGTGCCTCCTTTGGACTGTGGGTCCCTGCACTGAGAAGCTCCTAGACCAGGGGGAGACTGATGGCAAGGACCTTCCCCCAGAGCCCACAGAGAAAGCCTTCCTCTGGAACTGGTGCCCTGAATTTGGGCTTCTAATCTCCTAGACAGTGAGAGAATAGATTTTTCTTTGTTAAAGCCATCCAGTTGTGGTATTTCTGTTACAGCAGCACTAGATGACTAAGACATAGCTATTTGCTGTAATTTCTCCCGTGACTGACTCTGCCGCATTCTTGGAGGAAAGAAAGGATGTCGTGTTCTCTAAATTTACAGAATTTAGTCCCGTGTCTGGACTATGATAGGTGGTTACATGTTGTTGGTGAATGAACATGACAAGGGTGCACACATCCGTAGACTTCCAGGACTGGACTCTAGTGTACTCGGCTGTCTGAGTACAAGAGGGAGGAGGAGTGGTAGAGACCCCACTGACTGGAGAACCCCTCCTGAATGGGACAGAGTTGCTCTGCTTGTGCTGATTTCTTCCATGAGGACACATGGGGCCAGTGGGATCACAGTTCTTGATGTTTCAGAGAAGAAAATTGGCCTGTGTATGCCTTGTCTTTCATTAATGTTGACAACTAAATTCAAAAATTAAGGAAAGAAGTGCACAGAGCAGGCCAACAGGTCCAAAGAAACTCTCTGTGAGGTGTTCTGGCCACTAAGCACCCATTTGGCCGCCCTACTTTAGAGCATATTAATCTTTGCATTAGGTGCTTGTCGGCCAGTGTGTTGTACTGTGGTGGCTTGTGAGCCTCTGTGCTGCTGGAACGCATGTCACCAGTGTCACTACAGTGGACAAGTTTCAGCAGTGCTTCCGGATTAAGACAAACTGGTAAGAAAAGCTTGGTCATGGACTCAGTCATTAGCCAATGGAAACTGTGAGTCTGATACTTGGTGACAGAGGAAGCCCGACGTAGCAACAATCATGACGATGGCCCGGGCCCCGGCGGTCTGGGTTCTGTTCTCCCCAAGGCTGTCCTGCATCAGAGCTGACCTGATGGCAGCTGATGGCAACACCAGTCTTTGGATAACTTCCTTCTCTGTGTCTGTGGCTCCATCAACAACCAAAGGCACTGTCCTCGGGCTTGTTTTTCTGCAGAACCTGGGAAGACAGAAAGGGGTTCCCTCATACTTCTCTTTGGCCAGGAGTGAGCCTGGGACGTGGCTCTGTCCCCTGCCATGCAGGAAGCAGTGGTATACTAGAGGTTTGGAGAGATGGTTTGTTCTCCTGACATGTGAACAGGGAGCAGGTGACATGATTCTGGCCCTGCAGCACAAGAAGACATGTGTACTCGGGTTTTGAGGGACGATGTGCTCTCCCAATAAGCACGTTGCCTCTTGACATTCTGCCTTCTTCCTGCTTGCTGCGTGTCCGTGACAGCTTTCAAATATCCTTGGGCTATTAAGAAAATAGACCCCTCCTAAGGATGAGCCAAGCAGAGAACCAGAAGGAGTCTGAGTCCCTGGTGGGGCCGGGTCTCTGGCCTGCCTCTGGACTGCCGTTATTGGAGGAGAACGCGCTGCCGCTGGTTCATGCTGTGGTTCTTTGGGTCTCTAGCCAGATGTGTCCCCAACTGATCCAGTGTTGGTCCCACAGTCTCTTCCAAATCTGAATGGGGTGTTATTTGTAAGTCTGTCCCTGCTAGGTTCTCTTTTTTTTGTAAACAGTAAGGTCTTTTTAGTTCCTAAAGCAAATGGACCCCCAGCAGTTTTTCACCCTCTTTGGCTTTCCCACTTTGCACTAGAACACCCACCCTTTCTAAGCAGCTCATCTTGGGGCCCTGTCGGAGATCAGAGAGTTCCCCAATGAACATGGGTGGAGGAGGCTTGACGCCGAGCACTTTAGGATAGAATAGACATGAGACAGTTTGGGAGTCAGGGGGCTAACGGCTATCCGAGCCAACAGCCCTGAGCAAAGTTTTATTACAGCATTTATACTCTTTTGGTAACTGGGCATACAAGGAACTATAGCATACAGTAACTAAGTCAGTTGTTTACAGTTTCGCTCATACATTGTTCTACATGTTCGGGCCAAGGGCCTGGAAGTCTTCCCAGGCTGCCTCTAGGTTGCAGTACACAAACGTCATAGGAGGTTACACAGAGTTGAAGTAACGGTTCAGCATCCAGGATGGCTTCACTTATGTCAAGAGTGTTTTACACGGTTTCCCTCAGGGCCCCTTCCGAGGTCCAGCCTGGGTCCCGCACAGTCCTTTGGTGACAACTCCTGAGGAGTGGCAGGGCTTAGATAGTTACTCTTTCTCGGAACCTGAGATACGACAGAGAGGATGGGGCTGGAGTGGTGAGATCACTGAGAGGCCCACTCTGCGCACCACCCCTAGAAGACTGGCGGGGAGGGGACGCGGTAGAGTGGCCTGTCCACTTCAGCCTCGGCTGTGCATTTAGGACAGTAGCGTTGTTCCCAGAACAGGTTCGTCTGAAGAACTTGGATGGTGCGATCACATCACTTCTCTTGGTAGAGCTTCTCTCTGGTCCCTTGTAGCCTATAGGTTGAAGCCCAGAGGTGACAGACAGGTGATAGGTGTTGTCCGAGAGTGTTGACCTTTACATGGGGTAAACACGCAGCCATGCCCCTCCAAGTCCTCCTGCCTTCTCCCTGGCCATGCTGCACACGTGTGATGCTTCTTCAACCTCAAGAGCATTTGACTGAGCAACCCCAGCCCGTCACCTCACCTCTCCTGGCTCATCCCTGCCACCTACCGCCTCTTTCTTAGGTGTCATCTACAGAACTGCTTGCCATTTTCCAAATGGTTCCTGCTTTCCAAACTGTATACAAAGTGTCTCCTTGTATATGGGAAAACTTCTCTTCTTGTTTTAACCTGAATACCTCGATTTATCCTTCTGGATTGACTCTAAGTATCACCTTCTGTAAAAAATGTGCCCTGACTCTTTTGAATGGAAGTCATTGGTTCTTTGTGGGTAGACTGTCCCCAACCTCTCTGTTCATGTCTCTGTGACAGTCTACTCATCACATGGGAGGGTAATTAAGAGTTCCCATGACTGACTTGGGAGCTCCCTGAGGCCAGGCTCATCTTAGTAAAGCTCAGGGCACTTGGCAGGAGAGGACAGCTGGCATGATGGATGGATGGATGGATCGGTGGATGGGTGGACGGGTGGATGGGTGGTGGGTGGATGGGTGGGTGGGTAAATGGTGGATGGGTGAATGGATTGGATAGATGTAGAGATGGGTAGGTAGGTGGATGGATGAATGGAGAGGTAGATGCCTGGATGGGTGGTGGGTGGGTTGATGAGTGGGTAGGCAGGTGGATGGGTACATTGGTGGAAGATTACAGGAATAAATAAATGCTCATGGTAGGTGCTAAAAATACTTGAATTTAAATTTGTCATAAATAAGTTCTGTCAAAAGATGGGATCTAATAACTTCAGTGTTAGCATTTTAGCAGAACTTCAAACTGGGGAGTAGCATGTGAGGGACTCTTAAATGTCAAATGAGCCATTGAATCTAATTCAGTTGCTGTACTCTTTTTGGCTCAATAGCATTTGTTCAGTGGTCACTCCCTAGATCTGGTTCCAGACAATTAAGCAAGACACAAAGAGATGTTACATACAGCGCCACTCTCGGAGTATTTCTAAAATACAGGAAATGCTGGTGACCCTTCTGACGGATGGCCCTTGGCACATGCCATCCTTGTTCCTCAGCTAACGGGAGGAGGGACTGATTGTGTTACACCCACACTCTTGCCCTCACCCGTCTGCAAAGATACAGAAGCACAGGCTATGCTGGAATTTCAAAGCCAGGATGCGTACTTGATTTAGAAGTGTGTGCAAGTCCAACCGAAGAACACAAGGCCGTGGAAAGAGAGACAGATGCAGCTCCCCAACTCATGTCTTGGAGTTCAAGAAGAGATGGATCAGGGGACAGTTAGGATGCCGTGAATGTCAGCGTGGGGCTGCTTGGCTTGGCGAAGCTGGACTGTGGCTGTTAACAAAGTGAGCCTTGAGTCTGTGTGAATGCAAACCCTTACTCCACCTGCAGGCAAATAGCAATCATACCACAACAGCAACAATAATAATAATAGCAGGCATCCTAGTTGCATCAGCTAGGGCTGCTCTAACAGAACTACCACAGGTGGATGGCTTTAACAAAGGAAAGTTTATTCTTACACAGTCCAGTAGGCTACAAGTCTGAATTCAGGGTGTCCGTTCCGGCTCTCGAGGACAGGCCTTGGGTGGCATCAGGCTTTGTTCAGGGAGCATCTCGGTGCAGGAACCTCAGGTGTGAGGGACACGCTGTACTCCCCGTGCTGCTTTCTTGATGCTGTGAGCTTCCCAACTCTGCTCCCTTCCTTGTCCTTGTGTGTTTGCTAGGATGAAAGGGTAAAAGATAGCAAAAGCCAGGGAAACTCCCTTTACTGTCGAGCAGGGAGGGGACCTCAGGAAGGGATTTATAGTCCTGCACTAATCCTCTTTAGCATACAGCACAGGAAAATCACAAAACAGGGGATAGTCATAACATACTGGGAATCACGGCCCAGTCAAATGGCTACCCACATTTTGGGGGGACACAATTCAATCCATGACATATCACGTGTGCTGTGTGCCTGATACCGTTACAGAAGTTTGCCTCTTGGTGCCTCATTTCGCCTCGACCCTGTGAGATAGAAAACACTGCTCTCCAGCTGGCGTCTTAGTCATCTAGTGCTGCCCTAACAGAGGTACCACAGTGGATGGCTTTAACAAAGAGAAATTGATTTTCTCACAGAAAAGTGGACTGAAAGTCTGGATTCAGGGCATCAGCTCCAGAAGAAGGCTTTCCCTGTTGGCTCTGGAGGGGGGGCTTCGTCATCAGTCTCCCCTGGACTGGGAGCTTCTGAGACGCAGGGACCCCTGGTCCAAAGTGTGTGCCCTGCTCTTGGCACCGCTTCCTTCCGGGTGGTAGGAGGTCCCCAAATCACTCTACTAACTGCGTTCATGTTCCAAGAGATGCATCAAGGCGCAATACAGCTTTACAGATGGAGTCCTCCCTCACTAATACCACCACTGCCCGTCCTCCCTCATTACCGTCCTAGAGGAAAGCTTTACAGCGGCATACAGAAAACATCAGCACAATACCAGGAATCGCATCCTAACCAAATTGCTGCTCACGTCTTTTGGGGGCCACAATTCAATCCGTGACAGATGGAGACCGTGAGGTCAGGGACAAAGCAGTTCAGCTTATACACAGTGCTCAGCTTCCCCCCACGGTCCCTACTCCGCGGCACAGATGGCCCAGGACTCTGCAGTGCCGAGACCCTCCACCCCACCTTGGAAAGCATACCCAGAGAGCTGTTCCCGAGCAGCCCGAGCGGAGTTCGCTTAGGAGCAGACAGGGAGACGTGCCTTACTAAGCGGGGAGCAGTGTGGGCCTGGGCTGTATGTAGATGGGGGGTAACTATCGTCAGCCTCTGCCGGGGGCGCCCCTTTGGACTAATTACTGTCTGTCAGTAAGTGGCAGAGTTTGTTTTTTTATAAACCACTTGGATCAAGGACACATATCACAAATGGGTGATTAACATTCTCAAAGGTCCGTTAGTGCAGGAGGCTGGGGCAGGAGAAAGCTTTCCTTATAGAGTCCTAGTGGGGTCAGGTGTTTCAGACAGGATTAGGAGCAGAGCCTGCACGTGGCAGCTGTCAGTTGAATTCTGAGTTAAGTGTGTCACTGAGACCAGGGACAGGACCCGGGAGAGCCTCTGGTTTTGTAAAAAGAGGTTTTTTGCTCAAGTTGGTGGTCTGTGAACATGTGTGTGAGAGAGCTGTTGCTTGTCTGTGTGTGACTGTATGTTTACTCTGTACATGTGCTATTTGCTTCCCAAAGAAGTACTGTACTACTCACAATAAATGTGTAAAAATAGTTTTTCATCTAATGAAGTCTACTGTAGTTTAGCCTGTACTAGTTTAGTGTGCATGCCAAGCAAATAATCTGAGCAGCTGGGCTGTGTGAAGAAGGCAGCATCGAGATTAAAAGAAGATGCATTAACAACCTGCGTCATCCAGATGTCAGCTCTCATGCTGAAAGTGAAGAGGACTTGAAACGCTTACTGATGAAGATCGAAGACCATACACCTCTAATTGAAGAAATTTAAAATCCTCATAACTGGACCAGTTAGCTATGTCATGACCACCAGAAGAGAGGCTGAGGTCATCAGCGACTGCGTTTTAGTCTGATCCACAGTCAACACCCGTGGAGGCAGCAGTTAAGAAATCAAAAGACACACTGCATGGGGAAAGCCTGCTGCCAGAGACCTCTTTAAAGTGTTGAAAAGCAAAGATGTCACCTTGAAGACTAAGGTGCACCTCACCCGAGCTCTAGTGTTTTCAGTCACTTCACATACATGTGAAAGCTGGACAGTTAATAAGGAAGACCGAAGAAGAACTGAACTGTGGGATTGGCAAAGAATATTGAGTATGCTCTGCAGGCTGCTGGAAGAACAAAACAAGTTGTCTTGAGGGAAATGTAGCCAGCAGGCCCCTTAGAAGCAAGAATGGCCAGACTTGGTCTCCTACACCTGGCTGGGGACTTGGAGAAGGACGTCATGCTCAGCAGAGGGTCAGCCCGAAAGAGGGAGCTCGTCGGCAAGGTGGACTGGCACGGTGGCCGCGGCAGTGGCCTCCAGCCCAGCAGCGACCTTGAGGATGGCGCCGGCCTGGGCTGTTTTGTTCTGCTGGGCGCAGGGTTGCTAGGAGGAGGCCCTGCCCTGATGGCACCTGATGACAACCACAAACGTGTGCGGAAGCCAGGAACTAGGCTCTGAACACAGGTAGTGCTCCTCGGAGTTCAGAGGTGCTGGTGATGAGCTGGTCCCACTCACGGTGACCCCGTATGTGTCTGAGCAGAGCTCTGCTGCACGGGGCTTCCCTGACTGATCCTTACGAAAGCAGATTGCCAGGCCTTGCTTCTGCAGCACCTCTGGGCGGGTGAGAACCACCAGCCTGCAAGTCAGCTGTCCAGCACCAACCGTTTGTCCCACCCGGGGACCTTGCAGGTGCCCTACGTCCTGTGTAACTGAAATGCTTTTTCCTTCCTTGATCCTTTTCCCCTGGTCTTTGAAATATCCAGAACTCATTACTATCCAGTCAATTCCCATCCATAGTGACTCTATAGGATGAAGTAGAATTGCCCATAGGGTTTACAAGGCTGTAAATCTTCATTTTTTAAATTTTTATTGTGATTGAGTGGAAGTTTATCATCCAAGTCAATTTGCCATATAAAACTCCAGCCATCCCCTCTGCAACTCGGTCTGCTGTCCCCACCCTGTGACGATGGCACACTTTTCCTGTCCACCCTGTATTTCCAGTGTCTACGCTCCTTCCTTTCCACCCTCTGCTCTCCCCTCTGGAAAGAAACCCGTTGGACAGCCTCATGTATATTCAGCCATAAGGTACACACACCACCTGTCCCTTAGTTCAGCCCAGTCTGTGTCTGAAGTATCGGCTTCAGTACTGGTTTCTGCTCTGGGCTAGCAGTAAGTCCAGGGGCCACGTTCTCAGGGGACCCTCCAGGTGGTCAGACCATCAACTGTGGTCTTCTAATAGAGTTCCTGATCTGCACTCCCCTTTTCCTCATGCTTCGTCAAGGTCTCTACATTGCGTCCCCTGCCAGGGCTGTCTCTGGTGGTGGCCGGGCACCATCTAGTTCTTCTGGCTTCATGCTTGTGCAGTCTCCCAGTCATGAGGGCCCTTCTGTCTCCTGGGCTCTTGTTTTCCTTAGGTCTTTGATGTTCTCACTTTTCATCTGCTCCAGGTAGGTTGGGACCAGTTGGTGTTCCTTAGAGAGCAGCTTCCTGGATTGTAGATCGAAGCATCAAGGCTGTGAATCTTCATGGAAGCAAACAACCACATCTTTTTCTCATGGAGCTGCCGGTGGTTTTGAACCACTGACCTTTCTATTAGCAGTCAGTTGCTCTAACCACTGTGCCAGCAGATCCTTGGTTTTCTCATGGGAAAAAAAGTCCATTGTTCTTGAGTCTATTTCAACTCATAGCAACTGTAGAGTTCAAAGTAGAACTGCCCTACGGGGTTTTCAAGTGGCAACTGGCAGGCTCAAACTGCTGACCTTTTGGGTAGCAGTCATAGCTCTTAGCCGTGATGCCCCAGGGTTTCCTAAAGGCTTTATTAATTACACCAACATTTTTGTCAGCTTCAGTCAGTGAATGAGCAACTTCATTTCCAGGCCACTTGACCCAGTTCTACGTGGAAGGCAAGAGTCTTGAGCAGTTGCCTAAAAAATACCAGCCATCACTGCCAGCTCTTCTGGAGTTGGCTCCCAGGGATGTTTCTTTTGGATGGACATTCACTAAACCTGAAAGATGAGGAAGCCAAGTCTCTGTCACTTAGGAAGCTCCTTTTGTGGTTCTCTTTGAAACTAGGGACCGGCCCAGTGGTCTGGGGAGCTGGAACACTATGTCCATGAGAATCCTGGGTCTGTTTCCTCTATTGGACAAGGCAGAAGGCTCCTGCCACGTCACTTCAGCCAATCCAGAACCAATTAAAATTCCCAGGACACTGCAGCAGGAAGTGGTTTCTGCCCATGGAGCCAGGAGCTCAGAGAGGGCTTCCAGGCTGACTGCCAAAATCAGCCATGATGTGAAGGAGAGCCAGCAGGGACCGCTTCAGAATCCAGATGTGTGTCATCATGGTAGCCTTTCCTGGGACCGTGAAAATTTAGAAAGGGGGATGGGAGGAATGAATGGCTAGACCTGGAAGATGGCTAGGCTGTGTAGTGTCCCAGCTCCTGGCACCGTGTTCAGTTGTATTCGTATCTCCTGGGTCTAAACTGGATGTCCTTGGGTAGTACAGACAGCTCACACGTTTAGCTGCCAACTGAGAGGTTGGGGGTTCAAGTCCACCCAGAGGTGTCCAAAAAGAAAGACCTGGTGACCAACTTCCAAAACATCAACCATTGAAAACCGTGTGGAGCACAGTTCTGCTCTGCCACACGTTGGGTGTCTGGTGGACGCAACACCGCACCTGGCCTGGTTTAGGTCCAAGCTGTGGGTCAGCTCTTAGTGGACCTTGATGTCAGTTTAGTGGGTCTCAACTAGCGTTTTTTAGGTGCGTGAAAGAGAACAGAAAATATCGCCGACACAGCCCTCAAAGTGCCGTGCTATTATTGGTATTTTTTTTTTAATGAAACCAAATGACACAAGTGTGTTTTTGCGTTTGTGGTTGTGTGTGGTGAGTCCTCACTTAAAATGTATTTCTGATTGTGAATTTGGATCCAAACATTGGTTGGAAAGACAAAACTCTAAACTGCGGATGATACCCCAATCTTGCGTGCCATCTAACACCTAGATGAAGTTTGACTGTCTCGGGGTGCTCCCTTCCAAGTGACAGCTCATGTCGCCTGTCCCCATCTGGGAACACTGGGAGCTAGCCAACTTCAGACCTGGTTTTGCGTTTCCCTGTACTGAGCATTACTGCTCTGCACCCGTCGTCTGGCCCTAAGTGTTCCCTGCGCGTCTGTCTTCTCCCACAGGACTGGCGCTCCTGCTGCCCGCTCCCTGGTACAGCGTGGAGCTCAATAGCTAGAGTGCAAGCAGAACTAACCTGAGGCCAGGGCGGCAGGCGAAGGGTGGGAACAGGATGTATATTCTCATACAACACATCCAATTGGCATGTGGGACGTGACGGAGTATTTGTCACTTTCCGACCGCAGTCCACCCACTCCTGTGTTTCCGGAAACACTCGGCCGCCTCTGTTTCCATCTCTCCCTTGGGTAGGGCTGTTGGTGTGAGCGGTGTTTCTCTCCTCTCCTGGCTGTGCTGTGGGAGCGGCAGATGATGTGCGGTGATGAATGGCACCTAGCGCTTGGCTTCTGAGGCAGTGACTTCTCTGAGGTGCCACTGCATGTCCTCCCACTGAGGAGCCTTGTGACTCAGTGGCCGTGGGATCCCAGTGGGGCCACAGCCTCCACTTTGCCAAGGGAAACCAAAATGCTGCATTTTTGTGAGAAAATATCAGTTTCTGAATGTTGACATTTAATTTGCATGTTGCATGGGACAATGAAATGCTTTTGTGACCATCCGCAGTCTGACAGGGAAACCCTGGTGTCACCATAGCTAGGTGCCGTGTCTGCTAACCAAAAGGTCAGTGGTTTGAATCCTCCAGACACTCCCTTGGAAACCCCATGGAGGAGGTCTACTCTGTCCTCTAGGGTCTCTCTGAGTTGGAGTCAACTTGATGGCTGTGGGTTTGTTTTTTCAGGATCTGACATGGGCTCTGCAGAAACTGCTGTTTAGATGATGGTGGTAACTGGTTGATAGGACTGAGCTGTAATGTGAAGACAGGCTAGAATGGAGGGCTGTGGACTGGAGGTTTCCTGACCTCTAGGTTCTTGCCCAGGATGAAGGATCCCATTAGGCAGATATGGGTGTGTGGATTATATTCCCTCGCCCAGGTTCCTGTGATATTTTGTTTATTAAAGAGAGCTACGCCAGAAGAGTAGGCTCGTATCAACCAGGGAAAGTGTGAAGCCTGGCTGGCATCCAGATGTTTATGTGGGACAGATACTGAACTCCCATCTGAGTCCCTGCAAACAGTTCATATGTGCCGTTGCTAGCTGAAAGGCTGGAAGCTCCAGACCACCTACAGGCAGCTGTGAAGAAGGCCTGGTGATTGGCTCCTGAAAATTCAGCCACCATGGAGCACGATTCTACTCTGAAACACATGATGTCAGTGTGACAGCTGACAACAACATTACGCCGTCACACAGCAGGTTCCGATGTCGTCCTCAGGGACTGTGACAGAGAAAGGCTCTATTTCAGAGAGCACAAGTCCCCTCCATCCCCACTGAGCCCCATTCTCTCCACCTTGCTCTTCATCCCCTCGGCCAATCTGGCTGCCAGGTCCCGGACTCGGTGACATCACAGTGGCAGGCCACCATGCAGTCTTAAAATACTGCTGAGAGCATCTGATTTGTCCCTGGCCAGCCAGAGGTATGGCTGGTCTTGGGTTAGGTGTTCACTCTTGGACCCCACAGAATGTGGGTGACTTCTACCAGTGCACTGGGGAGCATGGCTGGGGAGGCCGTTACTGAGCAGAACGGGAGGTTGGGATGAGGTGTGTGATACAGAGTGTGTCTGGGAGGGCAGCTAGTTCATCTCCAGGAGTCTGCTTGTTCTTGCGCCTCTGGGTGTCAACTGAAGGAGACGTCCATGTTGAATCTTCTGTAGGGAATGAGGAAACCCTGGTGGCGTCATGGTTAATAGCCCTGGCTGCTAACCGAAAGGCTGGCCGTTCATGTCCACCCGGTGCTCCTTGGAAACTGGGGCAGTTCCACTCTGTCCTGTAGGGTTGCCGTGAGTCAGAGTTAGCAGCAATGGGTTTTTGGTTTTTTGGGTTTTGTAGAGTATAATACCATGCTGAAGTGCTTTGCAGGTCTATTGGCTTTCTTAGGTCTGCTGTAAAAAACCACCATGAATTCAGTGGCTTGAAACACCCAAACTTCATTTTCTTACAGTTCTGGAGGTGCCAAGTCCAAGATGTTGGCAAAAGGGCCACACTCCCTCTGAGGACTCCGGGGGACAAGCTTGTCTCTCGTTAATGCCGTGGTCGTTTCCTGGCCCGTAGGTGGCGTCGCTCCCCTCTCTGCTTCGTCTTCATGCCGTTTTCTCTTCTTCTCCCCATGTCTGTGCCTGGAAATTTCTTCTCCTTTGTCGGATCCGACTCGACGACACTTGACTTTCTTGGCTCTCTGATATTGGCGCTTGGCTTGGCTTGGCTTCTCTTATATTACTCTCATCTCTGCACTTACAGTTTAATGACATCTGCAGAGATTCTTTAAAACCCAGTCTCCTGCTGTTGAGTCAATTCCAACTCAGCGACCCTGTGGTGCACAGCAGAACTGCCCCATAGAGTTTCCAAGGAGCGCCTGGGGCATTCGAATTGCGGACGTCATCACTTAACCACTAGGCAACCTTTAAAGATGCTGTAAAAGAAAAAAAAAGGTGTTTTATCTTTAGTTTTGATGAAGGCTGGAGTAAGAAATTTTATTATTTTTATTATTTTATAATTACTAATTTATTATTATTACTGATCTATAGATCTCATAGAGTAATAGACGTTCTAGTAAGTTCTAGATCAAGCTGGTTTTTAGGATCATGTTTCCCATTGTTGCTTGCCTTATGCTAATTGTCAGAA
This sequence comes from Heterohyrax brucei, assembly GCA_028571685.1. NCBI lineage: Eukaryota > Metazoa > Chordata > Mammalia > Hyracoidea > Procaviidae > Heterohyrax > Heterohyrax brucei. Next base: position 4,661,589 of record CM053160.1, on the reverse strand, counting down.
AAACAATTCTTCTGCATGCATGAGCGTGATTGGAATTTTGTCAGTGTGTGTGTATTGTCTTCTACTGAAATACCGTTACGTCTGCAAGTACTGTGACATGGTGGAGGTCTGTTTAGAATTTATGCTGTTGTCAAGCTAGCTCCTTTGCCTGCAAGTGCAGTGAAGGAATCCCTTCTCCTTTCATTTACTTTCTGGGTGCCTTGCTGTTTTGAGTGGGATCCGATCCGACGGCACTTGGCTGGCTTGCTGTTTTAGTCCTTGTTCGACAAACTACAGACCAGCGTTTGTTTTCATGGTGAGACACAGGAGGAATAGTTGTGTAGCATATTGTGGCATTTCATTTGGCTGTGAGTCTGTGTTCTCTAATACTAGTCTTTTTCTTCCAGCTATGTGATTTTGTAATTTCTCAGCACTAGTTGGTTATCATTTCACTTCCAGAACTGGGTCGTAATATATATTATATGGCATATAGTCTCTACATGAACATCATGTGTTTTCCCTACAGAGTCATTCTACATTGCTGTTAATGCGTTTGTGTTGTACAGTAGTTAGATTCCCACCACTCCCACAAATAATGTCTTAAAGAAATGGCTCTGTGTTTTATTCTCTAATGCATCTCGTGGACTAACAAACAAATTACTTCTGGATTGTTCCATAAGGGACTCTGATTGGATAAAGTGGAAACCAGCATCTCCTAAACATGGGTGTTTTGTGAACTATCTTAGTCCACAAATAGGGTTGTCAGATATAATGGAGGGTTCCTAGTTAAATTTGAACTTCCAATGAACAATGTATGGTTCACTTTGAGCACAACCAAGTTACTTCATGAGAGAATTCTCAATGTTGCTGTCGTGAAGCGCTAGTACATAGGTTTTGATTCACAGCCACGCTGTGTACAACAGAAAGAAATTCTGCCTGGCCCTGTGCCTTCTCAGAATCCTTGTTGCCTGAACCCATTGGCGGAGCTGCTGGGTCCATGCATCTCTTTCCTCACTTTCACTCAGTCTCTGCTTTACCAAACAAGGTGTCCTTCTCCAGAGACTGGTCCCTCCTGGTGACATGTGGAAAACACACGGGACAAAATCTTGCCATCCTTGCTTCTAAGGAGTATTCCGGCTGTGTTTCCTTTGGGACAGTTTTATTTGTTCAGTATTATCCTATCACTGACAGCAGTGTGCTTCTGGATAAATCTTGAAACGTTCTTTTTGACAGCGAATGGGACATAATTACATGAAACAAATCATTGGTTATTTGAAATTCAAAATTAACTAGATGTCTTGTGTTTTTATTTGCTTAATCTTGCAGCCCAGCTTGGAATGGTCCCAACTTGTATGTCTTTTTGTTTTCACACTCTGTCTGCATCTACTACCAGGGTGAGAGAGAGAGAGAGAGAGAAGGGGACAGGAAAGGGGCAGAAGGAGAAATCTCCACGGGAATGTCTCGGGAACTTGAGATGAGTTCCAAAATTGTGATTTGGAAGCTTCAGCTTTCCATTTAGGTGCTGATAGTCTCTCCTGTCACGCCTGCACACAGAGCAGAACGCACACTATCTTCACATTATGTAGCGTCAATTTAGAATCATGGCACGGCCATGCTAGAAGCCATCCTGATAGTCGTCTTGTTCGGGAACTCAGCCGTACCTATGAAAAGTGCAGGCCCAGGACCCTCCTAGGGACAGGCTGACAGTACTGAGGGGCCTCTTGACTCCCTCCACTAGTGGTTGCTTCTGCCACATCAGTGATTTCCAAACTATGACTTATGCCAGGTGTAGGGGGCAACCTTTAGGGGATGCACTGGCAAAGGAGAGACTCACACAGGCTTAGGCACACACGTGTGGGGCTGGGGGTGGATGAGGAAGCGAGACCAAGTGGGAAAGACTTGCTGAGGACCCTGCGAGATGCCTTTACGTGGCCCCCAGGCCCTTGTGGAAGAGTCCTGGCTGGCCTGAACTGTTGTGCGCCCATCCACTATCTGAAGGGTGGCGCAGTTCAGATCCACCCAGAGGCACCTCCGAAGACAGGCCTGGTGATTGACTTGAGAAAAGTCAGCCACTGAAAATCCTGTGAACCACAGCTCTACTCTGACACACACGAGGTCACCATGAGTCGGCGTTGACTCGGTGGCAACTGAGTGGAAGGCTCTTCACCCCTCATCTGACTGTTGCTCTTGTTGTGTGTGCTTTCGAGTCTGTTTTGACTCACAGCAGCCCTGCAGGACAGAGTGGAACTTCCCCGTGGAGTGGCTGAGACTGTAACCTTTACAGAAGCAGATTGCCAGGTCTTTCCACTGTGGAGACACAGGGTTAGTTCAAACCACCAGTCTTTGGGTGAGAACCAAGGAGTTAACTGTTGTACCATTGGCTTCTTAATCCAACTCTTACTGAAACTAATGAAAAGGGAAGTCCCTGGGATCTCTTTTTAATAACTCTCTTCCTTTGAAAGAGAAGCCGGGGTGGATTTTATGTCACAAATATATCCTTCAACCTTTGGGATATAATTTTGATCTATCTTATTCTTCTTTTCCCGTCAACAGAAAATGTCACCGCTCCCTTCTTCATCCCTCATGGACACTCAGCATTTCTGGTTTGCTTCTGTCTCGCATACACAGCCCAGCTGTGAGATCCGTGTGGCTGAAGAGCAGGCGTTGGGTAGGGTGTCGAGTGTCTGAGCTGTGCAGCCGTGTGAGGCGGGCGAACAGACGAGTCAGCCGGCATTTAGAGTAAGGAAAAGATCTGTCTGGGAATGCGCTTACCTGCTTGCCTTTACTAGCTCTCCAAGGGCAAGCTTTCAGACCGGGAGGCTTCCCAACCTGCTCCCGACTCAGGGGGTCTCCTCTGATGGCACGCACACTCCTGCCATGCTGGGCTGTTACCCACAATGCAGCAGTCATTTCTGTTGGACACAGAGCCCTAAGCTCACTCTGAGTGAGCATACAACGGGACACAGGACCGGCACGACCAAAGCCTTCGAGGGCTGTCGAGTGGTATGGAAGACAGATTTTGGAAACAAAGGAGAACCAGCTACGGTGCCAGTGACCTAGTGTCTGAGCCTGGCATTTCTGAAAACATTTTGAGATTTCAAACCAATTGTCCAGCACATCCCCCGCTGGTGTTGTGATTACAAGTTTGTGTTTTCTGACTGACGGCAGCAGAGAGTCACGGGGACCCAGATAACAGTGATGTCCCCACAAACCTCGCCCATGGGCAGAGACGCGCTGGCTGACCGGGTACCCGTGGGTTTCCTTCTGCAGAACTGAAAATCAAAGCCCCGGGACACAAGCTGCCAGGAAGGCACACACACCAGAAGCCTGCGGAGACGCAATGGGGCTGTCTTTCCAGAGGTTTGCTCGGGCATCCCAGCCCACATCAGAAACGCCTGATGACTGTCACTACTGCCACTTCTCAGGAGCAGCCACCAAGCTTCCAAGCGGAATACCATTCTCCAGGTTTCTTTCGAATGTCCTGATCAGTCTTTGTTCACAGTTGTTGAAACTGGCTTGTGTCAACCACACCTAAATTTCCACTCCAAGTGCCTTCTAGTGACAGCGACGACAGGGAATGGAATTTATGGATATTTTCTAAAATGTGGCATCTGGGTATTCCACAGATCCAGTGTTTTGTTAGAATAGGACCCTGGTGGTGTAATAGTTAAGAGCTACGGCCCTAACCAAAATGTTGGCCGTTCAAATCCACCAGCTAGCTGCTCCTTGGAAATTCTGTGGGGCAGCTGTAGTCTGTCTCAGAGGATCAGTACGGGTTTGGATCGACTTGACGGTGACCACTTTGGTGTCTCTGGCTTTTTAGTTCTCTGGAGCTGCTGTAACAGAAACCCCACAAATGGGCAGCTTTGGGGCATGGAGCTTTATTGCCTTACAGCTCAGGAGGCTAGAAGTCAGAATTCAGGGTGCAGTTCTGGCCGTGGTCCACTTTTGTGTATCTCAGCTTCTGGGAGCTGGCTTCCCTCAGTTCCTTGGCGGTCTTCACATGACATCTGTCTTCTCCTGTTCGTGTTGTCTTGCCTCTGTCTGTGCTGCTCCTTGTAACTCGGAAGTCATCAGGGTCAGGACACCGCCCCCCCACCACCCCCCCCGTGGGCTCATTCACCTAACAGAGAAAAACCCCTTCCCTAAAGCTGTGACATCCACAGGCACAGAAATCCAGCACACATCCCCAGGGGACACAGCTCAGTTCTGTGGAGGCAGGACACCCCAGGTTACTCTTTGTCATTGTTTCCTTTTCACTTTTCAAGTGTGTTTGGTGGAGGAAGGCCTGGAAAAGGGATGAATTTGGGTCCTAGAAAGTCACAGGTGATGGAACACTTGGGATTTCTGTCCCTATCTGGGAACCACAGCCCTGAGCCATGCCCTGAGGAAGCCGGGAGGCTTTGGAATCCAGGGCAGAGGAGCAACGGTCAGGCCACCAGGAGTGTCCCAGCCTCCATGACACCCACAAGGATGTGACTTCTGTAAACAGGTCCCTTGTTGAGTGCCATCAAGTTGGTTCTGACTCAGAGGGACCCCAACGTGACAGTGCAGAACTTCCCATAGGGTTTCCTAGGCTCTGAGTGTAAACCCTGGTGGGATAGTGGTTATGTACCGTGGCTACCGACCCAAAGGTTAGCAGCTGGAACTCACCAGGTGCTCCTTGGAGATGGAGGGGCAGTTCTCTGTCCTGCAGGGTCGCTCTGAGTCAGAATCAACTAGACAGCAGTGTTGTTTTGTTTTGTTTTGGGAATCTTTGTGGAAGAGAGTGCCAGGACTTTTTCCCCAGGAGCTGCTGGTGGGTGTGAAACCCCTGTCTCTCAGGTGGCAGAGGAGCACTTAATTGTTGGTCCACCAGAGCTGCTCAAGAGCATCTGAGTCCTCAGAAAGCAGTAACTCACGCTCGGACGAGGTAGTTCCAAGGAAGCCTGTTCAGATTCCCCGTGCCCTCCGCAGACTATCTGGCAGAGGTTCCAAGTGAGAACCTGGGCGCCTGCAGACAGGCTCCAGATGGCCTCTTCCAGCCTGGCGGGCACGTCGAGAGGGCAGAGCTCCACTGCATTGGCCGCTCGTGAAGCAGATGCCTTTCTGGTTCCACTGACTGTCTTGTCACTGTGTCCTCAGATGTCAGCGCCGTTCATCTTGTCATCTTCTCCTGGCACATACGTTTGCCTCCCCCTGAGCTCTGAGTCCATCAGGTAAACACCAGCGACCAGAAACTTCAGCAGAGAGGAGCTGAAGACCAGTCCATCACCAGCGCCAGGTGATGAAGAGGGAGTGCTGAGCTCTTTCTGACTTACAGTGAGAACTGGAAAAAATTAATCCCATATCTGAGCCAGTCAAGTGTTGTGGCTCCATGTTGTCGTGCAAGGCTGAGAAATGCCTGAACCTTAATTACCTGCCATCAGCCGAAGTCACCATGGTGACCAGGCTTCCTTCCCAGAGCGTGAAACTTGCTGCTGGCCAGCTTCCTCCTTTCGGTCCTGGCCCACGAGAGCACAGGAGGGATCTCTCTTCCCTCCAGCAGTGTCTTGATTTGGCCACGGTGACTGAAACACCTGCTGGTGCCTTTCAAGTGACACGCAGCACAGGGGAAGAAGCGGGTGCCAGCGCTCAAGTAGAGGGTAGATACACGAGGTTTGTCAACGGGCCTAGAAGTGACGGGTGTTGAGATCTGGCTTGGGAAATTGAATTCTCAATTTGGAAAATTTGTCCCCTGACCAATCAGTGGAAAGTCTGAAGGTGTTAGGAACTGCCTAGAAGGAGGGGAAAGAAAGGAGGGAAAGACAGAGGAAAGCAGGAGCTGGCTCTGGCCAGCACGCCATCAGCACTGTATTTGTCCTCACGAACCCCCGCCTCCGCGCCTCTAGGCGCGCCTTTCTCCAGCTGTGTTCACATGGCCTCCTCTGAGTGTGCAGACACTTCTGGTAGGACTGATGGCACCCGTGCTAGCGTGGCTCCTTTCATGTCCCCCTGCAGTCCCATGCTGTGGGAGCAGCCTGCACTCCAGCCCAGCATGGCCCAGCCTTGGGGGAAGGGGACTCCGCTGGCAGCAACCCGGGGACAGATTCAGGAAGACCCCAGTCATCCCCAGTTCCTGTTTGTCCCTGATTCCAAGTGCCCTTTTGTTTGCTTTTCATTCCTTACAAAATCTCCAGCAGCCTCGCTGCATTCCAGACCAGTGCATCCTTCTCCGAGCCCAATGTCAAGCTCTGCTCCCTGCCAAGTTTTAATTGTTGGTGGCCATTGGCTGCCTTCAAGTCCTCCCTAGCTGTAGGCCAGAGCTAATTAGTTCTCTACCACACAGACCTTGGCACCGGGCGGCTTAGAACATCCTGATGTTGCTGACTGGTCCAATTGTGAGAAGTTTCGTTTTCTTACTGTTGGGGTCTAATTGATACTGAAGGCTGTGGTCTTCACTGTTAATTGGTAAGTGCTTCAGATCTGCTTTGTTTTCCTCGAGCAAAGTTGTGTCATTGGCATACTGCAGGTTGTTAAAGAGCCTTCCTCCAATCCTGATGCCGCATTCTTCTTCTCAGAGCCAGCTTCTTGGGGTCCTCGCTCAGCATAGTCCAGTTAAATGCCAGAGCCAGTTCGTCCGGCAGGGTCTCTCTTCCCAGTTTCGACTCCAGTCTTCCTCCTTCCTGGCTGTGGCCATGGTACATGGAGGTGAAGCCACCATCTCCCAGCCATCCCATGACAGGTCAACCTCTGGCGGTGGTGGAACAGAAATTGTGGAGATCCACAGTCCTTGGGTCCAAACGAAGCATCTGCATAGATCCTGGGCTCCCCACTTCCACACTCCTTTCACGCGAGTCAAATAAATCTTCCTTCTTTAGACTATAGCTAAGCAAATGTTCTGCTAACTTTGCCAAATCCTGCCCATTCCCCACTTCTGGCCGCTTCCTATTCCCATGGATGTTTGAATCTGCACCATGTAAACGTGCTTCCTTAGGTAAGCTTTAAACAGTTTATTCCTGGTTTAGTCATGGCTGATGAAGCAAAACTAGAAAAGGCCTGTGTTTTAGTCAGCTAGGGCTGCTCTAACAGAGTTACCACAGAGTGGATGGCTTTAACAAAGAAAAATTTATTCTTACACGGTCCGGTAGGTTGCGAGTCCATATTCAGGGTGTCCGCTCCAGGGAAAGACTTTCCCCTTGTCGGCTCTGGAGGAAAGTCCAGTATTGCATCAGTCTTTGTCCAGGGAGCGTCCTCACGCAAGAACCTCTGGTCTGAAGGACGCGCTGTGCTCCCAGTGCTGCTTGCTTGATGGTAGGGAGGTTCTCAAATTGTCCTTTGTTTCTTTTTCCTTTTATTCCTTGCAAGCTAAAAGCATTAAGGGTGGGGCAAGCCATACTCCAGGGAAACTCCCCCCACAGCAGGAATTCACAGCCCCACCCTAATCCTTTAACATGCAGGTTAACAAAACCACACAATGGAGGACAGTCCCAAGATACTGGGAACCATATCCCAGCCATGTGGCTGCACACATTTTTGGGGGGACACAATTCCAACCATGACAGCCTGAATCTGAAATATGGGTATACTGGAAAGTTCACAGAACAGGAAAAATTACAGGTAGATGCCCTGATAACAACTTAATCTCTCTCTTAGAAAGCAAAGGCAGCATGTGTGTTGCATAGCAACCAAATCTCTTGACTGTCAGAGTCAGCAACAGCAGCACCCAGCTCAGAGATGGTGGCCAACCTGACGGCTTTGAAAGTGTGTCACTGCCCAGAGTCCTGGCAATAGTCCAGTCTTCTGTGTCAGACTCCTGGAAAGGTTCACTACGTCTTTTCCAAATCTTCCTTTCTAGGGCAGGACTCGTGATTTTTTTCTATTGTGGTTATCATCCCAGTATACTCACATTTTACACATCTGAGTCTGTTGTAATTTCATTGTGTCAGCCCTGACGGAACTGGTTTGAATTGGTTCAAAGTCCTGGTTGGAGATGGGGGAGTCAGTGAGAGACCAAAAAACTTCCTCAAGGGCTCCAGCTTCCTCACCACTGAAGGGCATATCCAGGGAAAGAGGGAGATAACAGATGCCTTCCTCCAAGTCAGGGTCTCAGCTGAATGTCCAGTCTCTCTGCCCTGGTTACTGACTAGATGACTTGCCTTCTCCTTTTCCTCCCACTGCAAGTCTGACTTCTGAACACCATCCCTCACAAAAATGGCATCATCTTGTTCCAGCTGTTTGCCAGCAAGGCACCTAACAAGGTGACACAGGTGACGTGATTCTCTCACTCCGGAGCTGTCTGAATGAGCCTGAGTTTGGTCTGGTTTTTGTTGCACAAGGCAGGCTTAGCCGAGTGATCCTAAAGAGCAGCTTCTCTTCCAGGGTAAGCAAGGACTATCCCTTTTTGACTTGTTTGTGTAATTGGAGAGGCATCTCTGGTCTTGTAGAACACAGGACTTTCACTCCACAAGTGTCTGCTGCACTCTGTGGTCTTGGAGGGGGGGATTTCTTCAGAGTGGTTCCAGTCCTGGAGTGCCCATTCCATTTCTAGGATTGCTGTTGTTGTGAACTGCGGTCCAGCTAGCCCTGCTTGTAGTGGCCCGTGGTGATCTGCAAGGTTTTCATTGGCTGACTTTCAAAAGTGATCGACAGGCCTTTCTTCCTAGTCTAAGTCAGGAAGCTTGCTGACTTGTTAAGCGTCATGGCTGTACATAGGCCTTTGCTCACAGGTGAGGAGGTGGCTGCCTTCAGCTGTGCTGGCTGGGAATTGAATCTGGAACTCCTGCATGGAAGATGAGAACCGTACACGCCTTCACCACTGCCCCCTAGCCTGCAGTAGAAGAAGCTGTCAGATGGCATTCCAGAAGCCTTATCCAGAGGGAGGGACAAGCTCCTTGGAGACAGACACACATTGCTGTGTATTTCCAAGTCATCTCTTTGGACGCCTTTACTTCCTTACAATCTAGTTTATTTTTGTGAGGCGGTTTATGGCCAATGTATATGTGAACTGAGGAAAGGCAGTTTGATTGAATGAAAGGTTTGCAAAGCTAACCCATATTTGAAATTGTTGCTGTTAGATGCTATAAAGTCAGTTTTCAACTCGTGGTGACAAAGATCATAGTAGGATGGCACCGTAGGGCTTAATCGGCTATAAATATTTATGGGAACAGATTCCCAGGTGTTTCTGCCTCAGAACCACTGGTGGGTTCCTGCCACTGGGCTTCTGGTTCCCAGCCGAGTGCTTGACAGCTGAACCACCAGGGCTACTACGTTGGAGCGCTGCATTATTTTAACTGTAGCAAAACAACAAGTGAAGGCTCCCACTTACAAAGACACAGTTGTTGTTGTTAGGTGTCCTCAAGTCAGTCCCAAAGGCACTAATAAAGTATTATTGATTCACCTGATTAAGTCAGTGTCATCTGAGCCTGTAGCTGTGGCTTATGAATTGCATCATCTGGTGAGATCGACCAGATAGTTGAGTGTCCTGACTGGCTTTAATGCTGATGAGAAATTATGAAGTGGAGAAAGGCCCTCTGCTGAGCAACCAGGCCGGCCCTGGCTTTTCTCATGACGACCCAGCCTGCCCCCTGAGAGAGCATGACTGTGAGGTGGGCACTAGGTGCTCCCTGCCAGGTGCCGAAGGCCCCGTTCACTCCCAGTGCCTTGGCTGTATGGTGGTGCCTAGACTGCAGAAACAGCCCGAGTGTGGTGAAATTTGAGTGTGTCTCCAGCCTGTATCCCTTTCTTCCATGAAGACCTCGGAGAGGGGAGATCCCTCTCCCTCTCCCTAGGAAAATGAAAACTCACAGGTGTTGGGATTCAAAATCCTACGTTGTCACCATCATAGCTGTGTGATGGTGGTCAAGTGGCTGAAACCTGTCTAGGCCTTGGTTTTATCATCTGTAAAATGGCACTAGGAAATGCACTTGGCAGGGCTCCTGTGATGGAGTAAGTGACATGTGGCACACTGAAAAGCACTCCTTCCTTTCTTCTCCGCAGTCTCCAGACTTTGCCCCCAGTGGAGGTTCTCAAACCCCTGCAGACCAAACGAACCAAACCACAAGACATTAACATTACAGAGCTCACGAGGTGTCTAGAGATGGCTGGTTGCAAGACACTCGTTTTACAGATAGAAGAGAAAGCCCGAGTGGACGAGTGACACACTTGTAATTACAGTTAGTTAACAGCAGAGTCTCTGGGTGGCACATGCGTCACATGCTCAGCTCCTGACCATAAGGGACAAGCCACACTGTGACTGCAGGTGTATCCTTCTCCGTGGAGGTTTGAGTCCATCCAGAGGTGCCTTGGAAGAAAGGCCTGGCAGTGACAACTTTTGAAATGCCCATGGAGTGGCTCAGTGACACACGTGAGGTCACCATGAGTCACGGTGGACTGGAGAACAGCTGGCTGCTGGTTAAGTTCACAGGGAGCTCAAACGACCAGGGAGGTCTCAGTCTTGTACTCAGTGATCAGCTCAGTCACCAGCACTGCAGGGGCACAGCTGGAACGAACAACAAGGGAGGCTTGCACCTTAGAGTGCTAGAAGGGTTGCTCAAAGGCTGATGAGTTTATGTCGCTCAGGGGTGTTCCCAAAGATGAGGTTCTTTCTGTCTCTTGGCTGCCATCCAGCCTCAGCCAACTTCTTCCCTGTGAAAAGTTCAAGGTGTCACCTCCAGTCATAACTATGCCCATAGGAGGAAGAGTCCTGTAGGAATTATTAGGGCGACAGGAGGACAGAGTTGCTACTCTTGGGGAAGGAAGGGAATTCCTGTGGCTTTGGAATGTGGGGTATGATATTGAAAGGACAAGTGAATGACAAAGGGATTATTGGGCTTCTGCTTCTAGGCAGAATCCACTAGTAGAGACTGGATTTACCCTTCCATCTGAAGCAAGAAAAAAGTGAGAAAAATGTGCTGGTAGTGGCACTATCGATTTCTGGCTTGTCGGGACTCAACGGCACTCGGCTTGGCTAGAGACCCCACACTAGAAAGTAGAACAGTCCCGTAGGGTCTTCCTGGCAGTAATCTTCCCAGAAGCAGATTGCCAGGCCTTTCTTCCATGGAGCTCCTAGGTGGGTGTGAACCCAGGTTAGCAGCAGAGCATTTAGCTGTTTGTGCCATCAGGGCTTGTGGACAAAATATATGAAGCTGGTTTTTCAGACAGTGCAGTCACCAGAGGACAGTGCACGGTCAGCAGCATGTGAGGGGAGCCCTAGGCTGGTCCTGGCTTCTGTCTGGAGACAATCTCCAGGTCACAGTGTGGGGAAGGAGAACCTCCCAGACAGGAGGGAGCAGGGGTCAGTAGGAGGGAAGAAGCACAGGCTTCTCCCAGCCCCTCCCTCAGTGTGCAACATGGTCCAGGCTGGGACCCCCAGCTTGTTTCCTGGAGGCACTCTGGTCCCAGCCCTGCACTCAGCCCCCCAGCTGGTTGGTGCTGTTCTGTGCAGATAGAGGATATAATGGGTGGCTAATCAACAGCACTTGGCTTGGCTGGCAAGACACCTGAATCAGCAAAGAGAAACAACAGCAAGGTTGGGGGTGGATGGCTCATGCTTGGAGTTTTTTTTTGCTTGTTTAGGGCAGCAGAGGCTTGCAGACCCCAGTCCGTCAGCCAGGGGCAATGGGATGTATTTTATTTCTCACTGATCTTGGTAGGCTAGACATATTTAAATGGAAAAACAATAGTTCCCGGCTCTCTGGGCTGTGAACATAAAAGTGCCCTGCATTGGGAGGCCGCAGGCAGCCCAGGTCCCCTCTGTGACTGCTCCCTTGGTGTCCTCTGGACAGCTCAGGTCCCCTCTGTGACCGCTCCCTTAGTATCTTCTGGGCAGCCCAGGTCCCCTCTGTGACCGCTCCCTTGGTGTCCTCTGCAACAGCCAAATGACGTGGAGAAATGGGAAATTAGCCTTACTGGCTAAAAAAATCTCTGCTGTCATCCAGCACTGTAAGAATCACTGTTTGCAGTTACCGTCTCTGGGCTGGTAGGAGAGTTTTCTCAGCTGCATTCCTGCCTCCCCAGTCAAGTTCAGTGAATTCATCTCCCTCCAGCCCAGTCGCCTCTGAGAAAACCACAATTCCCAACTGCTGGGGTGGCCTTACAGAAATGTCGCATGCTGTCACAGACACACGCATACACACACATACACTTCTAATTCCAGAAATGGGCAGATATCTAGGACTGAGCGACCACAACCCTCCCTCAGTGGAGCAGGCAACTGGGTCAGAACTCCTCAGGGATGCAATGGTGGGCGTGAAGGCAGAGCGCTAACGAAGTAGCTCAGGGCCCTAGAACTGAGTTTCTGCTGGGCCTGCAGGAGCCTCCCCGCACCGCCTTCCTGTCTTTCCGTCGCGCCTCCTCTCCCCACCTACGGGGATGCTCCCGGCAGTGCCCGACCTAGCCCGTCCGCGGATTTTCCCAGCCTGCACCTGCACCTCGGGTAGAGGCGGCTCCGGTGGAGGGACGGGGCTGGAGTGGGGGACGGCGGGGCCTGGGATAGAGGCGGGGGCAAAGAGGCGGGTGGGGTTGGGGCGGGGGCTCGGGGAGGGCAGGCAGGAGGGTGCGGCTGGGGGCAGACCGAGGGTGGGCGGCAGACCGAGGGCTTATGAGGGGCGGGGTCAGGGGAGCGGGTGGGGCTGGGGGCGGGGGCTCAGGAGACTGGGCGGGGCCTGGATCTGAGACGGGAAGGGCAGAGTCAGGGAAGTGAGTGGGGTTGGGGGCGGGGGCTCGGGGAGGATAGGCGGGGCCTCGGGGAGGCTGGGCGGGGCCTGGGACTGAGGGGAGGGCAAGGGCAGGCAGGAGGGTGGGGCTGGGGGCGGACTGGGTGATGGGCGGGGCCTGGGATCTAGGAAGGACAGGAAGCGGGTGGGGCTGGGGGCGGGGACTCAGGGAGGTTGGGCGGGGCCTGGGACCCCGATGGGAGGCTATTTAGCAGCTCGCGGGTCCGGGGAAAAGTTGTATCGCTCGGCTGTAGTCTCTTTACCAGCCGGAGCCACCGGGATGAAGATCCTTCTGGATCCTGCGCTGGCTGCGGGGACTCAGATGGACACCGGCAGGATCGCGGCGGTTCGGGCGCCCTGCCCAGAGGTGCGTACAGGCAGAGGGAACCTGAGCCTCGGATTTGTCGTGTCGCTGGTCCCGTAGAAGCGCCCCTGCCCTGGAAGCGCAGACCTGCTAGGAGTCGTGTGGCGGATCAGGGCAATTTGGAGATTCCAGGATCTTCACTTCCACTTCCTGGAGCACCGCGAACCTGAAGGATCTGGCCTGAGGCCGTATGCTGTTTCCAGAAGGGAAGAAAGAGATCGTAGCCGAGAGAAAGTTTGTTGTCCTTGGGGCTCCGTGGGGCCTGCTTTCCTTCCCTAAGTTCAGACGTACTGTGGAACTGGAGATCCAGGAAAGGGGCCCAGTTATGTGCGTCCTCTTTCCACCAAAGCATATTGTCGCATCCTGACACCCCCCTTCCCCTCGCCCCTTAGCTTGCCACACTGGACTAGGGGAACAAAGTGGGAAGTCTGTGTTCACCCTTTACTCCAACCCTCCCCAGAACCGACCTCAGCACAGGGAACTCCGTTCAGCATGCACCTGGCGGGAAACTTCAGGGTGGCAGAAACCTGGGACTCCCTGACATCCCTGATTCAGCCTGAGGTGGTTTAGGGTTGCGACGCTGGTGTCCAGGGAAGTGTATACGAATGTGCCCGTCCAAACTCTGAAGCGTCCGAGATTAACGGACGCGTTACGGCACCACACAGCACCTGGAGCGCTCCAGGGCAGGCCACCGGGCCTTAGAACAGTTCACTTCTGTGTTACGCCCACTTGGGTGCCCTGCAGACTCGGCAGAACCAGGCCTCACCGCGAGAGGGCCATGGAAAGGTGGCCTCCAAGCTCCGGGAGCAGCTGGCTTTGTGCGTCCTACCCCGCGGGGTCTGAATACGGGTCTTGGAGGAGAAAAAGCACGAATTTTATTTTGTCCCCCCCTCCTCGCCTACACCGACGTAAGAGACCTGCAGGACGCCAGCTCTGAGCATGGGGAAAGGTGGGTTAAACTCACCTGCGCCCAGCGCACAGGGTCTCCTGCAGGGCCTCCAGCCCCGGGGTGGACTGAGTCTCAAACGCCAGATCACCCCATGGAAATATGTTTTTCTCTTCTTCCGTCCTCTTGCCCACAACCCTTTAAGGTTGTCTGGAAACGCTTTCATGGTGACACGTTGCCATTGTTAGACAGTTGTTAGACAGTTACCTTTGCCTTTCAGTCATTATGCACAGGGTGCCAGCCTACAAAACCTAAACTTCTAAACGCCGCAGGTTCGCTGACAGCCCAGGTACACTCGGATTTTTGGAAGAAAATGTTCTCTGCAGTTTTAAAATAGTGCCCTTTTAATTGCAAACACTCTCGGTCCTGAGCAGGAGTGGCTAGACAAAGAGTGCCTTGCTGTTTCCGTTTCCTGTGTGTGTCTGCCCAGAGTGACCACAGGGGAGTCTTGACATCCTCAGATTTTTTATTTTCCTTTGAAATTCTCCTGTGGATTTACTCTTTAGAGATTGGTTGCTTTGTGGGGTGTGTGTGTATATGTGTGTGTAAAAATGCTCCAAGTCACGTTCCTCTAGAGCCCAGCCGATGAAACAGCTCTCTGCTCTAACACTGGAGGGAGAAACAAAAGCAAAACTTGAGTAGGCTGGATTTATTCCGAGGTTGATTTGTTTCTGTTCCTTATGGGTGATTTAAGATATTTTTCAGGAATAATTGGAACTCTGATGATTTTTGCTGTACTTGTGGACTTCAGAAATGGAATCCCTTGTCTTAGCAGGAGAATGGGCTTAAATAAGCTATTAGAAGTAGCCAACCTTGGGGTGTCTGGAGAGTTGAACCCCTCCAAAGTGGATCCCTGGGTACACATCTTTCTCTACTGAAGATTGAAAACTAAATTGCCATAAGGTCAGGTGGGAGCTGAATCTTCTAAGATCCTGCTACCTCATGGATCCACTCCCAAACAGGACTGACACTTGGGGTTCAAAACATTTCTGTTTGGGGAAAACCATCTCTTTAAACTCCTCTGTCATACCTATTGACCATCTGTGTTCTTAGTAAAGAGCCTTGTGGTTTGCCCTTGACTGTCAACCCTCAAGACTGGCAGTGCAGCCTCACCTACTGGCCCAGAGGAAGGAAGGCCTGACAGTTTCTTTCCTTTAGGATCACTGATGGGGAAAACTGACAAAGCAATTTGACGCAGTAAAAAGTGAGGGCATCATGAATCAGAATTTGCTTTGGGATATAAACGAGCTAACAAAAAAACCAAACCCGGTGCCCTCCAGTGGATTCTGACTTACAGTGACCCAGTGGGGCAGAGTAGAACTGCCCTGTAGAGCTTCCAGGGAGCACCTGGTAGATTCGCACTGCAGACCTTTTGGTTAGCAGACATAGCGCTAAACACTATGCCACTTGGGTTTGCACTTTAGGATATGGGTTACCTTAAAACAAAACAAAAAACCCTTTTGAGCCATGATGCCCTTTTGAGCTAAGTCCAGAGCAGGGGTAAACAGCTACAGGATTGAAACCAACTGACAAAGTGCAATTTGGTGGGAGAACACACCGTGTAAATATCACTTAGGCTGGAAATGACACATGCAGACATCAGGCTGGGGGTTGTCTCTGGGGGGAGCAGGACTTGGGTGGGACCTGGCGAGGATTCCCAGAGAACCTCAGCATACCTGTGCGTCTCGTTTCGGAAGCTGCATTATGGACCAGAGTGAGACATAAAATGATACTGGCGAGGAGCGTGCTTCTTGGCTTAAGCAGGTGAGGCAAACGGGGCAGCTCCTGGGCAGAGGTGAGAGGAGAGGTGGAGGGGTCCGGGAGCTGGGGGAGTGGACATGGGGAATACAAGAGGGAAAGGTGGAGGGCGCTGTCACAGGCTGGGGAGAGCAGCGAGAGCTGCACAGCAGTGTGTGTGCCAGGTTTTGTATGACACATGGACTTGCATTCTAAACTTTCACTGAAACACAATACAGTATTAAAAATAAAAAATCCTGTGAGGTCTAAAGGAGAAAGGATGCTCCCCCATCCCCAGCAAATCAGGGGAAGACTGGATTGTGAGCAGGTGGCCCTGGCGGAGTCGGAGACAGACGCTGGCGTTCTGCTCCACCCGCAGCCTCGCTTCCAGACGCTGCGTACCTCCTGACGCCACTCTGGGCTCTCGGTCCAGCCACAGGGACCTCCTGCTGGTCCCCGGAACCACCAGGCTCGCTCTGGGTCAGGACGTCTGGTTGTCCTTCCCCATCCTGCCCGTCAGCCTTCTCATGGTGGCTTCTCAGGGGCCGTACGCTCAGGTGGCAGGTCTGTCGCAGCTCCCCGCAGACCCTGAGGGGACTTGGCCATCCTCTGTCCCACCGTATTCAGACTCTTTTCTTCACAGCGTTCCCTGAAAGGATCTTATTTACACGATTAATGTATTTACCATTTTGTGACCCCGCCTGAAGGCTGGCTTCTGAGTTCCTCCACTTTTTAACCTCAGGGACAGGACCAGTGCTTCGCAGGCGCTGGCAACTTGGCGTTCACTCCTGCAGCTTTTGAACTTGATGCTTAGCTAATGCGCTGTGGTAACTTGTGATGGAAACTGACAAGATGGAATTTCATAAATCCTGCCAGACTTGGTGGTTGTCCAAGGCAGAACCGTCCTGCTTGCACGACTGACAATGTTTCACGAATAATCACCCGGCACCAGTCTGCAGGTGTCGAGAGGACAGAGTTTCAGTTGTGGCCTGGACTGAGTGTGGGTGCCGCTGTCTGGTAGAGAAGGCAGGATCCACAGGAAGCTTGCTCTGGAGTAGGGGTTTCCTCGTTAGGGATTTCCCCTGTGGGATTTGAGTAGAGGGAATCCAAGAAAGGAGAAGGAGTGCCAGGATTCTCTCCCTCTCTGAAGTCCATCTCGGCACTCTCTTCCTTCTCTATAAAATCTGAAATTACTTTTAAGCCTGAATTTTCCAGAGGCCTAGAGGAAACCTGCAGTCTCTGAATTCCCTCGAGGATTTGAATGGCAGAGCTCAGCTCGGTTCACCTGCAGATAGGTTTTCCCTGCCTGGAAAACAACTGTGACATTGACAGTCCCAGTCAGTTGTTAATTCTGTGAGGTCCACCTGGTCAGGGTACAACCTGAACAGGGACACAGCTGGAGACTTCCAGGGGGTCTCTGGGGACTCAGACAAGGCTTCTGAATGCAGCCTCGACTACAGAGGTCCCTCCCTGCTCTCTCCCTTTGCCGTAGACCTGCTGTTGCTTTGCAGTGTTTTGAAGGCTGGTTGGCCAGGTTTCCCCTCTTGTTTTTGACTGTTCCTGTTAGATGCCATGGAGTCAGTTTTTGACTCCCAGCTGCCCCATGGGACAGAGTACATTTGCCCCGTATGGTTTTCTAGGATGTAAGCTTTATAGGAACAGGTTGCCAGGTCTTTTTCCTACAGAGCCACTGGGTGGATTTGAACTGCCACCCTCTCAGTTAGCAGCCGAGAGCTTAACCATCACACCATCAGGGCCCGTTCTCAGCCTTGCCAAGCCAGTCAGTTGCATGCTGGAATAGAAATGGAGGAGTGAAGGAGAACTCTTAGGGCTGGATGAGAAGTGAGACTAGACGGGCCATCCTGAATTACCCCACAGAGCGGGCTCACTAACTCAGGCTCCAAGATCTCACATTGCTGGAGAAAAGTCACCGTTACTGCACTCACTGCTGCGGGGCTGGGTGGTGTAGGGGGAATCCCCAAGACCCCACACCAACATTTCAGCCCCTGGTTCTTGAGTAGCTTCAGGAAAGCCCCTAGTAGGCTTTGCTGACCACAAGAACCAGGCCAAGTACTGTAGGATTTATTTGCCATTTGTATGTAAATTTCACTTAAACAATGGGTATTGAATCAAAAATGTCATGGCCATTACAGAGCAGGCAAGGGCACTGTGGTGTTTGAGCTGAAACACAGAAGGCAGTGTGCATGCGCCCACATATGCATGTGAAAAAATGTGTCTCTAGCCTTCTCTAAGAAACTGCATCTCAGACCTGGAGTTCGATCTGTGCTCCTGGTGGCTAAGTTGGTTAAAAATATGGCAGTTGCCCACTGCTGGGAGGTGGGGAGGAAATCAGAGCAGAGAGGAACTCTCTAAGCCTGGCCTCCTTCACAGGTCTCGGGATGCGGTGCCTGTGTGTGTCTCCCCACGGGCTCCCCAGGTAACTACGAAAAGTTTCCTACATGCAGCTGAAAAGATATTTTTGGATTTCGTTATAGCTAGTCACAGCATAGAGAAACACAGCGTTCCTTTTAAGTAATCTAAAGAAGCCCAGCAGACGGGAGGAAATCAAAGGATTGAGATTTAGCTACATGGCCATCAGTTGCTTACATGACACATGCCGGGGTGGAGATGTCGCTGGTGGCTATGGGCTCTTTCTAAATTGACATCACTCTTTTTAAATTGACATCGCTCTTTAGACATACTGCCAGGAGCTCTTACCTGCTTCAGGCGTACACTCTGGTTTTGGGGCTAGAGGGAGTGGTGGGCTGTTATTTATTTATTAAATGGTGAGACCAGGGTTTCATTTAAAGCACTAAGAGCTATGTGCTGCTAACCAATAGGTCAGCAGTACAAATCCACCAGGCGCTCCTTGCACAACCTATGGGGCAGTTCTCCTCTGTCCTGTAGGGTCGTTGTGAATTGGCCTCAATTTTTAGATGGCAATGGGTTTGGTTTTGGTCCTGGAGCCCTGTTGTTGCAGTGGCTAAGAACTACGCCTCCTCACCAAAAGGCCAGTGGTTCAAATCTACCAGCTGTTCCTTGGAAACTGTACAGGGCAGGTCCACCCTGTGTTACAGAGTCGCTGTGAGTTGGAATTGACTTGACAGCAACAGGTTGGGTTTGGGTTTTGGTATGTCCCGGTGTGTTTCAGTCTCCCCTTCCTCGCCCCCCTCAAAGTTACCAGGTTCTGGATTGCTAATGGCCTCAGTATCGGTGCTGCCGGTACTGAAAGATTGCCTGAACTGGGAGCCTCTTGGCCTTCCTAGAAAAGCTGTCCAGGCAGGCGGGGCTTCAGGAGTCCCCCTGCCTCTGTCCTGGCTGCCTGCAGCGCCTGTGTCTCCCCTCTGTGAGCTGCCGTCCTGATGGCCGGTGGGTGCTGAATTCCAAAGCTGCTTAAAACCTTCTTTTTAACTTCTTCTTGTTAACACATTCAATTTTTTCTCTCCTGATTGGTGAACAGCCTCTTCTCCCCAAACCAAGAAGAACCACATCCAGTGCTGTGGCCTGATTCTGGCTCATATGAGCCCACTGTGGCCGAGCAGAGCTCTCCCACGGTGCCTTCTTAGCTGTCGTCCGCAGGAGCCAGTCACCGGCCTTCCTTTGCAGTGCTGCTGGGCGGTCCGAACCATCCCTTAGGGTCAGCGGTTGTTGCTAGGGGCCGTCCCGTGGGTTCCCACTCACAGCAGCCCACACCCAGCAGAAAGAAGCGGTGTCCACTCCTCCCTGTGTCGCCCTCTGCGTGGCTGCGGCTTCAAGCCTGTTGCTACGGCCACTGCATCCACTTGTCTCATTGAGGGGCCTTCCTTTTTCCCAGAATTGACTCCATGGCAGTGGGATGTTTCAGTGTTAGTTGTACTTAAAGCCCAGCATGCAGTGGGCGGCCCTGCTCTCATTCTAGCTAACCCCCGATGCACCCACAGTGTTTCTGGGGGTCCTGAGGCTGCTCTTGGAGGCCTTGACCTGACCAGAGGCCCTGCTGTTGCAGGGGTGAGCCCTGGCACTGCAGTAGCGCCGGAGGATCGCAGGAGCTGGAGCGATCCCAGGCGCGCCTTCTCCTGGCCTTTCGCGGTGGCCAGGATGCCTGATATGCCTGATAGCTCACTTCTTGGGGAGTTGGGTTCTGTGAACACGGTGTCGGATGCCACCTGCCTTAGCATTGACTCAAGCACTGTGCCTGACTTTGACCCGAGGACTGAGCATGACCACGGTCTCCTGGCCCCTGGATGGTGCTCTGTCCAGGCAGCCCCAGACCCTCCCTGTCCCCTCAGCCCACAGGAATGGCCTGTCCTAGGTCCAGACGTGGCTGCAGATCCATGCCTCCGACACATGCACCCATCTCACCAACTCCAGCCGAGCTCACTGAATCAGAACCCGATCTACTTCCACTGACCAGCCAGGAAAGTGATGCCCAGGCAGGACCCTGGGCTTGTGTGGGCACTTGTGAAAGGAACGGAGTGCAAAGCTCCTGCCTGCCACCCACCACCTGCTGCTCTCCCAGAGGAATGGAGAGGTAGATAAGACGACTTCTCCCCAGTCACAGACTCTCACCTGCTACCTTGCCACCTCTTTAAAACCAAAACACACAGCGGATACGTTTTCCCATCAGCGTGTAAAGCACGTGTAAAGACAACGGCAGTGACCATCAGCAACTGAGACCAATCAAGGGGACAAAGACGACGTAGCATGCAGACCACCCTCAGTGTGGCCACTGCCTGGACACGCACTGCAGGGGTGCACTTGGAGCAGGTGGCTGTGAGGTCCTCCATGCCCCATCCCCGTGCCCCAGGCTGCCTGCAAGGACTAACAGTGAAATATTGAGTCCCTTTGTTTTTACGGAATGATGATGCTTTTCCTCTGAATAGTAATGTGTCCCTTTAGGTCTGCCACAGAGCCTCTGAGACGGCCCCATTACTGGGATAGACACCCGAGGAGACTTTTATCTTTCCTGCCTTTTATATACAAACGACCCAATTAGAGTCAGGGTGGCAAAAATTACCTGAGTTCACATTTGTCCCCTGGAGGCTCTCTGTAACAATTATTTTGAATTTACGGTTACGCTATTATACTATTACTGTGTTTCGCAGTGCAGAGTGGGCGGCTGAAGTAGGAAGCAGTAGAAATGATTTAGGATGCAAGGGAAAGACAGACTTTCTTCTGTGCAAAGTTTGGGTGGTGCTGGCTGTGGAGCTTGACCCACATTGTGCAGATTTAACTCCTGGGGACTGGCCCTGCACTAAGGTTGACATTCAGGAGTTCAGAGTACTGAGCCAGGTGAGCTGTGGACGGCTGGCCGGCACCCTCTCTTCCTTGGCCTGAGGGTCCTTAGGGTTCATGGGCTGGACCTCACCCAGAAGCAGAAAAGAAGTCCTTGACAGTAACTTTGTAGCACTAGGTCGGATCAGTGGTCACCCTTGTTGCAAAGCCTTCTACAGAGCCTTCTGGGCTTGACTGTCTTTCCCTTTTCTGAGCAGGCACTTCCTGTTGTTCTTGTTACGTGCCACTGGTTTGGTGCCAACTCCCAGGGACCTGGGGTGACACGGAATGAAACACTGCCCCGTCCTGCCCACTCCTCACAGCTGTTGGTACGGGTGAGCCTGCTGCCGCAGCCGCCGCGTCTGTCCGTCTTGTTGAGGGTCTTCCCCTTTTCGCTGACCCTCTTCCCTACCGAGCATGATGTCGCCCTCCAGGGACCAGCCTCTCCTGATCACATGTCCAAAGCAGGTGAGACAACTCTTGCCATCTTTCTATGAGCGTGCTGGCTATAGTTCTTCCAGGACAGGTTTGTTCCTTCTTCTGGCAGTCTAGTAGATTCGGTATTCTGTGCCAACACCATAATTCAAGTACATCAACTCTTCTTTGGTCTTCTTTCTTCATTGCCTGGCTCCTGTGCAAACCAGGCATTTGAAAATACCGTGGCGTAGGTCACGTGCACCTTAGTCTTCAGGATGACATCGTCGTTTAGTGATAAGGAGTCTGTCGTAGCAGATTTGCCTGTTGCGATGCATCATTTAGTCTCTGGACGTCTACTTCCCCGGGCATTGATGAGGAATCCAGGTAAAGTGAAATCCTTGACACTTCCAGTATTTTCTGATCATGATGTGCTCGCTGGCCTAGTTGTGAGGACTTCTGTGCTGATGTTGAGGCGCGATCCATACTGAAGGCTGTGGTCTTTGACTTTCATCACAAAGTGTTTCAAGTTCTCTTCACATTCAGCAGGCAAGGTGTGTCCTCTGCAGATTGCGGTTGTTAGTGAATCTTCCTCCAGTCCTGATGCTGTGTTCTTCAGGTAGTGTAGGTTTTTGGATTATTTGCTCAGTGCACAGACTGAGTCGTAATGGTGAGACGGTACAGGCCTGACGCACACCCTTTTTGACTTTAAGCTGTGCTGTGTTCCCTGGTCTTGTTTGATCTGCTGTCCCTTGGTCTATTTACACAATGAAGTGTCCTGAACCCATTTTTCAGTGTTATCCATAATTTATTATCATCCACGCACCTGAATACCTTTGTGTAGTCAGTAAAACTCAGGTGAACGTTTTTCTTGTGTTGGCCGCTTTCAGCCAAGATGCATCCGACGTCAGCAGTGGGACCCCTCCTAGGGGCTGCCTCAGGGATCGGGCTCGGGTTGGTCTGGACGTGGTTGTCCTCTGCCTTCAGACCACTGTGGTCCGCTGTTGCCTTCAGCTTGGGTCTGGCCCTTCCACCACAGATTGTCTTAGGGTCTGTTCTCTGCTGTTCTCTAGGCCGTAGCCTGGTTTAAGTGTATGCTGCTGGGCACAGAGTTGTCACTGGTCCCCTTGGAGTCACCTCTTTCCCGTGGTGACCTTCTGTGTAACAGCGTAGAACTGTTCTCCGTGGGTTTTCAAGGCTGCGGTACTCCACCAGCCGATTGGCAGGCCTTGCTCCCAGGGTGGACACTTGAACCACCAGCTTTGGGTTACTAGCTGGGCGGGTTACTAGCTGGGCGCTTAACCATTTTCACTGCCTGGAGACTCCTTGCTGTCATACTGGAGATGCCCACATGAAATTTTCTGGCCCAACAATGCCCTCGGAAACTGGGCACACAGTGGCGCCGACGTAGCTCTCTGCCTTGCAAATTTACTTTGTGTGGCTTCTATAAGTGATCAGAACCCTGGTGGTGCAGTGGTTAGGGGCTTGGCCGCTCACCAGAAGGTCAGAGGTTCAAGACTACCAGCCACTCCTTGGAAACCCTGTGGGGCAGTTCTACTCAGTCCTTTAGGGTACGTGGTGCTCAGCGGCCGTTGCTGGATGTGCCAGTACCTGCTTTCCAGGCTGAAGCGCAGCCTCTGCGTAGCTCAGCCATCCGCCGTGTGCAGGGCCCGCAGTGTGCTGGGTGCTTGGCTGTTGCTCTCCTGGGTCTTTGTTTAAGGCGGTCCGCTGCCCTGAGCTTGGCTTGAAATGCATTAGTCATCAAATTGAGTTCCAGACAGGACTGCAGGAGCACTAGCCCGCTACTCCAGAGTTGGAGCGGGCCCCAGGGGCATGGTGTAATTATTCATTTGCTAAATCACCCAGACATACGATGGCTTAATTATAGTATTTTGCTGTGAAATAGAATTGTAGTGATTTCCACATCGGAGTATCTCCTTAATGAGATTGGTTCACTGTTATTGGCAGTCTCATGATACGCCTTTTTGCTTTGAATCATTTTTCCAAATTGCAACTGTCACTTGTGGAGAAGGACAGAGGAAATCCCCCGGTGAGGTGAAATGTTAGCGCTTCTGAAATCCTCGGGGCTCATTTCTTTGTGGGTGACTGGACTTGACGGTGTACAGTCACCTCTTGGAAGTGTCCGAGACTCCATGTCTCCAGCCTCAGGACCCAGGTGTTAGGATTCTCTCACTGAGAGCCAGACACCTGAGTCACTGCGTCCAAGTGTCCAGCTTCTGCAGCCAGCTCTGCTGCTGACGGACGGCGTGACCTTGGACAAGACAGTTGCCGTTTCTGAGCCCTGTTTTACTCATGGGTAACATAGTTAGGATCCTCTCTTGACTTGGCAAGTATTTCTGGGGTACTCTGTGCTCTGTTCTAGGCACTGGGGAGACACAGCACCTGGAACCGCCCAGGCCTCCTAAATTCAGGAGCTCAGAATCTGGTAGCAAGTAAATGCAGTCAGCTCAGCACTGAATAAATAGATGACACGGACCAAGTTAGGCATCATTCACAACCAAAAAAAAAAGACCCAAGGTCGTTGAGGTGATTCTGACTCATAAGCAACCCCGTAGGGCAAAGTAGAACTTCCCCACAGAGTTTCCAAGGAGGGCCTGGTGGGTTCGAGCTGTCAACCTTTCAGTTTGCTGCCCTAGCACTTAACTGCCATGCCATCAGGATTTCCATGACATACCCAGAACTGGTAAATCCACAGACAGAAATTAAAATGTGAATTGGCACTCAGAAATCCTTGGGAGGGACTCTGCAAGAGCTGGCAGGGGTGGGGAGCAGAGGAGGTTGGCTAAGTGCAGCCTCTCTGAAGATGCTGACGTATTAGCAGAAATTTAAATAGCTTTAGAAACGTTGGAAGAGCGTTCGAGGCAGAGGGAATGTATGTTTATACACATACACGACATGTGCGTATGCATATACATGTGTCTGTTCGTATATACGTGTGTCTGTTCATATATACATATGCCTGTTCATAGATACAGACACATATGTGCACGTACAGACATGTGCACGTTTCTCCTGCTCGTTGCAGCTGGAGTCTAGCTGAACCTGAGAACTCATGGTTGAAGGCAGCAGCGTTGATCCAGGTTTTGTGGGGCTGTGAGTCTCCCCTTTTCCACAAGGTAGAAGCCTCAGGAGTCCCTTCCTGCAGCATCTTAGAATCTATGGTCCCAGTAGAGACCGAGCAAATCCTTCCAGGAAAGGGAAGAAGGGATGGAGCAGGTGACCAGCAGCGGGAGGGGAGAGTGTCAGGAAACGTACTCCACATTATTCTAGCGGCCTTACTGGGTGATTAGTCAGCATTATTAGCCATTTAAGGAGCCTCGGTGGTGCAGTGGTTAAGCATTTGGCTGCTAACCAAAAGATGGGTGGTTTGAATCTACTAGCTGCTCCTGGGAAACCCTATGGGGCAGTTCTGTGCTGCTCTGTTGGGTCGCTAGGAGCTGGAATCAGGTCTGTGGGAACAGGTGTTTGGTTTTGCCAGTGGCACTGATGTTAAACACTGAGCTGCTAACCCAGAGGTTGGCAGTCGGAATTCACCAGTGACTCCTCAGGAGCCCTGTCTCTCTGCTCCTGTAAAGATCAGAACCTTGAATACGCTGTTGGATGGTTCTCTGTCATGTGGGTTCACTATGAGTTGAACATCTACTCAACAGCACCTAACCACACTGGGGATTTCAAATGTTCATTTGCTGACACCAAGAACAACCTGACTGTGGACCCAAGTGGGGACGCCTCTTTATTGTCATCCCCCCGTTTTAGCAGGTGTTCTGTTGTCAGTTGTGCAGGCCTGGGTGAGGTGCAGGACAGTCTTCCACAGATTATTTCCAGAAATCTGCTGACTGTGTAAGCATAAGCAAATCAAATTTCTGATAAATGGGTTTATTAAAAACTTCCCCAAAAAAGCAAGTTTAATTGTGTTAACTTAAAAAGGGCCAATTTAAGGAAATTGATCTAATGCATTTTCACTGATTTATTCCTGCGCTGTAAATTAAGAGCATAAAGAGACTAGGCTGATAGTCCCTTGACAGACTAATAAATGAGAATCAGGCTTTTAAAATGGAAAATGGATATAATTAGAAAGCTATTAACTTCTTCTCCCATTCTAGCGTGGTGGAGTGAGCAAGCCACAAGAGACATGTCCTTCAAAATAATTAAATTTCCAAATTAACATTTTGGTTTTGGAGCTATCTGATGTAATTTCTTAAGTTACACTCTGTGTATGTGAATGGTGGAGACCTGATTCCCACTTCCTTGCCTGCACTCGGGACCTCCACAGGCGTGCAGCCACGGCTTGCCGTGTGTTCCACCCAGAGCTGCCTGCTGGGCACCGATTCTTCGTTGTTTTTTTTCTAAAACAAACCAAACCCAGTGCTGCCAGGTCGATTCTGACTCACAGCAGCCCTTTAGGGAAGAGTACAGCTGCCCCATAGGGTTTCCAAGGAGCAGCTGATGGATTCAAACTGCTCAACTCTTGGTTGGCAGCCATAGCTTCCAGCCACTTCACCACCAGGGGCCCTTCAGAGTGACAGAAAGTAGATCAGCATTGTCTGGGGCTGGGGACAGGAATGCGTGGGAGATGGGGAGTAATTTACTAAGGAGCATGAGGAAGTTTGGGGGTGACATGTTAGGTAACTTGAATGTGCTGATTGTCTCACAACTGTGTGTTGGTAGTGTTGTGTGCTGTTCAGGTGATTCTCATTCATAGTGACCCCATGTGACAGAGAAGAAGTGCCCTATAGGGCTTCCATCACTGTTGTCTTGATGGAAGCAGGTGGCCACGTCTTTCTCCCATGTCACCACTGGTGGGTTCAAGTCTCCACCCCTCTTAGCAGCCAAGTGTTTAACCACTGTACCTCCAGGGCTCCTTCACAAGGGTAGACTTATATACCAACACACCCAATTTATAGTTTAGTGTATGATGGACTACGCTTAATTGTCACACCTCAGTAAAGCTATTAAAAGTTTATAAGCCAAACTGTATGTCACAAAGTTGTTGATTAAGCAGAGTGGAACGTACGTGTGGAAGCTGTTGATACAGGTCTTCTGAGAACGCAAACTCTGCATTAGGTGTTGTCGTTGGCCAGTGCCACCGAGTCAGCTCTAACTCACAGTGACCCTGAGAGAGCAGAAAGAAACCCTGCCTGGTCCTGGGCCGTCCTGATGGTCAGCAAGCTGGAGCCCATGGTTGCAGCCACTGGCTCAGTTCATCTCCTTGAGGGTCTTTGCTGAGGCCCATCACCCACAAAAGCCTCTGTAAGCAAAGTCTCACAGCTATGTGATGGCGAGCGGACACATCCCACCCTTGACATATTTTTTGGCCTTGATCTCCCTGATGATATTTTGCAACCTAATTAAACCTTCCTCAAAAATACCCCCTTATCTCCCGGCACAAGGATCAAGGAAGATGCCTTCTAAGAAGGGTTTTACAACCCCCTCGGCTTAATGAATTCCGACACAGCACACCCTGCCCAGGAATAGTGAGGCCGGCCCAGCTCCACTGGCTTCCCCCAACTGCACTTCCCCCTCCACATCTGAAATACAAGATTGCAGGAAGGCCCTGGGAAGCTTCCCAGGGACGACACCCCACACAGCCCTTAGATATAGACATTCCACTCCCTACATCAGGAAGACAGATAGGCTCCCTAGTTTATTATATTTGGTATGGCAAATAGACAAATACTAAAGAAATACCCTTCTTAGAACAACGTAAGAGAGGCTTAGAGTGGGGGATGGTGGGCGCTTACTGTCCCCACAGGAAGAAATAAAAAACAGCAAAGAAGGAACAAATAGAGACAGCCAGATTATAACTTTTAAGATGAGTCTATCCCCTCTTCCTGCACCTTTGACCTCGAGGCATAGATAGAGCTGATTGAGCTCAAGGTATAGCTTTATTTTCGCTGTTGATTATAATCACAATATACTTGTCTTGGGCCCTAATGATTAACATGAAAAAAGACCACAATGTATCAGTTCTTTGCTAGACAACAGAGAAGACCCTAATGATTAACATGAAAAGAGACCATGAGGTATCAATTCCTTACTAGCCAACAGCTCACATGGCCAAAGGGCAGGGTGAAATCATGTCACTGATTGTATAAAAAATGAAGAAAAACAGGTCCTAACAGGCTGCAGACCTCCAGATTCATGGTTGTCTCAGTCTCATCATTTCTTTTCTTTGCTGACGCCACCCATCCCTTCGTGATCCCAGACCCTGCCAAAGCTGGCCACTGGCAGGTCTTCCTCTTTTTCATGAGCCCTCTACTTCACCAAGCGTGATGTCCTTTTCCAGGGACTGGTCCCTCCTGACAATATGTCTAAAGCACATAGAGTCTTGACATCCTGACTTCTAAGGAGGCTTCTGACTATACTTCTTCCAAGACAGATGTATTTGTTCTTTTGGCAATCCCTGGTACAATCAGTATTCTGGGTGGGCACCATAATGCAAAGGCATGAGTTCTTCTTTGGTCTTCTTTATTCACTGTCCAACTTTCACCTACGTATCAAGCCTTTGAAAATACTACGGCTTGAGTCAGTGTCGCTTTAGTCCTCAAGGTAACACCTTTGCTTTTCAACACTATAAAGAGGTCATTTGCAGCAAATTTGCCCAGTGCACTGTGTCGTTTGTTTTCTTGGCTGCTGCTTCCGTGGGCATTGATTGTGGATCCAAGGAAATGGAATTCCTTGGCAACTTGAGTCCTTTACCTGTTTATCATGACGTTGCTTACTGTTCCAGTTGTGAAGATTTTTTTTTTTTTTAATGTTGAGCTGTAATCCATACTCAAGGCTGTGGTCTTCAATCTTCATCAGTAAGTATTTCAAGTGCTCTTCACTTTCAGCAAGCAAGGTTGTGTCATCTGAGTAACAAGGTTGTCAGTGAGTCCAATCCTGATGCTGCATTCTTTGTATAGTCCAACTTCTTGGATTATTTGCTGTCTGTATAGGTTGAATAAGCATGGTGAAAGGATACAACCCTGACACGTAACTTTCGTGACTTTACTCAGTTATCAGTTTGTTCTGTCTGAACGGCTGCCTCTTGATCCCTGTACAGATTTCTCATGAGCACAATGAAGTATTCTGCAATTGCTACTCTCGACAATATTATCCATAATTTGTTGTGATCCGGACATTCACATGCTTTTGCACAGTCAGTAAAACACAGGTAAATGTCTTTTCTGTTTTCAGTCCCGATCCAGTTGACATCAGTGATGATGTCCCTTGTCCTACATCCTGTTCTCGTTCTGGCCTGAGTGTCTGGAAGTTTCCTGTCGTGCTGCTACAGTCGCTTTTGCATGATCCTCAGCAGATTTTACTTGTATGTGATATTTATTTGGGGTTGTGTTGGTAGGAAGTTCCGTGTTTATAGCCATGTCTTAACTGAAAGAACAAAGAACCTTATCTTTAAAGGGTTTTTTTTTTTTTTTTTTCAGGATTTCAAAGCTTCTTAATTTTGGGGGGGTACAAGTGCTAATTATGGAAAATCACACTTCAAATGAATGTGTGCTGTGGCCTCTGTCTTCACTCAAGATTGTAAATCATGTTGATCATAAGGAGTTGAATTTGTTCACTAGTCCTGTGATAATTAAACACTCGCCTTCTCTCGAACAGAGTATCTCAGTTACTGTAGCGAAGACTGATCATGTTCTCATCAGCTACGGACGTTACTGTTGTTTATGTAGCTTTGGTAGCTAGGTCAGTGTTCAGGGCTGTCATCTAGCTGGCCCCAACTGGGTGTCATCCCGTGTGACAGAGTGGCCATGCTCCCTAGGTTTGTCTGGCTGTAATCATAGAAGCAGGTCAACAGTCCTCTCTTCCGTGAAGCTGCTGGGTGAGTTTGACCCACTGACCTTGTAAGCAGACAGTCACAAACAGCTTGTGCCACCCTAGCTCATAGATAGATAGATAGATACAGACATAGATAGCTAGTGTCTAGTAGAATGCACGTTCCAGTGACATTGTGTACCATAGAAGGAAACAACAGCTGGTCCTGTATCATCCTCACACCTGCCAACACATTCGAGCCACATTGTGGCTATTCTGCTCATCCATCTACCAAGGCCCTCCCTGACCCGCCCTGGCCCCTGTTTCACCAGACACGAAATCTTCCTCCAGCAACTGAGCCCTCCTCATAATGTGTCCGGAGCCAGTGACAATGTCTTGTGGTGACCCATACAGTTTTTGTTGGCCAATTCAGTGAAGTGCATCACTAGGCCTTTCTTCCTAGTCTGTCTTAGTCTAGAAGCTCCACAAACCCTGTCCCCATGGATGACCCTGCTGGTATTTGAAATTCTAGTGAAACAGTTTCCAGCACCACAGAAACATGCATGCCACCATAGTATGACAAATCATCAGAAGGGGTGTGGATATAGAATCTGTGGCAGGGGTGGAGGAAGGAACAAATTAATTAATATAACACTGTCTGGTTCAAGACTAAAGAAGAAAACCACGCAGCCTGGATATGTGAGGTCCAACAGTTAAGTCTGCGAACTTAGTTGTTTACATATCTCACTGCTGAATATCACTATGGTCACCTTCCAAGTCCTCCCCCTGGGGAGCTATGCACCAGCACCAAAGCCTAGTCCACCCTTCACAGCAATTTTGGAACTCTTTCCAGAATGGCCAGTATACATGGTGGTAAGTTTGCAAACTTAAATGTGTGGTTGTGTGTGAGGGAGTTTTTAGCCAGTAGACAAGTAACTGTATTGGAACACCCTCCCGACTCACCTGATCTGGCCCCCAGTGACTTTTTCCTTTACCTGAAGATAAGGGGAATATTGAAAGGAAGACAATTTGATGACATTCAGGACATCAAGGGATACCTGATGGCAGCTCTGATGGCCATTCCAGAAAAAGAGTTCCAAAATTGCTTCAAAGAGTGGACCAGGTGCTGACGTTGGTGCACAGCTTCCCAGAGGGAGGACTTTGAAGGTGACTGTTGTGATATTCAGCAGCAAGGTATGTAGCATTTTTCCTAGGATGAGTTTGTGAATTCAACTGCTAGATGGCACACATATGAAAAAGCAGGGAAGTGTTTCTGTAAGCAACGTGAACAGAGTCAGGGGCCAGGGATGCTTGAGGGGAGACACCGTGAACGTCAGTGAGTGTATTGAGTTCTTGCACATGGCTTTTCCGTGGGTCCAGAGGATGGCAAACTCCTCCGAGGACATCCTGTCTCCACAAGTGTTTTTGGACCCGCTGTTTCCCTTCTTGGCACAAAGCTCAAACTGGCCGTCAGTCAGAAAGTTCTGTATCCATGTGGCCAAAACTTCCAGACATAATTAGTGCATCCTTCCACAGTAACAAAGGTGTCACAACAAAGTCGAGAACAAATCAAGCTGCCATCAAACATCTCCCTCTCCCGTGTTCTGCTGTAACTTTCATCTCGAGATCGGAGGCAGATTTGAAAAGAAGAATTCACACTTTGGCTGCCAGACATCAGATACATCTAATTAGCTGTCTAAAAGGTATCCAGCGATATTGTGAGGAGACTGCTGCAGTTGTGCTAACTAAACACAGACAGCAGCCACTGGAGGGGCTGTCGGGAGACAGGAAAGACGTAGCTGGCATCACCTCTTCATGCTCCCAAGCACAGCATTGACAAATGTGTCATAGGAAATGGTCCTATTTCCCAGCTCTGCAGTAGGGGTGAGAGTGGGAACACAATTTCTCAGGCCACAGGGGCCCACCAGCCATCAGCCAAGTGGCCACTTTATTTCAAGAGGGTTTTATTCTTCCTCCGCGATTAATTTCTCACCCTTTCTGGTAGCTTCTAGGCATGCTGTGTGTGAACTTAGTGTAACCGTCCCTCCAAGAGCCACCTTCAGAGGGCTTCTAGTAACGGAGCTGTACCCCAGGTAGAGAGCTGCCCCTCTACTGCCAGCTCAAGGAGCTCTGCGTTAAGTACTGCGTGTGTGGGGACCAAAGGAGTCCAGAGACAGCTGTCAGCCTCAGGTTATCCCTAAAGAAATCTGAATTAGGGGCATATGGACTGTAGTTGAAACCTACGTCCTTGTTACGGACAGAAGGTTAGAGGGGATGCAAGGATTCTTCCCTCCTTAGACTCTGGAGTGACACTTGCTTTGAGTCTTCTTACTGTATAGCTTTGGATTTCATGAGTGAGTCCAGCATACTTCCAGTACATTCCGTGTTTGGCTTACATTCATCCTTGCAGGTTCTGTTCTTCCCAAGGTCACACTCTTCTCTGACCAGCGTTAGGACTCCACTCAGCCCTCCAAACAGTGTTAACACAGAGAAGCAAAGCCTGTTATCTCCACTTTAAAAAGAAGCAAGTTAAAATCTACAACACCCACTAAATTGTGCTTCAACTCTACCAAACATTGCCTTTGCTAATGAATCTTAAATGAAACTGAAAAAAACTAAGTTTCCCAAAGCCACATTCATTTTCTCTCAATAAGAAATATAAGTAAGATTTAGGGAAAAAAAGTCATGTGTTTTACCGAGAAGGAAAACTCAGATGAAGGAGTTCTGTCCCTTAGCTGAGGAATCCTGCCAAGTCCTCTCCGAAGGCGTGCGAGAAGCTTAGGGTTGTGGAGAGAACGTTAAGAACACAGCAGTGCTCCGCTGTGCTCTCTGCTTGGATTATTCTCCTCTTGATTGAGTTTTAAAATTAGGCTATGATTGCTTTTGAGTTTGAAATGTTTTACAATGCACTCAACAACCTCTAAGTGCAAGTGAAAGAACTGGTATTCCAAAAGGGATAGGAAGCTCAGCTGGCCTTAAAACGCAGACGGGGTGGAGTATTCAAGTCGATACGGCGTCTGTGAGTTATCATGTGCGTGGGTCAGTGAGGGCTTGCTTCTTGTGGAGCTGGCATGAAGTCAGAGCTAGAGGACTGGTCCCTGCATGTGACTGTCGGTGGCCGGTGTCCCGCGTCCAGTCATCCTCTGCTAAAGTACTCGTTACTCTTCACGGATGGTGAGTCCTCTTTACCAGCACCTCACGTTCTGTGTGCGGAGCAAGATCAGCCTTCGTGATGTTCCGTGCGGGTGATTTCCCATCAGTTTTCTTAAGTGTCAACAAGAAAGCTAGAACGAGGTTTCGGACGGCCTTCCCACGGAGTCGTGTGTGTGAGAAAGTCAAGCTTTAAATTACAGACGTTTCTAGAAGACGGCTCTTACAACCAGTATTTCACCTTCTGTAGTAAGCTCTTTTGTTAGTGTTTTGAAAAGTCGTTCCTTTTATTCTTTCAGACTGTACATTGTGTCTTATTTCTTTAGCCCTTTTGTCACCTGTTTTCCCTTCCCATTCATGCACTTGAGCGCATGGTGATGTACCCACAAGGACTGTGGAGGAGATGACAGATTTATGCCGCCCGCTGACGCCACCTTGAAAACCAACCCTGCATTTTGCACAGCCTGTCCTGCCCAGATGTGTTCAGCAGCAACATGGAAATGAGCTTGCTGAGCATCTCATCATGTGATGTCCGGCACTGTCCAGGAGAACATTCTGCAGTGATGAACTTGATCTTTAGCTGCCCAGTATGGCAATCACTAGCCACATGGATCTGTTCAGTGCTGGACGTGCATTTTAATTAATTTAACTTCAAATAGCCACATGTAGCCTAATGGTGACCACACTGGACAGCACAGCTCTGATGACATCTAAATCCAATCATTTGTGTTGTGCAGAAGAAAAAAAATTAGTATCTTCTCAGCATCACCAGGAAAGCTACAGGGAGACAGCATATCTCTGCAGTCTCTCTTCTTGGCTAACAACCTGATGGGCAGAGATAAGTAGTTTCTGTGGTGACAGTGGAAGGCTGGGAGATGTCATGTGGCAGACGGACCCCTTAGAATGGTCTTCGGTGTGTTCCTTTGGCATACACGCTCGCATTGTAACAGAATTGCCGACTCCAGGAAGTCCATAGACTAACTCGAGAGCTGCTGCTGGTGGCTGCTGGGTCGGGCCCTGGGTCTCTTGTACCGTGTTCTAGATTAGGTTACCTTTCTGTCTGTAAATTCCGGAGTTCGGTGAAGCCCACCTTAGCCTTCCCAGCACACATTTGTTAAGGTTATGTGTCAGCTTGCCTGGGCCATGACTGGCACTAGTTTGGCAGTTGTAATGTAGTTGAGCAGTTGTGTGATGACGTAGAAGCCCAGGTGGTGAAGTGGTTAAACAGCTTGGCTGCTAAACAGGAGGTCGGCTGTCTCAGTCCACCAGTTACTCCTTGGTAACCCTATGGGGTGCTTCATCTCTGTCCTGTAGGGTTGCTATGATTTGGAATTGACTCAGTGCGAAAGGGCTTGTTTTTTATTTCAGTTTGTTTGTTTTATGATGATGTGATGACTTCCGTGACGAGCTTTCACGTAAGGTAATCACCTCCCTGATGAGATCTGCAGGGGGCAGCCGGTCAGTAGAAAGAGAGTTTCCGTAGAGGGGTAGCCCACGTCAAATGTAAGTGAACTGTCTGGCTAGGCTCTCCGGCTTTCTGCTCACTCTGGATCCTGCAGCTGGCTCCTGTTCATCTGACCTCCAGTTCTTGGGAGCTAAGCCAGCAGCTTACTGGCCTATCTCGCCTGCTGGTCATGGATTTGTTGGTCTTTGTAGCTTGTGAACAAGAGCCATGCTGTCTGACCTGCTGATCTGGGTTCACCAGCACCTATGGCTGTGTGAATCAGGAGAAGCGTTCAGCCTGCTCCGCGGACTGGTGGTGTTCCAGACTCTGCAGTTGCCTGAGTTGCTTCCTTGTTGGAAATCTCTCTCTTTCTATTTACATACTTTACTAGTTTTCTTCTTTCTATTTACATACTTGACTAGTTTTCTTTCTCTGTGAAACTCAGCCCGGGATACCCCAGCAGCTGATATTCCTTATTTTTGCAAGTGCCACTCAGAAGATTGGGGTTCCAAGGCTTTCAGAATTGTGGAAATTATCAGGGTGTTGCAAGGAGCAGGTCTCTGGCACCTGGATCTCCCACAGATTGCTTCCATCAGGCTTAGAAGCCTGGGGCTGGCATTAGAGTAGGAGGGCTGGGGTCTTCCTGCTCTGGGCTCCTGGTGCCGTGTCCTGCCTGAGGGCTTGCCCTGAGTGGTAAACAGTGGGTGCTGGCATGACTAGGCTGACTCCACCAGTGATCATGCTGAGAACCTGCCTCACTTGCCCTGCTGGGGCTTTCTATGGAGGGCCATAGGCAAAGAAGCCAGCGTTCTGTTTTAGCTATTCTGTAAAAGACTGTAGTTAGTGCTGGTCCACACCAGATTTTACAGTGCTTGCAAAAAAAAACAAAAAAATCTAATTGCACAACTGTTGTAGAGCACCTGGCCGATGCCAGCTATGTTCTAGGGTTCTAGTCATGAGCAAACAGGCTTTCCTCAACTTGGCCTGTCAAAACTGAAATCCAGGTCTTAAATCTGGGTCGAGTTTGTCACAAAGTGGTGACTTTGAAGGTGCCTTCAGATATGTCTCTTCGTCATTTTTTTGGCTTAGATAAATCCCTCGAGTCATGCTCCGTGTCTGTATCTACCATGCCATGTTCAGCCCATCAGGAAGTCCTGCCAGCTGTAGTCCAGAATTCAGTCACCTCTGCCTTTCCACTGCTGAATGGATATGTTAGTTATACGTACATATGGTAGTTATCAGTTTGTAGACTATCTTCACGGTGCCTTGGAAAATAAAATAATTCTAACCTTTAGCAGGAAGTTTTGTGCCAGGCTTCCCTGCTCCAGTCATTTAACTTGTCAAAGACTTGTTTTTTTTTTTTTGTTGTTGTTGTTTGTTTTGATTGTTTTTGTTGTTGTTCAGTGACATTGATTACCTTCTTGACAACATGTGACATTCTCATTATTTTGTTCCGCTTGTTCCATTTCCATGAGTCTATTTTCCCTGCTCCCTTATAGTCTCATCTTTGTTTTAAAGTAATTCTTCACTGTTTACTCTTTTATAGGTGATTTTTTTTTTCTTAAAGGAACACACTACTTATGGATGACACTCATTGTGTGGGCCAATCTGTTATTTATCTATAGGGCAACTTGAGGAGTTAGTTTCGGTTCAAGGTTTGGAGAGAGTCTCAGAGCAACAGTAGTCTTGGGAAGTCCTCCAGACGCAACTAGTCCAGTGTCTTTTTTTTTTTTTTAAAGGAATTTGAAGTTCTCTTGCCTGTGTTTCTCCCATTCCATCAGGGTCGATGTGCTATTGCTCTGATCAGAGTGGTCCGTAGTGCCAGCTAGACACCGCCTACTTCGTCTGGGTCCGGGGTAACGGATGCTATGGTGCGTGTAGACTGTTGGTCACATAGACTAGTGTCTTCTCTGCGTCTTGAGTCTCCTTCATTCTCTTATGTTCTGGATAAGTAGAAACTAAGAGCTGTATCTTGGATGGCCACTTGCAAGCTTCTGAGACCATAGACACCAAACTAAGATGAGAAACTTAACTTGATGAATTATGTTGTGCCGGTTGACTTAGATGTTCCACAAGGTATGGTTTTAATCCTTCAAATCCAGAACACCAAGCTCTCCAAGTGTTTAGTAATGTATAGGAAGTATCCACAACTGTGCCTCCTGTGTGTTTTATTATATATACGAATGTATATGCTTGTAGTCACATAGATGTGGATACATATACATACACATACACCGTATATACTCACGTTTATGTACATATACACATATACATCTATATGCTTACATATATACCCACATGCGTGTGTTTTGGTTAAGAACTAGTATGTTTTAATTATCCTTATAGCGTAGAGACACCCATGGTTTAGAGAAGTGTCCCATTCAGCTGGCTGAGAAAATAATTAGAAGGACAATAAACACCAGTTGAATTTTGATCAGGCTGCAAAGAGCTGAGCTTGGTGTTACACTGATTAACACCGCCCGCAGTGGCCCCACCTGTACATGGCAAACACTGCACTAAAGACCAAGCGAGGGTCGGCCATCTAGTGTCACTTAATGCACCCCATTTGTCCCCTGTGCTAGTTGCAGCTTCCCTTTCCTGGCTAATCAGCCGGTTAAGCACAATGACCATTTATGGCTGGTGGTAGCTAATCATGTTTAGAATGTGATTATCAGCATTTGTTTGGAATAAATTGCATAGCTTTCAACAGAGAAATGACTGCAGTTAGGCCATCTGGGTGTGATACTTGTTAAGAATCATCCTGGAAAGCAGGATAAAGATGGCCAAGTAGTTGGACCCTTTGTGTGACCTCTCTAACAACATACCTCCCAACAAAAACAAATGAATTGATTATAAATGACACTCTAGGAGCCCTGAACATCAAAAGAGAAATTGGATTGAGCTATAGTGCAGAGAGAGTAGGTCCAGAAGTACCCAGGACTGGCCAGATCTGAGGCAACAGGAATTGGTGCCCTGTAGGTGAATGGAGCTTGGTGAGCAGAGCAGTGACTTTTGGAAAGCATCTTCCTCAGTGGGAGAGACCAAGTGGTGGAGAGCCTATTCACGGCTCCAGAATCAGTGAAAAATGGTATTCAGTTGTCAAAAGCTATGTAGATTGCCTATAATCTGCTATGCAAGGATATGCCTACTTCCTTTGGAATAAACCTCTCCCCTTCCCTTTTCTGCCCAGTTGTGCCCAGCTCCAGCATCTGATATCATTACCTGAATTGAAAGTAGGACTTCTAAACTATTCTCCTAGACTTGAAGAAGGAACAGTTTCACAAACGAGGGGGCAGGAGTAAACAAATAAAATAAGCTGCAGGCTCCTCTACCCTAGGAACACAGGGGAAAAACAGTTCCTTGGCCTAGGCTCAGGCATAAGGGGCATGCCTTCCTGACAAATACTCACTGATGGTTGGCAGCCCCCTACCTTTCCCAGCATGTGCAGCCAGATAGCTGTGCCTACACCAGTCACCCCTGCCCATCTAGGACCAGAGGGCAAAGCCTGCACCACACACTTGGTGACTGACTACTGGGACACTTGAGCTGAATACTGTAAGAAATATAAAGGGACACCTGGGCTCCACTGCCTAGTAACAGTACTAACCATCTGGTGATAGAACGTTGGAGCCTTAATGGGGCCAATAATCAAGCTAGCTCACATGACCAGCCTATTTGGCATTTCAAGACAAACCAAGAAGCAAATGAAACTCATTGCCATCAAGTCGAGTCCAACTCATAGCAACCCTAGAGGTCAGAGTAGAACTGTCCCATAGAGTTTCCAAGGAGAACACAGTAAGCAAACATTAAATAAATAAATAGAGCAAATTACTGGTGGCTCAGAGATAATAGTCAGTATCAGATCACTTAAAGAGGCAAACCATATTGGCTTTAGAAAACTCCCAAAACAAAGAATCAAGAAATTTTCCAGATGAGGAGAATTTCCTGGAATTATTGGAGGTAGAATACAAAATATTCATATTTACTACTCTTTAGGAGATCAAGCAAAATACAGCAGACCAAAAGAACAAATAAACAGGCTGTAAGAAAGCATAGAGAAACAACATGCAGAGATTCAGAAGATTAATAATAAAATTGCAGAATTAGGCATTTCTGTAGAAAGTCAAAGGAGCAGAATTCAGACAATGGAAGCCAGAATTAGTGGGATGTAAGACAAAACACTTGACACCAACCTATCGAGAGGAATAATCTTCCAGTGATTGGAGTACCAGAATGGAGGGGTGGGATAACAGAAAACAGAGATGATTGTCAAAGATTTGTTGACAGAAAACTTTCCTGATATCATGAAAAATGGAAGATGTCTATCCAAGATGCTCATTAAACTCCATGCAAGGTAGATTCCAAAAGAAAGACACCAAGATATAATCAGACTTCCAAAACTAAAGATTAGGAAATAATTTTAAAGGCAGCTAGGGAGAAACAAAAAATAATCTACAGCGAGGCAATAAAACTAAGCTCAGATTTCTCAGCAGAAACATGCAGGCAAGAAAGCAATGGGACAACATATATCAAGCCTTGAAGGAAAACAAAACAAAACACCCAACCAACAATTATATATCTGACAAAACTGTATATCAAATATAATAGTGAAATTAGGACATTTCCAGAAAAATAGAAAGTTAGAGAATTTGCAAAAAACAAACCAAAATTAAAGGAAATACTGAAGGGAATCCTTTGGTCAGATAATAAATAATACCAGAGAACAACCCAGGGCTAGAATACTGGACAGAGTAACCAGATATGAACACAGATAGGAAAATCACAAAAATAAAAGCTAAAACACTGAAAATAGGGAAAGAGAGATATCAATATGTGAAAGATGACAACATTATAACAAAAAGAGGCACTAAAACAGTATAGTCATAGATCTTTTGCATGGAGAGGAAGTCAAGACTATATACATAAATTAAAGATGGGTTTAAATTTATAAAAATGGGGTAAATATTAAGGTAACCACAAAGGAAAATAACAATCCTACACATCAAAATAAGGAACAATGATGTCTCAGCAAATGCAAAACCAGCAACAGTGAAAAAAGTGGAAAGAAAACACCTTAAGAAAAACGACTCAGAACAGAAAATTAAGTAGAACAAAGATATACTTTACAACACACAAAAAGGCATCAAAATGATAGTACTAACCCCATACCTGTCAATAATTATGCTGAATATAAATGGATTAAATACACCAGTAAAGACACAAAGAGTGGCAGAATAGATAAGAAATGACAGTCTGTCCATATGCTACCTGCAGGAGACACACCTTAGATGTAGGGACTCAAACTAAAAGTCAAAGGATGGAAAGAATATATATCAAGGAAACAACATTAAAAAAAGCAGAGGTGGCAATGTAACTTTCTGACAAAATAGACTTTAAAGTAAAATCTGTCAAATGGATAAGGAAGGACACTATATAATGATTATGTCCTCCTAGAGGACATAACCATATTAAATATTTATGTGTCCAATGATAAGGGTCCTAAATACATACAATGAAACCTAACAGCACTGAAAAGAGAGATAGCTTCACAATAATAGTGGAGCTCTCAGTGAAAGGCAGAATATCCAGAAAGAGGCTCAGTAAAGACACAGAAGATCTAAATGCCAAAATCAACCAACTTGACTGCATAGACATATACTGAACACTTGACTCAATAGCAGCCAGGTATATTTTCTTCTCTAGCTCACATGCAATAGTCTCCAGAATAGACCACATATTAGGTCATAGAGCAAGTCTTGACAAAATCCAAAGCATCAAAGTATTGCAAAGCATGTTTTCAGACCGTAAAGCCAAAAAAGCCAAAATCAGTAACAGAAGAAAAGCAAGGGGAAGGAAAAAAATCAAACACACAGAAACAGAACAACACTGTGCTGAAAAACTACTAGGTTATAGAGGAGATCAGGACAGAATCAAGAAATTCACAGAATCAAGTAAGAACAAAAACACATCCTAATCAAAACCTTCGGGACACAGCAAAGGCGATGCTCGGAGGTCAGTTTATATGACTAAATGCGCACACGCGAACAGAAGAAAGCCCAAATCAGAGCATTAACCATACAACTCGAACAAGTAGAAAGAGAGGAGCAGAAGAACACCCTGGGCACCAGAAGAAAGAA
This sequence comes from Heterohyrax brucei, assembly GCA_028571685.1. Classification (NCBI taxonomy): domain Eukaryota; kingdom Metazoa; phylum Chordata; class Mammalia; order Hyracoidea; family Procaviidae; genus Heterohyrax; species Heterohyrax brucei. The sequence goes on along the minus strand of CM053160.1, from coordinate 4,621,715 downwards.
AACAACAAACATTCGAGCAGAACTAAATGAATTAGAGAACAGACAAACAATCGAAAGAGTTAATAAAACCAAAAGCTGATACTTTGGAGAGATCAACAAAATTGACAAATGATTGGTCAAACTGAGTGAGAAGTGAGGTGGGTGATAGTCACAACAGACCCAGTGGAAATTTTAAAAAGTCATGACAGAATACTATGAAAAATTATACTTAAATAGATTTGAAAACCTAGAGGAAATGGATTAATTTCTGGAAATACCACCTGTCTGAACAAACGCAAACAGAAGTAGAACAATGAAAGAAACCTGTAACAAAAGGAGAGATTTAAAAAGGAATTTAAAAACTCCCAACCAACCAAAGCCCTGGCCCTGACAGTGTCCCTGGAGAATTCTGCCAAAGTGTCAGAGAAGAGTTGATGTCACTATTCTTGAAAGTATTTCAGAGCATGGAAAAGGATGGAAGATTCCCAAACTCATTCTATGAAGCCGACATAACTGTGACACCAAAGCCAAGTAACGTTAGCACAAACAAGGAGGATTACAGACCGGTATCTCTTGTGAACTTAGATGCAAAAGCGATAGAATTGAACATCATATCAAATATAATACTAATAATAATGTACCATGACCAAGTGACATGCGTACCAGGGATATAGGGATGTTTCAACATTAGAGAAACAATCAGTGTAGTCAACCACATAAGTAAAGCAAAAGACAAGAAACACTTGATTTTATCAATCGATATATAACAGGGTTTTGACAAAGTCCAACACCCATTCATGTTAAAAAATATTTTCAGCAGAATAGGATTAGAAGGAAAATTCCTCAACCTAATAAACGGTGTCTGCTAACTAATAAAGGGTGTTGGCAGCTTGAATCTGCCACGTGCTTCTTGGAAACTCTGTGAAGCAGTTCTGCACTGCTCTATAGGGTCTCTGTGAGTTGGAATTGACTCGATGGCAGTGGGTTTGGTTTTGGTATACAAAGCCAACAGCAAACACCACCCTCAATGGAGAGAGTCTGAGAGCATTCCTGAGAATGGGAACCAGACAAGGGTGCCCATTGTCACCATTTTTATTCAGCACTGTCTGGAGATTCTAGCGAGAGCAGTCAGACAAGATAAAGAAATAAAGGGCATCCATACTGGTAAAGAAGAAGTAAAAGGATCTCTGTTTGCAGCTCATATGATCTCACACACAGAAAACCGTATAGAATCTACACGGAAACTACTGGCTGAGAAAATTATCAGGATACAAAATAAACATAGAAAAATTTGTTGGATTCCTCTCAACTAGCCAAGAGGACATCAATGAAGAAATTGCTAAATCAGTGTCAATTACAGTAGCCTCAAAGAAGACAAAATATTTAGGAATAAATCTAACCAGAGATGTCAAAGCCTTTTACAAAGAAAACTATAAGAAACTACTGCAGGAAACAAAAAGAGACCTGCATTCGGGGAGAGACTCCCTTGCTCATGCATAAGTAGACTCAATGTTCTGAAAATGATTTTTCTGCCCACAGCAATGTGTCGGTACAGTGCAATCCCTATCCAAATTCCAATGGCATTTTTTAATGAAATGGACAAATGACTACATATGAAAAGGGAAAAAGCCTAAGATAAGCAAAAACATTAATGAAGAAAAAAACACGGTGGGAGGCCTCACACTACCTGACTTTAGAATTTATTATATACACTGTCACTGATTTTGGGATAGAGTAGGCAGTCTGGAGATCAGCTGCCCCTCAGAGAGATTAGGAAGTCAGAGTCACCTTGTCCTGACTCAGGGTAATGTCACCAGTGGTGTGTCTCTGAGTGAGATCATTGTGTCTTTGCGTGTAGGAATCTGTGTGTGCATCTGTGTGTAGAATGCCTTCACATGGTAGGCTGTTCTGGATGTTCTGTTATTCCTCAGGGCCTCCTCCTGTCCCCTCAGACCCAGAGCTCTCAGCTGAGACACCACCTCCCCAGAGAAGCCTATCTTCGCTTCTGTGTCTAGATCATTCCTTCATGTCTTTGTGTGATTGTGTCATTATGAATAGACTAGTTTTTGCAGGGGTGTAAGACAAATCTCAGTGGCTTTAAATTGCCAAGGTGTTTCTCACTTGTCCTACTAAGCCATCTCAGGTCAGGCTCACTAGGGACCGAGGCCAAAGGAGCAGCTACCATTCTGAATGTCACTGGTCCTTGGGGGGTCTTCTACAGATGAGGAAATGCTCCCGCCCACAAGTGAGATCCATCACTTCTGTTCGTGAGCCAGTCAGAGGACCAGCCATAGACCTCACCCAACCATGGGTGCAGGTGGGGGCCGTCAGTGCAGAGAAGGGCGCAGAGGGCAGGAAGCTGGGATACCTGGGGTGGGGGGGCCCTCCTGAGCACCAGGTCACTATCTGCTCATCATCTCATTTATTTTTCTCTTTCTGTTGCTGGTCCCCTCCCATTTTACTGAATGTACGGGATGTCTCTGCCCAGAGGCAGGGGCCTGGCCAGGCTGTGAGGACACCAGCGTCCAGAACATGTGGTGGTGTGTCCTCGCCCCTGGTTTCTTCATAGGTGTAGTCGCCTGGACTTTACAAGGTGGCCTGACCCTCACAAAACAAGCTGACACCTGATTGACACCACGCTGTAATTCTGTGCCCCAAGAACGTGGTCTCCAGCCCTGGTCACCTGCTAGGCTGCGTCTCAGCCTGGATCAGAAGGAGAAGACACGCTTTTGCTCAGAGACTGAGCAGCTGTCAAAGACCCTAACTCCAAGGATGCTGACCCTGAGTATCCCTGGCAGGTATGGAAGCTGATTCTTTGTTTGGATGTTGGACCTGAGACCAGTTGACAGCAGGTCGTGTTTGTGTCCTAGCACACTGTGGATACTCCCCTGTGGCTACGAGGCAAGCAAAGACAGAGGTCTACCCCTGATGACAAAGGTTAGTCTCACCAGGGACCCTCACACTGCCCATGGCCCCTCATTAGTGCATTGTGGGCAGGGTCACATGGGCTTGGACACCAGAGGGGACGTCACCTCTCATTCTCTCCTTGTGGCTCATTGGTGGTCTTTGTCCTCTGGGCCCTGACCTGGCACCAGCTCCAGGGTTATCTCTCCATTATCCTAAATCTCTGTCGCACCTGAGAGTGCACTGCAGTGTGGTTCCTGAGAACGTGCTTCCCTGCTGTGGCCTAAGCTGTGTGAACACGTGTTTGCCCCCTGGGACCCCCAGAAGCAGCCACGCACATGGAGGGCATGGACTGTCATGAGCCCTGCGTGTTCTTACCTGCTCCAGATGGACCCCCAAGCAGATCCTAGAGGTCAAAGAGAAACACTGCGGTGTCTCCAGCACCTCCTGCATGGGTCTCCCCTAGACCTACCCACTTAGGACCGAGTCCCTGTCCTCATCCACATGTGGAAGGTGCAGATGTGGGTACAGTTCCACACACAGCAGTCCCCGAGTCATTGGATGGATGTGGCCAGCAGCGAGTTAGAGGAGTCACATGGACTTAGAGTTTCTGACTGCAGTTGACTTAAAGTTTTACTCATCTGGTGTATAACAAATACCACAAGTACATAGCTTTAACAAAGAGAAATTTGTTTTGCCCCAGAAAAGTAGCTTAAAAGTTCAAATTCAGGGTATCAGCTCCAGGGGAAGTCTTTCTCCAGAGGGAGGGAAGTCTCTATTGTCAGTTTTCCCCTGGGCTGGCAGCTTCCGAGACAGAAGGGCCCTGGGTCCAAAGGACCCAGACTCTAGGCCTCACACTGCTTCTTTCCTGATGGTGTGAGGTGCCTCGCTCTCTGCTTGCTTTCTTTTCCTTTATATCCCAGGAGATTGTGTCAAGGCACAGCACAGTCCTAAACGTAGAGTCCTACCTTACCAACAGACCGCTGCCCATCCTCCCTCACTGACATCACAGAGGCGGGATTTACAACGTAGAGGAATATCACACAGTAACGAGAAACATGCCTAGCTAAATGGCTACATGTCTTTGGGAGACACAATTCAATCCGTTATGTTTAAGCTCTAATCACTTTAGAATAATTGTCCTAGAGTGCTTCTCAGCTGGGAGAGGTTTGTCCGACCCCTGCCCAGGGGACATCTGGTAATGTCTAGAGATAGTTTCAGTTGTTCTAACAGGGAAGGGGTAGTGGGGAGCCGCTGGCTTCTAGTAGGCAGAGGCCATGGGTGCTGTTGAACACTGGACAGCTCCCAGGACAGCCCCCAGCACGGAGAATTCTCTGGTCCAGAGTGTCAGTTGTGCTGTGACTGAGAAGCCCTGCCGTAGAATGTGGGGTGTTGTAATAAACACTGTGAGCCAAGTAGGCAATACGACGGAATTATAGGATTTTCATTAATTGGAGACGGAGTATTTGATGTCTCCTGAAAGAGGCGTCCTCACTGAGAGGGATTTACACGCTGTGGGTTGACAAGAGCCAGCAAATCCCTTCCATTGAATTTCTGCCCAGATGAGAAGTGCCGTGAGACCCCGGGTTAATTGAGCACTGTAAGTATCCTTACGTGCTTTTTGACTCAAATGCCGTTTATCTGTGTACCCCTCCTAACTTCCTGTCTAAGGTTGTGAGGTTCTTGGACCTGAGGGCGCTGTTTCGGGGTGCCTCTGTAACTCCAGTGTGCTGGCACTCAGTAGACGCTCAGGAAATGTACTTTGCACTACAGCATCTGGAGAGTTTTTACTGTGTTTTCTCTTTTGGAAAAACAAAGGTAAACATATACACTTACGAGTATTTTTTTAGTCTTGACCTTTTTCTTACTTGCTTTCTTTGCTCTGTCTAAATAATCAGCGGTGATGACAATTTTCTCTAAGGTGCTTGAGAGTCCCCATGTGATGCCGATGGTTGATGAACTCACCTGCTAGCGGAAAGGTTGGGAGTTCAAGTCCAGCTGAGATGCCTCTGAAGAAGAGCCTAGTGACTAACTCTGGGAAGGATGCCGCTGAAAACGCTGTGGAGCATGGTTCTGCTCTGATGAAGTCTAATCGACTTGATGGCAACTGGCTTCTTTTTTATTTTAGGTGAACCTATACAGTGCAGATTCATTTTCTTACTGAAAAGTTGTATACCCAAGTTGTTTTGTGACATTGGTTGTATTCCCTGCAACATGCTCACAGTCTCCCTTTTTCTCACACCATTTGGGTTTGTCCTATCCGTTGGTCCAATCTCCGTGTCCCTTCCTGCCCATCCAGCTTTGCTTTGGGATAGGGGTTGCCCATTTGGCCTTGTAGACCCAACTGAACCCAGAATCCCGTTCTTCACCAACAGCATTATTTGTTTTATAGACCTGTCTAATCTCTGGCTGGAAGGTGGACTTCAAGGGTGGCTTCAGTTCTGAGTCAGCAGGGTGTTAGGGGCTGGAGTCACAAGAGTTTTTCCTGACTTGGGTTTTTTAAGGTGTTATAAGCTCTGTTTTGGGGGGGAGAAAGCCAGTGATCACTGTGGCTCATAACACTCTCTGGATAAGGTCATCTGCACTCTGTCTGTGAGTACCGAGTCCTCTGTAAGGAGACCTCCCTCTAAAACAACGGGTGTTGCACTGCTGTCTTGCTTACAGATGTTGATCCTAGCTCTCTCTGTCCCCTGGGATGACGATTCCCAGGTAGTGATCGTGAGTGGTCTCCTCCAGGTTTGGAGAGTCACACATATTTACTGAGCACTGACGTGCACACACTGTGAGGAACTCAGTGACGGCCGAGATCTGCTTCCAAGAGGCGGGGAGCACAGCTCCAGCTGTCTTCTCAGGGCGACTCACCCGCTGCAGTGGGAGTCCCTGCAAGGGCAGAGTCTGGGTCGCGACCTGGGCCAGCCGCTAGTGCTGGGTATCAGTGAGTGCTTAATGTATGCTCTCGGATTGCTGTCCCGTAAGCACGGATGCTGATTAAATGCAGCGACCAGATGTAATAATTGGCTCATTGAGATTCCAGAGTTGCCATTCCAAACCTCCTTGGATGGAGGGAAGCTCCACTTCCATCCAGGGAACAGCTCCGCAGCCAGGGCCTCTGTTTGCTCCCATGAGCCTGAAAGCCGTGACAGGGAAGTGTGGCCAGGCAACGATAGGCAACAGAACAAGGACAGGGATGTGAGCAGGTATGAGTTGATAGGCAAGGACTTGATGTCTGAGCTGACAGAAATGTGAAGGGATGTCATCGAGCCATTCATTGGTTCATGCTATGTTCACGGAGTGTCTGCTGTAGTTAGAGGGGGGACAGTGCCATCATAGACAAAATCCCTGCCCTCTTGAAGCTTAGCATGCTGTGTGTGTGTGTGTGTGTGTGTGTGTGTGTGTGTGTGTGTGTAGACAATACAAGATGATAAGGAAGTAGTTTGCAGCATGTCAGATGTTGCTAAGTTCTCTGGGGAACAAAAAAGCAGGATTAGGGGTTAGGACTCACAGCTACCTTATAGGACAGAGCAGAAATGGCCCAAAGGGTTCACTAAGAAGCAAGTAGTGGATTCGAACTGCCAACCTTTCAGTTAGCAGCCAAGTTCTTAACCACTGTGGCACCAGGGCTCCGTTATATGGACCTACCGTGTTTATTTATCCATTCATCAGTTGGTGGACCTTTGACTTGTTTCCCTTCTTCGTAGATTGTGAACAGTGCTGCTGTGGACATTCATGTACATGTTTTGGTTTTGCATGGAAATACATGCTAGTTCTTTAGGATAGGTGCCAAGGTGTGGAATTGCTGGATCACAGGCTAACTCTATGTTTATGTTTTGGAGAAACGGTGGGCTGGTTTGCAAAGCGGCTGCACCGCGTACTCTTCCACCAGCTGTGTATGGAGATTGCAGTGTCTCCACCTTCTTGCCAACTCTTATTGTTGTCTGACTTGTGGGCTGAAAGTCATGCTAGTGGGTGAGAAGTGCTATCTCACTGTGTTTTTGATTTGCATTTCCTAGATGGCTCATCATGTTGAACTGTTCTTGTGTTTGTTGGTGACATACGTATTTGTTGTTATTAGGTGCCGTTGAGTCAGTTCCCACTTGTGACGACCCTACAGAATGAAACACTGCCCGGTCCTGCACCACACCCACAATCGTTTTTGTGCCTGAGCTCCTTGTTGCAGCCACTGTGTCAGTGGTTCTGAGGGTCGTCTGAGGGTCGTCTTTTCCTCTGATCCTCTACCGAGCATGGTGTCCTTTTCCAGGGATTGATCCCGTCTGACAACATATCTGAAGTGTGTGAGATGTAGTGTTGTGGCCTCACCATCCTTGCTTCTAAGGAGCACTCTGGTTGTACTTCTTCCCACAAAGATGTATTTATGTGTTGTATCTATTTATTTGTTTTAAGGACTGTTCATGGATGTCCTTTGCACGTTTTTTTGAGTTGTCTTTTTATTATTTAGCTGTAATAGTGTTTATTATTTTCTCGATACGTGTCCTTTATCAGATAACGTAACCTGCAAATGTTTTCTTCTGTCCCGTGGGTTGTCACAGCAGGCTTTGTGTGTGTTTCCTGGGTGGAGGTGAGAGGAATTCCCGGTAGACTGGGTGTGGGCTACCAAGGTGGGGGAGGATGAAGGATGGGCAGAAGAGGAGCCTGGAAGGGTGGTGTTGCCGCGAGACGTGGGAGGTCACGGGAGGGAGCCATGGTGCATAGTGGTGGCAGTGACAGGCAGGGGGTCAGTCTTGTATGTTTAAATTTGAGATGCCTGCTGGACACACCAGTTGTGAATTAGCAGTCGCATGGCAGTGAGTGGCATTCAGGAGGAAGGTCTGGGCTGCAGAAATAGACTCCCCGCTTCTTGCACCTTCAGGCCCCGCCTCTGTCGGCTGCAGGGACTTCCTCTCTGCAGTTTCAGTGAGGCACCTGGGCCCCGTCTTCATCAGAGCGCGCCCTCTGAGCTGGCCCTGTGCGGGCGCCCACATGGGGCCCAGCTGTTGCCATCACAGCCGTGAAGAAAGCCTGTTTCATCTCCGGAATGGAAACCAGAGTCAGTCCTCATGTGCGCAGATGGCCCGGCTGAGATGCAGCAGGCTGGGTCAGGAGTGGCTGGGCAGTGCTCCTGTGACTGGGGTACCTGCGAGTGGGTGGAGTCCTGGGTGTTCTCCACACCACCCATGGAGAAACCAGCTCACCAGCATGCTAGCACATGACCCTGGGACTGGGGCTTCTCTCCTGCCCGGAGAAGTCCGCCTGCCCTCCATGTAATAACCATCCCACAGTGAATGAGCTGTCTCCACTTGCAGGTGCTCAGTAGCTTCATCAGCACCTCGGAGACTCGGCTTCCGGTGGCAACAGATGCCTGCTGGGAAATCAAGGGCTGTCCGTGGCCGTGATCTTGGCTTCCCTCATGGTAAAGGCCGTCATGTCTGGGGCCCGACCCTCAACAAAGAGAAGTCCATGAATCAGTGAAGGAACATGAGGTTCAGCTCGCAGGGTCCTCAGAGCACGTGGTGGACCCTGGATCTCCCCACTAGTGGATGTCTGAGCCCCCTAAGCCTTGATTTCTTTGCGTCAGTAAAGCTGCTCACCATCTCTGGAAGTCTGCCCTCGGGGCCAACGGTCAGCTTGCTGCTGCCTCACGTGTTTCTGGCAGCGAGACTGCAGGGGAAGTGGTGCCCATTCCTTGTAGGTCAGAGCATGCCACAGCCACGGTGGAGAACGTGGGGCTTGCTTTCCCTTTACTCAGTGACCAAGTGTCATAGGCTTTCATGGGTGCCGTTTGTGTGCCCCTGGGACCAGTAGGAACATGCTTGTGTGATCCCTGAACATGATCACTGAACATGTTTGGATTGTCAACAAAAGAAGGAATAGTAACAGTGGTACAGGAAGGAGATGGGGACCTCCGGGACAGGAGCGAGAGGGAGACTTTTCAGCCTGTATGGTTTGGGACAGCTGGAGTCTGAATGCAGAGAATGTGTTACTTACTCAAGCAGTGGTACTCAACAAACCAGAACGCAGGGTCCCCGCTTCCTGGCTCAGATGAACCCACATTTATCCATCCCAGAGCCCAGGATGCAGGCTATTAGGAATGGTTCCCATTGGCTGTGCTCTCTCCAGACTCTGCCCACTGTTTCTTAAGTTCGTAAGAATAGGTTTGTCTTTTCACCCTCAGGAGGGTTGGACGGAAGCAGCGTCTGCTGCAAGGGACTCTTAAATCATCACTGGTGGTGAACGCTTTCCTTTGGGGGCAGTAATGAGAGAGACCAAGAGCAGGACGCCTTTGAAAAGCTGTCTTTAGGGAATTAGTAAGATTATTTCTGTGACTTCCTCTCCTGGATGTTGTCAGAGAGGTAGAGAGAGAAAGAAAGAAAGAATTGGGTCAGATGTCTCAGCCATACCCATACTTGTCACAGCGATCCTCCAAAACTAGACGAGTGTCATGTGAGGCTGAGCCGTCAGCGTGAGAAACAGTCACAGGGCTGGCGGCTGAGGACGCTGAAGGGCCTAAACATTCGCTCATTATCAGGATTGATTGTTTTTGGCTCTGGTGAAGCGCTGGGGAAGCAAAAATGAGGTCAGTTAACACCAGCCGGCCATGCAGACTCTGCTTCCGCGGAAGAAAGAAAAATGAAAGAAAAAGAAAAGCAAACTAATTTTCCTGTGGCTGTCACATGGGACTCAGGGGTTCTGCACTGAATCAGCAGTCTGATGGGGAGCTGCTTGGAGCGTCCCGGACACCAATAGCAGTATGGCCCTGCAAACCCGAGGCGGCTGGGGTGACAGCTTCTATTTTTAAATATTGTGTGTTCAGCTGTCAGAAAAATACGGAAAGTATATAACCAGCAACCATGTTCCTACCTACCTACCACCCAGTTTGTGAGCTGCTCACATTGTGTCCAATATCCTGTAGTTTCTTTAACATAAATACCACCTGACAAAGACGCGTGAAGCCCTACTGTCCGTTGCTCTAGGTGCGTCTGCCTCTCCCCCTCTTGGACCTGGTGCTGATCATCCTAGAAGTGTGTTTCTATTTTTACCACCCAAGTCTTGGCTGTGGGGTCTGTTCTGACTGGGAGCAACCCTCTAGGACAGAGCAGAGCTGACCCGCAGGGTTCCCAAGGCTGTCATCTTCGCAGAAGCAGATGGCCACGTCTTTCTCCCACAGAGCGGCTGGTGGGTTTGAGCTGCTGACTTTCGCTTAGCAGCCAATTGTTTGACCACTGCACCACCAGGACCCCTAAGTAGGCCATCTGAGTGGGTATGGGGGTGTGCGTAAAATACACATTCGTATGAATGCATTCACATATACACACCTGCGTGTGTGTCCTGTAGATATGTTAAACCTTTATGTTACTGCATTGTTGTGACAGTCCATTTGCAACCAGCTTTTTCTTTAAGATTCTGTTTTACATGTTTTACGTTAAATATACAGACCATGCACACATGCACTCATGCATAAATCAGAGTACCTGGCTCCTTGGGCAGGCAGAGTGCCAATGTAACTGTTGCTAAATTGCTCCCCAGAGGCTTATGGCAGTCCTGTCGGCCGTGTGTGACAGTGCCTGTTTCCTTTTATCATCTCCAAAAAGGCCTATTTTCAACCTGGCACGTGTTTTCAGCTGACGCCCTCTTTTTGAGGGCTATTTTCTTGGGTTCTTGGCAAACCTCTTACACACGTCAAGTTCCCATAAGTTCCCTGTGTGTGGTGGTGGTGCCTGGCAAGTGGGGGCTGTTTGTCTTCAGGCCTGTGGCGATACTGTCCCTGTCCCGGGAAGGCCTTTGTGATGGGGTAAACCCTCTTTGCTCGGCGTGACACCCTCTCCCGTGATGCTTCCTGAAGGCTTACTTTACAGAACCAGGTTTGAGCTCAGAGGGCTGGTCCTCATCAGTTTCAGAGTGGGTGGGAGAGTCACCAGCTCACAGGGTGGCAAGAGGGCCAAATGGGAGCAAAGGGCTCCGTGAAAGCCCGAGCGAGGGGACAGTCCAGACACTGGTCACAGTCAGCGGGAAGCCACAGGGCAGTGGACTGGGATTGCCGGGGTTCACGATGCTGATGCTCTGGCTGACACTTCACCTGGTCAGCCAGCTGAGTCCTACCCTCAAGGCCTTGAAGTGGCAGGTAGCCAGGCACAGCCCCAGGAACGGGCTCTGGGAGGGGTGAGGCTGTGCCGCCCAGGTGGTACCGCTGTCCGGGAAAGTCCACATGGAAGGAGTATAGGGTGGTGCCATCCCATCTCCCCCTTTGTCTCCTTGTCTTTGGTGCTTGTGGGTGCCCCTGGCTCCTCTTGTGGGTGCCCCTGGCTCCTCTGGGGAGGCAATTTATCATTGTGTCTCCGACTACTTCTCTGGCCCCTATGCTTGGTATCTCTCCCTTCCCACCCCTACTCAGGCAAAGAAGAAACTAGGAAAGCTTTCTAGTAGGGCCTGAAAAAGCTCATGGCCCAAGATAGCCAGGCTGGGTGCTGACTTCTTCCTGGTACCTGTTGGTTCACTGTAAAAGTGGACTCAGAGATGTTTTCAAGAGAAGGGGGATACCGCATGGTTTAGACTCAGGATAGGTTGTACCCTAAAGTCGGGGCTTGTATCCTTTCACCGTATTGTTTCAATCTGTATGCTGAGCCAACAATCCAAGAAGCTGGATTACACAAAGAAGAACAGGGCATCAGGATTGGAGGACGACTCATTAACAACCTGTGTTACGCAGATGACACCACCTTACTTGCCGGGCGTGAAGAGGATTTGAATCACTGATGAAGATCAAAGACCACAGCCTTCTGCACAGATTGCACCTCAACATCAACAAAACAAAATCCTCACAGCTGGACCAGCAAGCAACATCCTGATAAATGGAGAAAGGATTGGGGTTGACAAGGATGTAATTTGGCTTGGCTCCATAGTCCAAAAGCAGCAGTCAAGAAATCAAAAGAAGCCTTGCAATGGGAAAATCTGCTGCAAAGGACCTCTTTAGAGTGTTGAAAAGTATAGATGTCACCTTGAAGAGGAAGGTGTACCTGACCCAAGCCATGGTGCTTTCAATCGCAGCCTGTGCATGTGAGAGCTGGACGATGAATAAGGAAAGCAGAATTGACAACTTTGAATTGTGGTGTTGGGGAAGAATATTGAATCTACAGTGAACCAGCAAAAGAACCAACAGATCTGTTTTGGAAGAAGTACAACCCAAGTGCTCCTTGGAAGCAGAGATGGAGAGACTGTGTCTTACATACTTTGGACGTGTTGTCAGGAGGGATCAGTCCCTGGAGAAGGACATCATGCTCGGTAGAAGGGAGAGTCAGTGAGAAAGAGGAAGACCCTCGACAAGATGGATTATTGACACAGTGGCCGCAGTAGGCTTAAGCAAAACACGGTTGTGGACACAGCGCAAGACCAGGCAGTGTTGCCTTCTGTTGTGCACAGAGCCACTGTGAGTCGACGCTGACTCGATGGCACCTAGCAACAACAACAAGGCTGCTTAGTTTCAGGTTGGTGGAGTTTGTTAGGTTGACATTTTTTTGTGTGTGTGTCCCTTTTAACATGCCCTGTGTTAAAAAACAAAAAGCACACCTGACTCGACGGCACTTGGCTTTGGCGTTGCTACCAAAGCCACTGTGACTCATAGCTGCCTGATAGGGCAGGCCAGAACTGACCCCGTACAGTTTCTGAGGATTGTCTGGCGGATGTGAACTGCGGGCCAATTTTGGGTCAGCACCCCTGGCACTTAGGCATGACCCCACCAGAGTTTCCTCAACGGTGTTAAAACCTAAACCCACTGAAGTTGAGTCAATTCCGACTCCTGATGACTCCATTGGTCAGAGGAGAACTGACCCATAGTGTTTTCAAGGAGTGCCTGGCAGATTTGAACTGCTGATCTCTTGGTTAGCAGACATAGCACTTAATCACTATGCCACCAAGGTTTCCATCAACTGCGTTGGCTGTCTCTAAATTTCATAAGCTACCACAGGTGGCCATTGGTTCAGCACAGTTAGCTAACTTACCTGTTTCTTTCTGAGCACATGATTCTCCCACATAGTGTCCCCTTCTGCTCCTTCCCTGCCTTTTAAGCTTGACTCCCATCGCTGGGCTTAGAGCTTACGGACTGATTTCCTAAGACGTCGCAGAGTTTCTCTTTGATGCCAGTCTCTCACTGAGTCACTTCTGGAAACCACAAAGCCCAGTTAGGCACATTCAGATAAAATACACATCTTTCCCCAGGTTTCCATGAAACAGCCCCAGGCTGGGGGAAGGGAGGGTTCTGGGCCTCTGGAATCTGGGGTCTTTGCATAGCCTGGAGCAAGAAGGGCATCTGTTTATTTAAGCCAGTGTGGCCTGAAAGTTTGCAACATGGCCTAGTTGCAAACACAGCTTTAAATTTTAAGTATGTATTTATACACATGTGTGTATTGAACATGCTGTGTTTGCCACTGTCGTAGAGACTGCATTGTTGTTAGGAGCCCTGGAGCTGATGTCACTCAAAGCGACCCCCTGTGACAAAGCAGGCCCACCCATAGGGTTTCCTAAACTGTCATCTTCATGAGAACAGATAGCCAGACCTTTCTGCTGCAGAGGCCGCTGAGTGTGTTCAAACTTCTGAACCTTTAGTTAACGGCTGTGTGGTTAACCACTGTGCGCCAGGCCCCTGTAGACACTGGGTCTTGGTTGTCAGTGAGACAGGCCTGATCCCTGCTCTCAAGACATTGTCACTCACAGGAATAAAGAAGGAGTAGGGTAAAAGACTCAACAACCACAGGGATCCTTGCAGATGATGACAAAGTGACGGGGGGGGGGGGAGGGCGCTGGTGCCGACAGGGTGTGGGGGGTCAGAGGCCTCCAAGGAGCTGACCTTGGTGCTGACGGCTCAGCCCGGAGAGGCCAACCCTGGAGTGCTCTGGACGAGCAGCCGTCTAGATGGAGGGGACCGGGTGTGTATGAAGAGTGAAAGAAGGCCATTGTGGCTGGAGTGCAGGGGGCTGGGCTGTGAGGGGAGGAGGCGAGGTTGGAGAGGAAAGCCTGACCAGAGGACAGTACCAGACTACCAGAGTACCCAGGTGTCGTAGGCCGCCGAACTGGTAACTAAAGTTGACTGGGGCCTTCTAGCCTGCCAGGCACTGTTCTATGGGCCTTGGGCTTATGAACTTGGTGAAATCTCTCAAATACTCTGTATGGTCAGTCCTGTTTGTAGCCCATTGTATGGATGAGAACACTGAGGCACACAGAGGACAAGCAGCTTGCCCACAATGTTACCTGTAGTCAGGTGGCAACATGAGGATTCAAGCCTGACAGGCTGGCCCCAGGTCCTTCCATGGAGCAGACGTCCAGGGTCACCTTTCTGTGCTGTAGACACCTGGCTAGTCTGTTGCGGCCTGCAGATCCTTCTTTGAATAATGTCTTTAAATTCATAAAAAAGAACTGCAGTTTAACCAACAAAACCAATCATGTTGAAGTGCTATCACCAGAAACATTTATTAAAAAGGCAAAGTGTGATACAGGATCGCCCTGAGTTGGAACCAACTCGGTGGTAATGGGTTTGATGCAGTGCTGGGTGTAATAATTTCCTCCTTTTTAAGAAGAAATGTATGGAAATGGTACCTGTCTCATCTGTAATGCTTATTGTTTTACTGTTTGGGTTTTTTGCCTCTGTTCATTATTAAAGACCCCAGGTTGGGATTCCCCACACCACCTGGTAAAAGGTTCAGTTAGGGAAGCAGAGTGACCTGGTTTGTGCCTAATGCAGTTGTCACTAAAGTCCGGCTGCTGCGTGTCCTCTTCACCAAATGTTCACTGGTCCCCGTTGTTTTGCAGGCATGGGTGCTTGCCGGACAGACCCACCTGGTCCCTGCCCTCCAGGAACACCCAGCCCCGCGGACGTCCGGAGGCGTGGACGCATTGAGTCCAGCACGGTGCGTACAGCCGCTGCACAACCTGACCCACAGCTGGTGTATGCAGCTCATTCACTTAGCCGTTGGGACGGGGATGCGTCTAGGCGTCTCCTTGTGGCATTCGCTTGTGTGACTCCGATGACTAACTCTTTCCCCATTTCCTTATTGGGTCATTTGTTTGCTTCTTATTGTGACGTAAGAGTTCTTTACAGATTGTGATTGTGCAATATATGTGTTGTGAATATTTCTGCCACGGTTTTTGCTTGTCTTTTGGTTTTCTTAAGGATATTCCTCAAAGATCATGAATTTTAAGTTTTCATGGAGTTTGGTGTACCATTTCTTATGACTCTTATGACACAGTTTTATATTTGAGCTAAGAAGCATTTGCCTTAGTTAAGTTCCCCACCAAAAAAAAAAAGGAAAATTGTATTTCTTTCTTGAAATTTTATACTTTTGTCCTTTGCTTTTAGTTCTGTGATCTATTGTGTGTTACCTCTTCTGTGTGGTCTGAAGTCAAGGTTTGTTTCTTTTTTTTTTTTTTTGGTGTGGAAGTTCAGGTGACCCCACCTCATTGATTGAAAAGGTTTTTCTTTCCCCAGCTGAATTATTTTGGCCCTTTTGTTGAAAATCAGGACTGTAGGTGTGGCTCTGCTTCTGAGCTCTCCTCTGTCCCGTTTAGAAATGTGCCTGCCTTTTTACAAACACAGGCAGTTTTGACTACTGTAACTTTAGAGGAAGGCTTGAAATCAAGTAAGTGAAGGCCTCCAACTTTGTTCATTTCAAAAAATTGTTTTGCTTATTCGAGATCTTTTCCATTTCTATGCAAATTGTACAATTGGCTTGTCCAATTTGGCGCAAGAAAAAAAACAACTGTAGAATTTTGATTGAAATTACGTAGCCCACAAATCAATTTTGAGAGAATTTACGTCTTGGTAGTAATCGGGTTTTCTGATCTTAGACTGGAGTGCGCCTCTCTGTTTACTTAGACCTTTAATGTCTTTCGGCAGTTTTGTTTGCAGTGTCAGGTTTGGGATCTGTTAGATTTACTCCTCAGTACGTTACGTTTTTTGACTGTACTTTTTTTATATTTAAATTTCATTTTTAAATTGACTGCTGCTGGCATAGAACAATCTAAATCATTCTTTTTCACCTTGTGTCTCAACCTTGCTAAATTACCTTTTTTATTTCAATAACTTTGTAGAGTCCCCACAATTTCCCGTGATCTGCAAATAGGGACAGTCTTACCTCTTCCTTTCGGATTGTGAGATCTCTTTTCCTTAAGTTATTGCGATGCTAAAACCTGTGGAACAGGGTCCAGAGGGATGGGAGAGTGGAATCCTTGCCTCGTTGCAATCTCAAGGGAAAGGACACGTCTTTAATTGTGAAGCATGACATGTACAGATGTGCTGGTCGTCGTGTTTAGGGATTTTGTACCATTCGTATTCTCCTGGAGCTCTTTTGAGGAACAGCACTGAAACGGGCTGTTTCTAAGAAACCCAGAATAGGGCCACTAGTGAATTCCAGGCCGACTTGCCAGCTTCCGCAGTTTCTCCAGAACTCTCTCTGGCTGTGGAAAACACCCACCTTGGCTGATACTGTGACTTCTCCGTCAGCGGTGATGCCGAGGGCCCATCTCTGTCCCGGGGAGGCGAGCTCGCAGACGGATGCAGTGGGTCAGTGCCAGATGCTGCCCAGGCTGTAGGAAACCAAATGGGACAGAAAATGGCTTTGTATTCCAGGGGTACAGGGTCCCCCCCTGTGATTGGGATCTGAGTTTCCTTATGAGTCTCTGTAGGGCCCGTTTGAGATCCACCCTGCAGGTGCACCGTGTAAGCCCGCAATCATTTCTGCCGGCCCGTGGGGTTTGCTGGCACGTGTCCGGCGGGTTTAACCCCCTGGCCCTGCCAAGAGGTGTGGAAACAGGGTTTCCGGAACACAGTCTCATGGGATATTGTGGCGTTGCTTTCGTCCTTATGATGTCTCATGCATGATTCAATCCACTGCCTACCAGTGACGCACCTATGGCCGGAGGAAGCTGCTGGCTGCTGGGAGGAGGGAGGACCTCCAGGGAGGGGCTGTCCTTCTGTGCTGCCACCCAGTAAAGGGGCAGGAAAACTCCACTAGGCAAGGACACCAGTTTCTCAGGTGTTGCTTTTGTCTTCCGTGTTGAAAGTGCCCAAGCACGTAACTGTAGCCCCGTTTATGAATCTCTCAAGTGCTGAACACAGGGCTACAAACACCATCAGTCCTGGAGTCTCAGAATCTAATGTCCCCAGAGAACTAGACATGACAGGTAGCAGAGCGAGCAGGGCGGACGAGAAGCCAGGGAACGCAGAGCCCGGTGGCGGCTGGCTCCCGCTGTGCTCGCCATGTGGGAATGGGCATCTAGGGTTCCCAGCTCCTCCAGAGCTCTCAAAACAAGCACAATTACTTGGCTGTGTTTTGTAAAATACTTTTCCTTAAAAAAAAAAAAAAAGGCCAGGTACATTTATGAGAGACCATTTAAAAGTGTTTGTAATTTATAGTTATTTTATTTCTTTTACCTTAGCCAGCCAGCCAAGTGCCGTCGAGTCGGATCCGAGTTCTTTTACCTTAGGAATTTTTTATTTTCCACAGAATCATCTACATTATTTAAATATTTTTGGTATGTAATCTTGCCTGGTGTTTTCCTTACATTCTTTAAAATAGTTCTGTGTCTGTAACGTGGCCTTTTAAGCACAAAATTTTGTACACATACAGAAACTTGGTTGTGCTTTAGGGGAAAGTTTACAGAGCAAATTAGTTTTTCATTCTCCCGGTTTTCAGCGTTAGCTCCAGCAGGCAGACACAACCAGCAGGCTGGCAGCAGGGGCGAGGGAGTGTTAGTCTGTCCCCACCCTCGGAGAGCGAGGACTTCTGTTGGGTTCCCTCTGAGTTGTCTCCCTTATTGTTGGTGATGTTGGCTGCTTTCCAGCCTGCTGGCCCACCGTGCTCTTTGGAGGACAGAATGAGATGTTCCCCGGGCCTGGGCCATCTTTGGGATTGTTCATAGTGTGTGTCTGTTGTTTGGGCTGGTGCATCAGTCCATCTCATTGAAGCTTTCCTCAGTTCCACTGACCCTCGACTTGACCAGCCGTGCTGTCCTTCCCTGGTGAATGGTCTTTCCTGATGACCTATCCAGAGGGAGTGAGCTGGAGTCTCTCTACCCTTGCTTGTAAGGAGTGTTCAGTTACACACTTTCTAAGACTGATTCATTCGTGTTTCTGAAAGTCTGCAATGCATGCAGCATTCTTTGCTGACAGCACAGTTTGAATGCTTTAGGTCTTCAGTCGTCCTTGTTCATTGTGCAGATCTGGCATAGGGAGCAGCTAGGACAGTGTTTAGGTGCCCCGTGGGAGACGGGAAGTGTTCTTGTAGCATTAGGGTGTATGGCTCTGCCACGTCGCTCATAAGATCCTGCACAGCTGCAGCCTGAGGCTGTGGGGGACTTTGACGCCTGGTCGGTCTGGTGACCACTACCTTGAAGCATGGCAACAGAGTTGACCCATAATGAATGGAGGCAAGGTGTCAACCCAAAGACAGATGGGTGGCCATGGGCCTCCTGCCACACTGTCATTAGAGGCAAGGCTGAATGATGGGAGTGGCCACCGCCCTGTGCTGCAGCCTACGCGGCTCGGCTGTGGGGTCCATGGCCAGGAAGTCACAAGAGCAGCCCCAGATACTGAGGAGGGGTGGCATAAGGCGGCTGTCCCTGATACTCAGCTGAGTGTCTGTGTCCTCTGTTGCTCAGCCGGCTGTGGATGTGCAGATCTACACGAACTATGTTGGGGGCTTGGCCAGCCCATGACCTTGAGTCCAGTGATGCTCATGGTTGGAGACACTTTCTAAAATCTCTGTCCCCAGTGATGCTCACGGTTAATGACACTTGCTGGAGTCTCTGTCCCCAGTTTTTGCTTTCGATACAATTTAGGGAGAAACCGTGAGGGACAGAGAGAGACCTTGATGACCATTCCGGGACCCTCAGGGCCTGGCAGCCCCACCTTGGAGGCCGAGTTTGGGCCACACTGCCTGCCCTGCACCGGGGCTCCAGTAGAGGGGCGTCTGTGTGTCACAGGCATGGCCCCGAGCCCGCTCCTCATCCCATGTGAAGCGCGCTGTGCACAGCGAAGCCAAGACGTCTGGGGGAGAGCCACAGCTTCTCCCTCACGTGCAGTGGGTGCCCTGCCACCTGGAGCTCCCAGAGCATATTGTCATCCCGTCACTGCTGTCCCCACTGCTGAGGCCAGGAGGAAGGGATGCACAGGACTATATAGACACCCCTCGTCAGGTGTCGTGGGGGCCACGGTCGGCCCCTAAGCAGGGAGGTGGACACGGAGCAGGGACAGCAAGAGGAGAGACAGGGAGCACAGCAGTTAAGAAGCTCAGTCTCTAGGATTCCAGTGAGCTGAGTTTCAGATCCCTCCTCTGCTGTTTTATCTGTCCATCCGTCCATCCGTCCATTGATCCGTCTGTCCGTCTGCTGATTCACCTACCCGCCCGTCTGTCCGCTCACCGACCCACATTCCCATTCAGCCTCATTCAGTCTCCCATCCGCCCGCTCCCTCGTCTATCCCCAGCCCACCCTTCCATCTCCCCGCTTGCTTACCCATTCACCACTGACCCTTCATGCAACCACCCATCTGTCCACCCATCTGTCTGTCTACCCACCCATCCGTCCACCCACCACTCACTCGTCACCCACCCATCTATCCATGTGCGTGTGCCAACAGAGCAGGAGGGCTGTGAGCACTCTTCAGGATTTTAGTTGAAGAATGTCACTTGACCTTGATATTTCTCCATGACCTGGAGATACTGCAGCTCCGGTGCCTGTGGCCCATTGCACACCCAGCACCCACCCGCTGGAGCTGAGGGGTCCCCTGGTCCCCAGAGCCAGGGCATTTGCTCCCCGATCAGTGCCACTAAGGCTGGCACCGACACTCACCACACGCTTTTTGTGGTTGTGTTTGCACATGTGCTGTCACTGAGGCTTCACAGAGTGGGTACTAATGTTGTCCCCATTTGACAGATGAGGACACAGGGACAGATGAGGACACAGAGTTTCAGTGACTTCCCCAGGGTCTGGTCTATGACTGTTTCCCTCAGCTGGGTGTCTCACGCAATGGAATCACACAGTTGTCATCCGTTTGCAGTTGAGTGAATTCTATCAGTGGGATGTTTGCAAGGTTCATATGTGCTGAGGGGTGGAGTCCTCCCAGATCAGGTCACTCCATGTAGAGGTGTGGTGGCAGGGACCGCTGCCACACATGAGCATTGTGTTTACCTCTAAACAAAGCTGAAAATCTAAATGGTGACTTCATTTTAAAATAGTTCCTAACTATAGTTAAATCCAGGGTTTATCCAGGTGGCTTCTCCATGTCCTATGTCCAACTGTCTGAGAGACTAGAACTGTATCAGAAGTTCATCCCATGGGGCTCTGAGTTACTGGGGAGCCTCCAGGCTAGAGTTTGAGCGCTGCTTCCAGCATTTTATTATGTGTGACCTCAGGCAAATACCTGGCTTCTGTGACATCCGCGGCCCTACCTGTGGGATAGAGGAAGGCAGAGCTGTGGTGGAAAGAGGCTGGGAGGATAGGCCTGGGGTCTGGAGAAGGGCCTGTGCTTCAGGAGCACATCTCTGCTTACAAGTCAGAGGAGAGCACGCCGATGGGACCTGGCTGGGCCGCGTGCCGGGTGCAAAGCCATCCCCAGGGCTGCAGAGCCGGGGGACAGTAAGCCTGGGTCTGGGGGCACTCCTGGAACTTTAGGTGAGATCAGCTCCAGGCAGAAGAAGATCAACAAGAGGGCTGGTGGAAGACACGCTGTCTCAAGGCTGGGGCACTCGGTCTGCCAGACTGGGGTGAGTCCCTATGTGACCGTGGTCTCAGGGTCAGTGTCTCACTCCCTCAGATAACGGCCACTAGGCCTTCTTCAACCTGGCATCTCCCTGTGACCCTCCAGAGTGGCATGTTTGTCAGCACCAGTACTGAAATCAGTTTGCAGACTCGGTCACGACACGTAAATATTGAAATCAGATTGACTCTGGGTGTCAGGGAGACCCCTAAACGTCACCCCCCTGAAGTGCTGGGCTGGGTAACACCATCTCTCCCTCCGCTCACACTTCACCAGTGCGAGGTATCAAGTGAGGGCGTGTTTTCTTTTCCTACGGACTCATGGGCTGAGCTTAAATTAAACACCTCCAGTCGCTTGCCCGGGGCCCTGCTTCCAGGTGGGGTTTGCAAGGCTCTGTGTCTCAGAGGGAACTGTTAGTGGTGTCGTGGCTAAGTGCTACATCTGCTAACCAAAACGTCAGCATTGCAAATCTGCCTGGTGCTTCCTGGAAACTCCGTGCCGTGGTCCTGCTCTGTGCTATAGGGTCCCTAGAAGTGAGAATCGACCCCGTGGCAGTGGGTTTGGTTTTGAGTGTCTAGCAGCTGCGCACCTGAGGGAAATGCTCTTCCTACCTACCATAAAATCCATTTGCTGTGGACGTCACATCTAGTCTTGGTGTCCCCATGTGAGTAGGAGTGGAACTGTGCTCCACACAGTCTCCAGGGGCACATGGCCCGGTGTTCCTTTGAAGGTGGCTCCAGGTGGACTCAAATCTCCAAACTTTGGTTTAACAGTGAGCGTGCTAATGATTCCCTGTGCCCCCGTGTACTCTTCCTAGTTTCCTTCTCTGAGGAGGCCAGCAGAGTGCCCTCCACCGATCGTCATAGGTTGTGACTGCCACATCACACAGTGAGATGCTAGGCCTTCAGTCCTGTAGATCCCTGGGTCCCAGCTAGTGACACTTTTTAGAGAAAAGCCGAAGAACTGGCAACATTTGAGAGAAAAGGAGTACTTCTTGGGAACTGCTGAATTAGTGGTCCAGCTCCCTGAGGAAGGAGACAAGCATCCTGTTCCAGGGGGCGTGCTTGGCAAGCGATGCTGAAACCTTGTGCGCTGTCGGGAGTTTGCAGTTTGCTGACTGCTGTGATTCCTATTGACAGGAAAAGAGGTACCTGTGTTGGACAATCAATGTCTTGTATTTTAAGTGCCCTCTGTCAAAGCGGAAAGCCAAACCAAGAAAACAGACCGCTGCCCTACAGGGAGGACTGCATAGGTAATGAGAAACGCTGGACTTTTAATAGGAGCACGTGACTAGAGTTCTCTTGGCTCTTTTCTAAAAAGGCAAAGTTCTGGAAGTGTTCATTTTCAGTGTCATTTTTTGGAGTTTGGAGCAATGAGTCTACTCAGCTGTGACTGCACAGCCCAGTGTAAGAGCCTCTAGCCACATCTAACTGTTGAGATGTAAAACAAGTCAGAAGTCTGTCCCTCAGGCCCACTAGCCAGCTGCCTTTCAAGGGCTCAGTAGCCGCAGCAGGTAGCCGTTAGTCAGTGCAGATGACAGGGCCCTCACGTCATTGCAGAGAGCTCTTTTGGGCAGGGCAGTGCTGAGACTTAGGCCCAGAAATGACAGACTTGGCTTTGATGTCATGCACATGAACAGAAATAGCATCGCAGGCGGCAGTCCCATGAATATGCATTTGTGTCCTGGAATGTTATGAATAAAATGCCGGGAAAGCACGTCAGCATTGCTTTGGATTATAATAATTTAGCAAAGCATTAATTTATGCATTAAACTGGCTTAATGGATGTGTTATTTTATTCTTTGATCTGAAAGGTGGTGAATAATTTATCAAATAGGAAATACTTGTGATAATTGACCTGATAATTCGTGTGTTTCAAATGAGGCATTGGATGACTGCGTCTCTCAAGTCCTGACATCACCTGTTTTCTTTTGATGAGCTCCGCGTGGAAGGAACAGGGAGCGGACCAGACCTTTCCAAACTCCTCTGGCTTGCTGTTTTCTTTTCAGAAAGGAAACAATTCAGTTGATGTGAGAGAGAAGAGGGAACAGAATTCTCTGCCAAATTTGCACTATTTTATTCCAGTCATGTATTACATGCGTCCGCTTAACTACGCACGTGCCGTAAGATGTGTCCCAGTCCCTAGGTCTTGTGTGAAGATGTCGGACCTAGGCTTATGCAAGAAACAGTGAGTGGTGCTCCCGTGGTAGAATCCTCGCCCTCCACGTGGGAGACCCCAGTTTGATCCTCACAGCACCCCTGAAGCACAGCACCCCCGTCCCCCGTGTTGCTAGGAACCAGTTTTGGCAGAGTGCTTCCCGACTAACACAGATTGGGAGATGGCCATCGGCCTGGCCATCTGCATCTCACAGTCAGCCAGTGAGAGTGCGGTGGGTCCCAGCAGTCTGACCCTTGACCCCTCGCAGGGGTGCTGCCGGACAGAGCAGCGTTCCTTTCTATTGTGCCCGAGGTCACTATGAGTCGGGAGCATGACCCGGCAGCACCTAACAGCAGCAGCATGTTTAAAGAAGGAGAGAGCACCTTCTGTCTGTCCCCCAAGTCACCGCAGGTGGTCACTGCTTCAGTACTGCACAGGCTGGTCTGTGAGTCAGGCCGGCTTGCTGTGCTGTTTCAGGAGGTTTTGTTTTGGGGGTTTTTGTTGGACGTGCGTCCTCTGTTTCAGGGAGCTTTGGTGGCACAGAGTTAGAGCTAAGCTGCTCACTGAAAGTTTGACAGTTTGAATCCACCAGCTGCCCCTTGGAAATTTGATGGGACCGTTCAGCAGTGTCCTGTAGGGTCGCTATGAATTGGAATCAGCCCAGTGGCAGGGGGTTTGGTTTTCTTTCTCTTTTTCTCCCCTCTCTGTTTCAGACCCCACCCCGCACATGGTGCATACAAACCTAACTTAGACCTGCTTGTCCTCTAAGAGTATTCTGACACAGCCGAGCAGTAGACGGCGCCTGCGTGAGGTGCTGAGAGCTCAGCCCAAGGCTGCAGCCGGGGCTCTCGCTGCTCCTTGGAGTCAGCCTGGTACCCACGGTTCATGTCTCTGCTGTGCGGGAGGATTCATCACATTTAAATAAAGTCATTATTTCAGGCTTGGTTTTTAACAGTTTCATGCTTCTCCTCTGGAGTGTGTCTCTCTGTAGTGCCATCGAATCAGGTTTAAATTTTAATTAAACAGCTGTCATTTGCTTGTTCATCCTGTGGCAACCTGATGTTTTATTAAATTTTAATTTAGTCCAAGCTGGATAGGAAGATTTCTTCAGACAACAAAGGAATGCTATTAACAGGTTACAGCTGGGGCGAAGCAGAGTTTGCTGAAGTGCTAATCGATTCAGGAGCCGGGAAGGAACTCAGCAGAAGCACCGGGGTTGTTATCATGACGTGTGGGGCGGAGGTGACAGCCAGCCAGAGCTGGTGCCGGGACAGGGCGGAAGAAGCGGTGGTGCAGCCCGGGTGTACACCTGCCTCCTCTCTGCTCTCCTCGGTCCATCTTTCCTTCTGCTCCGTGTCTCCGCTGCTCTGTGCCTGTAAGCATGTCTTCCGTCCCCGGCCTCCGGGTCTGTCTCTCCTTCTGCGTCTCACCTTCTCTCCGTGCCTGTGAGTGTGTGTCTCTGTCTCTGTCTGAGACTCCCTTCTCTGTCTCTCGTCTACCTCATCTCCCTGCTCGCTGTCTCTGGTTACGTTTGTGTGCCCTCTGTCTTTCTGCCAGTCTGTCTGTCTCTAGCTGTCTGTCTGTCTGCCTGCTTGTTCCCGTTTGGCCACCCATCTCCACTTAGTGGGCAACCCTAGTGGCGCACTGGTTAAGTGGTGCAGCTGCTAACCAAGTGGTCGCCAGTGCACGTCCCCAGGCGCTCCGTGGAAGCCCTGTGGGCATTCACGCTCTGTCCTGTAGGGTTACCCTAAGGTGGCATCGACATGATGGCCACAGGTTTGGATTTGGGTTCCACTCAGAAAGAGTATCCTGGGCTGTTCCCTCCTGGTCCAGAACTCAGGTGTTGCTCTGCCTTCAGCAGGCTGCTGGGAACCTTCCTCTGACGCTGCGTCCCGTCCGGCCTCCGAACGTGGAGACCAGGGTGCTGAAAACGCGCCGGCGTCACTCACCCAGCCCTGCGCTGCAGCCAGGAATCTGGTGGTCCCATTTGCCTAGACTCTTCTGTGTACCGAGGAAACCACGCTTGATCCCCGGGGCAGCAGAAGCCTCTTAGGCTTCACCTCTGACCTCCGTAACAGTAGCACTGCACCCTCTCAGAAGATGACCTGCTCCTGTCCATCAGTTTAGGGCGTTAACTAAGGCTTTATGCTTTGTGCTAGCGTCTCTGGGTGCGGATTTGTCATCTGGTACTTGCTAGCTGTGTGGTTTTGGGCAGGTGATTTAATGTCACTGAGCTGTAGTTTTCTTTTCTGACAAATAAGTATAATGTCTGTCTTTTGTCAGGGGTTGCCATGAGTCGGATTCGACTCGACGGCACTTGGCTTGTGGCTTTGTCAGGGTGTCTGCCTTGGCCCCAGTGCTGCTTGGTCCTACTCTGAGCCTCTGTGGCACACGTATGTTGGGGTTGGTGAGCCTGCTCCCCTGGAGTCTCCTGGATACCACCCCCCCACCTCCTTGCTTCACCTGACTGTGTCGTTCTAGTCTGTTTTTCATGACTGACCATTTTAAAAGAATTTTTCAACTGTGGGAGTCCGAAGCCTGAGTCTCAGGGCCTCTCCTGTCACGGATGGGTTTTCTGAGCAGTAGTCCTCACGTGTCTGTGTCTGATTGGTTGATGGGCTTATATCTGTCTGTTTTAAAATGGGACGTTACGGTGTGAATGCTTTGTGTGTCCAGCTGCTCTCTGGAAGGTTGGAAGTTCGAGTGCATCCAGAGGCACCTTGGAAAAAGGCCCAATGATCCACCTGGGGAACACCAGCCCCCGAGACCCCCACAGCGTGCAGCTCTGCTCTGACACGTGGAGGTCTCTGAGTGAGCGCTGACTTAGCATTGGCAGTAAACATTGTGTCGTTTGTCCGTGAAGGTGGCTTCAGGACCCAGAAGCCTGTCACACGTCATTCGCAGGTTCTGAGTTCCTTTCATTCTTGACTAGCAATAGGGTAAACCAGTGCTGGCTCAGGGACACTGCCCATCAGCTTAGCTCTGTGGTCACTGAGTGTCCAGGCATCTGCTGTCAGCTGGACGCAACGTGATGAGATGCGATGCTCAGACCTGATGAGCGGACATCATGTTGCTGAGTCTGCCTGTGCCGGGGCAGGGCCGTGCCACTGCCTGGTTTGGGAGTGCTCAGGACAGTGTGTCTGATCACATGGCCATGCAGAGTGGTTCTGCCACTCGGAAGTCTGCAGGAAGTTGGCTGGCACACAGACCGTCACCGGCTGTGACAACATCTACGTTGGCTGTTTGTGTGTGTGTGTGTGTGTGTGCGCGCGCAGTACATGGGTGTGCAGTGTTAGTGTGCTGGATGTGGGTGTGCGGCGCCCGAGTGTGCAGCACACGCATGTGTAGTGCCCGAGGGTGTGGCCCATTGGTGTGCAATACCAGTGTGTGGCACGTGGGTGTGCAGTACCTGAGTGTGCCCCACATGGGTGCGCAGTGGAGACAGAAGAGCCCCCGTGATCGCAGATGGCCTGCAGAGAAGTTAAGTCGGAGAGTGGCGTGTTTTCTGACTGGGGTCCCTGGGGAGGACACCTGAGCTACGTACCTGAGATTAAGGCCCGCTGAAGATCCAGGGAGAGGGGATGGAGACAGGCGCCGCAGGAGCCGGGCTGGCAGGCCTGCCCGTCCGCACCTCGCTCCAGCCCGGCTGCGTCACTGAGGTGCTCTGGGTTGCACATGATAGAAACTCAAAGCGAATGTCCTAAGGTGAAAAGGAGACGGGTTGGGTCACATGCCCGAAAAGGGCTGGCGCGGCTGACTGTAGGTGGGAAGGAGCCCCCTAGGCCCTGGCTTCTCACCTTTTATTTGCTGTCACGTCTGCTACGGGGTTTTCTTTTCCACCAGGGTCATTTTTGTGTGGTTTCCTTGGGCAGTGTGCCAGAGAGATGGGCTCCGTACACGGCTGTTCTTGGTGATACTCTCCGTTCACTGAGCACACGCCATGTGGTCATGTCCCAGGCCCTGCGCTGGGTGCCTCCTCGTTGTAACACCAGTGGAGCGGTCCGCGTCCCCACTAAACACCTCCCTGTGGCAATAGTGAGCTGCTTTTGTCTTCCTGCCCTCGAATTGTGCCAGGATGGATTTGTTTTAAATAAGATCTAAGAGGTTGAGAGGTTCAGGTTATTGCCATTCAGAGGCGAAAGTGGCTCTTTTCTTTTTTTTTTTTCCTGAAATTTTGCAGGTAACTGAATATAAGTGTATTTAGATTAGCAGTAAAGGAACCTGCAAATAACCACCGCGGGGAAGAACCTGGAGTCCCTTTCTGGCCCAAACATGTTTGCACCAACAGAGAAGGAGCTGAAGTCACGCTTCTTAGGAAGTCACGCTGCCCCTGCCGTGTACAGGGCACTTGGAGGGCGGTGGCATTTTCTGATGCATGTGCCTCAGTGACGTGGACACTCAGCTGGCGCTCCTGGCCTTGTCAATGGAGGAAACACAACTCCTGTGGGCCTGAGAACAACACAGGGGGCCGCACAGCCAGCAGAGTGTGTCAGTGGCACAGCCCGGAGATTGTATAAGTGGCACAGCCCACCTGTTACCCAAGTGGACTCTCTTGCAGTTCTGTTACCACGGGGCAGGGTGGCAACTAGCAGAGAAGGACCTTTCTGTTCATACCCTTTATCCTTTCTTTTTAAATTCCATCTTCCAAGCCGCTGTTTGGATGTCACTGACCACCAAAACAGCACGACCTCTTGCTACTCACCCCAAGGCTAATACCCCGGGGTCTCTTCTGCTTTACAGAATGGCCCAGGAGTTCACTTCCTTGAAGAGCACCTCTTCCAGGTCAACACAGAAGTCAGCTAGTCAAGGGTCTGTGCGTTATTGGCCACGTCTGAAGCCAGTTTTATAGGCTCCACATGGTTTTAGGTTTTTTGCTTAATAAAACTACTGCTCCCCCACTCCCCATCCTCTCCCAAGGATTGCCCCATAAAATAAGCTTTTTGCACTGTGAACTGACAGCAGCCGTTCATGTTAACCAGGGGTTTCAACGGAAATAATTCTCTAGGGTCTGTGTTATCAACCCACCCACTGCTGTCAAGTCGAGTCTGACCCATAGTGACCCTAGAGGTCAAGGTAGAACTGCCACGTGGAGTTTCCAGGGAGCACCTGGAAGATTTGAACTGCTGACCGTTTGGTTAGCAGACGTAGCACTTAACCCACTATGCCACCAGGGTTTCCCTATGTTATCAAGCACCCCCAAGAAACCATCACTGTCCAGTCAATTCTGGCTCATAGCAACCCTACAAGACAGAGTAGAATTGCCCTGATAGAGTTGCTGAGAGGCACCTGGTAGATTTATACAGTGACCTTTCAGCCAGTGGTCCTGGCTGCCAGACACTGTTATCACCAGAGTTTCTGTTGCCAGACACAGAGCAATAAATACACCAGCTCTTGCCTGGCATGCTTGGAGTGTATCATCCAGGGAGTGTGCGGGTTCTAATCTCCATTTGTGTTGAGTATGGTTGTACCGGAAAATTACGGACAGCCCTTTTCTCTGCCTTCTGTGTGTCTGAAAATGCACCTGTTGGGTCCCCGTATTTCCCATGCTCCTATAGCAAGCCTTGCAGGGTACCGATAGTGCTGAGAAAAGCCACTGATGGGCCAGCTGTGACTCCATAGTCCCTTCACCTTGGCTGCACTGGGACCGTAGGGACTGTGGTCTGACACTCTGTCCCCAGTAGACATTTCTGACTATAAATAAGAAAATACGTTGAAAACACCTTTTAGAGGACTTAGCATAAAATCATTCATTCCTAAATATTAATTAGGAAAAGCAAAAACTACAAAAGCCAGAACCTGTATGAGGCAGAAACTTGTCAGAGAAGGGAAACTCAGATATTGTCCACTAAAATGAGTGATGGAAACACAGCAAGACACTTCCCTGTGAAAGGCGGGAAACTTCTGAGACCTAGAAAAGGAAGGCTGTCCCAGAGGTCGCTGTGTATGGTTCTCAGTGAGCTGTAAGGGGATCAGGTTTTCCCTCTTGTTGCCACCTGGAAGCTACTGACACCATTAGCAAATCGCCAGCCTTGCCAGCCTCTGCTTCACTCTTCTGCCGGAAAGCTGTCCTTGTATTTGGCCCAGCTTTCTCAAGGGATTTAGAATTTCAAGGTGGCTTCCTCTCACCATGTGTGAACACGTGTGACCTGCAAAGAGAGGCCATGGAGACCGTAGATTATCAACCCTGTGATGGGGAGGTGGTCTTTTCTGACATCTTGAAGCAAAATTCTAGGCCCACGTTGTATCCGGAGAAGCTTATTTAACTCAGTTATTTCTCATTTGCTGGTTCAGAAAGATCTGTTTAAAAAGTCCCGTTCTCTGTGTTGATTTTTTGATTGTGTTCCTTCCCTCTCCCCCAAACCAAGATGGGACGGAGTGGAATCTCAAAGGTACTGACCACCTCCCACGTGCTCGTCACTGTCCTGGCACACCCTGTAGGCTAGTCACTTCAGTAAGGTCCACATCTGCCTTGTATGGCAAGTGATGTCATGTTGATTTTATAGGCAGGAAGAGCCAGGGTCAGGGAGGTAAAGTGTCTCATTGGAAATGGGACTGGAGTTGAATTCCTTTGTTCTGCTGGCTGTGTGCTGACACTCATGCTGGAGTCTATGGAATTTAGAGACGGATTCTATATAAGGTAGAAGAGCCTAATTTTGGAAAATCTTAGTGAGTCTCAAAGACTTTACTTGGGGTATGTGTTGGGGGAGGGATTTTTTATGATGCGCAGATGAGAGGAGGAGTCTGAGAATTCTACCACGCGGGCAGAAGGATTTGGGTGCACACACAAGTGATCATCAATCGCAGCTCTAGAAGGAGAGTCTGATTCCTAGAAAATGCAGGGGAGTAGCTGGCCTCTGTGTGGGATGACACTGGAGAGTCAAGGCAGAGGCCTTTCTCAGCTGAAGGAAGACCCTGCCTCTGGCGGAATCTTTGGGGGTCTGTTGGCTTTCTGCACTGCTCTCTCGCTGGTTGAAAATTCAACCTTGGCACCAATCTGGACAACCTTAGGGACCAACACTGTTAGACAGCATGAAAAGTGCAATTTCAGAAAAACAGGTGCCTCTTGCCAAAGAAGGCGCCTTTTAAAGCAGGATTTCCAACCTGTTTGGAAATTCAAACCTCTGCTGAGGATTCACACATCCACCCTCAATGTACTGAATCAGACTCTACATTTTAACAGATTCCCAGGTAATTCGTGTCTGTGTGCGTGTGTGTCTGTGTGTCTGTACAGGAACCCTGGTACAGCATAGCAGTTAATTGCTACAACTGCTAACCAGAAGGTTAGCAGTTCAAATCTGCCAGGCTCTTCTTGGAAACTCTATGGGGCAGTTCTGCTCTGTTTTATGGTGTTGCTGTGAATCAGAATTGACTCAGCAGCGATGGGTTTGCTTTGGTTTACATACACACACACACACACACACATTAAAATGTAGATTCAGATTGAGTATACCTGGTGGGAGGAATGCAAATTCTCAGCAGAGGTTTGAGCCAAAATGAACCGGTTCAAAGCCCTGCCTTAAAGTCTCCAAGGGAAGAGTTCTGACCCACTGTGGGTTGCTGCCTGATCTCACCCGGTTGCTGTTGGGGTGATTGGGGCTTGCTGAAGGAGCTGACTGGTCCTGCTTGGGCTGGGTGCCCTTTCCTGTGGGCAGTGGTCCATGACCGAAGGCAAGTGAGAGGCTACAAAGTCGCAGAAAAACGAGATCCGTTCTACAGGTGTTTCTGAGAGAGACCTGCAAGGATTTGAACTTAAGCTATTTTCAAGCCTGGGAAGTCTGGAGATAGAAGCGCTGTTGGAGATTACCGCGCCCTTCTTTCAGAATTCAGGTGTGGGAGAAGAGGAAGCTCAGACTGGTCCTGGTGAGTCAGGGAAAGGCTGGGTTTGCTTTCTGCAGTTAGGCAGGAAGGAGTTGTCCAAGTGGCTCAGAGAACAGAGGTCCTCCTCGTGGAAGGCCGTCTGGAAGGAAGCGTGATTCCCGGGCTGACGTGCACAGCAGCGCATGTGGGTCAGTGGCTGAGATGGGGGTGTGACATCATTTTAACCAAGGCAAGAAGTTCGAGTTTTACCCTCTCTTCATTGGAGAGGCATGGGACCATTTTAATCAGGAGATCATTTTAAGACGATGATGGAAAAATAAATAAAAATTTAAGAATAATGCAGAAAGCAGATCAGAGAGGAGAAACCCTGTACCTGAGTAGGCAAACCATTAGAATCATTGCACTGGAATGCCCGAGACGCAGTGGGAAAGCAGCCATGTGGTCACACCCAGGCCACACTGTCCTTTTCCTGTACCATGGATGGAGGGAGACATCTGTGATGTGACCACTGGTGACATGGGGAGTGTTTGTGCCCAGAACTGCAGGACGTGTGACCAGGCACAGAGAAAGAGTCACTGGGACCAGTGTCCAGAGAATATTAGCCATCAAACCCCTTTGTTCTCAAGTGGAAAGGAAAAATCAAAATCAAAATTTTTAAAATAGTGGAGGCAAGAGTGGAAATAATTGTAACTGTGAAAGTGAATGGGAGAGTGTCGTCTCCGAGAAATTAAATGCTGAGTGGTGATGTCTGAGAGACACAGCTACATGAGGCCTGGCTCATACAGATGTGCACTGGCGTCAAAAGCTACTCCTGAGTGCAAAACCAAAGCTGTTGCTGCTGAGTTCATTCCAACTCACAGCGGCTGTGTAGCACAGAGCAGGACTGCCCCAGAGAGCTTCCGCGGAGTGCCTGGTGGATTTGAGCTGCCAGCCTTTGATTAGCATCCACAGGACACACTGCTGCACCACCACGGGTGTTTACAAACCTTGTTCCTCGATGACATCAGTCTGTTTATTTGGGGTAGGGGGCTTTCTTCTCAGGTTTAGAAATAGTTCATTTCACTTCTCCATCCCTGTGCTCTGGCTCCCGCATACGCGGAAGAGGGGGCTGGCAGCCGTGGTAGTGCTCTTCGATTCTCCCCTAAGTCCTAGAGGGTGGAACACTGGCCGACTTCCAGCTAGCATAAACAGCGTTTCAAGGGCCCATATCCATTTTTGTAAAGTGGTTGGTGAAGGGTGAATTTGCAGAAGAGAGAAAGAAAATCAATTAACAGACACACTCTCTTCAAAAGGCTTCTGGGAGGCAGATGAGCTCTTGGGACCTGCTGTAGAGGGCGGTGAGAATGATTCTACAGGATGCTGAGGCCAGCCTTTTTACTGTGATGTCTGGGTTTTCCTTTTAGGAGAGACACCGACACTATGAAAGTAGCACATAAAACAAGCACGGTCACCGATGAGTGCTCTTGGCATGCGGTTAAATAAAAAAGAACAAGTCAATTTAGAGTAAATTCTTGCACGTATTGGAGTCCCCCTGCAGGGGGACTGAGGGTGCGTCAGAGATGCTGGCCACCACTGAAGTGTCACTGCGTTACCGCGACAGGACTCGGGTGGCTCCAGGGCTGGAGTCTCGCCTTCCATGTGGTACGCCGGGCCAGCCAGTCCCATCCGGTGGCACTGCCACGTGTCTGTCACGGGGGGCTTGTGTGCTCCTCTGATGCAGGGCGGGTTTCGGCAGAGCTCACAGACAGAAACAGACGAGACAGAAAGGTGTCAGGGTCTCTTTCTGAAAACCAGCTGACGAGAGCAGGGCCATGGCGGTTGCCTTCTGTGTTAGCAGGTCCGCACGAGTGGCGGCTGGTTCCAAAGCTATGACAACCACCACAAAAGAATGTAGGTGAAACCACTTCAAAAGGGATGGGCTGTGGTGGGGGGGAGTGACTTCTCTGTCATTTTGATCGTGATTCGTGTTGAGACAAGGGGGGAAGACAGTGGCCAGAGCCGCTGAGGCTGCAGTCTGGGTCTCAGTCCTGGGGAGCCAGGCAGGAAGCCAGGTTTGGCCTGAGGTGGACAGTGTCAGGGTGTGTGCTGATCCTTGGGTCGCTTTTTATGGTTTCTTAAGGAGCAGCTGTAGGTGATTTCCCTGATTAAAGAGAGGGCGGTCCGACAGGCGCATGGCAGTCCAGGCCAAGGCAGAGAAAACCCTGCTGGCATGGCTCTGTGGGCTGTGCTGGGCCTCAGCGGTGCCAGGCTGCCTGCCTGCTGGGGCATGGAATTGGGCACCTGTTCTTTTGTGGCAGGCCGTGGCAGGGGTCCACTTGGACAAGTTGCTCAGGGTCTAGACATGACTGTATATTAAAAATGGTTACTGAAGAGTCTGAATTGTACTTCTCTGTCAGAAAAGGAATCAATAAGTGATGCCACTTGTTGAGGACACAGAGAGTCTTTTGCAGACCGGAGTCAGCTTTAAGCAAGACTGCTGTGTAAGGCGTTGAGGGACTGTGCATCGGGCCACACCATCGGTCTGTGTTACCGCCGTGGTGGTCACTCAGGAGGACATGCTGTGTTCCTGGGGCTTCTGTGTAATCAGCCACAAAACAGACAACACCCAGGCAGCGGCATCTTCGGTGTGACCGATGAGTCATCCAGGAAACGTGCCAACAGACGTTTTGAGATAGACTCACGCTGTGCTTCAGGAGACAAGTCCCTGAGACTCTTCAGTCACGGCTTCCCTGAGCCAGGCCTGGGGGCCACCTGAGGTTTAGAAAGCGGCTGACAAACCTTTTATTTATTAATACTCATAAAGTAGTTTTAGTATGTGTTAGGAAATAATGAAACTATAACACCACAGCAGTGACTTACGACATTATCGCTTAAACTACATGTGTGTGGTCAGCGGTGCCCACCAGTGTTCAACTTCAGCAAGTGAACATGACCTTCTGCCACAAGGTCGTCCAGGGACGCAGAGACCAGATGATGTGACTCTCCAGTAGGGTTCCTCGTCTCCTCGTTTTAAAGCACCCCGCCATGCGGTGTTCTTGGTGGCGCTCAAAAACCTTGTCAGCAGTTTGTAGAATGTGGACACGGCAGATGTTGTAGAGGTGCCACCTGCATAAAGGAAGTTTGAGAAAATTTGACGTAAGAGGTGCCATTCAGTCACCCCCTTTGTGCAGAGAAGGTCACTGCTCCACTGATTCACTCATTCAACAAAGAATCTGCTTTTAGGGTTGATACTGGGGTCCGTGTGTAATTAAGGCATGGTTTGTAGCTGTGAGTGGCTCACAGTGTGTTGGGTGAAACATAAAACAATTTGAAAAATGCTCCCATAAACCTGGTAATAAGGTGTGGTAGGGATGTAGAGCTGAGGCCCGGGGTCTCGGAAAGGTGTCACAGGGGAAGTGAGATTTGAATTGTGTATTGAATTTCAACAAGTGTACACCAAGCCCTGGTGGTGTAGTGGTTAAGTGCTGTGGCTGCTATCCAAAACGTCAGCAGTTCAGGTCTATCAGGTGCTCCCTGGAAACTGAGGAGTGGTTCTCCTCTTCTCTAGAGGGCTGCTATGAGTTGGCATTGACTCAGTGGCAGTGTTTTTTTTTTTTTTTTTTAGGGTACACCAGGCAGATAAGAAGAAGATGGGCATTTCAAATAATACACTCACAGCAAAAGCTTGGAGGGTGTAAGGATCATGGTTTGTAATGAATGCTTTTTTCATTATGTGTATGGGGAGGGTGTAGGGCAGCTCAAGGCAATATAGGAGGTCTGACAATTAAGTCCACGAACTTAATTGTTTTAAGTACTACATACCTGATTGCTGAATATTACTATGCTTGCCTTCCAAGTCCTCCCCTTGGGAAGCTATGCACCAATGCCAACACCTAGTCCACCCTTCCAAGCAATTTTGAAACTCTGGGATGGCCATTGAGCATGGTGACACAGTGGCAAGTTTGTGAACTTAATTGTATAGTCTGTGAGGGAGTTTTTACTCAGTAAACAAATAACTGTATTAGAACACCCTCCCTACTCACCTGATCTGGCCCCCAGTGACTTTTTTCTTTACCTGAAGATAAAGGAATATTGAAGACATTTTGATGACATTCAGGATATCAAGGGTAATATTACGATGGCTCTGATGGCCATTTCAGAAAAAGAGTCTTCGAACTCCTTCAAATAAATGCTGGCATTTGGGCTGAATTTATGAGCCAGAGTAGCAAAGATAGGTCATCATGTCACCATCCCCGGGCAGGTGCCCATGGTAGACATCACTAGTCAGTCCCTGAGTCCTTCCTGCGGGAGCCCGGATGCTTTCTCAAGGAGGAGCTCCCAGGTAGCCACTATGAATTGATGAACCTAGTCAGATGAACCTAGTGCCTGTTTCTGCTTGAGTTTGTTGGGAGTTCAGCAAATGTTTTCAACAAGGATTGAAACAGTGCCTTTGGAAAATACATATATATATGAAAGATTATATATATATATAAAATATGTGTATCCGACTCGACGGCACTTGGCTTGGCTATATGAAAATATATATATATATATGAAAGATTTTTTTCTTTTTAATTAAAAAACTATTTTATTTTACTCTATGTGAAAGTTGACAAGTCAATGTGTCATACAGAAACTTTCACACACACTGTCGGGTGACCCTAGTTGCTCTCCCTACCCCATGACAGCACACTCCTCCTTTCTACCTTGTATTTCCTGTGTCCATTCAACCAGCTCTTGTCCCCCTCTGCCCTCGCATCTCGCCTCTGGACAGGAGCTGCCTGGTTAGTCTCCTGTATCTACTTGAGTCACAGACAGTGTCTTCACCAGTATCGTTTTGTGTCTTATTGCCGAGTCTAATCTTTTTCTGAAGAGTTTGCTTCAGGAACGGTGTTGGCTCTAGGCTAACAGAGAGGCCATGGACCTTACCTTCCTCCAGTTAGTTGGACCATCAAGTCTGGCCTTTTTAATAAGGTTCAAGTTCTGCACCCTGTTTTTTTCCTGCTAAGTCAGCAACTCTGTGTTGTCTTCCCTGTCAGGGCAGTCCTTGGTATTGGCCAGGCACCGTCTAGTTCTTCTGGTCTCATGCTGACGTAGTCTCTGGTATATCTAAAAGTTTGATATGTTTAAAACAGTCAAACAAAGACACAAGGAAGTCCCCAACAAATCCCTTTCAGTGTGGAGCTGGTGGCATCAGAACTGTATTATGATAACCAGGGGCAAGAAGCTAGGCCTGGTCACTGAAGGGTTCTTTTTTCTCTTTTTGGCTCCTGCTTAGTTATTCTAGAGTCATCTTCTGAAATATTCCAAATGACTGGTCCTGAAAACATAGAAATACATTGGGAAACCCAAACCAAACGCACTGTTGTCAGGTTGATTTTGGCTCAGAGCGACCCTGTAGGACAGAGTAGAACTAACCCCATAGAGTTTCCAAGGAGCACCTGGGGGTTTGACTGCTGACCTTTCGGTTAGCGGATGAAGCACTTCACCGCCCCATCACCAGGTCCCTATTAGATAAGGTAAAAGTCCACACTGCAGCACCTGACAGCCACCACCGCCACAATGGTGATTTCAGGACTCGCATAAACCCAGGTTGTCTGATACCAGAATCTCCCAAATTAAGGAACTTAAATTTTTTTAACTTTTCAAAACAATGAACTTAATATTTGTTCTGGTTAAGGGTAGCTTTTCATGCTGTCTAAAACTCAGATTCTGAGTCCCAGATTCCAACGGGTCCTTCTAACTAGTGGTAGATGGCGCTGAACAGGGAGGTGTTAGAATAGTGCTTCCATCCCCTGTGCAGAAAACAGAGTCTGAAAACTTCCAGAGCCAGCTGTGGTCCCCGTGGTGGGATGGTATTACAGTGTCTTGAGTTGGGGGCTTAGGGTAAAGAAACCAACAAGGAAATGTGAGGTGAACACAAGTCACAAATCTACGACAGTGGTATTGAGAGTGTCCCCGTGAGCTGAGGGAGGGGGACCGTCCTATAAATAGATGATAAGAACATGGCCATGCAGAGGCAGTGAGGGCACAACTCCCCTGATACATGTGCTTGCTGGGTTGTCACAGACACACAACGTGAGGTGAACGTGCACCCTGCAGCACCCTGGATGGCGTGGGCTGCTGTTCTATCAGTTGCTATGTGGAAAGGCTGGAGCTATTCAAGTCTCACCATAGGTGCCTGGAAGAAAGCCCTGGTGACCTGGTGACCTGCTTCTGGAAACGCAACCACCAGAAACCCTGTAGAGCACAGTGCTGCTCTGACACGCCTGGAGGTGCTAGGTGTGGGAGGTGACAGGAGCTGGAGTCCATGAGACAGCAGCCGGTTTTCCCATGCACACGGCCACCCAGTCAGCTCTGAGGCCAGGCATCCAGCGCAGGCGCTGATTCCTTCTGACCACCCCTGTGCAGTGCTCTGGGCAGCGGGGACAATGTCTCAGGCGGGGGCCGCATTCTATCTGCCACACCCGCGGCGTTGGAATTTGGCACTAGTCAGCACCCACACTTGTAAGGTAACCAGAAGATGATCAGCTAGTGTGCTTTCGGGTCTCATCGAGACCCCTGTGAGTGTTTCCTCTTCTGACGGTGGGTGCCGAAATGAGGGTTTAACTCCTTCAAATGCACTATAAAGGCGGCCACCAGCTCTCTTATGTGACGTTTCCTGCATGGCGTGATTTACGTGGTCGGGTATTTGTCTTCTGCTGTTTTAAATAATAGCCGTCAGGCCTGGGACTGGTGACGCGGAGGGGTGTTTGAGTGGAGGTACAGAAGGTTCATGAGTGCCCTTAGCTCCCATCTGACAGCTTTTGGACATTTAAATGGCCGGACCTGGTCTGATTTAGCTGTAGGGTATTTAGTGGCAGCCTGTGACCGCTCAGATAGGGAAACATGCTGCCCTTGGCACTGTCAGCTGGGCATTTTGTCACCGTCAGCTGGACATTTTGACATCATTCCTGTGCTCCTCCCGAGGGGAAGGGTGAGTAACCCATGGCCACCAAGTTGGTTCCAACTCCCAGCACCCCCCTGTGTCTTAGAGTTGAGATGCCCCGAGGGCTCCCACTGGCTGTCATCTTCCAGAGGAAGAGCCTGGTGACCCAG
Organism: Heterohyrax brucei; assembly: GCA_028571685.1. Lineage (NCBI taxonomy): Eukaryota > Metazoa > Chordata > Mammalia > Hyracoidea > Procaviidae > Heterohyrax > Heterohyrax brucei. The sequence goes on along the minus strand of CM053160.1, from coordinate 4,584,043 downwards.
TGGTTACGTATCTGGCTGCTAGCCCAAAGGCTGGTGGTTTCAACCTATCAGCCACTCTGCGATAAGTTGCGTCAATCTGCTTCCATAAAGAGGACAGCCTTGAACACTCTGTGGGGACAATTCTGCCTTGTCCTGAGGGCTGCTGTGGGTAGGAATCAATGGCAGTGGGTTTGGTAATGTGACTGACAGCGGTAGGTTGCAGGCCCTTCTTTCATGGCCCCTGTGGGCAGAGTCAGACTTCCAGCCTTTCAGTTAGTGGCCAAGTACCAGCCCTTTGCTTCTCCCAGGGACCGCTCTGTATTTTGAGTGTCCTCTGACTGTCTTAGGAGGCACTGACTCTCCAAGTAGTTTTTTCTCCTCTTAAACTATAAACCTGTTGCCATCAAGTCGATTCCAATGCCTAGCAGCCCTAGGGGACAGAGTAAAACTGCCCCATCAACTTTCCAGGGAGCAGCTGGTGGATTTGAAGAGCTCGCCTTTTGGTCAGCAGCCTTAGCACTTAGCCATCATGCCCCCAGGGCTTTGTGTATTTATTTTCATAAACTGGGAGCCAGAAAAGACTGCTGAGCTTGGAGGTGGAGGTGGAGGTGGAGGCAGAGGAGGCCGCGTGGGTGGGACAGAGCACCTCAGGCCACCGTCTGGGGCTTCTCTAGGAGAGCACCCCTGTGCTCCCTTTACGTGAAACCCCGAGAGCTGATCCCCAGGATGGTCGCCCTTTGATTTCACCTTAGGCTGAGTGCAGACAGCACCAGAGGAAAGTGGTGTTCCTCTCCGTGAGGGTCACTGGATGGGGAAGTGCATTGTCAACTTTGTGGTTTCTGACTTTGCCATAAAATAATTTACAGCAACCACAGTTTGCTTTTATAGCAGCTTTTCCACAACTGGTGTATTGGAGAGTCTGTAAAAGAGAGATACATTATAAACACGTTGGGAAGTAAAGGAAAAAAAAAAATCCCGAATACCATCAGAAGTACAGATTTCTTTAGTTTTGAAAATCATTATCTTGAAGCCATGAATCCCCCAGTATGGGGTCTGACAAGAGAAATGATGACTGTCTGGGCAGATTATCTGATTTCCAAGGTGGAAGGGATGCTGGGATGAGGGACCAGCAGCCTCTCCTGTTGGGCAGCTACCAGCAGAGTTAAACTGGACTGTTGGTATTGAGTAAAGCCTCCTGGTGCCTCATGGGGGTGGTATTATCTGCGAGGTGGAGCTGGCAGCTAAGGGGTCTCAGGGACCTATGGCTGCTGATCATAAACAGCAGGACAGAAAAGGTGGACCTAGTCGGTAGCCCATCTTGAGGGGTGACAGCTTCCTGCTTCTGGAGGGTGATTCTGCTGCCTTTGGGGACAGCCTGTGACCATGAATAGGGACTCAGGACAGTGGTGATGAAGAAGACTCCCAGAAACTGGACAGGATCCCTTTTCCATACATTCTGTTTGGGTTCGTTTATCTCATCATCACAAAGACTTTTTGCAGTAATTTCTTATTAGTCCCATTTTACAGATGGGGACCCTGGGGCACTGCTAGCTGACATGTTTTAACCAGATCCTTGAACAGGCAGAGTAAACTAAGTGGCTGCATCTTGAACACAACCTGCACCACTGTGTGTCTTAATTCTGTCTCCAAACATGAGCCTGTTATTTCTCTTAGTTTCTCTTGAGGTTAAGGACTAACCTGCGCTCTCTTTAGGACTGTGGAAAAACAAGTGATAATAATATGAAAACCATAAAAGAAAACCAAAGGAATTTGCCTTGTGACCGGGAAATTATATGATGCCCAGACCACCTCTGGGCCCCAAATACCAATGAAGACATCAGCACATCTGGGAAGAGATCACTGTGACCACTCAGAGAAGAATCATGTTCTGTAGATTCCTAGGACTCCTAAAACTGTATTTCCTTTTTCTATAAAACCTCCAGCTAGCCCCTGTTTCGGGAAGGCAGAGTCTGGAGGCATCTATCACTTCTGTCTCCTGTGGACCAGTGTGTAATTAAACATCTTGCATCTCATCTCACCCAGTCTTCAAGACGGGCTGTTAGCAGCAGGCAGCAACAACCCAGCTTAGGTTTGTGGCAACAATCTCTCAGACGTAAGGCGTAGAGCTGGGGTTTGACCTCAAGCAGTTTGGATCCAATTCTTCTGTTGGTCAGCAGCAGGCTTTTCCTGGGCAGTGGGAGCTTACTCTGAGGCTTCCAGTCTTCTGTGGGCTTTTCTGTCCCTTCCTACCTAAGACTTTTGTGTGTCTGTGCCCAGTGCTTAGTCTGTGATATTTACCATGCAAGCAGATGTCTAGAATATGACTTCATGTACTTGGACCTTTGCTGAAGTTGCCTTTCAATGCAGAGGTTCACTGAGGAGCAGTCAGGATGTTATAGAAAATGAGGAAGCGAAAGACATCCAGGAAGAGGCAAGAAGCTGTTTATTACGCCGGCGGGCCACCGGGACCTTCTCAGGTTCCAACAAATGGCCCCGAGTCTCATTTCGGGAGGGTAGATACAGTGCCGTTTGAGGATGTCGTGGTTGAGACAAATGGTTCTTGGGGGGGGCACATCCTGCTTGGTGGGACGGAGGCTTTGATGGGAAGCATCTGCATCTTATCAGGCGGGTGTAAGACTTATCAAAGGGAAATATCCTGTCAGGCAAGGGGGGCCGGGCTGAGAAGGGGAGATGGGAGTGACCCTTCAGGCAGGAGCGGGGAGTGTCTTGTCAAATGGGCGCCGGGCTTATCAAAGGAGAGTGTCCTTGTTCAGGCGGGAGCTGCTGTGAAGGGGGGTTAGGCAGGTGCGGAAACAGAAAGCGAGGGGAGGAAAATTTGTCAGTCTCAATTATCCATATTAAGGACATGTGCAGCCCCCTCAGAAGGTGGTGGAGTCCCACACTGAGGCTCGTTTGTCTTTAAGCTGTGTCTGCGGTCACCCATGGTCCCCTCTGTGGTGGTCCACAGGGCTTTCACTGGCAGATTTTTGGAAGTAGGTTGCCAGGTGTTTCTTCCTAGTCTGTCTTAGTCTAGAAGCTCCACTGAACTGTCTCTGCCCGTGGGTGATGCTGCTGGGGTTTGAAATATCAGTGACATAGCTTCTAGTATCAGAGCAACACAGGAGCCACTGCAGTGTGAGACAGCAACGGACAGGTGGATGCTCCGTGTCCCTGGTCAGTTGAAAGGACTTTTCTCTGGTTGTCATACCCTTTAGGGAAGCTCAGCTGAGCACTTGCAGCTGGGCCTGGTGGTTCTCAGCGTCTTCCTGCTCCGTACCCCGCCTGCTCTGTCTCGAGGAGAAGCTCGCAGTGTCCTGGGGAAGTTTTCTATTACGTACTTGGGCATGCCTGCCATAGATCCATGTGCCACTTGCTAACCAGTGGTCTGGGTCCCATTTGCTGACTTGCGGTGCCCGTCAGCTGACTGGCTAGGACCCAAGGATTGGAATTCCCTACTTTTGTCAAAGCAGGTGGTTTGGGATACTTGGGAATTCAGTTTCACCTACATAACAAAGCAAAACTGAACCAAACCAAACCCGGTACCATTGAGTTATTTTCAACCTATAATAGGACAGTGTGGAACTGCCCCACAGCATCTCTGAGACTGTCATCTTTACAAAAGCAGACTGCCGCCTCTTTCTCCTCAGGAGCCCTGAGAAGGTACGGACCACTAACCTTTTGGTTAGCCACCAAGTACTTTAATCGCTGTGCCCCCAGGGCTCCTTACGCAAAACTGGTAGGCTCCCCACGCAAAACTGGTAGGCTCCCCATTGCTGTAGGTTTATCGAGATCATTGTTGGCTCTGAAACTTCCCTCCAGCTTTAAATGCTAAGAACGCCGCTTCTAAATGACGCCATGGCCCCCATGGAAACCCTGGTGGGGTGGTGGTTCAGTGCTGTGCCTGCTAGCTAAAATGCAGGCAGTTCACATCCACCAGGCGCCCTCTGGAAACTAGAGGGCAGTTCTACTCTGTCGTACAGGGTCAATAGGCATCGGAATCCACTTGGTGGCAGCAGGTTTGGTTCTGTTTTTGGTTATGGCTCCCATGTCTGTCCAGAGTCCCCACTTCCCACATGCATGGTTCCCAGGCTCCTGGGACAACGCAGACGCTGTTCAGCCAGTGCTGGCGTTTGTTCTCCCGGCCTTTGGCGTTACTCTGGAAGCACAGGGGGGAGCGTTTCCAGGCCTGCCGTGGAGACTTGTCTGATTTACAGATGTGTTCTGTTTGGGGGAATTTTCCTTCTTAGAAGTCTGTTTGGCTTCAGTTCTCTCACTTTTGTGCACACCACTGTGGAGGGACAGTATCCAAAACGTTCGTTTTCTGCCCACCTCACCTTCTTCTCCTCTTTAAAGTCTCTGATATCACTGGACAATTAGAAACAAAGACAAAAACAAAACTCAGGTGCTGTGGAGTCAGTGCCAGCTCACAGCGACCCCGTGTGTCTTGCAGAGCAGAACAATGCTCCGCGGGCTGTTTCTGTCTGACTTGGGGAGCGGATTGCCAGGCCTTGCTTCCGAGGTGCCTCTGGCCGAGCTTAAACAGCAGGGCTCCTGTGAGCTGCCAGCGGGGTCAGCTCTTCACACCACTCAGGACTCCTGATTATTTTTATCCCTTAATATTTGTTCGTGAGGCTGGGCTTTTTCACGTAGCTTGAGAAGTTTGGGGTAAGGTCATGAGCCATCAGCAGGCTGTTTTGCCCTGTAACTACTGGGGCATCATGGAGAGGAGGCTTCTGGAGCTGCAGAAGGACAGGCGTAAATGACAGGTAGAAGGACACAAGTCCATCACAGCCAGGGCCCGTCCATGCCATGTAAACACACTCAAGCACCAAGAAAGGGCAGCAGGCACGGATTTTGGTTTCCAGTGAGGCCAGGGGAGGCCTGAGGTGGTGAGTGCCCAGGCTGCACACTTCCAGCTCTGAGGAGCCTCGCCGTGTCCCCCGGCATGTTCTGTCGGCACTGTCGTCCTCCGTGCATGAGAAAGCTTGGTAGAAACTCTGGTTTGGACCTGGCCTCCCGTTCTCCAGACCTGTGGTGGTCCACCCGGCTTGCCGGGCACTGTTCTGGGTACTGTTGGAACACAATATGCACAGTGCCGTGTGGTTTGTTGTACCTAGCAGGGGCTGGCTACCAGCACAGGTCTGCAGTGTCCTTCTGTGTGGCCTGCCACCCCTGGCCACTCCTAGTTTGTTCCAGAGAAGCTGGGCGGGGTTTTGTGGTGTCCTTCGAAGCCTCAGCACAAAGCCTGTGATGCGCTGGGTTTCCTTGGGAGACAGTGGGAAGTGCCACATGATGAGTTTTATAAGAAGAAACCGGCATAATTTTCAACATCCTGAAAGAGGAGGTGGCCCGCAGACTGTCTGTGAGGGAGAACCTGGGAAACACGTGAGAACTTTGCCCTGGATATAAAAGCCTTGAGGCTGCCTCGTAGGAGACCAGTTCTTTTGAAAAAGTGAGAAACTTGAAGTTTGGCAATAAGACATAGAAGCTGGAGAGGTCCAGCTCTCACCAGAGGACAAAACAGACCGCAGAGGAGAACCGGCCGAGAGCCGCCTCAGCCCTTGCTCGCGATCTTGTTTGCGGCTCATGTTCAAAGTCAGATGCAGAACAAGAAGCCGAAGCTTCAATTCCTTCACAGCTTAAGCTGAAACCCTTTCCAAGCAGTTAGGAAAAACAACTTCAGAAAATGCCCAGGGCTGATGTCCGTGGACATTCTGGTCTTTAGGAAAATCAAGAGCTGCTGCCTTAAGAAGCTCAAGAGGTAGGAAGAAAGAACAAACGACCTGAATAAACAGATCAAACAAATACACAAACAACTCTTTGGAATCCTAATGTACAAGGGAGAAGTTCTCCATAACCAGAAGGGTCTGTTTGAGTCCCTGTGGAAACCCAGCTGAAGGGGACAGATTGGTCAGCTGTACTGAGAGGTCAAGTTAGAGGGGAGCAACTTGGATTCGAGATAAAAAAAAAAATCAAAAAGTGGACACTGCCTGGATAGCCAGGCGAAACCCAAGTGTGACCAACTCGTGTTTGATCACCAGCCTTCTCTGAACTCACCCTGGTGATCAGGGACAAGTCACCTTCAGGGGACTCAGACCCAGTCAGGCATCTGTGGATTGAGCCCCATGGTCCATGGGGGTGGAGTGGTGGAATTGTGTGTCCTTGGTGCGAAACGACCCTGTTGGGAGGCAAAGGGGCGACGCCGCTTGGGCAGGCAGATCCATCCGGATTAAATTCAGTGACGGCCGGGCCAGCGGTCACTGCGGGCCTCCTTTGAAAACAGTGCCAGAGGTCTGGCTGGAATTTCAGCGAATAGCACCTGTGGAAGAGAAGAAAGTTCCAATCCCAGTGTCACCTCCCGAATCTGGGAAAATTGGGCTCTTGGCTTTTCTGCAAGATGGTCGTCGAGTCCTTTCTTTCCCTTTGGTGCCAGTGAGACTAAGCCCCAAGATACTGGCCACACTACAGGAAACAGGGACAAGGCTCCATCCGTGCTGCAGAATTTGATGTTCTTGTTTCGGTCTGTGGTAATGCAAGCAGTAATGCACTCAGCTATGGACTGAATGTTTGGGGGTTTGAATTCCCTCCAGAGACACGTCAGAAGAAAAGCCAGGTGATTGAGATGTAAAAAACATCACCCACTAAGAACCCCCGGGAGCCCAGTCCTACTCTAACACACTCGGGGTCTCCGTGAGTTGGAACTGACTAGTGGAGACGGTTTCTTTTTCTAATGTAGGTCCTTAGCCAAATCACTCATACGTGAGAAGTGTTCCTTAGAACTCCTCTGGGCATCCCCGGCTGTGGAGCTGGGGCTTTCCTGTGTATACAGAATTTGTCACTCTGCCACTGAATGTCACTGGGCCGTCCCCAGCGGGATCCACGAGGCTCCAGGCTTGTGGGATCCGCAAGGAGCCTCCTTCTGCCCCGAACCAACGAACCATGTGTTTCCTTACTAAGCCACTGTCACAGGTGGTCAGTCAACTGCCAGACAGGTGACCTGCAGTGCCACCTAGACCTTCTCAGGAGACCTGTGTCTTTCTTACATGCCCCTGTCACAAATCCTGTCTCTAGCAGGCAGCTCTGCCCTTGGGCCACTCAGTGAACGACCTGAACAGGCCCCGTGACTCCACCTCCCGTTCTGGACGGGGACCTGCCTGAGTCAGACAGTGAGCCTGCACAGAGCAATTCAGCAAAAAAGGGCATCACTGTAACTGAAGGAACCAGACAGGTTTAGCCCAGGGGTTCTCTGACCGAGAGGGAAGGTGAGGGGACTGGGTGCCCCTGACCTCTAAAAAGCGGTCAGAATCGTATGTTCCCTGGTGTCCCGAGATGCCTCAGCAGGATAGATTAGTTTCCGGTGCTGCTGAAACACATTATCACAACGGCTGACAGAGCCCTCGGGTGGGGGAAGCCGTTAGCACACGTGGCTGCTAATTCAGTGGCTGGAGGTTTGAGTTCACCCAGAGGCACCTAGGAAGAAAGTCCTGGCCATCTGCTTGCAAAACATCAGCCACTGGAAACCCCGAGGAGCACAGTTCTGCTGACATGCCTGGAGTCACCATCAGTCACCATTGATTCCATGGCAACTGATTTCTTCCATTTGTCATTTAAGACCATGTATATTTATTTATTATCCCACAATTCTGAGATGCAGAGGTTGGCAGCACTGCCATCCTCTGTGGGTTCCAGAGGAGAGTCTGTTCCCCTGCCTTTCCCAGAGTCCAGAAAAAAATGCAGTTAAAACAAGGTGGAATTCAAAGTGACATGCATTGAAGTCATCTCTTCCAGAAACTATGGCTTCCTTTTGGCCCTTCCTGGCCCACTCAGCTCTGGAACATGTCACTCATTTATAACATAAGTCTGCCTCTGTGTTTTGCGTCCTGGTTTAGCTTATGAACACCGATGTCACATCAGCCAGTTCCTGGACTCTTGTCACCCCACTCAGGGCTGGGCACCTCCTCGGAGCCAGTACCCTGTGGGACAGTGAGTCACTGAACGGACTGGTGTGTACTAGTTTATTTTCCGTTTCTTCCTGCTGAGGTGTAAGCTTCATGAGGGCAGGAACATTTTCCTGTTGTGTTTTCTGCTGTGCCCGGCACTGGGTACAGTGCATAGCACAGTCGTATGAACACATCTTATCTGAACTTTAAACAGCACAAGCCAGTTCATGAGCCAAGGACTGTGTCTGTGCTGGACAACACCCACCAGCAGGTCATCACACACGTCAGTGTGTGCTTCAGGTGTTGGGAGTGGCCCCTAGGAAGTGAAAAAAAGTGGAGCTGAGAAAAGAGGAATGAACCTCTTCTCCCTGAGGAAACACCAAAACAAATAAAGAATAATAAAAATAATAAAATTGTCATTGAGTCGATTCTGACTCACAGCGATCCTAAAGGACAGAGTAGAACTGTCCTATAGAATTTCCAAGGCAGTCATCTTTACAGATGCAGACGGCGACGTTTTTGTCCTGCAGAGCACCATCAACCTCTCCGTTAGCAGCTGAGAGCTTAGCCACTGGGCTATGAAGGTACTTTCCAATAAACGAAAAGCAAAAAGCCAAATCAAGCCTACTGCCTTCAAGTCCATTCTGACTCATCAGTGACCCTATAGGACAGACTAGAACTGCCCCATAGGTTTCCTAGGAGCAGCTGGTGCATTCCAACTGCTGACTTTTTGGTTGGCAGCTAAGTTCTTATTCACGGCATGACTAAGGATCCCAATAAGAACTGCTGTTTACAGATGCCACCACCCACTAGGCGTGGTGTCAGGCGTAAGCGATATGCAGACATGCTGAAATCTGTATTAGTCACCCGCTGCTGCTCTAACAAAGGACCACCAAGCTAGTGGTTTACAGCAACACTTACTTCTATCTTAAACGCTTCTGGGGATCTACAATCAGACGTGGCTGTCACTTGGCTGAAGTCAAGGTGTTATCAGGGCTACTTTCCTCTGGAAGCTCCAGGCGACCTCTGTCTCCTTGTCTTTCCCAGGTTCTAGAAGTGGGCTGCATTCCTTGGCTTGCAGCCTCTCCCTCCGTCCTCACTGCCAGCCACACACCTGTCTCAGACTCCGCTTCCATCTGCTTTGCCACGTCACCCCTCTGTCTCTCCCTGCCCACAGTCCCATTGGCCAGTGGGGCTGCATGGGTCAAGCCGTTTACAGTGAGGGAAGTGGAAGTTCACTGAGATCAGCTCTCTTACAGCTGTCCACACACTGATCGGGACTGGTTGGACAAGACTCAGTCCTGGACTGCCCCAGGCCGGGCCCCATGTGAGGGAAGGCCACTGGACGTGACGACCCCCCCATTATGGAGACCTCGCTCTGAGATAAGCTGCCAGCAGGGACGTGGAGGCCGGGACTAATGGAGCGGGCCCAGTTCTGTCTGCCGAGCAGTTCTTGTAGCCCACAAGGCACTTGTGTCTTCACTTTGGGACTGGCGGCTAGCCCTCAGTGGAGGAGATGCCACATGAGGCGTCCCACTGCCAACCACAGTGGGGGTGGCAAGGCTGTTGCTAGCGGAGGCTGTCCCACACTCTGGTCCTGCGGCTCACTTGGGCAGCTCACCTGCGCTGCCTGTTGGACACCTGCCAGCAGGGTGGCTCCTCTGGGGCTCGGGTAGGACTCTGTGGCCTGGATTCTGTCCCAGGAAAGATAGGGGTTCTGGGAGTGAGAACGAGGTGACACACCTGCCCCCTCTCGAGGGCTGAATAAAGTGCCAGCCTCTGGCCCCTCTCTTTCTCATAGTTGTCCCCCGCTGGACCCAGGGCTTCGTGGCTGTAAACAGGACAGAGACCAGGTCTGTGTCTCAGTTTCCTTCCCATTCATAAGTGGACCAGTCATGCCTGCAGGCTGTCGCTGTCTAGGAGTGTCCCGTGCTCCCTGCTAGAGACCAGTGCACTGGGGCCAGCGGGGCCTGCTTCTAGTCACGCAGGCAGGAACATTGAGGGTCAGTGCGGTCAGACCCGGAGCATGGACCGTGGGCCTCCGTACCCGTGGCCCCCTTTCATTAAGAAGTAAAACTGTTTTATTGTCGATCGTAACAAAAACAAATACTGCCAACAGAATGATCTAAGAAATTGGTCTTGCAGAAAAATATATGTATTTGTTCCCCTTAGAAAAGATGGATTTCTAGTCACAAGACAGAAAAAAATAAAAGAGGAAAGAATCACAAATGTGTATTCAAGGTGGCTTTATTCATAACCCCAGTCTGTTCACCATTCGGTAAGATTACACATCCATCACGGTGCCGGCTGCAAAGGCCACCGTGGCCACGAACAGCTTGTCTTTGAACATCAGAACAAGATCCCTGAGCTGGCATTGACAAGGACAGCTTTTATAGATGTGACATGGGTCTAGACACCTTGGGCTGACCCAGAGGAAAGGCCAAAGCTAAGCTATTCTTTTGAAATTGCTTCAGGGGAGCCAGTTGCTGTGAGAACCCCCACACTTTGGCTTCCTGTGGAGGCTGCAGTTCCTTCAGTTTGAGTCATTGATTATGGGGATGATGCTTGGGAAAAGAATGTTTACAACACTGCTTTCGAGTCTCTTCTGGAAGCCAGGTCTTCAGACTAGCGGGTGGTAGAGTTTGTGTATGAGATGTTCATCCATTCTTTCTTTCTTGCAAGAATGTACAGTGAGCACCTACTATGCGCCAGGCATGGCGGACGTGATGTTAAAATTCCTGCTGTCATGTAGTTTCTGTTCCCACGTGTGTGCACCCGTAAACAGACAACACATCAACAAATAACTGCACCCATAGTAGGTCAGGAGAATGCGGGGCTGTGGAGAAAAATGAAATGAGAGGGCACAGAGAGGCCTGGTGACAGTGAGGGGAGTGGACGACGGAGGGATGGGCAGAGAGGCCTGGGTGAGCAGGGACGTGTGACCTCCGGGGGCAGTGGGAGGCAAGTTTCGAGGAGACAGCTGTAGGCTTCTGCGGTGTCCTCTTTCTCTCTGGCTGTGGGCGTGCCTCATGAAAGTGGTCAGGGTGTGGAATCTGCGGGCGGCGGTGACGTTGGGAATTTTCTCTTTCCTTACAGGAGTCAGTTTTCACTACCAATATAAACAGTAACCTTGGTCAACCAGCCATGTTAAGACAACCCACGTGCCATGTTTTGATGAGTGTCGCCCAGCCGATGTGGGTTTTGGTTCGAGGATACGAGGTGGTAGAAGGTGAGCTAGTATCCCCTGCTTCCTTTCAAGAAGAGAGATGGTTGTCACTGTCAGGCTGTCCTCCAAGTCCCACTACAGGAGAAAGTGCTAAACATGCCCAGAGAGGACTGTGGTTCTCAGGCTGGTTCCAAGTTCACTGTGACCGCTCGGTTTCCTTTCAGTGATTCCTGCAGCAGAAACCTCTGCTCATGTTCAGACTAGATGGGCAGAGAAGGGAGAGTGAGGGCCAGGTCCCCGTGATTGCCAGTGTCTTCCAGCATTTTACTTGAGTGGATTCCTGACACAGAATTGGGGGAAGCGTATTTGAGAAGAAACACACAGTAAGAGAGAAACAGAGAGGAGAGGTTCCGATCATTTATTGATCAGTTAGAGAAGTTTCTAGACACCGGGAAGGCATACACACTGTGCTGCTCTGTCCTGGGGAAATGAAAAGATATGTCAGGGGAGCACTCAGCTGACTTTTCTCTTATTTCTTCCTTCTTTTTTATAATGTGGGGAGGATTCTGCCACTCAGAGTTGGAAATTACTTTCATGGTCATATAACGTGGGAAACAGAAGCCAGGGTGTGAGAAGGAGATGTCTCAGCTCAGATCCGGAGCTCTGCAGACTGACCTCAGTGTGCTTACCTCCGGTGGCGAGCCAGCCCCATGCCTGAGTCCCTCCTGGCTCCACTCCACCAGCAGCAGGCACTGGGGCAGCAGCTGAGGAGGGCACGGGAGAGGCCTGGGAAACCAGAGGTCTGGTGCTCCCTGGTCTGCCTTCTTCAGCTCTCCCAGAGTTGTCTGTGGATATTGATGGGTTAATATGGACAGATACACTTCAGTTCACATATAAGGAGAGGTTCCCCCAGAATTCCCAAAGTAATACATAACCAAAGTGGTGATTTCCGTCCCTTGCCTTGTCACTGCAGTATGCCACCTACAGGACCCGTACGTGTGTTTGGGGCCATTCTGAGACTGTTGGCTGAACACCAAAAATAAGCCAAGAGTGTTCCTCGCCGTGTCTGCAGTGGACTTGGTGGAGGCATCAGGGACTGAGCCACCTTCCATCTGTCTGGCCAAATTCACACCAGTGTGACAGGCCCATTTGGCTTTGGAAACTGCTGCGTATCACTGTGGTTGAAATTACATCAGAGTCCTGCCCAAGCGAGAGATGAAGGGAGGAATGCACACAGCTGATTGGCTCAGATACTAGGTCTCACAACAAAGTCTGGGGACTTAATGGTTCTAAGTGCTAAATACCTCACTGCTGAGTATCACTGTGGTCGCCTTTGAAGTACTCCCCTTGGGAAGCTATGCACCGCCGCCAGCGCCTAGTCTACCCTTCAGAGTAATTTGGAACTATTCCTGGGTCAGCCATGTGGGGCCGCAGTGGCCTCTCACCGCCCTTTTCCTCTGTGATTCTCCCACGGCGGGGGAGGGCAGGCTTTCCCGCACATACCAGTTAGCTGCGTGAAGCTCTTCTTTGGTGAACAGTCACTTCCTGTCCTTTGCCTGGTTTTCACGTTGCTGATTCACCAGTTTGCGGCTGAGGTTTGGCAGTATCTGCTGGGTTATTGAGATGAGATGCTGATTAGACTTCTGGTCGCCCAGTTGGCACTGTCCAGTCTGCAGGCTGTTGTTGCGCTTCTTCATTGAGGCCTTCACTGATTGTTGGGAGGATAAGACATAGATGGAGCAGAGAGGAAGAGTGTGCTGTCACCAAACAGTCTTCCTTTCCTTACCTGAGGCTCCTTCCCTTTCCGTAGGAAGTCGATGGTGTCTCTCTCCCTCTCAGTACTAGATGCCATTAGGATCTGCATTGAGATTGCTTTCTATCTCTAGCTTTGGGTAGAAGAGACACTTTTGCAAGGTTGAGCCTCCGTATCCATGAGCAAGGGGAGTTTCTCCACCTAGGTAGGGCTCTTTCCACGTCCTGCCTGCCATAGGATCTTGGACTTGTTTGCATATATGTTTTTGGTTTATTATGATGATGATGATGATTGAATGAAAATGTACATTCCCATATAAATTTGCATACCCACCTATATACAGCTTTCACTTCTCTCCCTGCCCGGTGACAGCACACTCTTCCTCTCTGCTCCATACATGTCTTATCCTCCCAACAATCTCCTATCCCCGCCTCTCCACCTACTCCCCTGCCTCCAGTAAGTGGTCAGAAGAATGACACCCTATAGATGCATAGAACCATAAAGCGCACACATGATATGGTCACTCTGTGTTGCCAACTCCAATCCATTACTGTCTAAAGAGTTGACCTCCGTTATGATTTATGGACAGGGAAAGCATCAGGGCCAGAGACCATGCTCCCAGGGGAACTCTGAGGCCCCTAGACCATCAGTTGTGGTCTTTTAGTGGAGATCTCAGGTGCACCCATTTTTATTTTTGTGTTGCCAGTGAAATTGAACTTCATGAGCTCTGTCAAGGCTATCACTGGTGAGGGCCAGGTACCATCTGGTTCTTCCGGTCACAAGTCAATGTAGTCACCCTCTCACATGGGTCTCTCTGTCTTCTGGGTTCTCTTTCCCCCATGTCGTTTTGGTCCTTGGTGATCATTCATTCCTGCTGAGTTCAGACCATCTGCTGTACCCTCACGTGACAACTTGGCAGCTTTTAAGACCCCAGATGCCACTCACCATTGTAGGGTTCAGAAGGCTCTCTAAGGAAAATGCTAGTTGTACCACTTGCCCTTGATTTCCCCTGAGAGCATGGTCCCTGGCCCTCTGCCCCAGCTACTCTGTCCTTGCAGTATTGGGTTAAGATGGGAGAAGTAATCATGTTATGTTGAAGTCCAGTTAATATTGATCTTCTTTCTAATGTGTACTGTCACAGATTTCACCCAACCAAATTTCTATCAACCATCTAATCTAAACCCTCCTCCCTTCATCCTCCCTACCCTTGCAGCCATCAAAGAGTCTTTTCTTCTACGCATGAGTCTGTTTTTAAGTTCTTATCATAGGGTCTCATACGAGATTTCTCCTTTTGTCGCTGACTACTTTCATTCAACATAATGTCCTCCAATTGAAACCAGGTTATGAAATTTTTCCTAAAATCATCGTTGCTCTTTATGATTGCATAGTGTTCCACTGAGTATATATAGCATAGTTTACCTATCTATTGGGGTTGAATCCATCTTTTTGCTGTCATGGACTGTGCTGCGATAAACATTCATGTGCATGTATCAGGTAATGTGAATGGCCTTGATTCTGTAGGATATATACTGAACAGTGGAATTACTGGGTCAAATGGTATATCTAGATCCAGCTTTTTAGGGAAGCACTAGATTGCTTTCCAAACAGGTTGCTTTGCAATCCCACCAACAGTGTAGGGGAGTTCCAATTTCTCCACAGCATCTCCAGCATTTGTTGTTTTGGGTTTTTTGGATCATGGCCAACCTTGTTGAGGTGAGATGGTATCTCATTGTCGTTTTGATTTGAATTTCTTTAATAGCTAATGATCGTGAGCATGTCTGCATGTGTTTTTTGGCTGCCTAGATCTCCTCTTTAGAGAAGCGTCTGTCCATCTCCTTTGCCCATCGCTTAATTGGATGATCTTTTTCTTATTGATATTTTGTAGTACCTTATAGATTATGGAGATCAGACGTCAGTCTGACATACAGTTGCTGTTTTAGTCAGCTAGGCTGCTCTAACAGAAATACCACAGAGTGGATGGCTTTAACAAAGAAAGATTTATTCTTACACAGTCCGGTAGGTTGCAAGTCCATATTCAGGGTGTCCGCTCCAGGGAAAGACTTTCCCCTTGTTGGCTCTGGAGGAAAGTCTGGTATTGCATCAGTCTTTGTCCAGGGAGCGTCCTAATGCAAGAACCTCTGGTCTGAACGACGCGCTCTGCTCCCGGTGCTGCTTGCTTGATGGTAGCGAGGTTCTCAAATTGTCCTTTGTTTCTTTTTCCTTTTATTCTTTGCAAGTTAAAAGCATTAAGGGTGGGGCAAGCCACACTCCAGGGAAACTCCCCCTACAGCAGGACAGGGAAGTAATCCTATGCAGAATTCATAGCCCCACCCTAATCTTTTAACACACAGTTAGCAAAGCCACACAATGGAGGACATTTCCAAGATACTGGGAACCATATCCCAGCCACGTGGCTGCACACATTTTTGGGGGGACACAATTCCAACCATGACAGTTGCCAAATATCTTTTCCCATTCTCTAGGTGGCCTTTTAATTCTATTAATAAAGTCTTTGGATGAGCAAAAGTGATTCTTA
This sequence comes from Heterohyrax brucei, assembly GCA_028571685.1. NCBI lineage: Eukaryota > Metazoa > Chordata > Mammalia > Hyracoidea > Procaviidae > Heterohyrax > Heterohyrax brucei. The sequence continues at coordinate 4,568,669 of CM053160.1, read as the reverse complement.
ATAGTTCCCATTTATTATCCAATTTTGCCAGTACCATTTGGTGAAGAGATTGCTTTTACCCCAGTTTAATGTCTTAGGGCCTTTGTCGAATATCAACTGTTTATAGGAAGATGGTCTCATCTCTGGGGTCTAAGTTCTGTTCCGTTGATCTATTGGTCTCTTTTTGTACCAGTATCAGGCTGTTTTGACTACTGTGGCAGTGTGTAATGGGTTCTAAAGTCAGGTAGTGAGAGGCCTCCCAGTGTTCTTCTTCAATAGTGCTTTACTTATCCAGGGATTCTTCCCTTTCCAAACAAAGTTGGAATTTCCAAGAAAAACCACTGGAATTTCTATTGGGATTGCATTATATAAGTAGATTGCTCTGGGGAAAATAGACATTTTCACAATGTTGAATCTTCCTATCCATAAGCATGGTAGGTTTCTCTATTTATCTAAGTCTCTCTTAGTTTCTTATAGTAAGGATTTGTGGTTCTCTTTGTAAAGGTCTGTTATTTCTCTGATTAGATTTATTCCTAGGTACTTTATCTTCTGATGGGCTATGGTAAATGATACTGATTTGGTGACTTCTTCATTAATATTCTCATTGTTGTTATAAAGGAATCTTACTGATTCACTTGTGTTTATCTTGCATTCTGAGACTTTGCTGAACTCCTCTATCAGTTGAGTAGTTTACTTACAGATTCTTTAGGATTCTCTGCATATACAATCATATCGTCTGCAAATAGGGAGACTTTTACTTCTTTGCTGATGCAGATGCCCTTTATTTCTTGGTGTTGTCTAATTGCTCTGACTAGAACTTCCAGTACAGTGTTGAATAGAAAAGGTGAGAGTCGGCATCCTTGTCTAGTTCCCATTCTCAAGGGGAATTGTTTCAGTCTTTCTCCATTCAGGATGATGCAGGCAGTTGGCTTTGTATAAATGGCCCTTATTGCATTGAGGAATTTGCCCTCTATTCCTATTTTGCTGAGAGTTTTTAGCATGAATGGGTGTTGGACTTTATCAAATGCCTTTTCTACATCAATAGACAAGATCAGGTTATTCTTGTCTTTTGTGTTATTGAGGTGGTTGATCACATTAATTGTTTTTCTGATGTTGAACCAGCCTTGAACCCCTGATATGAATCCAACTTGGTCATGATGAATTAATTTTTTGATATATTGTTGTGTTCTATTGGCAAGAATTTTGTTGAAAATTTTTGCATCTAGATTCATGAGTGATATTGGTCTGTAATTCTCATTTTTTTTTTGTTGGATGTTTCCCTGGCTTTGGTACCAGGGTTATGATGGCTTCATAGAATGAGTTTGGGAGTACTCCATCCCTTTCTATACTGTGAAATAGTCTCAGTAGTATTGGAGATAACTCTTCTCTAAAACCTTGGTAGAATTCTGTGATGTAGCCATCTGGGCCCGGGATTTTTTGGTTGACAGTGTTTTGATGACTTTTTCAATCTCTTCCTTTGTGATGAGTTCATTAAGTTGTTCTGCTTCACCTTGTGAAAACTTTGGATCTTTCCATTTCCTCTAGGTTTTCAAATTTGTTAGAGTATAGTCTTTCATAGTATTCTGTTATGATATTTTTTATTTCTGTTGGAACTGTTATGACAACTCTGCTCTCATTTCTTATTTGGGTTATTTGTTTCCTTTCCTGTTTTTCCTTAGAAAGTTTAGCCAATGGTTGGTCAATTTTGTTGATCTTTTCAAAAAACCAGCTTTAGATCTTTTCAATGATTCTTCTGTTCTTTAATTCATTTAGTTCTTCTCTAATCTTTATGATCTGTTTGCTTCTGGTTCCTGAGGGGTTCCTCTGTTGTTCTCTCTCTACTTGGTCAAGCTGTAGGGTTAGTTCTTAGATTTGTTTTCTTTCTTCCTCCCAGATTTGTGCGTTTATGGAGATAAACTGACCTCTGAGCACTGCTTTTGCTGTATTCTGTAGGTTCTGGTAGGAAGTGTTCTCATTCTCATTGGAATCTATACATTTCTTTATTTCATCCTTGATTTCTTCTATAACCCATGGCTTTTTGAGCAAGATGTTGCTCAGTTTCCATGAATTCCACTTTCTATGTTTTTTCTGCTATTGATTTCAACTTTTATGGCTTTATGATCTGAGAAGATGCTTTACATTAATTCAGTGATGTAGATTTTGTTGAGAATTGCTTTATGTCCTAACACATGGTCTGTTCTGGAGAATGTTCCATGTGCACTGGAGCAGAAGGTGTAGTTGTCCGCTGATGGATAGAAAGTTCTGTACATGTCGATGAGGTCTAGTTCGTTAATTGTGGCATTAAGATCTTCTGTGTCTTTATTGAGCTTTTTCTAAACAATCTGTCCAATATTGAGAGTGGAGTGTTGAAGTCTCCCACTGTTATTGTGGAGTGACCTGTCTGACTTTTGAGTGTAGTCGTAGTCAGTGTTTCTTCAGTATATTTAGGTGCTCTAATATTAGGTGCATAAATATTTAATATTGTTGAGTCCTGCTTGTATATTGAACCTTTTAGCAATAGTGTCCATCCTTGTCCGTGATGGTGGGTTTCACATTAAAATCGATTTTATCTGAGATTAGAATTGCCACACCTGTACTTCTTTGTTCATTGTTAGCTTGACATATATTCTTCCATCCTTTAATTTTCAGTTTGTTCGTATCTTTACGTCTAAGTTGGGTTTCTTGTAGGCAACATATGGAAAGGTCGTGTGTTTTGATTCAAGATGCCCCTTAATGTCTCTTTACTAGAGTGTTCATTCCATTCACATTCCATGTAATTATTGATAGGTATGTATTCAGTGCTGCCATTGTGATATGTTTATTTTTGTGTTGATGTTTTCTCTGTTGTTCTTATTAATCTGTTCTGGGACATTCTTCTTTGTGAGCTAATTTTTCACCTTTTTCAGGGTTGGTTTTTGTGGTTGTTGAGACTCCTGTATTACATTTCTTGATATGATATGTTGCATCTTTTTTGTGCTTTATGGCTGCCCCTATGATTCCCCTTAATAAACTATGTAGAAACCCAATTTTAATTACTACTAGTCTTATTAACTTCCTCTCTATCTGGAAGGACTGTAACAATTGTAGTACCTCCCACTTTTTAATATGATGACATCATAGTTTTCATGATATGATCACCAGATCATTTCTTTCACTATTATAGCTTTGATTGAGTTTGGAGCCTTCCCTAACTGAGTAGGAAGCTGGGTGATGTGTCCTGTCTTTGCTTCTAAAATATAAAGTTAGTGGTTTTGTTCTTCTAAGCCAAAGCTAAAAGACGGAAGTTTCTTGTAGCTTTGGTTTGGCTTTTACAAAAGTCTCTGTTCATCTACAAATGTCTTAATTTCATTTTCATATTTGAAAGATAGCTTTGCAGGATATATAATTCTTGGTTGGAAGTTCTTCTTCTTCAAGGCTTTGAATGTGTCATACCACTGTCTCTGTGCCAGTGTTATTTCTGCTGAGAAATCTGATGAAAGCCTACAGGGTTTCCCTCTGAATGTTGGCTTTGTTTTGAGTCTTGCTGCCTTTAAGATTTCTGCTTATGTTTCATTTTGTTGAGCTTGATTATAATATGTCTTGGGATCTTTCTTTTAAGATCTATATTAAGTGGTGTTCACTATGTATCTTGAATATCTATATTCTCTTTTTCCATAATTTCTGGAAAGTTTTCTGTTGGCAGCTCAGCAACAATACTCTGTGTTCTCGGGTGTCTCACCCTGTTCAGGAACTCTAATTTTAATTGTAGATTGTTCCTCTTTATAGAGTCCTACATACTTCTTAATGCTTCTTCCTTTTTCTTGTTTCTTTTTTCTGATTTCTCCTCATGTATGCTGGAGTCAGTAGCTCTGTCTTCCATGTTAGAAAGTCTGTTTTCCATTTGTTCTGTTCTGTTTTCTTGGCTTTGAATTCAAGTTTCTATCTCTTTGATTTTGTTCTTGACCTTTTGGATTTCAGAGTAATGGCGTTCCATCAGATTGAACAGCTTGCTTAATTTTTCATTTCGCTCTGCTGCATTTTGTATAAGGTCTAGGAGCACTCTCTATATAATTCTTTTGTATTCACCTTCCAGTAGTTTCAGAAAGATTGCTTTGTTTGGGGAGTTCTGTGGTGCTTTCTTTTGGGGGCCTTCTGAAGCCATGGGTGGTTTTTTGGTTATACTTTTATCCAGAGTTTGTTGCTTTTGGGGTATCATGTGAGTCAATAGAGGCCAGGAGAGATCTGTGATGATGGACCACAGTTGTTTGTCTAGGCCGTCTTAACATGAAAGATAAAAGGTTTCTGACAACTTCCAAAGTCAGTCAGGTTTTCAGGTGTACAGGTCCCTCTTCCCCGCTGACAACATCAGCACCTCTATATCAAACCCCAGATGTTATAAACTAGTTCAAAATACAAAAAGGTCACTGCCCTGCTAGCCTCTGCTGTCAGGCCCCAGCTTTCTGCTGGAAAAGCTCTCTCCTCCAGGAAGGTGCTGCCTCCCAGCCTAGGAATTAGGTCCTGCTGAGGCTTCCATATGGGAAATCCGCCTCCCAGTGGAAAAAAAAATGGTGTCCTGCACAAGCTCGCCGCTGCCTCGGTACAGGGTACTCTATGGCAGAGGCGGAAGGAGAGGCCAAAGATGCCGAGATGCACAGAGTCCAAAGCTGGGCTCTCAAAATATGGCAATTTCATCTGCCGATCCCATCAGCAGTGCATCTGAGATTAGCTACTAGTCAAGTCCCAGGTTCACCCACCAGCTAAGACAGAGAAAAAAAGTTAAAATGGACCTTTGGTCCGTGAAAGCCAGCACTCACCAAGAGCGGGGGTAGGCGAAAGAGAGGAAGTTTTCCATTCAGTGATATGAAATCCAAATTAACAGCCCTATGCCATGTCCTAGGGCTCACTAGGTGTCCAGAGACTATGTTTAATTATCAGTTCAGGTCTTGGTTTCCCAAGGGATTTAGGGAGACGTGTGTTTAGTCCACCATCTTGACTCTGCCCTTGTGTATACATTTTTGGTGTTGATGATGAGATTTATTCTGATGAAGTTTATCTTCTTGGGAGCAATTGCAAATGGCCTTGATTTGACCCTGTCTTGGTAGGTGTAATGGAGGCCAGTGGACCTCTGTCCCAGGCCTGACAATGAACTTCCTGAACTCATGCTAGAAAAGGTGCTACTGGCCACCTTTCTGAGTATCACCATGACAGTCGCCTTCCGAGTACTCCCACTGGCAAGCTAAGCATTGCTACCAGTGCCTAGTCTACCCTTCAGAGCCGTTTTGGAACTCTTCCCGGGACAGCCTCTGTGCCCCATGACATGATGGCAATCTCGTGAACTTCATGGCAGGGTTGTCTCCAAGGGAGGTTTCAGACTGCAAACAAACGATTGTAATGGGCCACTTTTCCCAGTCCCCCAATGAGGAACACACTGACCGTTCTCTTGCCTCATTTCCAGAAATACAGTAAATGTTGTTGTTAACTTGTTACTTTGCTAGAGGAAATACTGAAAGGAAGACATTTGGATGCCATTCAAGAGGACAACCAAGGGCGGTAGGAACTGAACGCCATTCCAGAAGATAAGTCCCAGATGGCTTGGGAGGGTGCACTAAGCACTGGCATCTGTGCTTAGCTTCCCAAGAGGAGTCCCTGGGAGGTCACCATAGTGATATGCCACCAGGAGGGAGGTCACATTTTGCCTGAGGACAAGTGTGCGGACCTAACGGACAGTCCTCCTATCTCTTGGCATGGCGGCTCTTAGGGCTCCAGGATAGCTTCCCTGATGCCCAGATTGTTGCATCACATGATGTTTCTCATTTCAGCTTTTCAAGGAAGTGCCCAGTGGATGTCCAAAAGGATTGTATCATTCTCCTTTGCGGCCATCAGGGCCTAAGTGTGCCAGCAATGTCTCAGCCTCCCTGGCCATTCTTCTTCTGAGGGGTTTCTCTTGGATGAATAGCAGCCCTATTAGAGTGATGAGCTGGTGCCATCTAGCCAGGGTTGCCAGGAGTGGGAATCGGCTCAGTGGCATTGAGTTTGCTTTGGCTTTCAGGGGGCAGAGGTGGTCTCTTGGGGCCATTTTCTTCCGAATTTGCCCCACAGCTAGTGATGGAGTGCTTTTGTGGACCTGTCTGTTATCTACCTGCAGGTCTTGATTGGTGAAGTGTCTCTTCCTGTCCTTTGCCCCATTTTCAAGGGGCTTAGTCACTGGTTTGCTGCTGAGCTTTGGCAGGGTTTTCAGCGTTATGGAGATGAGATGCTGATTGGATCTGTGGTGGCCCAGTTGGTTCTGTCTGATCTCCAGACAGTCACTGTACTCTTGGGCTGAAGTCTGCTGGTGAGCATAGAGCGTGGATTTTTTCAGAGGTCTCCATGATCAACTCTCTCCTCTGCCGTGGGTGGATTTTCAAATCCCTTTCTGCCTGTGTATGGAGGCTGTCAGCTCTGTCCTTATGATTGCCCCCAGGATCTTTCCCATTGAAGATGGGACATGCAGCTCTCTGATCCCTTCTGAAGGGGCTCTGGGATGTGGTGTGAGTGAAGGGTTTGGTTTGACTCAGGGATGGGGGTTGGTGGAGTGGGGACAGATGGCCAATTGCATGGCCATTCCAGGAAACGAGTCCCCAGCTTGCTTGGGAGGGTGGACTGGGTGCTGGCATCAGTGCTTAGCATCCTAAAGGGAGTCCGTGGAAGGTGACCATAGTGATAGGCTGCCAAGAGGGAAGCGGCACTTTGTCCAAGGATGAATGTGTGGACCTAACGGGCAGTCCTCCTGTCTCTTGATGTGGCAGCTCTTAGGGCTCCGGGATAGCTTTGCAGACACCTGGATTGCACACCTATTTGTTAGCTGCCTGCAGGTCTTGGTTGGTAAAGTGTTTCCTCCTGTCCTTTGCCCAGTTTTCAAGGGGCTTCTTTAGTGGTTTGCGGCTAAGTCCTGGTGGTATCTTTTGGGTTATCATGACAAGACACTGATTGGATCTGTGGTGGCCCAGTTGGTGCCATCCAGTCCAGGCCATCATTGCCCTCATTCAGTGAGGCCTTTGGATAAGTGTAAAGCTTAGTCTCAGTGTTCTACTCTCCCTTCTGCTGTTTGTGGATTTTCCAGTCTTTATATGGCTTTGTATATCGGCCATTCTGAGACTGTTTTCTGAACAGTTAACATAAACCAAGAGTGCTTCTTGCCATGTCCACAATGACACTTGGAGGAGGTGTCAGGGACTGAGTCTCCTTCCATGGGTCTGGCCAAATTCACACCAATGTGACAGGCCCAACTGGCTTTGGAGACCGTTACATATCACTGTGGTTGAAATTAAACCCAAATCCTGCCCAAGGGAGAGATGAAGACATAAATGCACGCAGATGATTGGCTCAGATACGAGCTCGGACAATAAAGTCCATGGACTTAACTATTCTAAATACTGAATACCTCTTTGCTGAATATCAGTATGGTCACCTTTGAAATACTCCCTGTGGGAAGCAATGCACTGATGCCAGTGCCTAGTGCACCCTTCAGAGCAATTTTAGAACTCTTTCTGGAATGGCCACTGTGTGCAGTGTCACAGTGGCAAGTTCACAAACTCAATTGTGTTGTTGTCTGTGAGGGAGTTTTTAGCCAGTAAATGAGTAACTATCTTGGAACACCCTCCTTATTCACCGTATCTGGCCTCCACTGGCTTACTTCTTTACCCGGAGATAAAGGAAACATTAAAAGGAAGACATTTTGATGACATTCCAGACATCAAGGTTAGTACGACGACAGCTCTGATGGCCATTGCAGAAAAAGAGTTTCAAAATTGCCTTGCAGGGTGTACTAGGTGCTGGCATCAGTGCATAGCTTCCCAGGGGGAGGACTTTAGAGGTGACCACAGTGATGTTCAGCAGTGAAGTGTGGGTCATGTTTTCTAGGAAGAGTTTTCAAACTTAATTGTCAGAAATCATACCACATTCCACAGTTAGAAATCTCCAGGAGTGGAAGTTGAGAAAAGCAGATGACAGTTCACATGAACCCCACTCATGCACCAGGTAGGGGACTTCTCCCCCTTCGCCCCACTCGTTTCCTGCCCCAGCCCCTTCTCCTTCCCTGGGATGTGCCTCCAAGGACCTTCGAGTTTGAGTTTCTCAGTCACTGCAGTCTGGTGTTTTTTCTGAGATCAAAGCTGAGAAAAGGAGGTGCTAGTTAAGGGCATGAGAAGGTGAAATGAAGCAGAGTTGTGGGGAGACAACAGAACTTGCTGTCACCTGGCCCACCTTGTCCTTGTCACCTGAGTTCACCCACTGGATGGGCTTGGGAAGAAGTAGAGTCAGGCATGCAACTTTTTCTTGGTTCAGTCACATACGTGCTTTCCAGGCATTCTCTTTGGAGAGTGACACCCTCTCTGGACCCGTGACATGTGCTTTGAGTGAGGCGTGTTGTGGCTAAATGCCATCCCTAGGCCTCCTGATGGGTACAGTGATATGAGCCCCAGACAGGAACCATCCCGAGAAACGACTCTGTTTGGTGTTTCCCCAAGAGAGTGTGATGTTGGACAGGTGGAGGCTGCTTGTTGGTGCTCCTGGCAGAGAGCAAAGCGCAGAGCCGAGAGGACGAGAGGACACTCGCCTGCCTGTTGATCAGTGTGACCTTGTCGTGTCGCGTCTCCTCTGGACATGGTCACAGACAGTGTTAGAACACATCCAGACCGCTCGTTGTGTCAGCAGTAGACTGTGGTGGGTTAGTCATCTGTTTGCGCTTCATCTTATTCTCATAAAATTGGACAGGTCACTGATTTCAACTGGTGACGTTTCCGGTTTTCAAAAAGCAAAGCAAACTACAGCTGTTGTTTTGTGGAATCTCGACAGGGGAGGAGGGGGACACTTGCGCTTGGAAAGCCTGTTGCCAGTCAGTGTCCACATCTGCTGCCCCAGCCATCGACACCGAGGCCCTGGGTGGGCTTCATCCCGGAGGAGAGCCTGGGGGGCCTGTCAGTGTGGGCGGAGGGGCCCCGGCAGAGAGAAAGCCTCAGGCTCACCCCAGTAGAACTGGGCAGCACCTCCGCCGGCAGGAAAGGCTCCTCAGCCTGCTGTCACTGTCGGCCGAGCAGTGCTGTGGACCTGTTCCTGGGCTTCACATTTTGGTCCCTGCTCTTTGTTTTCTTTTTTTAATATTTTATTGTGCTGTAGGTGAAAGTTCACAATCCAAGTCAATTTGTCATACAAATAGTTGCAAAACCCATTGCTGTGTAACTATAGCTGTTCTCCCCCCCACTGTGACAGGATACTTCTCTTTTCCACCCTGTATTTCCCGTGTGCATTCAACCAGCTCCTGTCCCCTCCACCCTCTCAACTCACCTCTGGACAGGAGCTGCCCGGGAAGCCTCAGGTATCTGCTGAAGCCAAGAAACCTGTGTCTTACATTCTGCTCCAAGCTTTGCCTGAAGAGTTGACTTCAGGAGTGGTTTCACTTCTGGGCTAACAGAGAGTTGGGGGGCTATGTCTTCTGGGGTCCTTTCTGTCTGTCACAGCATCAAGTCTCATCTTTTTAGTAAACTTTGAGTTCTGCACCCTATTTGTCTGCTGTCAGGGACTCTGTGCTGTGTTCTCTGTCAGGGCCATCACTGGCAGTGGCCAGGCGCCATCAAAGTCTGTTGGTCTCGTGCTGATGTAATCTCAGGATGACATGGCCTTTTCTGTCTCTTGGGCTCATATTTTCCTCATGTGTCTGACGTCCTTCATTCTCTGCTCCAGGTGGGTTGGGACCAATTGATGCTTCTTAGATTGTCCCTGCTCTTTCTGTACAAGACCACCCATAGTTGAGATTACAGTATGAGGGATGGCCAGAGAATCCCGGGGTCAGGGTTGAGTCCTATTATCTTGAGGAGAGTGAGGAGGAGAGAAGGGTGAGAAAGTGAACCAGGCAGCGAGCAGGCTGTCACTGGCCACTTGGGCTCCCTGCTGCTGCTGACTCCTAAGTGGTGGTGTAGAACCCAGCTCAGAGCTGGCCCACCTTAGGAGTCAGGAGGCAGGTGTGAGGGCCACCCTTCTGTCATCCCTGGAGGATGATCCTGAAGCATTCCTTTGTCTGCTTACCCATCCTGACCACAGCGAGGAACCAGACCTGCTGCTGTGGAGCACATACATCCAGGCAGCTCTACTCCACCCAAATTTCTGGGCTGTAAACACCACAAAAGCAGCTCCGAAGCAGAGGGCCAGCCCTCTGTCCCAGCTGGATGAGTTCCAGCTGCCCACCTTTAGGTTACTAGTTGAGTGCAAACTGCCTAAGTCACCTGGGGGCCTTCTTGCCCTGTGGCCACCCCTTCCTGCTCCCGGGTAGAGCGTCCTTGTGAACGCTTACGGGGGAAAGCGTGGCTGTCAGGAGCGGAGTGCTGAGGCGTTCTCCTGGGGCCTGAGGGTGCCTGCTGCTTGCTGAAGGCCTGGCCTTCAGCTCCTTCTCTCTCCCTCACCTCGTTGGCGCTACTGCACGACTATTGTCTTCATCCCTGGAGGAGCAGCTCCTCTCCTCTGTGTCCTGGGTGGGGAGATGAACTTTCTCCCCGAAAGCTCCCAGGAAGGAGACTGTGCATGGGTTTGCTGCCAGTGTAAGAGAAGTCCTTTCTTTCATCCTCCCAGAGCTTGGCAGCCTAGAACCAGGCCTCCTGTCACCCCTCCCAGAGAGAGAAGACCCTTAGAGGCTTTCCTCTTCACGTCCCCTGTCATGAGGAAACGCCTTTGGCCTAGGGGCTTGTCTCACCAGCTCTGTTCCAGTGGATACACACCAACGATGCTGTAGGGTTTCGGTGCAGGGATACCTAGAAGTCTACTTGTGTCCAAATAAAACACTAATTAATCGAGCTCTGTTAAATACCTGCGGGGCGACAGTGCTGCTGGGTGCCTGATGTACTTCATGTCACTGACTCCCCGCAATACCTCTATTTTACCCTTTTGTTGGTGACGTCCCTGAGGCTTAGAGGGGCAAGTTCCTGGGGTGACAGAGTGAGGTGTGCTAAAGTCAGGGTTTACACCCAGTCCTCCCAAATCCATCATCACTGATCCTAACGGCGGTCCTGCTGAAAGCTGGCTGTCACAGTGAAGTAAGTTCACAATGCCACCATTCTCCTTTCCATCCCAAACACAAAAGGATCAGTGAGTGAAAGTTAAAGATAAGCTGTGTCAATGGTTCGCTGATCGTGAAAGCCCCCAGGCTTGAAAATGTCACAATCAATTACATGTGTAACCTTTTCACTTTTTTTTTTTCAACCTTTTAAAATGATTTCTTTCTTTCCAGAAATGTGTTAAGAGATTGGTTTCTGGATTGCCTCGGAGAGAACAATTGAACAGGGAATTCCGTCCTCTGGGAAGGGTCAGCTATTCAGATAGCCCAGCACCCTTTCCTGGGGCCCGGGAGGGGGGTACCCCTGGAGTTCACACCTTCTGCGTTCGTGGTGGGGGTGGGGGGTGGGACTGCATCTGAGACTCATACATATTTATATCAAGTAGTGGAATAAATGTCAGATTTTGTTTTCTCACATTAACATACTGAAAAGTAAATGACCCGTAAAGGAAAAGAAATTACTTTCTCTACCATGAAAGCTTTTAAGTATGCAAACTTGTTGATACCTAATAGAGCAGGTCCTAAAATACGTTGGGTGCCTTTTCTGGTTAGAGGTTTTAGGGGAACTTTGATAAGTATAGAGGTGGAGTGTTTTGTTCTGGTACATTCTCAAACGATTATGTCACACTGATGTCTTCATAAATGTTTGGAGTGTTGATGAGGAAACTGAACACAGAAAACATTCCAAAACTGCTTACAGGCAGTTCTAGAACTCTTAAGGCAGGAGTGTGAGCAAAGGCCTGGAGGTGGGAGGGGACAAGTCTGCTCTAGGCAGGTCCAGGAGACCCCTTGGGTGGAGGGTAAGGGAGAGGTGAGGGAGGAAGTAGGAAGTACCGGCCGATGCCATGTTGTGGAAGTCTCAGATGTGGTCTGAGAAGTGAGGGAGAAACTCTTAAGGCGTGGAGGACATAGGGGGACGGGACGAGGGCCACAGGATGCTGTGACTCTGGGTACTGAATTCTGCTTGTGTTTGGTGCTGAAAAAGACATCTTTACTCTGGGGGTGTGCACAGATGTCTGTGTGGGTATATGCATGGGTACGTGTGTGTGACTTGGACCTCTAGGCTGAGATCACTGGCTCCTGTGCCTGAAACCCTCCTGCAGGTGGTCCCCATATCTGTGGTCTTAGGGAAGGCAAGGATACAGGAGATGCCGCAGAGCTGTGTGGTGATTGCTTTCTCTTGGTGTGAACGTGTAAGTCTTAAGAATCTTCTGTCCTGACCCCGTCTCTCTGAGTATTGAAAATACAGTTCACGGAACATGGTTTTTCATTAGTGGCTCTTACACCTTGACATGCTAATTTTGAAGCTCCCCAAACTCGTTGCAGTTTATCAGTCACCCTTAGCCCTAGGTGACAGAAAGTCCTTCATACGCTTTAGAGGTTAGGGCTGCCCTCTATGACATCACTTCACAGGGTGCAAGATTATAAAGTGTTACCACCAAATAAATGGCAAATGGAGAAGGGAGTTAATCAACACCAGTGTCCTTCAAGTGTCCTCAGCTGGATGTCTAAGTATTTGTCTGCATTGCCGCCCCTCATTGCATGGAATCTTCTAGTGTCTAGTAAAGGCAAATCAGCAAATACACAAACACATTCAAGGTTTGTGTTGCTGTCAACATGTTCCTGGTTGTGCATTCACAAAGCAGAAAACATGAGTTGTGTGACCTGTACTCTGTTCTGGCAAATGAGACCAGTTCAGACCTTGTCATGGATTGAATTGTGTCCCACAAAAGTGTCTGCCAACTTGATCAGGCCGTGGTTCCCGGTATTATGTGAATGTCCACCAGTTTGTCATCCACTGTGATTTTCCTGTGTGTTGTACAAGGTCTGACAATGAAGTCTGTGGACTGAATTGCTCCGTACCGCATTGCTGCGTATCACTGTGGTCACCTTCGAAGTGGTGGCAAGTTCACAAACTTAATTGTGTAGTTATCCATGACGGAGTTTTTGGCTAGTAAATAACTGTACTGGAACACTCTTCCCAGTCTCCTTGTGGCCCCCAGTGACTTTCTTTACCCAGAGATAAAGGAAATACTGACAGGAAGATATTTGGATGACATTCAAGACATCAAGGTTATATAACATGACAACAGCTCTATTGGCCATTCCGGAAACGGAGTTTCAAAATTGCTCTGAAGGGTGGACTAGGCACTGGCATCCCAACCCAGTACTCCCAAGGGGAGTGCTTTGAAGGTGAGTGTAGTGATATTCAGCAATGAGGTCTGTAGCACTTTTTCTAGAATGAGTTTGCAAACTTAATTGGCAGCCCTTGGTGTATCCTCTCTCTGTGATGTTAATGAGATGGGATCAGTGGTGTGGCAGAACTGAGTCAACAAGATTAGGTTGTATCTTAAATCAATCTGATTAAATCAAGCAGAGAGACACTGGGGAGGTCTCAGCACCAAGAAATGAGAGTCAAGAAAATTGTGTGTCTTTGGACCTGGAGTTCTTGCATCTCAGCATCTCCTCAACTAGGGGAGATGGATGACAAAGACCTTCCTCCAGAAGTGATGGGCTCAGGAACACACACGGTAGACTTCTTTGACCAGGACATCCTTTTCCCAGCCGTGTTTGCAGGCGGGCCTCTCCTGGCACTCGGCCTCAGCCCTGCTCAGGCAAGTGTTGCAGAGTTGTTTGAGCTCTGCCAATAAGTGCCTGGATACACCCACTCTGCCAGCAAGCGCCTGCTCAAAGGCACTCTGCTTTCTGTCTCTGTGGGCTGGGAAGGCCACCGCACTATCTCCTGCCGGTCTCTCCTGCCACTGTTTCTCTGCCACCACTTTTCACCATCTTCAGTGTTACAGCTCTCTCTCTCTCTCTCTCTCTCTCTTTACTCTCTTTCCTTCTCAGTTTCCTAGTTCTAGGAACTTCTCAGTACAGAGATCCCTGGTCTGAAAAACATACTCCACCCTTGGCCCTCTTTCTTAGTGGTGGTGGGACCCTCTTTCTGCTCTGGAATCAGGTCTCTTCCAAGCCTGGTGGCACGGCAGCCTGACCAGTCCTCTTGGTGGGGCACACTTATCTGACTGGCATAGTCCCGCTCAGTCACTTGGATGGGAGCCATAAGACCCTCGCAAGAAAGGCCGCGCACCGGCAGTTCTTCCTGCTGCAGCCCTCTTTCCCGCTGAGACCCACAACGGTGAATGCCTGGCCTCAGGTTCCTGTCACCAGTCCTGCCCGCGGTCCTCAAGCCTGTCTCCCTTGTGCACCCGTCACCCCAGGTTTGACCTCAGCCCCTCCTTCACTTTGGCACGCGCTGACTCCTGCAGGGACTGGGGGACTGTGGGGCACTGTCGAAGGTGGTGGGTGGTGGACGGAGGAGGGTGACACTGAGCATGTGGCCAGTGACCCTGTACTTACAGTGCCCCTCGCCCGTGTGCCGTAGGTAGATGTGCTCAGAGGCCCACCTCCTGTTACCCACTGGCTCTCCGCGCTTGGCTGTGGACACTGGGCATGAATGAACAACGGAAGTGGCCACTGGAGAAAGGCTAAGAGGAGCAGTCATGGACTGGACTGTGTCTGCCCCCAAAATATGTGTAGTAGTTCAGCTGGGTGTTGATTCCTGGCATTGTGTGATGATCTTGGGGGCTGTAAACCGTGCCCCTTTGATGCTGATGAGGTTGGATGGGCAGCAGTTGTGTTGGTGAGGCAGGAATCAAAGCGTAAGACAGTACTGTGCCTTGAGGCAATCTCCTGAGACACAAAAGAAAGACACTAACCGAGAGTTGGGGTGCTCACACCACCAAGAAGCAGTACTGAGAGTGCAGTGTATCCTTTGGAAAGGATCCAGAGTCCCTGCACCTCAAAACCTCCCAGTCTAGGGGAAGATTGATGACAAGGAACTTCTTCCAGAGCCAACAGAGAAAGCCTTCCCTTGGAGCTTGTGTCCTGAATTTGGACCTGTAGCCTAATGGATTGTGACGCAATAAAACTACATCTTGTTAAAGGCATCTGCTTGTGGTATTTCTGTTACGCAGCACTAGGTGAGTGGGACGGGAGCTGCAGTTCCTATACGGCATACAGGAACATCACACAATGCCAAGAATCAGTGGCTAGCCAAGTTACTATAGACATTTTTTGGGCAAACGCAATCTAATCCATGACAGCAGTGCAGACCAGGCTCTGCTGGCCAAGAAATGTGTCCTCAGGGAGAGGGGACTGTGGCAGCCAGATGAGGGCCGCCTTTTGTGGTGCCCACGGAAGTGTGCTGTGGGTACGCTGACACCCGGCCCCTCACCTGTCCTGCTGTGCTCATCCAGCTCCCTGTTCGCACCTTGAGTCGTAGAAACAGTGCTGGTGTCCTCGCTTGCGCACAGAGAGCAACAGGCTGTGCCTGTCGCTTTATCTGGTTTTGTTTGTTTGCTCTCGTGAACTGATACCTGTACCTGTAAGAAGTCCATCACTGGTGGCCTCTGTAGGGACCCTCAGAGGCCGAGGGAGCTGCCTGCCTTAGGGGACCCTCCTGCCTCCTGTTGAGGTGATGGACGTTATTGATGCTCTTTTTCTTGGCTGATTTTGTCCTTCCTTTCCTGCCTTCTTTCTTTTTTTTTTTTCTCAGTAGTCTGGGAGTGTAATATCCTATTCATCTTCTTTAAGTGGCTGAATTTGGCTCCGTTATGCCTAAGTAGGGGTGCATTTTCTGATCAGAATTTTCGGATCGTCCTAACTTCTCTATGGTCATAGTTGCCACTGAACCTGTGGACAGCAGAATGAAACCTGGCCTGGTCCTGTGCCATCTGGGGGAGCGCACCTTGAGGCCGCTGTGTCTTCTGAATGGCTCCCGACCCGGAGGACTCCTCTTCCAGCCCCGTGTTGGACGTTGTTGTGCTGTGATCCGTAGCATTTTCATGGCCTGACTCTCAGAAGTAGGTCACCATATCTTCCTTTGTACCTGAGTCTGGAAACTCCTCGGAAACTCGTCCACTGTGGGTGACTCTGCTGGCACCTGACACACTAGAGGCTGAGCTTTTTCGTGGAAGAGTATGGCCAACTGATGGGTGGGAGGCAGCTTACGTCTGCTAAACCAGAAAACTTAGCCCTTCACCACTGAATCTAAGCTGACTTACAGCAGCCCTACAGGAGACAGTATAACTGCATCTTAGGTTTCCAAAGAGTGACAGGGAGATCTGAACTGTTGAGCTTCGGTGAGCAGTGAAGCTCTTCACCTCTGCTCCACCAGGGTTTCTCACCTCGCTGAGGTCCGCTAAACTCCTGCCAGAGATGGCAAACGTGCAGGCTGTCCTGACTGTTAGGGTCACCACGTGTGTCTCTGGCTTCCTGGGGCGCCTGCACCATTTCCTCCCTTGCTGCGTGTCTGTCCCCAGCTGCTGGGGCTCCCCTGCAGGGGTGTCGTCACCTTAGGACAGACCAGCTGCAGCAACATCTCCCAGTGACACTGCCTTCAGAGAGGCTACCGTGAAGCCCTCTGTCGGGACACTTCCTTTGCATTAAGTGCTGAAATTCAGGGATTTAAGTAAACTGTAAAACATTAAAAAGACTCTTTGCAGAGACACTCTTTCCAGAGGCTTCCTGACAGTCTAGTGGTGAGACAGGAGGCAGTCCTTCTTCACTGGAGTGTCTTCACTGTTCATGAACCTGAGTAAAGAGCTGTTTATTGACGTTCTTAGATACCAGAAGGTGGGAACCAAGTCTGTTTCCATCATGTTGTTCATGTCAGAAATGTAGGCTATTTTCTAAATTTCTGCATTAATACTTTAGTTGTGTATCATTGATGTTGTATCTTGGTATTAAAGAGTAATGGCATATTGACTTGGAGTTGTTTGGAAACCGCTTGTGTTTAGCGAGGTGCGGGTGTGCACCAGGTTGCAGCAGCTTGCTCTGTGTGGCCCTTTGAGGATTTCACTTCCTCTCTCTTGAGCCATCTGCCCTGATGCCACTTGAATTGGTGTCCCCAACATTGGGAACCCGGTGGTGTAGTGGTTACATGCTATGGCTGCTAACCAAAAGGTCGGCAGTTCAAATTCATCAGGGACCCCTTGGAAACTCTATGGGACAGTTTTGCTCTGACCTGTAGGGTCGCTGGAAAGTGCTTCATCTACTAACCGAAAAGCAGGCACTTCACCTGCGCCAGGTGCTTCTGGGAAACTCTGGGGGGCAGTTCCACTCTATTCTGTCGGGTCCCTAAGGGTTAGAATCACCTCGAAGGCAACAAGTACGAATAAACAATGTGAGTTACAGTCAAACACATAATCAAATGTCTGAGAGTCTCCTCAGTGTCTGTAATGTTAAATGTGAAGCGGTGTGACTGTCCAGATCTCTGGAATTTAAGTTTCCGTGGTTTGTGTGTGCTGGCCTGACTTCTGTCCCCGGCTGGCCTGTGAGTTCTTTGACATCGTGAACCATGGTTTTTATTCCTGCCTATACTAGGTGATAGAACAGCAGAGGTCATTGGAACTACGAGCAGTCAGACCATTTGAAGGGACTGGCGGATGTTTCACTGTGTCATGAAGGTCTTTCACCTTTTTAATGCGGAAACCTATGGCATGAGTCAGCTTTTAAAATGCTGTCTTTTTTTTACTTCCTTCCCCCCTTCCTCCCTCCCTCTTCTCCTTTTCTCTTTAGGGTTTCAATGCAGAGAAAGAGACAGAAGAGAGAACCCAGCGGGAAGGCAGTGCTCTAGACGTGACCAGCTCACTTCTGTCAATCACAAGCCAGCCCTCGTCTGGCATTTCACAAGCACTGTTTGAGTCTCCTTGGAGACCCTGGCGCTATAGTGGTTAAGTGCCATAGCTGCTAATCAGAAGGTTGGCAGTTCAAATCCACCAGGCTCTTCTTGGAAACTATGGGGCAGTTCAACTGTGTCCTACAGGGTGGGAGTTGGGATCAACTCGACGGCACTGGGTTTGGCCTCTTTTTTGAAGCTGAGTCTCCTAAAATCATGGATTGTTTCACTCTGTCAGCTTCACCCTTTCTCTAAAGCTACAACTTTACGTTTATTCCACCAAGAGTTGCCTTTTATATTTCCTTAGCAACTCAGATTTTATCCTAATTTTATAGGGATTGCTATATTGTTTCCTTTAATAGATAGATAAATGAATGAATAAATAAACAAACAAATACAGAGTTACGAGGAGAACCAGAGGACCGAACTGATGAAATCTCGATGAAATCTCGCACAGACGGAACTGACTGCCGTGGCTCAGGAAGGCTGGCGTGGTGCGCAGTCCTCGGCAGGCGGCAGGACTGTGGTGTCTGCTGCGGGCACAACTGTCCATCTGTAAATAGCCATGCAGAGTTGGTAGTGTGCAACAGCCTGTCAATGTGTGACTAAAAGTTTCATTTTTCAGATGCATTTTTAAGGTGCTGCAGAAGGACTTGCAACATTACTTATGCTGATGGCTTTTAGCAGCTGCAAGACGAGATGCAGTTGGTTAGTATGCACTTAAGAAACTGCGGTAACCGGTCTCTCTCTGTCCTGTAACTGCAGGTGACCTGTGATTCCAGAAGTCTTTTCTGGATTTCAGCTTCGGCATTAGTGTCCATGGGCTTCTAGAACAAGTACCGGGAAGTGAGAGGCTTATGAGAATTTGACTCTCCCAGAAATTGACTCTCCCACTGTTCTAGGGACCAGCAGTCCAGATTCAGGGGTCCAGGGGACCGTGTTCTCCTCAAAGACTCTGTGGAGAGGTGGCCTCTCGACTCTCCCAGCTTCTGGTGCCTCCAGGCATTCCTTGGCTTACAGCTGCTTGCTGAGGGGGCTGTCTTCCCTCTGGGTGTCTCTGGGTCTCCTTGTCTGCACAGATTGTGCTGGGACGCCCTCTGTTCTGGAGGGACTGCATGCTGACAAAATTGATACCAAGTATTTTATTTGAGTAATAGTAACACAGTTATTTTAGTAACTCTTAAATTATAAATGTCTTAGTCAGCAGTAGGTAGGTACCACGCTCTCTGTGCAGCTCTCTGTGCATTTCTCCGTGTGGCTCATCTCATTCGTTTCACCCACCAGTCCTTTGAAAGAATGACTGTAATTACACCCATTTTACAGGTGAGAACGACTGATTTGTCTAATGTTACACTCCTAGCATATAGCAGCAGCAAGGATGAAACCCCGTCCCTTCTGACTCCGAAGCTGGGCTCTCCACCAAAGGCAGAAAAAATGATAGCATTCCACTCAGAGACCGGGACCTGGATGGTGGGAGCCAGGAGGGCCATTTGGGGTAGGGTCTCTCAGTCAGCAAAATCCGCAAAAAGAGACGGCATTGTTATCTGCAGAGAAGGCTGAGGACTGTACCTGCCCCCTTGAGGACATTTAAAGGCTTTGGCTGATGGCAGAGTTCAAGACGGAAACTCTAATGACATCAGGGGGTTAAGTGCTACATCTGCTCGCCAAAAGGTCAGCAGTTCAAATCTGCCAGGTGCTCCTTGGAAACTCTCTGGGGCAGTTCCACCCTGTCTATAGGGTTGCTGTGAATCAGAATTGACTCAACAGCATTGGGTTTGATTTTATGGTGTAGAGTTCAAAATATACAGTGTACTGTGTATTAATGTAAGTTAAACAGTACAGTTTCCTTGTGACTGGCACAGTTCCATGAATATATTAAGCCAAGTGCCTTCGAGTCATGTGATAAAAGTGTGAATTCATAAAAAGTAAATGTACGAAGAGAGCATTCTCGCCTTCCCTGCTGGAGCGTGGGCCTCAGGACCTTTCCAGGGCCCAGATTCTGTGAGTGGCCTGCCGGCAGTGTGATAGAGATAAAGCATGTGTGTCAGTGTGGAGAATGTCACCATGGAGTGCAGTGGACAGACTCATGGTCAGTCTTGTTCATTCCAAGATGCCCCAGTGTTTACAGCCAGTGAAACACTGGAGAGTCCAGGAGCAGAACCCAGGGCCCTGTGCAGCCTCTTCTTCCTCTCCATCACAGGCCAGGGTGATCTCAGGTGAGGAAGAAGGGCGTCCCTCTCTGCCTGTCAGCGAGGACCACAGGCAGGTGAGTGGACCACTGTGGGTACTGGCTGGCCAAGCCTTCCTCAGTCCTGCAGCCCTGGCTCGGGGACAGGTGTAGGGCCAGTGAGGGCAGGGTTGTCAAACTGAGGGACACCCGCTGAAGTCCTGCCCGTGGACACCACTTGCAGTAACCCCCGGCCTGGGCAGGCAGCAAGTGCTGGTCCCTGTCCCCCATGCTCCGCTGAGCCCTGTCCTCCCTGTCACTTCAGGAATCGATGCACTTAATGAGCTGCGTTGTCGTCAGAGGGAGGCGGTGTCTGCTGTGTGGAAGCTTTTTCATAACACATAAAATACCAACCCCAGCAGTTTTCACAGATGGCCCCAAAATTGGCTGTTGAGTGGTGATCTCGCTTTTATGTTTTTTAAAATTGCTTTATTTCCCAGGCCTAAAGAATTAATTGGCCGGTGTGCACAATAGCTTCTGAACATGAAAAGCTGTTTGATCTCTAGACACATGAAACCATTTTCTCCTTCAACTTTATAGCTCTCAGTTTCTGAGTAACTGTTTTTCTCTAAACAAAGCGTTAGAAGTTAACTTTCTGCCTTCTAAAGTGGACGATTACTTTTAGTGTCAAACAGTTTCTAAATGAAGTGCTCTTTACACTCTCCAAAGCTTAAATAAATGTTTCCCTTTCACAGCCAAATACTTTAAAAGTGTTTCCGCTTACCTGAGAGCATGGCACATGTCCCCTGACAGAACTGCTGGTGGCACTGTGCTGCGCGGGCCAGAGAGGTCGTGCCCACCCACCCACCTCCTGGGCTACTGAGGAGTCGAGGCGCCAGAAGCTGTTCCTTTCATGTATTCCTGAGACGCCCCAAAAGCTTACAGACTTATTTCCCAGAGTTCCCAGGGTGGCACCCACGGCTGAGAGCTTGACTGCTGGTTAAAAGGCTGGTGATTTGAAGCCGGGCAGAGGCGCCTTGGGAGAAAGGCCTGGCAGTCTGCATCCAAGAGGCCGCAGCCTCGACGTCCCCACCGAGCAGTTCTGCTGTGCACACCTGGGGTCACTGCCACTCAGAAGCAGCCAGATGTCAGCTCACAACAATGTACAGAAAACAAACTGACCATTTTCACCAAAATCGTTTGGGCGTAGGTGGTGCGTCACTGGCCATGTCACAACCCGAGCTAATATTTTCACTGAGTTAAGTAATACGAATGCTCCCTGAAGCTGTTCTTGAGCTGGTCTCCGAAGTCTGCCTCTTCTCCCCCATCGAGGACTTTACCTTCCTTCCCCCGTATCAGACACACCCCCAGCAGTAACAGGCTGCTGGAGAACGGTGCCCAAGCCTTGGCACGGTCAAAACGGAGAATTACGGTAAAAGCATTTGCTCTGAATTTGAACGTTTGACAGAAAGAAGCTCTTGTGACCCTCTTAAGTCACCATTAATTGTAAATGCTGGGCTGTTTGCAAGAAAGCAGTGTAATAGATGGAAGACTTCTACCACAGCCAGAGGAAGTTCACAGCAGACTTTCTGTGGACCACATTCTTTTAAGTCTGGTAATCTGTTCAGTGCAACTGGTGGAAGATGATTTATTATACCAAGTTATATAAGACCTAGTGAAATTGTTTAAGTCTCTTTGTGAAATGTTAGTATCCACTGGATGGGACAGTTGCCAGTCAAAGTGTGAATTGTCTCCTTTACGGACAATCCCATGGGAGCTCGTGGTGGGTGCGCTTCAGCACTGCTGCTGGGGTGCCGGGACCCGGGTGAAGGCCCTCCTGAGACTGATGGGCACCCATTTAGGATGGTAGCTACCTCAGGAAGAAACAGGAAACACAACGGAGGAAAGATACCCCAAAGACTTTGGCTGCCTTTGCTCGTCATGTTTTATTATTAAATTCTGCCTTGTGCACAGAGGCATTTATTACGTTGTTCTTTATGTTCGCAGTGGGGTGTCGTGGGGATCATTTCTGGATGAAGGAAACAGTACGAGGAAAGCACTCCCAGTTCTCAGAGCTGGGTGCTGACCTAAGGTGCTTAGTAAGTACTCAGAGTGTAAAGGGGCTTGAAGCTGAGGAGTCCAGAAGACTGGACGTCCCAGATGGCATCACCGCAGTCCTGCGTGTGGCGCGGTTTCCCGCCTGTTTGGGGCAGTGTGGGGACTGACCTCTCAAGCTAAGCAGATACAGGTCAATGTGTCCCCACGTGGGTTCACCCAGAAGCGTCTCCCAAGTCCGGATGTGAGGGCTCAGGGCTTTACCTGGGAGGGGACTGCAGGGAGCAGCCGTGTGGGCGTCAGGAGTGAGGCAGAGAGGGGGAAGGCCAGCGAAGGGAGTGGCCCAAGCTGTCACCACTGATGGGCGACTGGAGCACATTCCTCTGGGTCACCTGGGAGAGAATGTGGGAGTATTTACCTCAGAGTAATTTTCCCCTAAACGTATGTTGGGAGTGAGGCACACAAAACAGCTGGCCCTGTAGTCATCCTCTGGTCAATTCCATCGTGGTGGCCCCGCGTGTGTCACAGCCGAGCTGCCACTCCCCAGGATTGTCAGTGGCTGATTTTCAGCAGCAGATGTCCAACCTTTCTTCCGGGGCCCCTCTGGGTGGACCCAAGTTTCCATCCCTACGAAGAGCAGTGGGTGTGCTGACGGTGGCCCCATCCAGGGCCGCTGTCTGAGTGGCGGGGCCCTGATTCCAGAGCGCCCCCTACAGGTCGTGCTGGGGCGGTGGCAGGGTTCGGGGAGCCGTCCCGCCAGGGTCCAGGGGAATGCGCAAAACTCAAATGGAGCTGACTTAGTGGCCTAGACTTAGGAAGTATTACACATCACCGGTAGTCCTGATGCACCGTCAGCTTGGATACCACAAGACTGCCTTCTCCAAGTCAGAAGTGATGGGGTCCAGGGCACCAGCTGAGTACACTTCAGCCCAATCACTGAGAAAACTTGAATCAAACTGCAGAATTCAAACGAGGACAAAGGGAGCATGAGAGGGGACGGTGGGGACAGAAGGGAAGGAGCTGCAGCTTCACTGTGACACTCTTGCAGCCCTGCTTTCTACAGTGGCCAGAGAAGCTACTTGGTAGGAAAGGACATGTGTTCCCGCAGATAAGCCCAGGCACCTCCAGGATCCACAGTGCTTTGGATTTTGACTTTCCGTGCAAACCTGACTTGTTTCCCATGTTGTGAAGAGTTGCTTCTTTAAATTTAGAAAAGTGCTTTTAAAAGAATCGGTGATTCCTAGAGCAGTGTCGTACTGTTTACATGGACATGGAATCCTGATTGTTCACGAAAACATCTGTAACTGGAAACTAGCTTGATCACCTGCCCACGTGTGTCCTGATGTGTGCCTGATGTGCCTGAGAAATAGTGACAGCTTCTGCTTTCACTCTCAGCCAGGTCCGCTCATGGTTAAAGGTTTCTTCTGCTGTCCCACAAGCTTCTTTGGAGGGTCGTTTCTTCCTTGGTGTTTAATAATATCACTTGAATTAAGATGCACTGAAGGAACTCTGGGGCCGCACAGAGAGGGTGGTCGCTGCCGTGGCGCTGTGCCGGTGGCCCTGTGCTTGGCTGGGTGGGAAGAGGCCATGTAAAGTTGGGGTGCGGCCCCAGCGTGGGCAGTACCTTGCAGTGTAGGGATCACAGAGGGGGCTCAGTGCTGGCAGGACTCCATGCTGGCCAGACAAACGGACATAGCATCCCAGAAATGTGTCCTGTACGCTTAGGAGTGGTTGTCACCACAGAATGAAAAAAGAAAAAGAAATACAAAAAGGTAAATAATGTTACGTTTTTGTTTCTTAAAATACAGTCGTGCAATTTGCACCTCCTGTAAGGTAGCCTGTGCCTTTGGGGACTCAGCACGGATGTTTTCCTGTCCACTTTGCCACAGGGAGAAAGATAAGATAGATCCTGGCAATTAGAGTTGGAGCCCATTTCAGTGGCCAAGCTGCGTGCCACTCTGTCACTGGGTGTCCCCGTGTCCATCTGTCTTCAGGGAGACCAGAGCCTTCCAGCTGCCTCAACAGAAACGCCCTCTGCTGAGCTGGGTCACTCCGCTCTGAGGGCCTGGAGGTGCCCCGCTGTCAGCTTGGCACACCTGGGCAGCTGATGCCAGCCTCACTTCCTGCCTGAATTCCTGGGCGCCTGGTAACAGCCAGCACAGTAGGGGCTGCCCTCATGGGGCTCAGTCTCTGAGAGATGTCGGGGGGAGCCGGGGAGCAGGACCCGAAAGTAGGCCCACCCCTCTGCTTCTGCGTGGCCCCCTTGCACGCTTCCCGGAGTGCTCTTACGTGTCCATCAGATCCTGGGCCCTAGCTAGAATCCTGCCGCCGTTTTGTTGCCTAGTAACAATGCCCACCCTCTGTGGACCGGCCCCGTTCCTCTCAGCCTGCTGCCCTCCCTCGGCCCCTCACTTCCTATTGGGCCACCCTACCTTTCCTCCTCTTCCTTAAACTCATCTGCTGTTTACCACTCAGTCTTCCATGAGCCGTTTCTTCTGTTTGGAACACCTCCCACTCCTCCCACCCCCACTCCTGTAAACCCAAAACACGACACCAGTTGCCATCAAGTCGATGCCAACTCATAGTGACTCTGTAGAACAGAACAGAACTGGCCAAAGCTGTACTCTCTCTCTTTTTTTAGTTTTACTGTGTTTGGGGGGAAAATTTACAGTGCAGCTGAGTTTCTCCTTTAAAAGTGTACTCACAAATTGTTTCGCAGTCCCTGCAGTGTGTCATACTGTCCATCTTTCCACCCTGGGTTCCCCGTGTCCCTTCATCTAGGTCTCCTGGCCCTTCTTGCCCTGTTCAGTGTTGCTTTGGGACAGGTGTTGCCCGTTTGGTCTTGCATATTTGATCAGACTAAGAAGCACGTCCATCACACTTTCATCATTTATAGGCCCGTGTAATCTTTGACTGAAAGGTGCATGTCCACCGTGGCTCCAGTTCTGAGTTAGCAGGGTGTCCAGGGGCCTTAGTCCAGGAGTGTCTGTTAGCCCAGTGAGTCTGGTTTTTTGTGTGTGTATGTGTGAGTTTGAACTTTATTCTATGTTTTTCTCCGGCACTGTCCAACACCTTCTGCTGTGGTCCCTCTCAGAGCAGTGGGCTGGTGGCAGGCGGGCACCACCTAGTGCTTCTGGGCACTGGCTGGTGGAGACTGTGGTTCATGTGGTCCGTTAGTCCTTCAGACTGATATTTCCCGGGGGTCTTTGGTTTCCTCTGTTCTCCTGTGGTCAGAACTTGGAGGAATCCGATAGATGCATCTTTGATGGCTGTTCTAAAGCTTGTAAGACCCCCGACACTACTCACCAAAGCAGGGTGCACAGCATTTTGCCTATGCCAGTCAGCCTAGATGTCCGAAGACACCAGAGGGGCTGGCAGGCGGGGGTTGGCGGGACCCAGGGCAGCGGGGGCTGGTAGCTGTCTACTGTGGCAGACCCAGTGGGGAGGGAAGGAACAGGGGAGGGGGCTGGTGGGAGGGTGGAAAACAAGAAGAAAAGGGAAAACACTGGCGTGGTAGGGGCTAGCAGACGGCCACAGCTGGCCAGTAGCTCTTTGCCTGTAGTGGCCCCGCATGGCCTGGTGGGTGTGGGTAGCAGCTGTATAATATGGGGCAAAGTGGGAGGGGGAAAAAGAAATAAAGAGAGAAAAATGGCGTGGCAGGAGCCAATGAGTGGGGGTAGTGTAGACCTGGGCTGGCAGCTGGCCGGTGGCCCTCTAGCCAGGGAGGCTCTGGGTGGCCCGGAGGGAATGTGTGGAGGTGGTGTACAGGACAGAGGGCTGAGGGGTGAGGAGGTGCTTTGTCTCCTGTTGGGAGCTCTGTGAATGGTCTTCTCATGGTCCCTGTCCAGGGTCCCTGCTGGCTAAGCTCTCAGATGACAATGCTGTGACATACTAGTTGGCAGGAGACCGCTGCTCATGTTTCTCCATGTTCTATTTTCCTTTAGTTTCTTCTGTTCATTCCGTCTTCCTTGTTCATTATCCCTTGTTTGATGTTTAGGGTGCCGGGATTGATGTCTGTGTGTGTTCTATCTTTTGGGGGTCTTTGTTGTAGAGGGCTGACATGCTTTGTCTGTCTAGGGCACAACGGTGGCTGTACCTCCCCAGGACAGCAATCTCTAACGAAGGCAGACTGCCATGTCTTTCTCCTGCCAGGTGGTTAGTGGGTTCAAGCCCCCGATCATTCAGTTGGCAGCTGAGCACTTACTCACTGCCCACCCCCCGGCTCCCTCCCACTCTCATAGCCTGGCCAAACCCTGTTCATCTTTCTAAGGTCGGCTCAGACATTTCTTCCACAGAGAGATCCTGCCCAACCATTCTCACTCTGGAAACAGTGAAGTCTCTTCTCTCCTGGCAGCACAGCCTTTATTCCACTTCTCAGCCTCTGCTCGTTTGTTTTTATGGGTTTTTTTTTTTGTCTAGCCTCTGTTGTTCTAGGATGTGATGAATGGATATGTCTCCCCCACCCCCCTTTTTTGAGTTGGTTTGTCCTCAGTTTCTCTTCACAGAGCCGTTGCAATAAGTTGGAAAATGGCCACCGACTCTTGTCCCCTCCTTGTTCAAGGCAAGTGGCCGTTCCACCACACTGGCCCTGAGTCTGCCTCGTCACCTCCTCAGCCTGGCTGTGGTCTTGTGACAGCTTTGGTCCGTGGCATACTACCGGACAGGATTTAAACAGAGGACCAAACAGTGCTGCCCTTTGGAGCTTGCCTTGTCTCACTTCTCTTGAGAATCCTGTGGCTGAGGGCCCTGGGCCAGCCTGCTGGGTGGTGAACACGTGCCTGGACCTCCGTCACCTCTGCTGAGTGCCAGCACCAACTGCCAGGCTGGCAGGGAGTTCCTTGGCCTCTGCTGCTAGCGAATCCATGAAAGGACCCATCTCAGCTGAGACCAGACCAAGTCCCCGCTTCCAGAACTTCAGGCAAACAGAGCTCAAGTGAAAAATTCTTTGGGATTATTTTCTGATAGCTTGTTTGTTTGTGTGTTTGTTTTCATGCAGGAAAAAAAAAATCTAACCGGCATAGCGAACAAATATCTGTGGAACGTGTGAATGAATGAACAATAGTCTCAGCAACTGGAAAAAGAAACTAGATGTGTGTTTCTCCATATTTATTTATTTTTACTTATAGAAAGCAGTGTGGATTATACATATTTATCCCCTTATGTTCAAAATTATAGGAAACAGATCTCTTTCTGTTAAAATTCTCACTTGCCCAGTTGGTTTCCTCTAAATATTGCCTGACTAAAATTACGACCACAGGTGTTTAGGGCCGGAAGGAAGCTAAATGGGGTTCATTCTGCCATCCAGAATCTGGAGGCGGGGAAACTGAGGCTGAGAAGAAGCATGCCTGCTGTGCGGGGGGCGCGGCACAGACAGACCTCGGCTGGGAGCCTGGGGCGCGCGGACGGGGAGGCGGAGCTTATAGCCAGCTCCTGGTGATTGCGTTTGTGACGGGGTCAGTGCTACCTGGCAGGCCTGGTGGCACACCTGAGCTCTGGAGAGAAGCTCACAGCGAAAGGTGAGGCAGTGGTGGCGACCGCAGTGGTGGGACAGAGTCCTGGAAGGGGACTTGTTTGTGCATGGTACTGCCTTGAAAGCGACGTGTGGAGCCAGGTCTGGGGCTGCTTGGGGGAGGGCAACGAGCATCGCTGATGCTGCAGACCTGAAGGGAGGTGGAGGCAGAGCTCCTCATTCCACTCTGCTGTTGCCATAACGACCTCTGCAGACACGGACTTGTTGCCATGGACACTTTAGCATCAGTGCCTCAGTATCCGCACCGGAGGAGAAATCTGTAAGAAAAGGAAAAACAAACATTTTCTAGGAAAGAGCAGCTCTCCTGGCTGTTTTGCCTGCATTTTGTGTTACCAAGTTGTCTAATGTTTTGTTAACTTCTTGCATCTGCCTCCAGATCTGTTTCTGAGGAGAAAGCGTTTTGATAACCCAGATTCTGGAAGAAGAAAAGTAGCAAGCCCATGGTATAAAATCCTTTGTCACCATGTGTGGTTTCTACAAGAGCTAGACTTAGGTATGCATGTTTTAAATAAAAATGAATTAATATTTTTGCTATTAAGGACTCTGGTAAATAATGTTTTTACGTTTCAATTTAGGAACTTTTCCACCCATAAAGGTCAAAAAGAAGATGACATCGGAAAATTAAGCTGCACAGATATCTGCACCTCAGCAGGTTTTCTTGAAAGCTCTTGTTAACAGATTCTAAAAACAATTTTTAAAAATCTTAAACAAGGTTGCCAATTAAGTGATATAAATTGTAGCCATCTGCTTCCTGAATTTCTAAGAAAATCAAATGAGATTTAATAAGCTCTAAAGAACAATGAATAAGGGAGATCAAAGCAGAATGGATGACTGTGAAGTTTGTGAAGCCTATTTAATATACCGCTGTGATTATTAAAAGTGTGTGTCAACTATGGTGAGCCATGATCCTCAGTGGTTTGTCAGTTGTGATGTAGTTTGGCATTTATGTAGTGACATAACTACCCCCGTAATGAGATCTCTTTTAAAAAATAATATTTTATTGTGGTTAAATGAAAATTTACGAACTAAAAAAAAAAAAATATTTTATTGTGGCTAAATGAAAATTTACGAACTGAGTCAATTTACCTTATTAAACCCCATGCAGAGACCTCTGTGTGACTGCCTCTGCTTTCCCTGCCCAGTGACAGCACATTTGTGCTTTCTGCTCTGTAAATCCCATGTTCATTCAACCTAGTCCTGTGCTTTCCTCTCCATCCGCCGCCCTCATTACTTACAGGGGAACTGCTCCAGTGGCCTCTTGCCTTACAGTGCAGTCCAACTTTCTCTGAAGAGTTCTCTTCAGTGTTAGTTTCAGCTCTAGGGTAGGAGCGAGACCAGGGCCGTGCTCTTGGGTCACCCTCCGGGGTGTCAGACTGTAAGTCTGGTCTTTTAATAGAATTTCGGATTATCGCACCCTGTTTTTCTCCTGCTGCGTCAGGAAGTCTGACATTGTATTGCCTGTCAAGGCAGACACTGGAGGCGGCTGGGTGCCGCCATCTAGTTCTTCTGGTCCTATGCTGGTGTAGACTGTGGATCATTTGGCCTGTTCTGTCTCCCGGACTCACTTTTTTCTCCTGTTTTTGATGTCCTTTGGTTTCCCTCTATTCCAGCTGGATTGGGACCAACTGGTGCTCTTAAGATGGCAGCTTGCTAGCTTTTAAGATTCCAGACACCGCTCAGCAGAGTTGGGATACAGACCGTTTTCTTAAAAAGAAAATGCTTGTCTGTACCAGTTGACCGAGGTGTTCCCTGAAAGCACGTTCCACAGACTCCCCACCCCGGCGACTCTGACCTTCAAAGTGTCAGGTTGTATATGGGAAATCTTCTGATGAGATCTTCCCAAATCTTCTGATGAGATCTTGTATAATGTCCATGATGTCCACGCTGACAGCTCTGTGAGCAGCTCATTAGTTGAAAGGGAATTTCCTTGGGGATGTGGCCTGCATTCCATATGGATGGACTTTCCGGCAGAGCTCGCTGGCTTTCGCTTGCTGTGGACCCTGCAGCTGGCTCCTGTCCATCTGACCTCTGGCTCTTGGGACTTGAGCTAGCAGCTTGCGTGCCATCTTGCCACCTTGGGATTCATGGGTCTCCACAGCTTGTGAGCTGGAGGTCTGCTGTGTGACCTCCCAATCTTGGATTCACCAGTAACTGTGGCCACATGAATCAGGAGAAGCCTCCAGTGTGACCCACACATTTGGGACTCTCCAGTTCGACACCCTTGTGAGCTCCTTTACAGAAATCTCTCTCTGTATCAATTCAGACACTGCCCTAGTTTTGTGTCTTTATAGAACCCAGCCTGAGACAAACACGGACTTCCAGAAGAACAAACAAATGTGTCTTGAAGAAATACAGCCACAATGCTTTCCTAGAAGTTAGTGTGGTAAGCTTCATCTTAGACATGCTTTGGATGTATTATCAGGAGAGGTCAGTCTCTGGGAAAGACACTGTCACGGACTGAATTGTGTCACCCCAAAACTGTGTGTAGCAATTCCGGGTAGGCGTGTGGTGTTTCTCTGTGCTGTGCACCCTGCCTCTGTGATGTTAATGAGGAAGGAAGGTGGCAGTAGTGTAGCTGGGGCAGGACTCAGTCTCTAAGAGTAGATTGTGCCTTGAGGCAATCTCTTGGGCTATGAAGAAGAGAGAAGCAAGCAGAGAGTTGGGGACCGTGTGCCACCAGGAAAGAAGCAATGCTGGGAGCAGTGTCCATCCTTTGCACCTGGGGTCTCTGGGCCTCAGAGCTCCTGGTCCAGGGGAAGACTGACAACCAGGATATTATGTTTGGTTGTTTCCAATGCCGTCAAGTCAATGCCAACTCGCAGCGAGCTCGGTAGAGTCATTGACAAAGACCCTCCCTGTGATGGATGACACAGTAGCTGCCATCAGTGGGCACAGACACAGTAACAATTGTGAGTACGGCCCAGGACCGGGCAGTGATCGTCCTGTTGTACGTGGAGCTACTGTGAGTCGGAACCGACTCAACAGCACTGATAGCAAGAGGTCCATTTCTTTGGGGAAAAGTTGCTTTGCCTTTTTAGTTGTTAGAGATTTTATCAAAGCCCCCAAACCCTAGTCTGCCTGGCCCACACCTGCATCTGACCAGCTTGAGGTCCTCTGTCATCGGCCACCTTCGGGAGCCAGAAGCATTGGCCTAAAGACGGACCCTGCATTTTCCTGACTCGGAGGAGCTGAGGATCCCTTTGGGCTAGTGGGCTGGGTCTCAGATGAGGAGCAGATGTAGCAGGCTTAGATCTGGCCTGTGGAAGATTCTGAAACGCCTGCAAAGCTGCGTCAGAGAGACACAGCCCCTCTGTGAGTTAGAAGCTCAGTGTTCCCGCTGTGGGACTGTGGGTCAGCTCAGGCCCAGGAGCCGTTACAGGTGCCATCAGAGACCAGTCCATACAGTACATGCCACCCTGTGACCTCCATCAGTAAAAAAATCAGAGAAACAGTGGCTGAATCAGTGCTTTTCCATGCTACATTTAGGATCAAATTGCATGTCTTTTTTTCTTGGAAATGCTATTTGAGATCAACCTTACTTTGAAACTTAAAGCATTGTTGCCTGAATGATGGTGCTGGTGAAGGATACCGAATAGACTGTGAACCACGAGAGCGAGCGACTCTGTCTGAAAGGAACCGTACCACTAGAATGCTCCTCCGAAGCAAGGATGGCAAGACTGCATCTCACATATTGTGGACATGTTGTCAGTAGGATCGAATCCTCGGAGAAGGACATCCTCAGTAAAGTGGAGGGGCAGTGAAAAAGGGGAAGACCCTCAACAAGATGGATTGACACAGTGGCTGCAACACTGGGCTCAGGCTAACAACAGTTGTAAGGGTAGACAGCATTTCATTCTGAATCAGTGACACTCAACAATGATACTCTTTCAGGGATTTAGCTGAAAAACTATCAGATTTGGAAGTCTGTCCTTTTCCAGCATGAAATTAATGGCTGAAACTATTTTAATGACTGTGACATACGATTGGTCATTAAACAATCGTATTTAATAGGACCTAGAAGTCTCACAAGCCTGTCTGGTGCACATGGCTTGCATGTGGCTGCTACCTGGATAGTCATAAGTTCCTATCCCGCCAGTGGGGCCACAGAAGAAAGGCCTGGTGATCTGCTTCTGACAAGTCAGCTGTGAAAACCCTATTGGAGTGCAGGTGTCCTGTGAAGCACATGGGGTCACCGAGAGTCAGAGCCAACTCCACAGCAACGGGTTTGTGTTTGATTCGAACAACAGCAACAGAAAGCTAAACCTGCTGCTCTGGTTCTGACTCACGGCATCCCTGTAAGACAGAGAACAGTCCCATACAATTTCCAGGGTACGCCTAGTGGCTTCAAACTGCCAGCCTTTTGGTTAGCAGCTGTAGCTCCTAACCACTGTGCCCCCAAGATTTCCTACTAGAAGCCTCAAAAAAGGCAAGCAAAGAAATAACTGCTTTAAACATAATTTCCTCCTCTACTGCTTCGCAGAATTTCACATTCACCAGGTGACCTTGAAAGAGTTCCTTCTCTGTACTTTAGAATCAAACAGTTGGCTAAGGGCTGGAGTGGCTTGTTCTACATTGAAGAATAAGGGAGACGCATGCTGTGTCTCCCAGGCCAAACCCCAGGGTCTCCCTAGAAGTGGAGTGGAGGTCAAGTGACACATGGTGGCTGCTGTCACGGAGCGTAGAGTCTCCAGATACCGTCCAAGAACGGCTCAACAACCATGCTGATGGTTAGGGAAAGAGAGCGGTCCAGGTCTCAGTGGGACAGCACTGACCCACTTTAGACACATGCGCAGCGTTCCTCACGTGTGGAATGGAAGATTCTCTAGGAGGGGCACAAAGGGTTAAATAAATAGGAACAAATAAAGTCTGTAATAGATTAGCTTTAAACTGTGTTATAAACAGTCACAGTCTGTTGAGTTGGTTTCACTCCTGCAGAGTACAGTGGAACTGTGCTCCCCCAGCGGTTCAGGGGCAGAGCTTTCAGAAGGGATCTCCAGGCTGTGTTTGTCAGAAGCAGCAGGGAGGAAGGGAAGGCACCCCCACCCCACCCCACGGCCCCTGTTGGGTGGGTCCGCTCAGAGGCACTCAGCCATCAGCAAGGAAGGATTCGAAGCTGAGAGATAGTGTATGGGACCAAGCACAGTGGTCTGTCACCACACGTTGGGAAATGATTTCCGTGACAGACACTCTCAAGTGAGCTAATCAGGAGTTGAGCTCCCTCCAGCTTGGCACACTGGTTGGCACTATTCAGTGATGCTCTGCAGATGCCCGCTTTGCTTCCCTGCGGTTCTGCTCCTAGCTGCTGACCCAAGGGAAACGCGTGCATGTGCCCACGGCAGACAGGCACAGCCGTGTTTCCAGCCGCTACAGTCATGAACGACGGCCAGTGACTGGAGGCAGCGCAGATGACCAGCAGCAGCTGAGTGAATGACATCGCTCTGGTGTGTATCGTGGAACGTTGCTCTGGGGTTTAAAGGAGAAGCATGGATAGTTGACAGATGTCTGCAATGTAAAGCACTCTCACAGAAATACGGTTGAGCAAAAGAAGTGAGCCGGAAGGACGGGATATGTATGCTTCATTCACAAGAGGTTTGGGAACAGGTACAGCCAATCCGTGGTGACGGAAGTCCCAGCAGTAGATCCGCCAGGATAGAGTCAGTGTTTAAAGGGACTAGAGGCGTCCCGTGGAGGTGCTGGGAATGCTCTTCCTCCATGTGTGGGTGTCTACACAAATAAGGGTCTATATAAATAAATAACATGGATATACACACACATTAATAGATACAGGTACCATTTCATAATATATCATGTACATTCAGAGGTATATGTCAGTATTCAATATGCACGTTGTGTATCTTTACATCAAACTTTTAAAATTTGTTTGTTTGTTTTGTTTTTAATTTAAAAAAAATCATAATACTAAATAGCTTAGAATAACTGAAGCACTCTTATGCTGCCACTGACTTGGTCATTTTTCCACGAGCCGAAGCCACCGCTGCGGAGTTGATTCCAACTGATAATGGCCCTGCAGGTCAGGGTAGAACTACTGTGTAGAGTTTCCAAGGAGCGCCTGGGGGTGTGAACTGCCTTATTTTTTCATATGGTAATTTTTCATCCCAGTTTAATAACGAGGAAACCATGATCTCTTTAATAACTTGCTCTAGGCCTAAGCGACAGCAGATGAAGAAGCACTTGAGCCTGAAATTTTGCAGTGGACAGCGTCTGAGGAGGAAAGAGATAGGAATCAGAGAGGTGGACGCAGAAGGGGCCAAAGGGAAAGTGGAAGGACTTCTCAGCTCCACCCTGTCTGTGTACATCCCTTCCATAGTACTTTTATGAAACCAGAGCTAGGGTGACCAGCCACCCAGTTTCGGCTGGGACAACCTTTCTAGGGTGTCACACATCCCAGACTTCAGTGATGGGTGCAGACGGGGAGCAAGTGCGAAATCTAGGGGGGAACAGTCCCGTTCTTTGCATCCAGTGGGAAGCATGTTGTAATCTGCCTGTGGCGGTCACTGCCTCTGTCCTTTCTCCCGACCACTGATGTCCTTGGAGCCATGGTTTGCAGTCTGATGATGAGACTTAAGCCCCCAACTTGAGGGCGTTGTACTGTGAGCTTTATCAGCTGTCTCTGACTCAATTATGGATTAAACGTTGTTATAGGTGGGTCACAGTCAACACCCATGGAAGCGGCAGTCAGGAAATCAAAGAACGTATCACACTGGGCAAGTCAGCTGCAAGAGATCTCTTTACAGGATGTGACTTCAAAGACTTAGGTATTCCTGACCCAGGCCTTGAGGTTCTCAGTCACCTCAAATGCACGTGAAAGCTGGATGGTGAATGAGGAAAACCAAAGTCTAACTGATGCCTTTGAACGGTGGTGTTAGCAAACAGTATTGACTATACTGTGGACTGCCAGAAAAGTGAGCAGATCTCTCTCAGAAGGAGGGTGGTGAGAGTGCTCACATACTTCAGACATGTGAACAGGAGGGATCAGCCCCTGGAGAAGGACATCATGCTTGCTAAAATACAAGGTCAGCAAAGATAAGGAAGACCCTCAGCGAGACAGGCGGAAACGCTGGCCTCCAGCAGTGGGCCAAAGCATAACCACAACTGTGAGGACAGAGCAGGACCAGTGGTTCCTTCTGTCGTGCGCAGGGTCCTGTGGGTCAGAGCCACTGTGAGGACACCTAGCAACAACCACATTGACACAAACAACTTGACTGACAAACAGCTGGTCTACCAAAACAAGTCTGAGCTATAAAGTGGATGGACGTTTTTGGAGAGCTGGAGTCTGATTCTTCTAAGGCCCAAATAACCTGTTTCTAGGAAAATCTAAAGTTCCTGACCGAACGCTTTCTGTTCAGACTGCATTTAACTTAACAACATCACACTGGACTAAAACCAGGAATCATGGAAAAAGTAGAATTGCAAATCAATGTCTGACTGTTGGGTTTTACCGGGACGTGACAGAAAGGGTGTCCTTACTCCTCTACCCCACTCCTCCCTGGAACCTCCCTTCTTGATTTTAACTATCAGTTTGTTACAACTCCCTTGCATTTTGTCTTACCCAGGACTGTCTCCAAAAGCTTCCCGCCCCAGGAGACAAGATCTCCTGTGGCCAGTGCCTTCTCTGGGGACTTGTGGGCTTTCCCTTCTCCTCCACAGGCTGTGGGGACACTTCTCTGAGCCCTTCATTGCCTCAGGCCACTGGTGATGAAGGTGTCTCGTGTAACTAGGAGAATTCTTGTCTTTTGTAGAGTTCTTCCTTGTACCAGACCCTCCTTCCTCACACAGCAAGATGAAATTGCATGCTGTTATATACACGAAATAGATGCTAAATGGAAGAAAAGAGCACAGGTCTAGTCTGTGTGAAGATCCACGTTTTTCCATGTGATAGAAATGGAAGAGAACATATGGGGAGCATAGGAACGTACATGTTGGAATTGTAAAGATCTGCTCTGGTGAAGACAAGCATGCCGCAGAGGAAACAGCCTTTTCTGCAGATTCTGACACACCTTAGGAACTCTGAAAACCAGTAGAAAGTCAGCTGACCTACAGCACGCAATGATCCGATGGCC
Organism: Heterohyrax brucei; assembly: GCA_028571685.1. Taxonomy (NCBI): domain Eukaryota; kingdom Metazoa; phylum Chordata; class Mammalia; order Hyracoidea; family Procaviidae; genus Heterohyrax; species Heterohyrax brucei. The sequence goes on along the minus strand of CM053160.1, from coordinate 4,533,113 downwards.
GGGTCAGGGTCACCCTAGCAGAGAAGGAGCTGAACGCCAACGCACACCTGGGAACTGACGGTGCCGCCTAAGACAACGTGGAGCTCGTGCACCTTGTTCTGATGGTTTCCAAGGAGTCTCAGAAATGTCAGCATTTTTCTGAAGAACGTGACATCTAGTGAAGATGACAGAAACCATAGTGGCATAGTGACCAAGAGCTATAGCGCTTATCCAGAAGGTCAGCAGTTCGAATCTACTGGGCGCTCCTTGGAAACCCTGTGGGGGCAGTTCTCCTCTTTCCTATAGGGCCACTAGGAGTTAGAAGCAGCTCAACAGCAGTAGGTTTGGGTTTTTGGTTTAGTAAAAATTGGCCAGCCTGCAGATTCGTCATTTTCAAACTGTTAATTCTTCTAACTTGTTTCTTCCAACATGGTGTTTGTCAACCCTTGTTACACATTACAGTCACCCGTGGAGCTTTAAAATAGAGAAGCCACTCTAATTCTACCATTTGTAGCCCCCCGTAGAGTGAAGGCAGAGACTGTGCTGATGTCTAGTAAAAACTAAGCCCAAACCCGTTGCTGTCGAGAAACAACACTAATATTTAACAAAGGCAAAGTTATTCTCCCACAGAGTAGGAGGCTAGTTCAAATTCAGAACACTGGACCCTTGGGAAGGCTTTCCCTCTCTTCTGGATCTGGGAGAAAGTCTTTGTCATCGGTCTCCCCCAGTCATCCTGGAGTCCTCTCAGCGCAGGGACTCAGGGTCCAAAGAACGCGCTCCGCTCTTGGCGCTTCTTCCGTGGTGGTGTGAGGTCCTCCTCGCTTTTCCTTTAGCATGTGTGTGAAGCAACTGAAAACCCCACGGCTTCGGGCAGACACACCTTGGTCCTAGAAGTGACATCTTTGCTTTATAACACTTTGAAGAGGTCTTTTGCAGCAGATTTGCCCGGCACAGTAGGTTAATGTGCTGACTGTTGCTTCCATGGGCGTTCATTGCGGATTCAGTGAAACAAAATCCTTCACAACTGTGATCTTTCTCCATTTATCACTATGTTGCTTATTGATCCAGTCGTGGAGATCTTGTTTCCTTTACACTGAGATGCTGTCCTTACTGAAAGCCATAGTCTTTGCTCGTCATTGGTAAGGGCTCCAAGTCGTCTTCACGATCAGCCAGCACGGTTGTGTCGTCTGCACAGTGCAGGTTGTTACTGAGTCTGCCTCCGGTGCTGATGCTCCGCTCTTCTTGGCATAGTCCAGCAGCCCACATTACCTGCTCAGCGTACAGATTGACTGAGTGTGGTGAAAGGATACATGTACCCTCTCTTGAGTGCTTGTATTTCTTGAGTTTATACCACACAGTGTCCCTTCTTCTGTTTCAACAACTGCCCCTTGTTTTATGTACAGGTTCCTGTTGAGTAAGCACAGTTTAGCGTTTAGGAATTTCCATTCTTGGCAGTGTTAGCCATGATTTGTCATAGAACCCAGATGAATGTCTTTCTGGGATTCTCTGCTTTCAGCCAGGAGCCATCATCTGACATCAGCAGTGACAGTCCTCACGCCACACCCTCTTCTGAATCCGGCTTGTCCTTCCAGCAGTTCCCAGTTCCCAGGGCTGCTTCGATTGCTTTTGAATGATCATCAGCACAGTTTTGTTGTGTGTGATATTAATGATATCATGTCCAAAATCTCACCTTAACACAGACTTCATGTTTAACCATACAGACAGATATTTCTTCGGGTGCGTTTCTCCTCACTGGAAATGCTCCAAGATCTGAGACACACAGCATCCATTCCACGTCACTCTAGCACCCCAGTAGAGGGGTGGGCTGCGTGCGGAGGCTCAGATGCAGTCGTGCTTACGTAGAACCGTACCCTTCAGGCGGCACTGATGTGTCGTGCCGCAGGGATAGCAAACAGCAGGATGACATGCCAGAAAATACAGCTCTAGGCAGTAAAACATCAGACTGCCTTTGTGCGCCCCCTCCATGGAACAGCTCAGTCCCTTTTCCTCTGAATGTCCTGTCCCAATCCTGATGACCACATGTGCCTTCTCAGGATGCGATAAAGCATCACAGAATGGCTAAGTTATCTGAGCATCTGGGGTCGATTCTTCTGGGAGGCCTTCTGTCTGTGTGTCGGAGTACACAACTTCCTGTGTGTCTGCTCTGTGCACCCTCCTGTGGTTGGTTAGTGCTCTGCCTTCCAGTGGGACCCAGGTGGTCTCGAGCACGGGGGCTCAGTGGGTCTCAGCTCTCGTGGCCCAGGCCCTTTCCCTTGGGAATTCACAATTTTCCCAAACTCAGTGCCATGCCCTTTCTGAAAGTGGGACCCACACGGCCAGGTGTCCTTGTACCACTAATTTCTATTTCATGTGTACTTTATTTGAAATAATGTGTTTTGTTGTTGAGGCTATACACAGCAGACACATTCCAGTTTAAGTTTCTGCATGTACAGTTCAGTGACATTGATGACCTTCTCTGAGCTGTGACAGCCATCTCACCCACCTTTTCTGAGCTGTTCTTTTCTCGTGACGTAAACTCACTGCCCCCAAAGGCTCCTGGGACTTGCTGTTGCCAATCTGATCCCCTACAGATAGTTTTGAAAAGAGTTAATGCTGAAGGCAGGCTTTTTAAATCATTGCTATGGATTCAATTGTGCCCCTCCCCCCAAAAACATGTATCAACTTGGCTAGGCCATAATTTCCAGTACTGCATGGTTGTCCTTTGTTCTGTGAGCTGATGTAATTATCCTACTGCTATAAATCCTAACTTCTGTGATGTCAGTGAGGCAGGATCAGAGGCAATTATGTTAATGAGTCAGGGCTCAATCTATAGATTGTATGTTGCGTCATTCTCTTTTAAGATACAAAAGAGAGAAGCAGAGAGACAGAGAAACCTCATGCCACCAAGAAAGAAGCACAGAAACAGGATATGTCCTTTGGACCTACAGGCCCTGCGCCAGAAGCTTCTAGACCAGAGAAGATTGATGACAGAACTTTGCCCCGGAGCAGAGAGAAAGGCTTCCACTGGCACTGGCACACCAAATTTGGACTTCTAGCCTGTGAGAGAATAAATTTCCTTTTGTTAAAGCTATCCAGTGGTGGTATTTCTCTTATAGCAGCACCAGAAAACTAAGATACTAGTTAAGTTAAACTGTTATTTGATCTTAAAAAGGCTTCAAGGGTTATTGCTGATTTAAAGTTTAAAGACTAACTTAGGACAGTAGTTTAAGGGCTCATGTCGTGTTCTGATGTGTGGCTTGGTGTCATTAGCATGAGGTGGGCTCTTCATGGGGCAATCCAGAGAGATGGTCAGGTAACTACTTCTCTTCTGGCCAAGACTTCTCCCACCTTTTCAGACTAGGTTAATCCTCAGATCGCTTAAGTTTTGTCTTTGGAAGGATGTAGGCTCCCCGCAGCTGCCATTCGTCCCTTTCCCTGAGATCTCCTACATCTGACTGACCAGTGTATCTTCACCCAAGTCCGAAAATTCCATAGATCCTACTTTAAAGAATGCTGTGTTTTCCGTCATGAAGTATCACTTAATGCCCTTGAAGCTCTTTAGGCAAGTATATTACTTACTGCGAACCTAGAGTATCTCCCACCTTCACTAAAATCAATTTCTATTCTGGTCAACGATTCCAGCTTCTCATCACACATTACATTCATCACCTTGGAGTCTGGCAGCAGGTAACAGAACTCAATGGTGTTTCTGTGTGCAGATCTGTTAAATCTCTGACAGACAGCAAACCTGATAGAGGTTTTTGAAATTTTTGTTAATTCCTTATATACCAGACTGAGCCCTGGTGGTGCAGTGGGTTAGGAGCTTGGCTGCTCACCAAAAGGTCAACGGTTCAAATCCACCAGCTGCTCCTTGGAAACTGTGGGACAGTTTTGCTCTGTCTTTTACAGTCGCTTTGAGTCAGAATCAACGTGGTGACAGTGGATTTGGATTTGGGTTTCATGCTTCTGGGTCTTTGTTCACATAGTTGTTTCTACTTAGAACTTCTGCGTCCCCTCCCAGGGGAAGGTTCCTGTGACCTTCCGAGGTCAGCTGTGTGCTCTCAGCCTTAGCCTTCATCTAATTCGGCTGTACACATTTGGATTTTCAGTATCTATATTAGTTTTCTTCCTATAACATGCCCCTGGAGAAAAGACGTTGTATATCAATTCTCCGTAAATTCCAGTGTCCACCCCAGTCCACAGAACACAGGAATTCTCGATAATGTTTGTCATAAACTGAGAAGGTTCATTAGATCACTTTTAAAAGCTCTTTCAGCTCTGGTGATTATCCTGGTATTGGATAAATGTTCACAGACCGACCCTTATTCTTAATGGAAGGTGTGAGAACCGTTAGGCTTCTGGCCCCAGCTCTGCACACAGCACAGCCAATAAATGCTCCTGATGATTTATGGGATCTGCCGAGCCCTAGGAGCGCCATTCATCATGCCAGCCCAGGAGCTGCGTCCCCTCCCGGGAAGTGGAGCACAGCAACCACATGAGAGTCTGGAACGAGCTTTTCTGGCACTTCCTCAGTAACGGCCGCTCAAGCCCAGGAACACCATCCTTGGGTTGTGTTGCCTGTGTTAACAAGCCCAACTGTGAAGGCAAAGGCTGGTGGTTCAAGTCCTCCCGGTGATGCCGTGAGGCAGAGCTTGGTGATCTACTTCCCCAAAATTAGTCACAGAAAATCTCATGGGGCACCATTCTACTCTGACACATGTGGGGCAGCTGGACAGCGACTTTCGTCTTCTTTGGGGGGGCACTGGTTGGAATGTGTTTGGGGCGAGCAGGATAGGCAGAGGCACCCTGCACTCGCTGTGGCCTCCGCAATCTCAGAGCTGGGCACTCCGAGGGCTTGCTGACTTCTCGTGTCCGTCTGGTTCTGGCAAGCTGCGGTCCCCACTGCTGCTGCCTTTGTAGAGTAAGTGACCTCCAAGGTCCTTGCTGCAGGGACAAGAAAGATGGGTGGAGGGAAATAGTGTCCTTTAACTGCCTCGCCCAGAAGAGAGCATTGTCACTCGCTGTCACAGAGTGAGTCAGGGGTTCCAACCCAACCGTGGGGGAGCTGGGAAACACTGGGAGTGCGTGGACACCCACTGGGCTCTGTCTGCCCCTCCATCTACTCCCAGCTTCAGGGGACATCACCAGATGCCTCACCTATGGGTGAAGTGGAGCGCAGTGCTTGTCTGCAGGGACACGTCAGCCTTTTGGGCTCTGGAGTCTGAAGTCTGGGAGCTCACATGCCCCTCACCAGTCCAGCACCCGGGGCTCAGGCACAGATGGTCTTGGACTTCAGGTGGTGGTATTACGTTGTGAATTCAGGCTGAGCCAAACCCGAGGGAGGCTTGTGCGGGAGCTCAGATCCCAGCGGGCTTGTGCCGGGCCACTGGAGTCCCTGCTGGTGGCTGGTTTTCAGGTCTGTGTCCTGGACTCATTCTTCTAATAAACATTTAATGACTGTTGTAGCTGATGCCGGGTGTGGATGCCTGTCCACTGCCTTCATTTCCTAGAAGACAAATCAATTAAGCCCCAGGCCTTCCCGACCTGGCCTGTCTTCTGCCTTATTCTGACAGCTAGCTTTTCATTAGCATACTTGGAAAGGCCTCACCCCAATTTGTTTCTGCAGATGTTTGGGTCTTTCTGTGTCAGAACAAGACAAATGAAGCTTTTAAGCATCCAGCCTCCAGTGCCAGAGGCTGTGAAGCCTTTTAGGGTATCAGTGACCCTTCCCAGGGGAGTTTTGTTGCTAAGCTCCCCAGGTTCACCCAGATGTGCGACTTGCTGCTCGGGGCTGACGGGGAGGTCGCGTGGGGCCAGGGATGCCAAGGGAACAGCGGCCCGGCGGAGACTCCCACAACGCTCCAGACTGCTGAGATCTTGATGCAGTCCAGTCCCGGTGAAGAGCCTGACTGCTGATCCGACGGGGCAGTTCTCTGCTCTGCAGGGTCGCCGTGAGTCAGAATCGACTTCATGGCATCTAACAACAACAGTGCTCAGGGTGAGTGTCATGACCAGGCTCGTAGCGAAGGACAGAACAGAGAACTCCTCTCAGGTTCTTCTTCTGAAGAATCTACATTGGAGACCCTCTTGATTTTCTCCCGTCTGATTTATTTCCTTTATTATATAAATACACACATATGCAGAAGCACAGCAGACACACAGGTGGAAGGCAGGAACTGTGTCTCTCTTAGACACCACTGTTTACTCAGAAAGAGCCTGAGTACCAGGCATTCGTGGGGGGCAGTTCGAACCCACTCAGGAGACTGAATGCGTGACATGCATACACAAGATCGCCTGGTCCCACACTGACTCGGTGATGACTAACAAGAACAGGCAGACAGACGGAGCGAGCTAGATAACACAGTCTGCTCGTGTATTTTTTTCCATTTTCTATGAGGTTTTTCAGATTTTAAGAACTATTTATATATTAGATATATACAGTCTGACAAGCCTACAAACTTAATTGTTCCAAGTACTACATACGTCGTTGCTGGACATCACTATGGCCACGTACAAAGTACTAGCCTTGAGAAGCTGTGCGCTGAAGCCAGCGCCTGGTCCACCCTTCAAAACCGTCTTGAAACTCTTTCTGGAATGGCCATTGTGCATGGTGGCACAGTGGCAAGTTTGCAAACATAATTGTGTAGTTGTCTGTGAGGGAGTTTTCAACGGGTAAACCAATAACTGTATTCGGGCATCCTCCCTGCTCACCTGATCTGGTCCTGAGTGACTTTTTTCTTTACCCAAAGATAAAGGGAATTTTGAAAAGTACACATTTTGATGACCTTCAGGATATCAGGGGTAATACAGTGACAGCTCTGATGGCCATTCCAGAAAAAGAGTTCCTAAATTGCTTGAAGGGTGGACCAGGCCCTGGCGTCAGTGCGTGGCTTCCCTAGGGGAGCATTTGGAAGGTGACTGCAGTGACATTCAGCGGTGAGGTGTGGAGCACTTTTTCTGGGATGAGCTGGCAGGCGTAACCAGCAGTCCTCGTGCAGGCTCTCCGTGGTGCACAGGGTCGCCGTGAGTCCAGACCAACTCGATGGCACCTAAGAACAACAACAAAGATAAAATTCTGTCTTCATGTGTTGTGTAGAATAGAAACTTTTGATTATATCCTTAATAAGTAAATAACTCTAGCAAATAAAAGGGGAAACAAAATAAAACAACGTAAATAATTTACCAAGCCAGCAATAATTTACCAGAGAAAACTACATACTTGAAAATTAATCTTAACTTTTTGTCAATAACAAAATATATTAAAATTACCATTCGTACTGATAGTTTTTGAAAACAAATTTATGGATTTTTTTAAAAAAAACATTTTGTTGTGTTTCTGGTAAAAATTTACACAGCAAATAGTTCTCATTCAACAATTTCTATACAAATTATTCAATGACATTGGTTACAAATCTTCACAAAATGTTAACATTTTCATTGTTTCCATTCTTGTTGTTTGAATTCTTTTCTTCATTGTCCTTAACACGAAGGTTACAAAGCCAAGTAGTTTCTCACTGAACATTTAGTACACATACCGTTTTCTGACGTTGATTAACAACCCCACAGCAGGTCAGCACTTTGCCTCCCAACCCCAGGCTCCCTACTACACGCTTTTTCTCCCCTCCTGCCTTCTAGTCCTTGCCCTGGGCTGGTGTGCCCCTTTAGTCTCATTTTGATTTTTGGACCTGTCCGATCTTTAGCTGAAAGGTGAACCTTGGGAGTGACTTCATTCCTGAACTGAATGAGTGTCTGGGGAACCAGTCTCAGGCATCCTCCAGCTCTGTTAGGCCAGTAAGTCTGGTCTTCCTTTATGAGTTAGAATTCTGTTCTACAATTCACTCCAGCTTTGCCCACGGCCCTCTGTTACAACCCTTATGACAGCCATCAGCAGTGGTAGCTGGACACCATCTAGTTATGCTGCATTCGGTCTGGTGGGGGCCTTCGCAGAGGTGGTCCATTAGTCCTTTGGGCTAATATTTCCCTTGTGTCTTTAGTTTTCTTCATTGGTCTTGCTCCCTAAGGAGCAGAGTATCCTAGATGGCTGCTTACAGGCTTTGAGGACCCCAGACATTACTCACCAAAGTGGAATGTAGAACATTTTCTTTATAAACTGTGTTTTGCCAATTTAACAAGATGTTCCCTGAGATCATGGTCCACACAGCCCTCAGCCTAGCGTTTCATCCCTCTGGGAGGTGGGATGTGTTTATGGAACTTCTGTGACCTTGTCCTGTAAAAGTGCTGGCCTCCCCTGTTGTGTACTGTTTCACCTAGCTTATCTTCCGGAGTTTGTGTATTGGTTATGGTTTATATCCTGTTAATACCATATATTAGTGCTTCTAGCATTGGTCTTTTTTTTTTTTTCTATGAACTTTACAGTCTGGGACTGTATATTGAGGTCTGTGATTTATTTTGAATTACTTTTGGTATAAGGTATGAGGTATGTGCTCTTTCAACTTTTTGCAGATAAACATCCCGTCTTGCTGGCACCGTTTGTTCAAAAGACGGTCTTTTCCCCATCTGGTGGACTTTGGACCTCTGTCAAAAATCAGGTGACCGTAGGTGCATGGATTTACGTCTGGGTTCTCTGTTCTGTTCCATTGGCCGATGGATCTGTCATCATATTGACACCAGTGCTGCCAAACCAAACCAAGTTCTTTCCATCTGTCGCTGACAGCCAGAGTTCAGACACAGGGAGAAAGGTTCAGTGCTTTATTAGCAGGCAGGCATGCCAGATGGGAGACAGTGATAATAACTTCTCAACAACTGTCCTGCTTGGGTTGCGTTTCTAGTGGTTTTTATAACCAGAATTCAAAAGGGGTTGCTGGTGTTGTGTTTCTCACAGGATAATCAAACAGTGTGAATGAGCAAAAAGTTTGTCACAGGATAACCAAGCAGAATAAACTATCTAAAATTTGTCGCCGGATAACCCAAACAGTGTGAATTGCCCAAAAGTTTGCTAAGGATAATCAGAGTAAGCTATCCAAAATTTGTCACAGGACAATCAAACAGTGTGACTTACCCGAAAGTTTGTCACAGGGTAGTTAAAGAGTAAACTATCTAAAATTGATTACAGGGTAATCAAGCAGAGTAAACCATCCAAAATTGTTTACCTTTCTCTGAGGTCTTAATCAATTTTATTTCTTCAGAGATAGAGGAATATAGACCTGTTAATGCGGTCTGAGGGTGAGAATTGAGGCAAGGGAAGAAAAGCATCTGGATAACCTCAGTGACCTTCTTTAGGGTCCTGTATTCGCCATCAGCGGGTGGTTTTGGCTACCGTAGCTGTACAGTAGGTTCTAACGTAAGGTAGTGTAAGTCGTCCTACTTTGTTCTTCAGTATTGCTTTAGTTATATTGGATTTCTTCCCCTTTATGGATAATTTTTGATAATTGTCTTAGTCACTTGGGTACGGTTCTAACAGAAAATACCACAAGTGGAAGGTTTCATGGAGAGAAGCATTTATTGTCACAGTCCAGTAAGCCACAAAGCCATTAACAAGATACAAGTCCATTCAGAATAAGAAATCATCACAGTCCAGTAAGCTGAGTCCACATCCAGTGAGGGCATCTCGGCTCAGGAACCTCGGGTCCAAAGGACGTGCTGTGCTCTCGGTGCTCCTCTCTTGGGAGTGTGAGGTTCCCAGCTTCCTCAGCTCACTTCTCTCCCTTATATTCCACAAGCTTGAGTCCTGCCTCACTAACACAACCGCAAACCATTCCCCATCATCAGTATCACAGAGGCAGGATTCACAACACATGGGAGGAAGGACACCATATTAGAACTCCTAACCAAGTCAAATCAACACATACATTTTGGGGGTGGCACAATTCAATCCATCACAATAATTATATGTAATTTCTGTAGAAAATTTAAAAAACTGCCTTGTCTAATACTCTTATAACAAAAATATCACAAGTGGATGACATTAATAAACAGAAATTCATTCTTGCACAGTCTAGGAGGCTAGAAGTCCAAATGCACAGTGACAGTTCCAAGGGAGGTCTTTCTCTCCTTGTTGACTCTTTGGGAAGGTCCTTGTCATCCGTTTTCTCCTCAGTCTAGGAACTTCTTGGCTCAGGAACCCCCTGTCCAAACTATAGGCTCGTCTCCTGGCTCTTGTATCTTGGTGGTTAAGAGGGCCTTCCCTCTGCTGGCTTCTCTTTTTTATATCTCAAAAGAGATTGACTCAAAATGCAGCCCGATTCTGTAGTGTATGTTCTCCTTCGTCAACACAGCGGCCTCTAATCCTTCCCCATTAACAACAGAGAAGTTAGGATTGACCCCAAGTGGGCAGGTAATTCCATCAGATGATAATGTGGGGACCACCTCGCAATACTGAGACTCATGGTCTAGACAAGTTGACACACGTTTTAGGGGAGACAGTTTAATCCATAACAAAATGATATATAAACATTTGTGTACAAAACGGTAACATCAAAAATTGGAAAAGTTGTTAGCAGACAGAAATTGGCATTTGCATATATCCTTTTGTACTACAAAGTGCAAACTTTTAGAGTGGCTCTTTTACAGTGTACATCAAAACCCGTAAAATGTAGTATGTCATCTGTATATTATAGCATGAGTAAATACATAATATATCCTATATAAATACATAAACATATAGTATAGGATCTAGACTTTAATCTGGTCAATGAAGAAGAGGAAAACTCTCAACGAGAAGGACTGATACAGTGACTGCCATGAGGGGCTGAAGCGTGGCGGGGACTGAGGGCATGGCAAGGGACCGGGCGGGGTTCCCCTCTGTTGGACATGGGTCGCTGAGTGAGAACCAGCTCGACGGCACCTAACAACAACAACGAGCTTTAGTCCAGCTGTGTCGTCTTTTTGACATTAACCATGAGGGCTTAATCAAACACTGAACAGAATTCAGATCAAATACATGCACTTCTACATTATTTAAAATAAGGAAAGTTGAAATCTGAAAGCCCTCAGTTTAGATGTGTTAAACCTGAAGTTTCTCCCTGGAAGTCATGAGGACATTAAAGCCTGCGGACACTTCTTTGGCCTCAGTGATTTAAAGAAAAATACTGTTACTTGCTGATATTATTGAACAGAATTTCTGACATACAGTTCTGTTTTCCATACCTTGAAGGATAAGAAGATCCGACCACACCGCACTGAAACCAAACTGGCTTGCGAAGTGTTAGCTGCCTTCTGTGGCATGTGTAAGTATGCTCCCGTTTAGCCCAGTGCCCTGCCACCCCTTCGTGTGTCTGCACTGTCAGCCCTTAAATCATTGCTTCTGCTCGTCTGCAGCTGTAAGTACTGGAGTTTATGAGTCTTAGAGTATGCCACACGTGTTGTGGTTAGGTGCTGTCGGGTAGGTTTTGACCCGTGGTGACAGTTTGTATGACGGGATAAAGCCCTGCCCAGTCCTGCACCGTCTGCCTGGTCGTTGCTGGGGTTGAGCCCCTGGTGCAGCCCCTGCGTCGGTCCCTCTGGTTGGCCACCTTCCCCTTTTGCACTGTCCGCCTGCATCACCAAGTATAACGTGTTCTCCAAAACTGGTTCCTCCGGATAACATGTGCAGAATGCAAGAGACACAGTCTCGCCATCCTCACTTCTAAAGAACATTCTAGCTGCTCTTCTTACAGGACAGATTTCTTTCTTCTTCTGGTAATGGATGGTCTATTCAGTAGCATGAATATTCTTCACCAGTGTCATAATTCAAACATATTAATTCTTCTGTGGTTTTTCTTATTTACTGCCTAGCTGTCTCATAAATGTGAAGGGATTGAAATCACCAGGGCTTGGGTCAGGTGCAACTTCATCCTCCAAGGGACATCTTTGCTTTCTGATGTGTTAAAGAGGTCTTTTCCACTAGACTTCTCCACTGCAGTCTGTTATTTGATTTCCTAACGGTCACATCCAAGAGCATTAGCTGTGGCCGGACGTCAGAGAACCCTTGACAGCTCGCTGTCTTGTCCGTCCATCATGAGGTTGCTTGTTGGTCCAGTTGTTGAGGACTACTGTTGTCTTTATGTTGGTGTAGTCAGTGCTAAGGGCTACATAGCATTGTATCTTCCTGCGTAAGTGCTTCACGTCCTCTTTACTTTCAGCAAGCAAGGTTATATTATTTGCATATCACTGCTTTTCCACTATTCTGATTTTCATCAACCATTAAAAATGCTTTTGAAAATATTCTGTCATAAGGAAGAACATGCTTGACATAAATGTGTCGAAAATGTCAAAAATCATTATTTATGACGTGATTGTTAGCTCCAAAATACGTTTTTGCAAAGAACCGAAGACTGCGTTTTGGCGAAGAACAGTTCAAGATCTCTACTGTAAAGTCTACACCAAAATGCCAGCAGTGGTTTCCTCTGAGTTCTGGGGTACTTGGTAACTTCTGTTTTCTCCTTCAGGATGATATGTCTTTTCTAAATTCTTCACCGTGCCCACTTCTGCCCTCTTCCCTGCCCTCTGCTCCCTTTGTCGCCCACTGCAGTCACCTTCTTTGTTCCACCTGGCTCTCAGCACAGATCCTGCTGCCCCAGGAAGCCTCCTGTGGATCTTTGCTGGCTTGTGCTCTCTCACTGCCCCTGTCCTGGCCCCGGTGCCCAGAATACATGATGCGCTGGAGCAGAAGGGCTGGGAGCACTTCTGGGCACCCCAAGCCCGGTCCCGTCCTGCTGACATCTCTGCCCTGCCTTGGCATGAACAGAGTGGACCCTTAACCACAGGCTGCCAGGCCCAGAAATCTAGACCGAGGTGTTTAATAAGTGTGCTCCCTAGGAGATGATCTTTAACTGTATATAAACATACAAAACGCAGAGACAGAGAGCTCCCCAACACCTCAGTGCATCCATTGCTAGTGTGCATTTGGATTGATAAAAATCTTTTCCCCAAGCATTATCCACAGTCCTACTGAGAGGCCAGTGCTCCTTTGCCCCAGGCCTGTAAATAATTGCCCCTCTGCCCGCTAGAGAAATCATTAGCACGGCATTCCATTTCTCACTGTGGTCTCCTAGAGCAGGCCTTCCCTCCCCTGTAGAAAACTCCTGGGCTCGCTCCCCTGAGAAAGAACAGACAGGTTTGTTCTCAGCTTTCCTCTTTTTGGCTTACATGCTGATGAGCCTCTAGACTTTAAAACAAAAAAGAAGAAGAAGAAGAAGTGAAGAAAGCTGCAATCCCTGCAATCCCTGCATAAATCTGAAAATGCGCTGTTATACTGTGGAGAGCAAGGGAGAAAAATTACTTTTAATGAAAGAATTTTACTGATTTACTTAGGGGAAACATTTTTAAACACCAGAGTGCCTCTTTCTTTTCTTTGTTTGAGCCACAAGGAAGGATTCTGTTTTAATTAACAAAAACAGTGACAAAACTCAGAAGAAAATACTTTATCAAGAAACAGCTGACTCTTGCAACCATGCACTTTAAGGGAGTTAATTGTCCTGGGCAGCTTCTTTTTCTACTTTGTCTTAGAAGCTGAAGCAGCCTTATTGTTTTGTGTCTGAGGGGATTCTGCAGCCACTGGTATGCTAATTCCAGCTTACTTGCAAATAGACTGGTGTTTGTTTTGTATCTCACCAGCTATCCATAAAGACATCTGAGGAATAATTGCAGCACTTAAGAGAAAGCTGTGGTACTGTGAGCATTTCAAGAGTTAGCCCACAGAGAAGTTCCCTGAGCAGAAGTTGACCCAGCATTGAGGGCTATATTTCTTGGCCCACGTAGATGCATTGCTTTTGTAATTAGAGAACTTGAATGAGGTAAATATCTATTAAACATGAAGTCTTGTGAAGGAGCTTTTAAAAAATCTAGGTGTTAGGCATAAGGAGAAGCTTCTGCCAGAACTGCAGGCTGGACTTCCTTGTGTATGGTAGATTCTGAGCTGTCTTCAAAAGTCAACCAACATACCTCAGGAAGCCAGCACGCTCTCCTTCATCCCCTTCCTCTCACAGCCTGTGCCCAGAAAAGATGTTAACACAGCCTGGCTCTCCAAGTATCCAAGATTAAGGAGATTTTAACTGATTCAAATGTCTTAGGTGACACAGTGGTTAAAAGCTATGGCTGCTAGGTAAAAGGTCAGCAGTTCAAATCCACCAAGTGCTCCTTGGAAAGTCTATGGGACTGTTCTACTCTCCCTACAGGAATGCTGTGAGTCTGCATTGACTCAATGGCAATGTGTTTGGTTTGGTAACAGGATCTTGGAGGTGTCTGGTGTCTGTGAATGCATGATTTCCTACATGCAAACCAATCAGAAGTTTCCTTTGTAAGTTCTTGGGTTTCCTGTATTTAAACTCTGAAAAATTCCTTTCTCCAGAACACTTTCGTGAATTCCCATGGAGAACTGCCCCTTCCGGATCACTTTATGCCTTCAGTAAAACTCTTTGCTTTCAGTTGAACAAACTCCGCTTTGCTCTTTGACATTCTTCAGTCCAGGTGGCCAAAAACACAGGGCTTTTATGGTTTCATCCAGTAATTCCTACTCTGTCCAAGTGGCAGTTACCAGCACACTCACACATCAAGGCAAGTGTCTGGCATCTTTGAAAAAAATCAGTGAGTTGAAGTCCACGGGGCAGACCATATGCTGCCGTTGGACGGAGGTCAGTCAACTTCACCAGGTTCCCTTTGTTTCCCTGGAGTGTCCCTGTTGCTGGATCTCATCTTTTCACTCATGTGTGTTGTACACTCGGTGGCTGTAGATTTGAACGTGTGACTCTGGTAAACTTGGACATTTTAGTTGGCTTAATTAGAAGTAGGATGTTGAGAAATTGACCAGGCAGAGTAATGGCGAAAGTAAAGACCCCAAAGCTAAGACTACCCTTCATGATCTAGGGCGGCACTTCTCTTTGTTTGCTAGTGACCGTATCCACCCAATCCCAGTGCTGTCAGGTCAGTGTCTACTCCTAGTGCCCCTACAGATAGAGTAGAACTGCCCGTTGGGGTTTCCGAGGAGCAGCTGGTGGATTCTAACTGCCAGCCTTCTGGTTAGCAATTCAGCTCTGCTGTCTGCCTTTCTTGTACTGTTATTCTCAGTGTGCACACTGCAGTGTACAGCGGCATTTTCTTTTTCTTTTTTTCCTTTTTATTATGAATTAAGAGCAATTTCACCATCTGTCATGGATTGAGTTGTGTCCCCCAAAAAATGTGTGTACCCAATTGGCTGGGCCATGATTCCCAGTGTCTTGTGACTGTCCCCCATTATGTGGTTTTCCTGTGCTGTATGTTAAAGGATTAGGGTGGAGCTGTAAATCTCTTCATAGGATCACCTCCCTGCTCCACTGTAAAGGGAGTTTCCCTGGAGTATGGCCTGCCCCACCCTTAATCCTTTCATCCTACAAGAGATAAAAGGACAGAGAAGCAGGCAGAGAATTGGGAACCTCACCTCATCAAGAAAGCAGCACTGGGAGAAGAGTGCATCCTTCAGACCTGAGGTTCCTGTGCTAACACGCTCCCTGAACAAAGACTGACGCAATACTAGACTTTCCTCCAGAGCTGACAAGGGGGAAAGCGTTCCCCTGGAGCGGACACCCTGAATATGGACTTGTAGCCTACCAGACTGTGTAAGAATAAATTTGCCTTTGTTAAAGCCATCCACTCTATGGTATTTCTGTTAGAGCAGCCCTAGCTGACTGAAGCACCATCTATGTCATGTTGCCGTATAACACCGAGAACTTTCCCCTCTATTCTATTCTGGCTGCACCCCCCACCGCCGCATGACAGCGCACTGCCCCTTTTGCTTACAGGGGCATTGCCCAGAGGCCACCTGACAGGGGATACCCCAGCAGATGTCTCCTCTTCAACTGGGCCTTAAAGAAATGTTCAAAAATGCAAAACATTGCCCCTCCTCTCACAGAATTTCTTTTGGAACAATATTGTTATATTTGCATTTTAAAAGTATGTTCTTTATGTTAACAATCTGTGCATTTAGTATTTTTTTAAAATGAATTCATCAACACATGCTTAAACCATTTTTCAGTTTTATTTTTTAATTTGGAAAAAGTTGGTAGTTGTAACCCACATAAACAAAGCTCTTTGGAAGGGCTAATAATGTTTACTGGATTAAAGGTGTCCTGAGGCCAAAGGTTTAGGAACCACTCTAGGGCCACATGAAAAGTTCAACTACTCTCATTCCTTCCTTGAAGTGCAGATTGTCTGGCCATTCCAAACCACGTTTAATTTTTACATGTGTTGACTGTCTCAGATAGCACTTTAACTAACAAGCAAGTTCTTATTGAGATAACAAAACGTGCATGTTTGAGTCAGAGAAAGTACAGCCACAGTGCTTCTTAGTAACAAGGACAGTGAGACTGTCTTACATCGCAGGACATGTTACCAGGAGGGACTAGTGTCTGGACATCCTACTTGGTAAAGCAGAGGATCAGTGGAACAAAGGAAGACCCTTGGCAAAATAGGCTTGCTGCCAAACTAAAGCAGGTGTGTTCCACCTGTCCCTGTAGCTGAAAATTTAGACAGTGTGGGATTCAAGCACTACTTTATTTGCAGATAGGCTGGCAAATCTGGGGGACAGTGAGAATGGGTAAAAGACTGTCCCATTTAGATTACATTTCCAGTGGTTTCTTACAGCCAGAATTCAAAACGATGGGTTTTTGTCAGGAGTCACAAGATTGCATTACAACATAAGCTTTCATTACATCTTATCAAACAGTGTGAATTACCGAAAATTTCATTGTCTGTCTCTCTTTGAGGTCTTAATCAATTTTACTTCCTCAGAGATAGGGAGGGGAATGCGGACCTGCTAACCTTGTCTGAGGGTGATAATTGAGGCAGAGGGTGGAAGGCAGGCTAATCAGCTAAGTGACTCTGGTTAGAGTCTTAGACTTAGCGCCAGGCTGGCGCAGTGGCTGCAGCAGTTGGCTAAAACCGCAGAGGCTGTGAGGGTGGCCCAAGTCCAGGCTGTGTCTCACTCTGCTGTACCCAGGGTCACTGTCAGTCAGAACCAGCTGACAGCAGTGAGTTACATGAGTACACACATACACACACACCACTTCAGAATTTTGCTCACTTCTTTCCTTAGGCGTAACGCCTGTGACATTTCGGCTGTGTCACTCTGAGTCTGTTTATCTGCGTTCCTGGAATTACTGATGGTTGGAGATGGAACGCACCCTCATTATTTTATAGGTGGGATACCCGAGACCTGGAGTAGCTGAGTTGTGTCACCTCGTGACTGAAGGTCTCTCATGGTCATGCCCAGCCCACTTCCAGCTCTGGGCTGTGGCCCTGAGCCCCTGCTGGGTGCGGCCCCACCCGTCACCTCTGCTTTGTCCGCTGTCCCAAGTGCCTTCTGAAGTTACCCTACCTTCTGGAGTTACCCTACCTCACTCCCTAGAAAGGAGAAAGCCCAATCCAGCTGCTCTTGCAGGCTCTTCATGGCAATGGAAAAGGTCTCAGAGTGGCTGGGGTGCCAGGGAAGGACTTTATGTGTTCTTGCTCTGCATGGCATTGTAACTCCCACCAAAAGATGGCACGAGTCTCTGCAACTCAGGTGCTTGTGGTCCAGCAAGCAGATCGGACAGCAGCTTGCTAATAACAGATACGGTGCTTGGCACCCTCATGGGGGTGAGACCACACAAAAAAGGTGTATGGAACCCCAACAAGGGGATTGATCTGTTTTGCCATCCTACTAGGCTTAAAATGAGCCATCCCCGAGGTGGACAGGGGGACCTCACGGCCACCAGAAAGAAGAGCTAGGAATGGAGTGTGTCCCTCAGGCTTGGATCCCGGCACAGGGACCTCCTAGACCCAGGAGACAGAGGGAAAAGCTGTAACCAGAGATGGCAGCCAAGGTGGCCAAACCAGGGCACTGGTAAGAAGCAGCTCGTTGGGCTTCCTACCCCTGGCGTGGGAGACATGAGTGCCTTCAGGTGAAAGGCTCGCTAGAGGAATAGGGTACCTTCCAGAACTTGTTGGAGTAGCTGGGCTTGCTGACTGGAGCTGGAGAGCTGAGCCCCTATGGGCCTGTCCACTGGTGGTGGGGTGCCCCCGGGCACTCACGGGGGAAGCTGGAGAGTGTCTCTAACCCTTTCCTGAGTGTGTTTCCTGCATGGCTGAGAAAAGGCTGTTGGAATCTCAAAGCTATATCCTGAGTCCTTCTTGATTCTGAACTGTAGTATGTTACTTCCCTAATAAACCCAGAATTGTTAGTATTGTCTGTGCGTTCTACAGGGCCATTACAGCGACTTTTGAAACCCAGCAGAGAAATAAATTTCTGAGAGGGATGGGATGGCTGGTATCATGGACTGAACTGTGTCTTCGCAAAACGTCTGTCACCCTGGCTAGGCCGTGATTCCCTATGTTGTGTGATTGTCCACCACTCTGTCCACTGATGTGACTTGATGCTGTGGTAAATGCTACCTCTGTGATGTGAATGGGACAGGATTAGAGGCAGTTATGTTAGTGAGGCAGGACTCAATCTACATATCTGCATATCTCTTTTGAGATATGAAAGAGAGAAACCAGCAGAGAGAGGGAGAGGCCTCATGCCACAAGGAAAAGAGCCAGGGCAAAGTGAGTCCCTCGGACCCGGGGTTCCTGGGCTCAGAAGCTCCTCTGCTGAGGAATATTGATGGTAGGGCCTTCTCCCAGAGCTGACAGAGAGGAAGCTTCTCCTGCAGCTGATGCCCTGACTTGGGACTGGTCCTACTAGGCTGCGGGAGAATAAATCCGCCTTTGTTAAAGCCTTCCCCTTGTGGTATCTCTGGGCTAGCTGTGACAGAAGACTCAGGCGGCTGCTGCGGACCGCGGAGGCTTGTCTGACCTCCTCTCTTGGGCTGTTGATCTTGACTCTCCCTCCCCCTTGTAGGGTTAGAGGCCAGACACTGCGGCCTCGCCAGTTTTCCTGTGGTGTTTGAAGAGACTGAATGGAGCTGTGTGGAATCAGTGCTGGGACTCGGTGTCCTCTCACAGCCCAAACCCTGACCACTTTCAACAAGACTTTGAATCTTGAAGCCGGCTGCGTGTGCCTCCAGCTCCAAGGTGTTTCGTCAGTCCAAAGGGAAAAGAGAAACCAGGAAACATTTTCAAACAAATACTTGTGTTATGAATGTTTTCCCAAGAGTTATATTTCATTTCTAGATTGTAGTCTGGGGTTTATTTCAGTTTATTTTTTGCAAAAGTGGAGGAGTTTTTAATTAGTTTTTCTACTGAAATTAGATTTAGATAAATGAGAAAAAAATTAGTAAATCAAAAACCGTTTAATTCCCACTGATGGTATTGGTAATCGTTTCCATCTATCTCTGCAGCTATCGCTTTCTTTTATTAATGGAAGCTGATGAAATCTTCCAAGCAGAAGAGGAAAGTCTTTTTGCATACAGATCTAGTCTAACAGAAATGATGCTCTTGAACTTGTTTCCTAGAATAGCCTAATGTGTGCCTTTATCCCGGGTTCCCTCCTGGAAAGATTGCAGCTTAGGAGAAGACATGGGCAGTTCTGCTTTGTCGCGTGGAGTCACTGTGAGTCAGCATGGACTCAGCGCAAACAACAACAATACGACTGGGTGATGAATCCAAAAGAACTCAGCCTTCAGGCCTCAGGGCGCTTCCGTACGCCGATAAAATGATTGCTGTCAAAGTCTGTTGGCTTATGTGAGTTATGAAAGCAAAAAATCAAACCTGCTGCAGTCCATTCCAGCTCCTAGCCACCCTCAAGGACAGGGTAGAACTGTCCCATAGGGTTTCCCAGGAGTGGCTGGTGGAGTCCAGCTGACAACCCTTCAGTTAGCTGCTGAGCTCTTAACTGCTGCGCCACCAGGGCTCTTCTTGAGATGTGTCTGTCAGTCTAACCCATATTAAAAAATTTCCCTGAAAAATGTTGTAAATGTATTTTTATCTATTCAGTTTAAAAAACAGTAAATCCATTACATGTTAACATAAAGAATAATTTTTTAAATAATAATTTTTGTAAAAATGATTGCTTGTTCCACAGTGATGATTTTAGGAAGCATCTCGTAACCGGGTGTCAAACTAGAAGACATCATACCAAGTGTAATCAGCCAGTGGCAAGAGGACGAACACTGTATGAGACACCTGCTGTAAGAACTTAGAAATAGACTTACGTACAGAAGAAGAGACCTTTTGATGGCTTCAGGGACGGGGAGGGAGGGAGAGGGTTGGTCGTAGGTCAGACAGTCAATAGCAACTCGGTTGGTGAAAGCCGTGCCAACACACAGCAGAGAGTAGATCAGCATAACTGGATTGTACCATAAATTGTAAGGTTTTCTAAACTCAACCCACTATTTCAAAGGATAAAGTAGCCATGATGGTCTGGGGATCATGTCGTCTGGGGATATCAAAGCCAATTGGCACAACTAATTTTTTGCTAAGAAAGTCTTCTGCACCCCGTATTGGTCAGTGGCGTCTGAGTTCTTAAAGCGTAACAAGCTGCCATCTGAGGTACACCAAACGGTCCCAACTCATCTGGAACAGACGATGACTCAGAACAACAAAGACAGGAGGGAAAAAGGATCCAGGACACAGAAGGACCAGTATGAGTGGGAGACCGTATCAACATGAGGCCAAAAGAACCAGATAGTGCCCAGCCACCACCAAAGGCAGTGACAATGGGGAACACAACGCGGAGTCCCTGAGGCAACATGAGAAAAAGAGGGGTGCAGCTCGAGAACTCAACTAAGGACCACAACTGTGGTCTGATGGCCTGGAGGCTCCCCTAGGAACGTGGTCCCCAGACCTGCTGCCAGCCCTGACCGGGAACCAGTACCAAGGTCAGCTCTTCCGGCAATACCAGACTGGACTCGCAGACGTAGTGTGACCCCGTGGTGGTGTGCTTTATGGTTCCATACAGTCACAGGAGGCTTCTTTCTAGATGGGAGGGAAGAAGGTGGAGAGGAAGGAACAGGAGCTTGTTGGGACACTCCTAGAGAGACAGAGGGAGAAGCACAGTTATGCTGTCACTGGATGGGGAGAGCGGATGGAAGCATGGATAGACAGGCTGCAAAACTGATTGGAATTGCATGCTTTCCCTTAATCATAATTTAAAAAAAAAAAAAATGACTGTGTTGTTCCAAATGGAAATTAGCAAGAGAAGTGGCAGTGTTTCTCTGTCCACGTGTGTGTGTGTGTGTGTGTGTATGTGTATGCGTGCATGTGCGTGTCTATGTGTTTCTGTGTTTGTGTTGGGGAGGGTAAGAGAGAGAGAGTCCTGGTTTTCCTGCTGCTCCGGTGGGCACGGCTTCCACAGCCTCTCCTGTCCTAAAGGCCGTGGGGCGCACTTTCTCTCCAGCCCCTGGAACACTCCATCCTTGGTCACTAATGGAGCCACAGGCCTGTGCCCATAGGCCTCGTGGCTGACTGTTCCTGTCGAGGTGTCTTTACCTTGGCATGTCTTGTCTAGCTCATCCCCCTTCTTTGGGATCCCTCTGGCTCAGAGTCCCCCACCCCCATTCACGGAGGGCACGGGCCATCTCACCAGTCCCCAGCCCCCTGTGTGACCACCTCACCCCGATTCCGGGTCTGTAGCTGGCCACCCTCACCCCGGCTCCGGGTCTGGCAGGACCTGGAGACGTGGTGGCGGGGACCCAACAAGCCCTCAGTCTGGGCACTCCAGACTCTTCTCAGGTGGCGTGTTTTCAGTCAACACTTGGGCTGTCAAGGCCACTCACCTAGCATGTCATGTGCCTTGTCACTGACTGGACATAAAAGGGCAAACCGCTGGACATGCCAAGCTCCCTAACGGGCTGGTGGATGGTGGTAGCCATCACCTGGAGGACACAGAAGGGCTCTGCCGCCACTGGCATGACCTTCTCTGCAGCTTCTGCCAAGAGTAAATCCCTTAGAAACAGCAGAGTGGATTTGTGAGGGTCACTCAGTGATCCTGGGGGACAGGGCAACAGTAGTGAGCTCCCTGGTGTTCTGTCTGCTGCGTCTGTGACCTCAAAGCGGGCAGCATGCCTCGACGTGACCCCGTGGCCATTGAGTAGATTGTAACTCATAGCAACCGTACAGGACAGGGTAGAACTGCCCTCATGGGGTTCCCAAGAGTGTTGTCACCTGTGCACAAGTGGAATGCCACATCTTTCTGCCAGAGTGGCTGGTGGGTTCAAGTCACCGAACTTTCAGTTCACAGCTGAGTGCTTAACCACTGCGCCACCACAGTCCCTTTCTAGTGGAGTCCATTGAGTCTGTCCCTGCTCATAACGACGCTCTAGGACAGAGTTGGCTGCCCCGTGGGGTTTCCAAGGTGCGCCCGGTGGATTTGGACTGCCGACCTTTTGGTTAGCAGCGCACTGCCTGGACTCTTCTTTTTAATCAGAGGCCAGATAATCACTGAGGGTGATTATGACTAGTTGTCACAACATCCTGGGTCAGCAGGGTTGTCCCTCCCCGTGTTTCTGACTGTCCCACGGCTGCAGGGGCCTGGTTTCGCTGGTCTCCGTGGGTGAGCCAGAATCTTCCTAAACTGTGACGTTTCCAACAGCCTGGAAGGGGGAGGCCCTTCTCTTGGTGGGTGGTGCGCGGTTTGACTTCTGCAGACTAGGGCAAAGCTCAGGTCCCCAGCCTCGCCCTTCACGTGGTTTAGGGACCTAGGGGACTACCCATTCTGGGGACTGATGCACAACAGGGACAGTCACATTTAGGTCAGCAGAGTTCTGCTTGCACATCAGCTCTCCAGCCCTGGTAAAATAGCCCGTGGGGTACAGTGGAAGGCCTGTCGGGGGCACTGTCCCCGTACCCCGGGTCGGAGCCTCCTTTGAGCCTGGGTGCAGCTTCACAGAGCAAAGAGTAGGGGTGGAGGAGGGTCAGTGTTGTGGCCACTCCGTGTTGCGTCCCAGGCCATTTCCGCTGGCAGCTGTGCTGACTTCCACTGGGATGCCCTTGCTCTTATTCCCCCGAGGTTTTGGTGAGGCTTGCCCCTCCCGTCAGAGCAGCAGCCACCCCGACCCCGGTCAGCTTCCGTGGTTAGTGCCAGGGGAGCCACTTGACCCAGTTTGTGGAATCTTCATCACGCCCGAGTCCAAGTGGTCCCAGTTCACAGACGGGCTTGTGATGCTGACTGGTGAAAAGTGTGCATTCTAGGACTTCTGTGACGTGATCAGCTAAAGACACTCCTGTTTCTTTTTCTCTTCCAGGTATCGGTAAAATCTGGGTAGTGAGCACCTGAGGCGTGTGCAGCAGTGTGACAGAGGCCGGGAGGGAAGAGGTGTCTGGGTGCCGCTGAGCCCTGAATCCAGTCATGTGGGCAGCTCTGCTCGTGGACGCCTTTGTATGTAAGTGACCGCACGTCGTGAGTCAGAAACTGAACAGCCCCTGATCCTCATCTGCAAACCTATGACACTCTAGTCATCTGTCCTTTAAGTGAGCCGAGTGTTTGTTTGCGTGATGAAGTCACTTTGAATGGGACGGCTTCTTGCACCCAGAGGGAGGTTATTTGCTGCAGAATGCTGGCAGAGGCCTTCCTGTGTCCCCGCTGGAGGAGACAGGGCCTGAGATGAGAGCAGGTCATGGCAGGTGTGGCCCAGGAGCTTGCACTGACAGGGCTGCAGTCACAGAGGGGCCCCGATGGAGGCAGGGCCGCCCCACTGCCAAGCAGGGGCCAGCAGAGAGGGGCGGGTCTGGGAAGGAGCTGGGCTGGGTGTGTGGGCTGTTCAGTTTGGACAGCATGCAGACCACAACCCAGATGCAGAGAGAAGTTCCGACACAGAGAAAGTTCCCGCCAGGACTCCGAGAGCCTGGAACCCCATCCCCTGACTGCTAGGTCCCTCAGGACCACTGAGAGCCTGGGTCCACTTGAACAGCCGTCTCTGGGAACACCAGAACAGCAGAGACGGGGTGTAAGGGGAACGATCCACCCACGAATGGTGGACGGTGTATTTGCTCATCTGAGGACGAACAAACTGGGAGAAGAGGGCATAAAAGAAGGAAGATTCTGTGATGAAATAGAAGATGAAAGATAACTGCCTCCAGGTACTAAGGAAGAGAGATTCTGATAAAGCTGTGTTAAGGGAAGCACAGGTTTCCTGTTGCCTGAGCTGTTTTCTCAGCCCGGGCTTGGTGTCCTGCAGTGAGGCTGCCCCCGGGGCCCGAGCTTCTCCCTCAGGCAGCTCCCAGTTCAGCTCTAAAATACCGCCTCTGGCTCTGATCTGTCGTGGAAACTGGAGACGTGAAGCAAAACTGTGGAAAGCGGCAAGTTAAGTGACAGTATTGGGGTTCTCAGCTGTGCTGCGCGGTTAATAAAGGGACAGGCAGAGACAGCTGGGGTACAGCCCACAGTGGTGGCCTGCAGCCCCCAATCCCAGCAGTCTTCACCATTGCCCCCCGGTGTCCTGCCCCGAAGGCCTCCATGTCTGTGCACTGATTGTTCCGAACACCTGAGAGGCCTGTGTCAGGCAGATGAGGACAGGTGAGGCTGCCTGTTCACAGGTTAGTGGACCTGGGACGGCACAGCAGGAAAACAGGTCTCAAGAGACGTACATGTAGGGCCGCTGGCTTAGACACTTCAGCAAGGACAAGACTCTGTGGGCAGACTGATGTCACAAAGGGTGACGATTTCCCCCTTGTGACCGTGCGTTTTCTTCCAGGGATGAAGGTGACATTTTCTCGGGTGTTTGTAAGGACAGGGGAATTCTGTGTCTCAGCATCAGACCCTGTTATCGGTGCACCAAGACAGATTTATCATTAATTTTTCCATAAGTACTCAGCAGTTAGAAGGCAGACTCCAGAGAGGATCCTGGAACAATCCCCATGGCCACCATGCTGGCTCTTAGATGTCTGTCACCACTGGGGGCATTAAACCTTGCAGACCCACCCACAATATAAAATGCTTGCCATCCAGAGGTGGTGGTGCCCGGTCGCTGCCGTCATGTGGCCCCTGGCGACCCCGTGCGCAGCGGAATGAAATTCAGCCCAGATACACCAGCAGCACCATGGGATAAAGATGTGGCAGTTGGCTTCCGTAAATATTTATAGCCTTGGATGCCCTATGGGACAGCTCTACCTTGTCCCTACAGGGTTGCAATCAGGTGCAATTGACTCTGTGGCAGTGGGTTTGGTTTTGGCATCTGATACGGATATGATGCTGTATCTGTACCTTCGTCTTTATTCTGCATCTATACCCACAGCCATCAATTCAGTTCCAGTTCAGAGTGACCCTATAGGACCAAGTAGAAGTGCCCCATAGAGTTTCTAAGGAGCGCCTGGTGGATCTGAAGGGCCGACCTTCTGGTTAGTAGTCATAGCACTTAACCGCTGCACCACCAAGGTTTCCGGAAATCTATAACTAGATTTGTTCTGTGTGCATATAGAATTGATGCAGTGCAGATCAAGAATATAGGCATGCCCCATACAGACTCTATCTAGTCCCTCAGTGGCACAAATAGCTAAGTGGTAGCTTACTAACCAACAGGTTGGCAGTTCAGAGCCACCTCGAGGCACCTTGGAAGACAGGCCTGACAGTTGGCTTCCAAAAGGTCACAGTCTTGAAAACTCTGTGAAGTGGTTCTACCCTGCACCCGGGGTCGCCTGAGTTGCAGTTAACTCTACAGCAGCTGCCACGACCGCCACCACCGTCCATGTGTCTGTCGTGTGTAGAGATCCTCGTCCTGCCTGTCAGCCCAGCCATCCCTTTGCTATCTTGTCTGCTCCACACGGAATTGCAGTGCACGGTCCCAGGAATAAAGCAAACCAACCTAGAAACACGTAAAAGTCTCAGCAACATCAACCGATTGCCGGAACAGTCCCCTTGGAAAAAGCCTTTGAGTGGAAAGCCGTATGTGATGTGAAAGTAACGGTGTAAATCAGATTCAGAAGATTCCCTTCTCACCTAATCTGGGAAGGAACATTCCACACAAATCTTTTGTTATGCCCAGTCTCAAGACCTTTCCTGGGTCACCTTCTGGATTCAGGGTTTGATGCCTCTACTAGGAGGGCCATGTCTCATTAATCTGTGCTACAGCTTACAGACACTTGTTTTACTCAGCCAGTACACACCTCACACCATGTCTTTCGGTGACAGACTCTGCCGGCCCTCACATAACATGCTGCGTGAGTGTTCCCATCTCACATTAAATTCTCACGTGAGCATTTTCCTGTATGTGTACCGCGTGATGTCGGCTGTCCCCTGCTTATGTGGCTTCAAAGGTGCTGGCAGAGAATGCATTTATTTCTGAGAAGTACACAGCTGTCAAGACCTGAGGCTGAGTGAATCGGAGCAACAGAGTTTCCCATGATGCTTGAGTTGTGGTTGTTCAGTCAGGGTCTGTGGCTTGCTAGCAAAAAGCAAAGCTAGCCTGTTTTACAACTTCACTATCTAGGGGACTTCAAACCAAACCCGACCCAGTGTTGTCAGGGCGTGTCTGGCTCATAGCGACCCCATGGAACAGGGCGGACCTGCCCTACAGAGTTCCCAAGGAACAGCCAATGGATCCGAACTGCCGGCCTTTGGGTAAGCATTACACCACAGGGGACTTCAGAACACTCAAAATTCTAGAAATCAGATCATGCAGTTGGATAGGCAATCATGGATTAAGTGACTCCTCCAAAGCTGCCCCGTGCTGCCAGAAGGCGTGATGTCATTGGCTGCAGACAAGTCATCTCTGACTCACGGTCACCTCACATACAACAGAACAGTACTTTGCCAAATCCTGTGCCACCCTCCCAGCTGTTGGCGTGTCAGAGCATGTGGTGACCCAGAGGAGGTGGTGTCACCTGAAGTATGTGGTGATGCGGAGGAGGTGGCGTCTCCTGCAGTATGCACACCCTGTGCTGGTGGAGGGCAGCGGGCAGGTCTATAGGTCAGATTGCCATCTGCAAAAAGCCTCAGTTGCGCGAGGCTTGTATGTGTTTTTGACAGTCTGCATGGTTATATCTAACCAAATTTCAGAGTCTCTTCTGACATCTAATTTAGTGTTTTCTGTCTCTTTAGTAACATCATGCTCTCTTTATGGATGACGTCACAGCTCCTCTGGTCTTCAGTCATTAGTGTTCGATACATCAAATCTATGACTGAGCTGGTCTCTGAACTCAGGTGGGAAATACTCAGAATCGTTCTTTGGCTCTCGTGGACTTGTTTGAATTTCTTTCCCTTTCAGTTTGAACTTGTGTTCGAGCAATTCATGGTCTGTGGCACAGTCAGCCCCAACCTTGTTCTGACTGATGAGACTGGGCTTTTCCATCGTCTCTTTCCACAGATGTTGTCTATTTGATTCCTGGTTATTCGTCTGGCAAGATCAGTATGTGTAGTCACTGCTCATGTTAGTGAGAAAATGTATTTGCAATGAAGTCATTGGTCTTGCAAAATTCTCTCATGCGATCTCCGGCATCATTTCTACCACCAAGGCCTTGTCTTCCAATTACTGATCCTTCTTCTTTGTTTCCAACTTTTGCATTCCAATCACCAGCAATTATCAGTTCATCCTAATTGAATGTTTGATCTATTTCACACTGCAGAAGCTAGTAAAGAACTTCTATTTCTTCATCCTTGCCCTTAGTGGTTGGTGCATACATTTGAATAATGGATTTATTAACTGGCCTTTGTTGTAGGCATATTTTGAGTTGTGCCACATCAGCAAATGAAGACCCCAAAGGCTTGACTCCATCCACATCATTAAGGTCGACTCTACTTTCAGGAGGCAGCTGTTCTCCAGTAGTCTTTTGTGTGTTTTCTAGTCTGGTAGAGGCCAATTACCCAGTACTTCATCTGACAGTATTCTGCTGCTATTCATAAGGTTTTGATGGGCTAATTCTTTTCAGAAATAGACCCCCCAGTTCCTTCCTTCTGTCTCTTAGTCTGGAAGCTCGGCTGAAACCTGTCTGCCGTGGGTGGTCTTGCTGGTATCCGAATACTGGTGGCATGGCTTCCAGCATCACAGCAACACACAAGCCCCACAGTATGACAAAACTTGCTCTTGAATGTCAAGTAGCTAAAGCAAAAGGAAGAAATGAGGAAGTAAAAGAACTGAACAGAAGATTTCAAAGGGAGGCTTAAGAAGAAAAAGTAAAGGATTATAATGACATTCAAAGAGCTGGAGATAGAAAAAAAACAAAAGAGAAGAACACACTGTGCATTTCTCAAGCTGAAAGAATGGAAGAGAAAAATCCAACACCTGAATAGCAATAAGGATTCTGCAGGGAAAATATTAAATGACTCAGGAAGCATCAAAGGAAGATGGAAGGAATACATGGCGTCATTATACCAGAGAGAACTGGTCGGTGTTCAGCCGTTTGAAGAGGTAGCATATGAACAGCTTCAGGAAGAAGCTGAAATGTCATTGAAGGCATTGGTGAAAAACAAGGTTCCAGGAATTGGTTGAACATTAACTGAGATGTTTCAACAAACATATACAACACTGGAAGTGCTCACTCATCTATGTCAAGAAATTTGGAAGACCGCTACCTGGCCAGTGGATGGGAAGAGACCCACATTTACACCTAGGCCCAAGAACGGTGATCCAACCAAATGCAGAAGTTATCACACAACATCATACGCAAGTAAAATTTTGGTAAAGATCATTCAGAAGGAACTTTGCAGTATATTGACAGGGAACTTCCAGAAATTCAAGCAGGATTCAGAAGAGGGTGTGGTACCAGGAATATCATTGCTGATGTCGGGTGGATCTTGGCTAAAAGCAGAGAATACCCAAAAGATGCTTGCCTGTCTCTCGCTGGTGATTATACAAAGGCATTTGACTGTGTGGATCTTAACAAATTATGGATAATACTGCAGAGAATGGGGATTCCAGGGCACTTAATTGTGTTTATGAGGAATCTACATGGATTAAGAGGCCACTGTGCAACCAGAACAAGGGGACAGTGCATTGTTTAAAGTCAGGAAAGGTGTGCGTCAGCGTTGTGTCCTTTCACCAGACCTTTCCAATCTGTATGCCAAGCCAGTAGTCTGAGAAGCTGAACTAAATGAAGAAGAATAAGGCATCAGGACTGGAGGCTGACTCACTGACAGCCTGCGTGAGGCAGATGACACAACCTTGCTTGCTGCGAGTGAAGAGGATTTAAATATTGATGAAGATCAAGGGCCACAGCCTTCTGTGTGGATTGCACCTCAGCACCAAGAAAATAACTATCCACACAACTGGACCAGTAAGTAACATCGTAATAAATAAATGGGAAAAAGATTGAGGCTGTCGTGGATTCTTTTCAATTGGTTCATCAATCAACACCAGTGGAAGCAGCAGTCAAGAAATCAAAACTCACTGCACTGGAAAACTTGAGGACTAAAGCGTGCCTGACCCAAGCCGTGCTATTTTCAGTCATATCATATGCATGCAGAAGCTGGACAGTGAACAAGGGAGACAGAAGGAGAATCGATGCCTTTGACGTGTGGTGTCGAAGAAGAATATTGAGTGCACCGTGGACCGCCAAGAGAACCAACAGTTCTGTCCTGGAAGAAGGACAACCAGAGTGCTCCTTGGAAGCAAGAATGGCAAGATTGTGTCGTACATACTTTGGACCTGTTGGCAGGAGGGATCAGTCCCTGGAGAAGGACATCATGCATGATGGAGTGGAGTGTCAGTGACAGAGGAAGGCCCTCAGTGAGATGGATTGACACAGTGGCTGTAACCATGGGCTTAAGCAGAAAAATGGTTGTGGGCTTGGCACAGGAGCGGGTAGTGTTGCGTTCTGTCATTCTGTTGTGCACAGGGTCATGACAGGTCAGAACCGACGTGATGGCACCTAACAACAACAACAACACAATTTTATCTGTTTAATTCTTGGACTGTTAATTCGATTGAGCTGGGGTGTTGTTACTGATACTTTTACATCTGTTTTGCTGACACGGAAACTGAGTATTAGCTTAGCCTCTGAAGCTGTGAGAAGATAAACTATTGTTCTGGAAAGCTCCCTGAGGGGGGTGCTTCTTTTAACAGCAGCGTCGGGAACTCAGCAGCAACACAGACCCAGAGAGCACATGTTAAACAGCACAAACAGACGCTTCCCCTGCCCAACACTCTGAGCACCTCGACAGGGTCTTCTTCTTCAAGCGTTGGGCAGTTACTCATACGCAGGGTGAAATGAGCTTAGAGGAAGCATCTTTTCAAAGAAGAAATACTTCAAAAGGCTTTACTGTTTCTGTCAACAGGAGTTAATTCTTACCTCTTTGAGGACTCAAAAGAAGCTGGCAAAGTATTGTATGTATAATAATACAGGCTGTCTTAAATCACTGTCTGTCTTTGCTCAACACAATTCTCTGTTATTTATATCCATGTCTCAAATCTTAGATGCAGTTTAAAGTTGTGGAAAGCCTTTTATTCTGTCTCAAGAATATGGCTTAGAGTTTCCTTAAGATACTTTTACCGTGTAAATTGTCTGTTGTGTCCTTTTTTGTGCCCTGAATCTAGCGGGTCCCTGATAAGAGTTTGCTAGTGTTAGCCAGTCAGTGGATATTTTTCCAGTCACCCTCAATGTGCCAGGCAGCGCTCAGCATGTTGGGGGTACAGCCACGAGCCAAAGCCTCCAAGTTCCCACAATGGGGAGCTGATGAGATGGTGCCGTATCAAATGAGTGAGTTAGTGTCTTCATACAGATGTGCCCTCTGGTGCTGGGTGCAGTAGAGGGTGTGAACCTGGGCAGAGAGGACAGAGAGAGCCGTGAGGGCTTGCTTTCCCTGTGAATACAGAGAGCGCCTTTCTCATGGGTGACACTTGTGTGGAGACTGCAAGGCTGAGGGTCGTGTAGGGGAACACCATTCTAGGCAGAACCAACAGCAGTGAAAAAGCAGCCAGATGGGAGTGTGCCTGGTGCCTTGAGGGGCAGCCAGGATGTCAGGGAAGGAAAGGGGACAAAAGGAACAGGGAGGGAGGGAGGAACAACTTGGATGTGGTCTTTAAAAAAAAATGATTTTGCTTTACATGAAAGTTCACAATCCAAGTCTTTTGTCACACAAAACCTTGCACTCACACTGCTGTGTAACTCTAGCTGTTCTCCGCACTACGTGATAGCACCTTCCTCCTTTCCGCGCTGTATTTCCGGTGTCCATTCAACCAGCTCCCGTCCGCCTCCACCCTCTCATCTCTTCCCTGGACAGGAGCTGCCCAGTTAGCCTCATGTATCTATTTTAGCCAAGAAGCACACTCTTGGCCAGTAGCATTTTATGTCCTGTAGTCCAGTCCAAGCTTTGTCTGGAGAGTTGTTTTCAGGACTGGCTTCAGCCCTGGGCTAACACAGAGTCTGGGAGCCGTGTCTTCCAGGGACCCTCCAGTCTGTCGGTCCACTGAGTCTGGTCCATCTGAAAGAGTTTGAGTTTTGAACTCCATTTTTCTCCCGCTGTGTCGGGGGCTGTTGGTTGTGTTCCCTGGCAGGACAGTCATTGGTGGTAGCCAGGCACCATCTAGTTCTTCCAGTCTCAGGCAGATGTAGTCTCTGGATTGTGTGTCCCTTCAGGTCCTTTGGGCTCTTATTTGTGGATATGGTCTTGTGTGCCTGTGTGCTGCTGCTAGCTGGGGACTCCACGGCTGAAAGCCTGTCTTTAGAAGTGGGGAAGGGAAGTGATGGAATCCAGACAAGGCTTCCTCCACGTCCAGGCAGAGTTTCACATTGTTGTACAAAATGTCACTGTGAATCGGAACTAACTCGATCACAGCTAACCATAGTGCAAATGAGACTTACTCAAGATTACTAGAAGCAAGTACTAAGAGCTGGGCTGCTAACCAAAAGGTCAGCAGTTGCACTCTACCAGCCACTCCTTGGAAACTCCATGGGGCAGTTCGCTCTGTTCTGTAGGGTCGCTGTGAGTCAGAATCCCCTTGGTGGCAAGGGGTTTGCTTTGGTTTTAATATAAACAAACAGGGAATTTTTTTTTTTTTGTCCAGTAGTAAATCAGACTACCTCCAGTTGGGACAAAACGTCTTTCCTGTGCTGAGCAGCTTTCTTTCCAGTTTTTAACCAATCTGTAGCCTGTCTTGAGTGTCATACCGTCCGTTGACAACTCAACGTTTCCCCAAAACCTCTAGCCCACATTTATTTGCTGATTTTTGGAACTGGGCAGCGGCATCCCTTTTGACTTGGAATCACTCATTATGTCCTTCATCTGGAGCACAGCAAGGTCACAGAACAGGGGCGATGGTTCCTCAGGTCTCCTGCAAGAAGCAGGAAAGCCAATACCCAGGGTATCCCTCTTCCCACTCTGCGTGAACAGGTCCAGGTGGTCGGCCATTCTGCATCTTTGCTGGGGAAATAGGTTGAAAGAGTTGAGGAAGAAGAAAGTCAGTTTTGAGAGCAGAACATGTCCCTGCTTTGGGTGCCGAGTGGCTGACCAGGGGAAGTCCCTCAGCAGCGCACGCCACAGCTTTCAGAGCTGGGCCAGTCCCCTGGTGGGGTCAGCCTCTGTTGTTTCTAAGCTCTTATTGTGGTCTTTATCATGAAATATCGTTAAACAATTACAGTGCATCATCTTTCCTTTGTGTACGTCTTCAGATAGAATACAAGTACTTGAAAGAAAAGCTTGGAATCAACATATGGGGAGGTCTGTTTTCCAGTGTGACTGTGTCACCAGTTAAAACATACGAAGGACGCATGGAGCTGTGTCACACTGCACAGCTGAAAAAGCAGTCAATGCACTGCCCACAGGTGAATTTGTTCCACTGTACCCTTGAGGAGGAGGACAAAGCAAGTGACACGGGACTGGGCGTGGAGGTGTGACTGGACATTGATGGTAGCCAGTGCAATGGGCAGGCAACGGCACAGAGCACACACATGGGCCGCATGTGCCCCAGGGTCCCCGGGCAGCGGTCGGCATGCTTGTCACCGTTTTGGAGGTTCAGTGCACCCATGGGAGCATGACTGTTAGGAGCCCTGGTGGTGTGGCAGTTAAGAGCTCAGCTTCTAACCAGAAGGTCAGACGTCAGATCCTCCAGGTGTCCCTGTAATGTCATTGTCAATGGGAAATTGACTCAACAGCATCAGGTATATTTTTTGTTTTAAAAAACATGGTGCTGTTTTCTTCATTTCCTCTTCAAAGCTGTCTTTGTCAATTTAGAGGAATCCAGCTGATTTTTGTGTGTTGATTCTGTACCCTCCGACTTTGCTGAATCCTTCTATTATCTCCTATGGCTTTTCCATGGAATCTGTCTGTGGGGAAGTCCGTGTATAGGATCACATCGCCTGTGAGTGGGGATTATCTCCTATAGCTTTTCCGTGGAATCTGTGGGGCAGCCCGTGTATAGGATCACGTCACCTGTGAGTGGGGATACTTCTCCTTCTTCCTTACCTAGTCAGACGCCCTTCGTTTCTGTTTCTCCCCTTATTGCTCTGCCAGGACTTCCAGTCCAAAGTTGGGTAAGAGTGGCGACAAAGGCACGCATGGGTGGTCCCCGTTCTCTGGGGGAAGGCTTTCATACTTTCTCTGCTGAAGCTAGTGTTGGCTGTTGGTTTTGTATAAACCAATGCCCTTTATTGTAACGAGAATTTTCCATTCTGAACCTATTTTGCTCAGAGGTTTTATCAAACTACCTTTTCTGCATCAGTTGGGATGACCATGCAATTCTCTACCTTTGTTTTATTTGAATATAGTGTTAAAATTGATTGTTTTTCTAGTGTTGAGCCGTCCTTGTATGCATGGTATGATCCCACTTGCTTGTGAATTTTTTTTAATGCTTCTAAATTCTGTTGGCTAGGATTGTGCTGAAAATTTTTGCATCTATCTCCCTGAGGGATATCAGTCTGTAGTTTTCTTTTTTAGTGATGTCTTTGCCTGGCCTTGATATCAGGGCTGCCTTGGTTTCATAGAATGAAGTAGGGAGTACTGTTTCCTTTTTTATGGTCTAGAATAGCTTGAGCAGATTCTGTGTCAAATTTTCTCTGAATGTTTGACAGAATTCTCTGTGAAGCTGTCTCAGCCAGGACTTTTTTTTTTTAATGACCTTTTCAATTTCTTTTTTTTGTTATGGGTCTGTTCAAGTTTTTTACCTCAATTTGTGTTAGTTTAGGTAGACAGGGTGTTTCTGGATATTTGTCCACTCCCTCTAGGTTTTAAAATAGTTGGTGTACATGTTTTTGTAAAAAACTTGTGATCTTTTTGTTTCTGTTGGATTTGTTGTAATATCACGCATCTCATTTCTTACTCAAGTTATTTGCATCTTCTGTTTTTCTTTTGCCAGCTTGTCCAGTAGTTTTTCAATTTTATGGAACCTTTCAAAGAACCAGCTTTGAATCTTGTTGTTGGTTCTTTACATTGTTTTTCTGCTTTCTATTTTGTTTATTGCTGCTTTGTTTTTTATTACAGAGCCTGGTAGCCCAGTGGTTAAAACGCTTGGCTGCTAACCCCAGGGTCAGCAGTTTTGAAACTCTCACTGTCTCTGTGGAAGAAAGATGTGGCTGTCTCCTTCCATGGAGATTTAGAGCCTTGGAAACCCTGTGGGGCAGTTCTGCTCTGTCCTGTAAGGTCTTTATGTTTGTGTCAGAATCAACTGGATGCCAGTGGGTTTCATTTTTTTTATTTTTCTGTGTTTATTATTTTATTTCTCCTAGTGACTGTGGGCTTCTCTTGTTTCTCTCTTTCTAATTATTCCAGTGATAGAGTCAGTGTTTGAATTTGGTCTTTTCTTCTCTCGTGATGTGTACATTTATTGCTATCAATTGACCTCTGAGCACTGCTTTTGCTGTGTCCCAAAGGTTCTGGTATGCTATGTTCGTTGATTCTAGGCTCACCTTAGTCGTCGAGTGACACTGTTGCTTTCTGAAAGTTGTCTTTTGCAGTAGACTCTTCCTTCATGAAACTTTGTCTGTGATCCCAGTAGAATGGAATCATTGGCAACTTCCGTTTCTTCTAGAAGACTAGAACGTAGCTCTTTGTGTATGGTAGATCCTGGTTGGTATCCTTGAGTCTCACCAGGGGAAGGTGGATTTTGACCTCAACAGCTGAAGGCTGCTCTCACCCTCTGTCTGATGGGTTGTGAGGGATGGGAGGCTAAGAGGAGGCCCTCTGTGTCACAGCTCCTCCCTGGGCTCAGCACTTGCCCATGTGCTGAGCTGCCAGGTCCTGGCTTTCCACCTGACGTGTACCCAGGTGGATGCTCTCAGCCGATATCCTGTGAAGATCCCACTCCCAGCAGGTGAAAAAGAAACTCCTGTTGGAGAAGAGGCAGGTCTGGCCTTAACCACCAGTGTCAGGTAGGGAAGGTGGGATGGAGAAAGCAATGCAAGTGTCCTCAGCATCCTGGCAGTATTCTTCAAGGTCTGCCGGAAAAAATCTCAAAGATCAAACCCCACAAAGAGAGGAGCTTGGGGACTGATCCTCCCTTCTTGGAGCTACAAAGAATGGATGGATAGCTGGATTCAGGAATAAGTGATAATCACGAGTGGCTAGCATGAAGAGATCATGGACTGTCTGATCAAATGGCCAAAGGTTATATATTGATAAGGAAACATTTGAGGTACCCTAATTCCAAAACAGCCCAAGGATAACTCAGACTTGGGAGATGTTTGTGCTTGCTCATCTTTGTCGCCTGATGGGTTTTGTCTGGATTAACATAGGAAGGCATGAATGTGCTGCCTAGCTTTGGGGGACTTAGTGTGCGCTGGTAAGGCTGCTAAGACACTGTTTCTGCCGAGAACTACTCATATGCAAACAATTTGCTATGCAGTAGTCCTAACAGAACAGAAATGAAATTACTACATGACATGTAGAAACCATTTATAATTTCACTTAAAAATTTTTTGCCTCTCAGGGTCGTCAGATAAAACATAAGTCCAGCATTGCCCAGGAAGTGCCCTGAAACATCCTGCACCCGGTGGTCACGGTCCACACCTTTGGGACTGTCACTGGGAGATTTATGTTCATTTACATTCTTTCCAAAGCTGATTTTTCACCTTCCAGTCAAATGCTGTTGGGTTTCACTAAATAGGTAACGTAGCTAAGCCTGGCTTCATCCAGGCAAGTGAGTTATTTAGCGTGTCCTCTGCCACTGTGGAAATGAGGGTGAGGAAGTACCGAAGCGTGAGGTTTGCTGAGCTCATCAAGAACAAAGCTAACTGAAGGCTGACGTGTTTGATGTGTCAGTGGTTGGAAAACAGGCTTTGATGACTTGGAGGAATTTGAATGGTGACTAGTAGTAGCTGACACTAATGAATTACTGTTAATTATTTTAGGTGAAACATTCATACTATAATTATTGACCAATAGCTCTCATCTTCTAGAAATATTACACTCAGTGTTTAATGGTGACGCAGACAAAAGCCAGTGCATTCGAAGGGATTTTCAGAACCCCTGGGCATCTTTTGTGTTCCCAGGTCCCCCACCCCCCCCACTCACAGGACAAAAGGGTGGAGCTAACTTTGGTCCTTGGAGAACTCAGACAAAGGTCGGGGTTGTAACTACAGAGTGCACAGGCGTCATCTGCCAGTCTTAGAACACGTCTCCTCTGGAGTGCTAGCTTGGCTTTCAGTTACGCAGTGGAGATCTTTTCAAAGCTGGTTCAAATTCCCATGTACCGGAGAAGCTTCTGATCACCCTTCTTGGCCCTAACCAGACATCCTTAATGAAAAATTTTCTGCATGGACTAATTGAATGGTCGTAATTACAAGGTTCTGTGTCATGTACAACCCTGAATAACACCAGCAGGGTAATTTACTCACATCCGTGGTGAGGCAGGCATGAAAACTCCACCTGCAACCAGGCAAGCTCATCTGTTTGTGATAGAAGCTGCTTTTGAATTAGCTGCAGCCCTGATGAGAAGAAGGCACTTGGTAGATCCGTGATGGAAACTGGGCTGGGAGTAGTCTGAGCGTCGTGTTACGTGTGTACAGCTATACTGCAAGAACGTTGTGCAGAACATGAGGAGGGGGCAGGCCGTGCAGGACTATGGTATGACTTGCTTGTGAACCATGCTGACATAGGAGATGTTGCTCATAATAACAAATTAAAACCCACTGCTATCGAGTTGATAGTGACCCTCTAGGACAGAGAACTTCCCCATAGGGTTTCCAAGCTAATCTTTATGACAGCCGGTTGCCACATCTTTGTCCTGCAGAGTAGCTGGTAGGTTCAAACTGCTGACCTTTTGGTTAGCAGCTGAGCACTTTAACAACCGTGCCACCGTGGCTCCTTCCTTCTCATTAACAAAGCCCCCAACTAGAACAGCAAAATGTCAGGGTGTGGGACATAGGTGATCAAAGTATCACGTGCTCTGTGGACGTGATGTGTAAACTGACCTCTGCCTGTGAAAGTGTTCTAACTGAATTGCATGTAGAATCATCTGGTTTCTCCCCTTTCCCTATTGTTGGGTACATCAACTCTTGGACCCCAAGTATGTCAAAGTAGAACTGTTCTCCATAGAGGTTTCTTTTTTGTTAATGATTAAGTGAAAATATATAATCCAAGTCAATTTTACATACCCTCCTCTCTACGACTCTGTTTGCTCTCCCCACCCTGTGACAGCACACTCCTCGTTTGCACTCTTTACTTCTAATATCCTCCCAGTGAACACCTGTCCCCTCCTCTCCATCCTCCCCTCTACCCTCTGGAAGGAAGCCAGTAGGACAGCCTTCTATAAATGTATAAAACCATAAAGTACACATATCAGACACTCGCTCTGTGTCCCCAAGTCCAGTCCCTTCTTTGTCTGAAGTGTTGACCTCAGCACTACTTTCAAGTCTGGGGCAGCAGCAAGTATAGGGGCCCTGTTCCCACAGGACACTCCATAGGGTTTTTGATGGCAGATTTAGGGAAGTAGACCAACAGACCTTTCTTCTGAGGTGGGTGGGCTTGAACCACTGACCCTTCAGTGGTGGTCTAGTGCTTAACCATTTGCACCAGTCAGGGACTCTGTGCAGAGAGAAAAGTGTATACCTTTCCTCTTTCGAAATAGTAGTCCCTTTGTTGGGGGGCTGTTGTAAGGATTTGAGGAGCTGATAGACACAAGTCTGAGCACAGCACCTGGTGCAGAATGAACCCTTGGGGAGCCACAGTTGGCATGTCACAGGCAGGCGTGACACACAATGGTTCCCCGCACATTCAGCCTCTCTTTGAGGAAACGCTGCTAGGGCTGTGTCTTTCTTAACAGTCTGATGAGTTTTAAGGGTGAGGGGCTAAGAGGGTCCACTGTGTCACCTCTCCTGTCTCCCTGGAGTCTGTGCTCGCCCACATGCTGGGCTGCTGGGTCCCGTCTCTGTATTTGATGTCTACCCAGGTGGCTGCTTGGCTCATATTCTGTGATGAGTTCATGGCATGCACGCATAACCATGATGTCTGCAGCAGAAACTATTAAAGACGAACTCCTTTGTTTTATATGAGAGGCTCTGAAAGCCCATTTTCAAGAAGAATAAATAACGGCATTTTTATGGCCAGGGAAAACACATGTTCCTCTCTGCGCCTTGCCAAAGGCAAGGTCTCTATTTCCTAATGTTCATTTTTCTGATGCACAAATATTGAACTGGGCATCATTCTTTCTGTCACTGGATCATAAAATCTGTTCAGGTGGCAAGTCATCAAAAAGCCACAGCACTCTTCGCAGAAAAATGAAATAAAGATTCATAACATCAACAGAAATAACCAACTTAGTGTTTTGGGCTAAATAAAGTACCATTTGACACTCAATTCTTGTAAGGACTAGCTTTAAGATGTAATATAAGGGCACGTGTCTTTTAACATTTACAGTATGTTTTATAAAATAGGGTATTGTGTGATGTGTACGTGATACGAACACCATATTGTATACAGGCAGTCCTTGTGCAATCCATTGTTATAAACTAACTCCCATAAAGCCTGTTTTATTAAAACTTGACAGGAGGCTGTTAGATAAACCCTGGAAACTGTATCTGCTGGTAGAGGAGGTCACCTTGCTGGGTGGAGGCTGTGCCCTCTGTGGGATCAGGACCTCGCTCACGTCTAGACACAGGGTGGAAGAGCGGGTGGACGTGATGATTGAGTGCTGTGTCTGCTAACCAAAAGGTCAGCCGTTCACATCTGCAGAGTGCTCCTTGGAAACTCTGTGGGGCAGTTCTGCTGTCACCTATGTGGTTGCTATGAACTGGAACTGACTGAACGGCAGTGGGCTTTAGGCGCAGGGCAGAGGACACACGGGGCTGTGGAGAGGTGGCCCTGGCACCGAGTGGGGACTGCTGCGTTGCTGCCAGAAACACAGCTGGCAGTGGTGGCCCTGGTGGCCCTGCAGGTTCCTGGTGATGTGTAGCTGCGGCTTCTTCCAGGCCCAGAAGCTCAGCAGTGCCCAGGCCGCCTGGCGCCCAGCCAGCACCCAGCACCCCTGGCAGGAGCCAAGGAGCGAGCACCTCGGGGCTACTGGGTGGGTGAATGAAGCCTAGAGGAGGGCAGAAGGAGGTGGAGGTGGGAAGGAGGCACCGCAGGACTCGGGGTGTGTCTTGGTGCCCCACTGCTCCTCCACTCTGGGAGCTAGGGGTCTTTAACAACAACAAAACAGTACCGTCGAGTCGATACCAACTCATATCGACCCTATAGGACAGAGAAGAACTGTCTCCTAGAGTTTCCAAGGAGCAGCCTTGGGTTCCTGCTGCCGACTGCTTTGTCAGCAGCCAAACTCTTAACCACTGTGCCACCAGGATCTCTGCCTGTTACAGACAGCTGTCCCAGATGCCGGTCCTTGGGTCAGGGCGCTCTGTGTCAGCGTTTTCACCTCTCGGCTTTGTCTTTCTCAGGTGTAGCTGTCCCAGCTCTCGGAGGGCAGTGTGGGAGGCCTCCTGCTGAATGGCCCCTGGACTGGGCCACCGCACAGCTGGACATCCGCTGAGAGCCGACACCACGGCAGCCTGTGGGCAGAGAGAGAGTGCAAGCAGGGCTGCCAGCCCCGACCGCCCAGCCCCCCCCCCAGTGTCACGTGGGAGAATCAGTGAAGACGGGGAGGTGAGGACCGTAGCCAGCTGGTCACCTGCTGCAGAAGACCTCCTTCACTCGGAGCTCTAAGGCCTGGGCTTCCAGATCTTGCTGTGTTTTAATGTGACCCAGACATATGACTATTTGTGGAACATCTGTAGAGCTCTACATTTCAGAAAACAGTAAAAGGGATTGATTCAGACACCCTGCGTGCCGTGTTTGCAAGCTGCGTGTAGCTGGTGAGCACAGGTTTGTAACATACGGTTCTTCTTTTTAGGGCCTTGAATTTGCATTAGGGCTGGAAAGAGAAATTGCTAGTGAGTTAACTCCGGGGACTGGATAACCCAGCAACTGCCGAGTCAGCTCTGACTCCTGGAGCCCCAGCGTGTGTCAGAGCAGAACTGGGCTTCCTGGGGTGTGCGGTGGCTGGTCGCGCAGAAGGAGAGTGCCTGGCCTTTCTTCCAAAGTGCCCCTGGGTGGGTGTGAAACTTCAGCCTGTCTGTGACCAGCTGAGTGCACTAACCGTTCACACCACCTGGAGACTCCAGGAAGTCAGACAGAGGGGAGCTTCTTTATTCTTCTACTTGGTGATTTCAGTGTTGTTTAAATCTGTTACAGCACTGCTATTGAGGCTGCGTGATGCAGACAGGAAGCCACTGATTTGTGGATAAATCCTGTGAATACTGTCCTGGTTACTAACTGACTTGGAGTAGTGCCATGTGGTCACTTCCAGGTCCACAGGGAATGCTGGCTGGGCATGTCTCTGCTGGCCTGGTGTCTCGGTCATCTAGTGCTGTTGCAACAGGAAGACCACAAGTGGATGGCTTGAAACAGAGAAATTTTATTCTACCTGTGTAACCGCTCGCAGATTTCAGGTTGTTATTACTGCTGCTGCGGAACTGTGTACGATATCACATAACTGCAGTGGTCCTCAGTGCCTCTCGGTGTATTCCTTTGCCTTGGTGACAATATGCTGACGTCCCCGTATCACGTGCTGCCTTTTCCTCCATCAGAATTGACATGCCTGCTGTCTAGTAAGTGATTCTCCCTCCCATCACAGGTAACCATCAAAGAAGTTTGCTTTCTGTATCTAAACTTCTTCTTAACTTTTCATAAAAGTGGTTTCACATAGTACTTATTCTTTTGGGGCTACCTCATTTCACCCAGCATGTGGTCCTCCAGGTTCACCCACAGTGTGTATCACGGAGGCGTTGCTGTCGTTCATCTCTGCTGAGTGCTGCACTGGGTGTGGGTGTCGCCGCTGGTGTATCCACTCGTCCACTGCGGGGCGCTCAGGCTGTGTCCGTCCTTCTGCTCTTGTGAAGAGTGCCGAGTGACCGTGGGGTGCACATGTCTGTCTGCGTCTGTGCTGTGACTTCTCTAGGGTGTAGAGCTAATTGTGGGATTGCTGGGTGGGATGGCACGTCAAGATCCAGCTCTCCGAGGAGCGTCAGCCCGTTCTCCGCAGGCCCTGTACCGTCCGACAAGGCCACCAGCAGGGTATGAGACTTCCAGTCTCCCCGCAACCTCGCCAGCGTTTGCGTCACAGTGGTTTCAGATCAGGCGTCAGGTGACACCTCACTGCTGTTTTGCAGGGTCTTCTCAAAGGCAGTGGGTTTGGGGTTGGTTTTCATGGTGCTTCCTGTCTTCTTAGAGAATTATTTAGAAGTCTTGTCTGGTGGGCCACAAGAAAACTAGGTGTTAGGGATTGAACTGTCTCCTCAGAAATGTATGCAGCAGTTTGTCTGGGCCGTGATTCCGGTATTTCATGATGCTCCTCCGTGCTAAAGTAGGCTCGGAGTCCCAATTCAGGGCATCGGCTCCAGGGGAGGGCTTTCTCTGTGGGCTCTGGAAGAAGGTCCTGTTGTAAGTCTTCTGCTGGACTGGGAGCTCCTGAGGTCCTGCCTGAAGGACACACTCTGCTCCTGGCACTGCTTCTTTCCTGGTGGCATGAGGCCCCTCACTGCCCGCTGGCTTCCCTTTATATCCGAGGAAAGTACCTGAAGGCGCAGTGTAGCCTTGCACACTGAGCCCTGTCCCACCAACATAAGCGCCACCCATTCTCCCCCGTTAACGTCTCAGGGTTTACAGCGTAAAGGGACATCACACAAGACTCCAGCTGAGTTGTTGAACACACTGTTTTTTGGGGTTTTTTTTTTTTTAGGACGGCAGGGCACAGTTCAACCCCTGACAAAGTGATTTTGAAAGTGCAGGCTGACCTGGAGAGTTCAGTAATTTCATGAGGGCAAATTTACATCGTTTCTACTTCTGGGAGATTTTGTGTTGAAGCCGTGAGTTTGGATCTCTGCCGTTCTTAATTGTTTCCTTCCATTTGGGAAGGCACATTTAAGCACTGATATCCATCTTCTGCGAGTCAAAATAAGAAACATGATCATTTTTCAAAGTTCAAGAACAAGGTCATTGGAAAAGCATCTGTCTGGTGAGGTAATGAAAGAGTTATGTCTGCTGCAGAAAGGATGGCCGTGTGCTGTTGGTTTAAACATACTCATCAGGCATGCTTTCAGACGTGGCCAGCGCCTCAAGTAATAGACAGTTTCAGGTTAATACACAAAGTGAAAAGTCTTTGATGACAAGGAAGTCATCTCAGTGTATATGCAGTCATTTTGGTATGTCAAGCCCAGCTTTCATTAAGAACATTCTTCACTGGTTTCAAAAGAAATCACGCAGGGTCGGAAGAACAGTAAATCCATAGCTTTTGGAAAGACAGTTAGGAAAAAAAAAGTTTAAAAAATGCATTTACGCTTTAATGCGTGCTTTTGCTTTTACGTATATTCTGCGGAAATAATACCTATGACCTAGGTGCACTTGTTTCAGCCTTTCTAGAAAACACGTTCCTTTTCTCTGATACTGGAGGCCTCTCCCCCAGTTCTCTGTCCACGTGGGCTGAGCCCACCCCTGGTGCATCTGCATTGCAGGCCAAAGACAATGGGCGTATTTCATATCCTGGTCACCGCGATGGGTTCAGGTATGAGAACGTGGCTACATTAGGGTGCTCTGCGGAGCAGAGTGGAATAGAAGTTTTCTTTGAACCATACATTTTGCCGGGGGGATGCCACACATGAAACCTGGGCCACTGTGTGGAAAAAGCCCTGCCCAAATTTAAGACGACCCAAGAGACCCTAAGGCAGGGAGAATATGGAACTAGATGTATCCCATCCACCCCACCTAGAATGTCGGCTGCACAGCACCAGTGACTTCGCGTGCTTTCATCACGGCTCTGTCTCTGTCGGAGCTGTGGTGGCGCGGTGGTTAAAAGCTCAGCTGCTAACCAAGAGGTCAGCAACTTGAATCCACCAGGCACTCTTCAGACACCTTATGGGGCAGTCCTACTCTGTCCTGTAACAGGGTCGCCATGAGCTGGGATCAGCGTGGCAACAATTTTTGTTTTTTCGATCTTTACTCTTAAGGGAAGAATCTTAGTAGCGGGTGCTCAGTCAGTATTGACTGAATGCATCCTAAAGAGGTGGTCTGAATATATTATCTGGATACATCTAGGAAAACAGAAGAATTGATGGCTTTGGATTCTGATGTTGGCAAAGAATATCAACTATACCATGAGCTGCCAGAAAAATAAACAAATCTGTCTCAGGAAGATTATAGCCAGAATGGGTGTTAGAATCAAGGATGGCAAGTCTGTGTCTCACATAGTCTGGACATGTCATCAGGATGGACCAGTCCCTGGAGAAGGACATCATGTTTGGTCAGGGGTCAGTGGAAAAAAACGAAGACCCTCAATAAGATATATTGACAGTGGGCACAGCAGTGGGCACAGGCCTGCTGAGGATGAGGCTGGCGCAGGACAAGGCAGTGTTTTGCTTTGTTCTGTTGTAGGGTTGTCGTGAGTTGGAACCAACCTGATGGTACCTGAAAAAAGCAACAACGTTGTTGCCGGAGATCAGCTCCAGGATTTCTAAGTTATTTGAATGTATACCCTCTTTTGTTGTTTCTTAAACTAGCTCGGATTGGGCTTTATATCGATTAAATATAAATGAAAAGTTCCGTGGAATATTTTCAGTCTTGTTTCTCAAAGCTTTCTCTAGAACTTGTATTAAAATACAGCTTCTGTAGCATCGCTGGCTGGTGATTAAATGTGTCACCACCGCAGAGAGTTGCAGACTCTCAGTGCTCTGAGACATCACGTACTTAATGAGAGAGAATCAGGTCTTGTCCGGTGCTCCCTTCCCATCTGTTCCACAGAACCCTGGGGAAGTGTCACCAGGCGCCGCAAGTTTCTCTGCAGTCCCTCGTGCTTGCGCTGTGACAACTTTCCAGGTGTCCCAGGGCCCAGGGCATATGCCCTGTGTGTCATGTGACAGGACTCAAACACTAATTTAAAAAAACGTCTGTTGCTGTCCAGTCAATTCTGACTGACACGGATCCTGCAGCTTAGAGCAGGGCTGCCCTGCAGCGTTTCCAAGGAGCGCCTGGTGGATTTGAACTGCTTACCAGGGTTTCCAGATATATTTAGATCTCTGTATTTTATATGTATGTAAAATGTATTTTTAATTTACATTTCTATTTTTAATTTTACATTTATGTTAT
Organism: Heterohyrax brucei; assembly: GCA_028571685.1. Taxonomy (NCBI): domain Eukaryota; kingdom Metazoa; phylum Chordata; class Mammalia; order Hyracoidea; family Procaviidae; genus Heterohyrax; species Heterohyrax brucei. The sequence continues at coordinate 4,488,835 of CM053160.1, read as the reverse complement.
TTATCTGTATTCTTACATAGTTCATATATTGTCTCTGGTTCTATAGTTTTAAATGTAATTTAATTTAAAGTTTTTGAGTGTTTCTATTCTTATTCATACATTTATTTATATTTGCGTATATTTATATACACTCTTATTTATCAACAGGCACATGTTTTAAAATGTGGTTCAATATGTTTCTGTTGTGTTTGTATTTTTACTTTTATCTGTATGTTTATAATGACATATTTCTGTATTTTTCATATATTTCTATATAAATTTGTATGTTTTGCATATTTGAAATATATCTAACACACAAATATTTATATTTTATTTGTATAATTTATATTTTCAGTTTTACATGTATATTTCTTTATATTTATAGCTGCATGGTGTAATTATAGTTATACATTTATATTTTAAGTATATTTAATTTGTAGTTACATTTTACCACTATTATTGCTTCTGTTTATGTATTTTTATATATAAACAGTTTACTTATATATATTTAAAAATGTTTATAGTTTGCAGCTGTGTTTATTTTATTTTATTCACATTTACATTTATGTATTTTATCTTTATATTAATTTATTTTAACATTCATATCTTATACGTTTGTATTTTATTTTGATTTATCTATATTTATAGTTTCCATGTTTTGCATACACGTCTATATTCATACTGTATCTATCTACTTACATGTATTTACATGTATGTATACATTTATACAGAAACCGTGGTAGCATCATGGTTAAGTGCTGTGGTTCCTAGTCAAAAGGTTGGCAGTTCAAATCCACCAGGTGCTCCTTGGAAACTATGGAGCAGTTCTACTCTGTCCTGTAGGGTTTCTGTGAGTCAAGATCAACTCAACAGAAGTGGGTTTGGTTTGGTTTTTATATATTTATGCACGTCCATATTTACATTTATAGTGTTGGAAGTAGATTAAGTGAAAAATAGTCGAAAGACTGCGGTATTCTCCATGCCTAAAAAGAAATCTTAAATGACCTTAAATGGGGCTATGAAACTATCACCCAAAGGCAACATCTGTCCTGCCACCTCTTTTTGAAATGTGGTTGTATTAGGATGTAGCTACTTGTGGGTATTTCAAGCTATGGTTGTATCAGTGGCTGTATGGGCCGCAAAGTCTGAAATGTTTAATATCTGGTGGTTTTTAGAAAAAGCATACGTACTTCTGCCCCAAAATACTAACTCGCATATAGAGCGGATGCTAGATTTTTAATTTCTTCTTTCTCTCTCAAGGAATAAAAGTACACCACTTGTGTAATTTTAAAAGTTATATAGGGTTGTTGGAAACCTTGGCGGCATCATGGTTAAGTGCTACGGCTGCTCTCAACAAGGTCATCAGTTCAAATCCATCTGGTGCTCCTTGGAAACCATGGAGCAGTTCTCATCTGTCCCCTAAGGTTGCTGTGACTCTGTGGCCCTGGGTTTGGTTTTTTTATTTTTCACTTTTGGTTATGAGGTCCTTGATGAGAAATCACACAAATTGTTAAAATAACAGAAAACATCGATTTTGTTCCAAGGGGAGCAGTCGCCTGTGTGCTGTCCCTAGCCTGTGTGTATGCGCCATCATGGTGGCGGGTGTTGGTTACTATGGAGTTGGCTCTGGCACAGCCAGTTTGCGGAACTGGGGCAGCGTACACACCTGCACTAGACAAAGAAGCGTGTCCCGTGTGTCAGGCTTCAGGGGACAGAAGATGGACGGGGATGTCAGAGACACTGGATTTGTTCCCTTATCCTGCATTTATTAGCTCCTCAGCTCAGTGCCAGTGCACTGTCCACAGTCTTTGATTCCCATCCCTAAACCTGAAGTAACAATGCTGCTGACCCCGTGGAGTCATCGTCAGCTTTCAGTGGCCTGCCATGTGGGTGATGGAGGACGTTGCCTGGCATGTAGCAAGCACTCGGGAAGTTTTATTATCTGTAAAAAAAAAAAAAAAAAAAAAAAAACCCACTGCTGTGGCGTCAGTTCCAACTCCTAGTGACCCTACAGGACAGAGTAGAACTGCCCCATAGTTTCCAAGGAGTGCCTGATGGATTCCCACTGCAGAACTTTGAGTTAGCAGGTGTAACACTTAGCAACTGCACCACTGGGGTCTCCATCATCTGTGAGGTGGATAAAGGAATGAGGGTCCAGGCCCAGCTACAGAGCCCAGCGCACGCGCCATGTGTGACCAACAGTAATTGTTGTAATAGAGAGCACCTAGGTCTCCTCTTTGTTTTCAGACCAGGTGCTATGGGGTCGGGTGACGACCCACATGCATGGCTGTAGGCTGACTCCTCGGGGTCTTCAGTGGCTGTATTTTTGGAAGTAGCTAACCAGGCCTCTCTTCCGAGCCACCTCTGTGCGGACTCGTCCACCCAGCCTTGTTTTTGCAGAGGTGGCCAGCTGAGAGAGAAGTGTGCGCTCCGAATGGGCTGTAGTTAAGATGAGGAAGATGAAGTAACTTTGCTAGTAACTGCGTCTCACCTGTCAAAAATGGAATGGCGAGGAAGCCTGACCTGTGGACCGTCCTGTCCTTGGGGCAGTGCTCCTGCTCTCTGGCCAGCTGCAGGGACTTTCTGTCCTTGGAGTGCTGAGGCGTACCCCTCAGCCTCAGCGAGTTGCCTTGCCCGAGCTGCTGAGGGCAGGCGAGCGGCAGGCTGAAAGACGGGGCTTCCAGCCTCGTCAGATGCGTGCCGGTCCTCAGAAAGCAGCAGTCTGCTCACCGTCAAGTAGACTCATCCGTCGGGCCAGGAAGTGCTCGCCTTACAAGGACGCGTAACTGAATGTCCGTCTTAGTCTCTCGCCTGGAGATACCAGATTTGACGTAGCTGGTAGCCTTAGGCATTCTTTTCAATGGCTTCAAACGGCCCCTGATAACTACAAAGCCTTTGTCTGTCTGTCCCCACCACTCTGTCTGCAAACCGCTCCTGGAAGCCGCCTTCTTGACAGCACCGTGGACATCTGGAGACAAAGATGAGTCATCACTGAAGAAGGCCTGATGTCACTCAGTGCGTAAGCGTGAGCCTAAACTGTCCCCTCCTGTCAGTCCACTCGGACCGTGTGACGTGGAGGAACGCTCGGGTAACAGAGTCCTGAGAAGAAGCCCTGGTGGCACACTGATTAAAGCACTCAGTTGCCAGCCAAAAGGCGGGTGGTTGGAGCCCGGCCTGCTCCTGTAGAGATCACAGGCTGCCACAGCCCACGGGGCAGTGCGGCTCATCGTGTAGGAGTTACCTGTGAGTCGGAACCGGCTCGGTGACAGACGGAAAACCAGCAGGGGTTTAACTAGAGCTGTGGAAGGAAGGCCTGGCAGTCCAGAGGTCAGCTCTGAACGCACACGGGTCAGAGGGCCGCAGAGGACTGGACAGCGGGGGGTTTGGTTGGCTTGTGGTTGACCTAAGGGAAAAAGAGAAGAAAAAGAAAACGTGGCCGTCAAGTCATTTTCGGTGCATGGAGACACCGTGTGTGGCAGAGGGACCTCGACTCAACAGGGCTTTCTGAAACGTTAGCTTTCTTAAAAACAAAGTTGTTGTGATTAAGTGAACATTTGCAATCCAAGTCAGTTCGCCATAGAAAGCCCCCAGCACCGGCCTCTCTGTAAGCCCGCCTGTGTCCCTCGCCCTGCAGCAGCACCCCAGTGTGTCGTCTTTGCAGAAGCCAGTCGCCAGGCCTCTCCTCCTCAGCGCCACTGGCTGGGCTTGAGCCTCCAGCCCTTCAGTTAGTAACCGGGCACCAGCTGCTTGGGCCACCCCGCTGCCCTAGAGGAAGGGGGACACCCAGCTCCAGCCCCTTTGTCCTTCCTCGGCCATCTGGTGGGAAAGCTGAGCAGTACAGATGAAGGTCACAGATGAGGGGAGCAGGCCCACTAAAGGACTAAGACCCAGGCCGAGGACTTCTGGCTGTACACTGGGACCAGCTGGACCCCCTTAGGGGACAGTCATGAGGATTAAACGGACTGGAAAGTGCAAGAAGTTGCACAAGCTTCCTGCACTTAATAATCTCTTGCAATGAGGTAGTCACGGTGACACACAGCTGTCCAGTCAGTGCTGACTGATAGCAGCCCCGGAGGACAGCGTGAAACTGTCCCCCAGGGTCCCCAAGGTCGTCACCGTCACTCTGGAGCCCTAGAAACCTCTGAGCTTCTGGTCAGCAGCCAAGCACTAACCCTTGCACAAATGTAGCTGAACTGAGTTGTCACAAGTTTTGATTTGCTATGTGAAATACCAAGTATCCCCCAATTCCATCACAAAATTCCCAGTCGGCGAACGGAGGTCGTCTTTGCAGTGTCTGTGGATGTGCCCTGCCCTAAGAATCCAGAGCGTTCGGTGCCACTCAGCACTGAGACCCAATACACAGGAGTACGTATTTGTGCACAGGTGCTTGGATGTGTTGTGGTAAACATTCAAACTGTGCCCATGTAGATATACACTCCTTTATTATAACTTGTACGCCTACAAAGGATTGTAGCACATCACTTACAGTTAATAATAGAGAACGTGTTTCTGTTGTCAGTCCCGTTAGCTAAGTGGACTCATGGATACGTACTGAGTGTTTTTGTTGACTTTTGTGTGTTGTTTCCACCACAACCACAGCCCACGGTTACAGCTGGACAATGACTTGACTCCTAGAATTGGGTCTTGACCTGCTCTTTCCTCAACACATTCGTTGTCATTCCGTCTTACATGAGATCTACTTTTAAACTAGTTTTTCATCCTCCTGGAACTTGAGCTTTACATCCAGGAACGTGAAGCCAGTTTCAGCTTCGGCATTATTGACTGTAGGACCAGGGTCCTGCGAGGTCCGGCAGTGAAGTCTGCAAACTTAAGCGCTCTGAGTGCTGCATACCTTCCTCGTTGTTGAATAGCACCACAGTCACCTTCCAAGTCCTCCCCTTGGGAAGCTGTGCACTGATGCCGGTGCCTAGTCCCCCCTTCAGAGCAATGTTGGAACTGTTTTCTGGAATGACCATCAGAGCTGTGGTTGTGTTACCCTAAAAAAACCAAACCCACTGCCACTGGGTCAATTCTGACCCACAGCGACCCTATAGGACAGAGTAGAACTGCCGCATAGAATTTCCAAGGAGCACCACTGGATGTCCTAAATATCATCCAGATGTCTTCCTTTCAATATCTCCTGTATCTTCAGGTGGGTTTTTTCGGTTCAGATAAAGAAAAAAAGTCACTGGAAAGCTGATCAGGTGAGTAGGGAGGACATTCCAACACATTTATTTGTTTACTCTCTAAAAACTCTCTCAAGGATTATACAGTTATGTTCATGGACTTGGCCATGTTGCCACCGTGGGCAATGGCCATTCGGGAAAGATTTTCAAAGTTGCTTTGAAGGCTGGACTAGGCACAGGCATCAGTGCGTAGCTTCCCAAGGGGAGGACTTGGAAGGTGACCGTAACAGTATTTAGCAATGAGGTGTGCAGCAGTGAGAACACGTAAATTTGCGGACTTAATTGTTGGACCTTGTAAAAAGATGCTGGTTACCTCTTTAACGGTTTGAGTAGTTGCAGGGATGGGAACACATTTCTAAATGATTTTATCATAGTTGTCCAGCTCAGCCAGGTGACCGAGGTCCTGGAACTCCCCTCGTGCAGTCTGGTGCGAACCTGGGTTCTCAGCACACCACTCTCAGGGACCTTTTCCCGCTGCCTTTATTCTGAAATATGGAAAAGCTTCAGTGTAAAAATGGCTGTGAAATCTTTCATTATCCCCATTAATTTGAAAAGGGGTTCGCATAATCCCATTTGATTACATGTAAGTCATCCCTGCTCCCATTCTGCTTTGCGTTGTCTGGATAAAAGGAAGTCAAACACCGCACGCTAATTATACATTAACCAGCTCAGATTAGCTGTACCACAAACTAAAAGCTGTTCTACTGAATTAATTGAAAATATCACTGGGTGATGGGAGAACCCAGATAATGGCTTTCAACAGGCGCTTCTCACAGTGAATGGTGACTAATGGAAAACCCGTAGTGGCGTAAATCCCACCTGACACTGCAAAGAAGACTCAATAGCCAAAACTGCTGCTTCCCAAAGCCACACTATTTTAGCTCAAACCCAGGGATGCTACTTTGTTACTGTCTGACTTGAGGCAAATTACAGAGTCAGGCAAATTGCTAGCTGTGTGCCTCAGATTTTCAACTATAGAATGGGCATGACATCTGTAGTACTTAAGGACTTAGGACAGCACAGCAGGAATTAAGTAACACTTAAGAGCTAAGTATAGCTACTCTTCCACATGAGTGTTTCAGAAAGGATCCTGGAGGGAACGACAGCAAGTCACGTAAATAATGCACACCTTCTATATTTGTTTGCAAACTGTGCCCTCCCCACAAAGAGAGTTTCCTAATTGTCACAATGCCAGATTTTTTTTACATGCTGCTATTTTTTTAAAAAGCATAGCACGCTTACAGAAATGTCTCTGACAGGGTATGTTGGCAAACAAACATAGAAGGTGAACGTTACTGGCAGAAAATACATGTCACACTACAATGGGTAATCGGATCATTTGTAATGTGTGGGGAGTCCCTGGGTGGTATTAATGTACTTGGCTGCTGACCAAGAGGTTGGAGGTTGGAGCCCACCCAGGGGTGCCTCAGAAGAAAGGCCTGGTGCTCTGCTTCTGAAAAATCAACACTGAAATCCCTCAGGAGTCTGGTTCTACTTTGATGTGCGTGGGGCCACCATGAGTCAGCTTAAGGGGGCAGCAGCAGGTTAGGGTTTGTTTTTGTTTGTTTGTTTGTTTGTTTGTTTTATATCCAGGCACTCCTTACCCAGGTGCAGGCTGGATTAAGGGACCCAACAAGAGATGGTGAAGCCCTCAAGAACGAACAAATCAATTGTGCAAAACCGAAAGGACAAGAGGAGAAAGCTCTTTCCAGACCACAGTGCCACCGAAGAAGCTGTGACCTTTGGCAGGAGACGGCAAACAGGCAGAAGGCCGTGGTGGTTGTCACTGTGTCGGCAGCCCTGTGTGTAACGGGGCACGTCGCCGCATGGTCCTGGTCCATCCTCAGGACCACTGGTGTGCTGGACTCCACTGCTGAGACCACTCTGCACCTTGAGGGCTGCCCTCCAGGTGAGGTGCGCCTCTTCCGGCACAGGGAGAAAGCAGGGACCCCTCTGACCGCCGCCTGCCTAAATTCTGTGGGTCCTCCCTTTGGCCGAACACAGAGAAAACAGCAAGGAAGGGACCCGCAGGCATAACAGTTCAAAGAGATTAGCTTCCCTGCAAAACACAGCAAGGCCAGATGGGCAGGAGAGGTCTCCAGCATAGATCAGGAGACAGAAATGAGCCCACAGGACAATAACCTTGAAGTTTGCAATTGGCATGCAGTCATTACAGATAACATAGACAAAACAGTGTGGCTTCATTACCCATTCCTAACTGCCCAACACACTCTCTTCTCCACTCTGTGATAGTTACCCATGTCTTTTGGTTTGGTTTTGGGCCAGAGCCAAAAATCATAATTGTGTTTTCAAAGTGAAAAAAAAACAGTAGTTTTGGTAGCATTTTCATGCTGCTGTATGCCTTACAAGAAACCTTGGTGGCATAGTGGTTACGAAATGTGACTGCTAACCCAAAAGTCGGCAGCTGGAGTCCTCCAGATGCTCCTTGGAAACTCTGTGGGGCAGTTCTCTCCTGTCTATAGGGTCGCCATGGGTTGGAATCGACTCAGTGGCAGTGGGTTTGGTTTTGGATTTGGGTATGCCTTTCAAATGGATGCCATGCATTAAATCATATTTGTGTCTCATGAGGAAAGTAATTGTTTCCATTTTACAGACAGAGTAGCAGGGAGAGTTTCCCTGACTAAGTGAGAACCGATCGCGAATTGTTTTCCCTGACCACTAAGAGAATTTATGGAGACACAGAGGGATCGTGCATTTATCCGTTTGCTCATTCCTTCATTTGGCACGTGGGTCTTGAGGGTCTGGTCTGCTTTCTGCTCGCTGAAGGCTGGGGATTCAGCAGGGAGCAAAAAGACCTTTAGCCCTGTGGGGACCCTGCTTGTGGGGAGCAGTTAGGTCATTCGGCAGGTGGTTGTTTTTGTTGAGTGGTGCCCTCAGGTCCATTCCTGGTATAACAGCATGAAACACCGCCCCTTCCCGCGCCACGCCCACAGCCATTGTCCTGCTCGAGCCGTTATCCCACGCAGACACAATGTCAGTCCATCTCGTTAAGGGTCTTCCTCTTCTCCACTGATCCTCTGTGGCATAACATAGCTAAGAAAGGAAATATTCCACATCCTACTTTGCTGAGTAATGTCTGGGGTGTTAAAGGTTTGTGAGTGGCCTTTTAAGATACTCTACTGGTCTCACCCCGTCTGGAGCAAGGAAGCAGGAAGAAAAACAAAAACACAGGCAAAGAGGAGTCCAGAGGAGTAACAGGCCACAGCTGCACAGCCCCCACCAGGCTGAGTCCAGCACAGCTGGATGGTGCTGGCTGCCACCACTGACCACGCTGACGGGGGTCACAACAGAGGATCCTGGGCAGAGCGGGAGAAAAGTGGAGAAGCAAATTCTAACTCACAAAAAAGAAGACCAGACTTACTGGCTGACAGCAACCAGAGAAATCCCAAGAGTGAGGCCCCCCAGACAACTTTTCAACCCCACAGTGAAGTCACTCCTGAGGTGCTCCTTTTAGCCAAAGATTAGATAGGCCCTACCATCACTTAAATTATGTCTCCTAAAAAGTGTGGGTATCAGTTTGGCTGGGCCTTGATTCCCGGTGTTGTATGATTGTCCCCTGATTTGTCATTTGATGGGATTCTCCTGTGTGTTGTAAATTCTGTCCCTGTAATTTACTAGGATGGCTTAGTGGCAGTTGCATTGGTGAGGTCTAACAAGTCGTCGTTAGGTGCCGTCGAGTGGGTTCTAACTCACAGCGACCCTGTGCACAACAGAACGAAACACGGCCTGGGCTTGAGACAACACAGTCGTCTTTATGCTGAAGCCCGTTGTTGTGGCTACTGTGTCAACCCTTCTCATCAAGGGTCTTTGTCTTGTTCAACTGATACTCCACTCTACCAAGCAGGATGCCGTTCTCCAGGGACTGTTGCTTCCTGACAACATGTCCAGAGTACGTAAGATGCAGTCTTGCTACCTTTGCTTCTAAGGAGCACTCTGGTTGTACTTGCAGAACACATCTGTTTGTTCTTCTGGCAGCCCATTGTACGTTCAGCATTCTTCTCCAACAGTACAATTCAAAGGCATCAATTCTACTGTCTTCTTTGTTCATGGTCCAGCTTTCACATGCATGTGATGTGACTGAAAATACCATGGCTTACGTTAGGTGCATTTTAGTCTTCAAGGTGACATCTTTACTTTTGAATGCTTAGAGGAAGTCCTTTGCAGCCGATTTTCCCGATGCAGTGCGTCTTTTGATTTCTTGACTACTGCTTCTGTGGGCGTTGATTGTGGACCCAGGTGAAATGAAATCCTTGACAACCTCAATCCATTCTCCATTTATGATGATGTTCCTTTTTGGTCCAGTTGTAAGGATTTTTCTTTTCTTGATGTTGAGGTGCAGTCTATACTGAAGGCTGTGGTCCTTGACCTTTATCAACAAGTGTTTCAAATCTTCTTTTACGAGACCACATGGTATCTCAAGCCAATCTCTTTTGAGATATAAAAGAGAGAAACAAGGAGATAGATGAGCGACCTCATACCACCAAGAAAGCAGTGCTCAGAGCAGACTGTGACCACTGGACCTAAAATTCCTGCCCTGAGATGTTCCCAGACCAAGGGGAGGCTGCTGTGTCACAACAACCTTCCTCCAGAGCCAATGCAGAAAAAGAAAGCCTTTCCCTGGAGCTGACACCTTGAATTTGGACTTATAACCTCCCACGATGTGAGAGAATAAATTTATTAAAGCCATCCACTTGTGGTATTTTCATTATAGCAGTATAAATAAGGCCAGTCCATAAAATAAAATGAGATTAAATGGACCTGCCCTTCCAGGGTCAAGAAGTAGAAGGCAGGAGAGGACCAGAAAGCTGGTTGTGGGAACCCAAGGTTGAGAAGGGAGAGTGTTGACGTGTCATGGAGTTGGCAGCCAGTGTCACAAAACAGTATGTGTTTTAAGTGTTTCATGAGAAACTAATTTGCTCTGTAACCCGTCATCTAACATACAATAAAAGAAAGAGCAAACAGCCCCTAGAGTTGACTGCCTACTGTATGAGACAGGAGAATATGGAGTGGACAGTGCCATCAAGATGTGTATTCTAACTGAAACTTCACCCTAGTTTTCCTGTAAATCAGGCCACCCATGGACCGATGAGATTCTGACACCGTGGCCACCCTTGTTGACCAGTGAAATCCTGATGTCATTTCAGTAGCAAGTTGTATGAGCCAATCAGAAACCAATCAGAAAGAAGCTTTCCCTGACAAAGCGTGTCCCTATAAGCCAGTCCCTGCTCATACTCCATGGTGTACCTTCCTGACTGTGACCTGGTGCTTCCCGATTCTCACATTTTATGGTTAAGCTTTGACTAATGGAATAACTTCATTTTTTACTCAGTTTCTTTCGACACCACATAAGTGCTCCAGTCAAGAGAGGTGGCCGAGAGGTGCAAAGGACAATATTTAGGAAACATTTGTTACCATCTTCCCAAGTTCTCTCGTCTGTTCTGTACCAACCAGGGCTTTATAACAGAGGTCAGAGGTCAGGGATAAGAGAGGAACTGAGGCCCAGGAAAGGGCCTTGATCATTGTCATTGTCATTGGCTGTTGTCATGTTGACTGCTACTCATGGTGGCCTTGTAGAGAAAGAGTAGGACAGTCACGAAGAGGCCACTTCCGCGCTGTCGTCATGACCCTTGCTATCTATGTTTGAGACCCTTGTGGTCCTTGTGTTGGTCCATCTCCGAGGGTCCCTCATCTTTGGCTGTCCACTACTCCAGCCGTGGTATCCTCATTCGCAGGTGACCTTTCCTGACAGGGCGTCCAAAGCAAACTGAAGTCTCGTCATCCTCACTTCTAAGGAGCGTTCCGGTTGTATCTCTTCTGAGATTGACGTGTTCATGCTTCTGGCAGTCCGTGGCAAGTTCCGTGTATTGGCCTGATTATGTACTTCCAGAATCAGCCAGTAGAAGCCTTACGTATAACAATGGAACACTCTAGTACAAGGCCTTGATCGCACAGGCCACTTCTAGAAGTTTCTAATACGGGGCACAACTGCAGGTCTCGTGGTGTGTTTTCTGGGTGATGAGAGTCACGCTGCTTGAACGCCTCTGGCCTGGAGATGTGAACCTAGGCCTTCATTATAGGAGCCTTTCCTTGGGAAGGCCAGAAGCCCTCTGCTGCCCAGTCCAGGGAGTGGAATCCCCTTTACTGTGAGTAATTAGACACTGAGGAGTTCATTTCCCTGATCTCAGGCGGCCACCGTGGGTATTTGAATCTTCAGAGTGAGCGTCTGCCTTGTACGTTGTCTCAAGATGAAAAATTGGTGCTGGGGTGTTGTCCTGTATTCCATTTTTATGCTGGCCGAAAGTCTGTCTCAGCTCCCCTTTCAGTTCTAGCTGATCAATCTTGCTCAACTTCAAGAATCCTAAATGTTTATAGTTTTCCATTTCAATTGACCTTCAGTACCTTGACCTTTGCTGATAATAAACTCATCCATCTCGGCTAACACAGATTTGTCTTTCACATCATGCCAGCTGAAACGCCCCTGTGAAGCTGTCAGTATGACAGGCCCGCGGCACGCCTCGAGGGCACAGGCACCGGGTAGCTGTTGGGCTGAGGAAGCGGAGGCCCTGGGCGGTGCAAGCGGTTCCCCCATGCGTGTTGACACTTGAAGAACATCCCCACCGCTGCTAGATGGTGTCGTTCTTCCAGGAGAGCCCAGAGACGTGGACTCGGTGACCAAACCTGCTTTCAGGACACCGTGGGGATGAGGAACAGGAGATAACCTCTGCAGGGATCAGCTGAAAACCAGAAACGGGTTCACTGTGGGATTTAAGTGACAGTGAACTCTTCCATGAGAGTGGAGTGTGGGCTGCTTGTGTAGGCCATCACAGGGACGGTGGTTCCGGGTTCTGTCTTGGTGATTCTCCTATCACAAGGCCGCAGGGACCAGCTGTTGCTACTGAAGACTTCGCATCCAAGCCCCAAGACTCACAAAAAGGAACTAGTGTCACTGATGCCAAGACAGTACTGAAAGCCTCCTAGAACCTGAAGATACTTATCTGAGAAGGTGGGAGTCTTTCCCTCTCCACTAATGTCTCAGGGCTGTGCAGAATTTATTTATTTTAAATATTTTATTGTGCTTTACGTAAAAGTTTACAAGCCAAGTCAGCTTGCCAAACTAAACCCTTCACCCACATCACTACACACCTCTAGTTGCTCTCCCCACCCTGTGACCGCACACTCGTCTGTCCGCCCTGTATTTCCTGTGTCCATTCAACCGGCTTCTGTCCCCCTGCACTGTCTCACCTCCCTCTGGTCAGGAGCTGCTGTGACAGCCTCACGTGTATGTTGAAGCCAGGAGGCACCTTCTTTGCCAGCATCACTCTGTGTCTTGTAGACCAGTCCATTCTTTGAAGAGTTGGCTTTGGTACTGGTTTCAGCTCTGGACTAATGGAGGGTCTGGGGGCTGTGTCCTCAGGGGACCCTCCAGGATGTCAGACCATCAGGTGTGGTCTTTCAATAGAGTTCTTGTTCTGCACACTCATTTTTCTCCCGCTACTTCAGGGACTCTATGTTGTGTTCTTTGTCAGGGCAGTCATTGGTGGTGGCTGGGCACCATCTAGTTCTTCTAGTCTCATGCTTATGAGGTCTCTGGATCAAATGGCCCCTTCTGTCTCCTGGGCTCATATTTTTCTCATATCTTTGGTGGCCTCCATTTTCCTCTGCTCTAGATGGACTGGGACAAATTGATGCTATTTAGATGGTCGCTTGCTTGCTTCTAAGACCCCAGACACCACTCACCAAAGTGAGGTGTGGAACATTTTCTTGAGAAAACTTAGTTATGTCAGTTGACCTCAATTTCCTCTGAAACCATGATCCCCAGACTGCTGCACCTGCTACTCTGTCCTTCAGAATGTCAAGTTGCATTTTGGAAACTTCTTAGCTTGGTATATAGTCCAGCTGTCCTAACTCCCTTCTGCTGTGTGCTGTCACTCCCTTCACCTAATTCAACTCCTATCGACTATCTAATCTGTGAATACTCCGCTCTCTCCCTCCCCACCCTTGTAACCATCAAAGATTATTTTGTTCTGAGCTTAAACCCATTTCTAAGTCCTTATAATAGTGGTCTCAGATAATATTTGTCCTTTTGCAACTGGCTGATTTCACTCAGCATAATGTCCTCCTGATGACTTCGTGTTATGACACATTGCCTAAGATCTTTTTATTCTTTATCATTGTGTAATATTCCATTGTGTGAATATGCCATAGGTTGTTTACCCATTCATCTGTTGATGGACAGGCACCTACACTGATTTCATCTTTTTGGTTTTATGGGCAGTGCTGCAGTAAACATTTTTAATGTGCATGTATCTGTTGATGTGACAGCTTTTATTTCTCTGGCATATATTCCAAGAAGCAGATTGCTGCATCATATGATATTTCTATTTCTGGTTTTTTAAGAAAGCATCAAATTGACTTCCAAAGTGGTTGTACAACTTTACATTCTCACCAGCAGTGTAGAAGAGTTCTGGTCTCTCCACTCTGTCTCCAACATTTATTATTTTGTGCTTTTTGAATTATTATCAGCCTTTCTGGGGTGAGATGGTATCTCATTGTAGTTTTGATATGAATTTCTTGAATGGCTAATGATTGTGAGCATTTCCTCTTGTATCTGTTAGCATCTTGGATGTCTTCTTTGGTAAAGTGCCTGTTCATATCCTTTGTCCATTTTTTAATTGGGTTATTTGTCTTTTTCTTGTTCTGGTTCTGTAGTACTTTGTAGAGTATGGGGATTAGACACTGATTGGATTTGTGGTAGGATTTGTGGATTTGTTTTATCCATTCTGTAGGTAGTCTTCAGTCTTTTGGTGAAGTGTTTAGATAAGTAGAAGTGTTTGATTTTTAGGAGTTCCTAGTTACCTATTTTCTCTTCTGGTGTTCGTGCATTGTTCGTGATATTTTGTCATCTGTTTATGCTGTGTGTTAAGGCTTTCAACATTGTCACTGATTTTTCTTCCATGATATTTATGCTTTGGATTTTATATATAGGCCTTTGATCAATTTTGAGTTAGTTTTGGTGCATAGTGTGAGATATAGGTCTTGTTTCAATTTTTTTGCAGATGGATATCGAGTTATGCCAACACTATTAATTAAAGAGACTGCCTTTTCCCCAGTTTACAGATTTTGGACCTTTGTGAAATATCAGCTGCTCATAAGTAGGTGATGTTATATCTGGATTCTCAATTCTGTTCCACTGGTCTATGTATCTGTTTTTGTACAGTAGAAGGCTGTTCTGACTACTGCAGCAGTGTAATAGGTTCTAAAGTCAGGTACTGTGAGGCCTCTGGCTGTGGGGAATTTAAACCTCAGCACAAACCTACAGGTGTAAGAAAGAAGCTGCTATGGATTGAGTTGTGTCCCCTGAAGAAGATAAATTGAAGTCCTGATCCCTGATGCCTGCAGTCATGGCATTATTTGGAAATAGTGTTGCTGTGCATCTGAGACCCACAGACCCTTCCAAGGTTCTTGGCCCACACTGATCAAGAACAAACAGGTAGAGCACAGTCTTTTCTGTGAACAAGACTTGATTAAAGAGGTTTTCAAGCAGAGACAGGACAGGCATGGCCAATGTTTATCCTGCCTCCCTGAACAGGGGTTTTGTCAGGGCTAGTACAGAAATTGGGAAGGAAGGGTCTCATGTTTTAGTCATACCGGAAGTGGACATTTCTGGAAAGTGGCAGGACTAGGGAAGTGAGTTTGCATGTGCCTCTTTGTACAAAATGGAGTTGGCAGCAAAGGGTTCTGGGAGGAACTGGCAGGACTTATTCTGGAATGTAGTACATGTGTCATCCTTTGAGATCTCATGTCGTATCTCAGCATCAGCTTTGTGCTCTTGTGCGGCTCTGCTGGAAGTCCACACTGGTGCCCACCTCTGGCTCCACTGCGCTTGCTCCTCACATGAGCACAGTCTGATTCATCCTGAAAAACAACTCAAAGCAGTTCTTGTGCTTTTGGTATCTGTGGTGTATTAGTTAGTTGTCCAGGTCAGATTGTCCTCATACTGCTTACAACTAATTGCCCTTGGGAATTTCCAAACTACTGACAGGGCTTTTCCTGTCTTGCTGTCCCAGGACGTGATTAATTATTGGGTCTTTTTATCCCGGGCCAGCTGTTTGTTGTTTGGTTACAGGGTCTACTGAAGGGTGTTGACAGAGGCCTCTAGGCTCCCTGTCTCAGTAGGATCTTGGAAGATGGATCTTCGGACATGAGGTCATCCTGGAGCAGAATGGAACCCTCACTATCTGACTGTTGTCCAGAGAAGACGAGAGGGGAAGAGAAAGGCAGCCCCACGAGGCCGCTGCTGTAAGCCTAGACCTCCTGCAGACCCCAGCCGCTGGGAGCCAGGCAGGGAACAGATTCTCCCAGGAAGCACAGAAGGAATCAACAGAGCCAGCACCCTGATTTGGGACTCCTAGCCTTGAGAACTGTAAGAGAATAAATTTTTGTTTGTAGCCAATATGAGGAAGCTCCTACAGAAACCACTGATAGAGGAGAGCCGGTGAAAACCCACAGAGCCCTCCTCCCGAGTTAGGTCTGAGGCCCAGCCCCCTTGCTGATGTGTGGACACTGCTCCCATTAAGCTCCCACGTGTCACATCCACCAGTGAGGCCCAAGGTGTCCATCCTACCTGTGCATTAGGCTGAACGCCATCTGTGTGTCTGCATTTCATGTTCCACATGCACCCTTGTGACCACAGACAGACTCATGAGAATATGTTTAGTAATGCAGGGAAGGAAAAAATCAAGACTGACTTGAAAATTCTTCGCTCCTTCAATGGACTTCTGAGATAAAGGAAGTCAGTATTCTTTCACCTCCAGGAGCTACTGTTGTCTGCCTGAAAACCCGTTACCTTTGAGCCAATTCTGACTCACAGTGACCCTGTCGGATGGAGTAGAACTGCCCCAAAGAGCACCTAGTGGGTTCGGGCTGCAGCCCAGCTCTGAACCACTGCGCCACCACAGGTCCGCTCTTTCCCACCAGTTCCAACAAAAGGCTAATCCCCCGAGTCCTGTGCTGCCAGGAGCAGCTGGTGAACTTCTTCCGTCTCATTTTCTGTGTGCTGAAAATGCAGCCCCTGCATTTTCTGCCTAGTGGATTTGAACTGCCAGTCTTTAGATTCGCAGCCATACTGCTTAACCACTCTGCCACCAACTGAAACCCAACCCAACCCACTGGAGTGGAGTAGCTTCTGACTCATCACAACGCTACAAAGAGGGTAGGACTGCCCCATAGAGTCTCCAAGGGGCACCTGCCGATTTAAACTGCCGGCCTTCTGGTTAGACTAAGCCACCAACGAAAACCAAATCAAACCCAGTGTCATCGAGTCAATTCTAACTATGCCACCAGGATCCTGTAGTTCACAGGATTCCCCAAGTGTCAGGCCTTGCTGGGGCTGAGAAAACCAGATCTCAACGAAATGTCCTAAAAGCAACAGGACTTTAGACTCGAGGGAAACGTGGTCACAAGAGAATTGAAATGCAAGTGTCTTTGGCTAAGGTGAAAAGTATCCTATCAACAGTCTCCAGATTCCCTGGAGACACAGACCAACTTTCTGTTCATTACAGACAGAAACTGGAGTCACCTACTCTCTGTAAATACTCTGAATTCCCTGCATCTTGCAAGCAGTGGAGACAGGTGTAGGTGGCAGACCCTAGGGACCCTGTAATCAAAAGCTCACCCGCCCCCTCCAGTGACAAAGGTGTTCAGATTTGGAGTTAAAGATCAGCTGGGGTAATGAGCAGAGCTCGCCTGACGGCTTTCTCTAATGACTCTGAATGACAAATCGATGCTCTTTGTTCTCTCCTTTCACAAGTAAATGTATTAGGAGCAAAATCCACAGTTGACCCTTAAAAAATCTTCTGCAAAAATTAAGAAAAACAACAACAGCAACCAACCCTGTGTATTGTTAGTATCAGATATTCATAGAAACTAAAAGCTACACATGATCAAACATCATGAGAAAGCTGGCTTAGTCCTGCCAAAATACTGGTAACTTTGTTAACCATGAGATAATTTTATGGGAAAAGGACTATTCACAGTGGCAGTGAAAACAAAAGACCATCAGATTGATTCTTACTCATGGAATCCCGTGTGTCAGATGAGTGTGCTCCGGAGGGTGTTTAATGACTGACCGTTTGGAAGGGAGCTGTGGTGGTGCTGTGGCTAAGTGCTCATCCTCTGACTGAAAGCAACGTGGTTGGACTATGTCAGCAGGTGTGCAGGAGACAGATGTGCTGATCTGCTTCCATAAAGCTTACAGCTGCAGAAACCTGTGGGGCAGTTTTACTCTCTCCTGTAGGGTCTGGTCGTGAGCACTCCTAAAGTATCAAGGGCTGTGACCAGTCCCATAGGGACCACAGTGGTCATGTCATGATGTTAATAAGTCAACACACACACTTCCCTAAAAGCAGGTTTTACTCTAAGAAATTTGCAGATTGGCTGTGCTGTCACCATTTAGACGTCAGGAGAATCTGGAGGCATCTCAGAGGTGGAGCCAGCAGGGACTGCACAGGAGCTCAGGCACCAACAGTCACTGTCACTCAAACCAGGCCATTCAGAGTCAAGGTGTCTTGGAGGTAGATCTGCCAGCAGAGACAGCACAGGAGGCTCAGACACCAACAGGAAACAGTCACAGTCACTCAAACCAGGCCTGTGAGGGTGAAGCAGATGACGATCAGGTCACATCACAGCAGCAGACCGATGGGCACAGCCCCCCGGAGGGGACTGTGCCCCAGGCCTTCAAGGATGAGGCACAGCAGCAGACCAGTGGACACAGACTCCCAGAGGGAGACTGTGTGCCTCAAATTCAGAGTGCTGGGTTTTATGCAAGTTGTTCACGTGGTTCTATTTGTTATCGGCCAATCCATAAGTCTTATCTTGGGTACCTTCAGTTGTTGACTTCTTTCTGATGAGTTGTGGTCTTTGTCGTCTCTGTGACCATCTGTGGCCGGTCCGTCTGGCGGTTGTTTTTCTTACTTTCGCCCCTTCACCATGATGTCATATTTTCTCCCCGTCTTACTTGGTCAAGCACAGCCTCTTGGTGTTCTAATAGTTTAGCCAATTTTAATTTCTGTTTATGACAAGACTCTTCTTTACTATATATTCTTTTTAACACACACACACACACACGCATACACACACACGCAAAACTGAACCCCACTGCCATTGAGTCAGATCAGCAACCCTAGAGGTCAGTGTAGACCTGCCTTTATGCTATACATAATCTTCATTTCAGGTCTCTGGAAACTCTGGTGGCAGAGTGGTTAACCAAAAGGTCAGCAGTTTGAATCCACCAGGTGCTCTATGGGGAACTCCATGGGGCCATTGTACTCCACCCTCTACGGTTGCTGTGAGTTGGAACTGACTCACCAGCAACAGGTTTGGTTTGGCTTGTAGGGTCTCTGGGAGTTGGGGTTGACTCAGAGGCAATGGGGTCTCTCTGGATCTTTAGGGGGATGCTGCTGAATCTCTTGTCATGGTCCCTCTGGGCGCATCTCAGCTGCCAGTCCTTTGGTTAGGAGCCAAGCACTGAATTGTTTTGCCACACACAAGTAACAGGCAACTCTTAATCAAGCTTTTGCCTCCAAAAATTATATAGTATGCTCCTCTGAGTTTTCTACTAAAGCAAAAAACTGGAAGAAAAATTCTGGCCATGCTCTTGTCACAGGTTGATTGTGCTCTTTACAAATATTTTGACTGTATTTGAAACCATACCTGCTGTATGGGAGCCAACATCCTCACCCCTGGACCAGTGAGCCACATCCTGATAAACATAATATATTGAAGTTGTCAGGGGTTTTGTTTTACTCGGATCCACAATCAACACCCATGGAAGCAGGGGTTAAATCAGAGGATGTATTGGGCTGAGCAGAGCTGTGGTAAAAGACCTCTTTACAGTGTTGCAAAGCAGGGATATCATCCCGAGGACTGCCATGTGCCCAACCCAAGCTGTGGCATTTTCCGTCACCTCCTGTGTGTGGGAGAGCTGGACAGTGAACAAAGAATCTGACTGCAGAGTTGACGCCTTTGAGTAACGATGTTGTCAGAGAATATTAAATAAACCGCAAACTGCCACAGAGCAAATATGTCTGTCTTTGCAAAAGTCCATCTGGAAAGCTCACTAGAAGCAAGGATAGAGAGTTTGTCTCACGTACTGTGGACATGCTATCGGGAGGGATTAGTCCCTGGAAGACATCGTGCTGGGTCCAGTAGATTGTCAGTGAAGAAAGAGAGACCCTCAACGAGGTGGAATGACACAGTGGCTGCAACAGTGGTCTCGAGCCTAACAATGATCGTGACATTGGTGTGGGACTGGGCAGTGTTTCATTCTGCTGTACACGGGTCGCTGTGACTCAGAAGCACCTGACGGCCCCGCACAACCACAGAAGCGCTGGGGCTGGCGAGATGGGGAGTGACCGAGTAGGTGCATCTGTTCAGGTTAATGAAAATATTATAGAATTGACTGCGGTGACGGCCTTGTCACTCTGTTGACATGCTGGTAATTGCTGAATTGTACACTATACATGGGTAATTACATGATGTGCACATTGTATCTGGATAAAAGCACATTGAAAAAAAGGTACCGGTGCTTCTGGCTAAATGATGGTGACGTTTAAAACAATATGAAATACCATTTCAGGGAACGTTTTATTTAACTATAGTATGCATGCCAACTCTTATTATCGGTAGTATTTTCAGTCTAAATAAGAAGCAGGCACAGAACACTGATGTACTTCCATCATGGGTCACTCTGTGCCCTTCTTCCTAAACCCCTGTCATCACAGAGCAGATAATAATGTTTTCCAGAATAGCTGGTCCGCGCTGTGAGGGCTGATTCTGTGTGTCTGCCTGGCCGGGCTGGGGCACCCGGCGGTCTGGTCAGACCCTGGCTCAGGGGCTGTCCTGTGGATGTTTTGTGGGTGTGGCTAACACGGACGTCAGCGAGCTGAAGGGAAGAGGGTGATTCTCGAGAATGCGGGTGGGCCTCCAGCTGAGGGTTGCCAGAGAAGAAGAAACTCTGCCTCGAGTCTGCAGCGTAGATGTGGGGTGGAATTTCCAGCCTGCTGGCCTGTTGTATAAATTTCACACTTGGCAATCCCACAAGTGGGTGAACCAGTTGTTTTCAATCAGTCCTAGGTGTGTGTGAATGTATGTGTATGTCTATATGTGTGTGCATATTTCTATCACGGACACACTACTGCCTCTGTTGACTCTCCGGACAACTCTGACTGATAGGAATTATATGCAAAGAGTCCTCTTCAAACGGAAAGTGAGGAGGTGCCGTGTCTTTCTCTCCTCACAGATTTGGGTCATTGGGTGAAACCTGGAGCCAAATCCGTTTAAATGAAAAGCTACAAAAAAAAAAAAGAAAGATGAGTATCACTGTTCAGCAATGTTGAATTGACTAAACCATGATTACATTTTTGAAAATAAAAATCTTAGCACAAATGCAAGACATAAGTGTAATTAGGATTTGGAAGAGCAAGAAGGAATGAATTAAAAATGCTCATCTTTTATTAATCGCATGCATTTTTGATAAGCAGGTTATTTTTACAACCTCTGGCTAATATAAAACCATTATTTTACGAAATTGTGGAAACAATTGGCCCACAGCAGTTTAATGCCATTTTACAAAACTGTAATTTTGCAGAGACTCACATAAGCCGAATTCACATGGGCTTTCTCTTCACTTCTTTTTCACAGGCCATCTCAGAAGCAGTTGTCACAGGCCAGCTGTTTCCATACAGCTGTTGAGTACCACTAACCAGCTGCTGTCAAGTCAACTGGGACTCATGGTGGCCCCACGTGTGTTAGATTGGAACTAGGTTCCGTAGGGTTTTCAGTGGCTGGTTTTTTCTGAAGGTGATGTCCAGGCCTTTCTTCCACAGTGCCTCTGGGTAGATTCAAACCACCAATGTTTTGGTTAGTAGCTGAATGTGTTAACGATTTCCACCATTCAGAGAGTTGCTACCTTTCTTTTAATAATCCAGCACAGACCATTAAAATCGTTTTTAAGAATGAGAAGAGAATTAGCAGATGTATCATAAATAGGTGCACCAGAGCTGCGGTGGGAGTCTGGGCTGTGGGTCTAGGAGTGTGCCGCCACCTGTAAGCCTGCAGCCCCTGAGCAGATTCACACCAGGAAGATGAAGCGGTCAGGCCTGAACACTTAGGGGCTCAAGTTTTTCAAATTGTATGTCATTTTCCCTTTGCCTGTGACTTCCCAGCCACAGAAAAATGGAGAAATAGAGATACCCACACAAGTGTGACAGGTGACTGGCACGCATGTCTCATAAAATCGCCATGAGACATGCGTGCCAGTCGCCTATTTATTATTTCTTATTACTGGTTTGCTCTGAACTCCGCCTCCAGGGCCAGCGCCCGGGTCCTGGATGGACCCCACTTCCCGCCCTTGTCAAGAGCACGGCGTTAAGCTTTGCCAGTAGGGGGCGCTGGAGGGACCCCGCGGGTGGAAGGTGGCTTCATTTGCTGGCTGTTTTGTGGTCTCTGGTTTATGCAGCGCAGGGTGGCCACAGCACATGCTGGGATGTGTGTGTGTGTGTGTGTGTGTGTGTGTGTGTGTGTGTGTGTGAGAGAGAGAGAGAGAGAGAGAGAGAGATCTAGTGGGCTCTGTCCTAGCTACTCACCCAGAAGATGCGGTTCCCTCAGTGACCTTTCAGCCCTGGCCCAAGCCTGCTGACCATTGCCCTGTCCTCTGCAGCCAGATGTACCCAGCCACCAGCCGTGACTTGCCTGTCCCCTCAGAGATTTGCTCCTGCTGCCTGGTGACCTTGGGCCAGCTTCGTCATGGATGGCTCAGCCAGCGTCCTCATTCAAGGGGCTACAGGCTTAGCCTCTCCAATGAGGTCTGAACCCCAAGATTGAAGAGGGGCCCTCTAGGGAGTCTGTTCTCCCCTGTGCAGTCTGCCAGTCCTGGGACGCTCTTTAGAGTTCTCCTCACGTCTTTATACTTGCTCTTCTGTGATAGCTTAATACTACTTTAAATTAACCTTCGCCTGCTTCAGTGACTGTGCGCTTTCTGCCTCTTAATTAGACTCCAGTTGGCGCAGTATATGATACAATTATTTGCGTTTTATAAATGAGGGTGTTAAGAATTATCATGTGGCTCCTAGGGGTACAGACAGTTAGCACTCTCCGCTGCTCACCAAAAGGTCGGAGGTTCGGGGCCACCCAGAGGTGTCAAGGAAGAAAGGCCTGGTGATGCACTTCTGAAAAATCAGCCAATGAAAGCCTGAGATAATACATGCCCACTCTGACACACGTGGAGACATCGTGAGTTAGGTCTGACTGGATGGCGCCTGGCTTCTGGTTTTCAGGATTACTCAGCTGGTAAGGCAAGGGTCTGGGTGGGGTGCAGACCACCGCCTGTTAAGAGACCGCAGCCTTAATAAGCTCTGGGCGATTCTGTTTCTGTGGTTTCCCTCCTTTTCTTCATGGTGTTCTGACCATCCATGTATGTGTTCAGGTCTTTTCTGATGCTTAGAAGCCCCCCTACCCACCGCAGCAGGTGAGAGGAGGGCTGACCCCAGACCAAAGGAAGGAGAGCATGGGGTTAGAGGGGATGGTCCAGATGCTCCGAGGTTGCCAGGGAGACTTTCCCGTCCACTTCAGTCACAGACCCAGACATCAGAAACGTGAGGCCTCGTGTGTTAATTTTCCCCATCGCTAGACTCACCTCTGACTTCACCAGTAAGAGTTTCTCGGCACTTGTCAGCCAGCAGGCTGGTGTCATCTGCCTAACGCAGCTGTCAGTGAGTCTCCCTCCAGTCCTGATGCCCTGTTCTTCTTCATCTAGTCCATCTTCTCAGATTATATGTTTGGCACAGAGACTGCAAAGGTACAGTGAAAGGATACAACCCTGACACGTACTCTTCCTGACTTTAAACCATGCAGTGTCCCCTTGTTCTGTTTGCATGACTGCTGCTTGACCTGTACACAGATTCCTTGTGAGCACAACGGAATGTTCTGGAATTACCAACAAAAATCCTCACAAATGAACCAGTAAGCAATGTCATGATAAATGGAGAAAGGATTTAGGTTGTCAAGGATTTTGTTTTACTTGGTTCTACAATCAATGCCCATGGAAGCAGCAATAAAAAATCAAAAGATGCATTGGGAAGTCTGCTGCTAAAGATCTCTTTAAAATAAAGTAGTCACCTTGAAGAGTGAGGTGTGTCTGACCCAAGCCATGGTATTTACAATCACATCACATACGTGTCACAGCAAGACAGTGAATAAAGAAGACAGAATTAATGCCCTGGAATTGTGGTGCTGGAGAAGAATGTTGAATGTCCCATGGACCGCCAGAAGACCACGTGGATCTGTTCTGGTGGAAAGGACAACCAGAGTGCTCCCTTGTAAGCTAGGATGGCAAGACTGTGTCTTACATACTTTGGACGTGTTGTCAGAAGGGATCCCTCTGTGGAGAAGGACATCGTGTCTGGCAAAGCAGAGGGTCAGTGAAAAAGAGGACGACCCTCAATGAGATGGATTGACACAGTGGCTGCTGCGATGGATTTAAGCACAGAGATGATTGTGGGCACGGCACAGGACCAGGCAGGGTTTTGTCCTGTTGTGCACGCTGTGAGTAGGCACCCACTCCAGGGCACCTCACAACGATGGCAGAAGACTCACCTTCTGCTTCAGATCCGACTCCCTGAGGAAAGGCTGGTATTTGCCCAGCTGCTCATTCCAGCCTCTCTGCAGATACCAAGCTTCACACATGGGAAATCGTGGCCACTCAGTGTCCAAAGCCGAGTTCTTGGCAGCAAACCAAGTGCTTGGTGGCATCAGCTCTTCCCTTCTGCAAAAAATTCCCCCAATTCCTGTGAACCACATAGCTTCTAGAAACTCTGGTGGCGCAGTGGGTCAGGTGCTACACCTGCTAACCAAAAAGTTGGCACTTCAGATCTGCCAGGGGCTCCTTGGAAACTCTACAGGGCAGTTGCACTCTGACCTCTGGGTCTCTGGGATCACTATGAGTTGGACCCCACTCGACAGCAGTGGGTTTACGTAGCTTCTAGGAGCAGAACTTCCTCCTGGAGACAACTTTAAATGGTACTCTTGGCGACCTTGCTTACCCAACTACTATCAAGCTCCCTGGTCTCTAAACACATGCTAAATCCCTCTGCCTTCTGGTCTCACGTTTCTCTGGTTGACAAGGAAGTGTATGTCCCTTCTGATGACGGACACAGCCACTACCACCAACCCGAAACCATACCCAGTCCCATCAAGTTCATTCTGACTCAGTAGTGAACCAACAGGGTTTCTAAACCTGTGAATCTTTATGGAAGCCTACGCCCCATCTTTCTCTCACAGAGTGGTGCAGGCTGTCAGACCACTGTGACCCTAATGTTGCCGAATTGACAGTTAAGTCTGTCCTCCTGTCACCATAACTGAAAAGTGCAGACAGCATAGGGTTCAAGGAATAGTTTGTTGACAGGTTTATGCGGCAAACCTAGGGGAATGTGGCCATTTCAAACCATCCCATTTAAGTTACATCTTCCAGGGGTTTTCATAGCCAGGATTCAAAGAGGGGAAGGCTTGTCACAGGACAGGAGTCAGGAGTTACGAGACTGTCTTAGGCTGGGTTTTCTAGGGAAGCAAAACCAGTAACACGTGTAGGTACAAGGAAAGATTTATAAGATAGATAGATAGATGATAGATAGATTAGATAGAGAGAGAGAGAGAGAGAGAGATAGGAAACAGCTCACGTAATCACAGAAGCTGAATGTCCCAAGCTGTGGCACAAGCCTCACGTGGCCACGGAAGCTGAGGAACCCAAAATCAGCAGGTCAGAGACCAGAATTCTAGAGCACCGGTTGTGTAGGTCAGTGGATCCCAAGCTCGTGGCGAGATGAAGTGACAGAGGCTGGCAAACCCAGGATCGGCAGGTCAGGGGGCAGGACTTTCAAGTGCCGACTGTAAGGACTGATGAGTCGAACAGCTGCTAGTTCAAGTCCCGGAACCAGACGCTGGAAGAAGAGAGCAGGAGCTCCTGGCTACGTGAGCGACCAGCAGCCGTAGTGAAGGTCAGGAGATGAGAGCCGAGGGGCAGGGAGCCACCACAAACCCCGCCCTGCCACTTAATACAGCAGCCAAATATGGAGTAGCCAAGTTGACATAATCCTGACCACCACAAAAACTTCATTGCATCGTAAAGTTTCATTACATCTAACAAACAGTATGAGTTGTCTACAGTTTGTCATGGAAAATTAAACAGGGCAGACTTCAGGTCTATCACAGGGTAATCAGTCAGAGCAGCTCTAAATGTCACAGGATAATTCAGCAGGGTAAATTATCCAAAAATTGTTATCCCCTTCTGAGGTCTTAATCAACCCTACCATCCCCTGGGACTGTGACAGGATGAAGTAGGGAGAGGAATCTGGACCTGTTTGTCCGGTTAGAATGTAACTTAACATCACCTGGGGGACCTTTGTCAGGCCCTCGCACCCGCCGTCACTAATACTTCCCAACATGCGTTCTCCTTTTTTCCAAATCCAACGCCTTGATGAACCTACGCATTTCTCTCCTTCCTCTGCCCGCCTTCTCCTTCTCTCCAGCCTCTGTTAGAAACCTTGTTTTGATCCAATGCAGATAACTTTGTTCTTGGTTTTGATCTGATGCTGACAACTTTGTTTTGTTCTATCGACCACCTGTGGGTTACGTCCCCCTCCCAGGGACACTGGAGACCTGGTGTCTGATGAGTAATGCATCGCTAACCTGATAAGGAGATGTCTTGCTTCTGCCTCTTCTGTCTGATTGTCTTTTGTCACTGTCCTGTAATGAATAACTCCTCAGGACATGCCGTCAGCAGGCTCCAAAGATGAGCCAGCCTTTGTAAAATCAAAGAGAAGGTCTGAAATTAAGTTCAGGAACTCATCCTGGAGAAAGTGCTACGTACCTCATTGCTGAATATCAGTATGATCACCTTCGAAGCCCTCCCCTTGGGAAGCTGTGCACTGATGCCAGTGCCTAGTCCACTCTTCAAAGCAATTTTGGAACTCTTTCGGGAGTGGCCATTGTGCACGATGGCACGGTGGCAACTTGCAAACTTAATTGTACAGTTGTCTGTGAGGGAGTTTTTAGCCAGTAAACAAACAACTGTATCAGAACACCCTCCCTACTCACCTGACCTGGTCTCTGATGACTTTTTTCTTTACCTGAAGATAAAGGCAATATTGAAAAGAAGACATTTGGATGACATTTGGGGCGTCAGCGTAATACAACAACAGCCCTGATGGCTATTCCAGAGAAAGTGTTCCAAAACTTCTTTGAAGGGTGGACTAGGTGCTGGCGTCAGTGCACAGCTTCTCGAGGGGAGCACTTCAGAGGTGACAGTGGTATTTAGCAACGAGGCATGTAGCATTTAGGACAACTAAGTTCCCGGACTAAATTGTCAGAGCTTGTACAAACCAGCCAGCCAAGTGCCGTCGGGTTGGATCCGACTCATGATAAGCTCTCACGTAAAAACTGTCCTTGAGCCACCATAAGAAACAGACTGCCTTGCTGTCCACTCTTTGTTGGTATCACCCCTCCTGAAACCTGTCTCTATTTCTTTCTCAGAGGACTTTTCCATTGGCTCGAGTCTGCAGGGCACGGACCCTGGTCGGTCAGCACTGCAGCCTGTGTGGTTAGCAGCCCAGTGCCCTAACCACTACCACTGCCTGTCTTCCATTGGCTTCCGGCTCATGTGCCCTGGGGCTTGTGGGGGTCAGGACAGAACTGTGCCCTGGGGCTTGCCATAACTGCTTTTTTGGAAGTCGATTGCCAGGCCTTTCTTCCAAGGTGCCTCTGTGTGGATGCAAACTTCCAGCCTTTTGGTGAGCAGCTCAGCCCAGTAACTGCTTGTGTCACCCAGGGACTCAGTTACAGACATAAAGAAAAGTCAGTCAAGATTTCAGTGTTACTGCCCTTGCAGCTATCTTCTGCCCACCCGGACCCCTCTCCCAGTGGTCTGCCACCTGCAAACGCTGCCTGCACGTGGCCAGGAACGTGTGTGGACCAGGGTTCATGCGTCCTGTGCCTGCCTACCCTGGCTTATGTCATTCTGTGCACAGACCAGACGCACAGTCCCAGCCCTTAGCTGACCGTACCCCCAGGCACAGTTAGCATGCTCAGCTGCCAGCGGAAGGCTGGCAGTTCGGTTCTGCCCACAAGTGTCTGACAAGCAGGGTGTGATGATCTCCTTCCAGAAAACCAGCCATTGAAACCTCGGGGAACTCAGTTCCACTCAGAGACGCATGGGGCCACCAGGAGTTGGAGTCCACTGGATGGCGTCTGGTTTGGTTTGGGTTTTCTGCCTTGTAGATGGGAAGTGCTCACCAGAAGGCCGTGGCCTCCACGTGAGAAACACTGCTTAAAACACAGAGGGGCCACGGGGCCATACCCGTGTGAAATGCATGAGGTGGGCTCTCTTGTGGACGTGTCGGTTGAAGTAGCTGTTTTAGAAAACCGCTCTGGGCCATCATAAACCCCAGCAGGACACAGCCGATGTTCCCCAGGATGCCTGACATCCCAGGGTCACCGGCTTGTGGGCACCTCTGCCTTCGTGCTGCGGCAGAGCCATTCACCGTGCGTCTCTGAGCACAGACCCCAAGCTCAGCCCCCTGGTTCTCTTGTGGGACACGGTGTCCTACGGCCAGTACTTTACCTCTCGTCGGACAGCGTGACTCTGCCAGCTTCACTGGCAGCAGCAGTGACAGGAATTGGTAACGCACTTCCACCTGCTTTAAACGATCTGCGCCCTAAACTGCGGTGGGTGTCCCTTCACCAGGAAATTCTGTGTCACGTGGGGCTCAGAAGGATCCCGGTGCCAGCCCCACACCATTGTTGTTGGCGATCCTGTCAGGGAGGCCGACTGCAGTGTCCGAGCCCAGGGCGCCAGGTGGGACGTGAGACAGAGCGCCCGGGAAGGTGGTGAACGGAGGGGCCTCGGTGGGGGTGGTAGGTGGAGACCCTGCGGTGCTGATTGTCGCCTCTGAGGGACTCCTGTCAGGGGTGCCCAACTTCTGATAGAAAGGGCCCGAACTGAAATCTAGATGCTTGTATGAAGTCTCAATATTTAAAAAATTGTTGGCAACTAATTAAAATAAATGCTGAAGACCTTCAGGGAAAAACACTGTAGGGCAGATTCAGCCCCCAAACTGCCAACTGGAGGTTTCTGAAGCACAGAGTAATATTCCATCAAAAACCAGTTTATTTTAGACAGCTGTTGCCCTCAAGTCAATTCTGATTCATGGTTACCTTACAGGACAGAGTAGAACACCCCACTGGGCTTCCAAGGGATACCTGGTGGATTTGAACGGCTGACCTTTTGGTTAGCAGCCAAGCTCTTAACTGTCGCACCCCCAGGGCTTCTCTCTAGAGCAGAGGACAGTGCTAAAGCGAAGTTTTCTCTCCTCTCTGTCTCCCTTGGAGTTGATCAGATGTGTCTGCCGTGTACATGGTCAAATGCAGAGTTACGTGGAAGGTACAAAGAAATACAATTTACACTGGAGGCCGTACTTGGCTTTAGGAAATGAAGCGACCTCGGCGTGAAAAATTGGATCTACAAGGTGTACCATGTAAACGAATTACGCATGCATTAGTATTTAAATCTGTTCTGCTCGTTCAGCTGAGGAAATTGTGAAGTGTTATTTTGTATTCATGGTTATACGCAGATTCCGCTTGAAGGGCTTTCTGGAAGGCTGTGTGTATAAATGGGCAAAAGACTTCAATAAACATTTTACCAAAGAGGTTGTTCAAATGGCCACCGAGCGCATGAAGAATGCTCAGAGCTGTTAGCCATCAGAGAGATGCAAATCAAAACTACGGTGAGATTCTGTTTCACTCCCACTAGAATGGCTAAAGTAGAAATGAAAATAAGGATGACAGGTGTTGGCGAGCTGATGCAGAAATCGGAACCCTTAGCCCCTGCTGGTGGGAGTGCAACATAGTACAGCCATGGTGGGCAACAGTGTGGCACTTCCCCCCAAATTAAAAATAGAACTACCATGCGAAGCCAAGTGCCGTCGAGTCGGATCCGACCATAGGACACAGCTATTCCACTCTTACATATAGACCCAAAAGATTTGAAAGCAGAGACTCAAAGAGACCTGTGCATCAGTGTTCACTGCAGACAAAAGATGAAAACCCCCTAAATGCCCACCAGCAGATGGATGGGTGCACAGAATGTGTCCATAGGAACAGTGGAATACTACGCAGCCAGTAAGAGAAGTGAGACCTTGATACACGCTGCAGTGTGGGTAGAGCTGGAAGACACTGTGCGGAGCACATGAAGCCAGTCACCAAAGGACAAATACTGTGTGACCTCACCTACATAAAAAGACAAGAAAAGGCAAATGTACAGAGACCAGAGCTTATTAGCGGCTACCAGGGGGACAGGGGGAGGGGGGAGGAGGTTAGCTGTGATGAAAAATCCACATTGTTTATAGGGTTGCATGGCTAGTCACAGTGCTTTTTGTCACTACTCTTGTTCAAAAGCTGAACTGACGAAAGTTGTCCAGTTGGTGTATTTACAGCGGCAGCAACAGCAACACAAGTATTTTCTGAGGATGCTTGTGTACAAGACACACCTAATGGGATTTGATTCCTTGGTTTAGAGGTTTAGGGTCAAGATTTTATGGGACATCCCAGCTAAGTAGCCTAATAACATGTTTAGTGCTTCCATTCTACCTCCTGGTTCTCTGTGGAGTGACTGGAGTCTGATAAAGCTTGGAGGCAGCCGTCTGATGCATGAGCTGGTTTCTGTTCACCTCCATCGGCAGAGGAAGGAGAGTCAGGAGCAGAAGGAGGAGACAGAGTGTGTAGCTACCTTTCTCCAGGAACCACTGCCCCTTTGCCAGGAGACCGGAAGAATTGGGTGGTGCCCAGCCATCGCTTCTGAATGCTTCAATCAAAAGTTTCACAGAAGAATCCTGGCCAAAACGAAGATAAAGCAGAATAAAATTTCAAACTCTCAACGGCACTTGGTTTTTGCCTTGGCTACGGACTCTAGACTTTCTGACCCCAAGGAGAGTGTGTGAAAGCTGAAACTATTGCCCTGAGATAATCTAGAAACCTTAAATTAAATATGTCCCCTGAAGTCACCTTAAAACAGAACAGCAAACTAACAGAATAACCAGAACCTATCAATGTCAAGTGGATTCTGACTCACAGCAACCCTATAGTTTAGCTAATTAGGAAAAAACAAGTTTGCCATGACTACTAGGCTTTTCAAAGAACTGTGTACCATATTTTTATGCAAATAACACATGCCTTCTACATCTGTGTGCCGGCCACGCCCTCTTCCCACGAGATGTGTTCAAAAGTGCTGCTGTGTCAATTTATGCTTTGCACATTGCTGTTAAAATATTAGCATCCTGTACGTCCCAGGGAAATGGGAAGGAGCAATTGGCAAACACATGTAGAAGGCAGGCTGTATTTGCACGGAATACTGTGAATGGGATCAGACTAATGACAGGAACTCAAAAGATTAGCTAAGAACTGTAGGAGGCTGTAAGCTTCTGTTCATTGGGGAGGGACAGCTCCACAAGGAGGCAAAGATGGCTGCTTGGCTGGGGGAGCAGAACAAGTGTCCCTGGATTGTGTGAATGGACACTATTGATCTGGTGTGTGTTTTATTGTATATATTCTCCATAACAACAGCAATAAAATAAATAAAATTTAATGGGAAGCATTACTTATTTTGTATACTTAACTTTAGTTTTGCAAGCACAGGTGGTTTTTTTAAGAGCTTGTACCTCAGTGAAGACAGCTTGATGACATGGAAAACTGTACACTTCCCTAGACCGGCCCAAGGCCATCGAGTCAGTTCTGATTCACAGGCAGTCCATAGGACAGAGCAGAACTGCCCCATAGAGTTTCCAAGGAGCGCCTGGTAGATTTGAACTGCAGACCTTTCAGTTCACAGCTGTAGTGCTTAACCATTAGGCCTCCAAGGTTTCCCTAGGTAGGCTCCCCGCAACGTGTATCTGAATCTAAAGAATCTGATTACACGTTCAGGGCTCCACGGGATATCAGCTCACAACCAGTTTTAGTACGGAGCTTGGAATTGGGAATGGTTGGATAATCCTTCCCATCACAGACAGCTTATACGTCAGAGTTTTGGGACTGTCTCGCCTCGTAGAGAAGTCCTCTTCCTTTCCTTCCGGGACCCCTGGTTTCTTGGAGGTGAAGCAGGAAGAGAACATAACAGACTGGAGACCATTTCAGAGAACTAGTGGCTTTCAGCCTGTGAAAATAAGGTCCCCAGAAATTGGGTTCAGTATCTGAATTGGTATCTGCTGGTCGAATAAAAAAAGTTTGATTGTATCACTTGCTGGTGTTAGCCACCTTCAAGTCAGCCCCGGAGTTACAGTGACCCCCAGGTACAACAGAACAGAGTGCCACCTTCACGAACAGCTGTGGGTTGGACTCATTGTGACCCATAGGGCTTCTTAGTGGCTGATCTGTGGAAGTAGATTGCCAGGTCTTTCTTCCTAGTCTCAGCCAGGTGGCTCTGCTGAGACCTATTCAGCGTCACAGCAGTACACAGCCTCTGCAGACAGATGGGTGGGGGCTGCACGTAAGGAGCTGTGGCCAGGAATCAAATCTGGGTCTCCTGCGTGAAAAGCAAGAGTTCTACCACTGAGCAGCCAGTACCACATCCAGCGCTGAGATAAAGATAGATTTTCTTCCTGCTCCCTCTTGCGCTGCAGCCTCACTGTCAGACGGGGCCTGAGTGACAGCTGTGGTCACACGGAAGCTAAGAGGCCAGGACCCTGCAGGCAGAGGTGAAGCCTCCTGGCAAGTTCTGGGTGCATACCAAGTGCTCTATTTTAATTCAATTTTTAAAAATAAAACAGCCAGCAGCACTCCTTTAGAGCCATGCCCTGGCCTAGAAAATGCAGATGCCTCTTTCCTTTTATCCTTCTGGCTTCTCCCTGAAAGCCTGGTGGTACAGTGGTTAAGAGCTCCAGCTGCTGACCACAAGGTTGGCAGTTTGAATCGAAGACTTGACGACTTGTCCTTCCTTGGGACTGCTACGGGGCAGTTCTTCCCTGTCCTATAGGGTCGCTGTGAGTCGGAGTTTACTCGACAGCAAAGGGTTTTATTCCTTGCTTTGAAAAAGGAAATTGTGATTCGCTTGGGAGAAGAGAGTGAGTCAGGGGTCTCTGCCAGTGTTGTTGGTCAGAGGTGTCCTCTTCCTGCGGGTGAGAGGGCACTCACCTGCTCTGTGAACTTCTGTGACCTGTGGAGTCACTGTGTGCTCAGAGCCAGAGGAGATGAGAATGGGGATCAGATGGAAGGCAGCCTGTGGTCATTTGTTGTTCCTGGAGTCGGCTCGGACCCACAGCCACCCAGCGTACAACCCCTGTCAACATCTGTTAGCCAATGGAACGTAGACTGTACCAAGTATGAAGCTAGGAAATTGGAAATTATCAAAAATCAAATCAATCTCCCAGCCATTATCAAAATAAGTAAATAAAACCATTGCTGTGGAGTCATTTCTGATTCACAGTGACCCTAAAGGACAGGAGAACCACCCTAGAGGGTTTTTAAGGAACAGCTGGTAGATTCCAGCTGCTGATCCTTTGGTTAGCAACCATAACCTCTGGCCTCTGCCAGGGGCACCATCCTGGCATTAGTGAGCTGATGCCGACTGGCACTGGCCATTTGGAATCAGAGAAGGATATGATCTCTTATGTTGGGAAAGACACACTGAAGAGGAATGGGGTTGTGTTTATAGTCTAAAAGAGCATTATAAATTCTATCGTGAAATACAGCCCTACTAGTGATGAGGTAATATCCATACACCTGCAGAGCAGACCAGCTAATAGGATTATTGTCCAAATTTACGGACTAACTTCTGAAGCCGAAGATGAAGAAATTGAAGATTTTTACCAACTTCTGCAGTCTGAAATTGATCAAACATGCAATCAAAACATATCTGTAATAATTGGTGATTGGAATGCGAAAGGTGGAACGGAAGAAGAAGGATCAGTAGGTAGAAAATATGGTCATGGGGGCAGAAGTGATCCTAGAGCTTGAACAATAGAATTCTGTAAAACCAGTGATGTTTGTGTTGGAAATAGAGTTTTTTCAACAACATAAACAGCAGCTGCACATGTGGCCCCGGAGGTCCACGAGGCAGCCTACATAGTAATCACATCAGCTAGGTATATGGAAGCCAAGCCAAGTGCTGTCAAGTCGGATCCAACTCATGGTATATGGAAAGGGAAGGTCAATATCATCTATCAGAACAAGTCCAGGGGCCAACTGCAGGACAGACTATCAACTGTGAGAATAGGACATCAGCGTGAGAGGAGGATGCATCAACAGCCTACTTGATGCAGATGACACAACTTTGGTTGCTGAAACTGGAGAGGACTTGAGCACTTACTTCCTCCTCCTCCTCCTCCTCCTGATGAAGATCAAAGACCACAGCCTTCACTGTGGATTACTCCTCAGCATAAAGAAAACAAAAATACTCAGAACTGGACCAATAAGGAACATTCTGAGAAATGGGAAAAAGATTGAAGCTGTCAAGGATTTCATTTTACATGGGTCCAGAAGCAACATCCATGGAAGCAGCAGTCCAGAAAACCAAAGACGCATTGCACTGGGAAAATCTGCTGCAAAAGAACAGTTTCAAGTGTTCCAAAACAAAGTTGTTACTTGGTGGACTGTCAGTCTGCTACAAGCTGTGGTGTTTTTCAGTCTCCTCCCATGCATGCAAAAGCCTGCAGAAGGAAGACTGAAGAAGAACGATGCATTTGAATGATGGTGAAGAATAAATATGGCATATACTATGGACTGCCAGAAGAACAGACAAACCTATTTGGAAGAAGTACAAACAGAGTGCTCTTGAGAATGGAGGATAGTGAGGCTTCTTCCCGCGTACTTGGACACACTATTAGGAAGGACCAGTCCCTGGAGAAGGACATCATGCTTGGTAAAGTGGAGGTGCACAAAACAGAGGAAGACCCTCACTGAGATGTGTGGACACAGTGGCCGCCAGAATGGGCTCAAACCCAGCAACAGCTGTGACAACAGCAGAGGACTGTACAGTGTTTGTTTCAGTTGTTTCTAGGGTGACTGAACTGAAACTGGAAGGCGCCCAGCAATGACAGGAAGCCCTCGAGTGGTGCACCTTGGTCATAGGTTTCACTGTCCGCCGAGGGGTCAGTGGCTTGAGTCTGCTGTTCAAAACAAAACAGAGTTTCTGGAAAATACAAGTGTCACTCAGATTCAAAGATTCTGTTTATTGGGAAGCCCAGGATGGGATTCAAAACGGCATTGTGAAGAGGGAGCCTAGATGCTAGTCTTTTATACACAGTTTTGCAGAATTTTATACAGATCTGGGAAGACTATGGGGGAACAATAGATTGGCTAACATTCCAGATGCTTTGGTAAGACATATTTCCCAGGACTTTCCACTGGCTGGAGTTCTTGACCTCAGCCATAGTTCCATTCCCAAGCTGCTTCCTTCTGTTTCCTGTGGTGGTCTGGGGGGGCCACCTGAGAAGGCTACAGAACAAGCCATCATGGTCAAGAGTGTGGTCATGGGCAGAAGCAAGGGCCTGGAACAAACTGGAGTCCAATTCGGAGCTGTGTTACCATTGTAATCGTGTCTGGTCCCTCAGTTTTAGAGTTCTTTGTCACCTTAGAAGAAAGGCTTGGTGATGTACTTGTGAAAACTTAGCCACTGAGAACCCTGCAGAGCACTGTTCTGCTCTGACACACATGCTGCTCTATACAACTGGGCAAGTATGTTCGAGTCTCGAGTCTTGTCCTGCCTCCTGCTTCCTGGGTGGCTGTAGGCCATCTCTGGGCATCGGAGTCCTCGCTGGCAAAGGAGAACAGCAGTACCTGAAGGTCAGGGTTGCTGTGAACTTTAAATGCCGTAGTACATGAAAAACTCCTCACGTGGGACCTGACAAGTAATTAGGCTACAGTCGATGGTTGGAATCCTAATTTTGCAACATTTTATGTTTTTGGGATCTTTAATGGGACTTCCAAAATAAAGTCTGCATTGAATGAGAACAACAGATGTGTTTTCATCTCCTCTCTGCCGCTCACGTTCTGCAGCTCTCAGTAAACACATTTGCATGTTTCATTGTCGTCGAGTCAGAATAACACGTCCCCATCTGTGAGAAATCCAGAGACTGCTGTGGAAAGAGAGAGTGGACCACGGAGGCCAGGCTGGAATGATTGTGGCTGGGGGAGCCGCCAGTGGCCTGGGGCTGCTGACCTTAGCTGCTGAGCTCTTAACCACCGCACCACCATCGTTCCAGGTGAGACGAGAACTCTCCTATAGATGGTGGGAAAAATCCAACGTAGTCATAGTGTGGGAGATGGTTCCAGATTCCAGGGTAATGGTGAAATAGATTTCCTTCATGTTACTACAGAGCTCCTTAGAAGCAAGGATGGCAAGACTTCTTTGCACATACTTCGGACATGTCATCAGGAGGGACTAGTTCCTCCAGAAGGATATGTTTGGTGACAGTGAGGTCCCCGTGTCTCTCTGCTCTCTTCTCTCTTTTATATCTCGAAAGAAATGGATTTAAGACACAACCTAATCTTGTAGATTGAGTCGTGCCTCATTAACCCCATAGAGACAGGATTGATAACACATGAGGTCTGCCAATTAAGTTCGCAAACTTGCCACCATGCTCTTATGTTGGCAGGCCTGTACAAACAACTCAGTAAGGTTTCATAACCTTGGTGTGTCAGCGTCTCACAGCTGTGTTCATGTTGACATGTGGCAGCGTCTTGTTGAGTGGTGTTCATTATTGTTGTGTGTTTTTGTGTGCCATCGCCAGAATGTCATAACTTGAATTAGGGCAAAGGATGAACATTAAATTTCTTGTTAAACTTGTAAAGAGCAGATGTGAAATCCAGGACATGTTAGTTCAAGTTTATGGAGATAATTCCATGAAGAAAAGAGCAGTATACAAACGGATTAAACGTTTTTGGGAGGAGAGAGAAAGCATCACTCACTGGTGAAGAAAGGTCAGGGTGGCCAGTAATGAGCAGAACTGACAAAAACATTGCAATAACTCATCAAATTGTGTGTCAGAATCGTCAACTGACAGTGAGAAGCATAGCAGACCAAGTAATCATTTATAGGGGAAAAGGAAAATCTCAACTGAAAATCTTGGCATGTGAACGATGTGTGCAAAAATGGTCCTGCAGGAGCTCATTGATGAACAAAAGAAAAGGAGAGTCGAAGTCAGACCAGACCTTTGGGAGAGGCAAGCTGAATATTTTGGGCCATGTTATCACGGGTGATGAAATATGAGTCCACCAGTACGACTCTGAAACAAAGCATCAAAGCACACAATGGAAGTCGGCCAATTCTCTGTGACCAAAATGTTCTGTCAGTCCAAATCAGGAATCAAAAAGATGTTGCTAACTTTTTTTGATATCAGAGAGATTACTCATTATGAATTCATACCAAATAGACAGTTAACCGACTTTACTATTCAGAGGTGCTGAAAAGGCTGCTTGAAAAAGATGAAAACGACCTGAACTTGTCACCAAAAACTCACGGCTTTTTCATCACGACACTGCACCAGCTCACACAACACTGTCTGTGAAGGAGTTTTTAGCAGGTGACTGTAGTGGAACAGCCTCTCCACTCACCTTATCTGACCCCCAGAGAGTTTTTTCTTTACCTAAAGATAAAGGAAATATTGACAGGAAGATACCTTGATGGCATTCAGAACATCAACGGTAATATGACCATGGCTCTGATGGCTGTCCCAGAAGAGCAGTTCAGAAAATGTTTTGAGGGGCAGACTAGGTGCTGACATCAGTGCGTAACTTCCCAGGGGGAGAACTCACAGGTGACCATACTGGTATTCAATAATGAGGTATGTAGGACAAGTTCATGAGCTTCATTCTGAGAAGTTGTCAGAAAAGCACGTCAGCTGACAAAGTGGTGGATGATGTCACAGTCCTAGGAATCATGGCCCAGGCAAAGGGATGCACTTTTGGGGTGGGTACAGTTCAGTCCTTAGCAGTCACCGTGAGTCGGTCAAGACAACAAGAATGCAGAGCAGCACCGTCTTCCCGACGCCATTCCATCGTGAAGGAACAGGTGTTCGAAGAAAGTCCTTAGAGGGTGACTGGGTGCCACTTGTAGTGACTCTGACATCAAAGCTGAGAGCTGCCTCGACTGCATGGAGTTCAGAGGGACACAGCCACGGATGACCACACAGCACTTGAGCAAAGCAGTGACCAGCCAGGGCTCTGCAGGGCAGCTCTGGTTAGCTCGCCGCGGGATTTGTCTCATGCTTTCATCTGCCTCTCGTGTATCTGGGGACAGGAAGACCCACCTTCAGGGGCAAAGCAAGGGTGCAGACTGAACGAGCCACCTCACTCCGTGTGATTCCATCTGTGAGATGTGGTGATCTGCACCATGGGGTCTGGTAACAGCAGGGGACTTCCTCTTCGCTCTCTGATCAGTGTATGTCAGTCACTCAACCTTCTTACTCCTTTGCCGGGAAGGACAACACTTCACCCAGTTTCAAAACAAAGATTCATGGAGCTCAGGCAAGGTCTAAAGACAAAATTCTTCCCCGACTCAAGGAGTGTGCCTGGCCCCCTCAAGGGAGACTGCTGTAGGCTGTTGTGCACACACCTCCAGACCATCCTATGGAAAGAATTCCACTTTCTGCAGTCAGAGAGATGGTTGTCACGGCCCCAAGGGAACAGATGTTACTTTTTCATGCACTGGAAATCAAGCATCTGTTTCAGATGCAGTGAGTTAGGTGATGAGCTGTCCTTCCGCTCAAAGACGAAGTCATCAGAAAACCAGAAAATGAGAGAATCTCCACTTTGATGAAGAGTCAGCTGTTACAGCATCTGGCAAGCTCTGTTGGTCTAGAGTGGTGTATCATGCCTGAAAATGAAGACCATGTTGAAATAAAACACTCAGAATGTGTAAGTGAAAACTCACGTGGCTCCTTGGTACCAGAAGTGGAGGGGAGGGAACACGTTTGACCTACCAGGATGTTTTTGGCACGTAGCGTGGCCATCACACAGTTCCCTGACTTAACTGATGAATCAGATACAATAATAGACAAGATATAAATAAGAAGGCTGATTACATATGGGAAAGCACCAGGGAGATGCAGTGTCTTGGATCCGCTCGGTAACCTTGGGTGACTAATCTCACTCAACCATAGTTTAACCTCTGTCCAGTGTGGGCCTGACCTGTGTGCTCTGGGACCTGGACTTCTCATCCTTACTACACTCTAGTGGCTCTGTGGTTGAGAGCTTGGCTGTTAAGAAAAGGCCTACAGTATGAATCCACCAGCTACTCCATGGAACCCCTGTGGGACAGTTCTCTGACCGGTAGGGTCAGTTACCGTGAGTCGGAACTGAGTTGAAGGCCAAGAGTTTGATTTTTGGTTGTTACAGTCAAGGGCAGAGGTGGTCTTGGGTCTGTCTTTAAGTCATTTCAAGTTTAAGAGCAGCGACTTCTTTTTGCCCCAGGGAGTCACTGTTTCATAAGATGAAATAGAAATGAAGGGTAGATAAATGTTTCTCTGTAAAATGCTTATGGTCTTGTTGATGATAAATATTCCTTGCAAATTCAGAAGTTAGAGTGCTTCACTTCTATGGGGACAAGGATATTTTCATTTAATTTTTTTTGTGTGTTTGAACTTATTGTGGAAAATTAGAGGTATTA
Organism: Heterohyrax brucei; assembly: GCA_028571685.1. Classification (NCBI taxonomy): domain Eukaryota; kingdom Metazoa; phylum Chordata; class Mammalia; order Hyracoidea; family Procaviidae; genus Heterohyrax; species Heterohyrax brucei. The sequence continues at coordinate 4,449,949 of CM053160.1, read as the reverse complement.
GCACCAGGGTCAGAGCTAGGCACCATGTTTCCAGTGAGCTGTTGGTGAGAGGAGACAGTGTTGAAGCACTCAGCCGCTAACTGAAAGGTTGGCAGTTCAAATCCACTAGCTGCTGTGTGGGAAAAAGATGTGGTAATCGGCTTCTGTAAAGACTACAGCCTTGGAAACCTATGAGGCATCTGGACTGTATCCTGTGGGGTCACTATGGGTCAGAATTGACTTCACAGCAACAGGTAGGTTGAGATCACGGCTGTGAACTTGTGAGGTCTGACAGTTACATTCACAAACCCATCCTAGAAAAAGTGCTACATACCTCATTGCTCAATAGCACTATGGTCACCTTTGAAGTACGTCCCTTGGGAAACTATGCACCAATGCCAGCACCCAGTCCATCCTTCAAAGTAATTTTAGAATTCTTTTTCTGGAATGTCCATTGGAGCTGTCACTGTATTACCCTTGATGTCCTGAACGTCATCGAAATGCCTTCTTTTCAATATTTCCTTTATCTTCCAGTAAAGAAAAATGTCATTGGAGGCCAGATCAGGTGAGTAGGGAGGGTGTTCCAATAGTTATTTGTTTACTGGCTAAAACTTCGTCACAGACAACTACGTGTTTAAGTTCATGAACTTGCCACTGTGCCACCGTGCACAATGGCCATTCCAGAAAGAGTTCCAAAATTACTTTGAAGGGTAAACTAGGCGCTGGTGTCAGTGCATAGCTTTCTAAGGGGCGTCCTTCGAAGGTGACTATAGTGATATTCAGCAATGAGGTATGTAGCACTCAGAACGATTAAATGTATGGACCTAATCGTCAGAGCTTGCAGACGCTGGTGCCTGTTTCCTGGTTTGAAATCGTGCCTCTAATGGGTAGTGATGGTGTCACCTTTTGAAGATCTCCTAGCTGATGTTACCTGTAAAGATGGAACTGGAACAGCAGCTAGTCCAATGGACTGAGTGGATAATGCTTGCTCCAATAGTGACAGTGGCTGCAGAGCTCGATGACAGCAGAGACTGCACTCAGAGACCAGGGTAGCTCGTGTGTGGAGCCGGGGCTGCTGGGGGTTTGCGTCTTAGTCTTCCTGGTGTTTGCTGCAAGGGGGTCTACTCGCGGTACTGGTGGCAGGACCGACGGGGACTCAGAAACTTGCAGAAAAACTGGAATGAGATAGGAATAGGGTGCAGGATGTGACATCGAGTGAGATGATGTCAGTGTTTATGTCCTTGTGGGAAGATAAATGCCCATGGTGCAGAATGGAAACCCCAGATGCTGGCAGCCATGGAAACTGGCCGTGGGAATGTCACTGCCAGGAGGAAGGAGGGACGTGCTGGCCAAACACTGGTTTCCCACCATCACCTGTGGCCATCGAGTCGACTCTGCCTCCTGGCCACCCCACTGGTATCACAGAGAACCAGGCTTCCTCAGGTTTTCAGGGTTTGCTGTCTAGGAAGTAGATCTCCAGCTCTTTCTTCAGAGACACCCCTGGGCAAATTTGAGGCTAGCCTTGCGGTTGACAGCTGAGGGCTTTAACCCTTTTCACCACCCAGGGACTCCCCAAGTCCCCAGACACAAAAAGTATAGACTTCCCTTTATACCTAAGTTTACCCCAAATTTCTCCCCTTCACCAGATGGATGGTTCTAGAAACTCTATGACCTTCAGGGGAAGAAGGGATTTTTATCCATTAGAAAATTTAACTTTGAAATAAAACTTGAATATGCATTTGAAGAGAGGTCAATGTACTTTTTCAAAAAGAGATCAAATACATCTTTGAAAACACAGGGAGCCTCCGTGTTTTCTCAGATGAACACGGAGGAGTGTGGCTCTGAGGATCTTTAAAGGGGCCATTCAAAGAACAGACGTGTGAGTGTATTTTTCTTAATTGGGTTTTTAATGATTTAGTGACAGGATTTCATGCAATTGTGGAGACAGCTGCCTGTCTTCATGCCCCAGGGGCTGGTACATAGTCCCTTCAATGCCCAGTGCCATGCAGTCCATTCTGACCCATAGTGACGCTATAGGACAGGGTACATCTGCCTCAGGGGCTTTCCAAGGGGCAGCCGATGGATTGGAACTGCCGACCTTTTGGCTAGCAGCCAGCTCTCCACCAGTGTGCCCCCGGGCTCAGGTACCTAATAAAAACAAAACTAGCACTGAACTCGCTGCCATCAAGTTGTCTCTCCCTCGTAGTGGCCTTACTGGGCAGAGCAGAACACCCCACAGGGTTTCCAAGGCTGCTGCTTTGCGGAAACGGGCCGCCGTATGTCACTCTCCTGGAGCAGCAGGTGGGTTCGTAGTGCCAACCTTGCTGGTAGTAGCTTGGCATGGAAGCCCTGTGCCATGAGGGGCCCCTGGGCACTGAGTGGGTCCAGAAAATTGTGGACTTTTGGGAATGTACCTGGTGCAGGTAACCACCTGAAAGCTGGGGAGAAGCAGGAAAGGTTCTCATTGGCTGATTCTTGGAAGTGGATCACCAGGGCTTTCTTCCTGGGCTGTCTCAGTCTGGAAGTTCCTCAGAAAGCTGACCCTGCTGGTGTTTGAACTTCCAGCACCACAGCAACTCACCAGCCACTGCGGCACAGCAGGCTGCCCCCATAAAATACCAGTAATTTCAGGATTACCGTGGGGTTAGTTAAGTTTGGAATTGTGCCTTTTCTTCGAGAGTGAATCTCTCATATGAAATCTGTCTCGCACGTGGTTGTATGTTATATATATATTTAATTTCACATAGATGACTTTCGGCACTGCTGTATAACTGTGATTCTGCCACTCTGAGCTGGTGCTAAATTGTCTGTAAAATAAGGGGCAGAATAACATCCAAGTTGTGGGGACGGTGTCAAGAGAAGCTGAAATAACGTTTCTTAAGAAGCCTCATAAATAACGTGCAGGCTCCCTTTGGTTCAGATCCCAGGGCCTGTTGGCGGGGGTGACTGAAATCACGAGTGTTTCTGTTTCCCGGCTAAGTCAGTGCCATCATGGAGCAATACTGTGAACTAAGTGTGCAGTCTCGTCACCTCACTGTGGATAATGAGATTCCTGAGGGATTCTTTCTAATTTGGGGGACACTTTTTATTTCCAGTCATGGAGATACAGTCCCACTGCATGAGTATTTTATGTCACATAGTGCTTAGCAGGCAGTTTTTGAATTTGGGTGACATACAGCATCAGAATATTCACAGAGAAAGGGAAAGGCCTTCTGTTCCTCTGTCAGCCCCCAGGAGCCATTGCCCAGAAAGATCTTAGCACGCTCCTTGGGTAGGGGGTGTCTCTGTCGGGATGATCTGACGGACTGCACATGAGCTTCTGGGAGGGGAAAGACAGTCCGTATAGAGACAGGGCAGAGACCCTGCCACTTCTGGGAGGAGAGCGGAGAGAGATGAGGGAGAGCGGAGAGAGATGAGAGAAAGAGGAGAGGCAGTTGGCACTGAATGCCATGCCCAAGTCCTTAGTAAACTTGACTAAACCAGAGTTTCTCAGCCTCAGCACGACTGCCTTTCTGGGCTCTTCCTTCTCCTCTTCATCTAGATGGCTGCCTCTCCTTCTCACGCTCTGCTCAGGGGCACTTCCTCCAGGAAGCCTTCCTGACCCCTCTTGGATTGGGCCCACTCTCCAGGGGTCTTCACAGGGCCTGGGCATAGCACTGCTGTTAGGGTCATAATTTCACCCTTGTTTGCTGAGTGCTGGCTTCGTAGCAGTTCCTCCGACAGGCCTTAAGGTCCGTCAGGGCAATGGCCCTCATTGATTTTGCTCAGAACTTCACTCTCAGTGCTCGGCATGATGCATTAGGAGTCCAGGTGGTGCAGTGGTTAGGTTTTCAGCTGCTAACTGAAAGGTCAGGGGTTTGAACCCACAGTGACTCTGCAGGAGAAGGATGAGGCAGTCTGCCTCCCTGAAGATGACAGCTTTGGAAACTCCAGGAGGTGATTTTGCTCTGTCTTGTAGGGCTGCTATGAGTGGGAATTGACTGGACAGCGGTGGCTCTGGCTTCAGTTGGCACAGTGTCTGACCCTTGGTGGCTCTGGGTACCTGTTTGCTGAAAGGGAGGAGAAGGTGGAAGAGCAAGCCATGTGGCCCAGTTAGAAGGCTGGCCTCTGTCTAGAGATCCTTTTTGTCTCTGGTTGTGGGCTTCTGTCAAGAAGTTGCTGGAGAAGGCTGTTTCTTCCTTTATGAACCCATTGCCGTGAGGTCAATTCTGACTCACAGCGACCCTGTAGGACGGTGTGGAACTGCCCCTTAGGGTTTCCAAGGAGGGCCTGGCGGATTCACACTCCCGACCTCTTGGTTGGCAGCTGAGCTCTTAACCACTGCGCCACCTGGGTTTCCCTTCCTTTACTAGCCAGTGCTACTTTGACATCCCTGGGGACACTTGCAGAAGTGACTTCAAGTACAGCTACAAGTGGAAGAAGCTGGGAAATAAACATGCCTGCAGATCCTCGAGAGCAGAAATCATGTGCTCTGCATGCTGTTGTTGACAGTCTGAGCTTTCGGTGCTGAAGAGCGGATAGTGCACTTCTCCTGCATTTCCTCAAGCACAGCCCAGATCCGGTGACCCTCTGGCCTTCTGGGCTTCTTGTTCTGGCCAAAGTCTCTAACCCTTATTGTCACTGTCACCTGAAGCTGGTCACTATACAGCAGCTCTTTGGACAGGACAGAATTCTGCAGCTTGTTCCATCAAAGAGGCAATCTCTTCCAGGTTTGAATTACAGCGTTTTCCTGGGGGCTGAAGAACTAAGGTAAGAATCTGATGTTCCTGGTAAATGTCTCCTCTCTGTTCAGGGCCAAATTGCCATGTCACATTTGAGTGTCAGTTTGTGTGGACAGAAAATTCACCCACAAATGTCACACCAAGAAATGAAGCCAGTTCAGCCTGCTGCTGCCTAGAGGCCCACGTCCAGCTCAGATGCTTGTGGGTGTGAATGCAGACAATTTGCATTCCTTTTGGTTAAGAGCCACCGCTGCAGATTAAAAGGTGGGCAGTTCAAATCAACCACCCGCTTCCTGGAAACCCTGTGCTGCAGTTCTGCTCTATCTTATAGGGTCTCTGGCATGGATTGAATTGTGTCCTCCAAAGGCCATGGTTCCTGGTACTGTGTGACGTTCCTATGCGATAAACCCTGCCTCTGTGAGGTTAATGGGGGGACAAGTGGAAGTTGAGGTGGGACAGGACTCAAAGTGTAACACGGTATTGTGCCTTGAGGCGTCTCTGTGGATATAAGGGAAAGAGAAGCCAGCAGAGAGCTGGGGACCTCGTACCACCAAAGAAAGCAGAAAGCGGGGCCTGGAGCAGATTGTGTCATTTGGACCCAGGGTCTCTGCGCCTCAGGAGCTCCCAGGCCAGGGGAATACTGACAAGGACTTCCCGCCAGGGCTGGCAGAGACAGCCTTCCCCTGGAGCTGATGTCCTGAATTTGGACTTGTAGCCTCCTGGACTGTGGCAGAATAAAATTGCTCTCTGTGGAGCTGTCCGTTGGTGGTATTGCTGTTTGAGTGGTACCAGATAACTGGGATAGTCACTGTGACTCAGAATCAAGTTGACTGTGATGGGTTTAGTCCTTTTTTTTTTGGTGGACAGACCCCAGCTAAAGCCCAGCAATGCCAAGAGACAAGTCAGGTCCTTGTTTGGGTGGACAGACCCCGACTGAAGCCCAGCAATGACAAGAGACAAGTCCCCTGGGCTCTGGGGAAGCGGTCCAGCCTGAGGTCACCGGACGTGGGGGTGTAAACGCTGGTGCCCTGGCCCACCTGACTGTGGCTGTGTCTGGTTGTGAGTCAGCGTGTGGAGCTTCTGCCCACTTTCTCTCTAAAGCGTCAGCGGTGGTCACAGCTTTGGCCGTAGCTTTGTGGGTTTATCATGGAAAACAGCAGAGAGATGCATCTTCAGATCATACTCAGGGAAGAGTGTTAATTGTATCAAAAAAATCAAAACAAAAAAACAGTTGCTGTTGAGTCGATTCCAGCTCCTGGTGATCCCAAGTGTTTCAGAGCAGGACTGTGCACCACGTGACATTGAATGCCGATGTTTTGGAAGCAGATAGCCAGGCCTTTCTTCCCAGGCACCTCTGGGTGCATTCGAACTGCCAGCCTTTCACCCTTTGCCCCACACAGGGACTCTGCTGTGTGTGTTAGCGTTGTTGGTATTGTAGCCATTCTGCTGCAGACTATAAAACCACAAAGTCCCTGTCACCCAGGGGTTGAGTTGCAGGGTGGGGGAAAGCCTTTCCCCCTGAACTGGCCCATGTCATCTTGCGTCATTGGCACCCGTAGTATCAAGCAGTGTTCAGTCATTTTCTCAATACCAGAAATGTGACCTTTTCAAACACACCTGCCCCCACCGAGGCTCCCTGGGAACCACCCCCCCAATGAAAGTTGCTTCTCTTAGGGTGTCTGAGCCCATTGACCTCAGAAGGCATTTTAATTGATTTTTTCCTGTTTTGTCGGTACTTAGAGGCTTGATCTAGAACTCGTGCAATCCCCAGGTGAGCCTCTAGGCCAGCCTCTTCCTGGGGAAGGCCAGCAGCAGTTCCATCACTGCCCAAGCAGCTTCTCTCTCAATTAAGAGAGGAAGTGAGGGCCGGGGGAGTTTAAAGCCCGTTAGCAAAGCTAAGCAGCGGAAGCACTGACATGAAACCTTGTGGAGGACTTGGGCCCATGTGTGCAGAATCAAAAGCTAACAACAAACGCATCCATAATCACCGGGACCCGTCACCGGCCAGACACTGAGACAAGTGGGGCAGCGGCTGGACTCGAGAACCAGCCCCACAGCCCCGGTCAGCGCTCGGTGGATAAAGCTCCTTGACACCGAGCAGGGCCGAGGCCCCTGGAGCAGGGAGGGGCTGGGTGCGCTGGTGGTGGGCAGGAGGGGTGACCTCGCTACAGGCAGGAGAGGGTGCCTTCTGCCTCTGTGGTTCTAGCTGACCACTGGGCGGCAGAGAGTCAGGTGTCCCCCCAGGAGTCCCTCTCTGGGGCCCAGCTGTGTGCAGTCTCTTCCCCGTCTGCATCTGGTGTCCATTGTTGTTACTGCTGCTTGTGAGTTGGTTTGGACCCACTGTGACCTTATGTGCGACAGAACCGAATATTGCCTGGTCCTGTGCTGTGAGTGTGAGCCCACTGGGAGGCTGTGGTGTCAGCCCGTCTCAGGGGGGCTTCCCGCACCTTCACCGATGATGAGCTTCTTTTCCATGGACTGATCTTTGCTGATGTTGAGTGCAAACTGAGCCAGCCAAAGCCTCCCCATCCTTGATTCTAAGGAACATTCTCATTGTATTTCTTCTGACACCAATTTTGTTTCCATGCTCCTGGTTGATTCTAAGGATCATTCTCATTGTATTTCCTCTGACATTGATCTTCTTTCCACGTTTCTGGAAGCCCACATGTCCTACAGGATTCTCTGCTGATACCACAGTCAGCACAGCAATCCTTCTTCTGTCTTCCTTTCCATTGTCCAGACTCCTACGGCGGTTGAGAGGACCGTGGCTTTGGTGAAGTTCATGTTTGCCATCAAAAAAAAAAAAAAAAAAGTATTTCCAAGATAGTCTTGAGTACCTACCCTATACCACGGAGAGGAATCCCAGCTGCAGAGAGTGATCAGTAGAGTCCTGTGGAAGAAGAAATTTTTGATGCTACCCAAGAAAGCCGGAGGGGATTCATGGAGAAGGTGACATCGTACGCCAGGGATGATTAATAGATTTCAGCCTGCAGGCAGGCCAGATCTGTGTGCCTGGAGAGTGCTGTTGGGAAGCATTGTGAGCTCAGGCTGTGGATCTGGGGCAGATGAGCTGCTGATTAGTGATGTCTGCATTGACTAAGACGTCTGGGTGGGACAGAGGGGCTGTATCCTGACTCATGTTTAGCATCCTGGGGTAGACCATGAAATATCCTTTTAAAAATATTTTGTATTGTACTTTAAGTTGACAATTCAAGTCAGTTTGTCATTCAACACACACACATTGTAGTGACCCTAGCTACTCTTCCCATTCTCTGACAGCACACTCCTCCTCTCCAGCCTCTATTTCTTGTTTCCATTTGACTGCACAATATTCTTTATGAGTACTAATTACTCCTGAATGTTCATGATTTGTTAAAAGTGCCTAGCATTCTATCACCCTCTCCAATTATTGTAGATGATATAAACAAATGGTAGAAAAAAATATGTATTTGTAACAAATATCTGCTGTATTTCCTAGATATACACTCAAGGGGACAGAGAGAAACTAGGTAGCCAGCCTAAAGTCACACTTCATGGAGACATAGGGCAAGAATTAGAAGTCTGGGCAGCCTCCAGCCAAGCCAGCAGCCTCAGGTGAGAAGAAAAGCCACTAGAACCTTGGTTTGCCCGCAGAGGAGAACGCAGGGGTTGTGGCAGCTGAAGGGGACCGCAGTGTTGTCAGCCATGTCCAACAACAGAACTGTCTCCAATGGGAGACTTTGTGGCATCCCTTGTCCTCAACCTTTTCATGTTTCTACAATCACAGTTTTTCTTTTTTATATCATTAAATTTTTTTTTCTTTTAAAAAAGAACAGCCTTCTACAGCAACATGGTATAGAGGTCACCCACAGCTTCTATCCAACCTATGTGCAAAAATAATTGTTTTAATTAGTTACCAACCTTTTACAGGGCCAATTTCACATAAAAATCTGGATTTTGAGATTCTCTTAGGGGCAGAAGATCAGCCCTTGAGTCCCCATTTTCACATGGCATCTGTTGGTTAGTGCTGGGTTGTGGTCCCCCTCTAATGACTTCTGCTGTCACTGGTTGAGACATCCATCATCTGGAGGGCTTCACGTGCTCACATCCTGGGCTGCAGCCCTCTGTGAGTTGAAATCGAAGTCCTGGGAGGACAGGCGCCTGTGACAGGCCCTGCTGGTGACAGTGCTGCAGGTGGCTCGGAGCCTTGAAGCCCCTGAGATTTGCAGCCCACCCACATAGTTTATCAGAGGCGGAGCCTGGTGGCAGGGGGTGACCAGACGCTGCTCTTGGTGTGCTGTTTGACACCTGCTCTCTGCATTGCTTCTTGGGGGTGATATTCCATAACATCAGAGCATTCTGGGGACCCTGGTGCCCAGAATTCGATCCTTTTCTTCATAACCATCTTTGTTTATGCTTCGTGGGTAAACCTGATACAATTTCCCATACATCAACTAAGTTGATCCCCGTGCTGTCTTCTAGTATTTTGAATCAAAATAAACACATGCACTGATCTTTGGTTGCTGGTGTGAATTCCAGTAAAATGTCTGGGCCTAAGGGGCAGGCTTTGTTTCTTATCCTAAGATATATTTGGTGAAAAGTACTTCATATCATACTTGGTCAGTGAACTGAAGAAATCGAGCTGTTCTGTTTGGCGTCAGGGACATTAGACACAGTCTTTCACTCCTCCAGCTCCTTTCTGATTCTACTTAGCAGCCCCACTCCCAGCCAAAAAACAAAAAAACCACAAAAAAATCTGTTTCAAAAAGAAGTGTTTAAGTTATGTCTTGATCTTTGCCCTGAAAACGTAATTACAGGACCATTGAGGATTTATTTTATGTAGGTAACTGATTACATATCCTCTCCCTTTTGTTGAATTTAGTATTCCTGGTCCCATAATCCAGGGAGAAGGTGATGGGTGTGGTAACTATGGTTCCTAAGCCATAATTATGTGCCACACTACATGACCCTCCTCCCCTAGATGTGAGCCATTTCCTGGAAAAGCTGTTCTCACAAAGAGCTGTCCCTGCAGGCTGCATGGCAGCAGGCTGAGCTTTAGGGATTTTAATCAGAGGTGGTTGCTCCTCAGCACTGCGGGGTCTAGGTCTGTGAATTCCTCTATTAAATAAACAAACAAACAAAATAAACCACCCTGTTGTCATTTTGATGTTGATTCTGACTCGTAAAGATCCTACAGGACCAGGTAGGGCTGAGACTGTGTTTTCTAACGAGTGGACTCAAGTACACAGGCGATTCTCTGCCCGGGCAGGCAGGCTCCCCCACACTGTAGCAGGTCCCACTGTCCCCAGGTCCACGAGTGACTGTAGGCTTGTCCTCCAAGTGGTTGCAGACAAAGGCAGCATAAAGGCATGCAGGGAGGAGGAGGTGTGTTGGAAAACACAGTTTCTAGCCCACAGGCAGAGTAGTCCCACCCAGAAGTGAGCATGCTCAGTAGGCCCGCCCAGAAGTGAGCATGCTCAGTAGGCCCGCCCAGAAGTGAGCGCGCTCACTAGTCCCGCCCAGAAGTGAGCATGCTCAGTGATCCCACCGAGAAGTGAGCGGGCTCAGTAATCCCGCCCAGAAGTGAGCATGCTCAGTAATCCCGCCCAGAAGTGAGCATGCTCAGTAGTCTCGCCCAGAAGTGAGCGCCCTCACTAGTCCCGCCCAGAAGTGAGCATGCTCAGTAATCCCGCCTAGAAGTGAGCATGCTCAGTAATCCCGCCCAGAAGTGAGCATGCTCACTAGTCCCGCCCAGAAGTGAGCGCGCTCAGTAGGCCCGCCCAGAAGTGGGCGTACTCAGTAGTCCCGCCTAGAAGTGAGCATGCTCAGTAGCACCGCACGGAGCATTCTTTATGCAGCCAGGGCTGGTTTGTTTCCTTAAGAGACAGCGGGTGCCTGCTCCACAGACCCTCCGTGCCAACACCTGCTGCAGCGGGTGGCCCAGCTCTTCTTTGTGCTGCAGGTGGGGGCCGCAGTTCCAGGAGTACCTTATAGCTTGGAGCATAGGTAAGAGAGACACAAAACGTGTGTGCCTGCAAGTCTGTACGGTTTCGTGCATAACAGAGCACGTTAACGCTATGGGGCAGTTATGTTCTGTCCTATAGGGTCGGTATGGACCTCAACTGGCTCTATGTAACAGATCGTGGGTTCCTATCCTGTCCTGTTAGACCATCACAATAAGATGGATGCCACATGACCAGCTGCAAAGGAAACAGAAAGTGGACGTTTAGTGTGTGCACAAACAAGGAGCAGCATGGGACCTAGTGACTGAAAGACCCTGAGCTCCCTGCACTCCATGGAAGCTTGCACATCCTCTAGCCCCTAGAGGGTAGGGATTGTCACCTGAAATCTGACCGCCCTGGGCACTACCTATGGTGTCCATAGATGGAGATGCAGGTGCTGAGTCTTGTTGGAAAGGAAGGGACTCCTTGCTTTTTAAAGGGTCCAGGCGCTGTTGGGTGCTAAACCATCTTCCGCTCTGGCAAAGTTCAGGTTTGCTGTCAAGGTCAGGTCACAGTTGTTCAGGTCCAGCGCATGCACCCAGATCCCGGTTTGGGTGTGTTTGGAATTCTGGTGGCAAAATTCAAACCACAGTTAGGCTCACTACTTGGTTGAGCCAGGCTGCGATTAGAAACCACAGTTTGTGGGCTGTGAAAGGGGAGGGAAACTGTGGCGGAGTGGGGACAACACCCGTGGCGGCATTTTTTTTAATACAGGTACACTGCATAGTGAAGAAAGAATTCTCCTCTTAGATACGTGTGCTATGAGAGATTCCACTTCCTAGCCTAGGGCGGCTGCTTAACATCTTTGCACCTCAGCAGCCTTACCTCTCTTCTGTGCCTTGGAGCAGATCCTGATCTAGCAACCCTACTGCGCAGAGTAGATCTACCCTATATTTTCCAAGGAACAGCTGAAGCGTTCCAACTGCTGACCTTTGGTTAGCAGGAGAACCCTTAGCTACCTGCCACCAGGGATAATGGGAGGATTTGCATCACGGAGTGATGATGAGGCTCTAATCTGTCACAGGAGTCAAAGGGTGGCGTGAACAGTTAATGTGTGTTGTGGGTTGAATTGTGTCCCCCCAAAATGGGTGTAGCCATCTGGCTAGGCGTGGATTCCTGGTACTGTGTGACCTTCCTGTGTGCTGTAAATCCTGCTTCTGTGATGCTAATGAGGGAGAACAAGCAGCGTTTTTGCTGGAGGGGTAGGACTCAGTCTATACAATTCAGGCCATCAGCAGAGACTTGGGGACCTCACACCACCAAGCAGCAATTCTGGGAGGAGAGCGTGTGCTTTGGAAAGGACTAAGGGTCCCTGTGCCCTGCAGATGCCCTGAATTCTGACTTTTAGCCTACGTAACTGAGACAAACTCAGTTTTTCTGTATTAAAGCCATCCAGTTGTGGTATCTCGGTTACAGCAGCATAAGATGACTAAGACAGCGTGTTCAGCTGCTAACTAAAAAGTTAGAGGTTCGCGTATACCTAGGGGCGCCTCAGGAGAAAGGCTTTACAGTCTACTTTTGAAAAACCAGCCACGGAAAACCCCGTGGAGCCCAGTCTGGCTGTGACACACACAGGTGGCCATCAGTCAAAGCTGACTCGATGGCAATGAGTTTTTTTGGTTTGAGTACAGGAACAAGCCAGGTTGGCTCCATTTGTGTCTTGACTCCCAGGTCATATAGGGGAATGGTCTGGAGCCCCTGGGCCCTAGGACTGCATCCAGTGAAAGGCCTCTTTTCTGAACTGGACCTCTTCCAGCTGGCAGAAACAAGGTGTGATCTTTTATGTCCCTGTCTCTGCATGGTGTGGGCAAGGGTGGAGAGTGGCACAGCGGCACAACCTTATTCTCCTTTCCTTTTTCCTCCCTCCCTTCCTCTCAGCCTTTTCCTTAAAGTAAACCTCCTTCCCCAAACATTCATTAAAGAAGCAAATAAAGCACCCAGATCACTAACAACAGCAGCTCTGAAACACTATGTCAGAAGGACAGTCACCCCTGCCTCCTGTCCTTTATCATCGAGCAAGTCCCTGTGATTTTCTGTGAATGAGACTCTGCTGTTTTGCTGAATGTACTTGGGATGAAAAGAAGGTGGCAGCATCTGTGTCCAGGAAGAAGCCGCCTGGGTGACAGGGACCCAGGAAGTGTCCTCACTTCTTGCACCCACGCTGCCTTCTTTGGGGGCCTAAGAAAGCACTATGTGTCACCCTGTAATGCTCGCCCTGTGTTCTGTGTGTTAAATGTCCTCCCAGTGGCTTGTCCAGTGGCGGGTCTGTGAAGACCAGGAAGAAGCTTTGGTGGGGGCAACAGTGGGCTCCCATGCAGCACCCATCGTGTAGGTGGGAGGCACAGGACCAGGGGTGCCTCACTCTGTAGAACACAGGGGTTGCTTGGAGTCGGAACCAGCTAGATGGCACCTAACAAGAAGGACAGCAGTGCTGTTTCTTGTCCCCATTTCTTTGAAAGCAGGGTATTTCCTGGGGAGAGTGTATAGGTAAGAGGAATGTCTTCTCACCTCTCCTGGGAGTGTTCTCACTTCTCGCACGAGAATAGAATGACCACATTCCAGAGGAATGAGTTGCGGGGCAGGCACTCAAAGGACTTGTCTGAACCTCAGATTCCACAGAAAGGTGCTTGTACAACAAAGAGATGTCAGTTCACCCCAGCAGCCTGTTGTGTCATCTCTCACACCTTGGAGTCCATGTGACGTGTGTCTTTGGTGTTCGTGTGAAGTGTCAAAACCTGAGAGGATGGATTCGCATCAAAGCCTTCATGTCGCACATGGAGATGGGCATGGCCTGGATGATGAGCTCTGGGCTACAGCTGGGGACCCGGGCTCTTCGGAGGTCACTACACAAAGCAAGGTGAAGGCGGCAGCTGACCCTGTTAACTGTCCACCCGCTGGTCATTCTCTCCGTCCTTGCTAAGGGAATCCGATACCGGTGTGGGCCGCACCATAGCCGGCCACAGCGAGTGATTCCGATAGGCCACAGCCAGCTGAGGCCCTCCAGGTGGCCTTGGTTGGAGTCCTCTCATTTTCCCAGGCTCTCTTGCAGCAGGGGGAACATGTGAGCCCGCAGAGCTAGTGGGAAGTGGGCTGAGACACAGCTACCTGGTAAAGCAGAAGTTACTGTTTGTCCTCCCACTCCCTTCCGGACTGAGACACAGGACTTTCAGAAGTTACAGGTGGGGCTGCTTCAGCCATCTGGTCACCTTAGTGACTGACATGAGGGTGGAAAGTGCCGCACGAGGTACAACAGAAGAAACAAGCGTGTGACCTCCCAGGCGGGCTGGAATTGCCGGAAACCCTCTCACCTCCAGGCGGCCTCGGGGGAGGCCGGTTCTGGTTCCTCTGGCTTAGCTGTGATGGTATAAGCCCACAAATGGCAAAAACAGGATGTTCCTTTGCCTGTCTTTCAACTGTGAAAATAAAACCGATTCATTCGGTTTTAACAGAAGAAGGTATTAATAGAAGAAGGAATTAATAGAAGAAGGAAAGTATGGAAAAATAAGATCCACGTGCAATCTCGTGACCACAGTGGGCTGCCCGTGGTTTCCATCCTGCTCCTAGTGTCTGCCGAGTCCCCTTCCTCGGGGCTGAAACAGGAAGCACGCCATGCACCTTGTCCCTCTCTGCAGCCTGCTCTTCACCCTCCACACCGCGGGTGACGAGAGCTGCAGCTTCAACGTGTACCAAAGCTGACATTCACCCTTCTGCGTGTAACCACTGTGTCCGTAGCTCCTGGTGTGGGAAAGGCACCTCCTGGCCAATCTCTGGATGAATAAGTGGCAAGGAGCAATTTGGAACTTAGCAGAGGTCCTTAAGCCTGTGTATTTAGAGAAAGTCACCTGTTTTCCATCTTTCCACTTCAGACAAACCTCTTTGGAGGACTGGCACCCTGACTAGCCGGGCCTCACCCGAGACATGGTTCTGTCGTGATGACTGGCAAGTCTTCAGAAAGAAAAATCACCAGGCACCGGACTAGGCTCTGGTTCTGACCCGGAGGATCACCTTCACTGACCCTCACTCAGATGCAGAGAGAACAGGCTTGGTGCTGAGGAGGGCAAACCCCTGAATCAGTGAGGGGGACGGGTAAGCGGCCTCATTAGAAAGTCTGTGTGTTTGCTGGTACAGTTTTGAATATTGGCGTTTAGAAAGAAAGATGCTGGAGTGGGAGAAAAAAAAACCCTTATACACGACCTTTAAGCCTGCTTTTCATGTCAACCACTTGAAAACACATTGTTAAAATAAGCCACGCCGAATTCATTTTAAGGTGCTATTATAAAAATGTACTGGGCTTGACAACAGCTTGGAAGGGACTTTTGTGAGTGTTTTTTAAAGCTTCTGCATGTGCTTTGTTGAATTTTTATGTATGTAAATCCAGGCTCAGTGAGGCTGAGGCTGCTGCACAAACACTCCTGTGCGATAGAACGGAGAGACGCAGGGTGCACTGGGATGTGTCTCCGTCCATGGGGGAAGTTGCTTTGTCCCCAGCCTAGGTGGGGCAGTGGCAGTCCATGGTCATAATGGACACCTACGCTCTTTAAGACAAGTGGTCCCACCACCCCTGTAGTCAGCTCATTATTGTGTTGTCCGTAGTGAAGCCTTGAGTAATAACATTGATTTTGTGCATTTTCGCTGTTGAGCAGCAAGCTTATCACTCTGCATTGTTGTTGTTGTGAGGTGCTGCTGAGTCCGTTCTGACTCACAGTGACCCCAGATAGAACACAGAGAAACACTGCTGAGTCCTGTGACAGCCGCCCAGCCCTTGCTGTCCTCGAGCTCATCGCAGCAGCCACTGTGTCAGTCCATCTTGTTGAGGGTCTTCCACTTTTTTCACTGACCCTCTACGTGACCAAGCACGATGTCCTTCTCCAGGGACTGATCCCTCCTGACAGCGTGTCTGAGATGTGTGAGATGAAGTCCATCCCTGCTTCTGAGGAGCACTCTGGCTGCACTTCTTCCAAGACAGATCCGTTGGTTCCGTCTGCATTCCATAGTGTGTCCAGGGTAGTTCCCCCACACCAGTGTTTCCTTGTGGATGGCCGCCCACAGTCCTTAGCTTTTGATCCCCACTCTGTCACCTTCAAAGCCAGCAGTGGTGACTGATATTCTTCTCCTCAAACAGTAGAGACCTCTCCAGGCTCCTCTGTAGTCAGGCATCTCTCTCTGAGCTTTTGCCTCCCCTTTCCACTCGGACGGGCCCAGCGACTGCACTGGGCTCACCGAACGGCCCAGGGCCGCGTCCCTTCCGAGGGTCTGCAGCGTGAGTGCCATGCACAAAGGCTCCTTGGCCGTTGAAGCTCCTGCCTTCATGGTCTCTGGGTATTCAAGCAGGGACATCTTAG
Source organism: Heterohyrax brucei (assembly GCA_028571685.1). Classification (NCBI taxonomy): domain Eukaryota; kingdom Metazoa; phylum Chordata; class Mammalia; order Hyracoidea; family Procaviidae; genus Heterohyrax; species Heterohyrax brucei. The sequence goes on along the minus strand of CM053160.1, from coordinate 4,433,926 downwards.
GGGGAGGACATCATCCCATCAAACACAGATGGGATGAATGAATGCTCCTTGGTCTCTTTGGTGGCTTCTCAGTGAAATGTGGGAAAGTTTGCCTAGGGTTTTATTGTCCAGGATAAAAAAGGTTATTTTTGCTGTAAAGGAAATACGTTCTTTAGTTCTTAAATAATGCTTAGGTAGGCAGAACGATGGCCTTCTGAGGAGTCTAGGGGTCGAACACAGTGCTCCATGGACACAGTCTAAGTGCTGGCGGGGCCATGCCCTTCTGGAGGGTTAGGCAAGAGTCCATGTGTTTTAAGAGACCAAAACCCCTGCCCCCCCAAAAAAGGAAAACACCTATTCTGACTCATGGTGACCGCATGTGTTACAGAGCACAACTGTGCTCTCTAGGGCATCCTTGACTATAATCTCATGGAAGCTGATTGCCGGGCCTGTCTTCCACCGCAACCCTGGGCGGATTCAGACCACCAGCCTCTGTTCAGCTGCCCAGCACAAGCCATTTGTACCTCCCAGGAGCTTTTATGAATCTTCAGGTGATTGAGATTCTTATAACTTGAAAACACTGTTGTTTGAGTGGCAGCATTCTACTATGAATCCCCAGAACTGAAAACAGGTTCATTTGCTTTTTATTTGTATTTCTGTGTCATCCCTTGGGCACTGAGCCTGAAGCACCCCAGCAGCCAGATTGGGAAGAGGGTGCAGGGCGGCTCAAGGAGATGCGCATATGTGGTTCACAGGTTCACATGCCAACACAGGCATCCAGTGGACCTGCAGAAGGACCCTGTGCTTTTCCCAGGTAGCCAGTTCCACGCATAGTGTTTTGTACCCCAAATCTCAATGCTCTCCATCTATGAGGGCCTTGGGAGTCTCTGGGCGGCCACACAGCTAAGCATTCCACCACTAACCAAAGGCTTGGTGCCTTGAGTCCACCCTGGGGCACCATGGAGGAAAGGCCTGGCCATCTGCCCAAATCTCATGGCCCTAGACTGCCCTGCAGAGCCCAGGCCACCCTGTGCAGTGCAGTTCTACACCAACACACAGAGGGGCATCGTGCCAGGGAGCTGGCCAGACGGCGACTAGTCTGCAGGCTGGGGTGATCTCATGTGGCGTCCCAGGGTAGGAAATACCACAGTTAGTGGAAGAATCGACCGAAATTCAGAAAAGCAAGATTGCTACCGGGGAGGAGACAGACGTAATTAAACAAGCCTCTTCCTCCCCTAGTGTGTATAATATTCATTTAAATATTTACTTACAGCAAATACATTTTAATGAATTTTCATTTAAAGTTAAATCAACTCATTAAAACACATTTAGGAGATCAGAAATGTAGAAATCAGAGCCAGCAGCGATATGCTGGTTTCTGAGTCTGACTGCTTAACCCGGGGAGAAGTGGCCTGCACTGGATAGTCTTCCGTTTCTTTAGAATATGCCACATGTCACTGTTGTTGTTAGCAGCTGTCCAGATGGTCCCGACTCCTAGGGACCCTGGGTTGTCGGGGCACGCTCTTTAGCGCCATGCACCCTTTCCTGAGGGGCTCAGCTTGGCTCTTCCTGGCGCACGCCTGTGGTGGCCTCAGGCTGAGGGGCCAGGCCAGGAGGGACAAGACTGGGCTTAGTGGCCAAAGCCGAGCAACACCTTACCAGCAAGGAGAAGGAGAACATCTGGACCTGGAGGTGAAGTCCCTGGGAATGCTGGCTCCCAAGGACTCGGGAGAAAGAGTCTTAGTCCCCTCTGGAACTGCATGTAGGCCAGTGTCACTTGCTAGGCAGCAGTGGAATACCACACCATTCCAGCAGCCACCCTGGACCCGTCCCGTATGTCAGTTCCCCTAAGTAAGCCAGAGGTTTCAATCGCTGGTTCTGGAGCCTTTCTTTGGTGTCGTGGAGACACAGTCGACCTGGGCTTCAGACTCTGCAGGGTTGTTACCTGGCACCGTAGGACAGAGTAGGACTGCTCCGAAGTGTCTTTCCAAGGAGAGGCTGGTGGATTAGAACTGGTGACCTTTTGGTTAGCAGCTGAGTTCTTGGCTACCGTGCCACCAGGGCTGATGGCATTTTACACGGATGTGAGTGGGGAGAAGTGCAGGAGTGATTGTCCCCATTACTCAGATGAGGAAGGTCAGACCCAGAGAAGGAAATGCCCCCCATGGGGTGCTCAGCAAGCAGCAGGAAGCTGGAGTGATTCAGAGGGTGTCCCCCCTCACTGCCTGGAAAGTTAAAATTCACCCAGCAGAATAGCGGCCTCACTTTGCTGATACCCGAGTCCATCTGTTTCCTGGTCACTTCAGCTCTGACCACAGACTTATCAGGCTCAGCATCCTGGGGCTTGGCTTCTAGTTGGATGTGGCCAGTGGGAGACACCAGAGGGGGGCCGGAGGGGAGAAAAGCCGGGGTCTTGCTTTCCTGCGCCCTCTGATGTGGTGCCAAGTCCTGGGCGGGTAGCTGGGTCCCTCTGGGACTCCAAGGCCTAGAAGGTGGCCCCCTCCCGAGTTCCAGCTACCGCTACATTCTGGTACCAGTGTCCCTCAGGCCTAGAGGTGGGAACAGTGCCCACTCGTGTAGGCTTGGGGAGGTTCCCCCCACCCGGGCCCTCAACTCTGCCCACACCTCTGGATGGCCCTTCCCTGGGGTGCCCTGGGCTCAGCCACCTGGGCAGTTCCTGCTTCCTGATGGGGTTCTCAACCCCTGGAAACACCCACCTGCAGTTCCTGCCACCCTGCCGAGTCCTCTGCATCTCCATCACCTTGGTGCACAGGCTTCCCAGGAAAGCCCCACCTGGCTCTGACATCTGGGTCCTCACCTCTGCAGCCCTGTGAGCCGGCCCGGGACACACACAACACCCCTGTCCCAGGAGATGCCACCATTCACCAAGGCTGAATGCCACCATGTGCTTTCCTGGAAATCAGCAGGTAGTCAGCCTGGAAGTGTGGGGACTTTTTATTTCCAGATTTAATTGTTCTCTGTAAATTTTTACTTTTTATAAAGCTTTAGCTTTTGTGGTTTACATATTAAGCCCCACTTCCCACCCCAAAATGAAACCTAGTACCAAGTCTACCTCATAGCAACTCTATGGGACTGAGTAGAAGTGCTCCGTGCCATTTCCAAGGCTGTAATAGGGAAGCAGACTACCACAGCTTTCTCCATGGAGTGGCTGGTGGGTTCGAACTGCCGACCTTCTGGTTAGTAGCGGCAGCTCTTAACCACTCCTACACCAAGGCTTCCGTGTACATGTTGAACAATGTTTCTAGTCAGCGTCTCCTTTTAGAGTCCCTATGTGGTACAGATGGGCAGCCTGGCTGCTAATGCCTGCAAGTTTAGGGGTTCAAGTCCCCCTCAGGAGAAAGGCCTCGCACCTCAATCTGAAATATCAGCCACTGGGTCCCCAAGGAGCACAATTCTGCTCCCACACGTCCCCCCCTCATTTGTCTACTGCCTTGCGGTAGGTGAAGGTTGTTGCTTTTGAATGAAACATTTTTCCTTTTGCGTTCTAAGTAAACAAAACAAAACATGCAGACGTTAGAACCGAGGAGGGAAAAATATTTGCGGGTGGTATGATTTGATGCCTAGAAAATGCTAGCAGGTCTACTGAAAAGAAAAAAACAGAAAAAGAGAAATAATATGACTATTTAGGAAATACCTGATTAGCGAACAGGTACATGAACACTGCCAGGTTTCCTCTATAACAGTAACAGAGCTAGTAACCTGGTATATTTTGCGTGTGAGGAGATTGTACCGTATTTACATAAATATGTAGCATAGATTACAGTATTTATGTTTATTTCCTCCTGGGCCTGATAGTCTTGGAATCTGTATGTTTAAATATATCCCATCAGCGCACCATTTGATGATAGGATGTGATTTAGTCTTAGTTTTAAAACACTCTACTGTGGAGCCCATGAAGCTACATTACTTTAAAAGCATCCTATACAATGATCTTTTGCTCTCATAAACGTTGCTCATCCCAGGCCCATAAACTGTCCCAACTGGGAAAGAGTGCAGTGACTGAGCCCTGATAAGTGGTGTCTGAGGCCTTAAAAGCTTGTTAGCAACCCTCTAAGATGCTCCACTGGACCCACCCCAGCAGGAACCAGGGAGAGGAAGACCGCCGAAGACACGGGGGGCGGAGGACCACAACTGCTGCAGCCCCCGCCAGCCTGAGTCCGGCACAGCCAGGCGGTGCCCCGCGGCCACCACTGACCGCTCTGACAGGAGTTACAACTGAGGGTCCCGGCCAGAACTGGAGGGAAATATAGGTCAAAATTCTGCCTTACAAGACCTGACCAGACTTAGTGATCTGACAGAGACTGGGGAAACTGAGAATGTGGCCCCCAGACACCCTTTTAGCTCAATAATAAAGTCACTCCTGAGGTTCGCGCTTTAGCCAAAGATTCGACGAGCCCATAAAGCAGAAGGAGGCTAAAGGGGCACAGCAGCCCAGGAGCAGGGACTAGAAGGCAGGAGGGGACAGGAAAGCTGGTGACAGGATCAGAGATCAAGAGGGGAGACTGTTGACGTGTGGTAGGGTTGGCAACCAGTGTCACAAAACAATGTGTGTGTTAAAGTTTCATCTTTAGGACGGTTGTAAAAAGAGGCAACGAGCAGGACCAAACCAAAGCATTTAACCATTTTTAAACTTCATTTATCTTTCATGCATATTAAAATCTAAAGTCAATAAAGGACAAAAAAAAGATGTCAGTGAGACTTAGGCAGCTCTGTGCCTGAAGCTGTAGGGACCTGGTTTGTTCCTTTCATCCCGAGATGTATTTTAGGGCACTGCAGGTGTCCCTAACGACAGTCCTAGTGAGTCCTCCCAATTCAGAGTGTCTGGAGGTGCAGTCTCATGCTGATATCTCCGTGAGCTAAGTAAATTCCTTTCTATCTTATTTCATTTTCTGCACAAACAGCTTTGCTTTCTAAGTATATCTCCCGAGTTGGAAAAAATGGAAGCAGTGACTATTCACAAGAATCACCTGAGGTCACATTAGCATTTCTCAGGGAAGAATCGGTCATCAGGATTTCTTAAAAGCTCTCAATTCCAATATGCAGACTCCACAAGTCGGCAGAAGATAAGGGAGCCTGCCACCGTGAAGCTGGGAGCCCACAGGGCCAAGGCACCAGGCTGTCATCCACCAGCCTGTCATCCACCAGCCTGTCATCCACCAGCCTGTCATCCACCAGCCTAGGGGGCCAGGGACAGCTGGGCTCACGGGCCTTCATGTCTCCTGAGGTGGAAACAGAGGTCCTACCCAGAGGCAGGCCTGCAGCCCCGGGTCTGCTCCATACCCACCCTGCAACTTGGGCTCGTGGGGCACAGAACCCCTCAGGGTGAGATTCAGACAGACCCCTCAACAGATCACAGGTGTAAACAGAAATGCTGTCTTCTCAGTCTGCGGATCCTCTGATGACTGCCAGGTGCATGGGGGACATTTGGGTTCGCTCCTGCACCCCTCAGAGTCTAGCAGCAAATCCATGCCAGATGCAGGCTCACACCCGTGATTTCTCAGCATCAGCACTTACTTTTAGAAGTTATTGGAGCAGTTGACTGAACAATAACCGTGACAACTTACCCCACTTGGTGGAGAGTGTGGGAACACAGCTCTTTTGGTCTACTTAAAGAATAAACAGTGAAAATGCAGGTTTCTGTTGTTCTTTTTGTATGTCCATGTGTATATCAACTTGTTACTATAGTGGCCTTTTAAATATGAAACACCAGTAAGTGTGACAGCATAGCCTTGGCCCTACACAGTGGCTTTCCAATTGGTCAGCCTCGGAGTCACCAGCAAGCTGGTTTACAGATGGCGGTGCCCCTACCGAGGGTTCTAGGGTCCAGCCGGGGAGATGCCCAGGCTTGTAGCAACAACAGAGGGCTGCGTGGAGCAGGGCGTTTGCGTTCCTAGCAGGCCTCCTCCCAGGTGATGCGGATGTCACAGGTGAGGCGGATGCCGCAGGTGAGGAGGCCAAGTGTGAGCGGAGGGGCTTCGGGTCATCAGGGCTCCGGTGTGCACGCGCAGGGAGAGGACACTGCCTACGGGGAGCCCGCTCACTTGCTGTTTCGCTGCTTTCCATTCAATTTGGCCTCCTAACAACCCTACAGGACAGGGCAGAGCTGTCATAGCTTCCAAGAAGCACCTGGTGGACTTGAACTGCTGACATTTTGGTTAGCAGCCGTAGCACTTAACCACTCTACCAGCGTTGCCTAAAGGGAGCTGGTGTAGTTCAGCTCGGGAGGGGTGAGAAGAGGATGGAAGCCTGCTCTTCCCCAGTGTGCCCTTCTCTGTGAGGCCCCGTGGGCCTCCTGTCCCCGTGGGCCGGCAGCACCTTCATGGACGCGTAGGTGATGCTCTCCAGAGCTCTCCAGGTATGTGGGATCCTCTGCCCTTACGCTAAGAAGCCCTACATTGCTGTGGCTTTTTGTTGCTTCTATTTAAAGCTTCTCTGCAGACCCTGACCCCCTCCTGTGGTGGACGAGACAGGGAAGACAGGCTCGGGTGACACTAGCTGTCCTGGTGTTTGGGGAGGGCTGGGGGTTTCCCTAGAAATGCCCCTGGGACAGATGGGGTAGATTTCCCAACTTGGAATGCCCCCCTCAGTGGATGGGAGTGCTGAGCGGACAGACCCACTCGAGTGACATAGCCGGGAAACACCAACTCACACACCTTCTGAGCAGTCACCCTCTGCCTCCTTCCTGGTCCCACCTCCAGGTTTCCGCAGGGCACCCCTCATCTGAGGCTAGATTTCCTTTCCCTCCTCTAGGGCCTTTTAAATTTGGTTTCTGACTCCACCAACACCCGGAAGGAAATGGCAAAACAGGATCTAACACCACTGCTGGGTGCCGTCAAGTTGCTCCCGACTCATAGCGTCCCTCTGCACAACAGAATGTGGCGCCACTGGGCCTGGGCCATCCTGGCGGTTGGGACGCTTGCACTGATGATGGTAGGCACTGTGTCAGTCTGTCTCGTTAAGGGTCTTCCTCTTCTTTCTGGCCCTCTGCTTTAGCAAGCATGATGTCCTTCTCCAGAGACTGATCCCTCCTAATAACATGCCCGTGATATGGGAGATGATGTTTTACCATCCTCATTTTTAAGGCTCCGTCTTTGCGGACAGATTTGTTTGTTATTCCGGCCAGCTGTGATGCACGACAAATTAAGCACTCGGCTGCTGTTGAAACGGCCAGCAGTGCCGAGCCACCCATTGCTCCGCTGGAGAAACGCGGCAGTCACTCCTGCGGAGTTGTAGCCTGGGAGCCCTGTGGGGCTGTTTTGCTCTGTCCTGTAGGGTCACTGTGGGTCTGAGTCAACTCAAGGGCAGTGGGGAATGCAATAATGTGTTCAAGCATGTAGCGCAATGCCCAGGGCCTCACTGACACTGTTGGTTATTATTTTCCTTATTACTGTAAGCATCACTAGAATACTATTGTATCATGTGTTTGTCATTAGAATTTTGGACCCAGGTGGCAGGCAGGCAGTGTGTGTGTCTGGAGTGCTCTCTGTACGTGGTAACGTGCTGACTGAGCTCGGGGTCTCAAGGATGGCTTAGCGTCACAGAGTTCCCCAGAGTAGAGGGAACACTGAGATGGGGTTTACAGTTGACCCCTAAAGATCAGACCCGATCAGAGGAGCGATTCCAAGGAACCAGATTGTGCCATTGGTTTTACATTGTTGTGGGATTGGTCCCCCAAACAATGTTTGCCAACTCAGCGGTTTCTGCATGCGTGATTTAGTGACACTGGTTACATTCTTCATGCCGTGTGACCCTGTCTGTCTTTGTCCTCAGCATCCCACTCCTGTGGGTATGAACACAGTGTCTCCTAAGCAAAAACCTAACCTGCGTCCTCCGCTCACTCCTGACTGACTTGTGGCTCTCCAGTCCATTCCGACTCACAGTGACCCTGGAGGACAGAGCAGAGCTACTCCACAGGAGTGGCTGGTGGACTGGAACTGTGTTAGCAGCCAGTGCTTAACCATTGCTCCACCGGGGCAAACCCTTGGCTTTCTGTATGTTGAGAGCAGATGAAGCCAGCCAGCTGAGATGGGTGTGACAGAGGCCAGGCCACACGAGACCTCTAGGGGACTAGGCAGCAGGAGCTGGGAAGGGACGGGGACCTTGACCCAGAGAGCCTTCTCCTGGAGTTGATGCCCTGAATTTGAACCTCCAGCCTTCTACCTGTGAGAAAGTAAGTTTCTGTTCATTACGGTACCCATCTGAAGCATTTTTGTTACAAACAACCACACCTGTTGCCGTCGAGTCCATTCTGACGCACGATGACCGTGCAGAACAGAGGAGAACCTCCCACAGGGTTTCTCAGGAATGGCCGATGGATTCAGATGGCTGACCTTTGGGTTGGCAGCTGGGCTCCTGACCGCTACACCACCAGGTCACATAGCATTGTGTTTAATCCACAGACATCTAGACAAGCCACTTCTTACTGTTCCCACCTCACAGATGACGAAACAGAGAAGTCAGGCATCTTGACCACAGTCACACAGCAGGTCAGGGCAAAGAGGGCTAGAATGGAGGATGGGCTGTCTCCCCACCCTTGCTCTCCCTGCACCCCAAAGCCTCCTTGCTGGTGGACGCTTGAGGTGTAGACTCTCCAGGTGTGTCTTCCTTGATGCTCAGAGCAGATTCAGTTCTTTCAACTTCACCCAGAATGAAAATCCCAAGTCAGGGCCGTGACCTCTGCTGGTGTTCATTTCCTCGTGTGTGAACTCACGAATGAGAGAAGCACCTGTTAGGAGGTGGTCGTGCTCACGCACATGCACGCACACACACACACACATGCATACAGCTGCCACTAAAGTGACTAACTCACGGCGACCCTACGTGTGTCATAGTAGAACTGTGCTCGGTCAGGTTTTCCGTGGTGGCACTTTGGCAGTAGACTGCCAGGCCTCTCTTCGGAGGCACCTCTGGGCCGAGCGGAGCTGCCAGCCTTTCAGGCAGCAGTTGAAGGCGTTGCCCTGCTCTGTCACCCAGGGCCTCTCCAGGTGTGCAAGTGCCCATAGCCACTGAGTCAGTTCCGACTCACAGTGAACATGTGCCATGTACCTAGTATACGTCGGTAAATATATAAACCAGAAACCAAGACAGCTGCCGCTGAGCAGCCTGTGACCCTTGACCAGCCCGTATGGGTCAGAGCACAACCCTGCCCCATGGAGTGTTCTGTGGCTGATTTTGTGGACGTAGATCACCAGGTCTTTCTTCCGCAGCACCTCTAGTTGGACTCAAACCTCCAGCCTGTGGGTTAGCAGCCTCCGGTGTTAACTGTGTGCACCACTGTCTGGTAATTAGGGGCTTATTCATGCCAGTTCCCGTCTCCTTGGGACTTGGTGGAGTGTGACCAAAGGTGGACACCCACTAAATTACCCTGCCCCACCTCCCAGGGCTCTTGGGAGAGGGCAGGCCCAGTGGGGAGGCTCCCAAGCGCAGGGGCCTGCTCCCACCCTCTTACCCAATGTCCATCCTCCGTAGAGTTCACCTGGAGGATGAAGGACAGGTTTTCCTGCTTGAGAAGTCAGGACTCCGAGCCCCTGCGTGCGGGTGCCTGGGCTCATCAGCGGTCCATGTGCGCACACTCGACGTGAAGTAACCGTGTTAGCTTTCTAAGCTCCTGTGGTTTTCTTCATTCCTGTTCTCGTGTTGCTCTCCTGTAGCAGCAATTTCCTGCTGCAGACATTAGCCTGACACTTTGATTTTATTTAGCTAGAATAAAACAGGCAGAAGCCAGGTTCTTTTTCTATTCTGCTTTTCTCACTCAGTAAGAACTTAAATGGCGCTGGTGTTTTGCATCGAGAACAGAAATAAGCAAAAGGTGGTGGATAAAATTTAAGTTGTGCCAGGTTTTTGTGGCCCATCAAAAGCTTAAGCCACCTCAAAACCCTTTCCCAGTGGGTGTGAGTACGGAGAATAATGGAACTGAAGCGTTTCGGATGGTGGCCACCGCCTTCACTGTAGGCAGGGTGAATGCCTTGATTTAGTATTAAGGACACACATTCCCCTCACCTGCCTTGAGCTGACGAAGCTGAATCCATTCATGCGCATCCTTAGAAGAGAAGTCTTTTGAGCAGTAAGAGCTAGGAGGAGATGAGAGTTTAGAAATAAATACATTTTGATCATTTAAGTCTCATTGAGCTGTGGAGAGAGACGGCAGTGGGGGAGCCCCCTTCAGCTTAATAATCCAGAGATGAGAGGGCCTGCACCCTGGTTTACACAGCAACGTGAGGAGTCAGGAGTTAACGTCACCCTCCCAGTGTCTTAGCGCACAGTGCGGTCTGAATCTTAAGGCAAAACTGGTGAGAGGCCCTAGATTATGATTGCGACAGTCAAGAGATGCAGTAACGTCTTCTCCGGTGCTGGCCCATTCTTCCTTCTGGTATACCTGACTCTGCAGCCTTTGGGTTGGCACTGAGGGGGTTAACCTTCGAGATCCCCCAGGGACTTCCGAGAGGGCAGAGGAGGGAGGTGTGTCTACAGAGCCGGGACTACAAGCTGGTGAGTTGTGGCTCCAGCCTCTGCTGAGCATTTGCCTTTCTAAGAAGTTCCTGGAGCCGCAGTGGCTCCCAGAAGTGGGCTGCTAGGAGCCAGTGACCCCGGTGGCACAGTGGTTCAGTGCTGTGGCCGCTAACCAAAAGGTCAGCGGTTCACATCCACCAGGCATTCTTGGAAAAGCAGCGGGGGGCCTTCCGCTCTGTCCCGTGGGGTTATCGTGAGTTGGAAAGGACTTGATGGCATTGTCACCAAGCAACAACAATGTCACAGGAAGTTATACATAAGAATCACCTGGGAACCTTGTACCAATGTAGATCCTGGTTCAGTATATCCGGGGCAGAAATGCAGATTCTCAGCAGGGAACTTGACTACAAATGCAGATTGTCCTCAGAGGCTGGGAGCAGACAGGATCCCTGCACAGAACGTGTGACCAGGGGTTGTCTTCTAGCTCCAGGCGTTTTTAAGCACTGAGGTTGGGGGGTGGCCCGGCCTCCAGAGAGCTTTCAGAACAGCACAGAGCGTGGGTACTTGCAGAGATATCAGCCCTCAGAGTCTCTGGTTTTCATGGTGATGAAAACAGAAATCGATGAGTTTGGGGAAAAACTAGGGCCATAAAGTGGGAAGACTGTAACTATCCCACAATTTCCTCTTAGTACGATTGAAAGTTGGTCAACAGTGAAGGTTCTCGTGGTGGAAAAAAACAATTTCAATTTTAGCGCTGTAAATAAAAAGTTAAAAGGCTCAATCTGCATTTTTCAATGACATAACTAAGGCATTCTAGATGCTAATTTACTGGAAATTACATGAAAATATTGAAAATCATTGTTTTTTACTAGTAATCTGCATCTGAATTCTTTTCTATTTATATGCAAATGTTGGGTTACCTAGACTTTTTTTTTTTTTTTTGGAAAGGAACTTGTATCAAAGCCTGTGTCTTCCGGTTAAAGCAGGTGACGTCTTGCTGGCAGGTTTGGAAGATTCGTCTCTGAAATGTAGATGTGGCCATCCTATGATTCTGTAGTTGGCATGAAGCTACCATTTGGACTTTCACTTTCAAATGAATTAGTTTAATACAGTCCTGTTAATAGAATAATGGATTGATTCCTTTCTAAAAAAGCCAGATTTGCATTTTTAAAATAAACAGCAGCTTCCTAGAAGTAAAGCCAGGCAGTCAAATCCCCAACTTTTCCATCTTTATCTGCAAGCCCCTCCCTCTACAATGATGTTTTAAACATTTTTTATTGTTGTAAAAAAATAATGTAAGAGAGTACCTGCCAACTGAACATTTCCAGGTGTACAGTTTAGTGATGCTGTTACGTGAATCATGTCACACAGCCACTACCCATAATCTTTGCCAAATTTCCCATCACCAGAGAGGCGCCCTCCTCTCCCCCCCCCTGCAGCCCCTAGTCACCTGTAACCGATGTTGGTCTCTACATCGGCCTGTTGTTCTCAGGGCATGAGTGAGATGGAACAGCGCTTGTCTTTTTCTGCTTGGCTTGCTTCACTGAGCACAAGGCTGCTGAGGTTCTGCCGTGTTGCAGCACGGGCGAGGAGTTGTTTGTCTTCATAGCTGATAGTAGTTCACTGTGTATAAGTATCACATTTTGTTGATCTAGTCGTCTTTGATGGACACTGGTTCTTTTCACCTTTTGGCCGTTGTGCGCAGTGCTGCAATGCATGTTGGGGCCCAAGTCTCTGCTGCTGGGCTTCTGAGCACATACCTAGAAGTGGCAGTTCGGGGTCATGTGGTAGTTCTATGTTTCACTTTCTGAGGAACCGCCAGTCTGTCTTCTATAGTGGTTGCAACACCAGCAGTGAAGAGGGTTCCACGTCTCCACAACCTCTTCAACATTTGTTATGTTCCTTTTTTGACTTAATTCTTAGCCATGCTAGTGGGAGTGTTGTCTCATTGTGGCTTTGATTTGCATCTGTCTAATGGCCAATGACACTGGGCATCTTTTCATGTGGTTGCTGGACAGTAGTTTTTATTTGAAGGACTTTTCTCTTTAGTCCTTGGTATTTCCCTGGGTTTTGTTTGATTGCCAGTGTTTTAACCCTAGTTAAGTCTTCTCTTGGAAGGAAGCTTATGATTAAAACTACACCCAGTCCTCACCTTTTCGATGTGGTTAGCTTCAAGAAACGAGATCGTTTTGCAGAAGTCAGAGTTCCATGGAAGTGAAGGAATTTGTTTTTCCTTTTTCAGGCCATCCGTTTGTCTTTTTTTCTTTATTAAAAAAATATGACATAGAGAGAGCAATAGCTAAAATCTACTGATGGGTCGTCACTGTGACTAGTCCAAGTGTGGACTGTTCCTCTGTGGAGAAGGAGGCTTGGAACAGACAGAGTGGGTAAAGCTGGTGGTGTGAGTGCGGGGCCCATGACTTAACCATTCTACCATCCTCCTGTGCTGGTCAGAGCTTCCCTCACCCCACTGCCCCCAGGCGCCTCCCCGGCCCTGCCAGCGCAGCACCCACAGTCCCAGAGCCTGCTCTGCTTTCAGGGCCCAGTGATCACTGAGGCTCAGGGTGCTGGTAGACTGACCCTCACCAACCCCACCAAGGCAGAGCTTCAGGCGCCATTCAGCTCACTTTGGGATGTCATTGAACTACATACATTTCTTCCCAGCATCCTCACCAATGGCTTTCTCACCTCACTTCCCACATTACAGCAGTTTTGAGCCTTAGTGCCCCTGGGTGCTTAGGGCCTGGAGCCCAGAAGAGGGTCCTGCTGGCTCAGTGCTGCCTGCATGTCTGCTGGGGACCGTGACCGCAGAGGAGGCTGGCCCCATGCCTCAGCCGGACATGGAGGGTACGTAGAGCGTCACCCAGCTTCCCAGAGGCTGCTCCGAGAGCCCTCCTTGAGGGGACTCTCCACAGCCATTGCACCGTGTCTGCTTCCTGGTTAATGTACAAAATAGAGAGGAGACTTTTTACTGTTACCACTGTAAAATGTTGGAGGATGAGATTGTCAGTCAGTGAGGAGTAGGTGTCTTAACTGTGTTTTTCTTATTTCACAGCTTTCAAATGAGAGATTATAAAAGCCTTTGGTCCAGGGAGACCCAAGGCCAGAGAACAGGTGTTGCTGGGGAAAACCGTCTCTGCATTCATCTCCTGGATATAGACCTAAGTCCATGTTAACACAGCCTATTTACAGGGCTCCACACTAGGAGTGTGAGTTTGGGGGATGGATCCATAGGCTCTTGCTTGGAGTTCTTGTTCTGACTCAGACAAAGCCTGGGGGAATTGGTGGCTTCAATGTGATGTTAGTGTATGACTAAATTGCTGTGTTCTGGCCAGCCATTGACAACCAGAAATCGTACTGACTGCCAGCTGTCTGACCCTGTGGGATTTTAGGACTTGTAGATAAACTCTGGGGCCTGATGGCTCAGGAGTGAAGTGTTTGTTAACCCAAGGTCAGCAGTTTGAATCCACCAGCCTCTCTTTGGAAACCCTTCTGGGCAGTTCTACTGTGTCCTATAGGGTTGCTATGAGTGGTAATAGACTTAATAGCATTGAGTTTGGGTTTTTGTTTTGTTGTACATACATTCTCTGGAGGCTTGGTGGCACACTGGTGACAAGTTTGACTCCCAGCCAAAAAGTCAGCAGTCAAATCCACCTGTCCCTGCTTGAAAACCCTGTGGGACAGTTCCCCTCTGTCCTTCACGGTCACCATGGGTTAGAATCGATTCATTGGCAATGAGTTTGGCTTTTTTATTGTCTACCCTCTCAGAACCCCTGGGACCATAGTGATTAAGCACTTCATAGCTAACCAGAAGGTCGCAAGGTCAGCAATTCGAAACCAGCAACCAATCCATGGGGAGAAAGGTCTGGCAGTCTGTAAAGATTGCAGCCTTGGAAAGCCTTTGTGGCAGTTCTACCCTGTCCCACACGGTCACTGTGAGTCAGGAATCAACTCAAAGGTAATAGGTGGTGCCCTCAGAGAGACACTCTGCAAGCTTGGGGGCTTACTCCACTGTATTTCCTCTTCTTCAGCTCCAACCTCATTAGCCTAGTTCCATCCTACGAGATGATCAGTAAGAGGAGAATTCCAGAAAGCAGTGTGAGCAGCATCAGCGTTGGCACGTGTGATGACTTCTGCCATATGCTCATAGCCCTCATTTTTATTTAATCTGATCAACACAACAAAATTGCCTGCCTTGCAAAAGCAAGAGAGAGAGAGAGAGACCTAGCAGGTGGAAGATGCAGTGTATCTGTGACCATGGAGCTCAGGAGTCCACAGAGGGTTTTGTTTTAGATGCTTGTAGAAGCTTTTGTCCAGAAATAACAACCCAGTGGTTGCACACTGGTACAGTCCTTTTCCCTGTCATTAATTTTAATTTCTTGCTGATGACACTATCACTTTTAACAAGATTCTAGAATTTTTGAGTGAATCTCCTTGGCAAATGTGGGAAGGTTTTTTCTCAAGGGTTCTCTGAAAACCAAGCCCATCTACTGACCTGGAGTTTCAGCTGGACACTGAGTCATGAGGGTGGAAAAGGCAAGGCAGCAAGCCATTGATAGATGTTTTTCGTATTACTTGTCAAAATTATAATAGCTACAGTAGTAAGGATAGGATGCCACAGAACACAGACAAGGAATATCAGAATCTGGCAAAAAGGTAGAAAAGATTACCTGACAGAGAACCTTCACAGCCGCATTTGGAAGGTCAAAGACAAACTGGACAAAGGGAGAAGGAAGAATGATACTCCAGACAGAGTGAACAGCAGTGAGGAACTGTAGTCAGAAGAACAGATGTTCCTACATTCAGGGGACAGCAGAAACATTAGCACCACAATGTATGACACAGAGTTGCAGAGTCCAGGAAATGATCACCACAATAACACCAAGAAGTGGGTTGCAAAGTTGTCCCTATTCCATAGGCCAGGGGCCAGCATGCTTCTCCTTGAAACAGAGAATAAAGATTTGGGGCTTTGCAAGGCACTGTCACAAATACCCAACTCTGCCCTTGTATTGCCACCATATGTACAGGGTTAGGGCTAGTTAAAAACATATACATGTATACTCTGTCTTACAACTGGTTTAACTAAAGGTTATGAGGGTTCATTTCCAAAGGTTGTTTTCAACATAACATGTGATTGATTCTGGGAGCATTCATAGATCATAGGTCATGATTTGGAGGAAATGATTCAAACAGTATATCAACAAAAAGGAACTGTTACTCAGTGCCCAGCGGTGGTCAGTATCTTGAGACCCAAGCCACGGGAAATCACGGTCCACAGATCTGCACAGGACTGCTCTTCAACAGTGACCTCTTGTGGCCATGTGGAGCGATGACAGCAGGGTTGTGTGTCGTCAGGATGATTTCGATTCATAGCAAGCCCAGGTAACAAAAGAGAACTGCCCATAGGGTTCCCTAGGGTGTAATCTTCATGGAGATCGATGGCTCCCTGAGAGCCACCGTATGGGTCTGAAACACTAACCTTTCAGTTAGCAGCCTAGCACTTGACTGTTGCATCACCGGGGCTCCCAGTGATGATACCCGACTAACTGTATTCTAGTTCTTTGTCTGTTTGACATTTAGCAGAAGACAGATTCTTGTGGATTATAAGGGAGCTCTCATGGCTTTTGAACAGTTTGGTATGGGAGGAAGCCAAGAAGGAAATTCTGTAATTTCTGTTAATGGAGCTGATATCTCAGGTGGCAAAGGGGGGTGTGACAGTTTATGTAGCTCATATTTATTAAATGGGGCTTACTACTCGCTTCTTCCATGCTAATAGCCCCAGTTTCATTCAGATACCTATGGGGCAGGATCTCAGTTCCCTGATACTGCTCTAACAGAAATATCACAAGTGGGTGGCTTTAACGAAGAAATGTTTGTCCTTACACAGTCTAGCAGGCTGTAAGTCTGAATCCAGGGTGCCATCTCTAGGGGGACACACTCTCTGTTTTGACTCAGGTGGAAGGTTTTTGTGTTACAGCAGTCCTTTGATTAGGAAGCATCTCAGCATAGGAATCTCAGGTCTGAAGGATGCACTCTGTTCTCAGTGCTGCCTTCTTGATGGTGCGAGATCCAAGCCCTCTGCTTACTTTCTTTTCTTTTTGTCTCTTGCAGGATAAAAGGAGGTGCAAGGGAAACTCCCTTAGGAAGGGTGTTATGGTCTCACCCTAATCTCTGTAACATAATCCAATCTGTTAACTACAGGCAGAGATTAGGATTTACAGCGTGTGAAAATTACAAACTGGAGGGCAGTCACGCAATACTGGGACTCATGGCCCAGCCAGATGGCTACACACATTTTAGGGGGATGGGGGAACACAATTCAATGCATGACAGGCAACAATATTCCCTTGGGATTAGATTGCATTGAGGGTATGTGACTGATCAAAGCCGGTTGTGATAACTGTAGTCTTGATCTGTGCTTCGTCTTGGACTGTCTCTGTTTGCCAATTCTGGCCAGTGAAATACCTGGGAGATTTGCTGGGGCTGCTGAGCAAGCTCTTCCCCTCCGTGAAGGAGAATGGCTTGGGGAGAAGGCGCTGTTCTCCTGCCCTGTCTCTCCCTGGGAGGGGGGCTTCTGTCGTGTGTGCATGTATCATGCTTTGAAGCCACGTGCCCTGACATTACCAAGCTGAACCGCTGAATACCCATAGCACAGCCCACCTCAATTTATTATTTGGGAGGTAATTTATTATTTGGAAGGTCCATTACTTTGGCATCAAATAGGCCCCCAAATGTACCTTTGTTTAATTGTTATAATAATACATATATCATTTTTAGATCAAGTTCCCCCATTGCATACTTAAATAGCCTATGTCACTCTACTTGAAATACTGTCTTATCTCACCTGCAATTAAGGGACTGACTTGAAATGTTTACAGTCAGCCTCCCTGCCTGACAGCCGTGTCAGTGCGCAGTCAGAAACCCAGTCCGTCTCGGTCCTCACCTGCCATGTAATGGGGCACCTGATAGGATAGTTGATAACTCAAAAAATATCTGACAAGTAAAAGTCCAGTGAATAACAGACATGTTATTTTGGCTCTCTAGTAAACACTGAACATTCCAGTGCAGATAGCATTTCAGTTCACAGGCAAGGGTACCTTCCAAGTGGATGAAGTGGGCAAGTGTCTCTGGAAGTGCCAATGACACCTCCGAAATTTTGATGTATAAGAAGCAAATAGCCAGCTCAGACTACATCGGTTGCTCATGGTTGACTGATTGTGTGTCTGGAGAAATAAAAAGTACAAATGGGCTCCAAAGGAGAACTCACCCAGGGGTTTTTGATCCCGGTGTCCTTGGGCAGGGAAGTTCCCTGGGCGGGCGGCTGTCTCATTGGGGGCTGCCTTGTCCTCTGAGAGCAGAAAACCAGCATCACAAATCACCTTATTGGTATTTGCCCCTGAACGCTTGTGCACAGCATGTGCTAACTTGGCCAGATTGCTTCAGTTATGAATGGAATAAGGTCTCAACGTCTTGGGCTGTGTTGACTTCTGTAAGTGTATTCTTCATCCAAAGCCGGTTTGTTGGAACAGGATGACTTGTGTGTAGGTGGGCTGAGCTTTCATCTAGGGTGGCCTAGGTCACAGGCAGTGGTGTATGTGGCTTCACTCAGAAAAGTGGAGGATGCCAGAGTCCCACGGGCACAGACAGCTTTTGGGGGGAAGGAAAAAACAGCACTCATTGAGCCCCGATAAAGACAAACACTCAGCTAGCTATAGGCGCTTCAGTTTCAGAGATACATTGGACTTTTGCCATTTTCCATTTGAGAAAGTTGAGACTTAGAAATGTCATGCCACCAGTGGATTGCCACTTGAATCAGAAGTGGCGACTGGCGGGTGTTGGAACCTAGGACTGTGTAGAGCCCACAGCCCTCTGCGAGGGGTGATCATTACCCTTCAGTTCGCTTGTCAGCCCAGCGGGCTGGCTGCGCGGAGCTGCGCAGAGGTGGGTCAGGTGGAAGGGGGTCAAGATGACGACTGGTACCACGTGCCGTGGGCAGGGCAGAAGGAGTGATGGTGGCACAGTCAGCGACAAACCCAGACCTGTCGCCGTC
The DNA here is from genome assembly GCA_028571685.1 of Heterohyrax brucei. Lineage (NCBI taxonomy): Eukaryota > Metazoa > Chordata > Mammalia > Hyracoidea > Procaviidae > Heterohyrax > Heterohyrax brucei. Next base: position 4,415,427 of record CM053160.1, on the reverse strand, counting down.
GAGTCCGTTCCTACTCAAACAACCCTCCGGGACAGAACAGAACTGCCCCATGGGATTCCAGAGAGAGGCTGGTGGATTCCAACTGCTGACTTTTCGGTTAGCAGCCCGCCTCTTAATGACATCGCTCTGTGTCACCCTGCTGACCTCGCACTAAACCATAATCCATCTTCAAGTGACCTAGCCCATCTTCAGTCTATTCTGGATACAAGAGGCAAGTTTTTCAAAAAACATTTACTGATTCTAATAGGCATTTTTACCACATATTAGGAAACCCTGGAAGCATAGTAGTTAAATGCTATGCCTGCTAACCAAAAGGTTGGCTGTTCAAATCCATCAGGCGTCCCTTGGAAACTGTATGGGCCAGTTCTGCTCTGTTCTGTAGGGTTGCTATGAGTCAGAATTGGCTTGACACAGTGTGTTTGATGGTTTGGGTACCAAAAAAAAAAAGATGAGGTTAAAACAAAGGGTTCACTCCCCAGCTTTATGGACCTCTGAAGGCTGGTGGCTCCTGTACCAGTTCTTGTCCTCTCCCCTCCTCAGGTTGTCCTCTGTGATGCCAGCAAACAGTACCCCCCTCCTCATGGGCTGTGAGCCATGAATGAGTGAGCCTTAAGACAGTTCTTGTCTACAGACATTGAAACCTGCCTGACACATCGCGACCCTGTTACACTCTTGCTGCCGTTACGGACTCAGTGCCCACTCAGGGCCACACCATGCGAGACGACACGGGCCCTTACCTTCTCCGGGGTCATCCTCACGGTCATTGCTGTGCTCCAGTCCACTTGTGGTCATCATGCATTTCGAATGCTTTCTGACCCAGGGGCTCCTGGTCCAGCACCCCATCCAACAGTACTCTGCCATGATCCACAGGGTCTTCTTTAGCTCACCGGCTCACTTTTGGAAGTAGATTACCAGGCCTTTCTTCCTCATCCATCTCTATCTGGAAACTCCACTGAAACCTGTCTGCCAGGTCTGGGGGACCCTCCAGGTCTGGGTGACCCTGCTGGTATTGGTGACACTGGTGAGAGCAGCTCCCGGTGTCACAGCAACCCGCAAACCATCGCCGTACCATGTGCTGACAGCAGGGTGGGGGAATCCTGAGATGCTTACGTGTCGTTCTCCGCTTCCTATTTCACCAGAGACCCTGGTGGCATAGTCTTTAAGTGCTATCACTGCTCACCAAAAGGTTGGCAGTGCAAATCTGCCAGGCCCTCCTTGGAAACTCTCTGAGGCAGGTCTACCCTGTCCTGTAGGGTCCCTATGAGTCCGAATTGACTCAACAGCAAGCCAGCCAAATGCCATCGAGTCAGGTCACCGTGAATCAATGGCAAAGGGATTGGTTTTCTTGAGGGGGCAGTATTTCCTATTTCAAGTGCTCGCCTCCCCGTGCCTTTACCAGGCTGGCCAGTTGAGTGGGTCACCCACTCTTCTTAGATAATGGGTGGTACTAACAAGAAGCAAAAATCTATGGGTCAAAGCAGAAGACCGTCATAGGAGATGTTTGGTTAGTAGGTTTATGAAGTGATAATTAAATAAGTGATGTTTTATATTTCAGAACTGTGTGGTGTGAAATCCGTGAAGAGAGCACACTACCTGTGGCCCGAGATGCTGGGAGAAGCAGGTCAAGTGAGACAGGGACCTCAGTTCTGCATCACACGACTGTGACCAGGGGGACGTTGGAGCCCAGGTGAGCAGGCAGGGAGGGGGGCTGAGCCCCTTCCCCGGGACCCCTCGGGTTTCCCGGTAACAGGCACTGCCCTGTTGTCGGGGTGACTGTGTCTGTCTGAGGGATTCCCAGAGAACCGCAAGTGACGACAGTCATAGCAGTGATGTGTCTGGGAACTCCAGAATGTTCCATCACCATTCCCATAAACTCAGTGCCCCAGAACAAAAACGTCTGCCTCCCCTTCCCTCCTGCTCTGGATGTCCGTTAGTAATGTTTGGTTTCTGCGTGTTTGCTTATTTCAGACGAGTGAGAGCGTCCAGTATTTGTTCTGCTGTGACTGCCATATTTCTGGAATATGGTATAACGCACTCCAGTCCTGGTCGTGTTGCGGGAAGCACCAGGCCGTCCCTTCTCAGTGCTGTCTGATGTTCTGTTGTGGTGTAGACACATTGGGGTGATCCATTCGTCTGTGGCTGGACATTTTGGTGATTTGCACCTTCTGACCCTTGTGAAAAGTGCCGCAGCGAATACCAGTGTGCGGGTTTCTGTCTGAGTTCCCACTTTGCGTCTTCCGCGCACACACCTAGGATTGGGGTGGATGGGTCATAGGGATCTATGTCCTCCCCCGACCCCATTTCAGAGCCACAGGATTATTTCCCACAGCGGTCACAATTCCATCAGTGTGGGTGAGGCCCCCGTTTCTCCATCATCTCACTGGTACTGATGGTTTTCTGCTGTTGTGACCACTGCCCTTGTGAAGGACGTAGTGTCTCATTGTGGGCTACGTTTGTAATTGCCAGGGCTCATGATGGTGACCGTCTTGTCATGTGCTTGGTGGCCATTTGAATATCCTCTTTGGTAAACTGTCAAAGTCCTTTGCTCATTTTGGATTGGGTTTTGTTTGCTTTAGTGGTAGAAGTTTTATATGGGTTTTGACTCATCTAATATATGGCTCCCTAAATTTTTCTATTAGGTTTATTAGTCTATTAGGTTTTCTTTTCACTTTGTTGACAAATTTAATATACAACAAATGAAAAAAATAAAAATTTCCCTACTGTTGAGTCAATTCCAACTCACAGTAACCCCATAGAACAGAACAGCATTACCCTGTAAGATTTCTAAGAAGCAGCTAGTGGATTCCCACTGCTGACCTTTGGGTTAGCATCCAGGCTGTTAAGTACTGTGCCACCAGGGTTCCTTGATTAACAAAGTAGTTAATTTTTATGAGGTCCCATCAGTCTGTTTTGTCTTTGGCTGCTCAAGCTTTTATCTTGTCTGATAATCCATCATTAAATACTAGATGCCACATTCTAACCCCTATTCTTTCTGCCAAGACTTTTATAGTTTTAGTTTTCACATGTGAATTCTTGATCCATTTTGATTTGGTTCACGTATGGTGTGAGGCATGGTTCACGGTTCATTCTCCTGCGTGTAGAAGTCCCGTTTCCCCAGAACCACTTATTGAAGAGATTCTTCCTTTTTCCATTGAATGGACTAAGTACCTTTATTGAAAGTCAGCTGACCCCAAAAACCCATCGTCATCAAGTCGATTCCTATTCATAGTGACCCTACAGAGCAGAATAGAACTGCACCGTGCGGTTTCTGGGGGAACCTGGTGGGTTTGAACTGTTGGTTTGCAGCCATGGCTCTTACTCACTGCACCACCAGGGTTTCCGCTGGCCACACATGTGTGGGTTGATTTCTGGACTTGCAGCGCTGTTCCGTTGGTCTGTATGTCTGTTCCATCAGGAACAGGCAGTTTGTGTTTCCTTTTTTGTTTTGTCTTCAGAAAGTGAGGACAACGACAAATTGATGGTGAAAAGTACGGAGGGGACACTTGAGGTGCGCCCTGGATGTGTGTGACTCTAACTTGGTTGTCACCTTGGGGTGGGAGTAAGGCAGGGCACCACGGCCCACAGCCCAGGTTACGTGTACTCTCCCAGACGAAAGTCACGATTGAAGCGCAAGACACGAAAATGGAAGTAAACAATCTCATCACTCGCAGGTCCTGGAGGTACACAGCACACCTATCACCCAGCTCACACGTGGGGAGGTCGTGGGTGGAGAGAGAGCACTGACCTGGGGTACAGCCTGTACTGGGGTCTGCAGGGCAAGAGAGGGAATCTTCTTGGGGTAAGCAACCAGAGGTCCCTTTGAAACTGAAGATTGGGGAATAAGGGAGAAGAGCTACGACAGCTGTGTCCGTGGGCAGCCGTGGGATCGAGACACGGGGAGCCCGGGGGTTTGCCAGAGCGCTGCTCTCTGGGGGCAGGCAGCCGTGGCAGAGCGTGGAGGCCGAGCGTCATCTCTGGGAAGGCTGGCTAATACCATTTCAAGGTGGAGACACAACTGTCTGTGAGGCCAGGGGAGCAGAGGGGGCCTGGGTGAGGCCATATTCTCTCCAAGCTAAAAATGATGTGTCTGTCATGAGGTGGGGTAGAGCAGGGAGACGGTCTGTAGTGACGTGAGTACTAGGAGAGAGGAACAGAGGACCCCTGACCCAGGAGCTGTAGGGCAGAGAGGGCATCATCTGCCCACTTAATCTTTGGTGAGGAAAACAGAATTCTTAGCAAATAGCCTTCCTTACCAACAGTTGTTCTACGAAAAAGACAAACCATCCCACCTTCCTGCCGGGTATTCTGGATCCCCTATGAGGATCTTCTCTATGACCCTAAATACCAGTCTGTCGACTTGGGCTCCCTCCTTCCCCGTGAGGGGCTGTTGCTTCTCACCCTGCTGGGGCTAATGTCCCCTCCCCCTCAGCATCACCTGGTCCCGACTTCGGTGCCTTGTGTCTGGTCGAGTTCTCTAGATCATAGCTACATGAAACCAAAAACGAAACCCGCTGCCATCGAGTCAGTGCTGACTCCTAGCCACCCCGGTAAGTGGCCAAAACGTGGCCGCGCAGTGGGGTGTAGATTCGTCCTGGGCTGGAAGCCGTTTATCAGGAGCTTACCTTGGACCAGCCTCTGGGAGGCGGATCTGAGTTCAGGGCTCATGTCCACCAGGAAGTAGCCCTAATAGCTTCTCTTCCTGTCATCATCTAGCAGAGACTCGCTGCGCATCCCCTGTGTCCCAGGCACTGCTCTGGGTGCCGGAACTCCAGTGGTGCACTCACCCCAACCGTGTCCACGCAGTCATGGGACTTACAGCCCCTGGGACAACACAGATGGGAAACGTCACTCACAAATGTTACATACTAAAATAGGGGCATGAAGGAAAAGCTCAGGGGCCTAAACAGAGCACACCCAGATCCTGACCAAGTCCAGGACGGTTGTGGGGAGTTGGTGGGTTTCAACTGTGTGCGGCAGCTGTTGGGAGCAGGTCTGGGACTCAGCCCAGGCCCTCCGGCTCAGCCCAGAGTCTTACCCACCCCGGGCTGTCTCTCTCTGGGCCTCTTGGCCCCTGGGCACCTCAGCCGTCTCTCCCCTAAGCCCACCCTGCTCGACAGGCTGCGGGTAAGGTATCAGGACGTGTCTGTGGGCATCTCCGGTAATGCAGGAGGCTGACACGAAGGGGCTGATGGCCTTCAGCTCAAGAGAGAAGGTGACGGAAGCTTTCCAGCCTGCCTTTTCCCACTGCCGTGTCCGTGCTGACTCTCAGGCTCCCGTGTGGGTCCGAATAGAACTGTGTCCTGGTGGATGTTCAATGGCTGGAGTTTTTGGAAGTGAGTTGCCAGAAGTTTCCTCTGAGGTATCTCTGGGTGTGTTTGAACTGCCAGCCTTTGGGTTAGCAGAGAAGCGCTTAGCCATTTGCACCATTCAGGGAATACGCTGCTGAAATAATGTCAGTTTATTCAGAAACAAGGACATTTTAAGTCCTTCTTTTTCAGTGTCTCCTTATATTTCTGTCGCCATGCTCTGTTTCCTAACATGGCATCACATTGAAATGGTAGCGCCGATTTAGTGCTGAGTTTGGTTTCGTTGGGCCCTTTCTTTATTATGAGGCAAAGAGCCAGGAAACGCTGCCTTCGTCCCCATCACCGGGTTTGCCGATTGAATGAAGTTGTTTAATTGGTACCGAGAAAAGTGTGTGTCTGAGTCCATCTGCCCATGAAAAAGCTTCACAAATGAACTTCCCCGATCTGCTTCAGGGCAGAAGCGACCCTGAGAAGGAAGGTCCACTCTGGTGAAGAATTGTAATGACCAGGCCCTCGTTATTCGTGCATAGCTGCGGTCCTGCCAATTAAAACATCTGCAGCGGCGGCGGGAGGGAGACGGAGTGTCCGCTGTCTGCCTGGGGAGACGCAGCAGGAGGGCCGGGGCACGGGGCATGGGTGGTGACCCTGTCGCTGCCCCGCTGGGCCTTTCTGATGCAGCTGCCTTCCCTGGCTCCCTGTCCACTACCCGTGCCTGGCCGGTCACCCTCACTGTAGAAGCTCTGTGATCCTGACAGCCAGGAGGTCCTGACTTAATAGACCCTGTCACCCGGTCCCTGTGACTTCTGCAACTCTGCTCCCCTGTCTCTGCAACACAAGACGTCCTGACAAGCGACTTCTGGACAATGTGACGGGAGGGTCAGACGCCCTCAGCTGCCCTCCTTGTGTTTTCCCCAGCAGTGAAAAGCCAGTCTCTGCAGTCAGGACATGTCCTGACCAGTGACTCGGTAAATGGGACAGCCAGGTAACGGGCATCAGAGTGCTGATGTGTTCTGGTTCTGTTTTCGTGATGATGCACAACTTGCGTCCCACAGCAGTTGTGTGTGCTTTTAGTGTGTGGTTGTGTCTATGCATATGTATGTGTGTATGTGTAGACACTATCTTTTATTGAGGAATTACTGGTCAGTTCTGACTCATAGTGACCCAATCGGACTGAGTAGAACTGCCCTGTGGTTTCCAAGGAGTGCCTGGTGGCATATGCTGGCATCTGGATTAGCAGCTGGAGCACTGATCACGGTGTCACCAGGGTTTCCGAGGACTTACTGCTGTGGTGATCACCATTGCCTGTTGGGTTGCTGAGCAGTGTACGCATATTCTCTCCATCCCCCCAAACCCTGTAATGTGGGAACAGGGACATACCACTGTGAGGTGGGACCTACAGGTCCTGAAACAGGCTCAGAGACACTGGATGGCCTCTTGTTTCTAAGCCTCAACAAAACACCACAGGTGGGCAGCTTCAAAGGACAGAACCTTATGGCTGCAGAGCCCTGAGGCCACAGGTCCGAGTCAGCCTTGGCCATGGGGACGCCTGTTGAGGGCTTTGAGAGGGAGCTCTGCCATGCCTGTTCCCAGCTGGTGGTGGCAGCTGACACCCTCAGTGTTGCTTTGTTGCTTGTGGACATGTCAGCCTCTGTCATTACATGGCATCTGTCTTCTCCTTTGTGTGACTGACTGTTTCCTTCTCCTTCACGGTAAGCCCCTCAGAGGACCCTCCCCTGCTCCACTAAGACCCCGTCAACTCAGCTAAGAACATCCTTGCAGAGAAACCCCATTTCCACCACTGCAGGGGCTAGGACTCAGCTTATACCTTTTTGGGGGGGACACAGTTTAATTCATAACACTCCCCTAAACTCAGACTTGGTCAGTGGTTGTGCGTGCTCCCGTAGTCACACTCCCACCACCAGGTGGTGCTGACGGGTCAGGGTGCCCCCCCTGGACTCCCCCTGCAGGCCGCAGGCTGCCCTGTGGCTCTCGGCCCTGTCGGCTGGACGGGGTTTGCTGCTGTGCCCAGCGTCGACGCCTCCTGACCAACCCCTTAGACATCTGTGTTTGCTTTCCTGATAGGGTGTAAGACTGGAGAATTTTCTGTACCTGCTCCACTTGGGATTTAAAATAGATGCCATATTCTGAACCTGAAAGTTAGGAAATGTGCCCACAAAAAGAAAACTAAGACTTGGCTTGGGAAAAAAGTCTGTATTGTGGCCCCAGATCTCTGTGTGTTGGCGAGGGCTTAGTCCAGGCCTGCCAGACTGGATTAACCCCAGCCACCTTCTGTTTCGTCGAGCTGGGAAGTCAGAAGACAGGGCCCTGTGACTCGGGAGCACACAGCCCAGGGATCGGGGAGGCGTGGCCCATCACACAGTCTCCATCCCTGCACCCACTGGCTATGCGCCCATGAGCCCACCTCACCTTGGGCCACCTTGGCCCAATACACACCTGTCTCCTGGTGGGCGCTGACCCACAGGGCAGGTCATCTCAGTGGGCCAAGAGTAGACATTACCTTGCAGCCTACAGGCAGCTTCTGAGCTAGAAAGCAGAGAAGAGCCAGACCCTAACCTCCTTTACCCTTATTCAGACCTTGCTCTGAGTGGCTGACATGAGCACAGGACAAGGGCCCAGTCCCTGAGGTGACTTGCTGCCTGCCCTTAGGAAGGTCAGAAGCTGAAGAAGTGCCACACAGCTGTTGTGAGGTGGCTAGACCACCCTGTGATCACTGGGTAACAGTGCCCTCATTTCACAAGCAGAAGCTGGTGGTTTACACTGACAGGTGTCTGGTGGAGTTCCCCAGCCTCTCTGTCCACCTGTGGCAGCAGATGACACCTGTCTGCTCTCCTTCCCCTTCAAGCAGCAACGCAGCCCAGAATCTGACACCTTTCTGTGTTCTGAACTCGGGCTGCCCAGATCGTCCTTGTCTCCCGAAGAAAAGTTTCCAGTTGTTGGTTTTTAGGGACATGGGGTAGGTGGCCAATTGTGTCCAACCATGAAGAGCTGGAATACAGGTTGACATTCTGGTAGAGAAACAAATGTCTACCCGTCAACCACCTGACCAACTGCGCAATCACAGTTCTGATAAATCAAGGACGGACACTAGTGGTCTCCACATAGGACATGAAGTCCAACAAGTCTTCGTGACTGTGATAACCCCAGTCAGGCAGTGACATTCATGCCATACGTTCAGTGAGTTAGGGTCACATTAGGTGAGTGAGAAGGCAGAACGTTCTAGAAGCAGGAGCAGCCTGCACTGAGGACTAGGTAAGGGGGTGTCCAGCACATCCAGAAGCAAAAAAGAGGTCAAAGGGCTTGCCACACCAGAAGCCAGAGTTGAGGTGAGAGGAGGCTCGGCGGTCCGTGAGGCCTGCAGGACCATTGGTCCTGAAAGCTGAGTTGAGCCAGTGAAGGGTGGTTGGAAGGGGGATGAAACAATCAGATTTGGGTGCTGTGAGGAAAGCGGGGTCCAGGAGAGAATTTGGGGACAACAGTGAGCTTCAGCTGGAAATAGGGCAGAAAGGCTTTCTATGGGGGACACTTAGGAGGCAGAAATAACACACGACGGCTGCACATGGAGGCGAGAAGAGGGCTGTTTTGCGGACAATTTCAGATGCTTAGTCTGAGGACCGGCCACGTGGCGGAGTCACTCACTGACACGGAGTCGTAGAGAGCAGGCAGGTTCAGGGTGGACCTGGTGAGTTCTTTCCTACCTCGTGAGTCACCCCGATAGCCTGTAACACTGTGAGAGGTGGGCATGAGGAACAACTCATCGGTGGAGTCCTTGCACTCAGATGAATGGGCCATCGGCTCTGTGTGCCCAGCGCACCTTCCCAGGCGTGTTGAGGATGCCAGGATGACCTGGATGTGGATTCTGCCTTCTGTGGAGCATGGAAGGGGAGAAGAACCACGAATAATACAAGTACCAGATGGGAACTGGGGGATGTCACCAGAGCTCCTTTCTTTCCGTACAAAAGGCACTTCTATCAGAGGTGTCAGGGGAAGCTTCTCAAAAGCTGTGGCTACTGAAAGGAGCACAAGACCATGCAGAAACTCAGGTGACCACCGTGATTGCTTCCTGAAGAGAGAAGAGTCCAGAATATTCTTAATCTGCTGAGGCTTATGGGTGAGAATGACTGAATAATTAAAAACTTAGAAGAGGCCCATATTGGCTATCTGGACAAAGTGCTCACTGCTCTTGGTCGTGGAGAAATGCCATCCGGTCTGTCTCACTGGCTGAGTGCCCCTGAAGTAGACAGCCAAGGCCAGTGTCAGTGGCCTCATTACAAGCCGTTGTTGAGTTGAGTCAACCTCCTAAGGTGAATCTGGTCTCCAGCCTTTGCGAACCAAGTTTCTCAAATGTTGTTCCCTGCAGTAAACATCATATCACAGTTACAGCCAAGAATTCTTAACAACGAGGCCTTTGAATGTAGTGGAGAATCTTGAAACCTAGGGTTGAAGCTAGTTTCTGTTGGAATTCTTCTTCTTCATCCCCTACGCCACTTCTTGTACTAATGGCCAAGCAAATGTTTGCTCTTCCCGTGTGTCAGGGTGACCTTGAGATGCCTCTGATCGGTCCGTGGCTGTGCTGCATGCTTTGTGCTGAGTTAACGGGGATATTTTTCTTCAACTTGCACTCACTGCAGCAACCTGCATGGGAATTTAGTCCAATTTGTGTTTTCTTGTGGCTTGATTTTCTTGGCTTGCAGATAGAGACATTCGTTCTGATTTCATTTAATTTTCTATTGTGACTTGCTGTTTCGTCACCAGTATTTTCTGAGCTGCAGCACTGCCATTTGCTTTTATAATATCACAAATAACAGATAAGAATCCATTAACTGGCATATTTGTGGCAGTTTTTCCTCTTCAGTCTACTAGTACTCACTTAGACCAATAGATTTCTTTTAGTTCTGTGGTTTTATATATTTTTTCAGAGCTAATGGACTGTTATTTTATATTTCAAACTGTTTCCTGCTACATTCTCATATAGATTATGATGTGTTTATTTTGCTAAAATCGTATATTTTCTCCATAAACCAATCTAATATCACTTTCTGTGAGTCTGCTGTAAAACCACTCAGATCCTGCCCCAGATAGTCCACACTAAATAAGAATGTTTATCCTCCAAAATGCCTGAAACACTGGCAAATAAAGACTCATGGTCTGTTATGAGGGGGACCTTGACGACACTACATGAAGCTACTGAATGCACCCATCTCTGGATGAAATATTGTACTTAAGTCCCCAACACCTGGGAATCATAAGAGCATTGGGGAGTCTCTGTTGGCACAGATGGTTACACACTTGACTACTAGCTGAAAGGTTAGAGGTTCAAGCCTGCCCAGAAGTGCTTCAGAAGAATGCCCTGGCAATTTGCTTCTGAAAGGGCACAGCCATGGAAACTATGGAGTGCCACTCTGCTTGGACACGTGGGGTCACCATGGCTCAGAATTGTCTTGGGGCCAATTTCCAGTAACACACCAGGATTTGGAAGCTGAGGATGTGAGCTCCACAGAGCTGAGACTAAGAGGCCAGCAGACAGACTTCCAACAGCTGCTGGCAGTGTCTTCAGAGGTCGGGTGGGGCGGGGGGTGCATGGGGCTGAGCCCCGGACCCCCACCTGATCCACTGATGGAGCCTAATGCTTCCGGGAAGAGCCCCACGGGCTGAGCCTCAGGTCGCAGAGGGGAGGGTGCTGCCCAGCTGGCACCGGCGTCTTCACGGCCATGGCGGGGCTGGTTCTGTGAGCCCGGGAGACGCCGGGACTGGCAGCAGCTGGCGGAGCTGCCGTGCAGGGCCGTTGCTGGGGTGGCACCGAGCAGACAGCAGGGCTGCCGCGAGGGCGAGTCCCAGTCCCCCTCCAGCCTCGCCGGCTTCCTCTGTGGTTAGGTATCGCAGAGTCGGCGGAACTCACGGCGACCTCATGTGTGACTGAACCACCTGTTACCCAGGTCTGTACCATTGTCATGACCCTGGTTACGTTTGAGCCCGTCAAGGTGACTGAGTTGCTCCATCTCCTGGAAGGTTCCTTTAGTTTTCCTACTGACCTTCTACTTTACCAAACATGATGTCATCTTCTAGTGATAGGTCTTTCCTGGTGACATCCAGGGGAAGAAAACAAAGCTTCACCATGCTGCCTTCTAAGGAGCATTCTGGCTTTATTTCTTCTGAGATGGATTTGCTGCCCCTCCTGGCAGCCCGTGTTCATTATTCCCTGCCAGCCCCACAGCTCGTACGCTTCAGCTCCCTCGGGCTTCCTTTGTTACTCCTCGATTTTTGCATACATAAGAGGCAACTAGAAGCACCATAGCTTGGGTCCAGTGTCCCTCAGTTCATCAAAGTGACCACTTTTTTAGACCTTGAAAGAGATCCTTGGTGGCAAGTTTTCCCAGTGCAGTGTGCTACTTGATTTTTTTCTTTTTTTTTTGTGGTACATTAGATGAAAGTTACCACTGCTAACCACAAGGTCGGCAGTTCAAATCCACCAGGTGCCCCTTCAATACTCTGGGGGTCAGTTCTACCCTGGCCCCTAGGGTCACCATGAGTCAGATCCGACTCGATGGCACTTGGCTGGCTAGATGAAAGTTTACAGAGCAGAGGAGCTTCTCATTAAACAGTTAGCACATGTATGTTTCATGACACTGGTTAACAAAGCCCACAACAGGGTAGCAGTCTGCCTTCTCAACCCCAGGTTCCCGATTACCATCTGTCCTGTCTCCTCCTGCCTTCCAGTCCTTGCCCCTGAACCGGTGTGACCCTTCAGTCTCATCGTGCTGTGTGGGCCTGTCCGGGATTTGGCTGAAGGGGGAACCTCAGCGTGACTTTGTTCCTGAGCTGAGGGAGTATTCTGGGCTGTGCTCTCAGAGTTTCTCTGGTCGGTGTCAGGTCAGTGAGTCTGGTCTTCCTTTTTAAGTTTGACTTTTGCTCTGCGTTTTTTTTTTTTTTTCCCAACTCCGTCAGGGACCCTGTGTCATGATCCCCGTCAGAGCCGTCAGTGGTGGTAGCCGGGCACCGTCTAGTTGTACTGGACTCGGTCGGCTGGAGACCGTTGTAGGTGTGGCCCGTTAGGCCTTTGCACTAATCTTTCCCCTGTTTCTTTAGTTTTCTCCGTTCTTCCTTGCTCCTGAGGGCTGAGACCAATGGAGGGTCCTAGATGGATGCTCACAGGCTTTTAAAACCCCAGACGCTACTCATCAAAGTAAAATTAAAGCATTTTCTCTGGCAACGACGCTATGGCTGTTGAGCTACATGTTCCCAACGATCATGGTCCCCACAGCCCTCAGCCAGCAGTTCGGTCCCTCAGGGAGCTGGGATGTGTCTGTGGAGCTCCCGTGACCTTGCCTTCTGTGGGGTGTGCTGGCTTTCCCAGAATTGCATACTGTCTTATCCCTCACCAAGACACCGCTTAGCTGTTGAGTGTTTTTATATCCCCACCCTCTTAACTATCAAAGATTGTTTCTATCTGTGTGGAAGCCTTTTCATGAGTTTTTACACTGGTATCTTACACAGTATTTACCCTTTGCTGATTGACTTATTTCACTCACGTTGTGTCCTCCAGTTTCTTCCATATTATGAGATGTTTCACAGATTGATCATTGCTCTTTATCACTGAGTAGTGCTTTGTGGAGGGTCAGTGGTAAAGAGGAAGACCCTTGACGAGATGGGTTGACACAGTGGCCGCAACAATGGGCTTCAGCATAAAAACGATTGTGGACGTGGTGCAGGATGGGGCAGTGTTTCACTCTGTTGTACACAGGGTCACTGTGAGTCAGAAGAGACTCAACGACACCTGACAACAACAACGCCGCGAGGTCTGACAGTTAAGTCCGCGAACTTAGTTGTTCCGAGTGCCACATACTTCACTGCTGAACATCGCTATGGTCACCTGTGAAGTCCTCCCCTTGGGAAGCTATGCACCAATGCCAGCAGCTAGTCCACCCTTCAAAGCAGTTTTGGAACTCTTTCTGGAATGGCCGTTGCACAAGGTGGCATGATGGCAAGTTTGCGAACTTAATTCTATAGTTGTCTGGGAGGGAGTTTTTAGCCAGTAAACAAATAACTGTGTTGGAACACCCTCCCTACTCACCTGATCTGGCCTCCAGTGACTTTTTTCTTTACCTGAAGGTAAAGGAAACGTTGAAAGGAAGACATGCAGATGACATTGAGGAAATCAAGGGTAATACCGTGACAGCTCTGATGGCCATTCCAGAAAAAGAGTTCCCAAACTGCTTTGAAGGGCAGAGTAGGCACCGATGTCAGTGCTTAGCTTCCCAAGGGGAGTGCTTCGAAGGTGACCGTAGTGACATTCAGCAGTGAGGTACCTAGCACTTTTGCTAGGATGAGTTTGCAAACTTAGTTGGCAGTCCTCGTGTGCCCCACAGTTTGTCCCATCCATCTGCTGATGGGCGTCTACGTGTTTCCAGCTTTGTGCTATTGTGAACAGTGGCGCAGTGAACGTGGGAGTGCCTGGGTCTCTTCATGGGATGACTCTTATTTCTTTAGGATACAGTTGTAGTCAGCTAGGGCACCTCTAACAGAAACACCACAGAGTAGATAGCTTTAACAAAGGAAGGTTTAATCTTACACAATCTGGTAGGCTACAAGTCCGCATTCAGGGTGTCCACTCCAGGGGAAGGCTTTCCCCCTTGTTGGCTGTGGAGGAAAGTCCAGTATTGCATCAGTCGTTGGCCAGGCAGCATCTTGGTGCAGGAATCTCAGGTCTGAAGGACGGGCTTTTCTCCCAGTGCTGCTTTCTTGATGCTGTGAGGTTCCTGATTCTCTGCTTGCTTCCCTTTCTTTTTATCTCTTGCCGGATGGAAGGGTAAAGGGTGGTGCAAGCCATTTTCAGGGAAATTGCCTTTATAGTGGAGCAGGGAGGTGACTCTATGAAGGGATTTATAGTCCCACCCTAATCCTCCAACATATGGCATAGGAAAATCACAAAATGGAGGACAATCACAAAATATTGGCAATGTGGCTACACATATTTTGGGGGACACAATTCAATCCATGACAAATACATTCCTAGGAGTGGGATTGCTGGATCACATGGTATTTCTTTTTCTAGCTTTCTAAGGAAGTGCCTTATCATTCTCCAGAATGGTGTATCATCTTGTGTTCCCACCAGCAGTGCGGAAGAGCTCTGATCTCCCCACAGCCTCTCCTATTTCAGCGATTGTGCCACTGATGCCAGGATGAGATGCTATTATATTGTGGTTTTGATTTTCATTTCTCTAATGGCTAGTGATCCCAAGCATGTCTTCAGATGTCTGTTCACTGCTTGAATGTTGTCTTTGGTGAAGTAGCTGTTCGTTTCCTTTGCCCATGTTTTAACTGGATTGTTTGCCTTTTTGTTGTGGAGGTGTTGGATTTTCTTGTAGATTTTATAGATTAGATCTTTGTCTGATTTATGATAGGCAATTTCCCAGCCCTCCCCCCAGTCTGTAGGTTCTCCTTTTTATCTTTTTGGTGAAGTCTTTCAAGAGCATGTTTCATTTTTAGAAGATCCCAATTATCTGGCTTATCTGTGTGTTATTGGTTATGGCTTATGTCCTGTTAATACCATGTATTAGGGCTTCTGGCACTGATCCTATTTTTTCTTCTATGGACCTGATAGTTTGGGGGTATGTCTTTGATCCATTTTGAATTAGTTTTTGTATACAGTGTGAGGTATGGGCCCTGTTCCATTTTTTTACAGATTGACATCCAGTTTTGCCAGTACCAGTGGTTAAAAAGTGTGTTTTTTTCCCCATTTGATGGACTTTGGGCCCTTGTCAAAGATCAGGTGGCCATAAATGGATCAGTTTACGTCTGAGTTCTCAGTTCTGTTCCATTGGTCAATGTGTCTGTCGTTGTACCAGTAACAGGGTGTTTTGGCTACCACAGCTGTACAGTAAGTTCTGAGGTCAGGTAGTGTGAGTCTTCCTACTTTACTCTTCAGTAATACTTTACTTACCCGGGGCTTCTTCTCTTTCCATGTAAAGTTAATGATAAGTTTCTCCATCCCTTTAAAGAATGTTGCCAGTGTTGGGGTCAGAGTTGCATTGTATTTGTAAATCACTTTGGGTAGAATTGTTATTTTCACAAAGTTGAGTCTCCCTATCCATGAGCATGGTATGTTTTTCCATTTACATATATCTCTTGTGGTTTCTTGCGGTAGTGTTTTATAGTTTACTTTGCAAAAGCCTTTTGCATCCTTTGTTGGATTTATTCCTAAGTTGTTGTTGTTGTTCTAAAGAGCTATAATAATTGAAATCGTTTTTCCTGATTTCCTTTTCATCATTCACTCTGTTGGTGTATAAGAATCCAGCTGGTTTTTGTATGTTTATCTAGTATCTTGCCAATCTGCTGAATCTTTCTTTTAGTTCCAGTAGTTTTCTCTTGGAGCCTTTGGGTTTTCTATGTTGTTTGACTTCTTGACTGCTGCTTCCATGGACATCAGTTGTAGATCAAAATCCTTGACAGCTTTAACTGAAGTCGCCGTCTGGTACTCCCTGTTGGCCGAGCTGAATAGGGAGGCTCTGGCAGAGCAGAGATGAGGTCTGCAGAGCCCGGACCAGCATGGCTGAGCTGAGTGTGGAGGGGTGGGCTGGAAGTTGAAACATGATGATTTAGTAGTCAGCATAGACATTTCATTTTACAAATTTCTGCTTGAAATTGAAATGAGTTTTTCCTATGGCCTTTCTTATTATAACTCAAGAAATAAAGTGTTTGGCTTGACCTGAAGGAGATTCTGAGGGAGTTAGATGGAACTGGACCAGTGTATGACTGGATCCTGAGGGGTGTGTGCTATCAGTTTGTTTGTAGAGGTGAAGACAGGGTTGGTGGTGGCTCAGTGGTGGAACTCCCACCTTCTGTGTGGGAGAGCCAGGCTCCGTTCCCAGCCACTGCACCTCACGTGCAGCCCCTGTTCATCTGTCACTGGAGGCCTGAATGTTGCTGTGATGCTGAACAGCTTTCAGCAGAGCTTCCAGATTAAGACAGACTAGGAAGAAAGGCCTTGTAGTCTATGAGGGTAAGTCAGAAAGTATTGCTCTAAAGTCATAGGAAACTTTCTTAAACAAAAACTTCAAAATGTGAAGTTATTGTTCCCCAGCGTATCTTCCACTTAGCTCTGCACGCCTCAGAAGGCTGTCTTTCCATCTCCTAACCCAGCCCTGAAGAATTCTGTGCTCTTCTGTGTACACACCATCAGAATGGCACTGGCAGTTTTGAGGAACTCAGATCATGTTATTTGAATTTTGGAAAAAAAAAAATGATGTTTGGAGGGCAAGACCAGGGCTATAGCATGGTCAGAGTAGGATGTCACAGTTGTGTTCTCGTAGGACAGCCCTCCCTACCCTTGAAGAATGAGCAGGTACTTTGTCCTGGTGGAAAAACTTCCTCTGTACAACTTCCCCGGCCTTTCTCTCACCAGTGCAGTTTTCTGTTTATTAAAAATTATTACTAATAAGCCCCTGTGACCGTCCTGTGCCCTCACCCCTTGGGAATCCCTAAGAAACAGTCACCATGACCTTCAGAGTGGGCTTCCCTCTCTTGGCTCATCTTTCAGGGCTTCCCAACCTTCCTTAAAATGCTTGATTCATCTAAAAACTGTCATTTCATCTGGGGCAACGTTCCCATAAACACACTGCAAATGCTAGGGATTTGGAAGGATGTCCATTTGAGTTTTGTTAACAATTGGCTTTTAGCCCTGACCTTAAAATCATTATTCTCCATGGCATAAAAAGTAGCTCCCCTTTCTCTGAAGGCACCCCAAGCAGACTAAGGCACATGTGTTACTGGGAGAACCCTGGTAGCCGTGCTTTTGACCTACCCTCATACTTCCACACTGCAGCCATTGGACGCCCTGTAGATCATGACTGTCAAATCCTAACCCCATCACGACAATGGCACAGGATCGCACAGCACTTTGTTCCATTGTACCTGGTGTCCAAGTCTAAGGGCAAGTTCTGCCTTTATGAATAGGCCACTACAGAACATAGGCTCGGGCCATGTGAGATGGGCCGGTTGTACGTATGCCGTCTGTGTTTCAAGACTGTAGGTACTTCTGGGGCCGGTGGTCTGCTCTGTGCCTAGGGGGTTGAGGAATTAAGGAATGCCGGGCTCCAGGGAGGCCTGCAGTGTTGAGAGAGAGACTGGGAAGTCAGCACACAGCCACATGCTCTGCGCGAGAGCTGCCTCCCAGGGCCACTGCTTGCGTCAAAGATCGTAGACCGCTAAGTGAAGAATTTCTTTTGTAAGGATCAGAACAAAGCTAACTGCTGTGAGGCGGAGATTCAAGGTGTCCCAAATGTCCACCTTTCCCAAACTGCTTTCCCTCTCCAGTGTCTCTAACGGCTACCACCCCCTTTGCTCTCTGTCCTTTCCTGGTGCCCTTGGGTTCTGTAATTCACTGCAGTGTCTCACAGAACTCAGAACTGTACTTACAGTTCAGTGGTTTATCAAGGAATTACCAGGTACAGGGTGGGGAAAGGAAGGACTCGGAAGTAACAGGAACAACTCAGGATACGGTTTTCAATCAGGACAGCTGCTTCTCACCCTCAGCTGCAGGGCCCTGCTGGGGATCTGCTCAGGCAAGTGTGGCAACTCGGGGCTCTATGAGTTGGCAAGCCCACCAGAGACGTTTCAAGCCACTGTCACACTCACAGCTGCTGCACTGCCGCCTCCTGCTGTCTTCCGTGATACAGCTCTACCTTGTCTCTGTGCGTCCTCTCAAGCCTGGTTGGATGGCAGAACTGGACAATCTCCTCGTTAGGGTTCCATATACCTTATTTGCATGCTTCCATCCCCACAGGCATTTCTTATGCCTTATTTGCATTAGCAGCAAGCAGTCCAATCCCCTTGGTAGGCTGCGAGCACCTTATTTGTATGTTGTTGTTGTGACTTGCTGCTGAGTTGCTCCTGACTCCCAGGGACTCATGTACAACAGAAGAAAGCCTGCCCGGCCCTGTGTCAGCCTCGCCGCCGTCGTTACGCCTCAGCCCACTGTTGCAGCCACTGGGTCAGTCCATCTCATTGAGGGGCTGCTTCTTTTTTGCTGACCCTCTACTTTACCAAGCATGATGTCCCTCTCCAGGAACTGGTCCCTCCTGATAACATATCCAAAGTGCATGAGACGTAGTCTGGCCACCCTTGGTTCTAAGAAGTGTTCGTCTGTGCCTCCTCTGGGACAGACATGTTTGTTCTTTGGGCAGTGCATGGTGCTGTCAGTATTTTGCGCCAGCTTCGTGATCTGAATATTTCACTTCTTCAACAGTCTGATCTTGATGTCCAGCTTTTGCACACACATGAGGTGATGGACAAGACCCTGGCTCTGCTTGGGCCAGGAGCAGCTTAGTCAGCAAAGTGACATCTGTGTTTTGGTACAAGTTACAGAGGGCTGGTGCCACCAGTCATGGTGCTGGTCACGAGTGCGCCTCATACCAGCTTCTCCAGTTTGCTGACTCAGAGCTTTTAAACACCTGTTTCTAAACAGCAGTGCCTCTGGGAGACGTCACTGAGGGTGAACAAAGTCTAAGGTGGTTTGCAGGGACAGTGCTCAGTATTGGAGGGGGAGGGGTTGCTGGCCAGGGAGGGCCTTCAGGGAGGAGAGGAGAGGAGAAGGCAGAGGAGGATATGGGGGTGAAGGAGAGCCCAGAGCCTCACAGAGCTGTCTGACAGAGACTTGGCGAGGTTCTGGGCAGGCTGGTGACAGGATGCTTCTGAAAGTGTGAGCACCCAAACTCTGTGCTCTGCAGACACTGCTGGATGGTGGGAGCACAGGATTGAGGTTGAGGAGCTGTAGCGGACGTGTTTATTCCAGGTGGAATTTCCTCATGGTCATGGATGGAATTGTGTCCCCCCCAAATGTCTGTCAACTTGATTAGACCATGATTCCCAGTGTGTTTTGTTTTCTATTTTGTCATCTGATCTGGTTTGTCTGTGTGCTGTAAATCCTGCGTCTGTGATGTTGATGAGGCAGGACTCGATCAACAAGAGTAGACCATATCTGAAGCCAGTCACCTTTGAAATCTGAAATATAAAAGAGACAAGTGAGCAGAGATATGGGGTACCCTCATATCATCAAGAAACAAGGGTCAGGAGAAGAGTGAGCCCCTTGGACCCAGGGTCCTTGGGCTGAGAAGCTCCTTGGCTGGGACAGCTGGTAACAAGGGCTTTCTACCAGAGCTAGCAGACAGAAAAAGCTGTCCCCTGGAGCCACAGCCCTGATTCAGATTGCTAGCCACCTAGACTTCGAGGGGATAAACATCTGTTTGCGAAAGCCACCCACTTGGGTGTTTCTGTTACAGCAACGCGAGATGACTAAGACACTCTTCTGGATTTTGTTTTCAGGTTCTAAAACATACAGACGTGTTGATTGTATGCAGTATGATACAATGATAGGCATATTGATTATATTCAACACACGTGACTGGGTGAAGTGCATCTCCAGCCACAGGGTGGACAGGAGCCTGATGCAGTCCCTGGGTGCAGCTCCCGCACCCCAGAAAGCGGGGAGTTGACTCAGATGTTCGCTGTCTTTAGCTGTGGTGGTGGTCTCTGAATTGTCTTTAGCTGTGGTGGTGGTCTCTGAATTGTCTTTAACTGTGGTGGTGGTCTCTGAATTGTCTTTAACTGTGGTGGTGGTCTTTGAATTGTCATTAGCTGTGGTGGTGGTCTCTGAATTGTCTTTAGCTGTGGTGGTGGTCTCCAAATTGGTTTTAATTGTGGTGGTGGCCTCTGAAATGTGCTTCATGGAAGGTGTGTGTGATGGTGAACGTCGGCTACGAGGACAGTGCAGACGCTGTGCGGGGGACAGAGGAGGAAAGGAAGGGAGGCCTAAGACTTGTCAAGAGGCAGCCCAGGGTCCCTTCTGTGACCCTGGGCCCTGGAGGGGGTTCATCCATCCTTCCACCCGCACCCGCTTATCCTGACCAGGGTCAGACCGATGAGAGGCGACACCAGGTCTGGCCTCTCTTTGATGCTTAGCCTCCTTCTAAAAAAGAAATCATGGCCTGCTTGAGGTCATAAGATCTCCTTCAGCCTTTGGACTTAATTATGATCAATGGTATTCCTTTTTTTCTGCATTAGCATATATTAATATGTCGAAAATAAACCTCCATTTCTGATCTTAAAAAAACCTTACTTTTCATTTATATGTCTGAAGTTCACCCAACACATTGCCTTATATTCATTCAACCCAAATTTAATGAGCAGAAGATGGCCTGGAATTGTAGAGTTTCTGACCTAGACACACATAGAAGGTCATGAACCTGAAGAGTGACATTTAAAGAGAGAAAATAACTTTGTTTTAATGTGAAGGCCCAGCACTACATCTGAGTAACCAAGGAAAAGCTTTCAAGCTGGCGTCTTCTGAAAAAGCTCGGCCTCTGAATCTGAGTCCAGTGGGGCAGAAGCTTGTTCTGTTGCAGATAAACTCTGCTCAGGCCAAGCCCTGGGGAGCACTGCTGGGTGCTGGGGGCCCCGTGGTTGTTAGGGGTGAAGACCTAGTACGTGGAACACACCTGCAGTCCTGGAGGGCTTCCTGAAAGATAACAAATTTCTCCTGTTGGCTTGTGAGGAGATAACGTAGCTCGGAAGGCCTCAGTTTCTAAAACTGCTGTAACGTTCCGCATTTAGAGTCAGGCATTTATTCTGTTTTTTCCCATTAAAAAAAATGTTTATTGTGGTAAAAATAGGTAACAGAAAACATATGTCTGCATAATAACTGCACATGTACAGTAATACCTGTGAAATCCAGAAGGCAGAAACCTGTCAGAGAGGGAAAACTCCAGCATTGTTAACTAAGACAAGGAGTAGAAAAGTGGTAAGACACTGGTCAAGGACAGAAAACTTGCATGACCTGGAGAAACAAGGCCGTCACACCAGGTTCCGGCTCTCACAGGTTCACCGCAGGTTTGGTGACACTGGCTAGTTTGTTGTGTGGTGTGGCCATTCCCGTGATCCTTTTCCAGACTGTTCTGATGCCACAAACAGAAACTCAGTGTCCCCTACGCAGAGGCCTTCGGCTTATTCATAGAAGTGAGGCCATATGGTAGCTGTCCTTCTGAGACTAACTCTTTTGCTCAGCCTGATGTGTTCAAGGTCCCCTCATGCTGTGGCTGGCACCGGGACTTCATGTCTCTTTGTGGCTGAGTGGTCTTCCCTTGGGTGGCTAGACCACATTGTGTTTGTCATCTGCTGACAGACATCTGGGTTGGCTCTCCCTTCCAGCGCTTGTGAGCAGTGCCGCACTGAGCATGGGCAGCTTTCAGTTTGCGTTCCTGCCTCCACTTCCAGGAGCTTAGCTAGGACTGGCATTGCTGGCGTGTAGGATAACTCAGTGGTCACCTTTGGGAGGAACTGCCAAGCTGTTCCACGCAGCAGCTGCACGCCTTATGTTCCCACCAGCGCTGGGTGAGGGTTCCGGTGTCTCCGCAGCGTCACCAACACCTGTTACTTTCTTTTCTTGTTTTGATCATTGCTGTTCTAATGGGAGTGAGGTGATAATCTCATTGTGGTTTTGATTTGTCTCTCCCTAATGGAAAACCTGGTGATGGTTCAGAGCTATGGCTGCTGACCAAATGGTCTGTGGTTTGAACCCACCAGGCACTCCTTGGAGGCCCTATGGGTCAGCTCTACTGTGTCCTACAAAGTCACTATGAGTCAGAGTTCACATCACAGCATTGTTTTGTGTTCTTTTTAATGGCTAATAATATTGAGCATCTTCTCATTTAGTAGCTGGCCATTTAAATATTCTCTTTGGTGAAATGTCTTTTCAAGGTCTTGGCCCATTATTTCTGTTGGGTCATTTGTCTTTTTGATATGTTATAAAAATGTTAGCTATATGTAAATGTTTATGTATATTAGTTACTAAGGTCTTCTCTAATATGTCATTTCCCCATATTTTCTCCTAGTCCGTGGGATGTCTTCTTACGTGATTGAGACGCTGTTTCAATTTTAGTGAAGGTGGTGATTCATGTTGGCTGGCTGCCGACAGCCCACTCACCCCTCAGAGCAAGGGTGCTTGTCCCTCGCTCAGGGGAACCCCGCGGTGTCTGAATGAATTATGGAGTCTCTTGCTTGCCAGTTCCTGGGTGAGCATGGGACCCAGATTTGGCCAATCTGCTTAGAAGTTCCTGGGAAAAAGACTCCTTACATTAAAGGGGTGTCCCTGGATAGTGAAGGTGGTTCGTGGGTGAGGCTGCTGAGGAGGTGGGGGTGCAGGCTCACCCAGAGGCGCCTTGGAAGAAAGGCCTGGTGGTCAACATCCAAAACATCAGCCAGAAACTCCTGCAGAGCACAGCCATGCCCTGACACACTGGGGGCATGAGCAGGACTCAGCTCAGCAGCAGCCGGTTCACTGGCTAGCCGTCACCGGGGACACACGGACTGCCACCAGGTATCACCGAATGCCGGGAACACCAGCAGCCATTTTGCTGAGTTACCGGGAGGCAGCCCGGGAGGCAGCTAGTACCCAGGACGACAGAGTGGGACTACGCAGAGGAGCCAAGTTTTGTCTGAGCTGCTGTGAATCCGCCTGTCCTCAAGCTGCCCTCCTGCGATGCTGCGTGACGTTCGAGCTGCTGAGCGGGTGGTCCGTACAGGACAAGATTGTCCCTGTTTCCTGTACTGTCTTACTCACAGCTGTGAGCATGCTTCCTGCAGCACGGCCGAGTCCTAGGGGAGAGTTCTCTACTAGTGGCCCGTCGTCAGCGGCTCAAGTGACTCAACGGCAGCGGGTTTGGGGGTGGGTTTCAGTGAGACAGAGTAGAGGGCAGAAATAATCTTTGCCCCACTAGTCAACAGCACAGTCAGTCACCTGCTGTACAGATGTAACTTACACACGGGCAACCTCTGACCTATCCCTAAGCAGCCTTGGTGGCACAACAGTTAAGTGGTTGGTAGTGGTTTGAATGCCACCTCTGCTCCCATGCAGATTACTGCCTAGAAAACCCAATGGGGCATTTCTACTCTGTCACATTGGATGGGGTAATTCTGCCATGTCCTGTGGGGTTGCCATGAATCAGGATGAACTCAGCAACAACTATCAACAATGCCGAGTCAGGAGCAGTTCAATGGCAGCTGTCAGCGCTGGCAAAGGGAAAAGCCACACCAGGCAAAGCTCAGAGGAAACTAGCTGCAAGATTCCGGGGCCTGTCCCCATGGAGTCACAAACGGCACCCTTTCGAGCACGAGGCAGTGACAGCAGGCGTGAGGTGTCGTCACTTGGGAAAGCTGACTAGAAGTTCTGTCCAGGGGTGTTATCAGGGGCCCTTTTGCCTGGAATGCACCCCAAACCCAGACCCCCAGAAGGAAGGCAGGTGTTCACCATGGACCGTGTTAAGCAGCCCTGGCACAGCGTGCTGCCTTTGTCACTTAGGGATTGCTGGGGATCCTCCCCAGACCCAAGTCCCCAGACAGCAGCCAAGAGCCACCCTTGCCAGCAGGCCTCTCTAAGCGGAGTGCTCTCAGGCAGCCCTGTAGACACCTCTCTGCACAAGTGCCTTTGATCTAGCTGAGATCAGATCTGGAGGGATGGAAATACAATGACTGGCTTAACTCCCAGGAGACTTCAGAGGCTTGACACAATCAGCTCTGGAATTTCCCTGAGGACAGCAGGGCCTGATGGAGGGAGGGAGGTGGCCACTGGCAAGGCACCTGGGTACGCCTGCTGGGAGGACAGGGACTCTGCCCAACACACAGCTGTTAATCACAGGAGAATTCATCTGTAATTGTGGCTGTTTCTGGGGAGAAGAAAGACTCTGACTCGTGCCTTTCCACTTGGGCTCAGAGGGATGCCCGTATGGCTCTCAGAAAGGCCCGGCTGCCCACCTGTTCACCCTGTAACAATGAAGAAGGCAGCGGCTGGAACCCGAGTGAGGTGGACATGCTGTTGCCATGGCAACCTGTGCACCAACTACAGCTTCATGCTCTTTCATTGGGACAAAGCAGGTGTTAGGACTCGGAATAGGAGCTGGAGAAGACTGATGGCACCGCGCCACGTGTCCCACTCCAGAAGCCTGGTGGTGTCACCCACTGGGTCTTCACCAGGGGTGGCACAGAGGAAATGGGCTGTGCCACTAGTGGGGGGGCCTCAGAAAGAGGGGTGTTCGCCCTCGAACTCGTTCCCTCACCTCCTGCCACCAGCATGCCCGCTTCTGCCACCACCCACCCTCCCCAGAGATTCTGCCAAGCCAATCCACATCACCGCTGCACACAGCTGTTGCTGCTCAGAGCTCCGCTTCTCTGCCTTCTCCGCAGACTCCCTGGTGGTGCCGAGGGTTAATGTGCTCAGCCGCCAACCGGAAGGCTGGGGGCTGGAGTCCAGCCAGAGTCCCTCGGAGGAACAGTCTGGCAGTCTGCTGCTGGAACATCGGCCATTGAAAACCCCGCAGCACCGACACCGTGGCAGACAGTCCAGTGGCCATGGTGACACCTTCCTTCAAGCTGCCAACAGCAGGGATCCTTGACCTATGAAATGGTCAGGGAGTCTGCCCCTCGGACAGCTTTCAGTTATGTGCGTTAGTCCTTACCCTGTTTGAAAATAAGTGAGAGAGTTGGAAATGTTTGTTGATCTGTTTTTGAATTACATTATAAAGCCCACCACCTTTGCATGAAAGCGTGCTTTTGAGAGACAGTAACTCACTTTTCCAAGGGAACACCATTTAGAGAGAAGAGCGCTCCGTCCCCACGTTTGCAGGTCTCTGTCCTCTCAGGCTCCGTGGAAGGAGCCGGGTCTCTGCTTCCCAGAGCCTCCTGTGTTACCACATGAGACCTGTGGCCCTGGAAACCACTCTGTACTCATGAGAGTGACCGTGAAAACCACAGTGGGGCCTCAGTGTTGACAGAGACGTGGTCGTGGCCTTGTGGACCCTGCCAGGGTCTTGGAGACTCCAGGAATCTCAGGGTCCTTTGAGGATCCCAGCTCCTCCGTGACACCCGCTTCTGCGTGCTCTCGCGCCTGCCCGCCGCCCCGGCTCGGGCATCCGTGCAGCTCCTCTTCCTCGGTTAGATCCTGGCACCGTCGCCTCTGCTCCGGACTCTGTTCTTGTCTCGACGCTGCCTGTTCCCACAGCGGGACTGTGTCTGCTCTTTAGGTCCAGTCACCAGCTCGTGATGACTCCTAAGTCTCCCTCGCTCTGACTTCGTTCCCGAGCGTCAGACCCACAGGTGGTTTGGTGTCCAGGTCGACCTTGTTCCCGAGCGTCAGGCCCATGGATGGTTTGCTCTGGGAACAGTGACACCACAGGCCTTTCTGGCCCCTCTCTTCCACTCTTGGTCTTTGTGTCCATTTTTCAGGACCGTGCAGGAATCAGCCAGAAGGACTTGCTGTCCTTGACCTTGCCAGCTTCAGGGTGATGTTTTTTTTAAAAAAAAAGAATCATGTTTTCCAAAGATTAAGAAGCAACCCAGAAAGATGGCTTTGGCAAAGAGTACTACCTAGACCATGGGCTGCCAGAAAAAGGAACAGCTCTGTCTTGAAACAAGCGCAGCTCTGAAGTGAGGATGGTGGGACTTGACCTGACCTACTTTGGACCTGTCGGGAGGAATCAGTCCGTGGAGAAGGACACTGTGCTTGTAAAGCAGAGGGTCAGTGAAACAGAGGTCGACCGTGCAGAGATGGGGACACAGTGGCCGCAACAGTGGGCTCGACAACAGGACCGACCGTGAGGACGGTGCAGGAGCGGGCGGGGCTCTGTTCTGCCGCATGTGGGTCGCTGTGATGCAGAACCGCTTGGTGGCCCCGAACCACAGCCGCCTGCAGACACGCGGGCCACAGCCGTGAACTGGAGGCCACTGTTGTTGCTCTCAGGGCGTCTGGATGGCTTTAGGGTGTTTGGCAGGGTTTTAGTTTGCCAGGGCGGCTCTAACAGAAGTCCCGCAGAGTGGCTGGCTTTAGCAAAGGAAAGTTTATTCTTACACAGTCCGGTAGGCTACAACTCCGAATTCAGGGTGTCCACTCCAGGGGAAGGCTTTCCCTCTGTCAACTCTGGAGGAAGGTCCTTGAGTGGCATCAGTCTTTGTCCAGGGAGCATCTTGGCACAGGCACCTCAGGTCTGAAGGACGCGCTCTTCTCCTGGGGCTGCCTTCTTTATGACATGAGGTTCCCAGCTCTCTGCTTGTTTCCCTTGCCTTTTCTCTCTTGTAGGATAGAAGGTGGTGCACGCCGCACTCCAGGGAAACTCCCCTTATGGTGGAACAGGGAGGTGCCCTTGGGAAGGGACTTACAGTCCCACCCGAATCCTCTCTAACAGAATCCCCTCTGTTAACCACAGGCAGAGATTAGGGCTTACAGCATCAGAAAATCACAGAATGGAGGGTGATCACAGAATACAGGGACTCCTGGCCCAGCCAGATCACTACACATGTTTTGGGGGATACATAATTGAATCCATGACAGGCGGTTAATGAAAGAGTAGACAAATTGAAAATACAAACATAAGACTTGGAACCCAAAGGAATCCTTGTGGTCACCTAGTAGTTAAGCAATGAATTGACTCAAAAAATAAAGAAAATCACCTTTAAATAGTATACTCCTGTAAAAAAAATGCCACCTGTTTGAGACCAAGCAGCCAGCGATGACTTTAAAATGAAGATAAGAATGTAAGGAGCAGGGCAGCTGGATGAATGGACACAGAATGACCAGGGCAGAAGCAAAGACAGTGTCCCTACAATGTGACATGTGTAAGCTGTGTCCCTGGATGGCTTGTGGATAAACTGTTGTATGGGAACCTAAGCTGCTGTGTAAACCTGCACCAAAACACAATAAAACATTACTTTTAAAAATCTAAGATACCCACCTGCTGACCCCTCATAGCTATGGACTCACTTCAGTGCTGTGCTTGTCTCAAGACAGACCTGTTCCTTCTTCTGGCAGCCCGTGGTATAGGTGGTACTCATAGCCACCCTATGCACAGAGTTGAATTGCCCTCTAGAGTTGGCAGCCCGTGGTATAGGTGGTACTCATAGCCGCCCTGTGGACAGAGTTGAATTGCCCTCTAGAGTTTCCAAAGAATGCCTGGTGGATTTGAACTGTCAACCGCATGCCTGGTGATACAGTCCCTCCGAGGTTACAAGCTGCAGGAGGCATCACTCAGAGGTTGGAGACATCCTGGGGGAGGTGGTGTCAGTAGCGTCCAGGTGCTGTGGCCGTGGACAGGAGGGAGAGCCGTAGCCCTGGTGGTACAGTGGTTAAAGCCCTCGGCTGCTAACCAAAAGGTTGGCAGTTCTAACCCGTCCACTGGCTTCTGGAGAGAAAGGACATGGTGGTCTGCTCTGGTAAAGATGACAGCCCGGGAAACCCCATTGGGGGGGTTCTGTCCTGTCCCCTGGGGTGCTGTAAGTCAGAGTCGAGGGTGCTCAATGACGGAGCTGTAGCCACAGCCACCCAGGGCAGGTGAGCTGGGCCTGAGCCTGTGGGCAGGTCAGCTCTCAGGAGCTGGGACCACAGAGGGCTCTTCTGTCACCAGAAAATGCTGCAGGATGAGAAAGCACCCCAGTTCCCCTGTCTCCCCATCCTCTGCTCTTACAGTCTCCTGTACACTCAGCCTCCCAGGAGTCAGGGCACACGGGGCCTGGGTCTGAGCTTCTGTGCGACCCAGACAGTGGCCAGGGTCTGAGACCAAATGACAGCTAACAGCTACCCTGGGCCTTTTCTGTTTTTCAGAGACAGTGTCTGTGTGCAGTGTGATCAGTCCTGTTCTGGGCAGGGTTTGGATGGAAGGTACAAGGGGAGGATGTGTTTTATAGGAATCTCTGCAGGAAGGTGACAGGGTCTCTATTGAGAGCAGCCTCCCTGCATAGGTGGCAGCAGGCTGAGGAAGCTAGACAAGAGGCCACAGCCCCCCTCACATCCAGGCAGAAGCCCCCAGGCCGAGGGAACAGCTGAAGAGTTCATGCAGCCAGCCCCTGGGGATCCAGACCCCTGTGGGTCCAGAGCTCCTCGTTCAGACCCTTCTGGCAAGAAGAACGTAGCTCCTGTCAAGTCCACGCTGGTTCATGCAACACTGTGTGTGTCAGCGCAGAGCGGGGCTCCACAGGCTCTTCAGGGCTTAGTACTCAGAAGAACATCACCAGTTCTCTGGGTCACTTGAACTGCCAACCTTTTGGTTAGCAGCTGAGCATGTATGTATTGCACTGACAACCCCTGAAATGTGAGGTGAGGAGTAACGCTGACTGTGATGGCTAAGGTGACGTCTCCACCTGGCTGGGAGTCCACCTGGCCATGCCGTGAGTCTCCATGGTTTGGCAGTTACATAATGATGTCATTTGGGAGTTATGTAATGATGTAATCATCCTCTGTTTTCTGATCTGATGTGGTCAACCTCCATTTTCAAATAATGACAATTTTTGTATGACCACCTGGTGTTGGGAACCCAACCAGGTCAACAAGGAGGAGTGAGTACGCGCTATCTTTGTGTTGTTGTCATTGTTGTTGTTAGGTGCCATTGAGTCGGTTCTGACTCATAGAGACCCCATGAACAACAGAACGAAACACTGCCCAGTCCTGAGCCATGCCCACAATCGTTTCTAAGCTTAAGCCCTTTGTTGCAGCCGCTGTGTCAATCCATCTCGTCAAGGGTCTTCCTCTTTTCTGCTGACCCTCCACTCTGTCACACATGATGTCCTTCTCCAGGGACTGATCTTTCCTGACAACACGTTCAAAGTATGTCTTTGTACTTGGTGAGACACAGTCTTGCCATCTTTGCTTCCAAGGAGCACTCTGGTTGTCCTTCTTCCAGAACAGATCTGCTGGTTCTTTTGGTGGTCCGTGGGGCATTCAACATTCTTCTCCAACACCACAATTCAAAGGCATCAATTCTTCTTCTCTCTTCTTTGTTCCTTGTCCAACTTTCGAATGTAGTTTTGTGAGTCTGGGATAAAGGGGAGGGTGTTGGCTTGTCAAGTCGAGAAGTGTTTTTTCAGTCACAGTCCAGTGGCTTCATAAAATGCCCTCAGTTTAAATGGATTCTGCTGCAGTCTGGCTCTGGGACAGAATGAGGTCCTGGCAGTAATGTTTATGACTCTCCATATAAGCTTTCAGACCAAATTTACATCTTATTCTACCTGCACGATGTCACATAAAGGAGAGGATTCTGCCACATTAATGAAGAGAGAAGCTGCATCCTTCAGCTTCTTATAAATCAATATTTGACATATAAAACTATCTTTATAGAAGGCACAAGAAGTGATAAACTCACCAATAATGAAAAGAAAGCCAATTTAAGCTTTGCCTTTACTTTCGTTGCCACATGTGGGATGCCGTTAGAAAGTGTGATCTTTCCTTGGGCTCCCCCTGTGATTTAGGAGAAAATAAAACATGAGCATCGAACGAGAAATCCAGTCAGATGTCTGTCCTCCGACGTCACTTCGAGGATAGTGTCACTGTGTTTGTGTTAGTTTGGTTCTGCACTCCACAGTTTAAGACGTGCAGGAGGGAGTGCTGAAGACCTGCATTCGTGTCCTTAGCCCACCACATAGAAGCTGGGGACAAGTGCCTCCTTTACTGGGAGTACTGGTTTCCTCTGAGGCCAAATGAGGATTACAATGCTTCCTGCCTTGACTGGGAACCCTGGCACAAAGGCTGAGGTCTATGGCTGCTGACCTGTAGGGTTGGAATCCCTATGGGGCAGTGCTGCTCTGCCCTGTGGGGTCACTATGGGTCAGAATCAACTCAGTGGCAATGAGTTTCTTTTTTTGGTGTTGACCTTGATTGGAGGTCTGAGGACCCGTGAGCTGATGTGGGTCTGGTGCTGTGGGAGCTGCCCAGCGCTCAGCCATGTCCAGTGTCAGGAGTCCAGGCTGTCTGAGGTCCAGCTAAAACATGCTCCTCCTGATTCTTGTTGCTTTGCCATGGAAACAGGTATCCAGGTTTGGAGGTGCCACACTTGCCACACGTCTGAAGAAAGTCCCCAGCAGGGGGCTGCTGACCCTAGCCTGTGCCAGATAGCTGACTTGACTATAGCCACATGCCATGGACCTAGTGCCTGCCCTCCCCGTGAGTGAGGTAGGTGGCAGATGCCCACTGACACAAAGTCCCAGCTGTTATCTGTGTCTCTCCGGAACTAGCACCTAGCTCTGTGTTTGATCCTCCTCTTGATAATGCAGGAAACAACACCGAGGGTTGTTTGTTTAAAATCGGGTAATTAATGTTTGTTTTGCTTACACTAATGATTCCTCAAGGGAAGAAAGCATGCCTTATTAAATGTGGCGGAAGGAAGGGAAAACGGTTTGTGATGGTTCTGAATTCCTTGACTGCCAGTAAGGGAAAACCAGGCAGGAGCTGGCTTACTCGGGCCGGTGGTTTAATGCTGACCGTAAGTGAGATTGGGGTAGCAGGGCCAATCTGTTCAGGTCCCCAACAGGCTCAGTGCCTGGGGCCTGTGATGTTTCTAGGGATTCAGGAAAGTATTTTTATTTATTTTTAAAATTGGAAGGAGACAATGAATGTAATCATACTCATGATTATATTATACTGAATCCAGCCTGCATTAAATCCATCCTTACACCAACATTGTCATAAAATATATGACTTATTTATATTTTCTTTTTTATAGGGGAAGGGGTGCACAAGGAAACAGTGCCTGCATCCCACAAAAGCTATAATGTAGCCCTGAAAGATGGGGCTGCCATCCAGTGGGGTTGATAGTAGTATCATCAAGACCCTTGTTTTCCTTTCTCTCTCCTTTCTTTGCTGCCATGTTTACTGTCAGAGACGGGCTTTCCCTCTATCTCCTCCCATGATTATTCACACTGTTCACTCTGCTCTGGCTATCCTGGCCCAAGTGCGTCTCTGCCTCAGGGCCTTTGCACTTGCTCTTTCCTTTGCCTTTAGCATTTTTTCCTCAGAGAATACTTCCTCCAATAATATACTCAGCTTTTCAGAAAGGCTTTACTTATGGGAATGAAATGAATGCAAGAATGAATGACAGCTACAGAAATCCAGGCTTTTGGGCAGTAGAAGCTCTGGCCCCGTGGGAAAGTATAAGTATCTGTTACTTAGAAGAACAAAGGAAATTTTATTGAATCTTGTTCACTCTCCTTAATTTACAGGCCTAAGCCTGAGCCAGTCACTTTAATCGTTATACAGTGTCCTTCTTTATCCTTTGTGGTGTATTTTACTTTAAAGTCTATTTTATCAGTAATTAAACCTTTGCACTCAAGAGGCTCCTCTCAGGCATCACGATATTTCACGCCATAGCTCGAGAGGTGCCTCTCAGTTACGTCTCAGGAGACTGAGTGATGACACTTGTTGCTTTAACATTGATTATATTGAGCCTCCAAGAGATAAGAACGTGTATCAGACTGCATCTTTAATGTTAGACTGAACTTGACAGTCATAGCAATAGGAATATTACTTTTAAAGCCCTATAAATATGGACCCGACTCGCATGTTGTTCTTCAAGGGGTGAAGAAAGATTGCAAGGTCTGCTCTGACCAAAGTAAGCCTGACAGTACATTTCAAACCACAAATTATCGTGATATGTGCCCTGACAAGCCAAGGATGTACCTCGGGGATGGTTTTGTAAAATACCGTACAAAAAACAATTACAGAACATAGTATTTCAAAGATTTTATTTTGTAAGATGTAGAAATATATAAAATGTTAAAATATATTATTTGTATACATTTGTTTGAGTCTAAAATTAGTTCTAAGTAGCTGTAAGAAACTTACCCAATATACGTAGAATCATCTGGAGTTGCTCGTTTGCACAAGCAAAAAAGTCCTCGAGAGCTTTCTTGTTCTTTTTTTGATTATTTGTTTGATGTGTAGTTTTTCCATCCTTTGAGTTTTAGCCTATGTCTTCAAGTCTAAGCTGTGTCTCTTTTAGGCATCATATAGATGAATCATATTTTTCCATCCTTTCTGCCACTGTCTTGTGTCTTTATTGGTGCTTGTAGTCATTTCTATTCAGTCTAGTTATTGGTGGGTATGGGTTTAGTGCTGTCATTTTGATACCGTTCTGTGTGTTATTGACAGTTTCTTTGTTTAATTTTCTGTGATAAGTCATTTTTCTGTTTTCATTGTTTTTGATTTTGAATTTGCTGAGTGCTGAGTCTTTGTTTTTGATTTTGATATGTAAGATTGCTAGTTTCCATGTAGTTACCTTAACATAAACCAATTTTTTATTTCTTTATATTGCTGTGACTTCCTCTCCGTGTGAAAGATTTATGAGTACATTTTTGAGTCCTTCTTAAAAAATGTTGTCATCTTTTATATAATGACATCTCTATATCCCTATTTTTAGTGTTTTAGCTTTGATTAGTTTTTGTAACATCCCTGTCTGGATTGACATCTAGTTGCTCTGTCCTGTGTTCTAATCTTGGTTTGTTATCTGATGTTACTGACTTTCAAACTGGAGGACTCCCTTTAGTATTTCTTGTAATTTCTGTCTGGTTTTTACTAATACCCTAAACTTCTGTTTATCTGGAAATGCTCTAATTTCACCATCCTATTTGTAAAATAGTTTGGCTGGATATGTAATTCTTGGCTGGCAATTGCTTTCCTTCAAGGCTTTTTAGGTCATCCTATTGCCTTCTTGCCTGCACAGTTTCTGCTGAATATTCAGAGGTTAGTCTTGTTGACTCTCCATTATAGCTGACTTTTCATTTATCCTTAGCTACTCTTAAAATTCTCTCTTTATCTTTGGCTTTGAAAAGTTTAATTATATTATGTCTTGGTGACTGTCATGGATTGAATCATATCTCCCCCAAAATGTGTGTCTCAATTAGCCTGGGCCATGGGTCCCAGTGTTGTGTGGTTGTCTGCCATTTGATGAGATTCTCCTATGTGTTACAGATTCTATCACTGTGATTTAAATAAGATGGACTAGCAGCAGTTATATTGACGAGGTCTGCAAGATTAGGTTGTGTCTTAAGCCAGTCTATTTTGAGATACACAAGAGAGGAGGGAGCAGAGAGATGTGGGGACTTCATACCACTAAGAGGGCAGTGCCAAGCAGAGTTCATCTTTTGGACCTGAGGTTCCTGTACTGAAATGCTCCCAGGCAAAGAGAAGACTGCTGTTGAGGACCTTCCCACAGAGCCAACAGAGAGAAAATAACTTCCCCTACAGCCAGCACCCTGAATTCAGACTTCTAGCTTACTGGACTGTGAGAGAAGGCATTCCCCTTTGTTAAAGCTGTCCACTTGTGGTATTTCTGTTATACCAGCACTAGGTGCCTAAGATGGTGACTTCTTTTGGGATCTACTTTGTATAGATTTGATAAGCATCTTGGATAGATACCTTCTCATCTATCATGGTATCAGGATGTTTTCTGCCAACAAATCTTCAACAATTCTTTCTGTATTTTCTGTTATCTCCCTGTGTTCTGATACTCTAGTCACTTGTAGATTATTCCCCTTGATAGAGTCCCATACAATTCTTAGCATTTCTTCGGTTTTTTTTTTAATTAGTTTATCTGATTTTTCCTCATATATGTTGGTGTCAAGAACTTTATCTTCAGTCTCACTAATTCTGACTTCTATTACCTCAGTTCGGTTACTGTGACTTTCTGTTGAGCCTATGGATTCTTGTAGCCTGTTTAATTTGTCATTATTCTCTAATCTTTTTAAGTTCCTATCTTGCTTTGTTTCTATGCTGCTTGCTTTGTTGTGTATTTTGCATGACCTTCCTGATCTCTTGACTATATTGCTGTGACTTCCTCTGTATATTAATGTTTTGTATTCTACCTTCTTGGAAACTATGGGGCAAGTGTACTCTGACTTACAGGATTGCTATCAGTCAGACCCAACTCAATAGCAATGGGTTTTTTGGGTTATTCTACTTCCAGTAATTCCAGCAAGCTTTCTTCATCAGAAAGATTTCTTGCTTCTTTGTTTTGGGAGCTTGCTGAAGCTATCATATTAGGACTGCCAATTAAGTTCACAAACTCATCCTAGAAAAAGTACTATATAACTCATTGCTGAATATCACCGTGGTCGCCTTCGAGGTACTCCCCTTGGGAAGCTGTGCAATGATGCCAGCACCTAGTCTGCCCTTCAAAGCAATTTCTAAACTCCTTTTCTGGAATGGCCATTAGAACTGTTATCATATTACCTTTGATGTCCTGAATGTCATCCAGATGTCTTCCTTTCAAAATTTCCTTTATCTTAGGGTAAAAAAACCAAAGTCATTGGGGGGTCAGATCAGGTGAGTAGGGGAGGGTGTTCTGATACAGTTATTTGTTTACTGGCTAAAAATTCCCTCACAGACAGCTAGACAATCAAGTTTGCGAACTTGCCACCATGTCCAGTGGCCATTCCAGAAAGAGTTCCAAAATTGCTTTGAAAGGTAGACTAGGCACTGGCATCAGTGCACAGCTTTCCAAGAGGGGTACTTTGAAAGTGACCAAAGTGGTATTCAGCAATGAGGTATGTAGCACTTAGAACAATTAAGTTCGTGGACTTAATTGTTGGACCTCATGCCCTGCTTCTTGATTTCTGAGCCATTGTTAAGTTATTGCATTGATTTGTCATATGTTGGCTTATTATGTCCTAGCCTCCTGTTTTATTTTAATGTGCCCAAATAGGCTTCTCACATGAGCTGGTTTGATTATTGGTGGCTTGGAGGCTTTAACATTCTGTCACCAGGTGTTTACAGCTAGGTATGTGAGCCCTGTAGTCCATTTACTTACCCGGGTTCAGCACAGGTGTCCAGATACTCAGTCCCCAAGTGCGTGGTGCAGGCTCTCATCTACAGCCCTAGAGAGGCAGTGGTGATTGGTGTAGGCACAAGTGTCTAGCTTCAGTAGGGGGTCACGCGCAGAGAAAGCTAGGGGCTGGCAATGGCCTCCTGATTGTCTGTGAGGTAAGGGTGTCTTTGCTCCCTTAATCTTGTAGGTTGGTGGGTTTTGCAGTAGACTGTGGACAGCCAGTGCTGTTGGCTGTAAAGAATGAGAGGCACCACTTTTTCTTCAACCTCTGTCATGGGTGACTAGGTTGCATGGGGGAAGCCATCAGCCCTCAGGCCCCTGACGTGGGCAGGTGAGGACCCTGCCTAATGGCAGCATGGTGTCAGGTGTTACGAACCAGCTTGACAGTACCTGACATCGACAATATACCTCAGCAGGGAGGCTTTCTCTGGTTCTGTGCTCCCATGATTGTGTCCTCCTTAGAGCCAGTGTATGTCAGCTAGTGTGCACGCTGCAGCTGTCACTGAGTGTGGGAGAGCGTTTCAGCCTGAAACTCAGGAGGACTGTCAGGATGACGCTAAATGATGATTAAATGCATCTATATAAGAATATTACATGTTGAAAGCTTGGCAGGCCTCCATAGAACATTATTAGTTAGAAATACACTGTGTATATGCCACCAGTCAGTGTGCGTGTGTGTCTGTGTGTGTGTGTGCAAGTATATATTACACTCAACCAGTCACCCCTTAAGAACCCTCTGAGGCAGTTGTATTCTGTCCTATAGGGTCGCTGTAAGTTGAAATCAACTTGACAGCAGTGTATTTGATTTTTTAGGGGAGTATATATATGTATACGTGGAGCCCTAGCGATGCAGTAGTTAAGAGCTACGGCTGCAAACCAGAAGGTCAGGGGTTCAACTCCACCAGCCATTCCTTGGAAACTGGGGGTAGGGGAATTGTGTGTGCTGCGGAATCACTATGAGTTGGAATCAACTCGAAGGCAATAGGTTTGGTGTTTTGGGTGTGTATGGCAACCCTAGTAGCCTAGTGGTTAAATGTTACCTCCACTAACCAGTTGAAAGGTCAGCAGTTCAAATCTGCCAGGTGCTCCTTGGAAGCTCTTGGGGCAGCTCTGCTCTGACCTCTAGGGTCACTATGAGTTGGACCCGAGTGGATGGCAGTGGGTTTGGTTTTTTTTGGTTTTATGTGTGTGTTGTGTATATATTACAGTGTATATTCAGATGCCAAGCCAAGTGCCGTCGAGTCGGATCTGACTCAAAACGTATATATGTATCTGTGTGTACACAGATGTATACATACACAGATGAATACTTGCTACCATAATCAAAAGCATCCTGCTAGTAAGGGTTAAAGCCCACTTTAGTCAGCTAGTCCTTGCAGTTCCCTCACTTAGTAATCACTCTGTCAAGCTTAATAGCCACTTCGGGCTGGAATCGTTTAATTGTGTGTGAATGGGCTTATCAGCGTGTCCTAGAAAGACAATATATGACTTCCTGGCAAAGAAGTAGCTGCAATTAGCAGTAATTATGCAGTCTCTGTCACCATGGCTTCAGAACCCACCCCCCAGGCTGGTCCTGAGGTGGAGGGACTCAGAGGGGACTTCAATTCAGGGTTCAGAAATGACAGTGGGGGTGGGAGGACATTTGTTGGAAGACCCTGAGTGGCCCTTGGACTCTGAGGTCTAGTTCTCAAATAGGCGGTTGATCCTTGCTGAGCAAATGAGCTGATGTTGGAGAAGTGTCCCGCTGACCTGTCCCCAGGGTCCTGCTGCTGTTGCTTTAGGAGCCAGAGGGGCACTTGGTTGTCGGTGGAGAGTCACTGGTGGAGAGTCACAGCGCTCCCTGACTCAGGCTGGCGGTCCTTGTGTTCTGCACAGGCAGATGGTGGAACCCAGGTCCTGTGGCGTCCGCTCTGACCTAGAGTCACCTCCTTGTAAACCCGATACTCTCCGGTGTGTTTTCTCCCTTTGAAAATGAGTGGCTGAGCGCTTGACCTAGCGAATGCCCTAATGAACCTGTCAAGTTTCTTTTCTTTTCTGTCTGCCTTCTGCTTTCCAAATACTTGTGGTAATGACCTTGTTTTTCTCTGTCCAGCCATCCGTGACTTAGAACCTCTCACAGAAAGATTAGAGGCCAGGTGTCTGGCATGTATATTTTTAGCCAGGTGAGATGTCTAGAACGTATCTCTTTAGTTTGATAGAGTCTCTTGTAATTACCTTGGAACGAATAATGCATCTGACCATGCCATCTGTGGGCTACAAAGACACTTCTAGGCACTGTAGAAATCATAAACTGTAAGGTAAAAAGGCCCTTCAAGACTCCACAGAGGCAGGCTGCCTTGCTGTCAGATTCCCCGATGGTGACAGCCCCGTAAGCAAGCTTCCTCTCCCTTTCTGACTTGGAGTCTGTGTCATTGGCTGTGTTGCTCCAGGGCCAGACGCCGATGGGGCAACAGTCTGTATGACAGCATGAAACGCCACCTGCTCCTGCAGCACCCTCCCCGCTTTGGCTAGGCTTGAGTGCATCGTTGCAGCCACTGTGTCATTCCTTCTTGTCATCCTTTCTGTGTCATCCTTTCCTTTGCTGACCCCCCACTCTACCAAACATGATGTCCCCCTCCAGGGACTAGTCCTTTCAGGTAACATGTCTCAGGTATGCACAATGTGGTCTTGTCATCCTTGCTTCTGCAGAACGTTCTGCTTGTACTTCTTTCAGGACAGATTGTTGCATTCTCTTGGTAACCCCTGGCATAAGTCGTTCAGCTAGCAGAAAGTGCTGGGACTTGACTTTTTTTCCAGTGTGCTAAGGACTCATTAGTAACAATGACTTGAGACAGGAGTAGAGTGTCTAGATTACTTAATCTGTCATTCGGTACAAAATCAAAGTTATTTTGTCCAGATTTGGGGAACATTCTGTAAGAATTAACTGATAAGTCAGAACCACATTGCAGATACACAGAACATGGCTTCTGAGTTTGATTTGACTGGTCTGCAGAGAAAGACAATCAGAGCTAGGCTATCTCAGGCTATTTTAGGGTAATTCTCCCCTGCATGCCAACCCACTCTGTCTGGGTCTGGAAATAAGAGATTTGCATGGGCTAGAGAATTCCAGAGGCAGGAAATATTCTTCTGTCCCCAGAAGGAAACAGTAATCATTTTGAAATCAGAATAGGGATGGGGATCCATTCTGTCTGCTCTCGCTTGGTGGTGGCTGCCTAATGTGGATGCTGAGATGCTGAGAGGGGCTCAGTCAGTGGGGAGAGTGTCACACTGCTTAGAAGTATCTGTCCGGGAGGGAACTGTATTTGTTTGGAGTATCCCTGCTTCCTAGCAGTGGGAAAAATCCAGTGGCAAAGCCTGTCCCAACCAGTCCCTGAGAATTCTCTGCTCTGTGGTGGAGGGAGAAATGCAGACTGGGCTCCATTCTGAGGCAGGTGGTGTAGCAGGAAGGACATGGGTTTTTGAGTCAGATCAACTGAGTCCTGGTTCCACCACTTAGTAACAATAAGAACTTGAGCACATCACTGAGCGTTCCTGCATCTGTTCATCACGTGAACTTGAGTGACACTGACAGCTCCCTCATGTTGACTTGAATGACACTGATAACTCCTTGACAGAGTCATGGCCATGTTTCAGTGAACAAAGACCCTGGGTACAGTGTCAGGGTTGTGAAGGAAAAAAATGCATGGGACAATGTTAAAACAGGCAGCGGTGACGTTGTTCAAAATGATCAATGGCGTGAAAGGGGGAGAGGATTGGGTGGGAGAGAAAGGTCCACCACCGCAGGGGGACAGAGACCAGTGGGGACACCATCACCAGAACTGTCTGCTAAAGCAGCAGTCAGGAAGGCTTTTGAAGGTTGAAGTAAGGCAGCGGGAAAACACTCACGGACGTTAGGCAAGGGTCAGTGTTGAGTGACGTTGAGTGATGCTGAAGTTCTTGCAGTGTGGACCACGTGCCGCTGTCTCCTGGGTTTCCTGTGGAGGGCAGATGGAATAGGTTCTTTCTGGATTCTGTAAGGTCCAGGGGAGGGACCGGAAGGTCAGGGGCCTAGAGTCAAAAAGCAGCCTGCCAAAAGTGCAGTCATATTGTGGAGAATGTTAGTGCTATCTTAGCCACCCTTGGTAACACGGAAGTGTGTTCGGGCCCTCCAGGGTCACGGGGCTTGGGCAGAAGTCAACATTATCAGCATCCGGTGAGTGCCTCAGAGGGATGTTATCGTTAGTTGCTCTCAGTGTGACTCATCTCACGAAATGAAACGTTGCTTGGTCTTGCCAAAGGGATTGTTAGTGAACTCCTTACACTCCTGGACCAGGCATTTATTGCCAATGGGGAAGCTCCAGAGCTCTCTTTTCCTTTCAGATCAAAGACTGAACAGTCTAGATGGAGAATAAGATGTGTGATAGGTGATGTTTATGTAAGAACGGGGCTAAAGAGGGTGTGTGTCTGTTTATTTGCTCGTAGATGTACCGAATATCTAAGGTAACCAAACCCAAACCAAATCAGATCCGCTGCTGTTGAGTCGATTCCGACTTGTAGCAACCCTATAGACAGTAGAACTGCCCCACAGAGTTTCCAAGGAGCGCCTGGCAGATTTGAACTGTCGACCTTCTGGTTAGCAGATGTAGCACTTAACCACTGTGACACCCAGGTTTCTGTGTAAGGTTAATCAATGACAGATAACATCGATATCAGGATGTGGCTCCCCACCTCAACCCCAGATGAACTCCTACATGTTGGCCCGCGGACAACAAGGAGTAGCTAACAAGTCCTGACTACCACCACCCCTCTGCACGCCTACTGAGAGTCTGTCATGCTTGCTGAGTCAACCAGCATGAGATTGTCTTTCTCCTTTGTTGTTAGGTGCTGTTGAGTCAGTTCCAACTCACAGTGACACCGTGAATGAAACGCTCATGCTTTACCAACCTCAGCAGTCCTTGCTGTAGCTGAGCCCATTGTTGGAGCGGCTGTGTCAGTCCGTCTCACTGGGGGTCTTCCTCTTTTTCATTAACCTTCAATTTTGCCAAGAATGGTGTCCCTCTCCAGGGACTAAGACACATCCCGATAACATGCCCAAAGTGTGCTAAATATACGCTCGCCATCCTTGCATCTAAGGAGCATTCTGGCTATTCTTCTTCAGGACAGGTTGGTTTGTTTTCCTGGAAGTCCATGGCGTGTGTAACATTCTTGGCCAACACTGTCATTCAAAGGTGTTAATTCTCTTTCTCTCTTCCTTATTAATTGCCCAGCTTGCCTATGCAAATGAAATGATTGAAAACACCATGGTTGGCATCAGGTGACATCCTTGCTTTTCAACCCTTTAAAGAAGTCTTTGTAGCAGATTTGCTTGATGTGATATGTCTTCGATTTCTTGACTGCTGCTTCCATGAGTGTTGATTGTGAATCCAGGTAAAATGAAATCTTTCACAACTTCCCTATTTTCTCCGTTTACCGTGGTGTTGCTTGTTTGTTCAGTTATGATTTGTGTTTTCTGTATGTTGAGATGTACTCCATACTGAAGGCTATGGTCTTTGGTCTTCATCAGTGACTGCTTCGAGTCCTCTGTACTTTCAGCAAATGTGTCATCCGCATTGTATGGCTTGTTAGGGAGTCTTTCTCCAATCCTAATGTTCTGCTCTTCCTCATGTGGTCCAGCTTCTCAGATTATTTGCTCAGCATACAAGCAGAAAAAGTATGGTGAAAGGATACAACCCAGATACACACTTTATATACCACATGGTATCCCTTTGTTCTAACAGTTGCCTCTTGGTCTACATACAGGCTCCTCATTTAAGAACAATTAAGTGTGCTCTAGAATTCCCAGCCTTTGCGAGGTTATCCATAATTTATGATCCACACAGTCAAATGTCTTTGCATAGTCAATGACACACAGGTAAACATCTTTCTGGTATTCCCTGCTTTCAGCCAGGAACCCTCTCCCATCAGCAGTGATATCCTTTGTTCCATGTTCTCTTCTGAATCCCGCTGGACTTTCTTTCTCCTTTAGGAAGATTTGAACAGAAATGACTGTACCCAGGCCAAGTCCATGTGCTCCCACACAGTAAGAGTTTTCGTACAGGGTGCTAATAAAAAGGAAAGGAAGATAAGCTCTTCCTCAGAGATGTGATTATGGGACAATGGGAGATGATTTGTGTGGTGTCCCCATTTCAAGATGTTCTCAGACAGGAGTGAGGAGAAGAATGGGGTGCCTTCGTGGCTCTGAAACTGTCGTGATGATGCGAATCAAACCAAATCACCTGGACACAAGGCCAGGTTACATGAGGATCAGTGTGGAGCTGGCAACAGGCAAGTGCAGCTGCCTACAACTTTGCTCGTTACTAATTATTATTTTTAGCACCCAGGAGATATTGGCAAAGTAAATAATAAGGTCACTTACACCATTCTGAGGAAAAGGAATATTCTATTTTCTATGAATCCATGACGTCTGTGGTTGGAAGCTGGGAGTAGTGAGTTGAATTATGTGAAATGAGAAAATTTATAAAGCAGGTGGAAAGATTCTGAATATTGTGGCTGGAAAAATGTGGTGGATGCAAGAATCCACAAAACCCAGAGTCAGACTGGTAGCTTGTGTGTTAGAGAAAATGATGCTAGCTCATAGGAAGTTATAGAAAATAATGTCACAAACATCTGTGTACCCTGCGCTATCAGTTATAAATATTTTCTCGTAATTGGTTCTCTAAGAAAGATCATCATATGGATAGAGCTGAAGACTTTATGTAACCCTTCCTGATTCTCTTTTTTCTCATTCCGACTCGACGGCACTTGGCTGGCTCCCCAAGGCAGCCACTGTTTGATTTTGGTTTTTATTTTTTCCATGCAAATTTTTAATTCATTTTATCTTACAAATATTTTTCATCAAATTAATATTTATGTGTTTGTGTATGTGTATATATATGCATATATATATGTTTGTGTTTGTATATATATGTGTATTGTATATATGTATGTATATGTGTTTGTGTATGTGTATGTATATACATATATATATATATAAGAAGAATTGACACCTTTGAAGAGTGGTGTTGGAGAAGAATGTTGAATGTCCCATGGACCGCCAAAAGAACCAACAGATCTGTTCTGGAAGAAGGACAGCCAGAGTGCTCCTTAGAAGCAAAGATGGCAAGACTGCATCTTACATACTTTGGACATGCTATCAGGAAGGACCAGTCCCTGGAGGAGGACATCATGTTTGGCTGAGTGGAGGGTCAGCGAAAAAGAGGAAGACCCCTGAGGAGACAGATTGACGCAATGGCCGCAACAATGGGCTTAAGCATAAAAATGATTGTGGACGTGGTGCAGGGCCAGGCAGTGTTTCGTTCTGTTGCACGTAGGATCATTATGAGTCAGAACCAATGGCACCTAGTGACAACTTACGTGTATTTATGTATATGTGTGTACACATACTAAAATCAAGCCGGCTGCTGT
Source organism: Heterohyrax brucei (assembly GCA_028571685.1). NCBI lineage: Eukaryota > Metazoa > Chordata > Mammalia > Hyracoidea > Procaviidae > Heterohyrax > Heterohyrax brucei. Next base: position 4,373,036 of record CM053160.1, on the reverse strand, counting down.
CATATAACTGAGACAGGGTAGAGCTGTGGCTCATAGGGCTTGTCGTTTTTCATTTATTTTATTTTCATTGTTCACAACATACACTATTTCAGCAATTTCTGCCCCTGCACTTGGATGACCGTAACTAGCTTCTCTGAGTTGTGCACCCATTCTCACCCCCTTTGCTGAGTTTTTCTTGCCCAGCGACATAAGCTCATTGCCCCTAAATTTCCTAGGGCTTCTGTTGTACCTCCTGGTTCGTCCTAGGGTGCCTGGGGTATTAAAAGTTTGCAGGCAGCCATGCAAGGACAGCAGCGGGTCTCTGGTCACCTGGAGCAGCAGGGGGAGCAGCAGAGTTGGGAGTAGGAGGAAGAGCGGACTTGAAGACTAAATGCTGCTGTGAACAACTGGCCCAGCTGCCAGTGAAACCAAAAGGATGCCTGGCTACCATACTGGGTGTTTTGATCACAGATCCCATAGAAGAATCCTGTTCGAAAAGGGAGACAAAAAGAACTTCAAAATCTCCTGGCATCTAGACTTTCTGAAACAGTTAAGGCTGGATGAGTCCTTGAAACTCTTGCCCTGAGATCGTCTTTAAACGTGAAACCAAAACCATCCTCTGAAGTCTTCTTAAAACCAAACTGCAGTTTAGCTTACCTAGTAAAAATGTCTTTCTTGAACACTGTACTATTTTTAGATCTCTCTCTATGGGATCCACCTGCAATAGCAGCTCCCTAGGGTTTTTAGTGGCTGATTTCAGGGAAGTCGGTCACCCAGCTTTCCTCTGAACCTCCTTTTGGGTTGATTCAAACCAACGACCTTTCAGCTCGAGACTGAGCACGCACGCCTTGTGCCAGCCAGAGGGTCAGCGTTCAGATCCATCAGCTGCTTTGTAGTAGTCCTGTAGGCACGACTACCCTGGCCTATAGGGTCGCTGTGAATTGAAATCAACTCGGTGGCAGTGAGCTTGGTTTGGGGTTACACTGGGAGCATGGTGAAACAGTTTCCTAAATGCAAGACTTATCAAGAATCTGTCTGGAGCAGGCAGGATCAAATTTATGAACTCAGTTATAAACAAAACTTGTTCATAAGCATGTCAGCTGCCAAAATAAGTCATAAGATTTTTTCTCTCGTTCATAGAAAAAACTTTTAAAAACATGAAAACATCATTCCAACTAAGCTTTTGTTGGCCTTCTGAGCTGTGCTAGGGCTGAGTTTCTGTAGTTGGTCCGAGGTCATGGAGAGGGAGCACCCACGGGTGAGGGAGCAGCCACTGCCCCTTCATGCACTCCCCACCCCCTTTTCAGAGAGTGACCACATCTCTGAGTCCTAGAGCCAGAGTGTAGATTTGTGAAATAAATGGCCAATGACAGGAAGTTTTGCCTTGGGCCTTCTCTTGCCATGTGATTTTTCACAAATCTGGTGCTGAAGGGACTTTTTTCCTCCTTGTAATATCCTTCTGTCTTTATTATGTAGGAGTCAGCTAGCAACTTACAAGTCGTGTCAGGGATGAGAAGTTTTCCCTAAGTGGAATATTGAAAGTGTTGCTTGCCTTCTTCATTTTGGTGTGTCTTCCCGAGAGCCTTCCCCAAGCACACATACAACCTTCTCAAAGCAGATTCAAGATTGAGATGGGTTGAATAATTTATACTTCTAGCTAAGCCCATGTCCAGCTGATGAAATGAAAAAAAAATCACTAATAGCCCTGTTTTTACGTGTAGCTGCTCTCCTGACCTGTGGCTGCTGCTGAATTACTGCAAACTGGGGGGCCTCGAAACAGAAGTCTGCTCTCTGCCAGTGCTGAGGCCCAGACATCCACACCAAAGGGGCCAGAGGGTTGGTTCCCCCTTGGGGTGCCGAGGGAGGCTGCCGCCTGCCTTTCCCGTCTCCCAGTGGTCATGGGCAACTCTGGGTACCCTAAGTTTGCAGCTGCACCCCTTCCGTGTCTGCCTCCGGCTCCGCCTGGCCACCTGCCCATGTCTCTGCCTGTCCACATGGCCATCTGTCTGTATCTCCACGTGGCCATCTCTCCATGTCCCTGCGTCACACACAGCTATCTAGGTTTGTCCCTGTGTCTCCACGCAGCTCTGTGCGTCCCTGCATCTCCATACAGCTGTCTCTCTGTGTCCACGTGGCCGTCTATCTGTATGTCTCTGTCTCCACGTGACCATCTCAACAGACGCCAGTCACTAAATGAGGGTCTACTTCAGACGAACTGATTTCATCTTAACTTGATCGCACCTGCAAAGACCCTGACCCCAAATAGTCATGTTTACAGGGTCTGGGAGCTAACGCTCTGAGATCTTTTTTCTTTCTCAGTCTCTTACCTTTTCTTGACAACTGCATGGGGCCTCCACAGATTCTGACCCTCAGAAGTCTGAACCACAGGCCTACACGTCCTCCGCAGATTCTGACCCTCAGAGGACTGAATCGCGGGCCGTAGCGCTACAGCCATCAGAGGTGGCACAGCCAGGTCCAGCGTATGTGTGCCCGATAACTCAAGTGATGGTCATGATAAATGCTGTAGCTAAGGGGCATCTTAGGGGCATCATCTGGGTCAAGCATGTGGGTCTGTGCCTTAAGGAGGCCTGGTTTCCCAGTGGTTAAGCACCCAGCTGCCCACCATAATGTCAGCTGTTCAAACCCAGCAGCTGCTCCACGGAAAAAAGACCTGGTCACCTGCCTCCATAAGGGTGACAGCTGTGGGGAGCCTGCAGGGCAGTCCTGCTGTGTCCTTCAGGGTCACTGAGTCAGAGTGTAGTTGATGGCAGTGGCTCTTGCGGTGTGTTTTGGCCACTGGGGAGGGCTGTGTGGTGCAGCTCCAGGATCAAGTGTGGCCTGATGTCCTTTTTCACAAGGCCCTGAAGTAGCCACCCAGCCAGTGTGGGCTGCCATTGGCATCCTGTCAAACCCAAACCAAAGCCACTACTGCTGAGTTGATTCCAACTCATAGTGACTCCATAGCATAGGGCAGAACTGACCCATAGAGTTCCCACGGAGCACTGCAGATCTAAACTGCTGACCTCTCGGTTAGCAGACGTAGCATGTACCCGCTACACTGTGGGGTTTCCATGGCATCCTGTCAGTGGGCTTCATTCGTATTGTTCTGGGCTTCTGCAGAGCCCTGATGGTGAAGCAGAGCCCTGCTGTTGAAAAGCTTGGCAGTTCGATTCCACCTGCCACTCCCTGGAAACCCTGTGGGGCCGCCCTACCCTGTGCAGTAGAAAAGGAACACAACTTAACCCACTGCCTTTGTGTCGGCTCTGACTCATACTGACCCTATAGGTCCGAGTAGAACTGGCCCAGAGTTTCCAAGGAGCGCCTGGGGGATTGGAACTGCTGACCTGCAGGTTAGCAGACAGCACGTAACCTCTACACCACCAGGATCTGGTAGGGTCACTAATAACAGGAATCCACTGGACTGCAATGGGCTGGTGCTTTGTTGGGAGTCCCTTGGAGCGGAAAGAGTGAACAGACTGGGATACCAACTGAGAGTTTGGAGTTTGGAGTTGCCCGAGAGGCTCCTGTCTGAGTCATCCGGTCCTGCTCTAACTGCAGTGCCACCAGAGGATGGCTTTAACAGAGACAAGTTGATTCTTACCAAGTCCTGTAGTCTACAAGTCTGAATTCAGGGTGTTGGCTCCAGGGGAAGCCTTTCCTTCTCTGTCAGCTTTGAAGGAAGGGTGGCACCCGTCTGTCTTTGGTCAGGGAGCATCTCGGCACAGGAACCTCAGGTGTGAAGAACACACTCTGTTCCCGGTGCTGCTTTCTTGATGATATGAGGTTCCCGTCTCTCTGTTTGCTTCCTTTCCTGTTTTGTAGGATGAAAGGTGATGCTGGCCACACTCCAGGGAAATCCATTTGCACTGGAGCAGACAGATGACCTGTTGTTATTAGGTGCCGTCAAGTCGATTCTGACTCACAGTGACTCTATGAGCAGCAGAATTCCACCCCGCCTGGTCTTGCGCCATGTCTGCAGTCGTTTTTATGCCCATTGTTGCGGCCACTGTGTCAGTCCATCTCGTCGAGGGTCTTCCTTTTTTTCACTGACCCTCCACTCTACCAAGCGCGATGTCCTTCTCTAGGGACTGATCTTTCCTGACAACATGTCCAGAGTATGTAAGATGTGGTCTTGCCATCTCTGCTTCCAGGGAGCACTCTGGTTGTCCTTCTTCCGGTACAGATCTGTTGGTTCTTCTGGCGGTCCATGGGACATTCAGCATTCTTCTCCAGCACCACAGTTGAAAGGGATCAATTCTTCTTCTGTCTTCTTTGTTCATGGTCTAGCTTTCGCATGCATATGATGCAACTGAAAATACCATGGCTTGAGTCAGCCACGTTTTAGTCTTCAAAGTGACATCCTTACTTTTGAAGAGGTCCTTCACAGCGTATTCTCCTGATGCAATGCGTCTTTTGATTTCTTGACTGCTGCTTCTAAGCGCATTGATTGTGGAGCCAAATAAACTGAAATCCTTGACAAACTCAATCCTTTATTCTGACTCAATGGCACTTGGCATGGCTTGGCTTACTGGTCCAGTTGTGAGGATTTTTGCTTTCCCAGTGTTGAGGCGCAGTCCATACTAAAGTCTGTGGTCCTTGGTCTTCATCAGTAGGTGACCTTAGGAAGTAAATCCCACTGTACCCCCTTTAGCACAGTCCGGTCTTGCACTATTAACCACAGCCAGAGACTAGGATTTACAACGTGAAAGCACAAAATGGAACCAGCCCCACTGACACCAAGTCAGTGCGGACTCATAGCGACCCTATAGGACAGAGTAGAACTGCCCCCTATAGTTTCCAAGGAGCACTGCCAAACTCAAGCAAGTTCAGTCCGCTTGTCACTGACAGCCAAAGTTCAGAGATGGGGAGATCGTTAAGTGCTTTATTAGCAGACAAGCATGCCAGCCGGGGGAATAACTTCTCCAAAAACTGTCTCTTTTGGGTTACATTTCCAGCAGATTTTATAGCCAGATTACGAAGGGATTTGCATCTGGAAAATGTCAAATCTTGTCACAGGACAGAACAGGGAGTCACAAAATTCCTTTACATCTTAGTGAACAAGGTAAATTCATTACCTCCCTGAAGGGTGATTTGCTACCCTGGAGACAGATAAAGGAAGGTAAGTCTGTAGCTCTGGTTGGGACAGGAAATGGACTTTAGTTTAGTAGTCTAGATGACCTTGGTCAAATCCCAGCTATTAACAGGAGTGCCTGATAGAGGGCAACTGCAAAATACTGGCAGTCATGGTCCAGCCAAATTGCTACACACGTTTTTGGTTGACACAATTCAGTCCATGACAGTGCCCCCCATAAAGGCTTGTTGACTTCCTTCTGAAAAATCAGCTCTTGAAAATCCTGTGAAGCATAGCTCTGCTTTGAACCCATGGGGGTCCCCAAGAGCCGGAGTCAAGTTCACAGTGACTAGTTAGCTCCCTCGTAGGTGTGGAGGATGTGTGGAGACTATGTGGAGGGTGCATGTGGGACATACGGAGGAATGTGGCCTTGCGTTCTGTGTGTTCTTGGGTTTCCAGGTCCTCCTTTAACATGTAGTGTTTCTGTGAGTTAACAAACAGCAGGCCTGAGACCACAGTTCTAAGAAAGCTGTGTTTATAGGGTTGGCCCCTGGTGGGGCCTGGGAGCTTGGCAGGTGGCGAACTGCCTGTGTTGACGGGGAATGCTCCGGGTGTGCTGAGAGGGGCTGCTTGTCCTAGACTGGCACACGGCGTGGTCTGTGTTGCATGCCTGCCCTCTCCCGGGAGCCTGGGACACTGGGAATTGCCCCTAGTAACAGCCTGGCTGCTGAGTGTCTACTGGGCTTCCCTGGGCAGAAATGCAGCTCACACGCTGCTGTCCTTGGGTGGCCAAGGAGCGCGTGCTGGTGTGACCCTCATGGAAGGGGAGGAAGAGGAAGCCTCCCACGGGCCCTCTGTGACCCATCTAGCTCTTGGTCACTTGTGATCGGGCTATGTGACCATGAGTGTGGCTGTCTGCAGAAGCCTGGCAGTCTGTCCAGAATCTCCAAATGTAGCGATGGTCTTGGGAACCCTGAGGCAGTTTCACAGACCGAATGTTGCCTTCCCTGACACCTCACAGGTGGACTTTGGAAGAGGCCACTTCAGTGGCGGGCCAGGGCCAGCAGCTCAGCTGACAGGTGGAACCCCTGGTGAGTGAGCGGGTTATCTCTCAGCTGTCGTCATCCAGACCGCCCCCCGCCCCGGGCAGACACCATGCGTGGCCACTGGGCCAGCTGCGCCACACGGCACCCTCTGTGTCACGGCGAAGTGCGGCCCGGACATCATGGATGTAATCTTTCTCAAAACAATAAGAAACCCTTGCTTTAAAAATCAGGCATCACTAAACAGGATTTTGGGATGCATTTATTGTTAAAAGCAACCCTACGTGGTACCAGTTGTGTAAGCAGAGAAAACGCGCTCCGGCAGCACTTCCCACGGACTGCGCGGTGGGGGCTCCGCGGAAGCCCCGAGGCTCTCTGGGTTAGATCTGTTTTCCTTCCTGGAGCTGACTGAGCCAGCGGGGAGAGCCCTTGCTGTCTCTGGTCTTGGTCTGCAAGCACTTCAGGCCTGTGGGCTACCATTAGGGAGGGTGATTTCGGCTCTGAGGGGGCACTGTGCCCCAGGAGGGGTCTGCTGGCCCCTGACACTCCTTCCAGCTTTGGCACATCTGGAATTGACCGAGGGCATTTCTGAAAACCTGAAGGCTTACGTATTAGCTTCCTGTAGTTGCCATGACAGATGACCACAAACTTATTCATTTAAAACCAAACTAAATCCAAACCCACCGCTGTCGCATCAGTGCCGACTCACAGTGATCCTACAGACAGACCATAACTGCCCCACAGTCCCCAAGGAGCACTTGGTGGACTGGGATTGCCAGCCTTCTGGTTAGCAGCCATAGCGTGTAACCACTCCACCACCAGGGTTTTGTTGTTTAAAGTGACGCTCATTTATTCCATGACCGATTTGAGATCAGATGTCTAGTCTGCAATGGCCTAGGGAAAAGTCAGGGTGTTGGCAGGGCAGTGCGTTCTACTGGACACTCCAGGGGAGGGCCACTCCGCTGCTCTTCCACCCTCTAGAGAACCCCTGCATTCCTTGGCTCAGGTCCCCTCTGCTTTCCTCTGACTCTTCCTGGTGGCAGTGTGGCTAAGGTCATGGCTGCTCACCAGGTCAGGAGCTCCTGTCCACCAGCCACTTGTGGGAAACCCTGCAGGGTGGTTCTGTCCTTACAGGGGCTCTAGGAGGCGGCTTCGACTCTTCAGCAATGGGCTTGGGTTTTTGTTTGTTTTATTGCTGGGGAAGATTTTCCCCTTTTAAAGATTCCCGTGATTATTGGGGGCCCACCTGGTAATCCAGGAGACCCTCGTGTCACCTGTGCCAGGTAAGGTGACAGACTGAAAAGTTCTGGAGATGAGGACGTGGGTGTTGTTGGGAGGCCACTCTGCTCTCTACCACACCTGTATGGTTTATTTTTATATGTAGACATCTTAAAACAAGACATTATTCTGCAGGAATTAATCTCTGCATGACAATGTCTTGGAGGAAACTTTTCTTTTGGTGACTGTGGCACAGGACCGTATAGTGTACATCTGCTAAACGGCACCTGGACTTCTCTCTTCATGACCGTTTCTGCACTTTATAGTTTTTGCTGCTGTAATTCCCTCTTTATAAAGCCCTGGTTTAGTCATCTAGTGCTGCTCGAACAGATACCACAAGTGGATGGCTTTAGAAGGAAAGTTTATTCTTACACAGTCCAGTAGGCTGAAAGTCCAAATTCAGGGTGTCCGCTCTAGAGGAAGGTTTTCCCTCTGTCACCCTGGAGGAAGGTCCTTGTGCGGCATCAGTCTTTGGTCGAGGGGCATCCTGGAGCAGGAACATCAGGTCTGAAGGATGTGCTCTTCTCCCAGTGCTGCTTCTTGATGGTGTGAGGTTCCCAATTCTCTGCTGGCTTCTCTTTCCTTTGCTCTCTTGTAAGAAGAAAGGATAAAGGGTGATGCAAGCCACACTCCGGAGAAACTCCCTTTACAGTGGAGTGAGGAGGAGACCTTGGGAAGGCATTTATAGTCCCACCCGAATCCCGTAACACATAGCATAGGAAACTCACCAAATGCAGGACAATCTTAAAACACTGGGCATCACAGCCCAGCCACGTGGCTACACACATTTTTGGGGTGAAATGGTTCAGTCCAGGGCAGCCCCATCCAATAGGGAGAGAAAAGATGCCATCTGGTGACCTGTGAGGAGCTCTGGAGGCTCAGTTGCTACCCCACCAGCAGCCCCGCAGGAGAGAGCTGGGGCGTCTGCTTCAGTGCTGGTAACAGTCTGGGAACCCCCCAGGGGCACTGGTCGCACTGGTGTTCTGTCCTGTGTGGTCCCTGTGAGTCAGGATCGAGCTGGTGAGAGTCGGTTTGGGTTTTTGGTTTGGCGATGCTTTCAAGCCCTGGGCTGAGAAGGATTTCAGGGCCCCTGAGGGTTCCGTGGGAAGGGGGGTGAAGTAGCCGTCCGGTCTCAGTGTAGAGGGTGGGAGCACAGCGGGCACTGGACTCGGCCAGGCTGTGGCATGTGCTCACAGCCGGCGGCCTCCGCCCACTCTGTGGCTCCAGTGCATGTGGGGGTTCAGCACCACAGCCGGGGACAGCGAGCAGCAAGAACAGAGCTTTCCTTTACTGGGGTGACTGGCTTCTGTTTATTAAGGTGAGAACACAGCTTGCCATTCCTTTGAGATGAACTCATGTTTAACCCTACACACAAGAGCACCATGCGTTGTCTCCTCCCCTAAGCCCGTCTCCTAGTGATTGGTTTCAGGCCATATACTATCTGGGGTCTGTCCGCTGCTGGCCCATAGATGTGCACAGTAAACTGCAGGCAAATGGCACTTCTACGGTATCACATAAGGAGAAGGAGCAGGCTGTCCAGCCAGCAGCTGTTGCCAGATTATATACAAGCGGTTTACGGCTGAAAGGAGCAGTTATGAAATGGCAAGGAAGCTGTGTGTCCAGTGAGTGCCCTGCAAAGGGCCGGAAATAACCGTCTTTGTCTCAGGAGATTATACACTGTATTTCCTCAGTGCATCCATGCAGGGGCCACAGAGTGGACGGCCACACTTGACTGTGGGGGGACATGCAGGCACCCCCAGCTGAGTGTCACTGTAGCCTATGAGCCTGTTAGAGCAAGAAAAAGGGTTTAGATGATAGCTTACCAAAATACAAGAGCAAAAGGATTGTTCTAGAGAGTGGGCTAGAATCAGCACCTTGTAAAAGAAGGACAAAATCCCAGAAAAATACTGGGCTATCAGTGACCTGCCTGTCCTCAGAAACCCTGCTGACATTTCCTTGAGGTGAGCAGGTGAGGGGAGTCGGGAATGGAGGAGCCAGTTTAAAAAAATCTGGGAGAGAAACTGGTGGTGGTTTCTCAGGTAGTTCATTGATCTGTTTTGAGCTGGTTGCCGTGTGCGGTATGAGGCGTTGAATTAGACATCGACTGCTGCTATAACAGAAAGACCCCAAGTTTGTTCTCTCACAGTCTGATAGGCTGGAAGTCCAAATTCAGGGTGCCAGCTCAAAGGGGCAGGTCCCTAGTATTTCCCTAATCAAGGAGCTTCTCAGGTATAGAGACCCTGGTTCCAAAGGATGGATGCTTCTATTGACACTACTTCCTTGGTGGTATGAGGTCCCCATTTCTGTTTCATACCCCTGAAGACACAGCCTTGTCTTGTTGACTGAGTCCTGCTTTATTAAGATAACATCCTCTCACTCTGCCTCATTAGCATCATCGAGGTCAGGATCAATGGCGCATAGGACAGTTACATCCGATGACAACATGACAGGCTCACAGCAGTGAGACTCAAGGAAAGCCAACTTGACGTACATTTGAGGGGGGAGACATTTTCAGTCTGTGACAGGAATAGAACCCGATTCTTTCTTGTATGTGGAAATCTGACTTTCTGGCCACTATTTACTAAACACGCTCTTCCTTCTACATTAAGTGAAATGAGCACCTTTGTTGAAAATCAATTGACTGTACATGTATGGATTTATTTCTGGATTCTCAGTTTCATTTTGTTGGTCTGTATGTCTGTTATATTACCACACTGCTTTAATTATTGTAGCTTTATAGTATATATTGTAGCTTTATAGTATATTTTGAGATAAAGTGAGTCCTCCTGCTTTACCCTTCTTCATTAAAATTGCATGAGTTTTGATGGGGATTGTGTTGATACACGTGTGTGCTTATGTACCTGATATCAAGGCTTCCAGTCCATGAATCCAAGGAATGTCCTTCCATTTATTTAGGCCATTTTTAATGTCTTAATGTCCTTCATTTTTCTAATTGCTATTGTAAATAGTGGTATTTCCTTTTCTGCTTGTTCACTGCTGATTTTGAAAACCAGCTGTTTGGGGGGCAAGTAAAAATGTGTACCTAGCTACTCTGCCAAGTTCTGAAGCTTCCATGTGGAATCTTTGGGCTTTTCTATGCATAGAATCCTGTTTGTGAAAAGGGATGGTTTCTTTTTGTCCATCTTGATTTGCTGTGGAGAGAGTGCGTGTCCTTGTCTTGTTCCTAACCTTATATAGTATAGTCTTCTTGATAAAAAGACAAAGAATCCCAAGTGAAATTGCTAGACTTCAAACAAATGTTAAAACCAAAGCCCTTGTCCATGGTGACTCATAGCGACCCTCTGGAGGACAGAGTAGAACTGCCCAACTTTTGGTTAGCAGCTGAGCTGTTAACCACTTCACCCCCAGGAGTCATCTTTGGAGGTGTGACTTCTGTTGTGTTTACGTGTCTGAAGGACATTTAGGAGAGACTGACTCCTATCTCTGGAAGATGAAGGATTCAATAGTCATCTGTACTATTTTTTAACATTTATACTATGTACAGACTGCATGGACCATCCCCTTCCTGTCTGCATTTGATCTTAATTTTGTATCAGGGTGACTGTGCCTGTTTCATCTGCTTTGCATCTTCTAGAAGAGTTTGTCTTATGGGCAAAGGCTTGCTTATCCGCTCGTTTCTTCTCATCAGGCCCCTTGAGAGACATGGTGGTGGGCTTTCATCTTTCTGTTCCTTCACGTTCACTTTGCTGTGATGTCAGGCACAAAGGAGACGACACTGTGAGTTCAGTCCCCACTGGAAATCGGGACATATTTTTAACAAGTGGATGTCACACAGTATCTCTGCTCAGCAGCTCCACTAGGTGGCCTGGGCTGGAGGAGGGCTGACCATGTGCTTGCTGTGGCCCAGGAAGCCTTTTCTGCCCTTTAGCAGATGTTTCTTCAATGAGCTTACAGCACTGACACCTTCGGGGAAGTCACTGTGCCTTCATTCATGTGGAGTGCAGAAAAAGCTGTGGATTCTCCTGAGAACAGAAAAGGGATCATGTATTTAGTTCAAAACGAGAGACCTGTGGGGCCTCAGGGAAAGAGCTGCAGCCCAGGCAGTCAGCTGCCTGAGCAGTACAGAACTCAGTCATTCCTGGGCAGCTGCCCTGTAACCTTACGGCCACATCTGGCTTTGCTCCAAGTTTCCCATGTGATGAGAGCCACCTGTGCCTTGTTGGGTGGTGCTGTGTCTGCAGGGCTAAAACTGAGGAGGGAGCAGAGAGTTTCCAAAATGTCAGGGGAGTCCCTGGGTGGTGTGTGTGGTTGACATGCTCAACTGAAAGGTAGGGTCCACCCAGGGGTAACTCAGAAGAAAGGCCTGGCAAGCTACTTGGGAAAATCTGCCACTGAAAACCTGAGGGAGCTCACTTCTGCTCTGACACAGCTGGGATCACAGTGACTCAGAGTGGGTTCAGTGGCAAGCAGAGAAGCCTCGAGCGCCTCTGTGTCACCTGTGTTGAAGCCTCTGAAGAGCAGGGCCACTGTTCTGTGCTGACTGCATTCCTGAGGCATCTCCCACAGTGCTCAGAACACTGCCCTGTGTCCACAGCACCTGCCCCAGGTCCAGCACCTGCTCACAGCAGTCCAGGCACTGGGAGTTGCCATCTGTCATGCAGGATGTTCCCATTGCTCACATTCCCTCAAGCAAACTCTAGAAATCAGCGTGTGGCCAGTTTGGGAGCCTTGAAGTGTGGTTACTTAGTGATTGGAAGTCGCTTGAGGTCAGGGACTCAACTCTCTCCTCTGCCCCCTTCACCTCACCTGTCCTGAAGCTTGGTGTGAGCGACTGTTCTGAAGTCATTTTGGTATCTAGAGGTCATGTTGTGCTGGAGCCACACTGCTGAGTTCCTTACAAACCTCCGGTCTCCCTCTTGAAGGTGCTGCCATCCAAGGGGTGTGTCCACAGTTTCAGCATTCTCTGGTTGCAAGGAAGGAACAGATTTGATAGTCAGTGCTTGTTCATGTGTGTGTAACTCTCAGCTGGGAACTCTTCCCTGGGAGGAGAGGATGTGTTCAGCATTGTCTACCAACCTGTTCAGGTGTTCAGGTCCTATGCATTCTGTAAACACACACCTTTGAAAACCATTCCAACTCCTGGCAACCCCACATGTGCATAGCTGAACTGTGCTCCATGGGTTTTCAGTGGTTGATTTTTTGGAAGCAGATCACCAGGCCTTGCTTCTGAAGGATTGCTACAACAGCTAGCCCTAAGATAGGGTAGTCAGAAATCACTAACCGAAGGAGATGAAGCCATGTGCTCACGCACACCGAGACTCTGCCCTTCTGTGGAGCCCTGTGCGAGACTGTCCAGTGGCTCCTACAGTCCAGTGATGCTCATGGTTGATGACACTTGCTAGAATCTAGGGAGGACAAACATGGGTGGCATGGGACCATGGAGAGACCCCTGATCTAGCTGTCACATGGGCCATGGTTATCCCCTAAGTAGGGAGGTGGAAAAGTAGACAAGCAGCAGGAACAGCAGAAGGCAGGCAGGGAGCACAGCAGTTAAGAATTTTAGTATTCCAATAAGCTGAGTTTCAGATCCTTCCTTTACCGTCAGCTGTGAAAGCTGGTCATGTCTTTGTGTATTGAAAAATATTCTCATTAAACCAACCTAACCCTTACTGCCAAGTCCATTACAACTCTTACTGACCTGATAGGACTGAGTAGAACTGCCCCATAGATTTTCCAGTGTGTGCCTGCTGGGTTTGAACTGTTGATCTTTTGGTTAGCAACGGAACTCTTAACCACTACACCAGCCAGGGTTTCCACATTGTCATTAGGGCCTTCTAAACTGATTTCCAGAGACCTCTAGTAGTGCAAGTGCTTAATGGGCTGGGCTGCTAACTGAAAGTGTAGGGAATCAAGTCCACCCAGATGTGCCTCAGCAGAAAGACCTGGTGATCCACTTTGGAAAAGTCAGCCCTTAAGACGCTATGAAGCACAACTGTGCTCTCACAGGTGGAGTTGCTGTGTGTTGGAGGTGACTTGAAGGACAGTCCGTTTTTGGCATGCAAGAAGTGGTTAGGCCTATGGGAAAGGCTAAGAATAAACAATGATAAGCATCATGTCACAACAGCTGCCTAAGTCAGACTTCAGCAGCTGTTGTGGCATAATGTTTATCACTGTAGATCTTTAAAAAATGCTCCTTCAGATAACAAGCAGTCTGTTAAAACAGCTGCTGGGAAACGTGAAGGTTAATCTCTTTTATTAAGGAAGGTGGTACTTTGGCCTTGGGGTTGGGGGATTCAGAGTCCTCTGACCACAAGTGCAGCAGAGCACTCCACTCCCTTCTGCTTCACAAGTTCAGGGTTTCTTTGCCAGATGCAGATTCCCAGCAGCAGAGGTGGACCTCATCCCCACTCCTTTTAGAAGAGAAGGTGGGAGGGCAGGCTAGCAGTCACCACCATGGAAATTCAGCACAATGTGTCTTTGAATCTTACAGAGACACCTGATCCCTATTACCTTCACAAAAAGCCCATAAGAAACACAAGTAGAATACCAAAACCAAATCCACTGCCATTGAGTCAGGTCCAACCAATAGTGACCCTAGAGGTCAGAGTAGATCTGCCCAGCTCTTGGTTAGCAGATAGCACTTAACCCACTGTGCCACCAGGATTTCCACAGGTAGGATGGGAGATCTTAAACAAACACTGGCCAGGGGGAGGAATCTGGTTTTTGACTCTTGTATTAACTTGCTGTGTAGTATGGGGCATTTACCTTACTTCACAGTTTTCATTTTCTCTGTAAACAACTGAGGTTCTTTCAAATGTAGATTATTGTTGTCAGGCAATTCCCATGCATGGCAACCTGGGTGAAGTGTTGCTTGTTCCTCTGCTATTCACTACTATTGTAAATAGTGGTATTTCCTGTTTTGCTTGCTCATTGCTGATTTATAGAAAACCAGCTGTTGGGGGGGACGTATAGAATGTGTACCTAGCCACTTTGCCAGGTTCACTGATTAATTCTGAGGCTTCCTTGTGGAATCTTTGGGCTTTTCTATGCATGGAATCCTGTTGTGCCAGGATGAAGTGTTGCTTGATCCTGTGCCACCTTCATGGTTGTTGTTACGTTTGAGAGTCCACTGTGGAGGTCTGTGAAATACAGAGAAGAACATACAGACTATGGAGAGAAAATTAATCTTGTATGAAGAGGGACCTTAGGTGAATTCTTGGAATTTGAACTTCCAAGAGTATTTCAGAAGCACTTATTTACATGTTTCTCAAAGGACATGAGTTTTCTTAGAGTCAGTTTTTCTTATTGCCTGCTTAATTGACACAGATTGTTACTTGCTGACGAGTTAGCTCCATGTCATGACAACCTTATGTACTGACAACCAAATACTGTCCTGTACCATGCTCACAGCCCTTGTCACACTCGAGCCCACTGTTGTAGCCACTGTATCAATCCATCTCACTGAGGGTCTTCTTTGTGCTGACCCTCAACTTTACCCAGCAATGATGTCCTTCCCCAGGGACCAGTCCCTTCTGATAACATGTCCAAAGTACTTGGGATGAGGTTTCACCATTCCAGCTTCCAAGGAGAATTCCAGCTCCTTCCAAGACAGGTTTATTATTCTTGTACGTCACAGTGTATTCAGTATCCTTGGCCAACAGCAGAATCCAGACGCATCCATTCCTTTTCAAACTTTCACATATGTATAGCCAAGTGCCATCAAGTTGGATCCGACTCATGGCGACCCTAGGGGCCAGGGTAGAACTGACCCCCCGGAGCATTCAAGGAGCGATTGAAAACACTACGGTCTGGGGCAGATGAGTCTGAACATCTTTGCTCTTGAACAATTTAGAAAGATCTTTTGCAGCAGATTGGCCCAGCGCATCATCTGGTTTCTTGACTGCTGCTTCTGTGGGGGTCACTCCAGTTTCCTCGTTTATGATGTAATTAGTCCAGTTGTGAGGACTTTTGTTTTCTTCAAATGACATGTAATCCATGCTGTAGGCTACAGTCTTGACCTCCATCACTAAGTGCTTCGAGTCATCGTTTTTGGCAAGCAAGGTTGTATCATCTTCCTGCCTTGGGTTGTTATTCAGTCCCCCACCGGGTCTGGTGCCTCATTCTTCTACACATGGCCCATTTTCTCGGATTATGTCTTCTGCATGAGCACAGCTGTGTGTTCTGGAATTCCTGTTCTTTGTTACTCCTCGTGGGAGGTGGTGCGTACGTGAGTGTGTGGTGGGAGTACAGGTGTGGGCACTGCAGACTGTGTGCTCCTGCCTGCACTGTGTGCACATTCCACACATGACGTGGTGTTGGCGAAAATAACCTATGTCGATGTGAAGAAAACTTTTAAGATATCTGAAGGCTGCAATTATGGACAGATGTTTGGGACACTGTACACCAGGTGGCCTGTTTTCCGTAGACTCCAAGGACAGTGCTCATTCTGTTTTATCGCATTCTTTCTGAGTGGCTTCTTTACAGCAGACCCTTCCCAACGTCACCGCCTCAGGTGTTTCACCCTGGGAGGGTGGGGCTTGTCTGAGTGCACAGGAGAGGTGACCGTCTGAACTAGGCGTTCCAGTGTGAAAATCACTCTCTGCTGGCATGACAATTTGAAATACAAATGATTTCTCAGTTATAAATTCAACTGAGCTTCATCTCTCCCACTTACCGAATTTATAACCATGAATGAATGAAGCAGCCTTTTGAGGGAAGGTGAGAGGACATTAAAACCATGGCCAGGTTCCCTGTGCAGACAGTGGGGATAAAGGTAAGGGAAAAAGTCAAAGCGATGACTGCAGCCCTTCAAAGAGACTGGGCAAGATAAAGAGCTGAGAGTCACCCCACAGACTGTTTCCAAGCAGAGGAATCCACTAAATATAAGTAGAATTATAATTTGGTCTTGGAATAAGTATAGCCAGAATGCTCCTTACAAGCAAGACTGAGGCTACATCATCGGAAAAGACCAATCTCTAGAAATGTTTGGAAAAGTAGAAGGTCAGAGATAATGAGGCCAACCCATGGGGTGAACTGGGACCTACCAGTGATTGTGAAGACGAGATGACATTTTGTTGTGCGTCAGGTCACCATGAATCTCAGCAACTGCCACCAAGGACACATACAGACAAGGTCACAGAGAAAACGGACAGATAATTTTCCACATAAGGAATTCTTTGTAAAAATGAAAAACAAGCTGTTTCTCAAGATCAGTAGGGAACTTGGTAAACTGTGTCCCCCAAAACTGTGTGTAGCATTTGGTGGCAGGGGGGCGGTGATTCCCAGTATCTTGTGACGTTCCTCTGTGTTTTGTACCACGCTTCTATGACGTTAATGAGGGAGGGTGGGCAGCAGCCGCGTTGGTGGGGCAGGACCCAGTGTGGCAGACTGTGTTGTTCCCTGAGTCAGTCTCTCAGGATACCATGGAAAGAGAAACAAGCAGAGATTTGGGGACCTCATACCATCCATAAAGCACATCCTGGGGACCTGTGGTCCTTGTGCCTCAAGTCCAGGGGAAGACTGGTGACAAGGACCTTCCTCCAGAGCCAACAGACAAAGCCTTCCCCTGGAGCTAGGACCCTGAATTTGGGCTTGTAGCCTGCTGGACGGTGGCAGAATAAATTTGTTTGTTAAAGCTATCCCTCACTATAGGCAGCGCCTGTGAAATTCTGGAACATTACAGTTTCAGTGACAGAGTATTGTAACTGAACTCCACAGAATCTGTGTTGTCATAATTTTACAAATCACCTAACGTATGTCTTACACCGGATTTTGCACTGTCTGCCTTTCTGGCCTCAAGGAAAACGCAGTACATAACTGGTCAGTCGGCAGGAAAAAACCCCAAACCTGTTTGGTAAGCTCGCTCACAACTGGCATCTTTCAACAGACATTAAAGGGCAAGCTGTGTCCCTCACCTTCCCTGACAGACACTGCAAAGGTTTTTCATGGGAAAAAGATTTTGGGGGGCGGGGAGGGGAGAAGGGAGGTGGAGCATGCAGGTTAAAGTGCCCGGGAGGCCTTCCGGCTGTCTTTTGTGACTCGGGGTCCTCACTGTCCCCAGCACTGAAGTACTGCCACCCAGGTGAACTGTGAGAGGTCCTGTAGACTGTAATGAGTTCCAGTCCCCTCGCTGTGTCGGGTGGCACTAAGCTTTGACATCCAGACTTCAGCTGGTCCCATTCCTTACAAAGCTCACCGTCCAGCAGAAATGTGGAACCTGTTATTCTGAAGACTACGGTGAGGGATGAGTGAAGGTTTGCTGGGAAGAGAAATCAGTGGGAGAAGAAACACACTTACTGAACAGCTGTTACCTCAGTCAGCCCTCACAACAGAAAAACATACAATATACACCAAACCATAATACTCACGGCCATCATGTGGATTCTGACTCATAGTGACTTACAGGACAGAATATTCATAGCCCCTTTTTATAGATGACGATACTGCAGCTCAGAGAGATTAAATGGTTTGCCTCAAGTCTATGGGAAAACCAAACCTGTTGAGTCAATTCTGACCCTATAGGACAGAGTAGAACTGCCCCCTAGAGTTTCCAAGGAACAGCTGGAAGATTCAAACTGCCCATCTTTTGGTGAGCAGCAGAGCTGTGTTTGTAGCACTTTGCCTGTAGGGCTACAAGTTGGTGGGGTAGTGACTGACAGAGAAGACTGAGGCAGGGCGGCCCCATCCACCTCACAGCAGTGGGTGCCCCAGGAAGCAGAGCAGACAGGGAGGAGAGAGACATTTCTCGAGGTGAGACTGGGTGAGCATAGCAGGCTCACGTGATCTGTCCGAGGATTGTGTGTGTGCTGTTCTTTTTAAAAATCTGAGCCCCAAACAAGAGCTGCATTCACAGATTACCTCTTTAGGCTTAGAAAATCAACAGTCATGCCCAACACAAACCTGCAGCAAGATCTGAAAAATATTAAAACCCAGAAAACAAGCTCAGCGTCCTTGAGGCAAGGTCTCCCGTTCATGGTGTTTGCAGGACAGGGACGCTGTGAGCACAGCCCTTCTCGACAGACATTCCCTGTCAATCTGGAGCGTTCTAAAAGACAGTATGTCTGGAAGGTGAGTTTCTGGAACATTATCTACAGATTGCCCAACTGTCCATTTGTCCTTCTGCCCTTTCCTAGGTCTGTGTCCCAAATGATCTGGAAGGCCGGCAGCTGGAGAGAGTACACCGTGGGTGACTGAGTGATGGCAGAGACTCCCCGAAGAACCTGTCCTACACTGCGGCCACACCTGCTGCTGGCCTGCTCCATAAATGCCTTTGTTCTCGGTCACTGTCTGTACATTGGTTACCTTCTTAAACTGCCAACCTTAGCCTTCTTCTAAAAGAATAAAGTCCACTAAATAAAGAGCAAGAGGCTCTTTAATTTTCTTAATATACATTACAATCCATAATATAAATGTACTAATGAACGCGCTGCCATTGAGTCAATTCCAACTTAAGACAACCATGTGGGACAAAGTACAGCTGCCCTACGGGGTTTCCAGGGAACAGCTGGCGGGTTCTGACTGCTGACCTTATTTATTGACTGAGAAACCGTGGTGGCGCAGTGGTGCAGTGCTCTGTCTGCTCACCCGACAGGTCGGCAGTTCAAACCCACCGGGCACTCCTTGGAGACTCTGTGGGGGCAGCTCTGCTCTGTCCCGTAGGATCACTACGAGTTGGAATCAATGGCAGTGGGTTTGGTTTTCTCATTTATTGGTCAGCAGTCGGATGCTTAACCACTGCACCACCAGGGCAACAGTGGCTAACAATGGCCTGTTCATCTACATACCCTCAGCCTTCTTTCAAATGTTCAGACGCGTCCCCTTCCTGGACTTCATTCTAACTGGCTTGATTCACGTCTCTCAGTTCAGCGAAGACTCATCTGTTGTCTCCCAAGGTCTTTGCAGGGGTCTACTTGAACCACAAAACTCGGTGTTTCTGCCTGGTTTTTAAAGACAACGGTTGATCCTGCTGTGGTGGAGATCTCAGAAGATCTGAGAACTCATATGACTTTGGGGGCCATATCCTTCCCCCCCCCCCGCACCTTGCTCTGCCTTCGTCACCTGAAGCCTTACTGGGGAATCGCGGTGCATGGAGCCAACACTCAGGGAAAAGGCAGGAGAGTGGTCTGGTGTCCAAGAGGGTCTTAAAGTCCCCGTGGCAGCTCTAAGAAACATGTACACAGTGGACACTTGCACAATGGCAGAGGGAGGGAGTGTCAATTATGCCAAGCCAAGTGCCGTCGAGTCGGAATGGGTTCACGTAAATTGTGGTAATGTTGAAAGACAGGGTCACCATGAATTGGGATAGACTGATGGTGACTACGTTGGACGGTCCCAAACAGCTCAGGCTGCCTTCCCAGTCTCTAGGTTAGCTGATCAGCCACCTGTGAAATTCCTTCTGCAGGCTTCCATCCCCCTGGCTGTACAGCTTATTGCGCCTGTGTTCCCAGGCACCAGAAGATGGACATCACTGGGGGGCACTATTCTGCCTGCTACAAGCAGGGTCACGGTTCCAGGTAGGGAAGCGGATGGAGGGGACAGAGGGGACTGTAACTTGGTGAACAACAGCACATGGGCCACATGGCTCCCAGGCCAACAAGTGACCCCTGCAGGAAGCCCCAAGTGTACCTTAGACACCTATCCATAGCACAGCTGCACTTTTCAAAGGGGTGACCCGTGCTTGATCAAATGCCAGCTATGGAAACATCACTATCCTGCCCACCTCTACGTGTGCCTGCCTCTCTCCTTTGTGAAGTCAACGGCTTCACACTGAAGCCTTTTCTAGAAAGATCCATTTTCCAAGAGGGACCCCAAAGCAAGGGCCACCAGTGCCTCAAAACAACTGTCCTGAAAGGTTGTCCTGCCTTCTCCGCTGTTTCCACGGCCACATCTTACTAGGTGAATCATGACCGCTGGCTTCCAAGCATCCGAGGTCACATCATGTTAGCACAGTGGCCAGGAGAGCAGTAGAGAAGGAGAAGTTGACAGCCTGATGGCCATGACTAACAGCACCCTATAAAGTTTAGGATGAAGGGCCTGAGCACAGCGGAACAGAGCAGGGCCGTGGCCGCCACTGAGCAGTGAAGGAAATGTCACGTCTTTATGTCTTCCCATCACTCTGACAATATTCTCCAGGCTTGGGTGATTAACCTTTGCAGATACACCTCTGAGGCCCCAGCCAAGTGCTCCAAAAGAAGAAACCCACCACGTGTCTGTGTCAGGCCCGGCACACCACGGGGCCCCTGGTGGTACGAGCTGCTCAGCGCTCAGCCACAACTAAAACACTGGTGGTTTACGCCGACCCAGCAGCACCTCGGAACAAAGGCCTGGCCATCTGCTTCCGGAAATCCACTCTGAACGCCATGCAGGGCATAGCGCTGCTCGGACGCACATGGGGTTGTGGTGAGCTCCGGGGGTCAGTCCTACAAGCGTGTGTTTCGTTTTTCCCCACATCAGGAATGACACGTGTTCATTCCTGGGTCCCCAGGACCCGGACACAGCCTGGCAACATTACTGACTGAAGTGTGGGTAGTAGATTTTGCTCTTGTAACGAGGCTGTGGGGTTGACCAAGCGATTACTGCCATGCTGTCCTCAGAGAAAGCTGAGGGGCCTGCTGGAGGCTGGCGGCGGGGTGGCACGTAGCCGGGACTGTGAGGCCTGTGTTGGAGGCCTTGGGCTTGGTGAGCTTAAACCAAACGGTGTTTGTTGTTCGGTTGATTCCAACTGGCTGGGAGCCCGTGGGACAGCGCAAAGCCGCGCCCAGGGTTTGCTAGGCTGTAATCGTGACAGACGCAGACTTCCTTGTCTGTCTTCTCAGGAGCAGCTATGGGGTCTGATGGCCCCTCCCTGGGTTAGCAGCCCAGCGCTCGCCCAGCGCACCTCCTGGAAACCCTGTGTGACTGCAGCCAATTAGGCCACCTTCCCGTCCCCGAGGTGCGGTGTGACCACAGAGGCATCGCTTCCTCACTGTCACACTCCCACTGTGCACGCAGCCTAAGCACTAGCTCTTCCTGCCCCCGGCAGGCCTTCCCCTGGGCAGCACAACTCCTCCCAGAGCCACTGTGTGGGGTCAGCATCTGAAGCTTCTCCCTAATACCCACTTTCCATCTTAGTAATTGCCCTCCAGTTTCTCTTTGGGACACTTCCCCGTTCTCAGTCCTTGGATCCTGGGGCGAGCATGTGACCCAGCCTGGCCAATCAGCACACTCCATTTCCTTGGCCAAAGGAATTGGGCCATGTAACCAGTTTCACCATGCCAACCCAACTCTGGGACTTTTATCAAAACTATCATGAAGAGGTAAATTGTTTTAATACTGGGCTTTCTGAACAGAAAGGATGTCATTCTGGGGTTTCCAGGGCTGCTATTAGGGGAGGCAATCCTGAGAAACCAAAAAGCAGAGGCCAGGATGGAAGGAGATGGGAGGCAAACACTGTGGCTCACCCCAGCTCCAGCCTCACTGGTGACCGGGAGTCAACATGAAGGAAGAGGCTCAGTGTCAAAACCGAGAGACCCTATTGTCGGCCAGCGGTAATCGGACCTGTCTCCACCTTTAATCCAGGTGTGGACTCCTCAGAGAGTCTGCTTCCCTCTCTGTCTTCCTGGACACAGCGACTGGGACCACTAACTTGACCGTCAGATGTACGGGGCGGTCCCAGGCTGGAATCGGAGAAACCACCACCTCGGTGGTGAGCTGAGTCTGGCTGAGAGGAGCCGGCTGAAGGCTGGGCCGGGACAGGGAGGACGCCTACGGCTGTGTTAACGGGGAGAGGCAGGAGCTGGGAGGCTTGAAGTTTTGTGCAGCTACATCAAGGGGTTCTGTTAGGCAAGAACAGCCACCAGATAGTAATTCTTCATGGGCGCTACCAAAGACAGACAGAAGCAACCTCATATTGAAGATCTCTTTAAAGTATTAAAAAACCAAGACGTCCACCTTGAGGACTAAGGCGTGCCTGACCCAAGATGGGGTGTTTTCAGTTGCTTCATATGCATGCCAAAGCTGGACAAAGAATAAAGAAGACAGAAGAAAAATCGATGCCTTTGACTTACTAAGTTTGGAAAGAATATTGAAGATACCATGAACTGCCAAAAGAACAAACCAATCTGTCCTGGAAGAAATACAGCCAGAGTGCTCTTTGGATGCTAGGATGGAGAGACTTTGTCTGTCCTAGTTTAGACATGTATGTTATCAGGAGACACCTGTCCCCGGACAAGGACATCGTGTTGCTAAAGCAAAGGGTCAGCGAGAAAGAGGAGGGCCCTCAGTGAGATGGCCTGACGTGGCGGCTGCCACAGTGGCTCACAGACAGCAGTGACCGGGTGGGTGGCAGGGTTTCTTTCTGCTATACAGGGGTCGCTGTGAGTCAGAAGTGGCCTGACAGTGGCTGGCAGCATCCACAACAGCTCTCAAGTCACAGCGGGCAGGGGGACAACTGGAAAGACAGACACATCTCCAACCAGAAAGTAACAAAGAAAATACAAATTACCTCATAAAGGAGGGGGAAAAAGTTCAAACTACCTAAACTTTGGAGACTACCAAATTCCTGCATATGGAATTCCTTTGAGAAGTAGATCAAGGTTGACATGTGCCTTTTATTTCAGTCATGACTGCTAACAAAAGATCGGCAGTTCAAACCCACTGGGTGCTCCTTGGAAACCCTGTGGGGCAGTTCTGCTCTGTCCTACAGGGTTGCTGTGAGTCTGACGGCTCGTTGACAGTTGGATTGGGCCATGTGACAAGGAAGAGCTATAGCAAAGTGAAATACTTCTGAGTCTCATACCAGGCAGCAGACAGACGCCTCCTGAGTGATCCCGGGACTTCAAGGGATGAAATGAGTTTCTGAACAAGGCAGATTGGCATAGGTCTCCCCTGGATGAATAGCCTCTGCCAGGTTTTGAAACAGCGCTCTGGTCCTGCAGGTCACAGGCGGACCACCCAGCCTGGCACGTGGAATCCCCAGGCACAGAAGTCCTGGCATGTCATGGGCTAGTGGAATTGTACAGGCCTGCTGCCCCGGTGACCCAGTGATGAAGCAGTCAGCTGCTGACCGGAAGGCTGCCAGTTTGAGCCCACTAGTCGCCCCACACAGGTGCCGGGGGTCACGGGGCTCCCCGACAGGTGTCCCAGGCCCTGTCCCTGTAGGGATGTCTCGCTCCTCTCTGACCTGGCAGTAGTCCTGGAAGTTATGCCTCAGTTGTGTTTTTGTAAACTAAATTGCCCTATATGGGAATCTTTAGATTGTTCGTGTCTGTCACTAGTGTGGGTCTAGGTTTCATGTAGCCAAGTCACTGAACTACGTAATGACTGTCACTTCTCCACAATTTTGTAGGGGTTGGGGGTGGGTTACATGGCAAGTATATTCATGCCCACACACTTCAGATCACCTTCCCCTGGTAAAAAAAAAAAAAAAAAAAAATCCCAAGTCATAGAAGAGAACATACTCTGTCAACTTATTTTGTGATACTTAAAGGATTGCTTTTTTTGAGCTTGCGTCCAGGAAGCTTTGGAGTGTGGCGCCATCCTCACTGGTGGGCAGCTCTCTGGAGACAGGTCTGAGACTGTCTTGAGATGCTCATCTTCCCTTGGCTGGCATCAGCAGTGTCCTGTCTCTGCCAAGGGTTTTCAACTTAGTTCCTTAAAAGCCTCTCTTCAGTAGGAGTTTGAAAGCACAGAGAACAGACTTCTTCTGTGATTAATTAGCGTGCAAACCTTGGACACCCACCTAAGCTGGCAGTTTTAGTATCTGTGCCAATGGCACATGATTAAAAGAGAGGAACAGATGCTGGGCTTTCACCAGGCAAACAAGTCTCTCTCCATTTGGCAGAGATTGTTTGATAAAGAGGAATGCTTGGATCCTTTCCTAAACGAACAAGCAGTGGCGGTATCTTTTAATCTCCCAAAGTCTGGGATGAAATACCCAAACTGAAAGAGCTCTAGTCTAAGTGGGAAAATGGGCTGGATTTAACTTCCCACTTGAAACAGTTACCAAACCGACAAAACATAAGAGCCAATCAAGGGTTTTCAAATGCTAGTCGTTCGGCAGATCAAGGTACTGATCCCTGAGACAGGGAGAGCAGGTGCGGTGAGCCCATGGCTGCATCAGTCCGTTTCCTGGCCCGAGTTTCCAGGGCTCAGCAGGCGAGGGCACCCAGCAGGGTCAGATCAGACCCAGAGATCAGGGGAGAGAGATGGAAGTCAGAGAAGACCAACAGCTGAGTTCCCAGGTACCACTGATGAGAAAGCTCTAGAGGTTTACTGATCTCTGGTCCTACGTGAAGGGTCCACAGACACATGAGGAAGTGGATACAAACACAGTGCAGTCAGCTGCTACGAAAGTGGTTAGGGCTTCCAGTCCTCTCAGAGTCAGCTTGGAAGAAAGGCCTGTTGTCCAACTGCTGAAAATTCAGCCACTGGAAACTCTACGGAGCACAGCTCTTCTGTGAGGCACATGGTGTGGACGTGAGCCTGGAGCTCCTCAGCAGCAGCTGGTTGGCCACTTGGCAGAAAGACCCACCCAGCAGGAGCAGAGGGTGAATGCCAAGTGCTCGCAGAGTGCCAGGAGCAGCATGTGCTTCCAGTAGCCAGTGCCAGCTTCCTTGTAGCACTGGGAAACCAGTTTGAAGGCTGCTCTGGTTCCGACTCAGAGTTTACAGACACGTGTTGAAAGGGTCAAATTGTTTTAAAGAAACTTAAGAATGTCTCATACAGAGCTCAAGAATATTTACAGACTACAGAAATATCCAAGCAAGGCAACTACATGTCAGACCGATGTCTGATCTCCATAATCTACAAGGTGCTGCCAAATATCCACAAGAAAAGGATAAACAGCCCAATTAAGTGATGCACGAAGGAGATGGACAGACACTTCTCTAAACAGGACATCCAGGCAGCCAAAAGACACACACAGAAATGCTCATGATCATTAGCTATTAAAGAAATCCAAATCTAAACAATGATGAGATACCATCTCACCCCAACAAAGTCGGCCATGATCCAAAAAACACAAAACAACAAATGCTGGAGAGGCTGTGGAGAAACTGGAACTCTTCTGCACTGCTGGTAGGATTGCAAAATGGTACCACCTCTTTGGAAAGCAACCTGGCACTTCCTTAAAAAGCTGGAAATAGATATACTATTTGACCCTATCCCACTGCTTGCAATATATCCTACAGAAGCAAGGGCAGTCACAAGAACAGATACATGCACACGAATGTTTACTGCAGCACAGTCCACAATAGCAAAAAGATGGAATCAACCCAGATGCCCAACAGATTAATGGATTAATAAACTATGGTATATATACTCAGTGGAATGCTACGCAGTGATAAAGAACAATGCCAGTTTTAGGAAGCATCTCATAACCTGGTTTCAATTGGAAGATATTATGTTGAGTGAAATTAATCAGCACCACAAGGACAAATATTGTATGAGACCCCTACTACAAGGACTTAAAAACAGACTCAGGTACAGAAGAAAATACTCTTTGACGGCTGCAAGCAAGAGGAGGGGAAGAGGGAGAGGGTTTGTTATAGATTAGATAGTTGATAGAAATTTAGTTGGGTGAAATCAGTGACAGTAACTAGACTCCAACATAACCTGAAAACTCTTCCAATCTTAATATTGCAAGGACAGAGTAGCAGGGTGGGGGTTCAGGGACCATGCTCTCTTGGGACACTGAGGCCAACTGACATAACTAGCCAATTGCTAGGACAGTCTGTCTTAGTCTTCTGCATCCCATATTGGTGAGTGGCATCTGGAGTCTTAAAAGTTAGCAAACTGACATCTGAAGTACACCAGATGGTCCCAACTCAGCTGACACAGATGATCACCAAGGACAACAGTGGCATGGGGGACAGAGAACCCAGAAGACAGAAGGATGCACGTGAATGGGTGACTACATCAACATGCAACCAGAAGAATGAGGTGGTACCCAGCCACCACCAATGACAGCCATGATGGGGCTGACAATGTTCTGTGGCAACACAAGAGAAAAAGGAGTGCACCCTGACAACTGCACCTGATGGTCTGAAGGCCTGGGGCTCTCCCCGGGAGCATGGCCCTAGACCTGATGCTGCCCCTGATCGGAAATCGTTACTGAGGTTAACTCTTTGGACCGGAATGGATGGGACCTGGGGGCACAGAGCGACCCTGTTGTGTGTGCAGTTTATGGTTCTGTGCATCTATAGGATGTCGTCCTACTGGCTTCTTACTAGAGGGGAGTGGAGAGGAGGGGACAGGAGACTGTTAAGAGGATATGACATGTATAGAATGGAAGGAGGAATGGGCTGTCACCAGGCAAGGAGAACAGAAGGAGCTGCAGATAGGTGGGCATGTGAATTTAAACTGGATCGCACACTTTCACTCAATCACCATTAAAGGAAAAAAAAAAAAAAACCCAGGCAAAATTCATGCCATCCAACAGACAAAATGTAGCCCAGCTGGCTCAGCGGTTAAGAGTGCGGCTGTTAGCCAGAAGGCGCTCCTCGGAAACCCCGTGGGGCAGGTCTGCTCTGTCCTAGAGGGTCACTGGGAGTCAGGGAACTTAACTGCAATGGGTTTTTTAATGGGATAGACAAAAGGACACCGATGATAGAATTAGTAGACATGTATTAAAACGGTCACTTTCAGCATCTTCCATATACGAGGTCTGACAGTTGAGTCCGTGAACTTAATCATTCTAAGTCCTACATACCTCACTGCTGAATATCACTACAGTCACCTTTGAAACACTCTCCTTCAAAGTAATTTTTGTAATTCTTCCTGGAATGGGCATTGTGTACCGTGGCACAGTGGCAAGTTTGCAAACTTCATTGTCTGGTTGTCTGGGCGGTCATTTTTAGCCAGTAAACAAATCACTGTACTGGAACACCCTCCCTACTCACCTGATCTGGCCCCCAATGACTTTTCTTTACCTGAAGATAAAAGAAATGTTGAAAGAAAGACATTTTGATGACATTTAGGACATCAAGGGTAAGGCAATGACAGCTCTGATGGCCATTCCAGAAAAAGAGTTCCAGAATTGCTTTGAAGGTGGACTAGGCACTGGTGTCAGTGCATCGCTTCCCAAAGCTACTCTGAAGGCGACCATGGCAATGTTTGGCAATGAGGTATGTGGCACTTTTTCTAGGTGAGCGTGGGAACTAACTTGGCAGTGCTCGTATTTAAGAAGGTAAATGATGATCAGGACAGACATGAAGATGCACACCGCCCCCCACACCACCTCTCGACCTCCCTCCAGGGCTCCTGCCCGCAACGCGTTCATTAAACCACTGCATTCAATCCCGGGCAGCCCCACTGTGACCTTGGCTGCTTTAGAGAGCGGAGGTGAGATTAGAAGCTGTAGACAGAAGTCTCCGGTGTGTCTCTGTGTCCCAAGCCCAGCGGGGTCTCCATGGGCCTGTGTCGACATTCTGTTCCCCGCCGCCCCCCACCGAGGCCTGATTTTTGTCTCCCTGTGAGCAGAGATGCCTTCACCTCGGGAATGGAAGCCCTCCTCCCTGGCTTGGTCTCAGAATGAAACCAGCAGGTTTATCCCTTTCTTGGTTGGTTTACGGACAGACGTGTGTACAAGGCTGAGTGCTGTCCACAACATTCACGCTCACCTTGAACGAGTGATCTCTGCAGATGTAATCATATGGACGTGAAGGCACGCTGCAGGGTGGGCCTGGAGTTCACCGCGGCCGGTGTCCTCGCAGCAGAGGGACATTTGGACATGGAGACACCAAGAGAGATGGCACTGGATGCTGGGGCAGAGCCTGGTGTGCCTACGAGTTAAACCATGGCTTTCCAGCAACCACTAGATGCTGGTAGTTGCAAGGAAGGGTTCTTCCCCAAGGGCCTTCTAGGGGAGCGTGGCCCTGCCCACACCTTGACTTCAGGCTTCAGGCCTCCCAGGTCGGACAGAATTATTTCTGCTGTTTCAAGCCACTGTTCTGTGGTCCTCTGCTCCAGCAGCCCTCACAGAAATACAGCATGGAACCCAGTTGTACTAAATGAGACCCCAGGGGAAGATCTGAGAGACTTCCTTTCTGGGTCACAAGCATCTTGGAGGAAGGAGCCCTTGTCCATCTGCTCAGAGCAGTGTCATGGAACCTGAGTGCCTACAACCACAAGGGGAACCACTTACAGTCATGGGTCACACATTCGGAGATGGCAGAAGCAAAGTGAGAAGGTGGTATGTCCTTGATGGTGTCTCTGAACCACTTACCCCATCGGAACTACCTGTCCCCAGACCTCTTGTGACAGGAGACACTAGAATGACCTCATTGCAAAGCCCCACTCAGCACTAAGGAGAGCCTCTAAGGAGAAGACCACAGGAGCCTGACCATGCTCAAAGGCTTCCAGCGATCAAATTGTGTCCCCAGAAGTATGGGTGTAAGCCCTGACCCTGTGGCCTGTGGCTGTAATCCCATTAAGGAAGGAGTCACCTTTGTTATGTTAATAAAATCACATTACTGTGGAGCGTCTCCTGAGTCAGTCTTTTTTTGAAATACAGAAAAGGAGATGAAGGAAGAAGCTAGCATCAGAGATGGGGTAGGACGGAGCTGCCCTACCTTGGAATCCACCAAGGAGCCGGGGACAAAGACCTGCCCCCTGAGCTGATGGGAGGAGAAAGCCTGGGCCCTGAACTCAGAATTCTAGTCTTCTCCACTGTGAGAAAATACATTTTTCTTTGTTAAAGCCATTCACGTGTGGTATTTTGGTTACGGCAGTGCTAGGTAACTGAGACGTGCAGTATTTCTGTTCTAGTGGCACTGCGACCGAGACGTGGATGTCCTGGTCACCTAGTGCTGCTGTAACAGAAACATCACACAGGGATACAGGGATAGCCCTGTCACCTAGTGCTGAGACACACGCCTGTGGTGTTTCTGTTACAGCAGCACTGGGTGACCAAGACACCCACCTGTGGTGTTTGTTACAGTGGCACTGGAGGACTGAGACACCCACGTGTGGTCTTTCTGTTAAATCTTCTTGGCTGGTAGCCCATTGGTTAGGAGTTTGAATCCATCCAGAGGCGCTTTGGCAGAAAGGTCTGGTGATCGACTGGCAAAAAAATCAGCCACTGGAACCCTGTGGAGCCCAGTTCCCCTCTGATACACGTGGGGCTGTCCCCCAGAGTCAAACTGATGGCAACTAGTGGTGGCGGTGGCTGGTGCTGATCACAGGAGTAGCAGTTGTGACTTGGGTAGTGGACAGAAACATTTTAGAAGCGCAAAAATCCACTTATTGCCTGAAGTGCAGGCATTTCCAGATGTCCTGTTCTGCCTTGTGTTATTCCTATAAATATCTTCCAGCCAATTCTGACAGGACGCTGTAGATCCTGGACAACAGATACTGTTCGTAAAACTGTGAAATGTTACTGCAAAATCTCAGTCCACAAGTCGCACTTTTTCCCAGGACTCCTTGCACTTGATGCTGGTTTAATGGTGATGCAGCCTTCTTGCCTGCTAAGTGGCAGACAGATGTTTAATGAGGTGAAATGATACCTTCAGTCCATTAAGATTCCTTTCCCATGGGTCTTGGGGTTCTCGGGAGTGCCATCAGGGTCTACCTTTATTGTCCCCTGCACACTCAAACTCTGCTCAAGCCAGGAATGCCGCAGTAGACCAGCAAACACTTTCCTTTAAACAAGTTTATTACAACTGTATCATTCTCTGAGCATACGTTTTAGCTTTTTAATGTAATGTATCGCTCTTGGAATATCCAGTGCCAAGATGTGCATTATTTTTGAAATTATAATTATTGTCAATCATTAATTCAAGCCCTTCTCAACGACTCCGTGGTGGTCAGAGTTAGAATCGAAGAAGTGCGTGCAGCGGGGTGTGCTGTTTCAGAGCTCCTGTAACTGGCGGAGGAAAGCGAACAGTCATACAGTGCATTAACAAACCATTTCAGGAAGTGCATTCTTCTAGCAGAAAATGGGGAACATACTTTGGTGGAAACATTAATCACCAAGCTCTAGGTGGCTGAGATGGCGTCATGGTGACAAGGCAGACATCCGTGTCTTCTTTGCGTGGTTCAGCTTGGCGCCCCTGGTGAAGGAGGCAGCGCCCTGCCCCGACGGGAACTTGCATGTTTGTCTGTAAAGGTCATCTCGTCTCACATGACTCTCTCCCAGCAGAGAAGACAGTGATCATCCTCGATGGTCACAGCACCTTGCGGGCCTGGTGATGCAGCTGGTGGCTGGCTGCTCTGGTGCCCCCTTGGAGCTCCACTCTGCAGAGATAAGAGCAGTTCCCTGGGATAGTGAAATCCCCAAAGAGGTGTGGCTCCCAGAATAGCTAGCTATACAGCTTTTGTCCAGTTGACTCTGACTCACGGTGACCTTGTGTACAACAGCACAGAGCGTTCCCTGGCTTCTGCCACCCTGATGGTCACCAGCATGTGTAAGTCTGTCCTTGTGGGTGTCATGTCAGTCCAACTCCCCTGGGATCTTCCTCACTGGTCCTCTACTTCCCCAAACGTGATGTCCTCTTCTACGGATTGATCCCTCCTACTTCCCCAAACGTGATGTCCTCTTCTATGGATTGATCCCTCCCGATGACATTTTCAAAGGTCGATCACCAGGTCTCTGTGGGTAGCCTGTTGCAGTCAGTCTGGAAATTCCTCTGAAAGCTGTCTACCGCAGGTGACCCTGCTGGTGTCTGAACGACCGGTGGCTTAGCGTCCAGCATCACAGCAGTGAGACGAACTGAGGCATGGGTGGTAGAAAACACATCAGCTCTTGGTTAATAGGGAACTGTCTCTCTTTTGGTGTCCAACAGGGGGGACCCAGTGTAGACAACTTGCATGTGAGACTGGTGGTTCTGGAAGCTTCTTCCCCCTTGTGATAAAGTCTGTGTTTCTCTGAGACAAGTGCTCTGTGATATGGATCCCCTTTCTCTCCCTTTTTGTGTTTTCTCTGTGCTGATCACACGCTAGGTGAGATGCCGTTTGCTTTGCAGATTTATCCACAGAACTGGAAGCCAGACCATGACAGAAGGACTAAATGTTTCCCCTTTTACCAAAAAGCAGGTAGTTTTTGACACTTGGAAATTCCGTTTCATCTTTAAGTGGGGACCCGATTGCTATCTACTGACTGTAATTACTGCCCACACGGAAACACCCCCATATTGTTATACCTATTCAAATCATTTTAAAAAGCATTGTGTCTTTGATCATGACAAAGTTATAATGCATTTTTCCCTCAAATGCCATAAGCCAGCACTTGTTGCTTTATCGACATTGGCTGCTGCGCTATTATGGCTTAAATGATGTCATCCTGAGTGGCGGCCTGATTAGCTGTACCTGAAGGTGATTCTAATGCATTCATTCAAAATGCTTTAAGAAAGGTCACAGTCAAATTCTGTTGTATAACATGAAATAAATTAATACACAATTAATGACACATGTATTGAAAGACATTATTTTTCACATCGGTGGGATACAGATTATTCTTAACAATAATCTAAGGCATGTTAAGAACGGCTTAAGGTTACAAAGTATTGGTGTTTATTTTTCTGACTCTGTTTAAATAATATTGTGCTAGAGATACATTACGACTTTGCAGATTTGAAGGGCATTGACCAGAAAATGAAACAGACCCCACTTTTTTGACATCAAACAGTAGGGATCATTGTTTATTACAATGGAATGGCTGTAAAAATGGATACTGAGCCATCTGGCTTTCTCATGGGCTCTACTGTGCCACTGACTTCTCTAAAAAATAGAATTTTAAGGGCCAAGGTTTGGAAAGACCAAGCACAGTCACCTGGAGCAGTTCCATGCCAGCAAATGGCTGTACTGAGCCATTCAATCCAGAGGCAGCTGTTACCGTGTTACATGGATTTCTGTGGGCGGGAACCCCAAACCAGAACCATCAGTCTCCTCTGGGGCTGCCTTACCCTGGCTGCCAAGGCCTTCTTGTATCTTTTGCCCATTGTGGTCGCAAGCAGTTTAAAAATCACAGGTAGAGGTTTGCGACCCTGGAATGCAGGTAGTCTATGTGTGCTAACTAGGTATTGAGAATGGAGACTGGCCCATGAAAGCAGCTGCCAGGAAATTAAAGGTCATATTGCATTTAGAAACTCTGTTGAGAAAGACCTTATTAAAGTGCTAAAAAGCAGAGGTGTAACCTTGATAAATAGGGTACCCCAGAGCCAAGATGTGGTCATTTGTAAATCACCACACACACGTGAAAGCTTGACAATGATGAATGAAGACAGAAGAATTGATGTATTTGAATATTGGTATTTCTAGTGGATATGATGTACAAGGTCTGACAATTCAGTCCATGAACTTAATTGTTCTAAGTGCTCCAAACCTCATTGCTGAGTATCACTCTGATGACCTTCCAAGTACTCCCCTCGGAAGCTATGCACCGATGCCCGTGTCTCGTCCACCCTTTAAAGCAATTCCGGAACACTTTCCGGAATGGCCGTTGTGCAGGATGGCAGGGTGGCAGGTTCGCACACTCAGCTGTACAGTTGTCTGTGAGGGAGGTTTTAGCCAGGAAACAAAGAACTGTATTGGAACACCCTCCCTACTTACCTGGTGACTTTGTTTGGAAATATTGAAAGGAAGACATCTGGATGACATTCAGGACATCAAGGGATATATGATGACAGCTCTGATGGCCATTCCAGAAAAAGAGTTCCAACATTGCTCTGAAGTGTGGACTAGGCGCTGGCATCAGTGCACAGCTTCCCGAGGGGAGGGCTTCGAAGGGGACTGTAGTGACAGTCAGCCACGTGGGATATAGCATTTCTTCTGAGTTCATGAACTTAACTTGTGGACTGCCAAAAACTGAAAGACACTACTGGGATGCTCCTTAACAGTGAGGGTGGTGAGCCTTCCCTCTCATGTACCCGGGACACACCGTCAGGAGACAGCAGTCACTGGAAGGCAAGTCGTGCTTGGGAGAGCAGCCCATGGGGGAAAACAAGGGAAACCTCCTGGAGACGGACTGACAAAACAGCCCCAATAGTGAAAACAGCGTTTGTCACTCTCTAAGTGCTCGCTATGTCACAGGAAGTGTAAGTGGGCCCAGTAACACTAGTAAATGTCCAGTTCAGATGTGGCCTTCCCCGCGTGCTCTGAAGGGCCAGCTCTGACAGCTAACTGACCTCCGCAATGGATGCGGCCACAGGAAGAATGAACCAGAAGGAAAATCATCACCTGGACCCTATTTTGAAGCAGGAGGTCCGGCAAGAACCCTGCCACCTCCTGTTTCCTGCTTGCTTGAGTTTTCCTGCCTCAGAGACGCGCGCAGCTGCTGTCCTTCTGCCCAGATCACATGCAAGCCCTGCCCACCCGCCGCTGGGGAGCCGGGTCTGAGGACTATCCTGCTGGTCCCCGACCTACACACTCAACGCAAGTGTCTCTCTCAAAGACCACTGGCCACATCATTGGCAAGTGTGATGGCTCCAGATGAGGACTCCCACCTCTCCAGGGTCAGTAACGGGACATGTGATGGTGGTTTCTGAAGGGTGTTGTCAATGGCACCCTTGCCCTGAAGTTGGCGTCTCAGAAGAGCCTTTATCAATAAGCAGCAGTTGACATGAGCATGGCAGGTCACTGTACATCCCTCTTGGCTCAAAGTTGAAACAGCAACAGAAGAGTTGGGGACTCATTGTGAAAAACTGACTAAATACAGATATCTGCATTTTTTTACTTCTGTATATAGTAAGAAAATAAACATTTTAATGGGAAGCAATGTAAGACTTATAACCAGAAAACCAAAAAAGCCACTGCCAGTGAATCAATTCTGACTCACAGCTACCCTACAGGACAGAGTAGGACTGCTCCATAGAGTTTCCAAGGAGTGCCTGGTAGATTCAAACTCCTGACCTTTCTGTTGGCAGATATGGCACTTAACCACCATGTCACCAGACCAAACCCAAGGCCACTGACTCGATTCCAACTTAGAGTGACCCTCCAGGGCACGGCAGAACAGCTCCTTAGTTTCCAAGGAGTGCCTGGTGGATTTGAACTGCTGACCTTAGCAGACACAGCTCTTAGCCCTCTGCCATAGCTAGTCTTAGAGTGGGCGTAAATACTAACCAGACTTAAGACAAACCACTGACCTGTCATCTGTTCTATTTGTTTCCTGATAACTGGGCAGCTTCTTTCCCAACCAACTGATTTTAAACAAACAAGCGGAGTGCCTGGTAATGTCTAAACTGAAGGGGAGTGGTGGCAGGGACACAGACAAACAGGGAAAAAAGGCAGAAAAATAATTATAAATCTAAAAGTTTAGTTCCCAGAGGTCTTGCTATGTTTTCCTGAATCCTCCAGAAATTTTACAAATTAAAAGAGAAAAAGAAAAGAAAAGAAATTCCAACAGAAGTGGAGGAATCCCAGTCAAAAGTTGAGGGCTGTTACCTTCGTGGGTCCTCAGTTTCTCCCCAGGTGAGCAGGCCCTATGTGTCAGACGCACTGCTACGTGTTTTCACAGGCTGAGATTGCGCCACCCCACAGAGGACAGCAGTCCTCATCCCCGAGACAGTGGGGAAATAAGGGCCGTGTGCCCGGCCCGTCTTCAGTGTCTCAATGTGACAGACGGACGGACAGTGGCTCGTTGTACCACAGACACTAGCCTAGAGGTCTGTTGATAACAGTCTGTCGCAGTTCGGAACCCCGCACCTGGAGTCCGGTGTGGACTGCTGTCACGACGACTGTTACTGGCCTTCTCTCTCTCATGGACCACTTCGCCTCCAAAGCCTTTGGTGGTGAAACCATAGCTGTATTGCATGACCTGTTCGCTTATCTGTGGTCTGTGGAGCGCACAAAAGCTCAGGGATTTGGAAAGATGGTGCCCAGGGACGTGCAGGCAGGCAGTGCCAGCCCTGGAAGCTAAGCCATCCCTGGGCCCCGTCGCTGGTGTTTTATTGATGAAACAGGCTTGTTAGCATTCATGATGACTAGGTATTTCCTCTGCTGTGATTATTCTGACTTAATTACCAGGGGAACCATCTGCTGTTGAACACGACACTGTAGGCACAGCCATGATGGATTGGGTTCTGCGAATTCCATTCAAAATGAGCAAGTGTGGCTTTGCCTTAGGAAGAAAGCTGCGCAGTGATGTCACTCCTGTTATCTGTCATTGGTCGTTGCTGTTGAGTTGACCATGGCTCATGACATCCCCGGGTGTAACAAGACAAAACAGCACCCTGTCCTGTGCTGTCACTACGGCCAGTGGCCTGCTCAAGTCTGTTGTCACCGCTGCCGTGTTATTTTGAGGACCTTCCCACCCAGGAGCTCAGCTTTCAGCACCATTTCGGACAGTGTTCTGTTGTGACCCATAGAATTTTCAGAGGCTGGTTTTTTGGAACTGGATCACCAGGCCTTTCTTCCTCATCTGCCTCTGTCTGGAAGCTCTGCTGTGACCTGTCCACCATGGGGGACCCTCCTGGGGGGACCCTGCTGGTCTGCGAATTACCTGAGACACAGCTTCCAACATCACAGCCTCCCACCAAGCTTCTGTGGGACCCCAGACTGACGGATGGGCAGTGGATTCCTGTGTTAACACCAAGATAAAAATGACTGATCTACATAACTGCACTTTCTGAGCCCCAAAGAACACTGAGTTCCAGAGCAAACGGGTCAGCTGAGCTTCAGAGTGACAGCTCTTCTCGAAGGAGGTCAGACACATGACCTTTGGCAGCGCATACAGGAGATAGGGCAGCCGTATGGTTAAATAAGAAAAAGAAATACTGGATTAAAAAATAAAATTCTTAAAGATGACTCAAAATATCTAGCAGCCGGAGGAAGTGCAGACATGTTGCAAGAGACGGTTGGTGGCATCTGAGGCAAAGGTGTGACAGGGCCCTAAATACCACTGCTGACACCAGGAATAACCCATCCGCTGCTGGGAAGGGGCAGGACACTCCCTCATCCCCCAGGGTTCTGCAGCGATACAAAGGATTATGACGGCCCTGGGGATGGGTCCCCAAGACCCCACAGTGATACAGAGAGCTAGGCCGACCGGAAGGAGAGGTCAGTGAGGGTCAGAGGCACAGGGCTCGTCCTCCACCGAGACCCACGCTGTAGAGCTGTGGAGTCTGCTCACCCACACCGCAGGGCCTGTATCCAGTTCCCAGCACAGTGGCCTACTACCGAGGAAGGGGCTGGGGTGCACAAGGACACCTGTGCACACGTGTGCAGAGCCTGTTGAAAGCTGAGGGGGAGGCAGGGACCGGAGAAACCCCACTGCCACCCCGGACCTGACACGCTGCACAAGGCAGCCACCATCTGCTGCCCGGTGGATCTCAAAGACATCTGAGACCGGAAGTGGCTGCAGCAGTGTGAGGACCCAAGGCAGCTCAGTCCCTGGCGCGATCAGCCCCGTTCCACACACTAGCAGTGGCAAAGAAGAGGTGGCATGCCCATGTCCGGGACATTGGTGATAGTCCCTTCACCACTTACTATGCTGTGGCTCAAACTGATGTCAGATATTCAACACAAAATTGTGAGATGTGAAAAAGAGGCAGAAAAAAAATTACCAAAAAATAAAACAGTAGAACCAATTTAGAGATTTCT
Source organism: Heterohyrax brucei (assembly GCA_028571685.1). NCBI lineage: Eukaryota > Metazoa > Chordata > Mammalia > Hyracoidea > Procaviidae > Heterohyrax > Heterohyrax brucei. Next base: position 4,336,190 of record CM053160.1, on the reverse strand, counting down.
CAAATTTGGAATTAAATAACTTAATTGCCGTCATAAAGCATCTGTTGCAGAAGCATACAACACAAGAGAGCCCATGGGGAATCTTACAGACACACAACCCAGATGCCCTGCAACAGAGGAATGGACAGGTAAACTGTGGTAGATATTCTCAACAGAGCACTATGCAATGGTAAAGAACAACCGTGATTTCAGGAAACATCTCATAACCTGGTTTCAACTGGAGAACACTATGTTGAGTGAAGGTAGTCAGTGACAAAAGGACAAATATTGTATGAGACCCCTACAATAAGAACTTAAACACACACTCTTGCATAGAAGAAAAGACTCTGACAGCTGCAACGATGGGGAGGGAGGGAGGGCAAGGGGGAGACGGTTTAGATTAGATAGTTAATAGAAACTTGGTTGCATGGGAAAGCAAACATTAGAAAGAAGATCAATATTAACTGGACTTCAACATAACATGATTACTTCTCCCATCTTAATCCAATATTGCAAGGACAGAGTTGCTGGGGTCGGGGGTTGGGGATGTGCTCTCAGAGGAAACCAAGGCCAACTGGCACAACTAGCATTTTGTTAAGAGAGCCCTCTGCACCCCCACATTGGTGAGTGGCATCTGGGGTCTTAAAAGCTGCCAAGCTGCCATCTGAGGGTACAGCAAATGGTCCCAACTCAGCAGGATGATCACCAAGGACCAAAACAGCATGGGGGAAAGAGACCCCAGAAGACAGAAAGGTCCATGTGTGAGTGGGTGACTACATCAACTTGTGACAGGAAGAACCAGATGGTGGCCAGCCACCAGCAGTGATAGCCATGATGGAGCTCACAAAGTTGAGTCTCACTGACAACAGCACAAGAATAAAAAGGGGTGCACTCTGAGAGCTCCATTAAAAGACCACAATTGATGGCTCACAGGCCTCAGAGTTCCCCTGGGAGCATGGCCTCTGGCCCTGATGCTGCCCCTGTCCATAAATCATAATGGAGGTCAACTCTCAGACAAGAATAGATTGGGCTTGGTGGCACAGAGTGAACATATCATGTGTACACTTTATGGTTCTCTGTGTTTATAGGATGCTGTCCTGCTGACCTCTTAGTGGAGGCAGGGGAGTGGGTGGAGAGGCGGGGATAGGAGATTGTTGGGAAGATAAGACATGTATGGAGCAGAGAGGGAGAGTGTGCTGTCACCGGGCAGGGAGGGCAGTGGGAGCTGCACATAGGTGGGTATGCAATTTATATGACAATGTACAGTTTCATTCAATCAAAAAAAAGGATACGGAGACCACCAGAGTCATCAAATAATGCAAGAAATGAGAAGCGCAGTACCAGGTATCAATAAATTGACACCTTTATCAGCAAACTGAGCAGAGCTAAAAAGTATCAGTGAACTCGAAAATAGCTCAATAAACATTATTCAAGCAAAACTGGAACACAAGGAGAAAGATGTGAAAGGGAAAGACAGAAGCATCCAGGAATTGTGGAACAATATCAGATCACCGAAAATCTGTGTCCCAGAAACCCCAGTAAGAGAAGGACAAGAGAACAGCAGAAGCAGCGTTGAAGACAATGGCTGATCATTTCTTAAAATTAAGGAAAGACAGCAATCACAAAAGCACCAATTTCAGAGAAGCTCAAGAATGAAACACACCGAAGCAGATCACAATCAAAGCACTATAAACCAAAGATTAAGAGAAAATACCAAAGGCAGCAACAGTAAACAGAGATATTATGCAGAGAGGGACACAAAGAAGGAACACAGCCGTGGTGGAAACTGCACACACCGTGAGACAATAAGATGTGACACATTCAAAGGACTTCAGGGAAAAATTCAACCCTGAAGTCTACATGCAGCAAAAATACCTTGGGAAGCTGCAAATGAAATACATATTCACTCAGAGAAAGAAAATCTAAGAATCACTGCCAAAAGGCTTGCACTGCATGAAATATTAAAGATTTTTTGTTTTTTTTTTTTTTTTTTTGGTACAAGAATGATGTTCAAGTGGATTTATTCTTAACAGCCCAAGCCCAACACAGATACACACCTACAGGTGATCAGATACACAAATGATGTGACAGCCACATCCTGGAACCCTCCTCAGCCTCAAAAATAAACAAACTGAGGATTTACACAGTAACAGGGATGAATCTCAAAAACATCACATTGAGTAGAAGACGCTAAATGTAGTATGTATCGAATGCTCGCTTTCACCTGACTCTGAAGTAGAAACGCAGCCCGTGCTGACGGACAGTGGCCGCCGTCTCCACTGAGTGCAGAGACTGCTCGGGGAGCGGCGGAGGGAAATTTCCAAGAAGGATGAAAATATCATTTATCTTGTCAGGGGCATGCCTTACCCAGTGAGTGTAGTTTTATCCACTTACAAAAGTGCACATTTAATATCTGTACGTCCCGCTATATGCAGACCTCAATAAACTAGGTCACATTATGGAAAAAGTGTTCTAAAACAGCTTTCCAAAAAACTGTCAGGAGTCTGGATATTTCTACCTTGAAACTTGTTGCCAAAGCCAAGTGCTGTCAAGTTGGATCCGAAACGTGTAGCTTACCCAGAATTACAGTGAGAAAGAAGCCCAGGGCAGAGACGGCCCTGACCAGAACAGACCTGAGTAGGCTTGTTCCCGGAAAGACTAATTACGTACCCAGAACAACTGGGACAACAGACCCTGGTGGTCCAGTGGCTAAGAGCTTGGCTGCTATCCAAAAGGTCTGCAATTCAAATCCGCCAGGCACTCCTTGAAACTCTGCGGGACAGTTCTACTGTCTGTAGGCCACTATCAAGTGGAATAGACTCAACAGCAATGAGTTTGGGTTTTTTTTGGTTTAGAATAGCAAAGGAACCCTGATGTTCCAGTGGTAAGAGCTTGGTCCACAGAGTGAATCCACCAGCCGCTCCTAGGAAGCCCTATGGGGCACTTCTGCTCTGTCCTGTGAGGTCGCTGTGAATTGGAATCACCTGGAAAGCACTGGATTTGCTTTTTCCGGTTTAGGGCAACAAATGGCACTGTGAGCGTGTGCTCCTCCTGTGCCCGCATCCCACACTCTGTCCATATGTGACACATGCCTTTGCAGAGAAGAGGCAACAGGCGTGGAATAACTCTGATGTCCTTGGACCTGTGTGGGAGTAGATGGGGTCTGGGTAGTCAGGTCTCCTTGGCTTGTTGACCCATTTTCCAGTGTGCTGAAAATTACTATCACTATCAGGACAGAGAAAAACATTAGGACCCCCACCGTCAACCCCACTGATGGCCTTTGGTTGCCAGGTACCCACTTGTGTTCCAAGTGGAAACTTCTGCAATGTTCTGTGTGGTCTTCTGTGGCCCAGCTGGATGCTGGCAACCAGAGCCAGCCCTGCAGTGCCCTTTGATGTCATGGAGGGCCGTGTGATCGTCACGGTCCTTCACTTCCAGCTCAGCCTGGAGAAGATGGGACATGGTGGACGCTGTCATCTGAATGTCAGGCCAGTGCCCAGGCCACTCAGAGTTCCCTTGGGAGATGCAGGCAGGGACTGTTTTAGAGTTAAAATTGACACAGTTTAAGAAAAGAGAGAGACCAAATGCTTTCTAAACTGAAGGATGTCGTTTAATCGGTAACAAACCTAGCCTGATTGCCCAGGCCATCTACTTCTGAAAAGCCAGACACTAACAACCTTATATACACACTGCTGATCAATCGGTGCCGACTCATAGTGACCCTATAGGACAGAGCAGAACTGCCCCACAGAGTTTTCTGCCTAGGAGCACCTGGAGGTTTTAAATTGCAGACTTTTTGGTTAGCAGACAGAGCACGTAACCACATGCTACCAGGGTTTGGTTTTGACAAGCCTGTAGAGCTCAGTTCTACTCTGACCCATGTGGGGGCACCACATGGCGCAACCACCTTGTTGGCAACTGGACTCTGGTCCCGTGGAGAGCACCGATGGCCTTCACTGAAGATGAGGTCCTTGAATAAACTCAGGAGCACTGAGTTTGGCAGCTTAGTAATAATGTTCTAAAAAAGGCTGCTCTCTGCACCTGAAGATGAAACAGGAACTGGACAGAGGGCACGTCACCTTTCACGTCACAGCTGTGTCCACTTCCCTTCTGTCCTTTGAGACACACACACCTTCCTTCACCCCTCTAGATCTTGATAAAAGCAGTTTTCCACTTTCCTGACCATTGGCATTTTCACTCAAACCATCTCCCCGCATTATAAAGAAGTCAGTTCAAGTCTGAAGGAAACTTAGCTCAGGAAGACACACTGAGCGCTGGTGCCTGGAGGAGAGGAAGGAGGGAAGGCCGAAGTAGAGCTATAAAGAGTGACGGAGAGGGCAGGAACTCCGCACGGGCAGATCAGCCCCAGGAAAACAAGAAAGACACTGTAGCGGTCGTCACAGTCCACCTCTTCAGAGCTCTGGAAATGAACCACAGCCTTCCCACAGTCTGAGGAACATTTTGTTTTTCCTTGAACCCCAGTAAGAACAGCAGGATGGTGGCATTTCCACTGGATGGACTCATATTCTTCTGCCAACAGCCCACGTTACAATAAAACCAGCAGCTCCTGGTTGCATAGTGGTTAAGTGCTAAGTCTGCTAACCAAAAGAGTAACAGTTCGAATCCAGCCAGTGCTCCTTGGAAACTCTACGGAGCAGCTCTGCTCGGTTCTATGGGGTTGCCATGAGTTGGAATCTGCTTGATGGTAGTGGGTTTGGGTCTCACTAGGGCAGCAGGAGAACCGAGCAGAGCTGGAGCTGTAAGGAAGAAACCGTGTGGAATGCTGACAAAGTCCCCTGCCGGAGCCCTGTCTGTCCGGTCCATTCACTGCTGCCTGAGAAACTCCATTCACAGGTACTGCTGCCCCTTGTTGTGACTTCAGGCTTGCCCCATGGGAAAAACCCTGTCCCCAGGAAGTTAGTGGAGAAGATTTAAGTGTGATTTAGCCTCACACAGCTGCCTAGCGCTGCAAAAACAGCTGGGTCAAACAAAGCCCAGCCAAAAATAGAACTGGAAAATCTTGATCATAAGATGTCTATAACCAAGTCTGAAAAGTCCTGACTTGTTCCATGGGGTCTGGAAGCTGTGTGTGGCCACAGGGCCGGGGGACCATTCCCGGGAAAGATGAGTTCATGTACTACAGGACAAAACCCTTTCGTGAGCATTCTGCTGTTGTTGTTAGGTGCCGCTGTGTGAGTTCTGACTCACGGTGAACCTGTGCACAACAGAACGAGACACTGCCCGGTCCTGAGCCGTGCCCACGGTCGTTTTTATGCTGAAGCCCGTCGTTGCAGCCCTTGTGTCAGTCTGTCTCGCTGAGGGTCTTCCTTTCCTTTGCTGACCCTCCCCTTTGCCAAGCGTGATGTCCTTCTCCAGGGACGGATCCCTCCTGACAACATGTCCAAAGAATGTGAGACGCAGCCTTGCCATCTTTGCTTCCAAGGAGCACTCTGGCTGTACTTCCTCCAGAGCAGACCTGTTCTTTTGGTGGTCCATGGTAGATTCAGCCTTCTCCTCCAACACCACAATTAGAAGGCATCAGTTCTTCTGTCTTGCTTATTCATTGTCTACCTTTCACATGCAGATGATGCGGTTGACAATACCATGGCTTGGGTCAAGCACACCTTAACCTTCAGGGTGACGTGTATCCTTTTCAATCCCTTAAAGAGATCTTTTGCGGCAGATTTTCCCAGTGCAATGCGTCTTGTGAGTTCTTGGTGCTGCCTCCATGGGCATCGATTGTGGACCCAGGTAAAATGAAACCTGCGACAACTTCAGTCTTTTACGACGATGTTGCTTACTGGTCCAGTTGTGAGGATTTTGGTTTTCCTGATGCTGAGGTGTAATCCATACTGAAGGCTCTTTGATCTTCATCAGTAAGTATTTCATATCCTCTTCACTTCCAGAAAGCAGGGTTGTGTCACCGCATAATGCAGGTTGTTTATGAGTTTTCCTCCAATTCTGATACCTCGTTCTTCTTCAGATAGCCTAGTCTGGATTATTTGCTTGGTGTACAGATTGAAAAAGCATGATAAAAGGCTATAACCCTGATGCATACCTTTCCTGACTTTAAACCAACAGTGTCCCCTTGTTCTGTCTGCATGACTGACTTTTTATCCACGTACAGACTTCTGCTGAGCATAGTTAAGTGTTCTTCTAAGCACATTCTCCACAACGTTAGCTACTCAAAACCCACTTATGATAAAATCTCTCAACAAACTTGGAAGAGAACTTACACACTCTGTCAAAAGTTGTCTACAAAGAATAAAACCAACAAGACCAAAAAGGAACCTACCATATTAATATTTTGGTTGTCTACAAAAAAAAAATGACATCAGTCCACTGAATTAGGGAAGACTGAATGCTTTCCTCCTAAGATCGAGGACGAGGCCAGGGATCTGCTCCCACAGGTACTGGAGGTTCTAGCTTGTGCAATCAGGGGAAAAAGTAATGAAAAGCATTTGGTTTGGAAAGAAAATTTTAAACCCGTTGCTATGGAGTCATTTCTGATTCATAGCAACCCTGTAGACAGAGCAGAACTGCCCCATAGGGTTTCCAAAGAGCACCTGGGGGATTCAAACTGCCCACCTCTGGTTAGTGGCCACAGCCACTAACCACTCGGCCACCACAGTTCCCCTGAACTCACAAAGGATCTACAATAAACTATTAGAATAAATAAACAAGTACCTAAAAGGTCTCCCAGTCTAAGATCTGGGTTCAGAGGCTGTTGTATTTTTACATGCAAGCAATGAGCAATTCAAAAAGGAAATTAAGAATATAATTCCATTCACAGTAGTAACAAAATAATACCTGGGTAAATTTAACAAACTAAGTGAAGAACTTCTGCACTGAAAATTATACAATTGTAAAATTTGCTGCAGAAATTAAAGATCTAAATAAATGCAGACACATTCCAAGTTCCTGGATTGGAGGGTACATTGTTGCTAAGATGGTAATTCTCCCCAGTTTGATCTTACAGATTCACTGCAATACTTTTGTTTGTTTGTTTCTTTTTTATTTCTTTTGCTTCTTCAAAATTTGAAAAGTGGATAGCAACTTACATGAGGGCAAACTTAATTGTTCTCAGTGCTCCACACCTCATTGCTGAGTGTCACTGCAATCACCTTCAAAGTACTCCCCTTGGGAAGCCACACATTGATGCCAGCACCTAGTCTACCCTTCAAAGCAATTTTGGAACTCTTTCTGGAATGGCCATTGTACATGTTGGCACGGTAGCAAGTTCATGAACTTAATTGTGTAGTTGTCTCTGAGGGAGTTTTTAGCCAGTAAACAAATAACTGTACTGGAACACCCTCTTTTTCACCTAATCTGGGCCCCAGAGATAAAGAAATTATTGAAAGAAGGACATTTGGAAGATATTCAGGACAGCAAGGGGTAATACAATAACACCTCTGATGGACATTCCAGAAAAAGAGTTTCAAAATAGCTTAGAAGGGTGGACTACATGCTGGCGTTAGCATGTAGCTTCCCAAGGGGAGTACTTCAAAGGTGACCATACTGATAATCAATTCACTGAGGACAGTCTATTCAGCAAATGATTCTGGGGGAACTGAATAGCCACATACAACGAGACCATCCTAGACTGTCACCTCACACGCCATACACATTAACTAAAATACATCACAGACTTTCATATTTAAGAGCAACAACTGTAAATCTCATAGAAAAAGAGAAAATCATCTAGACCGGAAGGTAGGCAATGGTTTCTAAGCTGCAAAACTAAAAGCACATTCCATAAAGGAAAACCAACCATCCATATATCTCATCAAATTAAACCTCTTGTACTTTAAACTACACCCTGAAGAAAATGAAGGGGAAAGAAAAGCCAACAGGCTTTTAGAAAATATTTGCTAACACATGTCCTGTAAGGAATACATTCAGAATTTATGAAAAACCCACAACTCAACAGTAAGACAAACATCCAATCCCAAAATAGACCAAAGATACAAATGGGTCATCAAAGAAGATCAATCAATGGTAAATAAATGTACAAAAGTGCTAGCCATTTAGAGAAAGGAAGTGAAAACCACAGTGGGATACTGTCTCATACCCACTAGGATGGCAGCGACCCTGGGTGGGTCAAGGGTTTATGCTGAATCACCAACCCAAAGGCTGGTGCCTTGAACCCACTCAGTGGCACACAGGAGAAAGGCCTGGCAACCTGCTTGTATCAAGATGACAGCCCAAACCCAAACAAAACCCTCAGGGCAGTTCTACTGTGGAACACATGGGATTACCACTGAACAGAGTCCACTCAATGGTCATACGTCTTGGTTTTGATGAACCTGTTGCCCCAAGTTGGTTCTGACTCACAGCAGCCCTACGGGACGGAGCAGTACCACCCACAGGGTTTCCGAGGCTGTCATCTGTACGGAAGCAGACGGCCACCTCTTTCGCCATGGAGCAGCGGGGGTTCAAACCACTGACCATTAAGTGGGTGGTCGACTGCTTCCTCGCTGTGAAAACCACCAGGCTGCTGTTTGGGATTTTACGGAAGGGCCGTGATAAGGCTGACGCCAACAAATACCACTGGCCCATTGAAAAATGGGAACTCTTATCCACTGCTAAATGGAAATGTAAAGTGGTGTACTTTGAAAACCGGCAGTTTTTCATACAGCTAAAGAAAAATGGCTCTGGGACCCAGCAATCCCGCTGCCAGATACACTGCCAAGAGAAACGAAAACATTTGTCACTGTGAAGGCTTGCCTGTGGCTAACGACGGCAAAATTGTGCCTGATAAGCCAAACCCTGCAAATAACCTAAATGTCTGTCAATTTATGAAAAAGAGACAAAATGCACCCACACAGTGGAATGCTATCCAGGAATAAAAGGAATGGACTGCTGACACCCCCACATTATAGATGGACCCCAAAAACATTGTGCTGAGTGAAGGGAGTCAGGGAGAGCTCTCTCACACTGTCTGATTCCATTTATAGGGAATGTCTGGGAAAGGCGCATTTATGAAGACAGAAATCTCACAGATGAGTGGTGGCCTGGGGCCTGGGGAGTCGTGGTGGTGCAGTGCTGACAGTGCTCAGTTGCCTTCCACAAGGTCAGCACTCAGTGGGCAAAGGACACGGCAGTCAGCTTCCAGAAAGATTTACAGCCCTTGAGTCCCTAAGGAGCACTTCTACTCTGTCCCATAAAGAAAATAATAAATAAAAGAAACCCATTGCTGCTGAGTTGGTTCTGACTCCCAGCGACCCTACAATTCTGTAAATTAGAATAATCAACTTGACTGTGGTATTTGGTTTAGGGGCTGAGGTTGGGCCAGGGGATTAGCTGTAAATGGGCCCAAGAGGTGTTTTGAGAGTGTGAGATGTTCTGAAACTGATTTAGGACCATAGTTGTACCACTTGAGCAAGTTCCTAAAAATTGTTGAATTGTACACTTCAAATGGGTAAATTTTATGTGTAGAACATACGTGAACAAAATAACTGAAATACAGAGTAAAGTAGAAAATAGAGACCACGTGGACAAAGCTGCTCTGGAGAACCGTGTTTACGCTGGTGAGGCCAATGTGTATGAGCAGCTCTGGGGAGAGAAAGGGGCCTGGTGGTGCACAGCTTAAAAGCTTGGCTGCTCACCGGAAGGTCAGCAGTTTGAATCCACCAGTGCCTCCTTGTAAACTCCTTCGGGCAGCCCTACTCTGTCCGACAGGCTCACCGTGAGTCAGAATCGACAGCAACGGTTGTTTGGGAATGAGAAAGGCCAGAAGCACATACTAATTTTCCAATGAAAATCAGATGAACAAAATGTTGGATTCCAATTAAAAGTCTCCCAACTAAGCAAAAATCTTGGGAAACACCTAGTTCACTTGGCATAACTTAGTTGATAAAGAAAAAATGTTCCATATCTTACTTCGGTTGAGTAGCATCTGGGGGTCTTACAAATGAAGGTGACCCACTGATCCTACCTCCTCCGGAGCAAGGAGAACTAAGAAAACCAGTGACACAGGGAAGATGAGGCCAGAGGGCTGACGGGCCGCTCAGCCACAGCCTGTACCCGACCAAGGCCAGCACATCTAGATGGGGCTTGGTACTGTCACTGACTGCTCTGGCGGAGATCATCGCAGCTGATAAAAAATGTAAAGCAAAATTCCAATTCTTCCCCCCTTAAAAAGGAGAGGGAGAGAAAGACAGAGAGAAAGACTGACCAGATTTACTGGTCTGGCAGGGACTAGAGAAATCCCAAGTATGCAATCTCTGGACACCCTTTTAACTCAGTACTGAAGTCGCTCCTGAGTCTCGCCCTTCACCCAGAGAGCAGACAGACAGGCCCATAAAACACGGTGAGTCTGAGTGGACACAGCGGTGCGGCACCGAGGGCGAGGAGGCAGAAGGGGACAGGAAAGCTGGTAACAAGGAGCCCAAGGTCCCCAGCGGGAGAGAGTTGGCACGTCACGGGACTGGCACCCAATGTCACAAAGCAGTCTGCATATTAAGTGTTTAGCCAGAAACTAATTTGCTCCATAAGCCTTTAGCCAAAGCACAATAAAAGGGAAAATAAAATATATTCATGTGTGGCAAAGAAAGATAAACAAAAAAGCAACACGGAGGATTGCTCGCAATAGAAGGTAGGAGAAAAGTGAGGAACAGATTTGCCTTGAGCCTTCAGCGAGCACAGTCCTGCTGAAACCTTCATTTACAGCCTCCAGGACTAGGAAAGAATAAACTTATAAACATACATATATATTTATATTTAAAGTAAAATAGCATAGAGTTTTAGCCTTGTGGGTAGACTGGTATGTGTGGCCTGGTATTATGAAAAAACTTTTGTGATTTAACCACAGGGCTATTTTTATACACAGTCACTTTGGTGTCACTTTGTCTCCGACAGTGTCATCTGGTAGGCTTCCAACAGCTATGTTCCCCCAGTGACATCACGGGGAATACATACCTTAAAAGCAAGATCCAAACCTTTAGCCAAAACTTAAAATACTCCCTGAATTATACCAAAATCACAAAACTGAACTTCATAGACAATTACCGGCAGGGAGAATTTACCACTTACAGAATAAACCAGGCACCTGAAAAGATCAGTTATCTACCTGAGAATCTACAAGCCCCAAGGAAAGCGATCAAAGTCTCAGGAAGAAACGGGAAGACTTTCCTTTTAATCAGAGCCCCGTGACTTCCCCTGAGAAAGCAGCTCAAGGTCGTTGGCTGGTGGCTCTGCCCAGGGAGAGGACCAGTGATGTCAGCAGCAAAACTGCTCACAGGAGACAAATTTAGACCCTAGGTTTTTTAACCCAGTGAGGACTGAGGCCCTGCACTGTCCCATGCATACAGGGTCAGAGTCGTGGGATCCCCTGGACTGCCAGATCCCAGGGACGGGAAAGGAGCCCCTGGGTGGAACACAGAGTAGATGCACCCAGCTGCTAACTAAAAACTTGGTGGTTCTCACACCCCAGAGGTGCCTCGGAAGAACGGCCTGGCCATCTGCTGAACTGACTCAATGGCGACTCTGTGTTTTTTTTTTTTAAAGTCTTTAGGAACCTGCACCTCCAGGCCAAGGTTCAGCCAGTGCCATCAGATCCCTGCCTGTCCCTTTGGTCCCTACTCTTGGGCCACATCGCCCTTTTCTACCCCGTTACCTCTTTTGTCATTTAATTCTTTTTCCCAGAGTTTGTCTTTCAATGTGGAAAGTGAAGGTGTTGGTGTGCAGAGTCCCCCTGCAGCGTGGTCAGGTCTTTGTTTAATATTCGTCTCTTCAGAAGGTCTCCATGACCAATCACAATGTCACCGTTGTGTTACTAAGTTGATTCCGACTCAGAGTGACCCTACATGACAAGGAAGGCTGCCTCACAGGGTTCAGGGCTGTAAATCTTTAGGGAGCAGATCACCAGGCCTTTTTTCCCGTGGACCTTAATTTTCATTGATGGCACGGAGATGATACCCACACCAGAAAAGCAGAGCAGTCACGATCAAGTCGATTCCAAGTCACGGCAACCCTGTGGGGGTCAGAGTAGAACTGGGCTGCACAGACTGTTCATGCGGGGCCTCCGAGAAGCAGATCACCAGGCCTGTCTTCCCAGAGGCCTCTGGGTGGGTCTGACCTGCCCACCTTGGGGTTGGGGCCAGATGTTTCATAATGGTGCCACCCAGCAGCCCCCATGTAGATGAGCACTACCAGGGACTCTGGGTTTCCTGTCTCGTAGAATGGACACAGTCAGCAAGGGGAGGTGGCCGGCTGGCGTGCAGACGTCGCAACTGGGACACGGTGCCTCCCAGGCCGTACCATTTCAGTTTCAGGCAGCAATTAAACTTGACATCAAATTATAGCCACTAATGGTTACAAACACAATTTTACAATAATTAACACGCTAAATTGCCACTAACAAATCCAGTTACATGCACAAATGTCACCTTGTAATATGCAACTAACTACAGCCTGTGAAGAAGACTGGGGACATTCTTTAATCGGTTTCCTTTTTCTCCCATAAGGCGATGTTTCCACAAGGAAGGGAAAGAGTACCAAACAACCGGACACCTCAGTTGAGGCAAACGGGCACAGAAGATTAACCGTCCCTGCTGGGGTTGTGACTCCCTGTCAGGCAAGTGAGTGCACCGAGGCCAAGTGGAGACACCCACAGCCACCCTGTCTGGGAGCCCCAGAAAGGCCCCCATTTGTCAGGGGAGGGCCAGGCTGGTGGTGACGGGGCAGCTGACCTCACCATTGCCACTGTGCCATGTGGCCTTGGGCCAGGCCCGGCCACCTCCTCCTCTGTGCTCAGTGACTGACGTTACCAGTGCCCGAAACAGCGCCTGACACACAGGAGCTGCTCCAGGAACCTTTGGTGGATGGTTAACAATAACAGTTATACTTAGGGGAAGGCGCCCCGGCCATGTCATGGTCAAGGGCTGAGAACCCAAAAGCTGGGCACTGGAATTCACTAGCTGCTCTGCAGAAGAAAGATGTAGCAAGCCGCTCTGTAAAGACTTCTAGCCTTAAAAACCCTATGGGGCAGTTCCCTGCTGTCCTACAGGGTCCCTAACAGTCAAAATCAGCTCAATGACAACAGATATCTATTTAGGAGGCACTTACTCTGCACCAGGTCCTATATGAGCACGTCACATACACAAACTCATTCACATCTCATTAGGTCTGCATGAAGTAGGTCCTGTTATTCCCATTTCACAGATGGGGAAATTGAGTCAGAGAGTTAAGTAATCTGCTCAAGGTCGAGGAAGTCACAGCGAGCAGGAAATTGAACCCTAGCAGTGCTAGTTCAAGATTCCAGGCTGATGACGCTACACTCAACTGCCTGGCCCTCCTGAAGGACCCACTGTGTGGTGGTCACAGCAATACATGCAAGGAGTCAGCCCCAAGGCTGCGCTCATGGATTCCTGTCCTCCCCACAGGCACATTCCAGACCCGCACCCCGGGTCTCCCCAGCGGGCCAAGTGCACTCTGAGCTGACCACCGAGCAGCAATCCTGAAGCCGTGGCCCTGGGCCCAGAAGATACGCTTCCTGCACAGGGACCGCAGCCGGCTCCCTGCCCGCAGCCGGCACTGTGCCCACTGGCCGCAGCGGGGTGCCTTCGGCCGCCGCACCCACAACAAGAAGGCAAGATGGGGAAGAGGATGGGAACCCCTCCTGAGCCCTCTCAGCGTGCCTGGCCCTGCGCTGGGGCCGGGCCGCCCTGAGGGCCCACCAGCCAGGCCGGGCAGGCCGAGCCCTGAGTCTGCAACGTGACTGCTCCCGCATGTGGGGCCCCACGGCCTTCGCCCGGAGTGCCTGAGCCCCGGGGTGTGTTTTTAAGTCCGTAAACCCTTACGGAGCACCCCTGGTGGGCCAGAGCACTGTGGTCTACTCAGTGTCCTCCGAGGGGGAATACGGGTCCTAAACTGCTGGCCTCCCACAGGCCCGTGGGGCAGGCTCTGTGTGGTGTTTTCATTCTGCGGATAAGGCAACCTTGGCCAAGAGCCTGAGGCCGGTGGTCCCCCTGCTGCTTGTGGGACATGCTAGGCGAGGAAGGTGGCAGGGGTCAGAGGGCACAGCCCCAGCCTCCTCCTCCTCCCTGGCGCCCTGGGAAGGTCAAGGGCCCCTTTGTGGACAGGGCCATCGTACAGACTTCCACACGCCCTGGGGTGTAAGGATCTTAGAAACGGTCCATTTAGGGCAGGTCCTTCCAACCACTGCTGTCCAGCTCCCCTCTCCTGTCAGCCCGGAGGGAGTGTCTTCAGTCCTCTGTGGAGCAGTTTCCTTCGCTGTGGTTGTTACGATGTGTCTTTTCCGTTCCCTTTGTTCCTTGGATAAATGTCTTACAAATGAAATCCCTGCTCTTGTAATATCTTTTGGAGAAAGTGGGAAAGCTTTTTTTTAAAAAATTGCTTCTGTCTAATTGTCTATCTGTGTCTAACACTGACTTTCCCGGTTTTAAAAACCCTTTACCTCAGTGGTTTAAGGGCCCAGAGACAACATTCTGAAGAGCCGCCAAATTGAAGGTTTTAATTTGCTTTCTACCCTGTATGAACAGTTCCAATTTCTGGAGCATTCTATCAAGCTCCCTGTTCCACTTCTAGGGCCTTCTAATTGACAATAAAATACCAGAACTCAGCACAGAGGCTCCGAGACGGGGAAATCAGCTCTTTTAATTCTTTTACTGACAGGTTCAGCCTGGGCGTAAATCAAGTGCTTGTGGAAAGGGAGAAAATAAAACAAAAACAAGAAAGGGAAAAAGCTTGTTAACTTAGCCTATTTGTTCTGCCTCTATTCGCCAGATGTACAGGTAGCCAAGTCTCTCTACCCCAGCAAAGAAGTCCGTTTCAATCAAGATGCTAGGTAACCTTATTCCCTGCAGCCCTGTCAACACAAGCAAAAGGTCACAATTTATTCATAATGCACCTTTTCCTTACAGAAAGCATACTTCTGGATGGATCTTGTGTGCCCAGTAGTAGTAACTGATCCCGAGGCTTTAACACTCTAACACAGTTCTAGGATTAATGACCCTGCAGAAAAAAAGTAATATTTGCATTTTATGTATAGCCTGTACCCAGCTGGGAAATGAGAAGGCATTTTTGGTGTTTAGCTTGCCTAGTGAGCAAAAGAAGGCACTATATGTTGAAAATTAAAATAATTATGATATACCGTGATTCTCTTCACTTTTTTCTCTTTATTACTATTAAATGTCACTTGCTTCATAGGAAATTATACATTCCCGCCCAGATAAAGCAATGGTTCAGATTTGTCAGAGTCCCAGGGAATGATAGCAACTATTAAAAAAAACATGCTTTTTATAGAAAAGGTTGAAAGTGATGCATGATAAAGATTTTCCCTCTCTCCCTCCTGTTCCTCTCTTTGCCTTCCTATCTTTTGTTCTTTAAATGCAGTGTAGTTTTGTTTGTTTGTTTTTAAATGAGAGGGAGAAGAGAGAAAGAAGGAAAGGGAAAAGACTGTTCTATTAGCTGTAGTTAATTCACTCTGGCGCACTATTAACTGGTCGCTGTTTTTAATTTTTCGTCTAATGTTTGAAATTCGTAATTACACTTGGCCTCACACCATTTCCTTCACCGTCTCCCTAAACTTCCTTCTGCCTGTACCGTGGCCTTTTCTTTACTGCCCTTGGGGTCACCTTGCATAATTCACTGGGAAGTCAAGCCTTTATTTAATCTTACAATGATTGCTATATTCTTCCCTAAAGAAGAAGGAGTGAAGCTGATGAAATCACTCAGACAGGTACACACACACACGTATATACATACACACACC
Source organism: Heterohyrax brucei (assembly GCA_028571685.1). Lineage (NCBI taxonomy): Eukaryota > Metazoa > Chordata > Mammalia > Hyracoidea > Procaviidae > Heterohyrax > Heterohyrax brucei. The sequence goes on along the minus strand of CM053160.1, from coordinate 4,320,475 downwards.
CGCTTACATAGACTCACATTCACTAACATACACACACTCACACATGCTCTCACACACACACTTATGTACATACAAACACATGCTTACATAGACTCACTAACATACACATTTACACACACACACACACACACACATGCTCATACACATGAGATCACCTGCACCTTCTGAAGGGAGAAGTTGGGGCAGAGGAGTGATCCCCCAAACTCAGCAGGAAGCAGAGGCGGCAGTGCTGTCACACCTCACAGTAGACACCGGTACACATCCTTGCTCTCTGAGGCGGGGAATGTCCTTCCCCCAAGAGTGTCTAAGATTCTCATAACAAGAGCTGTCAGCCGTCATCCCTTTTCCAGATTTTAGCAACAGTAAGAAATGCTATGAGGTCTCTGGACGGTGTAAGCGGCGAGCTCCGCCCCTAACTGGAGGGTTGGTGATTCAAATCTACCTGACAGTGCTGAGGAAGCAAGGCCTGGTGACCTGCCTCTATAAAGAGTAAAATAAACAAAAAATCCTGTGGCTGTGCACGCTGTTCCAACTTACAGTGACCACACAGGACGAGCGGCTGGTGGACTTACAGCTGAACCCCTAACTGCTGTGCCACCAGGCCTGCTCCGTAAGGACCTCAGCTGAGACAGCCCCACGAAGCAGTCCTACTGGGACATGCAGGGCCGCCACGAGCAGGGTGGACTCAGCTGAATTGGGGGGGACGGGTTTCCGATGTAAAAAAATCAGGTGGTGTTCTACTCCTCAGCTTAATGATACTTCTAATTCTTTCTGGGTTTCGGCTTTGACATTTCACTCGCATGGGAAGTCTCTTTTAAAGTTTCCATAGAATGAAGTAACAGTCCTGTTCTTAGAAACGCGTCTAGTGACTTCAGCTTTGGGATGGCGTCTCTCAGCCAGACCCTTACTGATGCTCCTCCACTCTTCCCAGAATGCATTTCCACTTACCATCCTGTTCTGAGGGGACACTGGGAGGCTCTTAATGTCACTCTTCCAAATGCATTTTCCTCTGGTCCCAGGAGAGCCCAGAGAACATCAAGAGAGACCTTGATTAAAAAGACTGACTTGATGGCTCAGCAGGCCGGAGAGTCCCCCAGAGACATGGCCCACGGACTCTCCCTGAGCTCAAAACGGAAACCATTCCCAAAGCCATCTCTTCCGGCAAAGATCAGACAGGTCTGTAAGACAAAATGACACTGAGGAAGAGTGGGCCTTTTAGTTCAAGCAGATACATAAGCCTAATGGGCAGCTCCTGGCTGGAGGCAAGACAAGAGGGCAGACAGGGACAAGAGTGGACACAGGAAATACACGGTGTGGAGGAGGAGTGTGCTGTCACAGGGCGGGGAGAGCTGCTGGAGTCACCTAGTGCTGTGTGTGCACAAGGTTTTCTGTGACGACTTGGATTGTAAGCTTTCACTTAAACTACAATCATATCTATATAGAGATAGAGATTAGAGAGAGAGAGAGATGTCAAGACTTTGAGAGATGACATCAAGGGTAGTGATTGTGTTTAACGCCTCTTGACATGGTGGCTTTGTGTTCCGGCCACGTTTTGCAGCTTTGTTTCCTAAGAGTAGTTCACGTGGCAGTGACTTGGTGACCTGCCTTGAACTTCTCAGAGTCCTTGCACACCCAAGTCACTGACAATACCAGATGGCGAAGAAGGATGCCCGAACTTAAACAATGAATGGCGTTTCTGCAAAACGGGACCGCAGCTAGCAAGCAAAACACAGCAGAGTAAAGCCAGGAGACTTCTCCCACCCCATGTGGTTAAACATACAGGATTCCATCACTTCTCAAAGGGCAGCATGCTTGGCAAGGCAGAGCGGGTCAGTGGAAAGGGGGCAGAAGCTCACAACACAGAGGGCCACAGTGCCTGCAACACTGGGCTCACAAACAGCTGCCGTGAGGATGGCAGAGTTGGGGAACGGTTCATTATGTTATACATCAGGTCGCTGTGAGTCGGAGCCTGCTCAACGGCACCAAATAATTGACAACTGTACTTCAAGGTTTCACATGCTCTTTAAGTAGCAAAATTCTATTTTGATTATTCGAAGGGGATCCTTTCAAAATGTGCTCTGTTTTGCCATTCAAGCAAGATACAGTGACTGTGATGACAGTGATGACGATGAGCGTGTGGTGTGTGTGTGTGTCATTGGGTGTCACTGTGTAAGCAGGCACCTCTTGTCAAGCACTGGTTGTCGGGTGCGTTGACAGTCTGTGAAGCTAACCACCGAATACGTCCCTGTATGTGGTGGTCTCAGCCCCGCTCTTGATGGGATTCTTCTCTTCTGTTTCAGGGCTGGCTCCTACTCAGACAGCTGTCCGCCGTCACTTTCTCGAGGCATCACTATGCTTTCTTCTAATAAGTCCCACCCGTTCAAATTCCTTTCCTGCAAACACCTTTTGCCTAGGACGCTGTATTCTCTATACCTTGTTGGGAAAACATAATTAAAAAGGAATCTGTTCCCAACCCAGAAATCCTCTCCACCAAAACAGAAAAGGAAGAAAAGGAACACTTCTAAATGGACATCCGAGCCCAACATGACTCACCAGCCCTAGCCACCAAAGCTCGGTGCATGAAGACTCTTCACGGTCCAGTTTTCGAGACACAACTGCTAGTTTTTTGGTATCATTATGGCCTGTGTGGATTTTTAATTCCGGGTCACCCGAGGTCCGTCTTTTTCCAGATGACTGGGTGAGGAGGGGAGGTTACTAGTTTTATTTCAGAGAGATGACTGCCATCTCCCTGAGTTAGCACCTTAGATTTACACACTTCTCAATGCGATAGAGGAGAAATTTACGACAACAAGTCAGCTAAAGATAATTCTGAAAGAGCCGGGGCGGCGGGGAGCTTCTTCCTCTCTTCTCAACAGAAGGGACTGCAGCCTCCTAGTTTTGCTTTAGTTTGTCCTTCTATGTCTGAGTTCCAAGAGAGGAGAACCTTGTCTGTGCTGTTCACCCAGTACCTAGCAGTTAGCTGGGCTGTACTGACAGTTCACTGAATGTTCAATAACCAAGCTTATTCCCATTGTGTATAAACTAAGACTACCAGGCTCTGAAAAACCATACAGTCCACACACTGAAACACCCAAGTCCAGTGCTTCTCTATTGGCTTCTGAGAGGCTTTCGAAAGGTCTGAATCCTGGCTATGCTGCTGGGGCGTAGTGTCGTAGATTCTCCTATTTGACTTACCCAAACCTCGTTTCCCACTTCTTCTAGAGAGTTCTTCTCTCATGTCTTCAACTATACGGTTCTGGCAGGGGGAGGGACCAAATACCTGTGGCCACTGAGTCAATTCCCACTCATAGCAACCTTATAGGACAGAGTCGAACTACCTCTTCGAGTTCCCAGGGAGCGCCTGGGGGATGCGAACTGCGGACCTTCTGGTGAGGAGATGAAGCTGTTTATGACACCAGAGCACTTCTGGAGAAGTCTCTAATGTTTCTGCTTTAAGAGACTGTCACAGACAGATCCTATCCAAATGCTGCTGCGTAGTCAGAATGGAGGAGAAATCTCTCAAGAAATACCACCATCCAGCTTTGCCTCTCTTTCCTAGCGCACTTGACCCCATCACCTTGCCCTCTGTCTATTCTTCCAGTGCTGGCCCACCTCATTTACGGTTGTTTGGACCCATTTAAGTCTGTCCACTTCCACAAAGCTGCTCACTTTGTTCTGATAATTCACTGGCCCAGCTGTTCCTTACTGCCTGTGGAATTGTAATCCTGACAGCAAGAGTGGCATTGCCCCAGACTGCCCTCTGCCTCCTTTCTTCTGCAAACCTTAATGGACTCCTGGTACGGAGGGGGACGTGGGTGACAAGTTGTTTTACCCATCCTTCTACTCTATTGGAGAATAAAGAGACCAGGAGTATTTATATCCCAAAGCAATGGTACAAAGTGACAGTTACCCTCGTCGTTAAAAGGAAGATTATCTTTCAAGTGTTTTTGTCTGCTCCTACTGTAGTGATTTATTTTGTTAAATTTAATGGAGTAGTTTCAGAAATTAAATCTTTAATTCAAGGATTGTTAGGCTGAAGACGATCATGAGCCGGTGCCCTCCATAAATGTCCTTTAAAAATGTCTAGTAAACATTTCAATGGATTCTTTTTCTGACAATGAGTTCCAGTGAATTATCATTGCTAGTGTAATTCCTTAAGAATGTGTCATCATTTGTCTCATCCCGTGACAAATTGGCTTCACAAGATTGCAAATGTCAAAGCCTTCACTGGGTTATCATCTCAAAAATTATCTCCTTCCAAATTAGTTTTCTAAACTATTTTTGTGAAAGAAAATGAATTTGCAGTGGAGTTCAGAGTGTATGTTTGATGTCCGTTGCATTTGGTCTTTAATTCTTCGAGAACGAAGTTGACAGATGGCAGAATTGAAAGATTATTTAAAATGTCTTTCCTCCGTATGTCACTCTCTGTAAACTGACATTTCTCAGACCCAAGGAAACCATAAACTAGTACAGGGATAACGCCGGATCTGGTCATGTTGCCGAACTGGAACAGGTTCGTTCCACCTGTCACTGTAGCAGAAAATTCAGAGACAGTGTGGGGTTCAAGGAATAATTTATTTGCAGATTCGCTACCAGTCTGGGAGACAGCCAAAAGCTGCCCCACTTGGCTTACATCTGGGTTCTTATAGCCCAGATTCAAAGGGGCAAGAGTTTGTCACAGAGTAACAGTCAGGAATCAGAAGATTTCATTACATCTAACAAACAGGGTGAATAACCCAAAATTTCATTATCTTCCTCTGAGGTCTTAGTCAACTCTGCATACTCAGAGATAGGGAGGGGAATGCAGACCTTCTGGTCCTGCCTGAGGGTGCTAACTGAGGCAGAAGATAGAATGTAGCCTAATTATCTAAGTGACCTTCCAGAGGTCTTTACATTTACCATCAGTCACAGGCTTCTAACAAAAAGGGTGACAAGAGATGCTGGGTGTCACAAGTAGGGGATGGTGCAGGTGCCGGAGAGCTAAGACACAACCTGAAACATTCCACTGTTTCTGAGACCACCAGGCAGCTCCCAGAGCTTAAAAGGAGACCACCAAGGGCAAGGTGAGAGAAAATGGTCCACACCGCCCCCCAGAAACTTAATTCTTAACCCTTCACAGAAGCCGAAAACTTCTGATACAGACAGATCCGAGGAAGCCTCTGTAATTAGGTGAGCCACAGTTAACCTAGAGACTGCAGACACCCAAACACAACAAGCCAGTCCAAGCCACCTCCTGCCAATCTCGAGAAGACCACCAATCGTTGCAGTTTCCCTTTTCGGACCTCTCCTCACAGCTTATATGGTATAAGCTGATCAAAACAATAAGTGACGGACACATCTTTTTGGAGGGGTGTTCCGTTCACCAACAGTAATTCTTTTTTCCTCACTCAACAAAATCTTTTAAGTCTAAATGGCTTTTGATCAGATTTTAACTTTTGACAGTGGTCACTCAGAACAGGAGATAAGGTAATGTTTGAAAAACCCCGCTGTCCGCATCTTTAATTTGCTTGGTTGCTATTTCCTTGGCTCCCCCACGCCCCTTTCTAGTTTGAGGTCTTGACATCGTATACACACGAGGGGCATGACACGTGCTGGGCAACAACAGAGCGTAGGATGGAGTGATAGACTTGGACTCTGAACCTGTGTGTTTTTGCCCTGGATTCGTCGTTTTATATAATAACTCAGCTTTTTCGAATATTTCTGTTTGGAGACCTGGTAGTACAGTGGTTAAGAGCTACAGCTGCTAACCAAAAGGTCAGGAGTCAGAACACACGAGCTGCTCCTCGGAAACTCTATGGGGCAGTTCTACTCTGTCCTGTGGGGTCACTGAGTCAGAATCACCTTGAGGGTAACGGGTTTGGGCTTGTGATTATTACTGGCCTTTTGCTGTCTTGGCCATAAGGGCTAAACCTCTGTCCCTTCACAGTCAGTTGGTGAAAGGTGATTCTGACAACACAGCCTTTTCCTTGCCCCTATGAGAAAACAGGAGTCTGGGATGCTGGGAGTGGTGTGTTTGACCACTGATGGAAACATCGTAGATTGTAGTCTACCTGGATGTACCTGGGAAGAAGGGTGTGGCTGTCTGCTTCCCCAAAACCAGGCACTGAAAACCCATGGAGTTTGTATATCAGAGGGCTTTATCCACAAAGCCCAAGGACAACCTGCAGATTAGGAGAATATTTTCAGGAACCTTACGCTGGGTTGAAAACAAACAAACCCAATGCCATCAAGTTGATTCTGACTCCTAGCGACCCTATAGGACAAAGCAGAACGGCTCCATAGAGTTTCCAAGGAGTGCCTGGTGGATTTAAACTGCCGACCTCCTCATCAGCAGACCTAGCACTGAACCACTATGCCATAAGGGCTTCGTTCTACTGGATGAAGGTCTAATATTCAAAATATAAATAAAAATTCTACAACTTAACAACAAAAAGAGAACCAGTCAGCTGAAAAACAGGCAAGGATTTGAATCAACAGTTCACTAGAGAAGATATTCAAAGGCCGAACAACATAAGAAGACTCAGCATCAGCCATTAAACCAAAAAGAAAAGTAATTGCTGTTGATTCTGACTTATGGTGACCCTGTTGGATGGGACAGACCTATCCCACACGGCTTCCAAGGAGTGGCTGGTGGATTTGAACTGCCGACCCTTTGGTAAGTCATGAGCTCTTAACCACTGCACCACCAGGGCTCCCACAGACATTCAACCCACTGCCATCAAGTCAGTTCTGGCCATAGAAACTCTTTAGGACAGAGTCGAGCTGCCCCATACGGTTTCCAAGAAGCGCCTGGTAGACTGGAACCGCCAAGCTGTAGCCGTTATCCACTGTGCCTACAGGCCTTCCGGTTTGGCAGTGGGCGATAGCCACTAGGGAATGCCAATCAAAGGCACAGTGAAGTGTCATCACACCCTGTCAGAATGACAATGATTGAAAAAAGAAAAGAAAAACGTGGGCAAGGTGGTGGAGAAGCTGGGACCCCTATCCACCACTGGGGGGTGTCCAGTGGTATAGCTTCTGTGGGAAAGTTGGACGACACCTCAAAAAGTTGAACACAGAACTTCATAGTGCCCAGCAATCCCAATCCTAGGTCCATAACCCAGAGAAAGTGAGGGCTGGAAAACAAAGAGGAGTCTGCGCACTAACGCTCATTGTGGCACTGCTCACAGCACCTAGAGATGGAGACAACCGAATGCCCAGCCACAGACGAGGGCTACTCAAAACACAGCCCATGCACCCAGTAGGATGCTGCTCAGCCGTGGGGAGAAACGAAGGCCCGGTGCACCCCGGCACAGACGAACCCTGCAAACAGGACACAGAGCAAGGTGTGCTGGTCACAAAAGGGCGGATGCTGACTGAACTCGCTCACGTGAAATAAGCAATACAGAGAAACCACAAATTATTCATGTTTAGCGGGGGGGTTAGGGAACGGGGATGGTTTTGTTTGGGGAGCTGTTGAGTGCACGTCAAGATGGTGGCATATTTTGGTAAAGGACAGCAAAGATAGTGTGAGAAACATAATGTCATTGAATTATAATGTGAAACAAGTTGTCCATGAGGAAGTTGTCTCACTGGTCAGTATTTGGTGCCTGTATTTTCACCGTAAGAGGGTAAAAACCAGAAACCCCATGGAGCACAAACAGCTCCACTCTGAGTTGGAGCTGACTCGGTGTCATATGTAAACCCACCAACTCAGGGGTCCTGGAACTTAGGAGCCCCCCACCGTCCTGTCTCTCAAACAGAAGCATCCTTGTCCTTCATGAGTCAGAGCTGAGTTCACGTGCAAAAGAACCACCTCCCCCACCAGAGATGGCAACAGGGAAAAGCATGTCTCGCCACACCCACGGGTGAGCCCCGAGCTCCCCACCTGGACGCGCTCAGGTGACCCAGCATGCAGAATGGCAGTCTCTCCAGTGCTGTGGTACAGACTGCGGATGTCACACCTGCGGGACATGTCAAGACACAGCTGCGTGGCCCTGAGGCTGTGGATGCCCATGGACACAGCGCGTGGTGACCTCAGCCCTGGACACATGCAGCATTTGCTTCCCCCAGAACTCTGTCCCCTATCCTTCACGCAGCCCTCCACAGGGCCTGTGAGCTCCACGTACCTTAGAGACAGGCCTGTGGCGGTAGGGGCCGCACCAGCTCTTAGGAAGTACAAACAGCACGGACCCCAGAGGCCTCCCGGCATTTAACCTGGTTAAAGGGGGACAGATTGAAGTCCTGTCTGTTGAGGGGTTGCATCGCTTTTATGTTTTTAGAAAGGATTTTGTTTCCAGGGTCTGCAGAATTAATTGAGTAGAATATCCCATACCTTCTGAACATGAAAAGCATTATAAAGATTAGTGTTGCGGGATTTGACGCCACATTAACACATTTTCTGTCTGATACTCTACAGCTCTCAATTACTGAATAACAGGCATTCTGTAAACCAAAAATTCCAACCATCAGCATTCTGTGTTCTAAAGAGAGTTATTGATTTTGGTGTCAACTGTTTTCCGAGGAAAGCCGTTTTATATCCTCAAGGCTTCAATACACGTTTTTCTTTGTGCAAATAAGACTAATTACTTCCAAGATCGCCCCACATACCTTAGAGGAGTTAAGCCTTCCGTGGTGAAGACCACAGACCACCTGCCTCAGAGCCAGCGATGTCCTTGATGTGCTCAGCTGTCTTGTAGACGTTTCGAGCATTCCTTGGATAAGAAGAAAGGACTAGACGTCATTACGTACTGTTTATTCCAAAGTCACACCCGGAAACTTAAACTACAAAACCAAATTCCTAATGCTTTCTCTTTACCTGTCTAGACTGATGATATAAATTCAAGTTTTCGACCAAAAAGCTATTACTTTCAAGGCATATATCACCAGGAGGAATAGAATTCAATTGAATTCAACAAAACGAATTTTCCTTGCGTCTTTGAATGACACTCTGATTCGCACTGTAGTTACTGCCCGATACTCAGATACCATCCCTCGCTTAGTGCCTGTCTTTAAAAGTGCCTCCAGCAATGAGCTGGTTCAAACACACAGAAATTAGCCTTCTCCAAATCTGTAATAAGATGGAAATTAACTTTCTTTTTTTCATTCAGACGAGCCCCAACATTTGACAAAATCAAATACCTGTCATGTTTCTAGCCAGTGTTAATTTTGAATTATGGACGGTTTGCAGAAATGTAACGCAAAAGCATCTACTGGGGTTTGTTCCAAGTTGGAGCAAATTTATGGCATGCCTGGTGTTGACCAATTATTTATAAAGGCTATTGAATCTGCCGGCACTGCTGGTGGGGAAAGATGTATTAGAACAACTAATGTGAAATGTAATGAAATAGATTAAGTCACCTTATGAAATGTTAATGCTCCTTAAATCTGGTAATTGTGAGTCTAAATTTATAACCTCTCATTTGCAGATACACTTAATTCATGCTTTAGATGATGGTTTAATCATCTAAACCTCAAAGCAAAAAAAAGGCTTCTGAAAATGAGAAACACCACATTTAAGATAAGGAGCCCCGGTGGTACAGTGGTTAAAGCCCTCAATGGCTAACTGGGGGGTCGGTGGTTGACACCCACTAGCTGGTCAGAAGCAACAGTGGTCAGATTAAAAAGAGAAAGATCAGAGCTGGAGAGGACAAGCCACAGGCTGTCGCTCTTGGTAGCACCCGAAACCTAGTTGTGCCTGCTTGCCAGTCAGCTTGCAGCATGGTGGCTGCTTGTGTGTCGCTGGTGGTCCTGAAGCTCTGCCACCAGCACATCAGAGACCAGCAAGGTCGGTGACACACCTTGGCGGGCAGCTTTCAGCAAAGTGCCCCGAAGAGAGACCTGACAGTCTGAGAACTCACCACCGAAAACCCCGACTGAGAACATAGTCCTGGAGGGTGAATTCCGTCAGAGAGAACCATGTCCCCCTGATGACACATGTACCCATTTGCTAGGCTAGGATTCCCAGTATCGTGTGATGTTCCTCTACGTTGTCAACTCAGCCTCCGTGATGTTAATGAGGGAGAGTGGGTGGTGGCTGTGTTGGTGGGCAGGACTCCATGTGTAAGGTTGTACCATGCGCTTGGGGCAACCTCTTGGGAGAGGAAAGGGAAGCAAGCAGAGAGTTGGAGACCTCTTACCACCAAGAAAGCAGTTCCAGGAGCAGAGCTCATCCTTTGGGAAGGACCTGGGGTCCCTACACCTCAGAAGCTCCCGGTCCAGGGGAACATGGACTGCAAAGACCATTCTCTAGAGCCAGCAAAGTCTTCCCATGGGGCTGATGCCCCCAATTTGGACGAGTAGCCTACCGGATTGTGATGGAATAGTATTCCTCTTACTAAAGCTGTCCACTTGTGAGGTTTCTGAGGCAGCAGCAACCGATGACTGACGCAAGTCCCTTGGGTGGGAAGGACTCAATACACAGCTGCTGCTGCGGTGGACCTGAGCAGACCAGTGACCATGAAGACAGCCCAGGACTGAGCCACATGACGTTCTATCATTTGTGGGATGGCCCTGAGCCAGAGCTGGCCCTACTGGCAGCTAACAATCCTTTCCAAAGCATGGCCTCTTAGTCCACTGACCTTATCTCCTTTGGTGACCTGCTCCCCTGTCCACACCACGTCCAGACACTCAGAACCCTAGCTTAGGCGTCATCGTGGCCCGTGATGGAATCAGATGGCATTGTGGGAAGAAAATGTTTAAAATAATATGCTCCTCACATTGTAAGAAAATATACCACAACTTTTGGATAATCGTGACCTTTCCAAAGGGTCACTCAATCACAAGTGTTGAGGTAGCATTTTTAAGGAGAGTTTTGTCCACCACATGAAGCATTATACATCAAGTTCTAGGACAAGGCAGTAGGTTGCAGTGATTCTGCTAGCCGGGAAAACACAGATGAATATGGAAACTTACATTTAGATAGATTATAAGCTTTTCAGCAGTCTTTCCTGCTCCCAATCTCTGTCGTTCATATATACACACACAGAAACACTGCTGGCCTAGTGGTTAAGTGCTGTGGCTCTTAGCCGAAGAGTCAGCAGTTCAAATCCATCAGGCGCTCCTTGGAAATCGTATGGTGCTGTGTCCTTTATGGTTGGTATGAGTTACAGTCAACTGAAGGCAATGAATTTTTGGATATGTCCATATTTAAATTAGTCAGCCTCACAGCAGTCATAAAGGACAAGGCAGAACTGCACCACGGAGTTGGCAGTGAATTCAAGGATCCAAACTGCTGACCTTTTGGTTAAGAGCCAAACGTTAATGCACTAGTTAAGAGCTTGGCTGCTAACCAAGAGGTCAGCAGTTCAAATCCACCAGACATTCCCTGGAATGCCCATGGGACAGTTCTACTCTGTCCTATAGGGTCAGTATGGGTTGGGATCGACTCTGAGGCAACAGGTATCAAAGCTCAGCATCCGCCTCTGTTTGTGATGGCCAGACAGGTAAGCAGGATGCAGGATGCAGGGGCGGGGGAGGGGAGCTACTAATGGATCTCCTTCCTAAGTATTTTCTTATTTCACTACATAAGATCTGTTCTAATGCTTCAGAAAGTCGCTCAACTGTGCCAGAAAGAAGAAAAACAGACCAGTCGGAGCCACACGCTTGGCTTAGTTTGTAAGAAAGACGAAGAGTGGGTGAAAGTTGAGTCTGTGACCTGGCGTGCAGCGGGGGCTGTGGGTGCCTCTGCCTGACACAGCTGCACATGCATGTGATGGTGTGTGTGTGTGACATCCCGCTCCCAGAGACTGCACCCCTGAGAGAAAGAGGCGACAGAAGGGAAATCAGTGGGTGGGGTGGGGGGAGATAAACCCAAATGCCTCTCACAGAGCTGGTGATTTCAGTGTCCTGCGCAGACAGAGCCAAGACTTGGATTGATTGTTAAACCCGCTATTTCATGGCGAAACCTGAAAGCAGTGTGTACCCTGCACTTTTGTACCTTACGTAACATGCCTGAGGTGTCGCCAGCCAGCCAGTAACACAAGGTCTCCACATTTGGCAAATGGCACTGGCTCAGTGCATTAACTAATAGACAACACATTAATAGACCACTTTGTGCCTCTAAGACAAGTCGTTGCCTGTGATGAACAGGCATGAGCCAGGCTGTCGTCACTGTCAGGTGCCCTCAGGTCACTTTCAACACACAGTCACCGTATGTGCAGCAGATCCTGTTAATGGTCGAACATCTGGGGTGTGCATGTATCTGTGCTTTCTCAAATTTATCACAATAGCAAGTGACAGTAATTATCTAAGTTCCACTGGACTTTTCCTTCTTTTGTTTTTTGGTTCAAATCAGTAGAGGGTTTCCGTTCCTAGGAGTCTCATTATTTTCAGATTCTGTATTTGCAAATTGCCTGCCTGCCACACTTATTTGTAAACCTCACATCACAGCTCTGTCATCCCACCTCACAGATATGTTGTGAGGGCGAGGGCTAATTAAAGCAACAGCCGAAAATATCAGTTAGACCTCAATAAAAACAACTGTCTTCCCCTTAGCGGACCAATTAACAGTGTAAGCATCTCCACAAGCGTCTCTGGGCTCCACGTGGTCCTGGGCCAGCACAGAGCCCCCGAGATCTGTCACGCCTGGTGCCAATTCTCTGAGAGTGCTTCTGTTTAGAGAACACCAAACCTCAACACACATGTGAAGTCAGGGAGACCCCAGATACCCCTTTCTGAACGTCTGTTTCCCCACACTTCATAGGAGCAAAAAGAAAAGGGAAGGAAAGTCCAAATTCTAGGGCATTCCTTAACTGAAATCTTACTTCTTAAAATGATAATATCAGAGATGGCTTTCAACGTCCTTAAATTCAGATTAAGAATACTGAACATACCACGGACCACCCAAAGAACCAACACGTCTCTTCTGGAAGAAGTCCAACCAGAGTGCTCCTTGGAAGCAAAGATGTTGAGACTGCGTCTTACATACTTTGGACATGTGGTCAGGAGGGATCAGTCCCTGGAGAAGGACATCATGCTTGGTAGAGTGGAGGGTCAGTGACAAAGATGAGATGGACTGACACAGTGGCCGCAACAATGGGCTTCAGCATAAAGACGCCTGTGGGCGTGGCTCAGGACTGGACAGTGTTTTATCCTGTTGTGCACGGAGTTGCTACGGATTGGAACGGACTAGCCAGCACCTCACAGCAACAAGCTCAGGTGGTGCAGTAGTTAAACACTCAGATGCTAACTGAAAGACCAGCCACTTCCTGAGAAAACAGAACCGACTATCTGCTCCCATGATGATTTTAGCCTAGGCTGTCCTACGGGGCAGTCCTGCTCTGTCCTATAGAGTCACTCGGAATCAAAGCTGACTCGACCATCAGCAACAGGCTTGGGTTTGATTTTATCTTAAGGAGCTCAGATGAAGGTCTACAGTTCAGGCTCACCAGATCCTCCACCAGAGAAAGAGGTAGCAGTCTGCTCTGTGAAGATTACAGCCCAGCAGCTCCAGAGGTGATTCTGCTCTGCTGCACGGGGTCGATACTGAGTCAGAAAAAACTTTGTCAGAAACTGTTATTGACAGCTCTCAGCAAGAAGGCTCATCCTAGGAGCACTACTGGGCCAGATGGTCTAACTGACAGATGCTGCTGAAAAGTGGATGGTTTGAGTCCACCCCGTGGCTCGATGGGAGCAGAGGCGTGGCCACCTTGTCCTTGGAAACACCGCAGGGCAGTTCTACCCTGTCCCACAAGGCCACTATGAGTTGGAATCGACTGGACAGCACATAGTCACAGTGAGATAATTACAAAGTAAAGTCACAGAATCAGTTGTGGCTTCAAAATGTGTCCCCGCATGAAAAATCGTCTCTAGGTAGAAAAATTTAACATGATTATCTCAGTCATCTAGTGCTGCCGTGACAAAGGGATATCACAAGCAGATGTCTTTGAAAGGAGAAATTTTATTCTGTCACAACATCATGGATTGAACTGTGTCCCCCCAAAAATGTGTGTCACTGTTTGGATGGGCGATCATTCTCAATACTTGGTGATTTTTCCTGTTCTGTGATAATCCTTATCTCTGCCTGTAGCTAATGGGTAGGATGATTACGTGAAAAGAGGATTAAGGTGGGACTGCAGCACCCTTCCTAAGGGACTTTCCCTGGAAGTTGGCTTTCATCCTATGGGAAGTAAAAAGAGAGAAACAAGCAGAGAACTGAGAACCTCACAGCATCAGGAAAGCAGCACCGGGAGTAGAGCGCGTCCTTCAGACCCGAGGTTCCTGCGCCAAGATGCTCCCTGAACAAAGACTGAGGCCACACAATGACCTTCCTCCAGAGCCCACAGAGGGAAAGCCTTCCCGTGGGGCAGATAGCCTGAATTCGGACTTGTAGCCTACTGGATTGCATGAGAATAAACTTTTCCTTGTTCAAGCCATCTACTCTGTGGTATTTCTGTTAGAGCAGCACCAGATGACTAAAACACTCAGCCCAAACCCAACCCAACCCAACCCACCGCTGTCAAGTCAATTCTGTCTCATAACGACCCTATAGGACACAGTAGAACTGCCCCGTAGAGTTTCTAAGGAGGGTGGTGGATTCAAACCATCAACCTTTCAGTGAGCAGCCATAGCACTAACCCCCACACGACCAGGGTCTCCTGTCACAATCCAGCAGGCTACAGATTCAGATTCAGGGGATCAGCTCCAGGGGAGGGCTTTCTTCGTTGGCTCTAGACTGGGAGCTTCTGGAGTGAAGAGGTCACGGGTCATTTCCAAAGGACATGCTCTGCTCCCAGCACTGTTTTCTTGGTGGTGTGAAGTCCCCACCTCTGCTAGCTTCTTTCTTTTATATCTCGAGAGACTGCCTCAATGCACAGTACAGTCTCACACACTGAGTCCTGCCCCACCAACACAACAGCCACCCAGCCACTCTCATTAACGTCACAGAGGCAAAGTTTACCGCATAGGGGGACATCACACCTGGTACCTGGAATCATGGCCCAGCCAAAAGACTGCATGCCTTTTTGGGGGGATATAATTCATCCATGACAATGATATTTTAAAAATTATCACAAAAAGCAGGGCGGTGGGGGGGGGTTCCCTAGAAGAAATCTGGAATCTAGCAGTTAAAGTATCCTTAGTAAATGGACATCATAATTCCTTAAGTGTTTTTCTTCAAAATTATACTGACTTAAAAATTGGTTTCCTCACAAAAGGATAAAAACAGAGATTCCGAAGACAGAACTAGAGACTCTGAGGAACTCTGGACACAGAGACAATGCTAGAATCATGTTTGAATTAACTGAGACTGGGTTTTGTGTTACCCAAGCTGATACAGTTTTGTTAAGTAGATAAGGAACAGTTGATTTAGAAATGGTTTATTTTTTTTCCTTTGGGGCCAAGGTTCCTGACACAAGAATTCATCATATTTATGAGTGTTCGAAGTGCTCTTTCCTTGAAAATTTGTGCCCTTCTGGGTTCTCACTAGTCTGCTTCTGAGCTTGGCCATTTCCTCAGTTCTGCAGACAAGATGTTTATGGCTAGGCTGGGAATGGCCACAGAGCTCGTCTAATGTCAGATGGAGGTGGCTGTCCATCTACATCACTGTCAGAGGTCCCAGAGCAGCATTCCATGTCACCTGCGTCCCTGCCCTTCTCTAAATTTCTCCCAAATTGTGGGCTATAGGGGCTCCATTCTGCATATACATCCCCCAGTTCCAGACACACTGGAATACAGTTACCAGTTTCCCAGCTGAAACCTCCCACATGGACAGAACTACACAATAAAGTTTGCGAGCTTGCCACTGTGCCACTGTGTTCAACGGCTCTTCCAGACAGTGTTCCAAAATTGTGTTGAAGGGTGGAGTAGGTGCTGGCACCAGTGCAGAGCTTCCCGAGGGGAGGACATGGCAGGTGACTGTGGTGATGTGCAGCAGTGAGGGAGGGAGCATTTAGTACAACTAAGTTTGTGGACTTAATTGTCAGATCTTGTGCGGACAGTGGGCTTAGAATGTGCCTGCCTACTCTCCTGCCTTGGTGTCCTGAGCACACACCCACAGTCTCAAAGACTCACACAGGCAGGAAAAGCATTCGGAAATCTCGCTGGTCCAGGCAGAGTGGTGGTGCTAAGGTTAGTGTCAGGCTGAAGCCAGGTAGGCGGAGCCCTACGTTTTTAACTACGGGCCTGTGGGAGGGATGCAGCAAACATCCGGTCTCCACCATGTATCCTGAATCTTGTTCACCTTTAGAAACTCATCTTCTTTGGGGAATCATCACTTTTATGAGTACTACATTAAGAACCTGAATGTTCACATAAAAGATATTACATGTGGACCCGTGTCTTTCACCACCACTTGACGGCTGCTTTGTTGCCCTGTACCGGCATGTGTATTGCCGCGATACTGGAAGCTATGTCACTGATATCACAAATACCAGCAGAGCCACCCATGGCAGACAGGCTTCAGCAGAACTTGCAGACTAAGACAGACCAGGAAGATGGCCCTGGTATCTAATTCTGAAGAAAGTGGCCAGTGAAAACCTTATGAATTGCAGTAGAATACGGTCTGACGCAGTGCCAGAAGACGAGACTCTTAGGCTGGAGGACACTCCAATTATGACTGCGGGAGAGCTGCCTCCTCTTAATGACAGGGATACAGTAAAACTTTGGGGACCTTCAACTGCTGATGTGGCATAACTCAAAACGAGAAGAAACAGCTGCAAGTATCTGTTAGCAATCACAGCATGGAATGTACAAACTACGAGTCTAGAAAATCAGAAGTTGTGAAAAATGAAATGCTTCACATAAACCTTAATATCTTAGGCATTCGTGAGCGCAAGTGGACCAGTACTGGCCATCCTGAATTGGACCACTGTATGGTCTACTCTGCCAGGAATGACAAACTACAGAGAAATGACATAGCATTCACTGTCAAAAGGAACATTTTACTTCTATCCAGAAGTATAACACAGTGGATGATGAAATATCCATACGCATACAAGAAGATCAGTTAATACGACCATTATTCAAATTTACACCTCAACCGTTAATGCTAAAGATGAAGAAGTTGTAGTCTAAAATTGATCAAACACGCAATCAAGATGCGACAATAATTACCACTATTGGAATGCAAAAGTTGGAAAAAAAAAAGAATGATCAGTAGTTGGACAAAACAGCCTTGTGATGGGAATGACATCAAAGATGGCATGAGAGAATTTTGGACGACCAATGACTTCTTTATAGCAATACTCTTTCTTCAACAACAAAAGTGAAACTATTCATATGGAGGTCACCAGAGAGAAAACACAGAGAGGAAATAAGTTATTTCGATGTAGAAGGACAACAGAAATCCTGACTAATCATACCCCTGAGAGGCGACATGAACGAAGAATGCACCTCTGCTTATGTCTGTAGGGAGCAACTACCATTCGGTGAGGAAGTTGAAGAGGAAGTTGAAGAGGAAGTTGAAGAGGAAGTTGAAGTTGAAGAGGAAGTTGAAGGGGATCAGGAATCTGGGCTTGACCATCTGAAGTACACCAAATGGTCCCAACTCAGCTGGAACAGATGATCACCAAGGACAACAATGACATGGGGGAAAGAGAACCCAGAAGAAAGATCCACGTGAATGGGTGACTACGTCGACATCTGACCAGAAGAACCAGGTGGTGCGCGGCCACCACCAAAGACAGCCGTGATGGGGCTCACACTGTTGAATTGCAGTGGTGACACAAGAAAAAAAGGGGGTACACCCTGAGAACTCCACGAAAAGACTGCAACTGATGGTCCAAAGGCCTCGGAGTTCTCCTGGGAGCATGGCCCCTAGAGCTAATGCCGCCCCGGATCATAAATCATTACTGAGGTGAACTCATCAGACAGCAATGGATTGGACTCAGGGACACAGAGTGACCGTACCATGTGTGCATGTTACCATTCTATGCATCCATAGGATGTCATCCTACTGGCCTCTTACTAGAGGGGAGTGGAGAGGGTGGAGAGGATGGGACAGGAGGTTTTAAGAAGATATGACATGTATAGCACAGAAAGGAGGAGTGTGCTGTTACCAGACAAAGAGAGCAGAAGGAGCTGAAGATAGGTGGGCATGTGAATTTAAACTGGATTGTTCACTTTCACTCAATCACAATAATAATAATAAATAAAAAGAGAATCTGGGCTTGACTTTGGGCTGTGCTCATTAATGGACTCATTTACCATTAACACATATATTTGAAAGGGAAGGATAATAATAATGGTTTGTAGGGTAATTGGCAAGGTTAAATGACCTAATAATGCTTAGGAAATGCTCATCAAATTGGTTGATAAACATAGGGTGCTATCATTACATTACACTTGGACATCACACTTTCCCTAACACCATGCTTAATAAAGAATGAGAGAAATCCTCCATGGGATGGATGGACACAATGGCCTCAACAGTGGGCTCAGACACACCCACAACCACGAGGATGGCACGGGACTGGGCAACATCATCTTCTGTCACATATACGGTTGCCATGAGTTGAAGGCAACTAACAGCTGCAGCTGCAGATACTGTGACACGTGAGACTACAGGGTCCGAGAGACCCTCCCCTACCCCACTGTTTGGGTATAGATTTGGCTGCTGTAGCAGAAAGCGTGTTTAATAACAAATTTGTAAATATATTTATTTATAGGACAGAAGGCATTTCCCTATCTGGTGGCCATCTAGGTGAGCACGGCGACTGTTCCCTGCAAAGTCATCAGGTGTCCAGGTTCTGCGTGACCTGCGGGTCAGCTACCTGTTCGATGTTGTCACTACATACCTGGTCCAAGATGGCCACCACCAGCAAGTGTTGAAGTAGGGGGACAGCCTCCTTCCTCTTGACAGCGGGCTCTACAAGAGTCGAACATCACTTCGGCTCACAACCACTTGACCAGAATTCAGTCACATGATCACATCTGGTGCCAACTGAGACTTCAAAGACCCGAGCAAAGCAAATTTCAGCATCTCACATCCAGTGCTTTCTGCTCACCGGATGTCACACGGCTTTCTCACAGCAGTCACGTGCTAATGGCCTTTTTCCCTGAGTCGAGGTTCTACGTTTCATCTCCTTTTCCAGGAGACAGAACTTGAATTACCAGATCTCAGGCTCCAACAGAGAAAAGAATTATGCAAGCCCCAAATACAGAATCCTAATTTGCTGTTAGCCATAATTTCCAGGAGGGTTTGACTTGGATTTATATTTTTTAACTAAAAAGAAACACATCCACTCTCCCGTCATTAAGTTTCTGGTTGTGATTGTGAAGGGCTGTCTAGGCAGTTCGGACTCATATCGATCCAACAGGACGGCGGTGAACTGCCCCGTGGGGTCTCTAAGGAGCAGCTGGGGGATTCAAAGTGCTGACCGTCCAGTGAACAGTGCACCACTGGGGCTCCAAGTTTTTGGTAGATGAGAGTGATATTTCTTATTAAACTTAACAGAGTAGTGGCCCCTCCAAAAAATGGGGCATAGAGACACCAAAACACATGAAATTGTTGTACATCAGCAGCTTTGTTCAGAAGCTATCATTAAGGAAGAAAACTTGAACACTGCAGAAATGAAGTCACCAACTAATTGATATAAATCACAGTCACCTGCTTAGCCCATTCCCCAGAAAAAGGATTCTATGTGCACAATAAAGCAATTTCTTTCGGAGAAAGAAAAGTTGCTTTGTAGTCTTCAGTGTATAAGCATTTGAAGGCCTGCAGTGTGGGCCGCCCAACGTGAGGTCACCATCTGACCAGAAAGTGGACATCTGTGGCTGCCTCAGGGCTTAGAAGACAGCAGGGCCATTTCAAATGGTCACCCATGCCCAGGTTCAGGTCTGGAGGGTGCACTGGGTTAATGGCTCTTGATTTCACATAGGAAGACAGTTGTACAAGTCATTGGATTGGCCTTGGGAACAATGACAGAATAACTACAAAGTCAAGTCAGAAAGAACGGCGCTGCGGTGAGTCACCAGTGCTAACACAGCTTCCACTGGGATGTGGTGCCACTCAGCTGTGGAAGGACAATCAAGCCATAATGTAGGTCACTCTGGAAATAGTCATTTGTCTTCTAAACTCTGGCCCAGTACTATGAATACTAAGTCTCATCAGTACTAAGTCCCATTGGTACTAAGTCCCATTAGTACTAAGTCCCATTGGTACTAAGTCCCATCGGTACTAAGTCTCATCGGTGCTAAGTCTCATCAGTACTAAAAGCCATGCTGACTGATTATTTCTTTACCCATGTTACATTTTGGCTGGAACTGTACTTTTCTGTGTGCGTGACATTACTAGGGACCGTCTATTTGAAGCCAAATATATTTAGAAGTTGAAGACAAGACTGTTCTTTAAAACAGGACAGTCGTTAACTTACAGGTTTGTTAGTGCCTGAGAAAATTCACCAGTTATTAACTGACGCTCCTGTGGCAAGTAGGATTTTCATCATTTTCATTTCAGTTTTTGATCTGCATTTTCCTAGTTTTTCTCAAATGATTTTGTATCATAGAATTAAAGTACTTTTAAAGTGTGTGTGTGTGTGTGTGTGTGTGTGTGTGTGTATGACACACACAGAGATAGAGAACAGTGAAAGGCGGAAGCCAAGGGGTGGCCCCCCAGCTGACCCAAGGAGAGGACGTTCCTGCTCGGGCACGCCCCATGTGTCCCGGTAGACCCCATGACCACCTCAGAGGTGGAATGATTCGTCGTTGCTAGTTGTCAAGTTGGCTCCTGCTCACGGCAGTCTTTAGCACAACAGAAGGAAAATCTGCCTGATCTGCGTCAACTCCATCGGTTTGAGTCCAGTATTGAGGCAACTGACTCAATCCGTGTCAGTGAGGGTTTCTTCCCTCATTTTAATGACCCTCCACTGTATCCAAGAAACCCTGGAGGTGTAGCGGTTAGTGATGCGTCTGCCCAGGCACTCCTTGGAAACTCTGTGGGGCAGTTCTACTCTGTCCTACAGGGCCACCATGAGCCAGTATCGACTGGACGGCAGTGGGTTTGATTGTTGGTGGGCTCTCCTTGATCAAACACGATGTTCCTTTCTAGTGATGAGTGTTAAGTCTCTCCTGATGACGTGTTCAAAGGAAGCAAGACGAAGTCTCACCCTCCTTACTTCTAAAGAGCACTCTGGTTGTAATCTTCTAAAGCTGATTTATTTGTTCTTCTGGCAGTCTGCCATATAGTCAACACTCTTCACTGAAGCAGCCGTTTCTGGCCTTCCTTGCCCACTGTCTAGCGTTCCTGTGCAGATGGAGGGGCTGGCAAGAGCATGGCACGCATCCAGTGCACCCTAGTCCTTGGAGGAGAACAGCTCATAGATGCTGTCGCCTCCTTGTTCAGGCTCAGGGTCTGAGGCTCTCTGTGAGCTTTGCTGCACCCCTGGATTGTGCCCTGGGCTGCTCCCTTGTAGCCGCAAGCGCTGGGCACGCTCGTGTTCTTGCTCTGAACAACAGTCATCGCTTCTCAGTGGCAGCCCATTATGGGAAACTTTTTACCTAACCAAGCGTGAAAGAGGAGATCATTATGCATCTACCAAATGCTGTCATACACAGTCCTACTCAACGGCAGCATATTTTCATGAATGATTTAATACCAAGAGACATCAAATATGCATATGCTTAGAAATCAAATTATTCAGCAGAAAAGTTGTCTCTTGTCACCGCTTCATTGTCTCTTGCTGTCCAGCCTCCACTTGAATGTCCTCGAAGGTGGCTTCGGCACCTGACAGACGGATGGTGCTCTTCCCTAAGTTCACATGTGTCACACGCCTTGTCACCCCAACAAAGTGGGAATTATTCAGTTAGGTTCTTGTGGGAAAGTTAAATTAAGCCTGGTATAAAAATCACATTTAAACTTGGGTTCAAATACCCGGATAAGCGCTATCCACAGCGCACTAGCTATTCACTGAGCACCTGTGATGTGTCGGATACTGAGGAATTCTGGGAGGATAATATGGGCAAAATGCCAGCCTTCAGTTGCCTGGGATACTGTCAAAGGGACAGACAGTTAAAGGACAGTATCATTAATGCTATGGTGAAAGGGACACTGCAGCAGAAAACAGATCTGAGGGCCAGAAATTAGGAGAAGTTTTCTTAGAAATGCACATCTAGCTGAAGCCTAAGGGGCCAGGGGTGGGCAGTGGCAGACCCCTCGCCTTCTGTGCAGAAGACCTGGGTTCCATTCCCATCCACTCCATCTCCAGCATGGCCACCGCTTGTCAGTGGAGGCTTGTGTGTTGCTGTGTCACTGAACAGGTCCCAGCAGATCCTCCAGACTAGGACAGACTAGAAAGACAGGTCTTGGGACCTAGGCGGTCTGACAGTCCATGCTACGTGCCACATGGCTGCGTATCACCACAGTCACCTTCCAAGTCCTCCCCTTGGGAAGCTATGCGCTGGCACCTCTACCTAGTCCACCCTTCAAAGCAATTTTGGAACTCTTTCTGGAATGGTCATTGTGCACAGTGGCACAGTGGCAAGTCCACAAACTTAATTGCATAGCTGTTTATGCATAGCCAGGAAACAAATAGCTGTTTTGAAACACCCTCCCTACTCACCTGATGTGGCCCCCAATGACTTTTTTCTTTACCCAAAGATCAATATTGAAAGGAAGACATTTGGATGCTATTTAAGACATCAAGGGTAATGACAACAGCTCTGATGGCCATTCCAGTAAAAGAGTTCCCAAATGGCTTTGAAGGACGGACTTGGTGCCGACAGCAGCATGTAGCTTTCCAAGCAGAGTACTTTGAAGGTGACGGCAGTGATATTCAGCAATGAAGTGTATGACACTTTTTCTAGGATGAGTTTGTGAACTTAACTGGCAGTCCTCATACTTCTGAAAATCCTCCAATAAAAAACCTTACGGATTGAAATGGTCTCAGCTACAACTGATCATGGGCTGACACAGGACCGGGCGGTCTTTCATTCCACCGTGCCTGGTGCTCTCGCGAGTTGGGTAAACTGCAACAAGAAGCCTGGTCAAGTTCAAAGGAACTCCCTGGGTGGCACAGAGTCTTGTGAACAATGATGATTCAGGGTTGCTTGTTACACAGCATTATTATAGTTTTAACTGACCCTGCTGAAGATTTGGGGGTGGTGACGAACGATGACATTGCATGGTGTGTCACTTTCTGTGATCACTCAGCCTCACCCACCTCCCCTTGCCTTTCCCCATTAAACTCCACTTCACTCTTTAATCAACAGGTGAAAAGACTGCCAATTACTTACCGGACAAATGATTGAGATTCTGGAATCCTTGTTTATGAGAGAATCAAAGTGCAGTACAATTCTGTTAACTGTGACTTCAATTGTTCATCACACAGGCATTTTCTGTATGAGTTGAGCGGATGTTTCAGACTTCACCCAGGGGAAGACAGAGCCAAACACGAAGGCGCAGTATGCAGAGTGAGCTTTAAGACACCGGGGGAAGCGGTGTAACCACCTCAAAAACTGTAACTCACACCTTCCACATAGCCTCATCTGCTTGTACGAGAGCTCTTTCTGGCAGCTTTCGCTAGAAGACCGCTGTAACTATTCAAGCCCCTGGGGAGTGTACGCAATATTCGGCCGCTGACCATAAGGTTGGGAGTTCAAGTCCAGCAAGGGACGTTTTGTGGAAGAAAGCCATAGCCGTTTTCCTCCCAAAAATCAGCTGTTGGCAACCTCAGGGAGGGTGTGAGATGAGAAGGCAGAAAGGGGTGGGTGCTGGTTGAACAGACACAGGAAATTCAAGTTTGAAAGGAGGAAGATGTGGTCACATTATATGAATGGCAGCTAGAGTCACATAACAACATGTGCATAAGTGCATATAAGAGACTAACTTGACCTGTTAATTGTCACCTAAAACGCAACAATAAAAAAACATAAAACCTTATGGAGTAGTTCCTATGACGCGCATGGGTCACCATGTAATGAGTCAATTGAATGACGACTGGTTTCTTTGTACATATTTGGAATTCATATTTTCTTCCTAGAAAATTGTTCAGTAGTCCAGACAGCCTTTGAGTCCGCAGCTGACATGAGGCTCTTTATCACCGAATCTCACTAACCTTTCAGTGACTCCTTTGCTCTTCCTGTCTCTCGGGCTAGAGTCAGGACAGCTATTGGCCTCTGGAATAAATTAAGTGGCTGGAATTCATCGGAAACAATGAAGGGTTTATGTTTGTATCTCTCCAGACTAAATCTGATTTCAGATTGGAAAAAAAAGATTCCCTTTTCCTCACTACACTTCACTCCATCTTTCAAACCAGTAACATCGATTAAATTTGGGGTTCTCTCTGAACAACTTATTTTCTCCCTTTCAGTTTCTGTCCAAGTCACAGGAGAAACCCAGCCATCTCCCACAAGGCATGCAGTCCTTGGTCATCAGGGGTGGCAAGCACAGCTGCCTTGGTGTGCCCACGTAGGTGACAGTAATGACTCCATGCTGTCACCTTACAATGCAGGAATGAGATGGAGAAGACCGTCAACGACCACTGCCCCTCCAGGCTGAGGGACTAGAAGCCAGCCCCTAGACACCATCTGGTTACCCTTGGCATTCTCTTCACTGTGACAAGAGTCACAGAGGTGGCCAGACCAACTGCTGAGTCTGTGGGAGGCTCAAATTTAAGTAAGAAATCCCCTCTTGTCTCATCTAGGCATTACTGTAAGATGACCTATCAGTGGGATTACAGGTCATCTATCCCAGAATAAAAAAGTGTTTCAATTAAAGTTAGATGTGCAGAATTACCCCCTGTGGGATAAATAACAGTTTGCTGCTAACATCTGCTTCAGCTTCTATTACTGTTCTCTGTCAACAAACGCTGATGTCTCCATTCTAAGCCAGATCATCTTCTGGGCTTCTTAGACAAGTGTGTGGTACACCCCCCCCCCCCCCCGTTAGGGAGCTAAGATGCTGGCAGCGTGTTCTATTTCTGATGCAAAATTTAAGTGGCTCTTCTCTTAATGACCAAACAACCCATATTTATTGAAGAACAAACAGCCAATTCGTATTTAAAAGAAATTGCATCTATTTATTTATATCAGATGCCTGTCCTTACATTAGATATCTTCCTGTGTCTTAGTGACTATGCTAAGACGTATGACTGTCGATCACAAGTTATGGATGACATTGTAGAGGATGGAAATGCCAGAACACGTAACTGTGCACACAAGGATTTCATACACAGATCAAGAGGCAGTCGTGGGAACAGAACAAAGGGATGCTGCATGGTTTAAAGTCAGGAAAGGTGAGCATCAGGGTTGTATCCTTTCAATCTATTCAATCTGCACACTGAGCAAATAATCCATAAAGCTGGATCGTGAAGAAGAATGGAGCATGAGGACTGGAGGAAGACTCATTAGCAACCACCAATATGCAGACCATGCAACCTTGTTTGCCGAAACCCTAGAGGTATTGAAGCCCTCACTGATGAAGATCAAAGACCACAGCCTTCAGTGTGGAGTACACCTTAATACATACATAAAAAAGAACCTTCACAACTGGACCAGTAAGCAACGTCATGGTAAACAGAGAAATAGTTGTGATTGTCAAGGATTTCATTTTACTTAGATCCACAATCAACACCCATGGCAATAGCAATGAAGAAATCAAAAGACACATTGCATTGGTCAAACCTGTTGCAGAAGACTTGCTTAAAATGTTGAAGAGCAAAGATGTCACCCTGAGAGCCAAGGTGTATCTGGTGAAAGCCATGGTATTTTCAATTGCATTATATGCCTGCAAAATCTGGACAACAAATAAGAAAGACAGAAGAAGAACTGATGGAGTAGGGGATGGCAAATTTAGGCTTAGCAAGTCAGACAGCAGGCCTTTGGCATTCAGGCTGTGGAGGCTGATGAATCCTAAGATTAGCAAGCAAGCTGTCGTCTCAAGTCCCAAGACCCTGAGGTCACATGAGCGGGAGCTGGCCGCAGGACCCAGAGAGTGAAAGCCAGTGAGCTTTGCCAGAATGCCCACCTACACTGAATGCAGACCATGCCCCCCAAGGAAATCCCCTTTCAGCTGATTGGCGGCCCATCATGGTGGTGATTACATCGTATGAGATCTCATCATGCAACTGATTACATCATTAAAAAGCCACCAAACCACTGAGAATCGTGGTCCAGTCAAGCTGACACACATGGGGACAAAAAGTAGAGAAGGCAGTCACTCTACCACCCTGAAGTGGCAACTGGTTACCTTTTATCTTATGGACTTTCAGGTTTCTCTCTCTCATTTTTAATCAATAGTCTACATTTTTGGAGCAATTCAGGTTTACAAAAAACCTGAGCAGAGAGTACCCAGACACTGCCTCTCCCCATCACATAGCTTCCCCTACTACTAGCGTTGTGCATTGGTACGGCACACTAGTCACAGCTGATGACCACTACTGACGTGCTACTAGCGTCTAAAGCCCACAGCTTGTGTTAGGGCCCACTCTTGGTGCTGTGAAGTCCTATGGGTTTTGAAAAACACATAATGTCGTATGGCCATCATGCTAGTGTCCCACAGGACACTTTCCTGGTCCTAAAGGGGTCTGTGCTCCACCTCGTTATCCCTTCCCCTGATCTTTCCACTGTCTCTCGTTTTTGTGTTTTCAAGAATGTCACAGTCCAGCACACAGTACAAACAAGAACAATATTAAGTGGACTTTAACATAACTTGAGTGCTCCTCCAATCTTAACCTAATAATGCAAGGACGGAGTAGCTGGGGCAGGGGGTGGGGGACCATGCTCTTAGGTGAAATTGAGGCCAGTTGGCACAACTAGCATTTTGCTAAGAGGGCTCTCTGCACCCCACATTAGTGAGTGGCGTCTGGGGTCTTAAAAGCTGCCAAGCTACCATCCGAGGGCACAGCAAATGGTCCCAACTCAGCAGGAGTGGATGCTCACCAAAGACCAAAATGACAACCCAGAAGACAGAGAGACCCACATAAGTGGGTGCCTACATCGACTTGGGACCAGAAGAACCAGACGGTGCCTGGCCACCACCAGTGATAGCCATGATGGAGCTCACAAAGTTGAGTCTCACTGGCAACACAAGAACAAAAAGGGGTGCACCACGAGATCTCCACTAAAAGACCGCAATTGATGGTCCAGTGGCTTTGGGGTTCCTCTGGGAGCATGGCCCCTGGCCCTGATGCTGCCCTTGACCATGGATCATAATGAAGGTCCACTCTTCGGACAGTGAGGGATTGGACTTGGTGACGCAGAGTGGCTATATATTGGGTGCACTTTATGGTTTTATGCATCTATAGGATATCATCTTGCTGACCTCTGGCTGGAGGAAGGAGAGTGGGTGGAGAGGAGGGGAAAGGAGGCTGTTGGGAGGATGAGACATGTATGGAGCAGAGAGGAATAGTGTGCTGTCACCGGACAGGGAGAGCAGTGGAAGCTGCATATAGGTGGGCGTGCAAATTTATATGGGAATGTATATTTTCACTCAGTCATAATAAAAAAGAATGTCCACAGTCAAATCACACACTAGGTAGCCTTATCACATTGGTTCCTTCCACTAAGAAACAGACTTTTATGTTTCTTTCATGTCTTTTCCCAGCTTGGTGTCTTATGTCATCATAGAGCAATATTCTGTTGTACAGATGGACCACAGTTTATCTGCCCACCCGAAGAACATCTTGACTGCCTCCAATTTGGGGCAATCACATCTCCCAGAGGAGCCACAGAGGCAGGTGTGCAGGGGAGGCCCTTGTCTTCTCTGAGCCCTGTGCATCCTGTTTGCCTCTGCACCCCGAGCTGTGTTTGTCTCCAATTACAGAGCTGGATTTCTCTGAATGCCCAGCTATGTATGTGTGTACTGGCACAGAGAGACACAACTGTGATGTAGGTGTAAGTAACACAGATAGGGAAGTAGGTAGAAAGAGCACAGGTAGGCAGAGTGGCCATGCTCATGTCTGTGTCCTCCAGTGCCTCACAGCTAGGGTCCATCAGTAAATTCTTACTGGAAAAACACAGGGGCTCTAGACTTCTAAGTAGGGAGGACAACTCACGCATTCACGCATGTGAGCTTGCTCCAGGGAAGGGAAACGTCTATGTTCTTCCTTCCTGGCTCCTGGGTGACTGATCCTAGACACTGACCCATGGGTGATGAGTACTTACGACAGTTGGCACTTCAATTAAAAGATAAATGCTCCAAGCTAAATTAATTGGGCTGAAGTAAAATGACTCCTTTGCATTCTGAAAGACAACTAATGAAGGGCAGGGGTGGCCTTTGTTGGGAGCCACAGAAAATATTCCAAAGTGACGGGTGTAGGGAGGGTGTTGGCATTTCTGAGCCAGCCTCTTAGAACACAGACCCGCCAGCCTGGCTGGGTGGCTGAGTTCTCAGGGAGGTGGGCTGGAGTGACGCCACTCATCCTCACAGGGCCTCGTTAGAGAAGGCTGCTGATCTGGCAGGCAATCCAGTGCTCCAGTTGTTGTTGCTAGGGGCTGTCAAGTCGGTTCCAACTCATAGCGACCCTATCAACAACGGAATGAAACACTGCCCACTCTTATGCCATGTCCACAATTGCTTTTACGCTTAAGCCCATTGTTGTGGCCACTGTGTCAATCCGTCTCATCAAGGGTCTTCCCCTTTTTCGCTGACCACCAGTCTACTGAGCATGTCCCTCTCCAGGGGACTGATCCTTCCTGACAACATGTCCAAAATATGTAACATACAATCTTGCCATCTTTGCTTCCAAGGAGTAATCTGGTTGTACTTCTTCCAGCACAGATCTTGGTTCTTTTAGCGGTCCATGGGACATTCAACATTCTTCTCCAACACCGCAATTCAAAGGCATCAGTTCTTCTGTCATCTTTGTTCATTGTCCAGCTTTTGCATGCATATGATGTGATTGAAAATGCCATGGCTTGGGTCAGGCTCATTTTAGTCTTCAAGGTGACATCCTTACTTTTGAACACTTTGAACAGGTCCTTTGCAGCAGCTTTTTCTCTTACCTTCTCTAAAGAGTAACACCAAATTCTCAGTCGCTTCATACAACATGGAAACGTTGGTGGCATAGTAGGTTCAGTGCTACATCTCCTAACCAAAAGTTTGACAGTTCAAATCCACCAGACAGTCCTTGGAAACCCTACGGGGCAGTTCTACTCTGACCTATAGCGTTGCTATGAGTTGGACCCAACTCAACAGTGGTAGGTCTTTTGAGGTTTTTATACACAGAGATTTTCCTCATTTACATCACAGGTCTGCTGTGGACCAGCTTTTGCTCCTGACAGTCATTCAGATATGTGAGTGGACGGAGCAGAGATGAGAATGGTCATTGTCTTGAATGCTGTTTCTTGTTTCATCAGAAGGAAGAGAGAACCCTAGAAGGTCTTGGACTAGCAGAGAAATGCCCTGACTCGGAAACTCAGATGCTGCTTCTGTTTAGAATCCGTCTCAGAGAACTATGCACGAGGAACCATTCAACCACAGGAGACCTGTGATTGAAAGATGTACACTGCTGCTCTGCACTGCAGAACATCCGGGCTGGGGCTTTCTGGTAAGGACAAGCGGCCACCCAAAAAGGGGATGCCCTAAACACGATGACCTGGAAAAATGGGGGTGCCAAACATGGCATGGCAGAACCACCCCAGGACCTCTGGTCAGGCATGTTAAACCCTATTTTAAGCCATCATCAGAACATTCCAGGGCTTTCAGCTGAAGGCAGTCTGACCAACCCACTTCAAATCAGTGATCAGCTGTCTTCCTGTTTTGTGTTCTTATGCTCTCTGCATTTAAATTTTTCTCCTAAATTATTCTCTCTATCATAATGTATATAAACTTTCTGTCTCTTTGCAAAGAACTCAAAAACTCCACCTAGGAAAACCTAAAGAAGTAATAAGACGCAAATAAGCTAAATTCCTGTGACCTATGCACCTTCTGAGAAGTAGAAAAAACATTACAAAAGTTCCTGACCAATTACTTAGAATAAATGCAATAGAAACTTTCTTTTTCCCTGGCAAATGTGCCTTTCTGTCCCATTAAAGTTATTAATAGAAAATAATGTAATACCTGAATATAGATATGGGTTTGCTAGCATCTTTACACCAAGACAGTATTAATGACCTTCGAAATTCTGTGGGAAAACTGGTGGCATAGTGGTTAAGTGTTACATATTCTAATCAAAAGGTCGGCAGTTCAAATCCATCAGGTGCTCCTTGGAAACCCTATGGGGCGGTTCTACTCTGTGCCACTGGGTTGCTATGAGTCAGAATCAACTCAGCAGCAGTGAATAAGCCCTGTGAGGTAGAATGTGTTTGTAGGTATCCCCAGAACACTG
The DNA here is from genome assembly GCA_028571685.1 of Heterohyrax brucei. Taxonomy (NCBI): domain Eukaryota; kingdom Metazoa; phylum Chordata; class Mammalia; order Hyracoidea; family Procaviidae; genus Heterohyrax; species Heterohyrax brucei. The sequence continues at coordinate 4,290,293 of CM053160.1, read as the reverse complement.
ACAAAAACAGAGGAGTGTGATATTCTGGGCAATACAAGGGACTTAGATCGGTGTCCTCTAAGAGGGAAATGGAAACCCTGGTGGCATCGTGGTTAAATGTCATGGGTGCTAACTAAAAGATTGGCAGTTCAAATCTACCAGGTGCTATAGGGTCACTATGAGTTGGAATCAACTTGAAAGGTATTTTTTTTCTTTCTTCCAGTGTAAGAGGGAAGTACACGTCTTTCATTTGTTTTCCCTGCAACTCCACATAGCTGCTGTATTACCAGAACCCCAAAAGTCTACCCTGTAGAGGCAGCTACCACATCGACACACATGTCCCCCCTTCAGCTTCCAGTTCGAATCTACCCAAGGGTCACAGCTGCAGGGGGCCAGAGGAAGGGCAGAGGGTTCAGAGCGTGACATTCCTGTCTTTACCTTCTTGCTGTCTCACTGTAGGATCATGCGAAGTGACTGGATTCTGCAAACACAGATGGCCTCTCAGCTGTCCTCCCTTCTCCTTTGGGTCCTGGGTGCGGAGGTGACTCCCCCCATCACTAGCTCTTAGAATGGCAGTGGCCATGAGGTTTGCCTTGCAGTGTGCCAGCACCTTTACAGACAGTCCCTTTATTCATCTATTCCCAGATTAATCTTCATTAATAAATCAATAATTATTAATAAGCTTGTAATAACCTACAGCTCTGTCTTACTTTGTACATGTCACGTGTTTCCTGCTTAAGCCTTCAACTGATGTGATTAATAACTCAATTTTCTTTTTTTTCATAATCAGTTAATTTGTTCTTACGTAGGCCATAACTGGGGCTTTGGACACCTGCTAAGGAACAGTGGTTCTGTGTACCTATGTCATCATTGTTTCCTGGAAGCTCAACAGCAAATCTTGAGCGACCGTGGTCACCTCTGTTCACTGAAGGAGATGCTTTGACTACAAACAGAGAACTGCTGTGATGTTTCTCCCTCCCTCCTTGCACAGCCCGGGGACATCCCAGCTCTATTTCTCATTCCTGCACTGAGCTAGGGATGCTACAGCCTCCCCTGCGTGTCGATCAATCAGTTTTATAAAGATGAGAAATGTATACTCAAGCTCAGCTGATTGTTCTGGGTCAAAGAATTCCACATTTCACAATCATTTTAGACATGTTTACTGTTGGAGAACTCACAATTTGTGGGAGGTTAAAGAATATATTCAGGCTAGGGAAATGCTTTTGTGTACATGATGGAGTCAAAAGTTATTATCTTCTTGGAAAGAAGCGTCAGAATACAGGGCTTGGACAGTGTCGGGGTCATGCACTTGAAAGACTTGGGACACAGTGTCCAATATCTTAACAACAACACCTTCAAAGACCCGTTCTTCCCAAATTAGCTTTTAGAATGTGTTCCAGGTTATTAAATCAGGGCCAGATTCAAGCAAGGAACGCCAGGTGCTACAGAGAGGTAAGATACTCACCGGCTGACTCAAAGGAGGTCAGAGTTCACCGAGAGGCACCTTGGGAGAAAAGCCCAGTGATGTTTCTGGAGCACCAGCTATTGCAAACCACGAGGAACACAGTCCTACTCTGACACCCGGGGCTCACCTGGGAGTGGACGTGAAACTCAGCCCTTCTCCTCAGCAGCCAAGTGCTTCACCATCTGCAGCAGCCAGGGTCTCCTGTGTCGTTAACTTACCACTGTGTCCCCCTTGTCTCTCTTGTGCTTGGCATATTAACAGGTATTCACCAACAAACGAGGAGCCCTGGTGGCACAGTGGTAAAGGGCTTGGATGCTAACCCAGAGGTGGTGGTTCAGACCAACTCACGGGAGAAAGACCTGGCGATCTGTTCCCAAGAGGCCAACAGCCTAGGAAACCCCATTGGGAAGTCCTACTCTGTTACATGGGGCTGCGGGGAGTTGACACTGACTCCATGGTACCTAAGGCCGCCACTGCTAAGAGGACAGAATGAATGAATGGTGGATTTAAAATATGTCGGCATCTAGACTGATTCAACACATAAAGATATATACACATACACAATTGTGTTGAGAACACAGTAGACGTGTGGGTTCTTGAATGAGGTTGTTGTGTTAAAATTCTATTTCTGCCATTCAAAATTTGGGTGAAGTCAGTCAATTTACTTTTCTCAACTATAAAACAGTGATGATACAGCACTTAAATCCCAGGATTGCTCAGATTGACAAGTTATCACAGATGAAGCACTTGGCACAGTACCCAGAAAATGTCATTTATTATCAAGTAGCTAATAGAGTGCGTTAAGAAGGCCTGGTGTCATAGTGGTCAAGCACTCAGCTGCTAACTCAGATTGGCAGTTTAAACCCACCAGATGTTCTAAGGGATACAGACATGGCGATCTGCTCCTGTGACCACTGCAGCCTCGGAAATCTGTTGGGGCAGCTCTACTCTGCCCTATAGGGTCACCGGGAGTCAGCATTGACTGCATGGCAATGAGTCCGGTTTGGGGTTTGCACAGATTATATTATTACCCTACTCAGGCAAAACACTAATCACCGTCATTTAACACAAAATGTGATGCACTTGTCAAGACTGTAGCTCACTGTAAGGCTCTTTTTGTATGGTTGATGGAATGCGGAGTCTGTCCTTGCCTTGAAGACTGTTGACTTCCAGAACTATGGAAACTCTTCTGCATGGATTTTCAAGATGTAGGGGAGAGACTGGATTCACCAAACCATTTCCTCCTCCTCCTGGGCTAGCACTTATTCCTACCCTCTGCCAGTAAGTCATGGCTGATTCCCAGCCAATGCAAGGTGAGCAGAGTGGGAGGAATGCTTTCCAGGCCTAGCCTGTGGATACTTCCTACCAGGGATCCTGAATGTTCTGTTCTATTTTCCCAGCAAGACCAGCACAGCAGCTACAGAAACTACATGCTAGCCAATGAGGAGCCACCGGGTGGGAGGGGCCACCGGGTGGGGGAGGGGCCACCGGGTGGGGGAGGGGCCACCGGGTGGGGGGGGCCACCGGGTGGGGGGGGGCCACCGGGTGGGGGGGGGCCACCGGGTGGGAGTTAGAACTGGACTGTGTATAATCACATAAAAGTTTCTTCACTACAGCACCTAACTTGACCTTAATTAAAATAAAGATACAAATGGAGGGAGTAGGGTTCAAGCCTGAGTACTCATGATTGAAGAGCCTTTTCAGTTTATTTGTGACTTCAAATTTGGGAGCTTGCCCATCAGTCATCTGTTCATCTTTCTTACTATCAATTCTAAGAAATAAACAACCAGTGAGAAGCTGGCCACTTAATCTCTGACGAGATGCCCTAGTCAGCGGTATCATCTCTACAGCCACCAGTTACGGATGTTGCCAGGAGAGAGAATTACAGTGTGATATGTCTGGCTGGGTTTTGTCTTATGGTGTCACAGGGTGTTCAATCCATGGTGCCTAGCTCTAGCCTGAAGACATAGTTTATACACACAAAAAAATTGCCGTTAAGTCGATTGACTCATAGTGACCCCGTGGGACAGAGTGGAACTGCCTCGCAGAGTTTCCAGGGAGCACCTGGTGGATTCTAACTGCCGACCTCTTGGCTAGCAGCTGTAGTACTTAAGCACTACATCACCAGGGTTTCCGACACGATAATCCAGTAACAACTGATTTTGTGTGAACAACTGTCTAGCTGTTTCCAGTTAATGCTCCATTTTGGGGTTTTGGTCTCCTGTAAAAAGGAAGAAAGTTCTCCTCTCCTTGACCCTTCAGGATGGTGTCTGGGCTTTTCAGTGGCTTGCTTTTTCTCCTAAGAAGCCAAAACAACTGACATTATCAGAGAAGGTGAAAACCAGCAAACGGAGCAGGACTAGGCAGTCAGGGCAGATTAGGGGAATGCGGTCTATATCAGTTACCTGACCAGAAGGACCTGACACTAGCCCCAGCCTCTAGGTGGGGAACCCAGTTCGCTGCTCTCCCTCCCAGCTCTCAACACCCAGAGGCCAACTCTCCCCGTGAAGTTCAGACTTCTCTGCCAAGGGATCACTCAAAACTTGCTTCCTCTGTTCCAATACCTGGCTCACACTGAGGCGAGGAGAAGAGTCTTCTCATCTTCTGGGGAGGAAAGCACTTTGGGGACATCTATTTTTATACCTTCGAAGCAGTATCACGGGCATGGCAGGCTTGGGAGGAAAACTAAATAACAACAGCAAAAGCATCCCCCAAAGCTGGATATCCCCTCCACGTATCCCCAAGAAGTCAAGAAGGCAAATTCTTCCTTCCTTTTTCATATATGAAAACACAGATCAGGTGGGTTACTTGCACATTAGGCCAGGTTTTCAGGGAGATGATGTGCGTATGGAAACCCTGGTGGTATAGTGGTTAGGAGCTACAGCTGTTAGCCCAAAGGTCAGCGGTTTGAATCTACCAGGAGCTCCTTGGGAACCCTATGGGGCAGTTCCACTCTGCCTTACAGGGTCATGAGTTGGCATTGACTCAAAGGCAAAGCAAATGGGTTAGTGGCTAAAATACTCTTTTAGGATGTTAACTAATTCATTTTGTTGCTGTTCCTTTATTTTCTCTTCCTTTCTCCCCATTGAAGCACAGACACAACTCTGATCATTTCCTCAGGCGTTTATAGGGCAGAAAGGAAGAGACGTATTTACAAAACTTTCTGGCTATTATTAAAAAGGCTCTAGGCTTTAGGACATCGTAGTAATATACCACAGACTTCCAGAAGAGCAAGCAAAGCAGTCTTAGAAGAAATAGAACCAGAACATTCCTTCTGCTGGCTTAGTCTCGACTCCTTGTCAGGCAAGACCAGTGGCTACAAGAGGGCGTCGTGTTTGGCGAAGCAGAGGGTCACAGACAAGGAGGGAATGACACAGTGGCTACAGCAATGGACGGAAGCATACTCACAGTCACACGGACTGTGCAGGCCGGGACAACCTTCTGCTTTGTTGCGCACAGAGTCCGCATGAGCTGGAGCTGACACAAAATGCTGGGGCCGGTTCTGAGTGCTTCGTGTTTATCAATAAATCAACCTACACGGTCAACTCTGAGGTTGGTGCTGGTATTACTCCGTATTTTACAGATCAGAGAACCACGTCCCAAAGAAGCCAAGGAACTCCTTCAAAATTGCAAAGCCAGGATTTGAACGAAGACAGTGGCATAGCCACCTAGTGCTGCTCCAACAGAACTACCACAGGTGGATGGGTTTAGCAACAAAAAGTTTATTCTTACGCAGTCCAGTAGTCTACAAGTCTGAATTCTGGGTGTCTGCTCCAGGGGAACATAGCTCCCACTGTCAGCTCTGCAGAAAAGTCCTTGTTTGGCATCAGTCTTTGTTCAGGGAGCATTTAGGCACAGGCACCTCAGATCTGAAGGACATGCTCTACTCCCACTGCTGCTTTCTTGATGCTGTGAGGTTCCCTAGTCTTTCTGCTAGCTTCTTTCCTTTGTATCTCAACAGTCTGCCTCAAGGTACAAAACAATCTTATACACTGCATCCAGCCCCACCCACAAAACTGCACACATCCTCTCTCCTGAACATCATAGGGGCAGGATTTACAATATGAAGGAATCTCACAAAACACCAGGAGAAACTGCCATGCACCTTTTTTGGGGAACTCAACTCAATCCATGACAAGCAGGCTGGGCCTACAGTCTGTGCTCTTAGCTACTGCCCTACACAAGCTGGAGAGAATTCGGCCTGGCCGGCCTGATACCCACCCAAACCCCACCCCATGAAGCAAGCATAATCCACCACAGCAGCTACTGAAAACCAGGGCCCACTGAGTCCACTCTGTCTCATGGTGACCCTGTGTTAGAAGTGTCCTCCACATGGCTTTCAGTGACCAAGTTTTCAGAAGCAGGCCGTCAGGCCTTTCCTTTGAGACACCCATGGGTGAACTTGAACCATCAACCTCTCAGTTGGTAGTTGAGCATCATAACCATGGTGCCACCCAGGAACTCCTGTAGCTACTGAGATCCAAGCCATTCTTCAGCGATGGTGTGGACTGTTATTCACTTCTTAATAATTACTATATACACCAGTGATCAGTGAAGCACTTTTCACAACGGCCAGCAGGAAGAAACAAGCAACAGGCCTATCAGCAGATGGCTGGATAAAGCAAAACGTGGTCTAGCATGGAATGCTCCTCAGCTATAAAGACAAACAGACATGTGCTACGTTGTAGACAAACCTTGAAAACATGCTGAAAAAAGTCGGCTGTAAAAAAGTCAAATTTTGTATGATCTCACTTAACCACTAGTGGCGTAGTGGTTAAGTGCTACATCCGTTAACTAAAAGTGTTACCATGAAACACGGCTTTAGGGTGCCTGCTACAAAAGCTAATCCCAAGACAGGGGTCAAGTAAATGCCCCAAAGGTTTATTGCATGCCAGCATGTAAGGGACAGGGAAACTTGAGTCCTCAGAGCCTGCCCGACTTCTTCAGGCAAGCTCAGGGTTTTTAATGGGTAGGTGGGGGTACACATGTGGGCAGGTGGAGGTCATCCAAGAGGAGATACGCGTCAAGAACTGGGGGGAGGTCACCTGGTGAGGAGGTTGACTAAGGTAGAGGTCTACCGGTGAGGACACACGACAAGAACTGGGTGGTGGTCATCTGGTGAGGAGACAGACATCAGGAAACGGGTGGTGGTCATCTGGTGCCTCCACTTGTTTGATGGTTCTAAGGAAAAGGCTGTAAAGGTTTTATCTCGGTGGCTACAGAAATGGAGTTAGTCTTGACCATCTACTTCAAAAGGTTGGCAGTTCAAATCCACCAGACACTCCTTAGAAATTCTGTCCTATAGGGTTGCTAAGAGTCAGAATCAACTCAGAGGCAGCAGGGTTTAAATAAGCAAACACAGAGAAACCAAAGGTTATTAATGGTGACCTGGGCTGGGACAGAGACAGGGGAGGGTTTTTTTCCCCAGGGGCGAGAGTTTATGGGGACAGAGGTGGCACCACTGGGACCAGGACAGTCAGACTGGTGGCACGACTTGAAGAGTGTGATCAGTGTCATTGAACCACACATGTAGAAATTGTTGAGATGTTTTAGGCTTTGTTATATATATTTTCAACACAATGAAATTAAAAAATAATGATATTCAGGAGGTAGAAGAATGAGAACATGGATATGGGTGGCCCTCCCTATAATAAAGAGCTAACAGCAAACTTCACAAGAAGCATTTGTTCTAAAGAGGATGACATGTTGGCATTGGTTTTGCTGTCATTTTCCCAGGCCAGTCTCCCGACCAGGCAACACCCACTGCCAACAAAGACACATTCTGGCTGCTGTAGCTCTTTCCATTCTAACGGCTTTAACCTCACCGGCACCTTTGCTAAGTCAGCAGCCTCCATCCTTGGGAAGCCCAGATTTGCATACCTAAAAATTCAACAATGCCCACGCAGAAGCATTCAAGAGCTCACAAAGGTAGCCTTGCAGGGTCTGCCCAGCCCAGCCAAGTTTTCATAACAGACTTTCACAAACGACAGGGCGTCCGACCTCAGCAGCCCTGTGTTGAAGTTGGCTGGCATTGCCATTGTTGTCTTAGAGGTATGCTAAGGATTCGTCTGCTCTCCTGATTTATTTATGTGGATGATCAGCTCTCCGTGCTGCATCAGCAACCATCTAAAGCTCCAGCAGGCGCAGACCTGTCAGTGCACCAACCGGAAAGTCCCTCATCGGCACCAAGCACCCCTTTGTACAGTGGAGAGGCCACTGAAAGGCCACTTTGTGCACGTTAATTACTGCTCACCACCGTGACTTCAGTCCTTCTGAAGGTTTGCTGCCACTGGGACTGGATTATCCGAGCAGTAAAAGTGCTGGCCCTTCAACATGACAACCCTCCAAAGAGATTGTGCTTGAACTCAGAGATGGGCAAACAAGAGACTCAGTGAGGGGTCTGAGCCTCTCCATCCAAAGCTCCCTGGGCCACTAACATCAGGTTGGAAGCTTATTCATCCTGAGAGCAGCTCCCAGGGCCACCTGTGCCTGTAACTGCCACCAGGAAAGCAGCCCCTAAGGAAGCCAGCCATCAAAGAGGGTTTTTGAAGTTAAGCTTTCCAAGTTATTTTTAGCTGATTTTTTTTTCCACTTTGGGGAATTGAAAGACTAGAGGAGAGGGAAAGAAAGAAAGAAAAACTAAATGTATTCTCTGCTTCTGTGCTAAGGACAGGAATTACCAAGAAGTGAAATCAAAACAGCCAAGAGTGAAATAAAGAAAAACCTTAACATGATGGACTTGTAAATTTATTTTTCTCGTACTTTAAATTTCCTTATTTGGGGTACCAAACATGCATGATGACTCTCATGATTTAAAAAGAAAGAAAATCTCATTTGTACCATCTCATGCCCTACTTTCTCCATCTATCACCAACTGTGTGTTGAGTTATTGCCTCATTATCACAAGATGGCTGCAGAAGCTCCGACAATCACACTCTAGTAGCTGTGTCCTTCCCAGAAGTAAAGCGGCTGGCAAGAAATGTTTTTATCTAACCTAGAAGAACAATTATGCCTAGAATTCTATATTAAATTGACATACATGGGCATTAGTAGGTGCAAAGGTAACAGGAAGATGAGGGACTAACACAGGAAATGTAGATCACTGACAGTATTCTTGACCAACCAGAATCCATACAATGGGTCTGGGCACAGGGCTTCCCCAGGGTAGCTGGGCAGGGAAGGGGGAGTTGATCAACAGGTGGTCAGTGAATGGCGTTGACCACCACCTTCTTGTCCCCCAGTACACAGCGCTATCCTATGCCTCAGTCTGTAAGACACACCAGGGTTTTGGACTCTGATTCCCCAAGCTCAACTTTTAACTCAGCCCTCATACTACAGCCCAAATGCACTTAATTTGGGCAAATGAGTCAAGGGGTTTGAATCCAAAGTTTGTTCTGTGCTTAGTCTTTGTACGCTATCTCTAGGCTATTAAAGACACTGTATAGAATACATAATATTTACACAAGCACTTTTTTCCCTGGACTACAGCCCTAGACATTCATACTGGGGAGAGAGAAAGGCTTCTTTTGGGTAAGATGTAAAAATGTTCTCAGGATAAGAAAGAAAAGATTCTTTCTCTGCCCTCGGGGGTTCTTGTCAGAAAATGGGTTGTTTTGAAAGGGCTGGAGCAGACATAGGGGTGAGCACCTGACAAGGAAACCAGCCAGTTACCGTCAGGCTGACTCTAGCTGATGGTGACGCCATGTGTGTCCCAGTGTGACTGCGCTGTATGGGACTTTCAGTGGCTGATAATTTGGAAAGGCTGCCAGGACTTCCTTCCAATGCAAGTCTGGGTGGATTTGTACCTCCAACCTCAGCTTAGCAGTTGAGTGCTTAAGTGTCTGAGCCACCAAGAGATTCCCTGAGAGCACCTGAAGAGCTTCTAATGTCCATCACCCAGCTCCTGCTGACATCCCCTGCGTGGAGAAGGCACACAGAATTCCAGGCCCCAGAGATGCTGTTCTCTCCCTCTCCGACAAACCATTCACCGAGTTGAATTAGTGTTAAATATATAAGTGATGTTATGTCTTGGGGGAAAAACAGTGAAGAAGTTCTGGCTGAAAATGCCAAGAAGTGTGATCATGATGTCTTAAAATTAAGAGAAATGACTCCTAGATACAGTGTTGGGATCCTTCCTGCCCGGCTTCCCTTCTGGACACAGAATTCTGCCCCCTTTTCCAGAGACAAGAAGATTTTGCAATCCTGGTGGAAACGCTGGTGGTGTGGTGAAATGCTACGTCTGCTAACCGAAACATCAGCAGTTCAAAGCCACCAAGCACTCCTTGGAAGCTATGGAGAAGTTCTACTCTGTCCTATAAGGTTGCTATGGGTCAGAATCAACTCAATGAAAGTGGGTGGTTTTTATTGAGCCACTTGTTTGATTGGTGCTCAGACTTACCCGATTAAATAAATCAGATCCTCTGAGATCAAGTCAGACTTCCAGCCAATGCTTTAGTGCTAACTTCTCCAACATAAACAACATAACACACAATTAAGAGAATTTGGGTCTTGTCAATTAATGACCTGGGGAAATTAAAAAAGAGCCATGAGTTGGCACGCAATTTGTATGAAATTCTTCCTCTAACATTCTCTGCTGCCATTAGGGCCTTCAAGTGCTTCTGAAGGTCTCAAAACATTGGCCATTTAAGACTGTAAGTAGCGTTGCTAACAGCCAACTTGGAAACAGGGCGAGCACCAATTACTTAACAGAGCAGGGGAATTCTGAACAAAGTCCCCACTCCTCCTCTTCAGAGAAACCCAAACCCATTGCTGTTGGGTCCGTTTGGACTCACAGCTGCCCCATAGGGCAGAGCAGAACTGTCCCCAAGGTGACGCCAAGGAGCGCCTGGTGCTTTCACACCACGACCTCCTGGTTGGCAGCTGGAGCTCTTGGCCACCACACCGCCAGGCTCTGCTCCTCAGGGAAACGGTGCCTTTTTGTCTTTTCTTCACCGCGTGCTTGACTTTTGCTTGTTATTTTCAAGGTGAAGTATTCTCTAGAGCCGAAGGGAGACAGAACAGAAGGTGCCTTGCTTTGTGTGGTCAGGAGGGTTGTAGGACTGCTGGTGGTAGGTCAAGTCAGCTCCAGCTCCCAGCCCTAACAAAGCGCACACCCACCACCACTGAGTCAACTCCGGCACACAGTGACCAAATCTGGCTGAATGCTGGGCTGACAAAGACTGTAAATGGAGGTTGTCTGGAGTCACTGGACTTGTGACAGTTGTCACAGCCAACGTAGGAATGGATCTACAGCACAGTGGGCCTTGTTTCGGCAGGCTTTGCCTGGCTTGGTATGTCCTGAACCTAGGGTGGTGATTTTGTGGGCCTCCCTTGGGGGTCACAGTTAGCAAGTGCGGGTGGTTGAGACACTCAGAGTCAGGACGTGCCGCGTGGCTTCTTCTGGGAATGAAGGTGACGAGTCCACTTCCTGTCTTCAGTCTCTTGCATTTCAACGTGCTTAAAACCAGGTGGAGAAGACCGTTGCTGTTGTTGTGGGGACGTGTGTTGACCCCATGCATAATGGAACCAAGTGCTACCTGGTCCCGCGCCGTCCCCATTAACTGGCTGGGGATCAGACTGTCACCATCGGTAGGGTTCTCATCGGCAGATCTCCTGTCCTTTCTGATGAAGGCAGGTAGGACTTCCCGGGAGAACTCTTGGAGACCCCCCAGAACGTGGTGAATAAGCACACAGCAGCTGGACACGACTGCCCCGCGTTCTCTGTGAAGGAATGTGCACTTTTCCCCTCTGGATCCCCTTGTTATTGCTGTCATTATGGGCTGTCAAGTCAATCCTGGCTCAGAGTGCCCCCATGTGACAGCAGAACTACCCCACTGGGTGGCCTAGGCTGCAATCTCGACAGGGCCACCTCTTTTCTGTCATGGAGCTGCTGGGTGGATTCAAACATCTAATCAATCTTTTGACTATGCAACCTGGGCTCCTTCTGAATCCCCTATAGACCTTATGAATGGTAGGAACTTAATGATGGGCTGGGAGACTGACAAAGTCCCCATAGGAGCGTCCCAGAGTGGGGTCTGCTGAATGTTCAGCAAAAGCTGAACATGCAGAGCTAAGAACGTCGTCTACCCACCAGCGGATGTAGTGCATGGCTTCATTGGGGACTTTGTGGAAAATGAAGCCACAAAACTGCCTAAATAAATAAAGGAGCTAAACCAGCTCCCTGATCTTATAGAAACAGGGTAAACCCATTGCCACCGAGTCCATGCCACAGGGACCCTGTGAGACAGAAGAGAACTGTCACACAGGATCTCCAACACTGCCAACGGCCACGTCTTTTTACCGAGCAGCTGGTGGATTTGAAACACCTTTCGATCGGTGGCTGAGTGCTCTAATTGCTGTGCCACAGGGCCCCTCTAACAACGAGGTAGCGTGAAGGACCAACAAAGCCGACTGCCAGTTCTGGCAACCTCCCACATGGTTTCCGGCACAAATCTAAGTAGGAGCCAATTTAGAAGGACTCTACTTTCAAAGACAATTCCTTCCTGGCAATTCTTAATTCACTTCTCAGAGAGTTGCTGCAAGTCAGAACTGACTCGAAGGCTGTGGGTCTGGTGACTGAAAACAACAAGAAAAGAAGAAACCTGAAAACAGAAAGACTGCCCGACTTGAGAAGGCAGCGTCTTCCCGCCTTGGCCCTCCTGACACCGTGTCTCAGGGGGAGGCGAGTGGCGTGCCGGCGGGCGAGCCTTCGCCTTCCTAGGTCGGCCGGTGGACCCCTGCTCCTGCTAGGGAAGGATTTTTTCCGTTTTGTTTCATTTTGATCTCATGTCCTGCAGGGACACCTGGGCCCTGTGGACGCATGGTGATGGCACCGTGGTGGCTAACTAGGTCAAATGCTTTTGATCCTATAGTCCCCAGACTCCCAGGGTGACAGTGGGGGCTGGGGAGGGAGACGGTCTCTTGGATCTCCAAACTAGAAACACCTGCTGCAGTTACATGAACACTTAACACACACATATATGAACACGTACAAACACATATGCACACGCATACATAAATATGTATGCAGACACACACACATGCTTTCACATGCACCCACTCTGTAGCATAAAGCCTGAGATTAAGTTTCAGTGCCATTTGTGGCCTCAGATGACCCTACCCCAAGTGTGCCTCCCATCATGGCCCTGTGGATAAGGTGCCAGCCCCACAAGCTTCTCAACCAGATACACATTCTGCTCCCTTACTTGTATTGAGTTTCTGTTCCCGCCTGGCCTGTGGAATTGATGACTCCGGCAGGCCAGTCGTACCCTCCAGTGGCAGCCAGGCGTTACCTGGACCTCTTGTGACCTACTCTCCAGAGCCCTGCTGCCCACCTCTTCACTGGAAAACAATCCACACCTTCCCCCACAGGAGATGTGCTGGGGGTATCTGCAGAATGGCAACTGACTCTGAACTGTGACACCCACTCCCCGACAGGTGGGTCTAGCAAAGCCTCAGTTCTCTACCAACTGTTACGGCTCATTTCTGTAAATCAGGGCCTTAGGGGTTGCTCAAAGGATGACCCCGCTCAAAGGATGACCTGTGGTGTCTGGAGCACACATGAAACAAACAAAAGAGAATTTTGTACAGTTCTTCTGAATGACGTGGAATGTGACGTGTCAGACCACCCATTCATTCACAGAAATACCTCTTGAGTCTCTTTTTTTAATGATGCAGACTTGAAACAAAGTAGGTTCAGCATTCACTAACCTCAGAGGGGTATCATGCTTTCTGATAACTGTCCTAAAGCTACAACCTTTAAGCCTGAAGACAAGGTAACAGAAGAAAGGAACATTCTAGTAATAGGGATACTGTGATTCTAAACTCAGTGAACTCTAATTCTTTGAGTATTATTTAACTGGTACCAGTAAAAATGAAGAAAAAAGACCCTTGATTTTGTTGAAAACCTGTGATTTTCAAATGACTACGAGTCACTAGAACAGGAAGAAATCTTTTTAATTAATAATGCAGGGGAACGATGGATATTCAAACGTAATTCACTATAGTGACTTAATCAGAGGTTATCTAATTATTACTTTTTGGTCAAGACAAAGGTCATCCCCATTTACTCAGACCTCAATCCCCGTCTTTCTTCGGAGCAGCTCAAGGCACAGGACCAGACATGGCGACACCCAGTGAGACAGCAGGGGGCTTGTGTCTCAGTCGTCTAGCACTGCTATAACAGAAATACCACAATAAGGTGCTTTTTAAAAGAGAAATTTTATTCTGTCCCAGTCCAGTAGGCTTCAAGTCCAAATTCAGTGTGTCAGCTCCAGGTGAAGGCTTTCTCTGTTGGCTCTGGGGAAAGGTCCTTGTCATCAGGCTCCCCTGGGCTGGGAGCTTCTGGGGCACAGGGAACCTGGGTTCAAAGGATGCTCTCAGCTCCAAGCACTGCTTTCTCGGTGCTAAGAAGTCCCCAACTCCCTGTTTGCTGCCTTGTCTTTCTAGCTCAGGGGACAGCCTCAAGGCACAACACTCTCCTACACTTTGAGTCTTGGCAGCAACACCACCACCACCCCCCCTCCCTCATTAACACCACAGAGGCAGGGTTTAATGACACCATCACACAACACCAGGAATCAGGCCCAGTCAGTGGAAAGGCTACACACATTTTGTGGGGCATGATCAGTCTGTGATGGTTTGGTACACTCATAATCTGTTTACAGGTATGGTTAACTCTTCATTCATCTGAAAATGAATGCTTCAGGACTTCCACAGGCTGGCGGCCCTGCAGGATTCTTTTCTAAAGGTTAACTCATTTTCCCTAAGAAATTCTTCTCTTTCCTCTGGTGTCTCACAGACGGTGTATCAGTGTAGGCATCTCTGAAGTCAGTCACCTCTGAGACACAAAATGTGCAACTGAGGCCCAGAGAAGAAAGCACAAACCGGGGGGCAGAACGTCGCCCCATGAAGATGGCCACGGCCCCCGGAACGGGAGTGGTAAAGGGCTGCGGGCCTTCCTCTGGGGACCGCAAAGGAAGACTGTTCCCAGCAGAGCCGCTAGGGATTCACGGGTCCAGCCTCCTGAACTGTGAGCAAACACAGTTCTGTCCATTCAAGCCCCTCGCCTGGGGTGTTCCAGTCACAGCGCCAACAAGCAACTGAGATGCCACCTTTAAAGAAACACAAACTTACGTCTGTGTTGGCACCAGGGACTTTAAAATCAATGGGAGGCAGTAGACACAGAAGGTCCCTGGGCCAACTGGACGGGACTGGTGCACCGACCCAGAGTTCCCCTCGGTTCTGGTGGCAGAGGCGACACATGGGGTACTGAGAGCACTGCCACGGAGGAGAGCTCTTAAAACAGGGTTCAGCGGGAGAAGAATGACATGCAACAAGACAGCACTGTCATAAAATCACCAGTGAGCCATGACAACAGATCGAATTATCAACAAGTTTTTGAGACGGCTGTAAGCCATTTCATTAAAAAGAAAAAATAGCTATCGAGTCCATTCTGGCTCACAGCAACCCTGTAGGACATAGAACTGCCCCCATAGTTTCCAAGGAGTGCCTGGTAGCATCTCCCCTGTTTAGAGGGGTGTCACTGCAATTTGGTGCCAACTTGCCTCTGGGGAGTGTCAGTAGTGTTGGGCAGCACAGAAAAGGATTATTTTTAAAAAATATTGGAGGGACAAAGCCAAGAGAGAGTAGTCAGACACTTTGTGCTCGCTCTTACAACAAAGGCCAAAAGAAAAAAACAAAAAAAGTCAATCAATTATGCATGACAATCTAGGAGTCCAGAACACCAAAGTTGAGGAGTCAGATGGAGCAGCAGCAGGAGGGAGAGGCAGCTCAGAAGCAGTGAGGGGTTGCCAGACCTGGCCTGTTCCTCACAGGCTAGGGCAAGCAGCGGCACTTGGGATGGATTTTTCACACCAGGAAATATCAAGCAGCACAGTTGGCACGAGCCTGTAGAACCAGAGGAGTATGGAGCAGAATCTGTGAAAGTTAAGTGCTGGCATCTAACCCCCTGCCTCCTCCAGGGGTTGAGAGGAAAGGGAGAGGGGAACTTAGTAATCAGACAGTAGATTAGAACCATCTTAGGTGAAGGGAAGGACAGCACACAGCACAGAGGAAGTCAGCATAAGTGGATTACACCCAAACCTATGAAGTTTCCTAAACACAACCAAACACTTCAAAGGACAGAGTAGTAGGAACAGGGGCCTGGGGAGCATGGTTTTAGGGGACATCTAGGTCAACTGGCATAACAGAGTTTATCATGACTATGTTCTACATTCCACTTCAGTGAGTGGCATCTCACGTCTTAGAAGCCAGCAAGTGGCCATCTAAGATGCATCAATTAGTCCCAACCCACCGGAAGCAAAGGAGAACAAAGAATGACAAAGAGATAAGGAAAGTATTATGCGAGACAAAAAGGCCACATAGATCAGATGGTGCCCAGCCACCACCAATGACTTCCCTGACACGGAACACAACAGATAGTTCCTAACAGAGCAAGAGAAAAATGAGGGTCTGAACTCACATTCACCGGACTTCAAAAGACCAGACTTAACAGCCTGATTGAGCATGGAGGTACCCTGGAAGACATGGCCCTCCGATTTTGTTTTGGGGGGATTCTCCCTCTGTCTGCCTGTACTCGATAACGTTACCATGAGGAGCTCAGGGCTTCTTCCTGATCCCTGTGGACACTGCCTCTGGCTGCACCAGACGGGGGGGTTTCCTAAGTGGCCATTGTCTGTATAACTGGCTGGCATTGCCAAGACATTATCGTTTTGTGGAGGCAATTACAAAGCATTTCCCAATTACACTTGGAAACTGGTGACAGCTGCAGAACTTTCCTCTGGGACAATTAGGGACAAGGATGCACGTGTGTTGGGATGTCAGCTGCTCTGTGAGACACAGCCCATCGCTGCCCTTGTTCACCCTGACCGTTATCCCTAGCAGACCCTACCGCAGCCTGCAAACTCCCTCTGTAGGATCAACAGGAAGAGCAGAGGGCAGGCACAAGCCGCTCAGCAAGGGGTACAAGGGGACAGCACACAGACGGGAGGGCTCCTCCAGATGCCAGGTGACCCCAACACTTTTTAACATGGGTGCTGTCAGAAGGAACAAGGATCCTCACCCCTCCCATTCTACAGATGTGAAAACTGAGTTCCAAAGAGCAACAACACAGCAGCTGAGGAGAGTGCAATTTCCATAGAGCAGTCTGGTAATTTCTGAAACAACTCATATCACGTCACTCCCCTGCTTAAAAATCCTCCACTGGTTCCAAGCTCTGGCCCAGGCACCAGGCCATCTGCTCCGACTAGCCAAGCTCCGTTCCACGGATGCAGCCCCGTCACGGTGGTTGTCATCAGTGTGCTGTGTATCTTTTTCAAAGACATGTGTACTCAGAATCATCTGGAGACATAGATACACACATACACACATTTATTTCTGTGTACCTGCATGTGAGGAGGTGCACAGATGTGCACATATACTCAGATATGTATATAAGTGATCCAAAACTAAGGCCGCGGTCATCAAGTCTACACACACACACACGCACACACACACACACACACGCGCGCGCGCACACACACACACACAACAGATGTAGTCCCTGTTTCGACGACGTATTCAAGTTAGGAAAAGCTGTACATAAGACCATCCTTTTCTTGGTACACCTAATGGTCAATGATACACACAACATACAGTGGTGCAGGGTGTGATCTGTTAATGTCATCAGACCTGAAGTTTATATGCAATGTTCCCAGCCTCCAAAGACAAAGACTGGATTTATAAAGACACTGATAGTAAAAGTACTGACTCTGATATCAAAAATATTGAAAACTATAGAGAAAAAGTATTCAATGTACATCAGAACCTACTTCGGATGGAGTCTTCACAATGGAACCAACCCTGTCATAAGTCTGGGACTACCTATACACACATGTTGCCACCAGGTTGGTTCCAATGACGATGTCATCAGAACAGAACCCTGATGTAAGTTGGGGGCTACCTATACACACACGCTGTCACCAGGTTGGTTCCAATAATGGTGTTGTCACAATGGAGCCCTGCTGTAAGTCGGGGACTACCTATACACACACATGCTGTCACCAAATGGCTTCCAACGCATGGTGACCTTGTGCGCCACAGAAGGAAACACGGCCTGGTCCGCCGCCACCTTCACACAGTCCTTCCCGCACTGAAGCCGCCGCTGTGGTCACTCTCTCAGCTCACCTCGAGGAGCGCTGCCCTCGTTTCTGCCAGTCTACCCCGCAAAACTTCCTTCTCCAGCCATTGGCCTTTCCCGCCGGCAGGCCCGAAGTCAGTGAGCCGAAGGCTTGCCCTCGTGGCTTCTGTGATGCAGTCTGCACTGATTTCCTCTACGATGATTTGTTCCTTCTGTGAGCAGTCCGTGGCATATTCAGTATTCTTTGCCAGCATCACTAAAGAATAAACAAGCTCTGATTTTCGGCAAAGCCAGAGGAACAAAGGGGTCAAACTGATTCCCTGAGTCACAGCCTGAGCTCCCACCTTGCCCACAGCCGCAGATGCTCACCGTCACCTGTGAGTGTCACGCCTAGTGCAACAGGAAGTGAGGGTCTCCCAGCGTGCAGGCCTTGGTCCCCCGTTTGTGGACGATAGCAACTCAGCAGTGTGACGGATTGCATTGTGTCCCCTAGAAGTGTGCGCAGGAGCCCTGACCTGGGGCTGTGAGTCCCCCTGGAGAGGGAGTTTGCTTTGTTACATGAATGTGGCCGTGACGGTGTAGGCCTTGCCCTCCGTCTGATCACTTCTGAGTCACCAGGAGCAGCACAGACACAGAGACAGGGAGGCATAAACGTGAAGACAGATGCCACGTGACCACCGCCAAGGACCCAAGGACTGCCAGCTACTGGCAGCTGATGTAGGTGAAGGACCTCTGTCAGGAAATAAGCGTCTGTTCTCCAAAGCCACTTACTGGTCACGTTACTACTACAATCGCTCTAAGTCAAGAGACGTCACCAGAGGTCAGAATGCAGGGCTCTGCTTTCTGATGCCTTCTCACATCTTCTCGGATGTTTCTGTCCTTTAACTTGGCTTCTTTCTTATCTTGAGGGCTGTGTATAATTCATTTAACTAGCAACTAGCATGAAGTCCGTGCTGGGATCACCCAGACCAACAACACCCGGTTCCTGCCGTCCTCTCCCAATTGCCTGCTTGCTTTCTGAAAGTTGCTCCAAGCACTGACACACTGGACATTTATCATTTTAAGATATAATATAGATTTAGTTGAGCACTGAAAGCATAAAACCCATGGCTGTCAATTCCAACTTGTATCAACCCTATAGGACAGAGTAGAATTGCCCTACAGGGTTTCCAAGGAACACCTGCTGTTTTCAAATGGCCACCCCTTTGGCAGCTGTACCCCTTAACCACAGCACTACCTGGGCATCCAAACTGAGCACAGCAGGTGGGAAAACAAAGCTTCCTCAAAATTAAGCTGAAGCTTTTCTAGATTTCTGGTTGTCTGATTGCTTTCCCTTTGAGCTGAATGAATGCCAATCACCCTAAAACCCTTATCGTCTAAAATAGATGCCTGGTGTTTTAGTTACCTAGCGCTGCTCTAACAGAAACACTACTGAGTGAATGGCTTTAACCAAGGAAAGTTTAGTCTTCCACAGTCCGGTAGGCTACAAGTCTGCATTCAGGGTGTCCACTCTAGGGGACGTCTCTCCCTCTGTTGCTTCTGGAGGAAGGTCCTTGTGTGGCATCCGTCTATTGTCAGGGAGCATCTTGGCACAGGAACCTGAGGTCCGAAGGACGTGTGCTTCTCCCAGTGCTGCTTTCTTGACGGACGGTGTGAGGTTCCCAACTCTGCTTGTTCCCCTTTCCTTTTACCTCTTGTAGGATGAAAGGATACAGGGTGGTGCAAGCCACCCTCCAGGGAAAACTCCCTTTACAGTGAATGAATTTAGGTCCCTCCTAATCCTCTAATACACAGCATAGGAAAATCACAAAACGGAGGACAACCACAAAAATATTGCGAATCATGGCCCAGCCACGTAGCTACAACGTATTTTGGGGGGTTACACAATTCAATCCATGACACTTGGTTTCTGGAATTTCTGGGTGTGGTGGGGGGGTGCCCATTTGTGCCCTTGACTTGATTTTTTTCTTATCACAGGTGGCAAAATTCTTTTACAGGGGTCATTTCAATCTCGACAGAAGGGATGCCATCATACATCTTAGAGTTGCTCCAATAATTATTCATGAAAGACATCCCCAGGCATCGCTCTTTCACACCATACAGCAAGACTTATTTAACGTGGTATTTGATCAATTGAAACGTAGATTTTGAAATCAGGTTAACTATTCTCTGCTGCCACCACGGAAGTTCCACCGTGACTGATCTTCTGGGAGCGGAGAAAACAGAGACCCTAGTGCTGTGAGACCTGGAGGCATGAAGAGCCTTCTAGATCAGTGGCTCGGTGGCAGCTGCCAGCCAACACGCTCATGGGAGAATGAATAAGAATTTGCAAAGTCATTTCAGTTTCTACCATCTTCTTTGCTTCTGTTTCTAACCAGGGATCTGTCTGAGTTCACAATACATACAGACTCATTAAGCGAAACAAAACCCCTCTGTCTGTTGCTAGCTGGGATTTCCCACATAATTGCACACTCCCTCCTCTCTCGGGTCTACTCAGATCGGAGAGCAGCTGTGCCTTTCAAAAAGCCCTTCTGGCAAGGGCCGTTTCTGGTGCTGCCCTGCAGCGTGTTCGCAGGTCAAGCCCAGTCCGCTCTCCATGGGCCTTTCCACGCCACAGAAGACCAGGTGTCCGCTCCTCCCTTTGTGCTGACTCAATAGTCAGCAAATGCCACCCGAATCTTAGCATGGGGAAGGTCGGCGTCCTCATGGTCTCCGACCCCTGGGACCTTTTTCCATGGTGTCTCTGTGTGGGACATATCCATGCAAAGCTTCCCTACTGCTTTACCATGGAGGAATCATCCAACTGGGGAGCTTTGGAGAAGGGCTTTGCTGGGAAACAAGGACCCACGAGGTCAGCATTGCCGAGGAGTATGTCCAGAAGCTGTCGTGTTAACAGGCAGGCATCTTGCTTCACACCTTGTAGGATTTAATTTGAAATGGAGGACATGGGATGCGAATAGGGACATAGTGGTCTCTGCTTCATTTCAGCCTTTTAATGACCTTTCCTCAAAGTGTCTCAGTGTACGTCTTTTTCCTATCAACCAAATAGCAGGGGCATCCATCACACATGTGACAGTTACTCAGTCACTGGGTGAGTGACCGGGGGGCCGATTCGTATCTCAGTTATTGCCCTACCAG
Source organism: Heterohyrax brucei (assembly GCA_028571685.1). Taxonomy (NCBI): domain Eukaryota; kingdom Metazoa; phylum Chordata; class Mammalia; order Hyracoidea; family Procaviidae; genus Heterohyrax; species Heterohyrax brucei. The sequence continues at coordinate 4,269,573 of CM053160.1, read as the reverse complement.
CATCCGCCTTGGACGTGGAGCCCCCTGGTCAGGTAGCCAACATGCTTAGCTACTAACCCAAACTCGGGGTGTTCGTGTCTGCCCAGAGATGCCTCTGAAGAGAGTCCTGGAGCAGTCCTTCGGAAAAGACACCACACCTTGGCCATCCTGTGAAGCAGAGCTCTGCTCTAGAACCCAAGGGTTGTCATGAGTCGAAATCAACTCCACAAAAACTGGCTGGTCATGTCACTTTTTAATCTTTGCCTTGGATGGGCATTACTTCATTGAACTTGAAACCCACCCTCTGTGAATGTAATCATCATGGGACAAAGATGACATCCAAGCCAAGCATAGTTTCTGCCACCTAACAAAAGCAGCACGCCACCATCGCTCCTAACTTTCAGTAGACGAGAACCACAGGGCCATTGACACAGCTCCCCTGACTAACGTTAGTCTTGTTTTCTTCGCAACAATGAAGTCTTTCATGTGATACGGTAACTAAACATTCAGATACGATTCACGAAAAGCTTGTAGGCTCACAAAATACAGGATAGTCAAAGAAACTCATGGCGTATGGCTCAGAGGAAATCCTGGTGGTGTGGTAGTTAAGAGTTTGGCTGCTAACCAAAAGGTTGGCAGTTCAAATCCAGCATGCACTCCTTGGAAACCCTAAGAAACAGTTCCACTCTGTCCTGTTGGGTCGCTAGGAGTCCAAATCAACTCCACAGCAGTGGGTTTGGTGCAGCTCAAAGCAGAGCGAAAATCAAAGCTGCAAGGCATGTTACTTTGAGGTCATGGGATTAAAAAGGGAAATACACTAGAAGACTGAGAGTAAACTCCCAGAATAGCAACATGACTACATCGTCAGTCTTCAAAGTTTGCTTCACAGTCGAGAGCAGCTCTTTTATCTGAGGCTAAGTGTGTGAAGATAGGCCAAGTACTGATCAGTTTTAAATTATTTGAAGCTATAAGACATTTTCTGAGACTTTATTTTAAATGGATTCATACGTGCCTCTGCAATGAATGGCCTTTTAATAAAAACAGAGGACTACAGGAGTTTCAGTATTCCCTCTCTGGGGCCACTAAGGATGCGTTTAAGCCAGTTATGAACATTTAAACCAATTACAAGCAATTAAAGCTACTTCTGTTAAGAACACGGAATGGAATTATGACTTATGAACAGGATTCCTCAAAGAAGTGTTTTTTCACTACTGTGCACTGGCGAGAAAAAAATTGACCTTCCTGCTCATCTCTTTTCAAATTAAATGATTAGGATACTTTTTAAGTGTACAATAGCATTTTTCTTAGGGGAAGTGTGGGGCAGGGTTAATTATTTCAGGTGACACAGTTACTTCTCACAACACCCCATGGAGGTCATGACTTTCTCCCCATTTCTCAGATGGGAAAAATGACATAGTAGCTCAATCAGGGTCCCTCACAGATCTGCAGAGACCAGGGAACATTTTAGATAGAAGAGTTGCATTTTTCTTGAAAACAAAAATCCAGTTTTCATTGTCTAACTTCGTGGCCCTCACAGTGAGGCCCAGGGCCTCTCCCTTTAATGTCTGTATGGAGATGAGAGGATGGGAATGTCAGCCATGACTGGCCTTGGGAAGCCTTTTCCCCTCTGTGTACCTCAGTCTTCCAGTCTGTAGTAAGGGCACAAGATGGTCACGTCTTTATGACCTGAAGACAACATTCACCACCCAGCAGACTGGTGAGTCCAATTCGGCCTGCAGACACACGACCACTTTTGTTTTCCTCAAACAAAACTTGAGGGATTTGGGAGGCATTACGTATAAGTCAGAAGATCTCAGAGAAATCTCTGTGTCTCATCTCTTGAAAAACAGAACAGCCTGGCTTCCCGCCTGACGACCCCTGGCTGGAGCTGTGTGCTGAGCAGCCCTCCAGGTTGCCCTATCCCCCGCTACTCCCTTTTGTCTCCCTGCAACCGACTACTGTGTTAGCTGTCATTCGCTGCACGGCTTGGACTCTTGATGTTTTTCTTTTAAATACACACAAAAGGGAAACGTTTCCCACGTGTATGGTAGCTGATACCAAAGTTGAGAAGACACTACGTAAACTGAGATCCGTGCTCATTTCCAGAAAGGTGGGCTCTGTGGACATCTGAGTTTGCCACGCAGGCCCCAGTCAGGGGCTAAAAGTCCCGCAGCACCATTTCCCTGACGTTTTCCTCCTCGTCAGACCTCGTGTTGCTCACCTAAGTACGTTCTTCTCGCTCGATGGCCTCGAAACATGCAGTCACCAGTCCATCCTCTCAGCAGCACTAGGAGGGGAGCTGCTATGGCAAGCACGTTTGGGAAAGCAAACACGGCCCTCTGATGAGCAAGGTGCCCCTGACTCAGGGCGTGGGCGCCTCAGTCGCCTCACACGCATGCGAAAGCCCAGCAGCAACTGAAAAAGACACAAGACCAGAAGTGCTTGGGTTGTGGTGCTGGTAAAGACCACTGGTGACACCGAAGACTGCCCCGAGAACACACCAGCCGAGTCTCAGCAGCTGCGCAACCAGAACGCTGCTAAGAAGCGCGAGTGGCAAAGACATTGACTTGTCGACTTTGGGCGTGCAAGCAGGAGAGACCGAGGACCAGACAAGGCCATCGTGGTTGGTAAAGGAGAGGGTCAGCAAAGAGCTAGGGACCCCTCCCTGGGAGGGAATGACACCAGCGTTACTGCTGTGGACTCCAACACACCCGCGGTGAGGGTGGCTGAGGATGGGGCACTGTTTTGTTCCATGACACATGACGCCCCCACAAGTCATAGCCAACTCGATGGCAACGAACGGCTGCAGCATCACGATGACTGGATGACACACACTCTCTTAGTGTGCCTCACACACTGTGCCCGCTTGGTAAATGCCAACTGGAGTCTTGCAACAGCAACAGGTGCCACTGAGTACTGGGCCCTCACTAAGTGACAATCTGGGATTAAAGACCAGGAGCACAATGCCTCCTCCCAGGGGAGGGGAGATAGCTACCAAATAATTATAATAAGAAAACCGGTGATCAGAGACCTGAAGAATCAGAGTCCAGATGGGCAGTCCGGAATGCCCAGGCCAGGCCTGGCCTCGGCTACCCCACACCACAGCCTGCATACTTAGCTTGTGAGGAGTGGCATCACCTTCTCTGAAACCAAAGCTTGACCAGCTTGGGTAACTCAGGTATACTGGATTCCTAGCTTGTTGGGGTAACTGGGGGGCAGGTGGGCCAAAGGCAAAGCTGCCCCAAGTCCTTCTCTCTGTGTCTGCTTCAGGCAATCTGGTTGGGCTCAGAAAGCCATCCAGAAAACACAGAGTGACAATTCACAACTTCAGGACTGGCCTCTTCCCATTTACATAGGGTGGATCCCAATTCCCTTTTGTATCCTCTCTCGTAAACCTGTGAATAATACTTAAGGCTTGGCTTATTTGCTCAGGACCTGCATGTGTGGAGGGAAACCTTGGTGGTGCAGTGGTTAAGTGCCACATCTGCTAACTAAAAGATAGGCAGTTCAAATCCACCAGGGAACTCTATGGAGCAGTTCTACCCTGTCCTGTAGCATCACTATGTGTCAGAGTTAACTTGATGGCAGTGGGTTGGGTTGGGTTTGCAGGCATGGACCCCTATTTCTCCCTGAAGACACCCTAAAGTCTTTCTGTCCATGAAAAAGTGTGATGGCTGATTGAAAATGCACTAAAACTTCCAACGCAGTCCTCCTGTCTAGCTGCACAGTAAGTCTGAATCTGTGTCGTTCGAACTTGCTAGCTCGTAACAGATGACTTCATAATTCTTTGAAGTCAAAGACCCTTTATCTTCAAGTTGAGCGGAAAGGTTAACAGAATAAACAGTGTCAACGGTGGAGCTGGTAGATTCTATGGAGCGGGAACTACAGAAGACGAACATGAGATGTGTTATTAAGGGAGCGCAACAACCTCCTTTCACCCCCACAACGGCATCAACATCAGAGGAGGCTTTGTCCCTCACTCCTGTGAGAGCCAGAGAGTCAATTATCTCTTGCAGATAATTATTCATATTTGTGCACATCCCCATCTCTGCTGCTGTGAATGACTCTCAACAAGTTCTTTCTACCAAAAAAAAATTAAAAATCCTCCAGGAATGAACTGCTACACATTGGTGTTGTCCATTGGTGTTGTCGTTATGTGCTGTCTGGTGGGGTCTGACTCAGAGAGACCCTATGTGACAGAGGAGAACTGCAGACTGACAGCGACCCCATGAGACACAGACGACTGCCCCAAGGGGTTCCTAGGATGTAACATACACGAGAGCAGATGACCAGGTCTTCGTTCCTGCAGAGCAGCTGGGAGGGAGAGTTTGAATGGCCAGTCATTCAGTTAGCAGCTAAGTACTTAACCAGGGTGCCACCATGGCCCCTGGAACAAATAAACGAACAGAAACATGAATCTGCCTTGAGGGGGCCTGGCCCCCGAGTGCTCACTGGGAGCTCCTCTCTCAGCGGTTCAGTTAGCATTCCACTAGCAGACGACCCGGCCAGAAGCCAGCAGACAGGGATCCTGTCCATTCAGTGCCTGTCTGTTCATGGTCACCAACATGTGTGGCACAGAACTGTTTATAAACAGGAGAGACCTTCAAACCCATAAACTCAAAGACAAAAACTAACTCTAAATGGATTAAGGACCTAAATATCAAACCTAAAACAATAAAAATCATGCAAGAAAAAACAGGGTCAATGACGATGTTCTAATAGTTTAGAGAGACTTCAAAATCTGACAAAGCACGATTAACAGAAGAGGAAATAGATAAATGGGAACTACTAAGAATCAAACACTTTTGTTCATCCAAAGACTTTATCAAAAGAGTTAAAAGACCACCTACAGAATGGGAAAAATATTTAGCAACTACATGTCAGAGAAAGGATTGAGGTTGTCAAGGATTTCATTTTATTTGGGTACACATCAAAGCCCTTGGAAGCAGGAGTCAAGAAATCAAAGGACACATTGCATTGGGAAAATCTGCTGCAAAGGACCTCTTCAAAGTGTTCAAAAGTAAGGATGTCTCCTTGAAGACTAAAGTGTGCTTGACCCAAATCATGATATTTTCAATCACATCATATGTACGAGAAAGCTGGACTATCAACAAAGGAGACAGAAGAGTCGGAACTGACACGACGGCACCTAACAACAACAACATGTTGGACCCGCATCTGCTCTCCATAATCTACAGCCAAGCCAAGCGCCGTCTAGTCGGATCCGACAAGGTTCTACAAAATATCAACAAGAAAAGGTAATAACTCAGTTAAGAGATGGGCAAAGGAGATGGGCAGGTACTTCATTAGACAGCACATCCAGGCAGCCAAAGGACGTATGAGAACATGCTTACAATCATAAGCTATCAGAGAAATCAAAATCAAAACTACAAGGAGATACCATCTCACCCCAACAAGGTTGGTTATGATCCAAAAAACACAAAACAGCAAATGCTGGAGAGGCTATGGAGAGACTGGAACTCTCCTACATTGCTGGTGGGATTGTAAGTTGGTACAACCTCTTTAGAAAGCAATCTGGTGCCTCCTTAAAAAGCTGGAAATAGATATACCATTTGATCCTGTAATTCCACTGCTTGGAATTTATCCTTCAGAAACAAAGATTGCCACATGAACAGACATGAGTACACAAATGTTTGTTGTAGCACAGTCCACAATAGCTAAAAGATGGAATCAACCCAGATGCTCATCAACAGATGAATAGATAAACAAACTATGGTACATACACTCAACAGAACACTATGCTATAATAAAAAACAGTGCTGATTTTAGAAAACATCTCATAACATGGTTTCAATCGGAAGAGATCATGCTGAGCAAAATCAGTCAGTGTCAAAAGGACAAATATTGTATGAGAACTGTTATAAGGACTTAAGAATAGAATTATCTACAGGAGAAAATAACTGTTGGCTACGATGATGGGTGAGGGGTAAGGGTTTGTCATAGATGAGATGACAGATGTTAGAAATTTTATTCTTTCGTCGTAACTAATAATGAAAATTCAATACAATAAAATAAAAATTCAAAGACAGGTCACTGTGTGGCGACACGCCCTATTCTAAGCCGTTAGCACTCACACACATCACACTCAGCTCCTGCCTCTCAGGGTTCAAGAAGCTGAAACAGGACCGAGAAACTTTCTCGTCATGGCTTTGGGACAGACATGTTTTGTTTTCCCTTATTAAGAAGACTTCCTTAAGTACAAAATGACACACTTTTAGTTTTTGGTAAGAAGCCAAGCCAAGTGCCATCGAGTCAGACAAATCTTAAGACCTGTTAACAAAAATTTCCTTCAATTCCAGCACAACAGTCATTTCCTGAAGATGACAGCAGTGACAGGAGCTAATGTTAGCTTGATAAACGGCCGGCGGGTGTAAGCTGGAAGAACGCTCCCTTCTCCGCCCGCTGTGGGAGGCGGCCACATGCCCACAGCCTTACCTGATGGAAAAGGCTGTTTGTTTTATTCTTGGTCCCTGCTCAGTTCTCACCTCCTGTGACCTCTACCTTACAATCACGGTTCTGGCTTTCTGGCACTAATCCTACTGGCACCCAAAGGTCCTTCTGTTCCTCTTCATGTATTTATACATTTGCATAAGGAGTAATTACACTCATCGTTTTAGCAACAGATACTGCTTTTTGATGATTTCTGCTGTGCGTTTCTCTTTTTTCAATCTCCTGGACACTGTTAGCTGCTAAGGGCTGCAAGTGGCGGCTCTAAAGAACAAAATTTTATTTTCTCACTGTTCGGGAGGCTACACATTGGATTTCGGCCACTGGACACAGGGAAAGGCTCTGCTGTGGGCTGCTGTGGGCTCTGGAGGAAAACCTTTGTCACCTGCAGTTTCTATAGCCACCGAGTCCCTCAGTTTTTCAGTGACTTCCTCATGTCGGCTATCTACCGTTTCCATTTGCTTCTTCTGTAATCTGCCCTTTCTGTATCCCAAAAGTGGCTGAGCTTAAAACACACCCTAAACAGGTATGGCCTCATTAATACAACACAGCAAATCCCATTTGCAAATGGATTACATCCACAAGAGTTGAGATTCTCACACATGTTTTGGGGATGCAGTTCAGTCCATGCTTCCCTGTAAGCAGCTAAAGTCAGTGTTACCACCCTGCCAAAAGGGTTACAGTTACTGTCATTTGCAGTGAGCTCGCTCTGTGGCCAGCACAGATTCTAAATTTCACGCCTCCGAATTCAGTTATTTACTGTACCCCTAAGAGGCGAGCGCCGCTGCTCTAGCCCCGCTGTGCAGGGACCCACAGGGCACAGACAAACCTGTACATCAGGGTCTGCCTTTATGGCAGGGTTTTCATTGCGAGGCTACATGCAACTTCCTTCTTCCCAAAATATTGAAAACTACCTTTCCAAGATACTCAAAAATGATATGTTAAGGGCCTCCAAAATATGCAAAGATTTGCAATTTGCCTGCAGAATTACTTTTTTTTTTTCTCCTATCAGTGAGGGTCACACAGATACTACCTCTCCTACCAGTGAGAGGGACAGATATGACCTGGAATGAGAGGATTACGCCAGTCCTCTGAGAGATGTATCAGCAGTTAGAGTCATAAATGGACAGGCAGGGGCTGGCACAGAGCTCTTCGTTAAATGGAATTCTACTCTAAAATAGCTACCCACACACAATCCTGTAGAGATTTGCACACAAATAGGTGGCCAGAGTTAAAGCTTTAGGGATTATAGTTATGCTTGATTTTTTTTAATATTCAGACCATCTGCCAGCATAGCTCTACACTGTAACAGAAAACAAAATCAAGAGGTTACAAAGATGATAAACAGGGCAAAAATACAAAGAAAGAAGATGAAATCTGAAAAAGAGACACAGATGTGTTCACACACAGAAAACCAGCAACGACCTCTCTATTTCCCTGGGATAAAACCTGTGATGATGAGAATGAATAAAAGCTGAGATCTAACTACAAGAAAAAGAAATCCCAAGATTTGTTCCAATCTATTATTCATTAGAAGTACTTAAGCGTCAGATGCATGGAAGGCAACTGGATTCATGACTGCAATTTTGAGGTTTTAAAAACAGTTAACTGATACCCTAAGATCGTCCCCCCACCAGCATGGATTGCTGCTAGCGCCCCCTTCTGCCCCTTGAATTCAAGAATCAGTTGTTAACCAAGGGCAGCTGCTCCCTCAAGTTTTCTAGACCATAATCGCCAAGGACACGGATCACAGGGCCTTTTCGTTGGAGGTTTGGGTTTGAACCCCAAACCTTTATGTTCGTGGTCTACCACAAAACGTTCGTCCTGCCCACGGACCTGATGGATGCACATGACCAACAGCAGAACCAGACGGTATGGCACTTCCGGGATGCAGTCCTCTTGTTCGCCCAAAGGTATGGTCACGCGCACAGGGAACTCAGCGAGTGCCAGCCTGGCCTGCAGGTTAGAAACATTGGGATCGTTTGCTGGCTTTCTAATGTTCTCAGCCTCAGTTTCCTCGCTGTGTAAGACGGTGAAATGCCTCTCTCATGAAATTTTAATACCGATCTCATGAATTGGCACTTGGTGATTGTTTCTGAGAATGGAAGGAGTCACGTGTTCACGTGCCTGTTGCCATGGTAACACGTCTCCTCTGTTATTTAAGGAGTAACGCACATGCAGGAATGCTTTCTCCTGATGACACTGCTCGGTATGGAATGGCATCCTCTGCACGACAAAGCAGAGGCCTTAAGGACTCGAGAGGGAAAGAAAAGAGGACAGGTTCACCGAGCTGAAGGAGTTCCAGGTCTCCATCAAGACAAGGAGGCGCAATCTAGAAGGGCCTCCTGACCCCTTGGCAAAGCTGCCTCCAGGGCTCCTCTGCTCTGTCCCCAGAGGCACTAGTGTAGACCAAACCCAAAGCAACGCCATGACTAGGAGTCGCTTCTGACTCACCACAACCGTATAGGAGCAGAAGTGGCCGGTGAGTTCCCATGGCATGGCGCGTAGGTTCAAACTGCTGACCTTTTGCTTGGGAGCTCTTAACTGAGCTCTTAACTGCCACACCCTCACAGCACCCTAGCATCTACAGTGGTCCTGAAGGGAGCCCTGGGTGGAACAGAGGACGAATGTGCTCGGCTGCTGACGGAGAGGTGTCAGTCTGCCCCGAGGTGCCTGGGGACAAGGCCTGGCGAGCCACTCTGGAAAAGCCAGCCCCTGGGGGTCCTGTGAGCGCAGGTCAGCTCTGACCCTCGTGGGGGCAGCAGGAGTCACAGCCAGCAACTCGTCTGGTGACTTACAGGGTGGAGGTAGCACACGACAGGACGTCGTGGCCTCTCTCTTGTCAGCCGCATGTACAGAAGCTCCCTGAGGTTTCAGCTTCGTAAATATGATTCACACGAGCATGAGAGGCAGGGTGGACGAACCATGAAAGTGTTTAGGAACTCGGACACAAAGTACCACGTATCTGTGACTACTTGGGTATGAAAGGTCTGGTAGGGACAATTTTACGAGCTCTGACAATTCAGTTTGTGAACTCGTCCTAGAAAAAGTACTGCATACCTCATTGCTGAGCATCACTGTGGTCACCTTTGAAGTCCTCCCCTTGGGAAGCCATGCACCGATGCCAGAGCTAGTCCACCCCTCAAAATAATTTGGGAACTCTTTTTCTGGAATGGCCATTCGAGCTGTCATCGTACCAGGTCTGAAAGTTAAGTTCACAAACTCATCCTAGAAAAAGTGTTTTGAAGGGTGGACCAGGGGCTGCTGTTGGTGCGTAGCTCCCCAAGGGGAGTACTTGGAAGGTGACCATAGTGATACTCAGCGGTGAGGTGTTAGCACTTTTTCCACAATGGGTTCATGAACTTAACTGTCTGACCTTGTACATAGAATGCAGATTAGCGGTCTCAGGGGCAGGGAGAAGGAAGGAGAGTGGAGAGTGACTTCTTTGGGGGTGATAAGAATGGAATGTTCTAGAATTAGTCACAATGCTGCTCACACAACTGCCTGGTTACATTAATCACCACTGAATCGTATACTTTTAAAACACAGCATTTTACAGTAAGTGAATGACATCTCCCAAAAGCTGTCATAAACCATTTGGAACTTATATGAGTCGGATCCGACTGGACGGCACTTGGCTGGCTGGCGTTAATTTTCTTTGTGTTATGGATCTAGTTGTGTCTTCCACACAGGGGCTGTAAATGCTACTCTCTATGTGTGTGGTTATAATTCCATTTGGGAATAGATTGTCTTCTTAGATGAAGGAGTCAGGCTCTTGCAAAACATTAAGGAAGCAGCTTAAGGAGGCCGAGGTGGGAAGACAGATGCTACGCTACAAGTACCAAGGCCCTTCCTCCCGAGTTTACAGAGACAGAAAGGCTTCCCCCAGAGCTGGCGCCCTCAATCCCGACTTCTAGCCTCCTAAGCGGTCAGAAAATAAATTTTTCATTAAAGCCATCCATTTGGGGTATTTTCATTATAGGAGCACTAGATAGCTAGGACCCTGAGTCACCCCAGTGTCTAGTCAGCATTTGGGTCAAGCTACAGAGGAGAGAAGATGAAAGAACCATAGCAAGTGATAAGGGGGATCTTCTCAGACGATGAGGGATAATTCATGACTTCACTCCACCTATTTCTTATCACAATAAAGCTGATGGGAATGTATCTTTGAATTTGATAGGAAGCTGGGCCCAGCTGAAAACTGAAATGCCATTCTAGAAAGTGATTCAGGTAGTCCTAGCCCCACACAAACAGATTTCAGAGGAGCCCAGGCCAGCAAGAGAGCGGGGGAAGGCTCCCTTCTCTGTGTGGTGCATTTGTGGTCTCCAGCTGTGTCAGTTATTGCAGTTAAGGAGTCCATGAGCTTGATCACAGAGACATTACAGGCTATTATTGTTCCTAATAATGGGATTAAAGGGTAGACATAAAAAAGATCTGTTTAGGGTCTGGCTGAAATAGAAAGTCTCAAAACGCTGTGTAGAGATAAGAAGTTAGGTTTGCAGCTGGCGAATTCACACCTCGTACACAGGGAGGTCTGAGGCAGAGGGTCCCCACCTGCCCATGTCGGTGTCTGAAGCAGGTGCTCATCTGGATACTTGACCTCCCTGCCCTGTACCGTTTGTGACTTCCGCTGTCTTCCTGTCCTTCAGGCTTGTCACCGTACATGTCACTTAGCTATATCTACAAGAGATCCATCCGTCTATAGATAGATACAGGATCCCTGGTGGTGCAGTGGTTAGGAGCTACAGGGACCAACCGAAAGGTTGGTACGGGAAACTGGTGCCATACTGGTTAAGTGCTACGACTGCTAACAACCGAAAGACGGCAGTTCAAATCCACCGAACGCTCCTGGGAAACCCCAGGTAGCAGCAGCTGTTCTTCTCTTTCCTATAGGGTCGCCCCGAGATGGAGCAGACTCAGTGGCAATGGCTGGTTTGGGTCCCAGACTTACACTACCTGTTTTTAAAGTTGAAGCCCTAGTAGCACAGTGGTTACAAGCTCGGCTGCTAACCAAAAGTTCAGCAGTTCAAATCCACCAGCTGCTCCTTGGGAACCCTATGGGGCTATTCTACTCTACAGCATCCTATAGGGTCCCCGTGAGTCAGACTCTCCAAAAACGGGTTTGGGTTTGGTTTAGTTTTAAGGTTAGAATATCTGAGAACTTGTAATTAATGGTTAAAAAACATTACAGAAGCATTATACATGTTTCTATCTTTAAACTCGGAAATTCTAACTTCATGTAAGCGACTTACACGTAAGCACTTTAAAAGCATTGTAAAACATCACAACCACATAAAAACATTACAGATGTTTACATAATAGTGATTTGAGAACATCATAAAAAGCATCCATAACACATCTACTCATCACTCTACTTTTAAAAGCCTATTTCCATTCTGGAGGCCCCAGATGGTGCAAACAGGTAAAGCACTGATCAGCTAGCCAAGAGGCTGGAGGTTCAAGTCTGCCCAGAAGCACCTTGGAAGAAAGCCCTGGTGACCTGCCTCTAAACAACCAGCCACTGCAAACCCTGCAGAGCCAGCTCTCCTCCGACACGCGCGGTATCACCGGGAGTTGACATCAACACCATGGCCATTGTCATTTCTGTAAGATGTCATTTCCTCTGTGACGGGGAAGGCGGTCAGGTGATGCAGACAGGGAGACAACCTCAGGACAGAACACACATGCGCAAGCACAAACTCTCTCTCTCTCTCTCTGTCTGCATAACAGCTTAGTCCATTTTCTGAATCATGCTGAAAAAGTAAGGAAAGCATTCATGCTTTACTGAAGGCGCTCTTTGGAGAGAGTTTTTAATAAAAACTTTTTATTTAGAATCGCAACCCTAGTGGTGTAGTGGTTAAGTGCCTATGTCTGCTAACGAAAAGGTTGGCAGTTCAAATCTCCCAGGTGCTCCCTGGAAATTCCCTGGAGCAGTTCTGCTTTATCCTGTGGGGTCACCATGAGCAGAATTAACTCAAAGGCGTTGGTTTTGGTCCTATCACTTTTATTTAGAACTGCAGTCGTCTGACCAGGTGCGATGTTCCTAAACACGTACCTGCTCTGACCAGCAACTCTGGTTCAACTGCGGGAGCCAGCCTCTGGGAAGCCTCCCGAATCGGGGCAGCAGGAGTCCCACAGAGATCGCTGGTGATGGGGAAAGCCCTTGGGGGCAGACGGATGGTGGGGCCACCTTCCAGCATGCTCTGAGTTCACTGAAGAGGTATGAAACCTGCTACCACTGACTCGATTCCAATTCACATCGGCCCACAGGACGGGGCAGAACCGCCTCACAGGGTTTCCAAGGAGCAGCCGGTGGAGTGGAACAGCTGACTTTTGGTTAACAGCCAAGCTCTTAACACGGCTGCACCACTAGGAATCAGGGGATCCATTCGTTACATGAAAATCAATTTCCCTCTGGTTAAAAAATTATTTGCAATGATCTCCCCCTATAGACTCTCTCTGACATTATCCATCCCAGTGCAATGCTTTGTGCGAAAGGGTCACCAGGGACGGGTTCTCTTAAGTGTCCTTCGGGTCTCCAGGTGGGAACTCTCCGTCCCTCCCACTGTCACATGGCTTCTCCTGCCAGCCCCTGTGAGCAAGCAGTGACCGAGGAGATGTGGAAGGAGGACTGCATTGTCCTCCTGTAAGGGGCATGATGGACAAACGTGTTTTTATTACTTTTCAGGTACAGATCCAGGAAAACAGACACAGGTCTGCAGGGGGAACGCTGGCACAGGCAGTCAGCCGTGTGTGCACTGTAAAGCTGGGACACTTGCAGAAGGCTGGGGTTGCAGGGTGAAGCCATGTGGCCAAAGGCAGCGGGTTCGTTAGCACAAGGCTGGGGCCTGAACAACCTCCTGTCACCAGCGTCCTTCCACCAGGGCTTCCCACCTGTGCCTTGTGCTGACAATTTGCATTTCTAGCAAGTTCTCAGGCCATACTAATGATGCTGGTTAGGGACCAATTCGGAGAACTACGTCTACTACACAAATATGCACTGCTGTTGAGTGGATTCCGACTCATAGCGACCCTATACTATCGACAGGGTAGAACTGCCCCCTGCCAACCTCTTAGTTAGCAGATGATGCCCTTAGCACGGCCCCACCATGGTTTCCGTGTGCACAGCAGTGGGTCTCAAAATTTATTTCACAAAAGAATCAGAGTCTATGGATCAGGACTAACAGGTTCAAAGCCTTGGTTTCCATCGTGTGGGAAAGATTTTCTCCCCAACTTTTTCAAAGCCCCTGGTGGTGTAAAGGTTAAGTGCTATGGCTGCTAACCAAATGTCAGCAGTTCAAATCCTCCAGGGGCAGTTCAACTCTAAGGGGCAGTTCTGTTCTGCCCTGGGGTGGAATCAACTCAACAATAAAATGGGTTTGGCTTTTTTGTTTGTTAAACAACCAACCAAATCTTCCTCTGCCATTTCTCGCCGAGCCCGGAGGCCACACACTCACAAGTTGAAGCAAGCCCCGGCTAGAACAGGCAGGAGAGGAGGGATTGGGTTGGAGACGGGAAGCGGGTCACTTTTTGCAATATAAACAGAAAAGCCACTATATTTGGACATTAATGAATGGAAATGAAGGAATACAACAGAAACTGAGTGATGTAAAATCCTGGCTAGATACTGTACATGAACATGACTTGATTTGCTTCCCCCTTTATTAAACAGGCAGCTTATTTGAGCCTTCCAAGCAGGAGACCCTGGTAAATTATCGGCCAGTGAATCTCAAGAGCAGCCACCACCTTCTGTCAGTGGTTTGCATGTTGCTGTGAGACTGAAAAAGATTTCAGCAGAACTTTCAGACTAAGACAGACTAGGAAGAAAGGCCTGGTGATCTGCTTCTGAAAATCAGCCAGTGAGAACCCTGTGGAGCATGACTGTCCAGTTCCCATCTGGTCTTGGGGCTGTTGCAGGACCAGGCGTCTTGTTTGCTGTTGTGTCTGGGGCTGCCAAGAGTGGGGTGCCACAGCCGTTAACATAGGAAGTATTGTCAATGACCTATCTTTGCCAAATGGGACATCTTTCATCCGCCGACAGAGAGGAGGGGAGTGAAGCCAGAGGAATCACTCACCATGTGATTTTGTGTAACTGAAAGTAGGGATGAGGACTCCCCCATCACCCTTTTTACAACAGAAGCAGATGCCCTCCCACCTTGAGGGACGGGTCACTATCAGCCAGATCAGGACTGCAACGTTTCTAGCACACCTGAACTCCACGTTTCGGACCTCCTTGCTGCATTTCATGTTTTCGAAAAACATGAAAACACCTTCATTTTGGCACCTCTAATACCAAATGCCTGAGCGCACACACTGTATCACCACGTGTATCTGCGTCCCAGCTATGTAAGCACAGTAACGACACATTTAACACTTTACAATTCACACCAGCAACAACCCACCCCAACTCTAAGTCAAAGCAAAACCATACACTTATCTCCCAGCACAATCCCAGGGCACAGCTCACAGGGACCAGTTCATGCCCACAGTGACCCTGGTTGTCATTCTCTACAGAGACCCTCCCCCTGATCAGACACAGTCCCTCAGTGATGAAAGACTAAGGTGCTATTTTCCGACTCCTTTCTAATTTCGTTGAACTGGCAGAGACTAGTCGTGTGTTGAGATAAAGAACTACTGAATTGCCTCCTTTCACTCTGTGGAAAAATCAATGCATCTTCAAATCAAACTTGGTTTTCTTTTCATTAAATTGCTAAACAGATTTCCACGAGTCAGTCTGGGGTACGAGATGGCTCGTGAAATATTACAACGTAGCCAGGCTGTGACCATTAAGCCTGAAGCCCAGGACCTGATTTGCACCAGTAACTGTGGTCAGCTGGATGGGAACACCGTCCACACGGGCGACGTGGGGCCTGGCCCGGAGTGCGGGAGAGGCTCACCGCTGCCGTCTGTTACCGTCTTGCACTCTTGAATTCCTAAGTTAAAAATGAGGTTTAAATTCCTCACAGCCCGGAGACATCAGCGGAGGGTGGAAAGATACCCACTATCTCAGGCGGGTAGTTCTCTTAACGTTCCCAGGGACTTGGGGTGCTGCATCTTAAGATCAGCTAGGCAAGTTCATTACTGTGTGCCTCTGGGCTCCCATTGGCAGTCATGTCTTAAGTAGAAACGGCTGGTCCCTGAGGCCCCAAGTTAAAAGTCCATCCCAAACTAGTTCCTGCTCCAGATGGCCCTTGGGGACAATCACCAGCTCACCTGGAACTGTTCTATCAATCTCAATTCCTAAAGCCAACCCCCAAACCTCGAGTTTAAAGCAGTATCTGCGGGCTGTGTTTGCTCCTGAAATTGTACCTCCACCCATCTTCTCCGCGCTGTGCTGATCTGCTCAGTGTTAAGTTCCAACACTTAAAAATGGGGAGGGGGTGGGGAATAGGATTTCATGTAAAATTCAAAGTTTCTGGCTTCTCTTGGGAAAAAAAAATAACAGAATATTGGTCCATACTACTATTACATGGCTGCCTAGACAACTCCCAGGAGACAAAAGGACCCGCTGTTGATCGCCTTTGCACGTGGCTTCCATTCTCCACGGCCTCGAAAAACTGGACCAATGCAGCCTCCTACCTGCTCAGGAGAAGCCCCCGTGGTGTAGAAACAGTTCGGCACTTGGCTGCTGCTCGGGTTGGAGTCTACCCAGGGGAGCCTGGGAAGAAAAGCTTGGCAATTTCCAGAAAATCGTCCCCTGGAAACTTGACGAAGCTCAGTTCTCCTCTTAACCGCACTTACAGCGCCCGGAGTCGGAGCCGACTGGCAGCCACGGGTTCGGCCTTTAAGAGCCCCCGGGCCTAACGCGGGGCAGGTGCGGCCTCTCGCCCTCCCCACCTGAGCTCGTTTACAAGGTGAATGTCACCCACTCAGTCGAAGGCACCGCCAGCTGCGTTTATGGAGGACTCTGCACAGTCAGTCTTTGATTTTTGAATTCTTACCTTGACGTTTGCCAGTGGTGTGTTGTTGTTGTTGTTTTTGCATTTTATCTGTATTTTCAATAGCTGTCATTTAGTTTGTGTAGAAACTTTTTTAAACTAGCCTTTTCCAATTTTTGATATTTTTTAAAAAAATATTTCCTCCATTTTAAAGCTCCGTCGCTCCTTCAAAGAGGTATTAGTGACTACCATGCAATGTTTATTTAGTTGAAAAACAAAACAAGCAAGCAAACTGGTTTTAAACACTTGTAAAGCAGAGCCAAAGATGCAGAGTGGAAACCCGCTGGGCCTGCCGGGATGCTAACTGCCCAGGGCACTATCGGCAGCTCATCCCGGCTCTGGACCTGGGTGCATGTCATGCGTACACCTTGGGTGAGTTCAAGAACACTGTAAACCTCAGTTTTCTCAGCTGTGAAATGGGGCCATTGAGGCACCTACTTCTCTGGACCACTGTGAGAAGAAAACAACAGTGAAAGCACATCAAACACTTCGAGCAGGCTGGATGATTATCAGTCCTTCCAATAAACAACAGCTTCAGAACTAAGACACAGAGACTTACCTGAGTCTCCCGGTCAGCCTCCCCCTGCGTCTTCATGAAACATGGAAACCCACATGGTCTGAGCCAGCCGCATCTTGTATCTGCCATCAGGACCGTCTCCCACCACCTCCTGGGTGCTCGCCTGTGGGCCACCTACCGGATGGAGAAACCAGATGATGAATTCTTCTCTGGAAGCCTGGGGCAGCCCAACAGGGAAAACAGCTTTGACACAGAATTCCAAAAAGGAGAGTTTTGAAATGAAAACTTCCTAAGAGGTGGGTCCTGAAAAGGGGAGAGAAACACTGTAAGTGGCCTCTTCTGGGATCATTTTAATGTAGATAACTGAGACTGAAAAATTTTCCTCCCTCTTCCCCTCCTTGCTGTTCCCGCTTCTGCCGGGTAGGATAACCCCCCTTTTTTACAGCTGCCCGGTACCCGCTTGACAAGACACAGCTAGCTCTCACCTGACGGGACACTCTCCTTTGATAAGCCCGGCGCCTACCTAACACTCCTTCCACCCCTTCTAAGCCCGGCCCCCCCACCTGACAGGATATTGATAAGCCTCACACCTGCCTGATAAGATGCTCCCCTCTCTCGCCGAGCAGGATGTGCTGCCCCCCCCCAGAACCATTTGTCTCAACCATGACATCCTCAAACTGCACTATATCTACCCTCCCGAAACCCCACTCGGGGCCATTTGTTGGAACCTGAGAAGGTTCCATTGGCTTCTTGCCTCTTCCTGGGTGTCATTCGCTTCCTCTTTTCTGTAACAATTTTCCCACTTTTGTGTCTCTCGATACCACTATGTCTTCTATGCTGGCTTCCCCTGATCACCCCTTTAGTAATAACCATAAAAATAATGCATTCATTTCTCCACTCACGCATTTCCTCACATATATACATTTTGAGTTGTGAATACAAGTTATGTTGGAAAGTGTTTTGGTGTACACATTTTCACCACAGTTTAATTTTTTTTTTAAAGAGCAAGAATAGTCTCTGCACATCAGCCATGTGCCAGGGTAGCAGCCACGAGCAGTACAGAGTCCTGACTCTCCTGGGGTTCCCATTCCAGTCCGGGGCAGGGGGCGACAGAAAGCACATTCGTATGTCATAGGCTGGGTGGTTACAGGTCTCTAAAGAACACTAAAGCAGAGCTACACAAATAATTCTGAGAATCCACTTTGTCCTGGTGTAATTCTAGAAACAGGGGTTGTCCAGATAACGGTCTAAACACCACCCTGCCCTCGGGAGAGCTCCTGCAAGCACTGGGAAATGGAAATAAGCCAGTAAGCTCATAAAACAGATTATGTCAGAAACCGACACTTACCGTTGAAAAGTAAGCCTGGGTGAGAACTCTAAAGCTGTTCTGGCCGATGGTGCGTGCTATCGTCTGGCCCAGCTCTAGATGCCCATGGGAATTTTCCTTGTTCTCCTTGCCTCCTGCCCACAAGGCATTCACATAAGATTCAGAGACAGTGGGAGGAAGTAACGGAAGCTCCCTGAGTCACTGCTTGGAGGAGAGCCACTTAAGAGACCCAACCAAACCCACATTGAACGCGATACAAGAGAAGAACTGGATGGTGCCCAGCTACCACTACTGAACATTCTGGTCGGGGCTTTGAGCTGATTTCAACTGGTTAAGTCATGGCTGACAAGGCAAAACCAGAATAGACCCAAATTTTTACAACTTGGATGACCCAGGACTATACCCCAAACAGGAAAAATTACCAGTCAAGGCCCTAAAAATGGGAGACTCAGGTACGGTGAGCCTTCTGGGGGCCTGAGGATTGAGACTGGATTATTGGCAGATCTGCGCAGAGTGACACACATCCCAAGTGGTGTGGCTGGTGGCCATCTTTGGGCTAGGCACTGCTGTTTCTGACTACTCAAAATCCAGCAGATGAGAGCTTTGTTTGCTATGCAACACATACACTGCCTTGTTTTCTAAGAGGGAGATTAGATTTCTAGCAAGGCTTCAACCCATCATTTTTCCCATTCTGGTTATTGTTCTGTTGTACCAAGGGTCTCGGCGCGACCCCAAATTCACTCGCAAGAGACGTTACTTGATGCAAACAGCAAGAGGGTTTATTCCAGCAAGCCGGGGCCCAGATCGTGCTCCACACAGAGCAGAGGAACTGGGCCCCAAGCAGAAATAGTACAGGGTTTTTAAAGGCAAACTTTACATTCTTGGTGGTGGGGTGAGGGTCATGCGGGGAATCACACATAGTTATCTTTGGCAGTCAGCAGGGTCTGAGGGAACAGATGGTCATCGATGAGAACACAGGGTTGGTCAACAGGCAAAATCATCTTGGAGGAACAGATGGTCAGTACAGGGCTGGGCAACAGACAATTTCTTGAAAGTGTGGGGTTGGTTAAATTCTTAGGAGATAGATGGCCAGCAAGGATGAATTCTTGTTGTTTTTCTAACAGTTTCTTCAGTTCTGTTGATCCAAATTTTAAAAATTCAGATCTGTTCCAGTTTTTCTTCTTTAGCTATGACTGAACAGGGAAAAACTCATTTGAAGCCTGATTTTTATAATTTCTAGGTTTATATTTTAATTTTTTGTGTATGTGCTCTAGATGAAGATTTATAGAACAAACTAGTTTCTCGTTAAACAATTAATGCATACATCATTTTGTGGTATTGGTTGCTAATCCTTCAAATCCCTGATTTTGACCACAGATTCTGTAGGCTAATCATCATCAAAAGGGGGAAATGCAGAACAGAATTGAAAATTCTCATGGAATCCAGATTTTCTGGAGCCATGAAGACTAAAGGAAACCCCAACACTGCTGCTCTGAGATAACCTTTAAACTTTAAGCTAGTAACATCCCCTGAAGACTTCTTGAAATCAAATAGTGGTTTAGCTTAACCAGTAAAGAATGTCTGCCTTGGGCATTATGCTCCTTTAAGTTCTGTCTGTAGGAGATCAAACTTATAGCAGCAACTTTAAGGTTAGATAGGGAGTTAGGGGCAATGAGTTTATGCTCACGATGGAGGAACAACTCAGAAAAAGAGAGTGAGAGTGGCCATAGAGCATGTCATTGGTGTTTCTGAGCCGTACACATAAAAACTTGAATTGAGGTATGTTTTTGCTGTGTATATTCT
This sequence comes from Heterohyrax brucei, assembly GCA_028571685.1. Classification (NCBI taxonomy): domain Eukaryota; kingdom Metazoa; phylum Chordata; class Mammalia; order Hyracoidea; family Procaviidae; genus Heterohyrax; species Heterohyrax brucei. The sequence goes on along the minus strand of CM053160.1, from coordinate 4,249,541 downwards.
CAACAACAGCAATAAAATAAACTATTTTAAAAAACGTGACATGAGAAAGAAAGAAGCTTCTGTGATTCGGGGCTTGTTCAGCATAGTAACTAGCATGGTTTACTCTGACCTTCTAAACAGGTGGTTTCTGTGTCTGATACACATCAGTTTCTTAATATTACCTAGGAGTCCAGAAAGCTTAGTTTTTGCCAAAACTATCTCCTTGGTTGGCCTACTTTCCTTTGCAGGTGGGATCAGTTCAGTTCTTCCAGTCCCTCATACGTGAGAAGTCAGGTTCTAGAACTGAGACAACTGACCCTAAAAACCTACCCTACACTCTGGTCTTCATGAATGCTTCCCTTCCTCATCAGAACACACTGAAGAATGGGTAGAATTGAGCTTCTTTTTAAGGTCAGGAGCCCTGGGGACACAGTGGTTAAGAGCTACAACCAAAGGGTCAAAAGTTCAAATCCTCTAGCTGATCCTTGGAAACTCTGTGGGACAGTTCATCCCTGCCCTATAAGAACCCTATGAGAGAGAGCATTGACTAAAGAGCAATGGATATTTTTAGTTTTTTTTTAAGATAAATGTATTGAAGTTATTAAAGTGCAGCACACACACAGAAAGTCACACAAAGCAATCGCAAATAGCTAAATGGATTCTTCCAAAAGTGAACACACCCGTGAAACCAACACCAAGATCAAAAACAGAACATTGCTGCTTTCCCAGAAGACACCTTGGGCTGGCTCAGGTGACCACTGCCCTGCAGGTGTGCCCACTGTCCTGATTTCTGACATCACACTTTCAACCTGATACAAACAGGACCGTAGTTTGTATTCTCCTCCATCTGGCTTCCCTTGTCCAAGATTATGTTTTATTGTCTTAGTTAAAGATGAATGTCTCTTCTTTTCTATGGTGCTCTGCACACAGACCTGGGTAATTAAGGAATTTCAGAGATCCTGAGCAAAATTTTAAAACTGGTTATTTCAGCTGGCAAGATGATAGGTTACTTTTGCTTTTATGTGACTTTTTTTTTCTCCTTTGTTTCTCATTATTGGCCCTAGCCGTATGAACTCATGTAGTTTGATCCAGATACTTTAAACTAGCAATTTGATGTCATGTGCAGTATTAAAACTCGGTGGCATCGTGGTTAAGAGCTCAGCTGCTAATTAAAAGGTTGGCCGTTCAAATCCACTAGGTGCATCTTGGAACCCCAGTGGCGTAGTTTTACTGTGTCCTATAGGGTCGATATGAATCGGAATAGACTCAGTGGCGACAGTTTTCGCATTTGTACAAGACAATTTGGAACTGGTAAATGAGCTATTTCTGCTTTTCTTTCGGTGTGTTTCCTGGACGCTCTGCTGCATGATGTCTATCTAGCTTTGCATGCCAATAAATGCCCCTGTCTACACCAGCTTCTCCTGGGCTTCACTCTAAACCACGGGAAAGCTTAGACGGAAAACATCGCTGCTATATCTTGTATTACCTCTGCTATCGTGAGAGCGGGTTTGCACGCTCCTGCCAGGTCACAGACGCACCCTCCCTGCCCTGACTCACTGGTGCACTGGGAGCAGCAGAGCAAACCTGGACACCACCCACTAATCACGCCTGAACAGGCGCCTATTAGCTGTGACGCAAAGAGCTTTTCTTGGATTAATTCAAAGTGTCGCTGAGTGTGCCAGAGGCTCTCAGCTAGTGGCTTTGAACAAGCGCTCCCAACAATTAATGGTGACTAATGAAAATGAAATTGTGCAATAAAACACCACTGTCGACATTTTCAAAGAAGTCCCCAGCTGGAGCCGATCTCCCTGCACAGCTAGAAGCAGTACCCAGGAGCAGCTTGACGTGGGGACAGCGGAGCACAGTGATCTGCTCCCAGGCTCCTCCAGGCTCCTGGGATGCAGCCCTTCAGGATTTCAATACAAGGTGTGGGATATGCACCTAGCACCCCGAGCCACCCAGTCCCTAAGCTCCTGGTCCTGGCTCCTACTCTTGCAACGTAAACGAACGTTTCCTCAGCCTCAGAGCCTCTCGGATGCATTGCCTGGAATCATCTTCCAGGGCAAAGGGACTTGCTGTGGCTAACCCCTAGGGTCCCTACTCCCCTGGGAACTGACCTGCTGTTTTCCATTTCTCTCTTAGCTTTCATTTGCATCCATCTGTGACTTATTTTTTTTCCCCGGTGAGGAGGGAGTTCATCCTGTTTAGATGCTGTATGGAGGAGAGCTGACCTCAGAATGATCTCATCTCGTATCCGCTACAACTGAAAATACAAGTCTCCCCTTATTCTTTTAATTAGCATTTCTTAATGTTTAGTAAAGGTAACAATGATCCATATAATTCTTTAACCCTCCTCTCTGATTATCATCTTTTGGAATATGCAGTCATGCTGAAATTAATCAACCCAGTCCCTGGGTGGCATAAGCAGTTTCCGATCTGCTACCAACCTAAAAGTTCAGGGTTGGAACCCAACCCCTGGCACATGAAAGAAAGGCCTGGCGGTCAGTTTCCATAAGATTACAGCCAGGAAAACACTCCGGGGCACCTACTCTGTGATAAACGGGGTTGCCATGACTTAGAACCGAGTTGGCAACAGGCTTTGGTTATTGTTGTTTAGTTTGTAAACACTGGTTTCTACAGAGTCACTGACGGTTTAGTGGTGGAATGCTCGCCTGTCCTGCAGGAGGCCTGGGCTCAGGTCCTGCCCCGTCTACCCGGGGTACAGCCATCACCTGTGCCAGGGCAGGTTTGAGGTGTTGCTGTGATACTGAACAGGTTTGGGTGGAGCTTCCAGGCTAAGAGAGACTAGGAAGAGAAGCCTGGCAGTCCACTGCTGAAAATTCAGCCAGTGAAAACTCTGTGGATCACAATAGCCAGTATACAGTTGATCATGGGAAGCAGGCAGGACAGGCAGTTCTGTTCCATTTGGTACAGGGCCACTCGATGGTCAGCAAGAGAACAACACGGTGAACTCCGGGCCAGTGGAAACACAAATTACTTATTTTGGCCATGTCAGCAAATACAGGACAGAGTAGAACTGCCCCATAGAGCTTCTAAGGAGCCCTAGGTGGAGTCCAGCTGCCGAACTTTTGTCCAGCACTCATAGCAGTCACCACTGTGCCACCGGGCTTCCCACATCAGTGACGAGGGATTGTGAAATAGAAGCCCAAGCTCGTGGTAGACATTGTATCAATTATGAAAAAACATCCAGTCGTCTACCTTAAACATTTTGTTCCTGGGCCCCTACAGAGGTTGCCTGTCTCCAAAGTGGACTGGCACCTTCCTAACGAGACTGATGCTTCTCAGTTGTGGCTGCTCTCTGAAGAAATGTCTTCTAGTTTACTGTAATCTGCCCTGTACTGCTTTTCTTCTCTCCTGTCTGTCACTTCTCTGCTGATTGAGGCCCTGGAAAAAACTGTGCAAATAAAGTTTTATTTATAACTGTGCTCATTGCTACAAAGGCAAAAACCAGGGAGTATTTGGAAAGCACGTTAGGTAACAGACAATCTTACCGAGTCTCTGAGACCCAAACAGATAAACACCAAACCAGACACCGCTGAGTCACCCTCAACTCACGGTGACCCCATGTGTGTCAGAGAAGAACCATGCTCTGTAGGGTTTTCGGGGGCTGGCCTTTTGTAGGCAGAGCAGCAGGCCTTTCTGCTGAGGCCCCTTTGGATGGACTCAAACCAGCGACCTTTCAGTTGGTAGTGGAGCATTTAACTGTTTGCACCACCCAAGGACACCCATCCTAGCCCTTGAGAATTCTTCCACATCAAGTCAGAAGCATCAGCAATAGCCAGGGACAGGCGAGTGGAACTTTTCTCCCTGCTGGGCGTTGCAGACTGAAGTAATTTCAAGCTCCATTAAATAATGATTCATCTTTGCTTGATGATGAACATCTTATTCTGGCTAAAGACACTGGCTTCCAGGAGATGATACTCTCTAGGGATTGTGTGCACAAGGGCTGGTCCTGACATTCACTCCCCAGCAGTCTCCTCGCTGCTGAGACACCTGCCTGGAGCTAAGACTGATGGGAATCCTGATGTTTTAACTTTAAGCAGATGTTGAGCCGTCATGGTGCTCAATTATTTAACTGCAGGAAGGCTCATGTTCCCTAGTCTGAAACACTAGCCCACTTGACATTCGACAAGTGATGATGTGATTTTCGTAGAGTGACACCCCTTTGAGAAGGCAGGGTCTGCTGTCATCCCGCCTGTCCCTGCCTGCCCAGGACACCTCCATTAGTGCCTTGTGACCAACGGACTACGGTGATATTCAATGCTGTCACATAGGAGCACATAGCAAATACAGGGTGGAAAGGAGGTGGACGCTGTCACAGGGTGGGGAGAGCAGCTAGAGTGACTCAGCAATGTGCAAGGTCTTCTATGAGAAATGACTTGGATTGTAAACATTCACTTAAAACACAAACAAATACTTAAAAAAAAAGGAAGATGCCTTCAGTTTCCCAAGAGACCTCCCAAAGGTCAAGGACGTTTATGTAAAATGCAATCTGACGTTTTTGTTTTCTAAATCCCATTTTGAATACTCCTGTAGGACCAATAAAATGACTTCATTTTTAGTCTACTTCTTTAAGCTTGGAGTTGCTTCTCAGCGAGACTCCCCCCCGTAGACGCTGTGACAGTAACAAGAGCGAGGACGAAGCGTGCTGAGATTTGTCTTCACAAAGCCGCGTGCCATTTTCTGGCTTACCTGGAAAGGTGTCTTGTCGATGATGATAATCCTCATTGCTCAGACACCCCGTACGATGGGTACGATTCCAGGAGGGGCTTTGTAAACATCGTCTCAACACCATTCAACTCAGTGGAGGATTTTGACGGCTAACGCCGACGGAGGGTGTCTCGGTCATCTAGTGCTGTTCTAACAGAGATATCAAAAATGGCTTTAACCAACAGAAATTCATTTATTGTCTTACAGAAAAGTAGGCTGAAAGTCCAAAGTCAGGATATCAGCCTGAGAGACAGGTTTTGCTGCTGGTTCGGGAGGAAAGTCTTTGTTGTCAATCTTCTCCTGGGCTGGAAGCTTCTGAGGTGCAGGGACCCCGGGTCCAAAGGAAACCCTCAGCTCCCAGCACTGCCTTTTGGTGTTCTGAGGTCCCAGCTCTCTGATTGTGTCCATTTATATCCCAAGAGATTGCCTCAAGGCACAGTACAGTCTTACACACTGAGTCCTGCCCCACCAACACAACTGCCACCCATCCTCCTGCGTGAACATCAGAGAGGCGGGTGTACAGCATATACGACATCACACAACACCAGGAGTCATGGCCCAGCCAAATTGCTACACACATTTTTGGGGGGACATAATTCAACCCCTGACGGAGGGTTTGTCATGAGGCAGCACAGTCCTAAGGAATACCCATGGATCCTTTACCCAATCTTTGATACGATTCTATGGGAGTCCACAGAAGTACACGTGTAACCAAGTACTCTACTGCAAAGGAAATGGTTAGAAGTTGGAGTCTACCTGCTGATGCCTCAGAAGAAAGGCCTGACAGTCTACCTGTGAAAAATCAGCCAGGACACACCCCATGGAGACCAGTCCTACTCTGACACACACGGGGTCGCCGTGAGTTGACGTCAACTGGACAGCATTTGATGTGGTTAGACAAGTGCTTACTACCGGCACAGGAGGCAAGAGAAGAGTCACACATAGTGATATTTTCCATCCATCCATCCATCCATCCGTCTGTCCATCCGTCCATCCATCCATCCATCCAACTATTCTATTTAGAACCCAGTCTGTAACAGACATGTTACCACTGAGGTACAACTGTGACCCAATGCCACAAATTCTCTGTGCTCATGAACCTTGTGTTCAAGTGGGGAAGATGACCAATAGAACAAAACACAAGTCAATTTATCACAGCCCGCCATGAAGCGACTGTGCTCTGAAGGAAAATACAGAACGGACAGCTGAGAGACAACAGAGCTGGGAGGGCGGTTGTCCCACCTGTTTTCCTAAAGCTGGTTGGGAGTCCTGTCTGAGGAAGCAGTATTTTAGCAAAGACTTGAAAAGGGAATTGGCCAGGAATACAGTTCAGGCAGAGGGAGAGTGAGGGTAAGCCCCCTTCCATGTCACTACAGCTCCCGACACACAAGTCCTGGGAAGCACCTGCTTTTAGCTGAAAGCCTAACTCAGGGCTGAAAGACTGGACAGGGGAATGACTGCCACCTGGGCGGGCACAGGGCACAGGAGTGTGGGTGGAGAGGTGACACAAAGTGTGAAACTTAAGTCTGCCAACTTAATTGTTCTAAATGCTCCATACCTCATTGTTGACTGTCACTACAGTCACCTTTGAAGTACTCCCCTTGGGAAGCTAAGCATGGACACCAGCACCTAGCCCACCCCTCAAAGCAACTTTAGAACTCTTTCTGGAATGGCCATTGTGCAAGATGGCTTGGTGGCAAGTTCTCAAACTTAACTGTATAGTTGTCTGTGAAGAAGTTATTAGCCAGTAGACAAGTAATTGTATTGCAACACCATCCCTACTCACCTGATCTGGCCCCCAGTGACTCTTTTCTTTACCCGGAGATAAAGGAAATATTGAAAGGAAGACATTTGGGTGACATTCAGGACCTCAAGGGTAATATGATGACAGCTCTGATGGCCGTTCCAGAAAAAGAGTTCCAAAATTGCTTTGAAGGGTGAACTAAGCACTGGCATCGGTTCATAGCTTCCCAGTGGGAGTACTTCGAAGGCAACCGTAGTGATACTCAACAGTGAGGTATATAGCACCTTTTCTAGGATGAGCTCGGGAACTTAATTTGCAGTCCTTGTGTATCTCTTCATGTGACAGCTCTTATTTCTCTAGGATATATTCCCAGGAGTGAGATGACTGGATCATATGGTGTAGCTATTTCTAGCTTTTTAAGGAGGCAGCGTATTGATTACCACAGTACCATTTTATAGTCCCACCAGCAGCATCTAAGAGTTTCACGTTCCTGGGACCCTCTCCAACTCTCATTACTGTCTGTTCCCTGGTTAGTATCAAGGTTGTTTTTTAACAAAGAAAAGGAAGCCACAGACTGTCTGTGGAGCTCAACACTGTCACTTCCACGTTTTGGTGATCTAGGTGAAATCATGGAAAACAAATGGACTCTGAATCCCTGATCCCTGCCCCAGTTAGCTGATGGGTTGCCATGGAAACACACATTCAGCAGCTTTCAGAGATTCTGAGGTCAGAGACAGGAGAAAAAGAGGCACATAAACAAACGGACTGTCCCAGGTGATACATGGTGAACTGCTCTGGGGGTGGGGGTGGCACCCGTCACTTTGCAGGAGGCACTAGGCAAGGCGTGGCCAACCATGGGAAGCCCTAAGTTATCACCTGCTGTGTGGGGAGCCCTGGCCAGTAGGACTGCTGTGTTTTCCTTTGCCCCAAGGTCACAAAAGATGTAGGAAGCTAGAAAGCCAGGCCCAGAGATACCAGTGATTGTAGTCTTCAGGAATAGGGTCATTGGAAAGTCCAGAAGGCAGGAGGTGAGGGGGTAGGCAGTGAACTCTGGCATTCCCCACAGAACCAAGAGGGTACTTTGAGAAGTCTGCGGTGCCTGTCATTTTGGTAAATTTCCCACTGAAGCAGTCAGTGCTGATTTCCCTGTTCCCTTTATGCAGCATTTTCCTTCTTTTTAATCTCACAGCTTTCTGCCAGTGCAAATGGTGAGAAATGCTCCCAAGCCCTGGGCTGGGGAGATGGAGCCACCAAACCCGGGAACAGGAGGACCCAAGACATTAAATCTACTCCGGAAAAGAAGGGCCGACCCACCGGTAGAACTGCACGCTGGCTGGAAGCTGCACCCCCAGATGGGCTCCAGGTTAACGAAGGTAATGAAAAGGTCTGCAGGAATTAGGAGCTCAAGTGAATATTCATTCTATACATTATATTTCAAATCCAGTTTTTATTAATTTAAGGTCTTATACCCTCTCCTCTTAAGCAAAGCAATGATACAGGTATATGAGTACATCACTTCAAAGGTAAATTAGAGAACTTCAGGGGATATTTTTGGATTAAGATTTAAAAGTTACCTCCACGCAAAAAAACAAAGAATAGTTTAAATAGTAAAAACTGTCTGCTTTGAGCATTCTGCTCCTCTAAGGGCTAGCTGTATGCGATGAAAGCGACAACTAAGGTTACCGACTTGAAAGATCAGCTGGTGACCTTAGGGGTGGGAGCTGATGTTAGCGGAGGCGGGACAGCTCAGGAAGCCAAGGTGAGGGCGGTGGTCTGGCTCAAGGACCGCAGCTGCCGCCACCGAACTGTCCCTGAGAAAACAGCTGGAGTAGTGTAGGCGGTGTTGTGTATGTCCTCAGCAGGTGGATGTGGAAACTCTCTGTCCTATCCTCTCAGTTCTTCTGTAAATACAAAGTTGTTCTAAAAATAAAATCTATTTTTTATAAAAAAAAAGCAACAGAAACATGTATCACAAGAATTAAGTATTGTATTTTGAAAACAAACGCTGCAGCAATATTCAGTCTCTCATTCTATATCAGAACCCGCAGCTACCCCCACCCCTCTAAGACTCAGAATGTGTTCCCCTCTACCTGGAAGCTGGGATGAATCTCTAATAACCTTGATCAGAAAGCAGTGCCAGTGACTCCTGTGTGACTCCCAGGGCTGGGTTGGGACAGGAGACACCACTTTCACTGGCTGTGTCTTGGGTGCTCATCCTTGGAACCCAGTTGCTAGTTTGGGGCGAAGTCAAGCAGTCACATGAGAGGGTTGCACTGAGGTGTTCTAGCCACAGTCCCAGGTGGCACCCCAGCTGACAGCCAGCAGTACCCACAGACACGTCAGCAATCCCCTGGCTGGCACGCAGGGGCACGTACAGGTCTTCTCCTTTGAGCCCCACCCAGTTGGCCAAGCCTGGCAGGAAATGGTAAGAAAATGTCACTGAAGTGTATTTTCTTAGCAGAGAAAAGGGTTGATAACAGTGTCATAATAGTGATCAAAAGGTTGTATGATAGTATTGCAGTAGTTTCTCAAGAAGGAAATGTCTCAAAAATTAACACAGATAATGGACGTAAGAGTCTTACTTATTGTTTTTTTATCTATATTTTCTCTCTACAAATAAAAATATACTGTCTGCATTTCAAGAGGTTTATGAAAATAAGTGAGGAATAACTATCTCTTCAAGGAAATCATTGTGACTGTGTATAAACACACTTCCAACTGTAGTCTGCCAACAGCGCCTCTGAATGGAAAGCATAACTGAGGCCTCTTTTGACTTTCTGGGCCCACACTATGGGCTGGGTTTTGAGAGCACAGACTGATCTCAATGGGAATCAGCATTATCCCATTTGATAATGAAGTGAAGTCATGGGCACAGACAGTCACCGAAGGTGACTCTTTAATGCAACACGAACAGCGTGACGTGACACTGTAATTGTGGGGCTGTTGTCCTCCCATCACTCTACAGTTGGTAGAAGTAAGTTCTTGGAAACTGAATCAGCATTATCCCAGATTCTGGAAATGGTGTGTCTGTTGAGAAAAAAAATACTAATGTTCATTACTGTAGAATTTTCCTTCCTTGCTTTTCAGAGTGCTCTGGTTTAAGGATCCCATCAACATTTTTAGATGCCACTGAGCTGGTTCCGACCCACGGTGACCCAGCGTGCATCAGGACGAAGCACTGCATGGTTCTGCAGCGTCCGCTCAGTCACTATGTTTGAGCTCTTTGCTGCACTGTGTCAACCCATTGCGCCCAGCGTCTTCCTCTTTTTTGATAACCTCCTTTGCCAAGCATGATGGCCTTCTCCAGGGTTTGGTGCCTCCTGATGACGTGTTCAAGGATGTGAGATGAAGTCTTGCCTTCCTTGCTTCCAAGGAGTATTCTGTCTGTACTTCTTCCAAGGCAGATTTATTCGTTCTTCTGAAAGTCCATGGTATGCATTCAATATTCTTCGCCAGCATCATAATTTAAAAGCATCAATTCGTCATCAGTCTTCCTTGTTCACTTTCTAGCTTTTGCATGCATACAATGTGACTGAAAATACCATGGCTTGGGTCAAGTGCACCCTACTCCTTAAGGGGACTCACAGCATCGCTTTAGATACCTATGAAATGTTTTTTTTTTTTTTTAACAGATGTTAATAAATGAAATTTCTTTTGGTACTTGATGGGTTTTACTCTCTTGAAGTCAGAGTGACAGTTGTCTCAATATAGCTTCATTGAAGGAGTCGAGAGAAGTATAGCTCCAAGCACTGTGGACCTTTGTCACATCAATGAAAAACTGTGTTTCCTCTTCAGATGAGTCTCCAATACAGACTGTGAGACCCACTGTGGAAGAGCTTAAAGACTCATCCATAATACCAGAATGGAGAGATGAATGTTAAAACAAAAAGAAGAGAAAAACAGTCAATAAGCTAGAGACTGAATGAGGAAAACGGCAGGGGAAGGGAACACCTACTTTTCAATGTGGTGAACTTGGTTTGCAGAAGACAGAACCCACCATTTAGAACAACTAGAAAACCTGCATCAAGAAAACAGAAATCTGATGGAAGTTGTCAGAAAACTCCTAAGGTCTCCAAGAATCTGCCAAACTCACGAAGAGAAGACGAGTTACCCATGCAAGCCCACAGTTTGCTGCCCATTTGCTCCTGGAGAAACAGGAGGAGGGCTGGACCTTGAGAAGCCTCACAGAGGGAGTCAGTTTAGCAGAGCTTCTGGAAGTCTCTAAATGCTGAAAGACAGAAATGGAGTTCAGAGTTGCAACCATGCTTTGAGAGACTAGTCATCTGGTGCTGCTGTAACAGGAACACCACAAGTGGATGGCTTTAAAAAGGATAAGTTTATTTTATCACAGTAAAGAAGGCTAAGAGTCCAAATTTAGAGCTTCCCCTCCAGGAGATGACCTGCTGGCTCTGGAGGAAGATCCATTCATCAGTCTTCGCCTGGACCGGGAGCTTCTAAGGCGCAGGGATCCTTGGTCCAGAGGCCACGCTCTGCTGGCAGCACGGCTTCTTTCAGGATAGTATGCGGTCCTGAACTCTCTGCTTGCTTTTCTTTCCTTTGTATCTCAAGAAATTGCCCTGAAGCGCAAAACAGATTGTGTCCTGCCTCACCAACCCAACTACCGCTCATTCTCCCTTATTACGATCTGGCCTCATAGAGGTACGATTAACAACACACTGGGAAGTCATACCACGCCAAACTGCAACATACATCTTTTGGGGGGACACAGTTCCCTCCATGACCAGCAATGATCCCAAAGAGAAGGGTCCTACAAGCCCCAAGTCAAGCCCTGAGCCTCTGTTTCTCTTCAGGCCCCTTCCTGGCTCTTCGTCTGCCCAGGGCGTGCAGCTGAGAAGCTTAGCAGAGGCTTCCTCTAAGACGCTCAGAAGCTGAGCTTAGATTTTGGCCACACACAGAAAATCCTCACAACTGGACCAAGAAGCAACAGCATGATCAGTGGAGAAAAGACTGGTGGTGTCATGGATTTCATTTTACTTGGATCCACAAGCAACACCCATGGAAGCAGCAGTCGGGCAATCGATATATTGTATTGAGCAAATCTGCTGCAAAAAAAATCTCTTTGAAGTATTAAAAAGATGTCTCTTTAAGAACTAAGGTGTGCCTGAGCCAAGCTGTATTTTAAGTCACCTCATATGCATGCCAAAGCTGGATAATAAATAAGGAAGTTCCAAGAAGAACCGGGAAACCTCGACAGAGCAGAGTTAAGTGTTCTGTCCGCTAACCAAAAGACTGGCAGTTCAAATCCTCCAGGTGCTCCCTGGAAACTCTGTGGGGCAGTTCTACTCTGACCTTTGTGTGGTTGCTGTAAGTCAGAACTGACTCCGCGACAGTGACCTTTGACTTTGAAGAAGAATTGATGCCTTTGAATTATAGTATTGGGGAAGAACATTTGAAGAATACCGTGCACCGCCAGAGGAACAAACTAATCTGTCTAGGGAGAAGTTCAGCCAGAATGGTCCTTAGAGGTGAGGACGGTGAGGCTTCATCTCACGTTCTCTGGATATGTTACCAGGAGGGACCAGTCCCTGCAGAAGGTCACCATGCGTGGGAAAGCAGAAGGTCAGTGAAAAGGAGGAAGACCCTGAATGAGATGGAGTGACATAGCAGCTGCACACAATGTCCTCAAACATAACTGTGAGGATGGCAGAGGACTGCGGAGGACACAGAGTCAGTATGAACTGGAGCTGAGCTGATGGCATCTAACGACAAGAACTTGGAGCTAATAGGTGACAGAAGGAAGAGTAACTATTAAAACAAAGCATAAGAACTCTAAAAGTAGTTTTTTTCTTTTTTTAAATTCTACTGTGGAAAGAAAGATAACTCCTATGACCTGCATTCTTGCACATGAAGTTCAAAAACCAGTGCCCAAACCACGAGAACCACAATCTGTGTACCACGTTCTGAGTACCACGTTCTGAGTACCATGTCTAAGCACCACATCCTGAGTACCTCAGTACAGAAGTCACACCAACACTGATGGACTCTTTCCAAGTCTAGCAACTTAAAACTTCCTCTGGGTGTTATCTGTCATTTCACAGTACATCACTCAAATGCTATTCCTGAAATTTCTGCAACATCATTAGCTAGGCAAACAGAATGAAAATGCATCTCCTACCTTAGGCAACAGAGCATACTGGCACATGGTAAACACTGTCAACCTTTCATCAAGATACATCAGCGTGTCACTCGGGATGGAAGAGAAGGTTTTTTAAGTATCATCTGTTGTCTGAACCTTTATTTGATCCTAGCGTCAGTTGCTGAGATTGCCTTAAGTAATTAATTGCTTATTTTGGCATCAATTTTTTGTCTCTTTTGGTTCATTCTTACATTTAATCACTGATATTTTTTCACATGGGCAGAAACTGGCTTGAAGTCATCGGTCTGGTGTCTGTCTCTCGGGAAACACAACGTATCTGAAGTGGGGAGCTGACTTGACCATCAGCAGGAAGCTATTTTGGAGAGATGCATGGTCAGAAATAACACGCTACATCAAAGAGGGAAAAAAGTCGCTCTTGTTGGCATGACTCAGGCCTTTGTGACACCGACTCTCCACTGCCATTGCTTTGAAGTAACTCCAGCTCACAGTGACCGTGTGTGCCAGGGCAGAGCTGGGCGCCATGGCATTTTCAAGAGCTGATATTTCAAAAGCAGATTGTCAGGCCTCTCTTCCAAGGACCATGGGTTGGACTAACAGCTCTGACCTTCTGGTGAGCAGCCAACCACCTTAACTGTTTGTACCAGCCAGGGACTTGTGCACCTTAAACTATGGCTAAGCACCAGTATTTATTATCTGTTGACAATTCTTTTTTTAAAAAAATCCCAATTGTGTGGGTTTCTGTTGGTATAAATCTCTATGTTGTACAATCTTCCCAAATTATTGAAAAGAGTGGTCAACTTTGGGATCCACTGGATGGACACACATCAGCTCACCAAAGTGCTCTTATCCTTTTATTGGCCAGAATGTGGCTGACAATATGTGACGTCCAGCAATGAATTCTGCAAACTCAATTATTCTAAGGGCTCCATACCTCGTTACTGAGTATCACTACAGACACCTTCAAAGTATTCCACTTGGGACGCTGTGCACCAATGCCACCGCCTAGTCCACCCTTCAAAGCAATTTTGGAACTCTTTCTGGAATGGCCATTGTTCCTGTTGGCATGGTGGCAAGTTTGTAAACTTAATTACATAGTTGTCTGTGACAGAGTTTTTAGCCAATAAATAAATAACTATATCAGAACATCCTCCCTACTCACCTGCTCTGGTTCCCAGTGATGTTTTCCTTCCCTGAAGATAAAGGCAACATTGAAAGGAAGACATTCTTATGACGTTTAGGACACCAAGGGTAATTTGATGACGAGTCTGATGGCCATTCTGAGAAAAGAGTTCCCACATTGCTTTGAAGGGTGGACTAGGAGCTGGCATTGGTACATGGTTTCCCAAGGGGTGGCCTTAGAAGGTGACCATACTGATATTCAGCAATAAGGTATGTAGCACTTTTTCTAGGGTGAGTTTGTGAACTTCATTGTCAGACCTCATATGCCTGATTGTGTGGTGAAGGATGTTTCTAACATGATACTTCTTTCAAGAAAGATGGAGGCATCTTATATTTGAGTTCTCAGAAAGGCTGTTATTCACATACTTTATTCTGAATCCCAACAAGAAACACAGGGCCTGAAGAAACATGCAATGTGAAATGCTCAAAAGCCCTGTAGGTTTGGGATACTGAGAGATCACATGACATAAAAGGCTAAGGAAGCAGAGGAGGAGTAGAAAGGAAGGGTGGGAACAAGAAAAAATGCAAAGAAAGGGAAAGAAGAAAAAAGGGGGGCAGGGTGGGAGGGAAGAACGAGGGAAGGAGAGAAGGAAGTAAAGCGGGAAGGAAGGAGAGAAGGGAGAGGAGGAAAGAGCGAGAGAGAGAAGGAAGGAAAGAAAGGTGAAGCCAAGGGAGAAAGAAAGGAAGAAGTAAGGGAAGCTGTATGGACTTGCTTTTCCTAGAAATGTGTGTCAGCTTGGCTAGTCCATGATTCCCATACGTGATGTCCACCATGCCGACATCTGATGTGATTTTCCTGTGGGTTGTAAATCCTGCCTTTCTGGTGTTAATGAGGTGGAATCAGAGGCAGTTACGTTACTGAGGCAGGACTCCACCTACACGATTAGGTTGTGTCTTAAATCGATCTCTTTTGAGACATGAAAGAGAGAAGAGAGCAGAGAGACATGGGAACCTCATACCACCAAGAAACAAGAGCAAGGAGAATAATGCGTCCTCCAGACCCCAGGTCCCTGCTCCAAGAAGCTCCTTGGCCAGGAAAGTTTGCTGACAAGGCCTATTACCCAGAGCCAACAGAGGAAGATTTCCCCCTGAGCTGACACCCTGAATTCAGACTTCTCGCCCTGTAGCCTCTGAGAGAATAAGTTTCTCTTTGCTTCTTAGAAGCTAGCCACCTACCATCTGAGGACCACCAAATGGTCCCAACTCATCCAGAACAAATAATGACCCAGAACTACAAAAACACAAGAAGAAAGAGCCCAGGAGACCGAAGGACCCGTGCTAATGGGAGACTGTATCAACACGTGACCAGAAGAGCCAGATGGTGTCCGGACACCACCAAAGACAGCCTTGATGGGGCACACAATGTAGAGTCTCTGTGGCAACACTAGAAAAAGAGGGGTGCAGCTGAAGAACCCACTAAAAGACCACAATTGATGGTCCAATGGCTTGGGGGTTCCCCTGGGAACACGACCCCTAGACCTGCTGCTGCCCCTGTCCAGAAAACACTACTGAGATCAACTCCTCAGACAAAAAGGGACAGGACTCAAGGACACCCTGTGATCATGTAGTGTGTGCACTTCATGGTTCTATGCATTTACAGGATGCTGTCCTACTGTCTTTCTGGATGGGAGAGAAGAAGGTGGAGAGGAGGGCACAGAAGCTTGTTAAGAGGATGCTAGAAGTATAGAATGGAAAGGAAGAGTGTGCTGTCACCAGGCAAGGAGAGCAGAAGGAGCTACAGATAGGTGGGCATGCAAAATTAACTTGGATTGCATATTTTAACTTAATAACAATAAAGAAAAAAAAATGAGAAATTTCTCTTTGCTAAAGCCATCCACTGGTGGTATTTCTGTTAGAGTAGCATTAGCAGGCTAAGACAGAAGCCAAGATATTTAACATACCTTGCAGTTATCGTTGGGGTTGTGACTTCACATTTGCAAAACCAGGGAAGGCTCCTGCCATCAATGAACCTTTTCAACGGTTATTGAGAGAAAGCAACATTAAAAGTTGAGTTGTGATCACATTTGTGTACCTCCTAGATGTTATAACATGTAACCCTAATGTTATTCGAACATGAGCCCACAGGTGAAAACAACCTTTCCTGTGAAAATGTCATATACCACTTTCTTAGACACTGTATTTCAATGAGAACGATGTGTCCTGGAGTGCTGCATCAGAGAAACCCGCTGGACCTAACAGGCGCCGGTGTCCAGGACACTTATGAAGAATTTAAATGAAGCGCTTCTGGTGAAATGGGAGTGAAAAATATAATGATTTCCATGTTTAGCTGTTCTGTTGCTCATGAAATCTTGTCTGTTTTACTTTTTTGTGTTTATATTCATTGTTTATATTTTGGAAATTTCCTCCTCTTTTCACTGGGAAAAAGAAGGCATGGCTTACATGGGGTCGTCTTATTCTGGGTATAATAATGCCCCATAACACGTGCGGGCGTTTGGGTCGGGAGGTTCCTGCATACCGCATTGACCTGCACTTGACTGCTAACCTAACAGAGGCCCTGGTGGCACAGCAGCTAAGCGCTCAGATACTAACGGAAAAGTTGTGAGTTCCAATCTACCAGTGGCTTTGATGGAGAAAGGCCCGGCAATCTTCTGCAGTAAAGATTATGGCCCCCCAAAATCCTATCGGGCACTTCTGTCTAGAACACATGCAATTGTTCTGCGTGAAATTAACTCAATAAACTCAGTGAAATTGACTCAACTCGATTGACTCACCTGGCACCAACAACTCATCTGAAAGGTTCACAGTGGAAGCCAGGCCCTGGGATCTGCTTATGTAAAGATTACAGCCAATAAAAACCGTGTGCAGCAGGCCTGTGCCCATACAGGATTGCCCTTAAGTTGTGGTGGGGCTGACAGCAAGGGGTTTGGATTTTCTGTCTGGATCTGGGCAGTCACAAGTCACATGCTTACAGGCTGGTGCAGAGTCCAGCGAGGCCTCTGTAAGGAGGTAAAGCAGTGGCACAGGCGGTGGCATCGCTCCTTCTCTTGATCACTCTCTGCAGGGTGTATCTCACTGTGACATCAACCCTAAAGCTCAGTACCCGCCCCCCACACCATGCTGGCATCAGCCTGCCACCCACAGACGGCTTTCAGTCGCACGTGGCTGTTCAGAGCCAGTTCTTACACATTTAAAACACCTGAAAGAGAAAAGTCAACTTCTCTTTGCACATACGAACATGAAGAATAAATCCACCAGTGTCGTGTGGACAATTTGTCGTGTCTTGCACCAATCAGTTGTTAAGACTGAAAGCTAGGCGTCTGGCTGAGATTTTTCCATAAACTCTGAGCTCCGGGACTGGAGTTCAGCAGCTGACGGACCCTCTGCTCTCAGAAGGAACACAATGGCCGTCTCCACGGTCCAGGGACACACAGGGCAGTGTGGGTCATTCAGAAGGCTGCCGAGACATCATCTGTGTGGCATGCTCTGAGCTCCAGAGTAGGGATGACTCTGTCTGCTAGGACCCGGCGGCCCCTCCCCGTCACTGGAGCCTTTTCTGCTCCTCTCCACGAGTGGGCACGGATTCCCAAGAAATCCCTTTTCCCTCAGGATTTTTTTACCATTTTATTTTTGGTGAAAATACACAGAGCAAACCACACACCGGTTCAACAATTTCTACAGGTAAGGGCTCCGTGACACCGGGTCCCTTCTTCACTTGGTGTTCCGTAATCTCACCGCTGCCGCTCCAGCTGTTTCAGCAACATTAATTCGGACTCACTGGCCACAATCTTCTCAACTGTGCTTGCTTACAGTTTTCAAATCGGTCTTATATACATAACCATTTACAAGAGCACAGCAGTCAAGGCAGACAGCCTTTACAAACTGAGTTAAATCTTGTTTACAGATGACCTCAGGCAGGAATGGTTTAACCTGTAAACTAGGCGCACAGGGGGCTTAACTGCGTTTAATTACTAATCTGTAGGAAAACGTGGTAGTGCAGCGCTTAAGTGCCACATCTGCTAACCAAGATGTTGGCAGTTCAAAGCCGCCAGGAGCTCTTTGGAAACACACTGGAGCAGTTCTACTCTGTCCCACAGGGTCGCTGGGAGTCGGAATTGACTTGATGGCAGTGAGAGGGCAAGAGCTTGAAAAGTTACAATTTAAACCAAGATGCCAGAGGCTTCTCAAAGAGCTCAGGGACGACCACCCATAGAAGCCCACTCCATGATGGCCCAACCCTTAGGAATCGGTAAAAACTTCACTTCCTGGAAACCTGAAACTAGAAACTTGAGACCAATGCTTACTTCTGCTTATGTAAACCTGCTAATGCCAGTAAGAGAACAGTATGAAATTCCTTTGTTCATCTTCATGTGGGTTCTATGAAAGAACAAGAACAGAGGTGATCCAGGAGCAAGGACGTTTGGGGACACTGTCCGCCATGGCTCCGCCGGCTAAGCACAGGCGTCCAGGTGGCTCTTTGTCTCCGTCGGGCCTCGTTCTTCCCTGCAGCAGCGGCGGGTTTTGGTTTTTGTTTTGGCTGATCTGTGGCACCGCTTCCCAGGGGTCTTGCCACATCTTGGACACGGTGACAAACAGGTGAAACTGTGCAATACAGGTTACATAACACGCACAAGGAAGCCTGTGCTTACCTTGCATATTGGTGGTGCAGCGGTTAAGTGCTCAGCTGCGAAGTGAAAGCTCACCAGTTCAAATCCACCAGCCACCTCTCGAAAACCCTATGGGGCAGTTCTATTTTGTCCCGCAGGGTCACTATGAGTTGGAATTGACTCAATGGCCGTGGGTTTTAGTGTGGGTTTGGGGAATAGTCTAGCCACAGTGACAGACACAACCAACGCAACTTATCACAGTCACAGGTTCCAGGGATTAGGTCCTGGATATCTCTGCAGGGGGTGTTACTCTGCCTTTCACACCTGGGTTCTCTGGATCACCACGAGTCTCTGTCTCAGCTGTCTAGTGCAGCTGTAACAGAAATTCCACAAGTCAGTGGTGTCTCAGTCACCTAGTGCTGCTGTAGCAGAGACAACACAGCGGATGGTGTCTTTGTCATCTAGGGCTGTTGTAACAGAAAGACCACAGTGGATGGTGTCTCAGTCACCTAGTCCTGCTATATGACACAAATACCGCGGTGGATGGCGCCTGTCACCTAGTGCTGCTGTAACAGAGATACCACATGACAGGAATACCAAATAATGAAGAGTAATTTACTTCTTCCCAGTAAAGTAGGTTAAAAGTCCAAATTCAGGTGAACAGCTCCAGGGTTCTGGAGGCAGGTCCTTGCTGTCCATCTTCCCCTGGACTAGGAGCTCCTGAGGTCCAGAACTCTGGGTCCAAAGAGCACACTGATCACAGCACTGCTTTTTCCCTGGTGGTGTGGGGTCCCCGACTCTCTGCTTGCCTCACTTTACAGTGCAAGAGATCACCTCAAAGCACAACACAATCTTACAGACTGAGTCCCGCCTCACTGATAGAAACACCGCCCACCGTCCCTCATTAACATCCTAGAGGCAGGATTTACAACCTAAGGGAAATTCACGCCTCAGCCAAACTAATAAGCACAATGGGGGGGGGACCATAATTCAAGCCACCACAGTCTCCTTCCAAGCTGAGCCTTTTATTTTTTCCGTCAGTTTTTGATGCAACTAAAAACTCTACCTCAAACTCTATAACGATGACCACAAGGCATGAATCGACTTGAAACTCAGTTAATTAAGAATCACAGTGAGTTCTCAGCCCATCTGTGAGATCCACCCGTGTGACAAGAGACTGGACCTGACAGTCAGCAGGGAGGAGCTCGGGAGCTGTTTACAGGGCAGCCAGTGATTTAGGGAACCAGGAGGGCTGATCCCTCCAAAGGCTGGAGTATTATCACAAAGAAGTTCACACCCTTCATGGAATAGTTCATGTAATTTCAAGAGGTAGCATAACCAACGACTTATTACTTTAATAAGTGGCATCACTAGTGCTGGGATTTTTTCCTAGTGTGATCTAAGTGGTACCCATTACTGCAACAGTACATTGACAAAGAACTGCCAGAAATTCAGGCTGGATTGAGAAGAGGATGTGGAACCAGGTCTGTCATCACTGATGTCAGATGGATCTTAGCTGAAAGCAAGGAATACTAGAAAGATATTTACTCGTGTTTCATTGACTGTGCAAAAGCATTCGACTGTGTGGATCATACTAAATTATGGCTAACGTTCCAGAGAATGGGAATTCCAGAAAACCTAATTGTGCTGTTAAGGAATCTGTATATGGATCAAGAGGCAGTCATGTGAACAGAACAAGGGGACACTGCATGGTTAAAAGTCAGGAAACATGTACACCAAGGTTGTATCCTTTCATATACTTCTTCAATCTGCATGCTAAGCAAATAATCCAAGAAGCTGGATTCTACAAAGAACAAGGTGTCAGGAATGGAGGATGACTTATTAGTAATCTGCATTACACAGATGACACCACCTTACTTGCTGGAAGTGAAGAAGATTTGAGCCACTGATGATGATCAAGGACCACAGCCTTCAGCATGGATTGCACATCAACATCAGGAAAACAAAAATCCTCACAACTGGACCAGTAAGCAACATTGTCATAAATGGGGAAAAGACTGAGTTTGTCAAGGATTTCAGTTTACTTGGGTCCACAATCAATGCCCATGGAAGCAGCGGTTAAGACATCAATAGACGCATTGCATTGGGAAAATCTGCTGCAAAGGATCTCTTTCAAGTATTCAAAAGTAAAGATGTCACCTTGCAGACTAAAATGTGCTTGATCCAAGCCATGGTGTTTTCAATCGCATCATATGCATGAGAAAGCTGAACAATGTTCAAAGAAGACAGAAGAAGAATTAATGCCTTTGAACTATGGTGTTGGAGAAGAATGTTGAATGTCCCATGGACCGCCAAAAGAACCAATAGGTCTGTTCTGGAAGAAGTACAACCAGAGTGCTCCTTGGAAGCAAAGATGGCAAGACTGTGTCTTAACATACTTCGGACTTGTTGTCAGGAAGGACTGTCCCTGGAGAAGGACATCATGCTTGGTAGAGTGGAGGGCCAGCTAAAAAGAAGATGACCCTTAACAAGATGGGCTGACACAGTGGCTGCAATGATGAGTTGAAGCATAAGAACGATTATGGACACGGCACAAGACTGGGCACTGTTTTGTTCTGTTATTCATAGGGTGGCTATAAGTTAGAACCGACTCGATGGCACCTAACAACAGTACCCATTATGGGAATCTTACAATGAGTACTAGGCATTATCTCCCCTCTGTGACGGAAGGCATTGAGGCTGAGGCCACTACGTGACTTGCCCATGGTCCGCAGGTAGCATGTGGCAAAGCTGTGTCGGGTGAGCCCAGATCTGTCTGACCACAGCCTGTAACAATGGCCTGACTTCAGTCCCTAATATAAGGGTCATTCTTTCTGAAGGGACAAAGCTGCTTCTATTTACTTGTTGTTAGTAAAGCTATCAAAGGGTCCACCGGCTCATGGTGCCCCCACACACAATGAGACAAAATGCTGCCTGGTCTCATGCTGTCCCCATGATAGCCGTCAATCCAACTGTTGTGATCCATAGAGTTTTCAAAGGCTGACTTTGGGAAGCAAAGTGCCAGGCCTTTCTTCCTAATCTCCCTCGGTCCCAAAGTGCTGCAGACACCAGTTCATCATCACACCAAAAGGAAGTCTCCACTGAAAACAGGAGGGGCTGTACATAAAGTACCTCCCTGCAAACCAAACCAAACCCACTGCCATCAAGCTGATTCCACTCATAACAGCTCTATAGGAATGTTGCCTATGGGAACTTACTAGGGCTGAGATGAATTTTTGTTGAAGATTATCCAACACAAACAAGCCATTGCTTACTGGGATACAATGTAAGTTGTAATAATCCCAGTAATGAGGGCCTTATTATCCCTAAGCAGCCCCAGCAAATATTTATTATCCCTAAATAGTCCCAGCAAACATTTACAAGGATAACTTACTCTTAGCTGTGTTCAGTATCGTGTCTTGATTTTATCTGGAAAATCTTTGCAATAGATCACATACAGCACGTTCACAACAGCTCTGCAAGTGTGTCACCTTTTCATTTAAAAAAGCAAGCAAGGACCAGAGGAGGGACAGGCACCAGATGACCTGAGGTCCATGGGATCTTGGACATGGCTTTGATAATATGTGAAACTGATCCCAACCAGAACAAGACCTGTCTGTGAGACTCCGACTAGGTAGCTTTGTTGCTGGGCACCATCTAGTTAGTTCGAACCCATGGCAACCATACGTACAGCTGAACAAAACACTGCCTGGTCTCACCGTGCCCACAATTGTTACGCTTGACCCAGGGCTACAGCCGCTGTGTCAGTCTATCTCATTCAGGGTCTTCCTCTTTTTCAGTGACCCTCTCTACTTTACCAAGTGTGACGTCCTTCTCTAGGGACTGACCCCTCCTGACAACATCTCCAAAGTATGTAAGACATAGCCTTGCCATCCTTGCTTCTAAGGACCACTCTGGCTATACTTCTCCCAAGACAGATCTGTTTGTTCTTTTGGCAGTCCATAGCATTTTCAATACTCAAATTTCTTCGCCAACACTCTCTTTGGAAAGATGATGAAACTGAGCCCTAGAGAGGCTGAGTCTGTGGAGTGCAGCTGGCATGTCTTGAGTATCTTTGTATAATCCCTTGTGCTTGGAGAACTCCTTGCTAATTAGCTATGGGTTTAAAGTAAGAAAAGTGCATAAAAAAGAATCTTTCCTGGATCCAGGAGCCAAGAGAAAAGAAAAATGCCACTTATTTTTTAATTGTACTTTAGGTGAAGGTTACAGAACAAATTGCCAAGCCAAGTGTCGTCGAGTCGGATCCGACTCACGGCGAATTAGTATGCATACTATTTTGGGCTGTTGGTTCCCAAACCTACGACATGCCTGCACTTTCCCTTTCTCGACTTTGGGTTCCCCACTACCAGCTATCCTGTCCCCTCCTGCCTTGCAATCCTTGCCCCTGGGCTGGTGTGTATGTTTAGTCTCATTTTGCATTGTGGGGCTGTCTGATCTTTGACCGAAGGGTAAACCTCAGGAGTGACTTCAGTACTGAGGTAAAAGGATGTCCCAGGGCCATACTTTTGGGGTTTCTTCAGTCTCTGTCAGATCAGTAAGTTTTTCAGAAGACCACTTTGTGTGCAACTTTGTCAACGTTTAGACTTCTGTTTTAATTTTTTATTTACCTAACACCAGCCAGGTGAACTCTGTGTCTGGTGTTGGCAGGGATTTGCTCACATTATTCCCTCTGAGGCATTTCTTGACTCAATAAATATGCATCTCAGACTGAGAAAAATAACACCTCCCTGACTCCTGGTCCAGGCTAAAGATGTCACATTTAAGAAGAATCAAGAACATCCCCCCTGCCATGATACACAACAGGTCAGTGAACTGGGAAAGAAGCTGAGAAGTCCACAGCCAAGACTGTGTATTCCTGCCCCATGTATCAATGTGTCCTGACCCTGAAGGATGTGGAGATGTGTTCTCCATCTGCACAGCCACAGGGACTGCAGGGCTGGGATGACATTCCTCTCCCTTCTCCCCAGCTCACCGTGCTCTGCAGAGATGACCTTGGACAGAGAAATCACAAAACAATGGAGACTGATATGTCATTTTCTACTAACTATAATAGGGAGAAAAATGTGGCATAATAGGGAGAAAAATGTAGCTACAGATCTGGGCAGAAACATGCAGTTACCGTGTCCAGTGCTCTTTATTTGCTGTCTGACACCAGAAGGCGGGCGTTTAGACATGACATGTCAATCTGCTTTGCACTAGCCACAATGTCAAGGCTGCTGACCCGCCAGCTTCCAGCCTGGGGGAGTTTATACAGACACCGTCTGCAGAGGTCCAAATTATCAGAAGGAAGAGTAGCCCCACAGACCGACAGTCGCAGGAAGAAAAGCCAGAGGAAACGGTAATCTTCTCCCAGCCAGGCAGGGGCCACAGCTGACAGCCTGAGCCGGGGTTTTACACAGCCACAGCCACCTGCAAGTGAGTCCCTGGGATTCATGGCAGCGGACAGCGCTAAATGGCATTTAGCCTCTGTGTTCATCTGTGCTCAGTGACCCTGTGAAGGGACGAATTAGAATTCTTAAAATGAGCTCTTTTTATTTAAGTTCCCACCCCCGTCACCCCAGAAAGTCTCCATACCCTCTTGCATTCCCACCCATTTTGTCACTGCTGTGCAGTGTGGTTAGGACAGCAAAGAGCTCCGAGAATGAGGTGGGAACCCGCAGCACGTGAGATCGCGCTTCTCCCCTGGGAACCGAGACCAGAACCCCAGCAGCTCATCACGGCCTGGGGGAAACTTGTCATCTGGCCCTCCTACCTCTCAAATTTCCTCCCATCACTGTGCCCTGCCCACACTCCCCTTCTTTCTGTCCCTCAGGCAGGCCAGGTTTGTGCCCAGCTCAGAGTCTTTGTGCTCCTTAGCCCTTTTTCACAATGACCTTCTGCTTCACCTCATTCTCCTGATCCTTGGTCTGCATTAGGGTCTAGGTTCCAACACCCTGTCCCTGGACACACGCGCTGTCACCACTGTATCGAATGTTTCCCACCCACCACGTCAGCCTCCTTGGTACCTCTCTGCTTAATGGTTCACCCAGGACTTATCTTTATCCCGAATCTGCACGCTGCTTACCTGAGTCTCCACCAGTGACATGGGAGCTTTGGTTGCGGTCTTCTTCACCCCGGGACCACAGCCTGGCCCGTCACAGATGCTCACAGAGTACCGGTGGAAATGACACAAACAAACATCATCTCACCATTCAGAAAAGAATGGGTAAGTTTTGTGGTACAATCACACATGGGGACACTCTGTAGTGTGATAATAAATTACCCAGGGTTGCAGGGACATCGGAATTGACTTCACGGCAATGAGTTCTGGGTTTGCAGGGACATCAAGGAACTCCCAAATGTCAAGGCTCAGCGTGTGGCTCCGTTCTTACAAAGTGCAAGGACAAAGTAAGTCCATGCTGTCACAGGTCAGGACTGCAGGTACCGCTGAGGGGTAGTGACAGGAGGGGGCATGTCAGCATCCCCTAGGGGCTGGTCACGGGTTGTTTTATGATCTGGCTGCTGTGATGTATCCTAACAGATCTTACCTTACTGTAACGTCACATTTGGTGTCTGAACTTTGTTTGGGGGATTTTATATTTTCTTCGCCTTCTTGGAATTTCTGTGATGTCCAAATAATAATAATAAATATTATTGATAATAATACTGATGATAATAATAATTTGCAGGGTAGAACTCCCACCAGAGCTCTGATAATTATTGATAATAATAATTACTATTGATCAAATTCTTCCTCCAAATGGAACTTCTTTCCTGTGACAATACAGTCCTTTTCTCCTTGGAATGATCCTTGCTCTTCCACTGAAGCCAGCTCAGGCGGGCCAGGGAAGCCCCTGAGAGACTGGGAGTTTCTCCTTCTTTGAAAGTCTCTGGGAAACTCCAGCACAGTGGTAAGCGCTGCATCTGATAACCAAAAGGTCAGTAGTTCAAATCCACCAGGAGCTCTGTGGAAACTCTATGGTGCAGCTCTACTCTGTCCTATAGGTCACTCTGAGTTGGAATCAGCTTGATGGCAGGGGGTTTGACTTTAGTTTTAAAGTTTCCTGAGGTCCCTGAGTGGCACCAGTGAGGAAACGCTTGATCTAACAGCTAGCAGTTAGAACCTGCCCAGCAAGGCTGCAGAGGAAAGGCCTGGGGATCTGCTCCTGTCAAGATTACAGCCGAGCAAACCCCGTGGAGCCATTCTGCTCTGTAAGACATGGGACCACCAGGAACTGGGGCCCTAACAGTGACAACAGAGGTCTATGCTGTGGTGTGAAACCTAAGGTGAGGCTGCGTTTGACTTGCTCCCCAGCGACACTGTGATCTTGATGCAGCTGGACAAAGCAAGCAGCCATTTGTCAGGTGGCACTCATCAGTTACTTAGGGGACGGTGGAAGGAGGGAACTTCTGCCTGGGTCAGTACCGTGAGATGTGGAGAAATGGCCCCCTCTAACACTACTCTAGAAAAGGAAAACGCACGCAACAGCCATTATTCCACTCCTAAAAATTACTCTAGGAAATAACGGGACACGTGTTCAAAGACACTATAAACACTGTCATCACCGAAGAAGTATATCCAATAGTGAAACAGGAACTAATCAACGTTGGGAACTCAGACACATCAAGAAGAATCAAGTTATAGGATGAAATTCAACGAGGGCTTTAAAACTGACACTGTACGAAAACAATACTACATGGAAAATGTTCATGATTTACCATTCAGTAAAAACAGCAGGCTGCAGTGCAGCACATACAGTCCCATAAAAATACACGCATTTATGAAAATAATACAAATATAGAAACCTAAGTAATAAAAATGGTTATCCTTGGTGGGTTATGATGGGTATTTTATTTTTATTTCCTTTTTCTTCCCTAAAATTTCTACAACGACTACATCTTCTGTACTCAAAAAGACCATATGAAGTTTGTTTATTTTTTCTAAGGACACATTGAGCTACCGGTCTGGGCCACAGTTAAATTTGTATCTGTGGTGCATATCAAAACCCGCCCAGCCTGAAATGTCCATATGTTGTGCTTGTTGTTTTATTGTGCTTTAGGTGAAAGTTGACAGCACAGATTCATTTCTCATTTAAAATTTTTGCACAAATTGTTTTGCAACATTAGTTGACAAGCCCACAGAGCAACAGAATTCTCCCTCTTTCAAGCCCGGATTCTCCATGTCTGTCTGCCCAGTTTTCTGCCCATTCCTGGCTTCTCATCTTGCTGGTGGGCTCTTAGGAAGGACTTGCCCACTTGGTTTGGTGCACGTGATTGACCTAAGTGGCACGTTCCTCGCGTATGCTACTGTTTCTTGTACAGGCCTGTCTGTCTGCCTGAAAAGTGAGCTTTGGACATGGATGGCTTCAGTTATGAGTTAGCAGAGTGTCCAGGGGCCATAGTCTTGGGTGTCCCTCCAGTCTCAGCCAGACCAGCAAATCCAGTCCTTCTTTTTTTTTCGGTGAATCTGAATTTTGCTCCACATTTTTCTCCGTCTCTGTCCAGGACCCTCTGTAGTGATTTCTCTCGGAGAGTTGGTGGTGGTAGCCAGGCACCATCTAGTTCCTCTGGGCTCAGGCGGTGGAGGTTGTGGTTCGTATGATCCATCAGTCCTTTGGGCTAATTGTTTTCCTTCGTCTTTAGCTGTCTTCGTTGATGTTTGCTCTGGCTGGGATGGGACCAATACATGTATTTCAGATGCTACTCACCAAACTAGGACGTAGAACATCTTCTTTAAAAACCACATCATGCCAACTGACCTAGATGTCCCCTGAGACCATGGTCCTCAGTCCTCATAGCCCCAGTAACCCAGTCCCTCAAGGTGTTAGGATGTGTGTAGGAAGCTTTTGTGACTTTGCCTTCATCAAGCTGTGTTGACTTCCCGACTCGACGGCACTTGTCTGCTACCTAGTTAGTGATTTCTCCTCTGTCCCCTTCCCCTCACTCCTAACCATCAAAGATTGTTTCTTTCTGTGTGTAAACTTTTTGCTGAGTTTTTGTCATAGTGATCTCGCAACATTTGTCTTTTGGTGATTTACTCCTTTCTGTCAGCATAATGCCCTCCAGATTCATCCGAGTTGTTAGATGCTTTAAAGATTTATCATTGTTTATTGTTGAGTAGCACTCCATTGCATGTATGTACTGTAATTTATCTGTCCATCTGTTAATGGGTCCTTAGGTTGTTCACCATTATACAGTTGTAAATAATGCTGCAATGAATACAGACGTGCGTATGTCTACGCAAGTGATGGCTGTCATTTCTCTAGCATATAGTCCTAGGAGCGGGATTGCTGGGTCGTATGGTCTTCCTATTTCTAGCATCTTAAGGAAGCACCATATTGCTTCCCACAGAGGGTGTACCATTTTATATTCCCAACAGTAGCACCTAAGAGTGCCAATCTACCTGTAACCTCTCCCACATTTATTATTTTCTGTTATTATTATTAGTGCCAATATTGTTGGGTGAGATAATTTCTCATTGCAGTTTTGATATCCATTTCTCTAAGGGCCAGTGATTGTCAACATTTCTTCATGTGTCTGTTGGCCACCTGAAATCTTCTTTGGTAAAGTGCCTATTCAAAGACTTTGCTCATGTCTTAATTGCATTATTTATCTTTTTGTTGTTGAAGTGTTGAAGTATTTTGAGGATTTCAGAGGTTAGACCATTGTTGGATATCTCATAGCCATTCCCCCCTCCTACCCGCCCCCATCTGTAGGTTCTCTTCTTACTCTTTTGGAGAAGTCTTGGTGAAGTGTCTATTCAAAGACTTTACTCATTCTCAAACTGCTGTGTGTAATTATCTTTTTGCTGTTGACATGTTGGAGCATTTTGTAGATTTCAGAGGTTAGCCCATTGTTGGATACCTCGTAGCCATTGCTCCCTATCCCAGCATGTAGGTTCTCTTCTTACTCTTTTGGAGAAGTCTTTTGATGAGTGTAAGTGCTCACTTTTAGAAGCTCCTGGTTACCAAGTTTATCTTCTGGTTTTTCTGTGTTGTTACTTATGCTTTGTATTGCATTTCTGCCACGCATTAGGGCCCCTAACATTGTCCTTATTTTTTCTTCCTTGATTGCTATCATTTTAGGTTTTATATTTAGGTCTTTGATCCATTTTGAGTTCATTTTTGTGTGTACTGTGAGTATGGGTCCTGTTTCATTTTCTTACAGATGGACATGTGATTATGTCAGCCCTATTTGTTAGAGAGACTATGTTCCACTTACTGTATTGTCATGGTTTGTCAAATACCACGTGCCCATACT
This sequence comes from Heterohyrax brucei, assembly GCA_028571685.1. Classification (NCBI taxonomy): domain Eukaryota; kingdom Metazoa; phylum Chordata; class Mammalia; order Hyracoidea; family Procaviidae; genus Heterohyrax; species Heterohyrax brucei. The sequence goes on along the minus strand of CM053160.1, from coordinate 4,220,965 downwards.
GAACTGATTTGATGGCAGTGGGTTGTGGTTTTGATAGGTGAATAGCTTTGTATCTTGGTTCTCAATTGTTTCATTGGTCTTTATCTCTGTTATTGTACAAGTACCAGTGTGTTTTGACTATTGTGACTATATAGTAGGTTACAGGGCCTCTATGAGTTGGAATCAACTCAACAGCAGTGGGTTTGGCTTTCTGTTGGTTTTAAGATCAGGTAGTGAGAGGCCTCGCACTTTGCTCTTCTCCTTTATGAAGGCTTTACTTATCTGGGGTCTCTTCCCTTTCCATGTAAAGTTGGTGATTAGTTTCTCCATCTTGTTGAAGAATGCTGTTGGAATGTGGATCAGGATTGCATTATATTTGTAGGTTGTTTGGGGTTGTATTGACACTTTCACAAAGTTGAGTCTTCCTGTCCATGAGCATGGTATGTTTTTCCATTTATATAGATCTCTTTTGATTTCTTGCAGTAGTGTTTTGTAGTTTTCTTTCCAAATGACTTTTACGTCTCTGGTTAGTTTTATTCCTAAGTACTTTTGATTTTGGGATACTACTATAAATGGCATTTATTTCCTTATTTCCTTCTCAAAGTTCTCTTTGTTGGTATAGAGGAATACAACTTATTTTTGTATGCTGATCTTATGTCCTGCTATTCTGCTGGAAGCTTCCATTAGTTTCAGTTGCTTTCTTGTGGGTTCTTTAGGATTTTCTACATATAGAATCATATCATCAGTAAATAGGGATAGATATAATTCTTCCTTACCAGTTTGGATGGTCTTTATTCCTTTTATTACCTTACTGCTCTAGCTAGGACTTCCAGCAAAATGTTGAGTAAGAGTGGTAATATAGGGCATACCTGCTGGTTCTCATTCTCAAGAGGAATGCTTTCAGTCTCTCTCCATTGAGACTGTTGTTGGCTGTTGGCTTCTAAAAATGTCTTTTATTATATCAAGGAATTTACCTTCTATTCCTATGTTTTGAGAATTTTTAGCAGAAACTGGTACAAGACTTTGTCAAATGCCTTTTCTGTGTTGACTGAGACGATTATATGATTCTTTTGTTTCATTTATGTGGAGGATTACATTGATTGATTTTCTAATGCTGAACCATCCTTGCATACCTGGTATGAATCCTACTTTGTTGTGATGCATTATTTTTCTTGATATGCTGTTGAGTTCCACCAGCTAAAATTTTGATGGAAAGTTTTGAGTTTATCTTCACAAAGGATATTGGCCTGTAGTTTTTCTTTGTGTGTGTGTGGGTATGGGTGTGGGTTCTTTGCCTGGCTTTGGTATCAGCATTATGCTGGCTTCATGGAATGAATTCAGGATTATTCCTTTCTTTCCTATGCTCTCAAATAATTTTAGTAGTATTCTGTGAGCTTTTTTTCTGGATGTTTGGTAGAATTCTCTAGCGATGTCCATTGTGTCTGTTTTCTAACAGAAGTACTGTTCTACTCATGGAAGCCAGATTCAGAAGCAGACATGCAGTGAAGGATATCATCACTGACATCAGATGAATCTTGAGTGACAGCAGAGACTATCAGAAAGATGTTTACCTGTGTTTTACTGACTTTGCAAAGGCATTCAATAACAAATTATGAATAACTATGGGAAGAATGGCAATCCCACAATATTTCATTGTGCTCATGAGGAGCTTGTATATAGATCAAGAAGTAGTCATTCAAACAGAAAAAAGGGCTACTGTATGGTTTAAAATCAGCAAAACTGTGCATCAGGGTTATATTCCTTCTCCATACTTATACAATCTGTAGGCTGAGCAAATAATCCAAGCAGGTGGACTATGTGCAAGAGAAGATGACATCAGGATTGAAGGAAGACTCATTCACAATGTGCAGTACACAGAAGCACACCTTGCTTGCTGGAAGTGAAGAGGATTTGAAGCAGTTACTAATGAAGATCAGAGACTATAGCCTTCAGTATGGATTACCCTGAACACAAAGAAATAAAAATCACAATTGGCCCAGTAAGTAATAACATGATAAATGGAGGAAATACCGATGTTATCAAAGATTTCACTTTGCTCAGATTCACAGTTAGTGTCAGAGAAGCAGCAGTCAAGAAATCAAGTGACATAGAGCACTGGGCAAATCTGTTGCAAAAGGACTCTTTAAAAGGATAACAAGCCAAGATGTCACTTTGAGGACCGAGGTGAACTTTCCCCAGCTATGATATTTTCAATTGCCTCCTATGCATGTGCAAGCTGGACAATGAATAAGCAAGACCAAAGGCGAAATGACGCCTTAAACTATCGTGATGGGGACAAATATTTCTATACTATGGAATGCCAGAATAAACAAATCTGTCTGGAGGAGAGCAAAGCCAGAATACTCCTTAGAAGTGAGGATGGCAGAATGTCCTCTCACATACCTCGGCTTTGTTATCAGGAGAGAGCAGAGCAGTGTCTGGAGAAGGACATCACCCTTGGTAAAGCAGAGGGTCATCAGAAGAGAGGAAGACCCTCAACAAGATGGGTTGGCACAACGGCTGTAACAAAGGCTCAGATGTGAAAAGAGTGATGGGGACGGTGCAGGACGCCCGAGCACTGCTTCTGTGGCACCCAGGGTCACTGTGAGCCGGAGCGTATTTGATGGCACTGGCCAAGAATGATGACCTTTGTAATTCATCATGTAAGGTCACTGTGAATCAACTGACGGCAACAACAACAGACCTTTTCTTACACGACCCACTTGAAAAAACGAATCTTGATTTTGCATGATGTTAATTACGGCCCTATTTATTATCTTATTTTATTAAATCACATATAGGCATGCAAGAGTCAGACAATGAACAGGGAAGACAGAAGATTTGATGCATTTGAGTTGTGCTGTTAGAGAAGAACGTTGAATGGACCATGGATTGCCACAGGAACAAACAAATCTGTTCTGGTTGAATGCTCCTTGGAAGGAAAGCTGGCAAGATTATGTCTTACATACTTGGAACATGTCACCAGGAGGGATCAGTCCCTAGAGAAAGACGTCATGCTTGGTAGAGTGAAGGATCAGTGTAAAAGAGGAAGACCACCAAGAAGATGGATTGACACAGTGGCCGCAACAATGGGCATAAGCATAAAAACAATTGTGGACATGGCATGGCGCTGGGCAGTGTTTTGTTCTGTTGTGCACAGGGTTGCTATGAGTGGGAACTGACTCAATGGCACCTTACAACAACAGCAGTTTTATTGTTACTGAAGATAAAAAGAACTTGACAAAGGTTTAAGTATGATAACATAGAGATTATAGGGACCTACCATCGTTGTGATAAGTCATTAAAAAAAAGTTTTCTGTAGGCCATAATTTTCTGTTTTCCACATGAACGGAAATTAATTAGCTACTGAAATTTTGGATAACAGCCATCTGAGGGAACTCATTAATGTAAATTCCCAAATTCAAAACCCTACCTGGATTTACTGCACTTTCCAGGAACCAACTTGGTCCCAATGAGTCATACAGAGAGATGGTTTCTTAATACAGATCTGGCAACCAAACTCCAACATTGCAATTTATTTCCTCCATGAAGAAAGAATATAAATCAAGCCGGTCATAAGGTTTCATGCTCCCTAATGGAAGTTATTTGAAACCAAAATGCTTCCCTCCCCCCATTTCCAGAATGATGTCAATTAAATTCCCCGAGAGGCTTGAAAATGTACAGACTGCCTGTCCCTGTCCATAGTGGTCACTCCCGATGGGGACCACCCCTCACAGATCAGGTGATCTTCTGCCGAGAAAACAGCCATTGAGACTCCAGGGAGCAGAGTTGCGCTCTGACACACACAGGGTGCCCTGAGTCAGAACTGACCCAAGAGCAACTGGTTTTATAGGTCAGAGTGCGTAACGTGAATCTAAGATCAAACTTACGTATAAAATACATTTACTGTAGATTAGACTGGACTTCTGCATTTCCTTTTGTTTTAGGGGAAAAAAGAAGACTGATCAGTGACTTATTTCAAATAGATGACATTTCTGCTATTTATATAAATAGATGTTTGCTAGACACAATTCTCCTTCAAGGACAAACACATTTTTCCTTGTAGGCAAATTCTGGGAATGCTGTTCCTGGCGGTGTTTCCTGTCTCCTGAAGACCCTCTCTGTGTCTGTGGATTTGTTGTTATGAAGACCCCCACATGGGTTATCTGCCTCCCATATCACGCTCTTCATCACCCTTATCAACACGCCACATTGTAACGCCTTGTTTGTAACTGGGGTGATGCATACCAATTTAAGAGTAATTGTTTGCTTTCTCTGATGCTGCTTTTTGGAATCTGTAAAGAAGTAATCAGGGAAAAAAAAACCAAAGGCTTTCTTTTCAGAGGAGCTGAAGAAGCTGCCAATAGCTGGCAGTGCTAATAGTAGTATTCACCTACCTACTCAGCATACCCGAGGACATGCTCTCACTTTAAACAACAAATGACAGTTGACACTGGGTCAGTGCCAACTTACGGCCGTAGAACTGTGCTCCATGGGGTTTTCAATGGCTGGTATTCCAGATGTAGATTGCCAGGCCTTTCTTCTGAGGTGCTACTGGTGGGCAGCCAATCACCTTCACCATTTGTGCCACCCGTGGCCTCTTGGTCACACTGGGGAGGTGAAAAGTGGTTACAGCAAAGCGCAAACATCTTGGCCAGAGATCTCCACCTGCAGAGGCCTGAAGTGGAAGCCAAACACACCACAGACTGCTTCCCTCTGGAACACAGGTGTTGAAGGTTCATTCTTCTAAGGATGTGTTTCCACTTACGTCTCCAGAGAGAACTGGCAAAGAGTGTTTAGGTGCCCATTAACTCCAGCAGATCGGTTGTGTGGGGTGGATGGCTATACTCGCATGGATTCCAGGACAGTGGGCAGTCTCAGTCACAACGCTGGGATCCCTGTGTCTCGGGCACGGGTGTGGAACATGGTACCGCTCCCCGAATGAGTTCCAAGGCGCAGGTTTTCCTTCCTTCCTCCTGTCTTTTTTGAGTTCCAAGGCACAGGTTTTCCTTCCTTCCTCCTGTCTCTTTTCCTTCCTTTCCTTTATTCCCTTTTTCTTTCCTTCCTTCTCCCCTTTTCTCCTTCTTTGTTTTCTCTTTTCCTTCATCCTTCCCGTCTTTCATTTTTCCTTCTCTGCAGCTTGCATTTTCTTGCAGCCTTTCCTCCCTCCTCCCCGCCCCCTCGCCCCCGCTGTCTCGTCACAGGGCCTCCCTGTGGGTCCTGAAACACGGGACCCCCTCGGCTCTGGGCCTTTACGTGAGCCGCTCCTGCTGCCCGGAATACTCGCCCCAAGACGGCGCTGGCTTCTCTCTCACGTCACTCCAGTGCCCGTAAGGCAGCTCCGGGAGCTACTTCAGCCACACTTCTGTGTACAAATAATTAGAGTGAACTGTGTAAAGCCTGAATGCTAGAATACGGAGTCATACGCAGTTCATTGTCTTCGCGACTTGGTTTATTAGACACAGGAGTCTAGTCGAAGGCCCAAGTGCTGAGTTAAAAACAAAAGCTAACTGACGACAGCTGTGCAGCCCGGCAAACCCCACCCCACTGATTCCTAAACCCTCCGAAGATGGGAATTACAGCGCACTGATGGAACTAGAAATGACTTCGGCGATTGTTCTGGGTTTAAGGAAACTGTGTTTAGACTGAATTCCCTCTCCCGTGTCGGACAGCTGCAGTCCCAGAAGCCAACAGAGCTCTCTGCTTTCTTTGTGCCGTGTAGATACTGACATCACCCTTCTGTTGTGCAGTCGCCATGAGTCTGATCCGACTCGACGGCACTTGGCTGGCTGGCTACTGTGCAGTAAACAGTTTCTGGGTCTGTATTTCCACAACCTACTAATAAGACCGTGGACAGCAGATGCCGTATTTTCACTGTTCTTTAAGGCCCCACAACGGACTGTACACGTGAATCCATGCAGGAGCCTTGGTTTTAGTCAGCTAGTGCTGCCTTCACAGAAACACTCCAAGTAGACGGCTTTAAAAAGAGAAATGCAGTCCAGTAGGCTCAAGTCCAAACTCAGGGTGTCAGCTCCGGGGGAAGGCTTTCTCTGTTGGCTCTGGAGGAAGGTCCTTGTCATCAGTCTTCCCCCTGGACTGGAGCTTCTGAGGCACAGGGGCCCCAGTCCTTTCTAAAGGAGGTATTCAGCTCCTGGCAATGCTTGCTTTCTTGATTGTAAGAGGTCCCCAAATCTCTCGAGGCCCCTAAATCTCACTGCTAGCTTCTTTCCCTTGTATCTCAAGAGATTGCCTCAAGGCACAGTACAGCTTTACACACTGACTCCTGCCCCAGCTACAGCCCATCCTCCCTCCTTAACGTCACAGAGACAAGATTGACAACAGGGAAGAATACGCAATACCACGAACGGTGACCTAGCTAAATGGCTACATGGATTTTTTGCGGGGATACAATTCAGTCTGCGACAGGCTTGGTGGGTGCATGTTCAAAGAGAAGGTGGCGCTGCTGAGGAATGAGACCCCAGCTTTGGGATCAGAGGCACCTGTGTGTGATTTCTCACTCCATCACTGACTAGCTGTGTGATCTTGAACAAAATCCTTGCTTCTCTAATCGTCAGTTTCCACGACAGTGAAACAGAAGCCATCATATCAGCAGTACCTGCCTGGAGTTATTCTGAGACCCACAGGGACTCAGCTTGATAATGCACCCCACGCTCCAGAGACAATCCTTTGTGCTGAAGACAGTCTGATGATACTAGAGAGGCTTTTTTCCTTGTTTGAATCTCTAGGCTAGAAGATGTTTGGGGAGGGAGTGGTGTGGGTCGAGGAGGGGAACAGAGTGTCTCAGAAAAACAATTTCACACTTTTTAAGGCTCCGTTCAAAAGCTATCAAAAGGAATTTAAAAACTGACAAACTTACTCTAACTTGGGTAATCTCAACATTTCAGGCACTTGAAGAGTTTGAAGCACTATTGAATCAGAGCAAAACCAAAGAGAACCCTATGAAAATAACACTGCGAAACATCAGTAATTCTATGAAGTCATAAATCTGTAGGATTCTAAGTATTATCCATCTGTACCGTCACAGGGGACCCTGTTGGTGTAGTGGGCAAGTGCTACAGCTGCTAACCAAAAGGTCGGCAGTTCAAATCCACTGGGCGCTCCTTGGAAATCCTAGAGGGCAGTTCTACCCTGGCTATAACAAGGTCACCTTGAGTTGGACTGAGCTCAACAGATCTGGGTTTGGTTTGGGGGTTTTTATATGGTCACAGGGAACCCTGGCTGCACCGTGGCTAAGAGCTCAGCTCCGAACCAAAAAGGTCCACAATCGGAATCCAGCCCTACTTCCCGCTCTCCTGTAAGGTGCCACAGGCAGACAGCCGGGAGTCTGGTCTTTGTAGAGGCACTGGGAAACTGGCAGTGGCGTGGTTAAGTGCTTGGCTGCTGACTGGAAGTCTGGTGGTCCAAATCCACAATCTGCTCCCCGGGAGACAGATGAACACTCTGATTCCATGAAGGTCACGGCCTCGGAGACCCCATGGGGCAGTTCTATTGGACCCAACAGGGTTGCTGTGAGTTGGAATCGACAGGGTAGCTGTGGCTTTGGGTTTACAATGTCACAACTAGTACTACTGTATCTCAGTAGGCTTTTTCTGAATCTGACTCCTAATTCTCACATGGTTTTCAGATATATTCCCAGGCCCCCAGTAGCATGATTTTTGCTCAGAGAGAAATCACCTGTGCAGGCCTCCTGCACGTCACTTTATAACTTTTCCTTTTGGGTCTTCTGAATGCTCACCTTATTCAAACTCCCCTTTGCAACCAATTGGCAAGTTTCCTTAATTTAGAAATGTCTAATGCCCCTAGGGGACATGCCAGTGGGATGAATTGCGGAGACTGCTTAGCGACGGGTGTTTTTGTTCCCGGTATCTATTTCCAAGTGTGAGTTTGCCAGCGAGCCTTTGAGGTCCCCTACAACATACGTACAACTAGTTCAAAGGCAGTGATTCTGAGGCTCTAATATGGTCAGCCCCAAGGCTCTGCGCTTGCTCACCTGTTAGAACTACACATTTTCCTGTTCATAGCTTTCAAATTCTACAGTAGGAGACAGCCACACCTGGAAGAACACATCCAGGAAAGTGTTAATACGTGCAGCAGGGTGAACTGTCAGAAATATTTCAGTGAACAGAGTATGCAAGCTGCACTCTCAACAAGTCCAAGAGACTCACCTTCACAGCAGAAGGATTCTCCGTCAGCTGCTCCATCAGTGACCCGGACCAGCTCAAACCATAAGAGAAAGCGATGAGGTTTGGAGCTGACCCAGAGAGTTGACGGAAGACCAGGAAGGCAACCAAACCCAGCCATCGAGTCTAGCTTTCCTGTAGGTCAGAGAAGAACTGCCCCACAGAGTTTCCAAGGAACACCTGGTGGAATCGAACTGTTGCTTCTTCCGTTAGCGGACACAGCACTTAACCACTGCACCCCCAGGGTATCTGACTCAAGACCCTTTAGTTCTAAATAGCTATGAACTGGGGGAAATGTCCAGGAAGTTTGGGGAGATGGATGAATCTTTAGGACTCATTTGTGTAGCTAACTTAAAAACCGACCCAGATTTCTTCCTTAAGCTTTTCCCACGTTGAGGTTTCTTAGGGGATGAGTGTTTCTTTCCAGATGTCAGCATTGTATACTTCGTTTACTTTGTTTCCAGAATCTGTCCTGTGCTTATATTGAGTTGGTGGTGGTAGAAAAGCAACGGATACACAACCGGTTGCCACAGAGTCCAATCTAATCCACAGTGACCTGTGTATGTTCCAGTAGAAATGTGCCCCATAGGGTTTCCAGCGGGTGATCTTTCAGACTTTTCTTCTGAGTTGCCTCTCATTAAACTTGAACCGACGACCTCTGATTTAGCAGCTAAGCCGTTAACCACTTCCATCACTGTGGGGCTCCAGCAGAGGCGGACCTGGGCTAACAAATACATCTATTTAGGTTTCCTTGCCTTGGCTTGGCTTGGCTTGAATGTCTATTTCCCTTATTCGGGCAATGAATGGTACCCGGACACCAGACCATTCTTCTGGAGCCTCATGAAGATATCTTATCTCCTAAGGTTTTCCTGTGAATCTAGTCACCAAGCCCAAATTCTCAACCTCAGAAATTAGCTTCTGGATATTTCTTTCAAAGCTGAGAGAAGGATTTCCTGGCAACCTGTGTTTTAATCCTTCCTGTCTGGAGACCTGGTTTTAAATCCTGCAGTGCTGACTAGTGTGTTTACGTTACCGGGACACTAGCATTTAAAACCCATATCCATTGCACAGCCTGGGAAGGAGAACAGAAGGCAGAGCTTGAAAGGAAACACACCTGACCTGAATGAAGACCGTGTTTCTCACCTGTCGGCCCAGGCTTTCAGTCTGTCCACCTGCTCACTGATATTTATCTCCCATAATCCCTTCCCTGCAGGGAAGCCAGGGTGATCTATTTATAGCACCAATCAGCTCCTGTCTCTGCCCTGCTTAAAAGCCTCTCACGGCTCCCTGTTTGCTCTGGATGCTGTGCAGGTTGCTCACCAGACCCTGTAAGGCCCCGACTGTACAGGCTCTTCCTCCCCTCCCTCGTGTCAGCTCCTCTGCCCTTTCATGCCCCCCCTCCGGCCACCCTGTCTTGTTCACATGCAGCCCACACGCGGAGTCAGTTTGCACAGCGTCATCAGAGCAGACCTCGCAGAGATGACATCTCCACTGTCCTTTACCCGGAAAGCCGTGCGGGTGCAGGCCGGGCACGCCAACCCTTTCTGCTTCTTGCTTCTCCTGTGTTTCCTTCCCCTGCGCAGTGTGGCATGACCTGCACAGGAGCTTGCTCCCAGATGCAGAATGCAGGCGGAAAGCCACTGGTGGTAAAACCTCCCCTTGTGCATCTCTTCAAATGCCCTACCACGCACGACGGAGACCCTGGTGGATCAGTGGTTAAATGCCACAGCTGCTAACTGAGTGGTCGGCAGTTTGAATCCACAGTGCACATGGTTTTGTTCTGTAGGTAAGACTGTGCTGCATAATAAATTAATAAAGTGACTAGAAACCTCGAAGACACAGCTAAACTGACCAGTGGCAGTGGGTCACCTCCGACTCTCGGTGACCCATGTGTGTTGGACAGAACTGTGTACCACAGGGTTTTCCGTGCCTGAAGGTGCCGAAATAGATCACCAGGACTTGCTTCTGCAGTGCCTCTGGGTGAACTGGAATCTGCAGCCTTGGGCTAGCAGCCAAGCGTGTTAACTGCCTGCACCCTTCAGGGGCTCCGAGACACAACCAATTAACCAAAGGCTGTGAGCAACATTTGTGCACTCACACCAGTAGACCTTTAAGGTGGCTGTCCAACCCTTGGGTGTGACAGAGAGATGGTAGAGAATTCCCAGAGACTCCAGGCTGCCCTTAGGATTTATTCGTCACGGTGTTATATGGCTGCTCACCAAAAGGTTGGCCGTAGGCATCCACCAGCCGCTCCTTGGAAACCCTGCAGGGCAGTTCTCCTCGGTCCTGTAGGGTCGCTGTGAGTCAGAATCCACTCAAGGGCTTGCTTTAGTTTAGTTCTGTTCTTACTTGTCATTTGGCTGACTTGTGACAGGTGACCCCACGAGGATCAGACAGAGACCCTGCCGGTCCCACGTCCCCCACGGAGCTTCACAGCCACGCACATTCTCAAGTCCAAGATAATTTCCAAATAAAAAGCACCCAAATAAATACATACAGAAATAAAAACTGCAGCCCCTTCCCGGCCCTTCCTCGGTGTGTGGCTGGCTGCTCCGTTGGGCTGTGTTTGTCTCAGGAGCAGGGTGTTTCTGGTCCAGACTGTCGCAGTGGGGGGCCTCTGCATTCCTGCAGTGACAGTCATTAGAGAACAAAGCCCGCAGAAGCTGAGACCTGAGCTGTTTTCACTTTTTTTTCTTCCTTGAAGACCTGCTCTCACTCTCAGAACAGAACAGGAAAAGAAGACAGGACAAAAGGAAAAGGGGAAAAAGAAAATCCAGACATTTACCTTGAGTTCATGCTGCATTTCTTGGCATAGAACCCATAACCCAAGTCTCTACATTCATGTCCCTGTAACTGGAAACAAATCTGTGGGTGATTTTAGCCATTATCTTTTTCAGGGAAACAAACAGTTCCTCCCTGGCACTTCTTGTCTCTCCTGTATACCAACAGTGCAGTATGCTTTAAGATACTCCCTAGGACTTAGCAAGCATGTCCATTGAGCCACTTCAAGTCACTCGATGATCAGACTTCCTTCTCAGTTAAGGATTACTATCACACCCATTTTACAGAACAAGAAACTGAGGTAAGGTACACCAACTACTTCCCTAAGATCACACACTAGAAGAACCAGGAATGACAGATGGTGAATTTCGGACTCCTACCTACTACAGAATGCTTCCCTCCAACCAGTTTAGTTAAGAGTAAAGGATGACACAAAGGAAACTAGCTCCCACCTTCACAGAACATTCTAGTCATTTGGATTTGTGAAAGTGTGTATCTTTACCTAGGCCTCCTCCTTCTAAATTGTTCTTGAGAGTTATAAACAAAAATTAACATAATAATAAAAACCAAATATATTAAAAGTGGGTATGGAATGCACTGATGTGCACACACATACATAAACAAAAGCTAAACCCATTGCTGTTGAGTTGATTCCAACACAATGAGACCTCGTAGAACAGACCTATATGACACATAGAACTGCCCCGTGGTGGAGCTGTGGATCCAGGCCCCCCTCTTCCCCAGCCCAGCCCAGCCGGGGCCAGCCCAGCAGAACCCTCCTCCTCCCCAGCCCAGCCCGGCCCCACCAGGCCTGTCCTAGGAGAAGCGAGGTGAGCCCTTCTGCTGCCCTGCCAGGGGGGTGCCTGTGACTCAGAATGCGGACACAGCCTCCGTGGGTAAGTAGTACCTGTGGCCACCCTGACCCAATGGCTGGCATCAGAGGCATGGGATGCAGGTGACATGCTCACACCCGGAGCTGGAGGGGAGGACAACCGCAGACATCCACAGGCCTTGGAAGAAAAGAGGATCCTTAGAGGAAAGCAACGCTGCTGTCAGAGGAAGAGGGAGGAGAGACCAAGAAACAGCACCGCCCGGGAGGCACCCCAAGGAAGAAGGCGGACAAGGCAACCCCTTCCCAGGGCACTGTCACTGCTGCTGTGCCCTGACTCCGCCAGGTACCCGGGCTGGAAGAGGGACCAGAGCCTGGCACCTCAGGTGGCCACCACCTGCACCCCAAAGCCCTGTTTGGGGCTGTTGAGTACTTACATTCTGTCTCCTGTCATTCAGTTTCATTTTCTCTGTTCATACATTTTCAGCAGGAGCGCAAAAGAAATTGACTCGGAGCACTTCCTTTGCAGCCCATCCAAAAAGCCTGCTGACAACCTTTAATTGAAAGAGTGGTTTAGATTTCCGTATAAACCTGGGGTAATAATCAACGTTGGTGCTTGAGCTGTGTGACTTACCACCAGACAGGTCCATAAACATTGATCTGACAATAAAAATGTTTGACACCGTTGACCTGGAGTTAGATTATTCCTCTATCAGTAAATATATACTTGTATCAATATGTAAATAGAGAAACACTTTGATTTTTCTAAATCACTTTTAGTGAACTGGTAACATGTCCGTAAAACACATTGCTAATAAAAAATGATAATAGTATTGGTAAGGCTGTAGGATAAATGGTTAAGGCAACCATAGCATACCCATTAAAAGGAGGTCTAGTTCAGTGGTTAACACACACACAGCTCAAGATTCAGTTTACAGAAGGGTACACACAGTGAAAGCGGCCCTGACGTGCCCATGTTTCAGCTCGTTAATTCCACTTCTGACAAGTGCTTTCCAATTTGTTGTTCATCTTAACAACATGCTTATAGAAGCAAATGTTGCCTGTACGTGCACAGATGCGTGTGTGTGTGTGTAGGAAACCTGGTCATGCGCTGGTTAAGTGCTGGGCTGCTAACCGAAAGGTCGATGACTCAAACCCAGTAGTCATCCCCGGGGAGAAAGATAGGGCAGTCAGCTTCTGTAACGATTGTTGTCATAGCTAGCTACCGTTCAGTCAGTTCCAACTCACGGATACCCTCTGTACAACAGGACGAATGAATCATTGCCTGGTCCTGTGCTGTCCTCACAATTGTCCCACTTAGAACCACTGTTGTAGCCATTGAGTCAATTCATGTCTTTGAGGGTCTTTGTCATTGTTGATGACTCTGTACCAAGCAGGACGCCCTTCTCCAGGACTGGTCTCTCTTGATAACATGCCCAAAGTATATTAGTTGAAGTCTCGTCATCCCTGTTTGTGAGGAATATTCTCAATGTACTTTCTCCAAAACAAATGTGCCGATCCTTCTGGTAGTTCATGGTACATTCAACATTCTTCCCCAACATCATAAACCAAAAGCATCGATTCTCTTTGAGTCTTCTTTCCTCATAAATCCAGCTTCTCCATGCATGTGAAGCAATTGAAAACACCATGGCTCAAGTCAGGCTCAAGTCTTCAAGGAGGTATCTTTTTTTTTTAATGCTTTAAACAGGCCTTTTATAGCAGATTTGTCCACAGCAATGCATTGTTTGACTTCTGAACAGCTGCTTTGATGAGTTTTGATTATGGATCCAACTAAAATGAAATCCTTGACAAATTCAGTATATTCTCCATTTATCATGATGTTGCTTCTTGGTCCAGTTTTGAGGACTTTTGTTTTCTTTACATGAAGGTATAATCTGTATTGAAGGTTGCAGTCCTTGATCTTCTCGAATTAGTGCTTCAAGTCCTCTTCATGTTCAGTGATTAATGTTGTATCATTTGTTGCTGTAGGCCTTTAACGAGTCTTCCTCCATTCCTGATGCCCTGTTCTTCTTCTGGGATAATCTTATCATCATACAGATTGAATAAATATGGTGAAAAGATACAACCCTGATGCACACCCTTCCTAATTTTAAATCATGCAGTTACCTTTGTTATGTTTGAATGACTGCCCTTCATCTACGTACAGGATCCTCATGAGCACAATTAAGTATTCTGGAATTCCCCTTCTTTGCAGTGTTATCCAAAATTTGTTATGATCCACACAGTTAAATGCCTTTGCATAGTCAAGAAAACACAAGTAAACCTTATTCTGGTAGCTTTCACTTTGAATCAAGATCTACGTGACATCAGTGATGACATTCCTTGTTTCATGTTCTCTTCTGGATACAGATAGAATTTCTGATAGTTCCCTGTTGAACTTCTGCAACAGTTTTTGAATAAGCTTCAGTATAATTTTACTTGCATGTGGTATTAATGATAATTGCTCGATAATTTCCGTGTTCCATTGGATCACCTTTCTCATGAATGAGCAAAAATAAAGATCTCTTCCCATCTATTGGCTGGGTAGCTGCCTTCCAAATTTCTTTGAATAGATGAGTGCTTCCACCACCACATTCCCTTGGTGTAGCATCTCAGCTGGTATTCCACCAACTCCCAGAGCCTTTTGGGGCCAATGCCTTCAGGGAAGTTGGACTTCTTCCTTTAGCACCACCTGTTCTTGATTGTAGGCTACCTCCTGAAATGGTTGAACAGCAATTCTTTTTGGTACAATGACTCTGGGTGTTCCATCCATCTTCTTTTTTATGCTTCCTGTGTTCATTTAGTGTTTTGTCCATAGCATCCTTCAATATTGTAACTGGAGACTTGAACTTTTTCTTCAGTTCTTTCAGCTTGAGAAATGACAAGTGTGTTCTTCCCTTTAAGTTCTCTATTTCTAGGTGTTTGTGTATTTTGTTGTAATTCTTTACTTTGTCTTCTCCAGTCACCCTTTGAAATCTTCTGTTCAGAACAGTTCTTTTACTTTATTGTTTCTTTCACTTTTTCTCTACATTCAAGAGCAAGTTTCAAATCTCTCCTTACATCCATTTTGGTCTTCTTTTTTCTTTCCTGCTTTCTTTTTTGCTTTCTTCATGCATGACGTCCTCAGCATCATTTCACAGCTCATCTGGCATTCAGTCATTAGTGTTCCATGTATCAAATTTCATCTTGAGATGGTCTCTAAATTCAGGTGGTATGTAGTCAGAGTTGTACATTGGCTCCTGTGGACTTCTAATTTTCTTCAGCTTCGACTTGAACTTGCCCAGGAGCAATTCATGGTCTGTTCCACAGTTGGCTACTGGACTTATTCTGATTGGTGATTTTGAGCCTCTTTATCATCTTCTTCCACAACACAGTTTGTTGGTTCCTATTCAGCAAGGTCAAAGTGTAGAGTTACCATTTATGTTTTTGAAAGAAGGTATTTGCAATGAATAAGTTATTGGTTTTGCAGAATTGTTATCATGTAATCTCTGGCATCTTTTCTATCACCAAGGGTGTGTTTTCCAACTACTGATCCTTCGTTTTTGTTTCCAACTTTTGCATTCCAGTCATCAGTAATTGTCGATGCATCTTGATGCATGTTTGATCAATTTCAGACTGTAAAAGTTGGTCAAAACCTTCACTTTCCTCATCTTTGGTATTAGTGTTTGCTATGTAAAGTTGAATAACAGTTGTATTAACCCAGCTTCCTCGTAGGAGTTTGGATATTATCCTATCACTCACAGCACTGTACTTCAGGAGAGATCTTGAAATGTTGTTTTTGTCAATGAATATGGTGCCACTTCTCTGCAATTTTTCATTCCTGGTATAGTAGACTGTATGACTGTTTGATTCACAATGCTCAATCCCAGTCCATTTCAGTTTACTAATGTCGAGGATGTCGATATTTGTATTTGTGCTTTCCATTTCATTCTTGATGACCTCCAATTTTCCTTAATACTCCATACATTTCATGTTCCAATTAAGATGTATATTTTCAGCAGTTTCTTCTCGTTTTGAGTTGTGCCATATCAGCAATTAAAGGTCCCAAAAGCTTTACTTGACCTATATCATTAGGGTTGACTCTGCTTTGATGAGGTAGTTGTTTTGCAGTCATGTTTTGAGCATCTTTCAACTTGAGAGATTCATCTTCAGCACTGTATTAAACAGTGTTCTGCTGCTATCCATAAAGTTTTCACTGGTGAGTTTTTTCATAAGTGGATCACTAGCTCCTTCTTCCTAGTCTGGCTTAGTCTATCTATCATGAGTGAATTTGCTGGTATTTGAAATACCAGTGGTAAGCTTCCAGCATCACGATAACGCTTAAGCCACCAGAATATGGCAAACTGACAGACGAATTTTTGTAGAAGGATGTCTTAGTGCTGCTGTAACAGAAATACCACAAGTGGTTGGCTTTAAAAAAGAGAAATCTATTTTCTCACAGTCCTGTAGGCTATGAGTCCAAATTTACTGTCCAAGTTCCAGGGGAAGGTTTTTTCTTTGTGTCAGCTCTGAAGAAAGGATCTTGTGACGCATCAGTCTTTCCTTGTTCTGGGAACACCTCAGCCCAGGAACCTCGGGTCCAAAGGATATACTCTCCCCACAGCACTGTGTTCTTGGTGGTATGAGATTCTCATGTCTCGCTGTTTTCCTCTCCCTTCTACATCTCAAAACAGTCTGACCCAAGACACCACCCAATCCTGTAGACCCTTTTGCTACAACTGTTGCCAGTCCAACCCATTAAACCATAGTGTTAGAATCTACAACACACATCAAAATCCCATCAAATGGCAAAATGATGGACAACCATGCAACACGGGGAATCATGGCCCAGCTAAGTTGCTGCACACATTTTTTGGAGACGCAATTCAATCTGTGACAGATGATACAGAAGAATCTCTTAGCAACAGATACACATGGGGCTTGGGGACTGAGATTCTGGGATTTGACAGAGAAAAATAGTTCTTATTGCTGATTTTTTTTAACAATTTGAATTTTTATCACATGCATGCATAAAAGTTTCAACTAAACAAATCTATTTAGAAAAGGTTTAATAGTCTTGAAAGCTGCCCAGTTGTCAGAGACAGAGTTTATTTCTCTACCCCTGGATCTGGTTGGTGTTGTTATTATTGTTAAGGCTTCAGGTGGTTCTCCTTCTCATTACTATAAACAATGGAGATATGAATGTACTTGAACCCAAATTTTTGTAAATAGGTGGTTAATCCTGGGGCTGAATGTCAAGAAGTGAGATTTCTGTAGAAGAGCAAACATTATTTTAAAAGTTTTGATGTATATTGCTAAAATACCCTCCGTAAGAACGTGCTGATTCACAAGTTCGTGGCAGCATGTACAAGCATCAGTCACTTGGTACTTTTTCTGATTTAGAAATTATTTTTACAGGTCTTACTTTCATGAGTGTTGATGGCATTTCTCTCACTGAAATTCACATCTTTGATTCTTTGTATAGTTGAATATTTTTCATTTGTTGGTACTTATTTATATTTCTTTTTTGGTGAGTTGTCTGTTTTTATTTTTGGTAATTTATTTCTTCATCGTGTGTCAGAAGTCTTTATACATTAAGGATTTTAGCAAAGGTTTCAAATTCTGTGTCTTATTTAAAGAGATCTAAGATGTTATTTTCATACTGAGTTCATATGTAAACACATTGTTGTTGTGGTTGTTGTTAGGTGCCATCGAGTCAGTTCTCAGTCATAGCAACTTTACGCACAACAGAACAAAGCACTGCCAGGTTTTGCGACACATCCACAATTGTTTCTATGCTTAAGCCCTTTGTTGTGGCCACTGTGTCAGTCTATCTCACCGAGGGTCATCCTCTTTTTCACCAACCCTTCGCTCTACCAAGCACGATGTTCTTCTCAGGAGACTAATACCTCCTGAAAACATGTCCAAAGTACATACGATGCAATCTTGCCATCTTTGCTTCCAAGGAGCACTCTGGTTGTACTTCTAGAACAGATCTGTTTGCTCTTTTGTTGGTCCATGGTACATTCTGCATTCTTCTCCAACACCACAATTCAAAGGCATCAATTCTTTTGTCTTCTTTGTTCACTGCCAAGCTTTCACATGCGTATGATGTGACTGAAAATACCATGCCTTGAGTCAAGTGTGCTTTAGTCTTCAAGGTGAGGTCTTTACTTTTCAGTACTTTAAATCTCTTTAAAGTAGATTTTCCCAATGCAATGTGTCTGTTGATTTCTTGATTGCTGCTTTCATGGGCAATGATTGTAACTATACAGGCATAATATTTCTTATGCTGATTCCAAGATTCGAGTTGTAGAGAGGAAAGTACTCAGGGTTTTATATGGAAAATTGACTTGGATTGTAAACTTTCACTGAAAGTTTATTTTCACTGAAAGTAAATTTTCACTGAAAATTTAAACATGCTTCCAAGATTTGAAACCTGACATCCCATTCTAATATTATAGTGCAGCCTTGAACATGGGCACATGATCAGAGTCACACAGCACATTTGTAGCTTATTTCTGAGTAAATACAATCACACTCTCAACCTCTTAGATGCCCTTTAGCCAAATGCACGCTGGCTACTAAGACTTAAATTTCCTCATCACTAAAACATAATTTTACCTTCTGTTAAATGTCACTTAAACTCATCTCACATCATTTCTCAGCTTGCATTTTAAAATCTAGTGATGCCAAAAAGTATTTACATAGGTTAGAATAAGTACAACAGTCCCTGACACATAGTAGGGCAGGTAAGTAGGTAATACGATTATTGTTTCTCTATATACCATGCTTTTTTAACCCTTTATTCTTTGCTCACATACTTCCTTTAATCTGAAATTCCCCTTCCAGTCTTCTGTGCAACTAAATTGTGCCACAGTTGCCTCCCAGACACTTTTCCCATATTGCTTTGCTATGCTAAGTACCGCTGTTCTGTATTCCCATAACATCCAAAGCAGACCTCTGTTAGAGCATTACTTACTAGTGAAGTTTCAAAGGATTTTCTTTCACTTGGATCAACAATCAACGTCCACGAAAGGAGCAGTCAAGAAATTGCACTAGCATTGGGCAAACACACTGCCAGGAAGTCCCTCTAATGAGGAGGGTACATCTGATCTAAGCCACGGTCTTTTCAGTGGCCTATGAAAGCCGGACAACAAAAAAAGGAAGACAGAAGAAATGATGCATTCAAATTGAAGTATTGGTGAATATTCCACAGACTACCAGAAGACTGAACAAATCAGTCTCAGAAGAAACACAACAAGCACTCTCTCTGGATGCTCCTCGAGGATGGAGGGGGAGACCTCAGCTAGTTACTCTGGGTGTGTCACCAGGAAGACCAGTCGCCAGAAAAGGGCGTCAAGTTTGGAGAACGAAGCAGAGGGTCAGCGGAAGGGAAGGAAAACCTCCCTGAGATGGCTTGGTCTGGTGGCTGCCCCAGTGAGCTCAAACGTGCCCACAGTCATGAAGAAAGCACAGGACCAGGCGATGTTTCTTTCTGGTGTCCAAAAAGTCACCATGAATCCACTCGTGAGTCTACTCAGTGGCAACTAACAACACCAACAGAATTTTCAAGCATGTATTTCCCTGTTTCTTTCTGAAAAAGAGATGAAAAAGAAACATAACAACAATTGCTCTGGACTCCAGTGTAATCTCTTAAAACTAGTCACAGTTTGGCACCGTTTGTCACAACCTAATCTTTCCATCAGCAGTTTTCTTTTGTTTAATGTTCCCACTTCCATCTCAAATGTTTACATGTTCCAGGCTCGGGGTGATTGATTTCTATTTACCTTTAATTTCTTCATGTGATATTTCAAATTGTGCCACCAGTTGTTATGAATGGCTGGTGTTAAATTATGTAGAGATGCTATATTGCTACTTAATGCCTGCATTTGATGTGGTTATTAAAAGAGTGACAATATAAATTACCATTGCAACAAAAACAAGAATTTATTGCCCATTTCAAACTCTCAGGGCTGAAAATATTTTATAGCTATTGAAAGCTCAGGCAGGAAGCAATTCAAACATTTAGCTGTTGAGTAATTGGGCTCCAGAAATACATCAGCTTAGATATTGAACCCTTATAACAGTCAATATTGAACAGCAAGGGTCGTTTATTTGTAACTGTCCAGTCCTTGGAATGCTTGAGTATATGTACAGTAACTTCCCCCGTGTGACACGTTCACCTATGTGCCACAAACCATCTACTTTCTGAGAGTTTACTACGGGGACTGGAGGAGTCACACTGCCTCATAAAATGATGTCCCCTAATCACTGCCGTGAGCAGTGACATCTTGTCTCCATGGTAACAATGCTATCAAAGAGGAAGAAAGGGGACATCTCCAACGCCATGCACAAAATACATGCCTCGAAATGTATGAGACCTGGAGACGGTGTTTTATCTTGCCCTTGTTTGACAGGTCCCATAAATCACTCTTTACTTCACTCATCCAGGTCCTGGAGCTAAAAATAGAAGATGGCAGCTGTGCTCCTACCCAGACTTTCATAGACTGACTGAGGGCTAGGCTATTCAAGAAGCTTCTTTGTTCTATGACTGGCTGGGAGAAGTGTGTCTCTTCTCATTCATCATCACATTACAGGATCAACTGTAACAGAAAAGGTGAAAAAAACAGACCCCTTGACTCCATCGCTGGAGCCAGGATTAGTTGTCTTCTTGCCCGTAGTAATCATGGCTACAAGCGATGCCTTGATCCCCCTGCTCTTCTGTAGAGGGCAGTGAACTTGGCACTTCCTCCACCCACTTTCTTCCCCATTTGACTCAGTTCTGCTTTCACTCTCACCTCATAGAAGGTTTCCTGCAGTTTCGCTTACCATCTACTTTACCAAACGTAACGCCCTTTTCTAGTGACCTGTCTTTCCTGACGACACAGCCCAAGTAAGCGAGGAGAAATCTCGCCATTCTCACTCCTAAGGAAAAGTCCGGTTGTATTTCTTCTAAGACTCATTTCTTACTCTTCTGCCCAGACTCACATATCTCTTGTTCTTGCCGTCTCTTAGCCAACTGCCTCCCGCCGGCTATCTTCTGAAAATAATCCCAGGAGACCATGTGGTGAGCCAAGGCACTTGGTGGAACGGGAGAGGGTTGTGCACTCAGAAAGGCATGGTGGACTTTCTAGCTGTGGGGTGGAGGGGTCCTGGGGGCCTGTCTAAAGTGAACATGTTCAGACAGTCACATGTGGGTGGAAGGATGGGTGGAGCTGCACCCAGGTAAGAGACAGGTAAGTGGTTTTATGTAAGAGTGATGTGCTCCCACAAGACCATGGTGCTCTTCACCTCTGTTCCATGGATCCTCAGAGGGGGCTTGTGGGTTGACACAACTTTTCAGTGGGTGGGACTGTCCCTTGCATATCAGCAAGTTTATGCCCATAACCCCTGAATGCCAGAAGCACTCCTCAGTGGATGGGAAAGCTGAAACTTTCCTCACCGGCTTTCAAATCACCCTGGGGATTGCAATACCACCCCTGGCTGGGGACCGACGGGTGAAATTTGATATTTTACTTTGCAAATGTTGTAAGAACCCAATATATGGACTTTGGGGCCAACCTAATGCCTATCTAAGAATGACTCAGCTCTGGAAGCAGCACTTCCATGTGGGAGACCAGGATAACTTATCTTTAAGAAGTTAAAAGAGTTTAAAGTATTCTTATGAACATCTGAAACTATCCTTGCTATAATTCGCCCCTTCAAGTATCATTCAGTCTCCCTGTTTCCCTCAATTCTGGGGTAGATGAACCATGAGAACTACACTTGTTAAGCTCCTTGGGATTGAGAAATCACAACTTTTGGTAGCATCCATATTCAGTGATCTTGACTATATGAGGCTGACAATTAAGTTCATGAACTCCTCCTAGAAAAAGCGCTCCATAGCTCACTGCTGAATATCACTACAGTCACCTTTGAGGTACCCCTTTTGGAAAACTGGGCACTGACACCAGTGCCTTGTCCATCCTTCAAAGCAATTTTGGAACTCTTTCTGGAATGGCCATCAGAGCTGTCATTGTACTCCCCTGGATGTCCTGAATATCATCCAGATGTCTTCCTTTCAAGACTTCCTTTACTTTTGGGTAAAGAAAAAAAGTCACTGGGGGCCAGTTCAGGTGAGAAGGGAGGGTGTTCCAATGTAGTTATTTGTTTACCCGTTAAAAACTTCCACATAGACAACCATGCAAGTAAGTTCGAGAACTTGCCACCATGCCACCATGCTCAATGGCTATTCCAGAAAAAGAGTTCCAAAATTTCTTTGAAGGGTGTACTAGGCTCTGACATCAGTGCATAGCTCCCCAAGGGAAGTACTTCGAGGGTGATCATAGTGATATTCAGCAGTGAGGTACACGGCACTTAGAACAATTATATTCACGGCCTCAATTGTCGGACCTCGTAAATCTGGTAGAGAAACTGTCATCACAGAAGGGCTGGTTTTAATTCTAGTAGATGATGTGGCCACAAGAAGCCCTGCCAGCATGGTAGTTAAAGGGCCCAGCTGCCAACCAAAAGGTCAGTGGTTCAAACCTACTAGCTGCCCCGAGGGATAAAGGTGTGGCCACGTGCTTTTGTAGAGGTGACAGCTTTGGCAGCCCAAAGGAGCAGTTCTGCCCTGTCTTGTGGGGCCACTATGTGTCAAGATCGTAGGGCCACTACACATCAGGACTGTAAGACCACTGTGGGTCAGGACTGATACAACAGCAATTGATCTACTGCCATGAATAGCTAGCTGTAAATCCAAAATAAATGTATCTCGACTCACGATTAACTTTCATGGAAGCCTTTTCCTGATTTCAGACTGAAGATACCAGTATACTCAGTCCAGTTTTGTGTTCTTAGCTATTATTCTCCTCTGACTGACTTCAGAAAATCCCCCAGGTGCTGGCCAGCGTATGGGGGTCACAGGCAATAACAATCGGCCCAGCCATTCTTCATTGCGTTCTTTCATTGAAAACCCTCATAATATCTGGAAAGTGGATCCTTTCCCACTGACTCAATTTTGAGCTCTTCTCATATGCTGACATCCCCAAACAGCCATTTTACTTCAATTGCTTTCTATTTCTGAGAACAAAAATCTCCTTGGAAAAAAAAAGGCAGAAACAAAGACAGAAGGGATAAGGAAAGGAAACCCACGGGCTCTTGGGACTGGGTGCTGCTGCCCTGGGTCATGAAATCTCAACCGAATGACAGTGGCACCTGGTTCTAGGCTCACTGTTTTTATTGCTGCTTGTGGTGGTGGCAGGTGTAGGGCTCACAATTTCCAGAAAGGTTGTCCTATGCGCTGTGGCCTCCACAGCCAGCTCCACAAATCCGCCTTTCTGTTGTAACAGAAAAGCAAGCTTCTCCCGGCTCCAGCCTCTGACGCAGCCACTGAGCAATGACTTCCCATGGCTTCTGAGTCCTTCAGATGGAGACCTTGCTGTGTCCTTGCTCCTAGAGAGCAAACACTCTTTCACAGAGGGAGGAATGTACTTGGGGAAGGGACTGATCCTCAAGGAAGTCATAACCATATCTTCTAGGAGTTCAAATTGCCTTTATTTCTAAAGCTCCAAGAGAAAAAAAACAAAGCCCCAAACAAAGCCAAACTGGTTTTACAGATGTGTGAAAGATGTAGACACGTGTCCAAAGTTTGAATTGAGAAAGAAGGGTAGTCAGAGTATGCATGTGTGCACAATTTTTTAAAAAAATGTCGTGCAGTAGGCAGGCAGGCAGTGGTGGTTCAGTGGTAGTCATCTTACCTACCATGTGGGAGACCTGGGTTCAATTCCCAGCCAGTGCACCTCCTCGGTGCTACCACCCTTCCATCAACGGGGCCTTACCTGTTGCTGTGATTCCAAACAGATTTCAGAAAAGCTCCCAGACTCAGACAGCCTGGGAAGAAAGGCCTGGTGATCCACTTCCAAGAGTCAGTCAGTGAAAACCCTCTGGGTCCCAGCAGCCCAGTCTGTAACCAGTCCTGCAGGTGGTGCACTGGGTAGTGCTTTGTTCCGTCACGTGTAGGGTCACCGTGTGTCAGAGGCTGACTTAACAGCAGCTAAAGACTGCAACACAAGGCAGCAGGTACCAGGTGGGTCATAGGTCACTCCCTCTAGAGCCATGCTAAGTGGCTGCAAGTTTGGTCAGCAGCCCCAGGCCGGCTGCACAGAGTTACAGACATCGGTGCCTGGCACTCAGAAAGTCATGGGGGCATTCCTGTCTGTGGGGACAGAGCTGGTCTGATGACTAGTCACTGGCCTTCAGAGTGCCACACCGCGAAGAAAGATGGTAAGGAGAAGCAAAAACAATAGCAACAAAGTGGAGATTTCCAGGAGTTTTGTCGCCTGTTTCCTTTCCTGGTAAAACTCTAGGTCAGGTATTTTAAATGTGGGACAGGCCACCACAGTGTGACACACTGACCAACAGGTGGAGAAGAGGCATAACACGGGCACTGAAATGCCAGCTTAAATACGTGTTAATACACAACCAAACCAAACCCACTGCCACCTAGTCGATTCTGACTCACAGTGACCCTATAGGACAGAGTAGAGCTGCCCCATAGAGTTTCCCGGGAGTACCTGGCAGATTCAAACTGCTCACCTTCTGGTTAGCAGAGGTAGCGCTTCACTACTATGCCACCAGGGTTTCCAAGAATTCTACCACTGAACCACCAGTGCTCCAGCTGCTTAATTTCCTGGTCCACTGAGAAAAGGGGTCCCTGCCTCACCGAAACCTTGGGTGAGAGGCTGCCGGTGCTGCACAGGCACGCAGGGAGAAGAGCGCGGTGACCTGTGACAGACTGCTCTTGCTCCCAGTATGTGTGGACTTGGTGGCATCCTAACAACACTCTTGGTGTGTTTGCAGGGTGGGGTTTGGGTGAGAGCAGCCAGCACTGGGAGGGACACTGGTAGGCTCCTCCTGGTGACGCCTCAGGTAGCAGACTGAGTGGGACCTAGAATCAGAGCACGGCGGCTGTTAAGGAGCAGTGACCTCCCATGCTTCTTTGTGCAGCTGCATGCCACACACCAACGGGCCCAACTGTAAGGCCACCACACTGGGACAACACCCTGTTATAAAAAAAAAAAAAAAGCAAAAAACGCATTGTCGTCCAGTCAATGCTGATCATAGCAACCCTACAGGACAGAGTAGAGCTGCCCCACAGAGTTTCTAAGTAGCCCCCGGCAGATTCAAACTGTTGACACCTTGGGTGCCAGCCATAACCCTTAACCACTACATTGCCAGAGTTAACACCCCCAAACCAAAAGCCCACTTCCACTGAGTTGATTCTGACTGCGGAACGGCCCACAGAGTGTTCCGGGAGCAACCGCTAAATTGTAAAACCCAATAATGTGCAGTGTAACAGCAAAGAGTTACTTATCTAAATTTAGAAACTTTAACTAGGTGGAAGTCCTTCCCTAGATATGGTACAATACAGGATTCTACTAGTTTCACCTCAAAAATAGATCGCCAATCTGTCCCCACATCCCTGTGACCACTGTGATCATTCTGTTCTCACTGCTGTCTCCCTGCTTTGAATGTTTATACAAAGCCCCTCTCTGCTGTCTCCATGATTTCTCTCGTCTCCCGCAGAGAGATCATTTCAAGCAGTAAATTACACCACGCCTCTTTGCTTCTTAAAAGCCATCAACAGCATCTCATTATATTTAGAATAAAATAGAAATGAAAATCCCAAGAGGGATCAGTGATTGCTACCTGGTCCGAGCACAGCTCAGGACCCTCTGTATTCTGTGTCCCTACTTTCCTTGTCACAAGCCATCACTCACTAGGGTGGTGACAGTGCAGGGCTGCATTTATCCTAGACAGAGAGAGAGCCTAACTAAATGGCTCACCTATTTGTAGGATCTGGTAATTCCCAAATCCAGTCTCCAATCCGTGTCAAGCATCAGGCTATTTACTGTAGGATCCAAAGAGAGCTAAAGCCGGTGAGCTTTGCCAGAACGTCCAGATACAGTACAGGCAGCCCGCACCCTCATGGAAACTCTCTTACATCTAACCGGTAGAGCAAATCAGATCACATCACGGAGATGATGACATTATGTCACAATATGGAAGATGATTACATCGTTACAGAATGGCTAAAGTGCATCATCACATTACTGCCAGTCTAGATCATTACATAACTGTGAAACCACTGAGAATTACAGTCTAACCACATTGACACACAGCTCTTACCATCCCACCCAATCTTCATCATGTCGCTAACTTCTAATTCTTCGTGCTTTAACTGAAATTTCTTTTGTGCAGTGATTTGTTCTCTAGCCCTCATTATAAAATGAGTTTCCTTTTAGTTTTTTTGAATAGAACCTTGCACACCCCATCACGGCTCATCACAGTGTGCAATTACTTGCTTACACCACCCAGGGAGACTTCTCCTTCACACCATATGTCCATCACGGGCCAGCTGTGGGTCTTGTCCACATCTCCTCTTTCCTAGGACCAGGCTGACCCAGCAGCCTCAGCCAGGAACTCCAGTCGTCAACAAAGCAAGTGGAGAAGGGGACACAGCAGAGAACATGCTGGCTCTGGGACCCTCTCCTGGACAGTGACATGACACACAGGACCTCTGCTCACATTTACTTGGCCAAAGCCCGTCTTGTGACCACTTTTTGTTCAGTGTGACAAGCATGTATGTAACCAACTGTTTCCTTCATACATTCTTCATATAAAATGCAGTTACATCAGTCTTGTGTTCCCCATGTCATTGAGCCATCACCGCTGTCCTCACAGGCGTCCTCACAGGAGCCCAGTGTCCCCAGGCAGTGGGTCCTTCCCTCGTCTTCCCTCCTACCTACCTCTGGTCACCACCAATCAACTTTGGTCTCTGTGCACAAGCTCGAGTTTAAGAAGCTGAGGATGCTTGATCCTCTCTCAGGAATGAGCAACGGAGGAAAAAACTTCAAAATCAGCAAACATAACTATACAGTCAGATATTTCAGAAACAAAGTGAGGTTGTGTACGAAGGATGAAGCCAGTGAAACGTAACATGAGGAAGCAAACTATGTCACCTGAGGGTATGAGGAGATGTGTTTGTAGATGTGGCTTTAGGCTCCCCATGAAAAACAGCACTTGGTGTGGAAAAGGGGACCCGGCGTTTGCAGGGTGTACAAATGGATAGATGAGGGGCTGAGATGTGTCCCATTGGAAAACTTCTGCCTGCAGTGTTTTTATCCCACATATTTACTTCTAAGATGAAGGGTCTCTACAGGGACTTAATAGCTTGAATTTCACCCTAAAACTTTATGGAGGATTGAAAGACACACTGTTCCTCTCTAACCCCCTGTGAAGCCAGGAATCAGCCCTGTCACCTTCATGGCCTCTGTAAACCTTCTGAGGAAGGCCTCCCTCAGGTAGGTCCTGGTCATTTTGCAGGTCCTTCCTAGTCCCTCACCAGGTGATGCCACGGCCTGTCATTCCTGCTCCTCTAGGTAAGGACACCAGTACTATCCCCTGTCCTTAATCATTCCTGTTCTGTCACAGAAGATGGTTCACCTTCACCCACCTTCACCCAGCTGAGAAGCAACATCCTTGGCTGTTGAAGCAAGTCTGAGCTGGTCCTTTGATCTCAATACCAAACGGGATCAGAAGGGGCTCAACAGTCGTAAAGCAGCCAGGGCAGTGAAAGGGTTAAGCACTTGGCTGCTAACCCAAAGGTTGGTTCTGGAAACCACCTGGGAGAAAATTCTGGCAATCTGCTGCTGTGAAAAGGACAGCCTACAAAATCTGAAAGGGTGGGCAGTTCTCCTCTGTCGCATGGGGCTGACACTGACCTGACACCTAAGCGCAGCCCTAACACAGCAGTAGCTAAGGAAGGACACAGAGAGACTGGAATCTAACTAACGTCAAGAGTTTGAAAGTTACAGTGGTATGTTAAAAGGAAAGGGAATGATTGTTCTGTCTGCGTTTGGGTTTTCTCTGGAGTGCTGTTGTTGAGCTGGCCCCTGCTCACAGAGAGAAGGAAACACTGTCTAGTCCTGCACCCCCCAGTCAGTTACAGATCACACCACTGCGATCCGCAGGACTTTCACGGGCTGAATTTTGGAACCAGATTGCCAGGTCTTTCTTCCTAGTCTGTCATGCCTGGAAGCACCGCTGAAACCCGCTTAACATCACAGCAGCACGCAAAGCTCCGCTGACCAGCTAAGCGTGGAGTGCCCTGCCTGGAAACAGAGCCTGGGTCTCCTTCGTGGAAAGGTGAGATTCTCCCAGGAAATCACCAGTGTTGCCTTTCTGTGGATGAGGGACAGAAACCAACACTGGTTATGGATACACGCCAGCTGCTTAATTTGACTCATTCCCTGTGAGGACGAGATTGGCTATCGCTTTCTGGGCTACAACTGAATCCCTATAATGACGCCAGGAAAAAGAACAGTCGTTTGCTACTGCTGGTTTAGTAGTAATGAGGCAGATTTGGTCTAGCGGAAAATGACAGTATGGACTATTGATCGGTGTAAAGAAACATGATTTCACTGATTTTGTACACACACAGCATCTTGCTAACCAGGCACTGCCCACCCGATGGCTTTCTTTTAGAAACAGAGGAGGCTGTTAGAACCCGCCCGTTCTGCTGGACTGTAACAACCGAGTCCTGTTCATCTGTTAGCAAGCTGCCCTGTTTTCCTGCTGACGAGTGCCACTGGTTCCTTCCTCTGCAAGACGGAGCTCAAGTTCTTCGGACCAAAGCCAAACGAATCACACACGTTCAATAATTAAAGACAATATTTCTGTAATGTCACTGCTGTTCTTTCTCCCCTGCCAAAAGCTATCAAAATATTAACTGTTCATATGGCTCCTGGAACAGAGTTCCATAAAAACCAAAGGGATGTGGGACATTAAATCATTTAATAAAGTAATATTAGCATAGGGATTTGCCCAATTTAAAAAGAAAAAGCTGCACATGTGGAGAGTGATTTCCTGGGGTTCCCAGCAAAGGCAGTGGTTTAGCCTGCTGTCAGCCCCCAGCGTGGACCGTTTCTACACATGTAAAACTGGTGACCAAGGAGACAAGGTCTTGCATTTCCTGGTTAGAAAGCCACCTTCTGGCTTAACTCCACTGAAATGCAAAGGGCAGGTGTCATTTGGTGAGCAGCCCGCGGCCTCTGCCACACTCAGCGTCGCTGCGATTTATCCGGCACAGCTCCTGATCATTCAGAGACCATTTGCAGGCAGAGAGGACGAGGCATTTTGTCAGCCAGTAGAAACCTGATTGACAAGACATCTCCTTCAGGTGAAAGGTTACCACGGCCCAAGCAGAAAACATCACTCTCTCTGCACTCCCTCTGTCCCCCTATTCCACAGGGCTGTTGGCACACCTGATACTTTCTTCTCAGTGTCCTGGGCTGTTCCCTGGCGGCAGACTGGGTCAGCCCTCCAGGATTATCCCATTTCACGTCTCCAACAGCTTTCGGAGTAAGTCCAGAGCTCTTACTGAGCCTCAGGCTGGATCGGCTCACTTCTGCAGCCTGACTTCTGGCCACTCCCTGCCACATTCCTTACCCCAGCCCTGCGGACGGTCTCATTGTCCTAGTGCTGGTGTATCACAGACACCAAAACAGTGGCTTTAAAGAACAGGGATTTATTCTCTTGCAGTTTACGAGGTCGGCAGTTGTAGCGCAGGGCACCGGCTCCGGCGCAGGACCTCTCTGGGGGGTAGATTCTCGCCGCCTTCAGCTTCTGTAGCCCCGCTGTTCCTCAGCTCCTTGGCATCTATGTTTCCCCCACATGTGCTTAGTCCTGAATCTATTCTGGATTCATGACATACCCTACCCTGATATGATCTCATTAACAAAACAACAACAAACCCAATTTCCAAACGGGATCACCTCCAAAGTACTAGGACAGTCAATTAAGCTGGCGAACACATTCTAGAAAATATGCCACATACCTCATTGCTGAGTATCACTACCGAACAGTCACCTATGAAAGACACCCTTTGGGAAGCTTTGTGCTGATGTGAGCACCCTAGTCAACCCTTCAAGGCAAATTGGAACTCTTTCTAGAACGGCCACTGGAGTTGTCATCGTATGACTGTTGATACCCTGAATGTCATCAAAATATCTTCCTTTCACTATTTGCTTTATCTTCGGATAAAGAAAAGAGTCATTGGGAGCCAGAGTAGGTGAGTAGGGAGGGTGTTCCAATATAGTTATTTGTTTCCTGGCTAAAAACTGCCCCCCAGACAACTGTACGATTAAGTTGGCAAACTTGCCATCATGCCGCTATGCACGATGGCCATTTCAAAAAGAATTCTAAAATAGCTTTGAAGGGTGGACTAGGCACTTGTGTTGGTGCACAGCTTCCCAAGGACGTATTTCGAAGGCGACCATAGTGATATTCAGCAATGAGGTGTGTAGCACTTAGAACAATTAAGTTCACGAAGTTAAATTGTTGGCCTTGTATGTTGTGGAGTGAGTTGATTCTGACTCGTAACAACCCCGTAGGACAGGGTAGAACTGCCCATAGGATTCTAAGACAAATCACAGAAGCAGATGGCCAGATCATTTCCCTCAGGGAGTGTCTGGAGTGTTCAAAAGGCTGACCTTTGGTTAGCAGCTGAGTGCGTAACCACAGGGGCTAAGGTTTATAGCCTGCATTTGGGGAGACACGATCCAGTCCATAGCAAAGAGCTGCCTCCAGATATGTAATGGCTGTTTGTTGTCCCAGGCTTCGTCTCAGAAGCCTGCCCTGAGACACGGAGTCAAGCAAAGGGGCATTGTCTGGGAAAGGAGGAAACACTTGACGGGAACGGGTCACTGACAGAACAAAGGCAAGGCGGAGTACAGGGTGCTCCCACAAGCCAGCTCCCACAGTGGGAGACCAGAGAGAACCACGTGGGAAATGATGGGAAACCACATGCCCCTTACTGTGGAGTGTACCACAATTCACGAATGCACCCCAACTCATGGTGGCCTTCTGCACAGTGGAACAAAACACTGCCCAGCCTGGGTCAAACTCACAGTCACCAGCACATCCAAGTCCATCGTTGCGGTACTGTGCCAGTCCGCCTGACCCGGGGTCTCCCACGTCCTCCCTGGCCATCTGCTTCACCAGATGTGATATCCTCCTGTCACTGTTGATCCCTCCTGGTGACACATCCAAAGCGAGGGGGCTGGACACCACTCTGTTGTGACCCAACAGGCTTCCGCTGGCTAATTTTCAGAAGCAGGACTCCAGGCGTTTTTCCCCAGTCTGTTGTAACCTGGGAGCTCCAGCGAAACCTGCCCCCCATGGATGACCCTGGTGGTCTTCAAAGCATAGCTTCCAGCATCACAGCAGCATACAGGCCACCACAGCAGGACAAACTGACAGACAGGAGGTGGCATCAACCGGGGACCTCATCATGCTTGGTACCCAGCAGATGCCGATTCTGATGAAGGAAGGAACAGACTACCCAAAAGGCATTTATCAGCGTAACAGGAGCCAGACATTCATCGGATTTTACAGCAAGCCCGCGTCACCCTGACTACGGTAATGTCTGCACAGATACCATTGTTTCTCGGAGTGACAAAACACTTAACAGGCACAAACTTCAGAAGGCTGGCGACTGCCTGTCAGGGGCAATAATCATCTGTCAGGGCATTACAATGGAAACTGTACACAGTCAAGGCAATGAAGTCTTGATAGCTTGCTGGATGGATAAGCTGGTATCTAAACATTCACATGTTTCATGTCTCTGCGCATTAAATCATTCATAGAAACTACTGTGTGATTAAGCTTAATAGAATATAACCATAATCACTAGTGTCTCTGTATGCTTATTTTCTTCCTTGCTTGGTTGGCTAGTTTGCAACGACGCTTTGTCAAAGATAAGCGATTCCTTTTATTAGGAGAAGGTTCATAAAATACCTAGCAAAGGCGACTGCTTCAGGAAAGGCACGGCAGAGGGACAGAGCCAGAGGAAATGAAGCAGACAAGCCACAGACACTGAGACACCCAAGTGGTGATTAAGGTTCAATTAACTCTTCCCGTAACTCACGTCTCAGGACAGGGAACTTCCCTCTGCCTCCCAGTCTGAGTCTGCTTTCTCAGTCTTGTCTTTTGCTGGCCTCTCTCACACACAGACACTGCGCGCCAGAGACCCCGACCCAAGGGCTGTTAACTTCTTGGGCTTGTAGGCCAGGTGGTTGTCATCAGTGGCCACTCAGTGGGCCCCAACTCAGAGTCACCACGTGCACAACCCAACAAAACACTGCCCTGTTGGTCCTGTACCCCTCACAGTCAGCTGCAGGCTGGACGGCTGTGATGCGTAGGGTTTTCACTGGCTGATTTTAAGAAGCAGATCACCAGGCATTTCTTTCTAGTGCACTCAGTCTGGAAGCCCTGCTAAAACCTGGTCAGCGTCACAGTAATGCACAAGCCTCCCCGACAGAGGGGTTGAAGCTGAGGGACCAGGCCAGCTAGACAACCTAAATGTGCGAGTTGTCACCTCTAGCTGGTTTGGGCTGCATCCACTTCAGGAGGAAATTCTGGAAGCCAAATGTAGAATCCCCCACTGTTCAAAGCTGGGGAAGCCTCTCAGCCTCTGATCTTTGTTCACAGTCACAGTTCCTGCTCCATCCCCCCCGGCAGTGTTCACATTCAAGCTGTAAATTGTGGCTAATCTCACAGTATCTGTAAGCATTTTTCTGGGGCTATTTTTCAGAGTTACACAGAATTTATGCCAGTTGTCCTAGATAAGGCGAGACCTCTCTCAAGAGGTGCTACCCGTGGACTCTGGAATGCATGAGTTAGGTCCTAAGAGCCTGACTGAGACCTGTGTGATGCTTTAAAGTGCTTCTAATCCCCAGTCAGTGGAAGCCAACCAATCATAAAGAAACCAATATCTCATTGTGACCAGTGAGCTTTTTTCCCCGCTTTTATAATTCTCCCCTCCCCCGCCCCCCCGCCAAAATTAAAGACTTCTCACTTAACCAATCACTCAAAAGTTTGCTAGAGTTTCTGTGGATGTCTTTAAACACTTTTCTTTACTTCCCCAAATTGAGGTTCCTGCTGGTTAGGCTCTGTTGCTCCTCTGCTGGAGGAACAGTTCAGTGTTACATCTGCTAACCAAAACGCTGGCAGTTCAAATCTGCCAGGCACTGCTGGAGAACCGCATAGGGTAGTTTTACTCTGACCTCTAGGGTCCCTGTGAGTCAGATCGATTCGAAGGCAGTGGGTTTGTTTTTTCTCTTCTGTTGTTGTTCCTCTGCTAGCAGGTTAATCACCCAGTGACCCTTGTTTAAAAAACTCTGTTTTCTTGATTTGACAAGTCCCCACTCTTGCTGGAGCCCCACCTCCTGGGTGCAGCCCACTGTGGCTGGTTCAGCCCTCAAGGAACCGCCCTTTCACCTTGCGAACTACCCAAGGCCATGTGAATGTACTTCAGAATCCCCCCACTACCTGTCCCCTCATTGGTCCTTGTGAGGACACCACTTCACCTCGTTGTTTGGTGGCACTGAGTTGGTCTACTCTCCTGGGGTTCCTAGGCTTTTTTTAAAACTGTTGTAGATCGTGATTTACAGAGCAAATGAGCTTTTCATTAAAAAATAAAGACATATATTGGCACTTGGCTGGCTTTATTGTTTAGTGACTTTGGGTGCCTTCTTGGCAACGTGCCAACACTCTTCCCTTGGGAGTCTTGGGTCTCCCGTTCCCACCCGCAGGCTGTCGCGGCCCCTCCGGCCCCTTGTCCTTGACCCCGGCCGGGGTGCAGGATGTGAGCCCTACGGAGGAGAGGCTGCCCCGTCCGCCTCCCTTGGAGCTGCTGGCTGGGTCTGAGGACCAGCCGCGTCCGGTCAGCAGCCAGGAGCTCAGCTCGCACCACCTGGGCTATGGAGTCTGTGGTGACTGTGACACGTATTCCAAACCTTTACAGGGGTTATTTAAAAGTAATATCTAATAAGCTACCTTGTGTATAGCTTGATTTCAGACGAATTATCAGAAAAGATAAGACCGACCATCTACTGCGGCTTCAGCTTACCCTTCAGACTTGATAAGGATGACACTGTCTGGAGACAGCCTTGTCTCTTTTCATGTATTAAGCACCTTCTTTTATGCATTTTACTGAAGATATCTCTGGCGTACAACTGTTTATTTTAATAGGCTCTTATCATTTAGCTTTTTCCCCTTTAATTCCTCAAGACCAAGGGCCCCCAAAGAATGAGCAGCACATGGATGTGCGTGAGGAGTAGTTGTTTCCATCCACCTCGCTGAGCCTCACGCCCCCAGATGCTACACTCCGTGCTGCTGTAAGCCTCATCCTGATCTTTAATGAGGTGAGGCGCCGGGTATAATAACTACCTAACAGTCTCCTGATTTAACAAAACACGAAACCTGATAAAGGTACTACAATTAGTCTTCTTGCAGTTTTGTACCGGGGGGAGGGCAGGGCTCAGTCCGGACTGCTCTCACCCCCTGAGGCTGTCTTATTTTTTTAAGCCCAATGCCCCAGTGCTTTCCACTGTACCCCAGGCTTCACTGCTCCGTATTATCCCACACCCACTTCCGGCAGGCTTCTCTCTTGGGGTATCTGGAGCTTCAGTGAGGGTCGTGTATTGTGTTCTGTCTCTCTATATGCGTTTACACATGCTGACATCTGATTACTATAATGGTGTTTTCCAATCTAAGCAAAGAATGTGTGTCAGAGAGACAGAAGCAAAGACATTAATCCTTGTGCTGTCTACAGTGCAGTTTGGAAGATTCTTTGATTCTCTACTTGTCTGTGAATTTCTCATACTGTGGGCACTTGCATGCTGCTGTGATGCTGGAAGCTATGCCACCGGTCTTCAGACACTGGCAGGGTCCCCCAAGATGGACAGGCTTTAGCTGAGCTTCCAGACTAAAGTAGACTAGGAAGAAGGACCTGGAAGTCTACTTCAGAAAGCAACTAGCCAGGGTAAACCTTGTGACTAGTAGGGGACAAGTCCCTGCCACAACACTGGAAGATGAGGCCCCGGTCAGAAGGACTCCAGAGATGACTGGGGACGAGCTGCCTCCTCAGAGTGGAGTCGACCTTAACGACGTTAGCGGAGTCAAGTTTTCAGGATCCTTGTTTGCTGACATGGGATGACTCACAATCCGAAGAAACAGCAGCAAATGTCCACTAATAATCAAAACATGGAATGTATGCAGTATAATCTAGGAAAATTGGAAATCATCA
Organism: Heterohyrax brucei; assembly: GCA_028571685.1. NCBI lineage: Eukaryota > Metazoa > Chordata > Mammalia > Hyracoidea > Procaviidae > Heterohyrax > Heterohyrax brucei. The sequence continues at coordinate 4,186,062 of CM053160.1, read as the reverse complement.
AAAATGAAATGGAACACCTGAACACTGATATCCAAGCATTACTGCGTTGAAATGGACTGGTATTGGCCATTTTGAATCAGACAACCACATGCCAGGGGTGACAACTTGAAGAGAAATGGTGTTGCCTTCATTGTCAAAAAGAACATTTCAAGATCTCTTCTGAACGAAAGTGCTGTCAGTGACAGGACAGCATCCATATACCTACAACGAGGCCAGTTAACATGACTATTATTCAAATTTATGTACCAATCACTAAGGCTAAAGATGAAGAAACTGAAGGTTTTTACCAACTTCTGCAGTCCAAAATTCATCGAACATGCAATCAAGATGCATTGATAATTCCCGCTGACTGGAACGTAAAAGTTGGAAACCAGGAAGGATTAATAGTTGGAAAACATGGCCTTGGTGGGAGAAGATGATGTCAGAGATCACATGATAGAATTCTGCAAGCTCAACAACTTCTTAATTGCAAACACCTTCTTTCACCAACATAAACAGTGACTATGAGGTCATAAATGGAGACAGGACTGAGGTTGTCAAGGATTTCATTTCACTTGGGCCCACAGTCAAGGCCCATGGAAACATCAGTCAAAAAATCAAAGATGCATTGCATTTGGAAAATCTGCTGCAAAGGACCTCTTTCAAGTACTCAAAAGTAAAGACGTCACCTTGAAGACTAAAGAATGCCTGACCCAAGCCATGGCATATTCAGTCTCATCAGATGCATGAGAAAGCTGGACAGTGAACAAAGAAGACAGTAGAGGGATTAATGTCTCTGAATTGTGGTGTTGGAGACGAATGTGGAATGTACCACGGCCGGCCAAGAAGTACAACAAGAGTGCTCCTTGGAAGCAAAGATGGCAAAACTGCATCTTTCATACTTTAGACACGTTGTCAGGAAGGCTCAGTCTCTGGAGAAGGACATCATGCTTGGTAGAGTCAAGGGTCATTGAAAAAAAGGAAAACCCTTGATGAGATGGATTAACACAGGGCCACAGCAACAGAGTTAAGCATAAAAATGATTGTGGACATGGTGCAAGATGGGGCAGTGTTTCGTTCCGTTGTACATAGGGTCACTGTGAGTCAGAACTGATTCAACGACACCTGATGACAACAACATGAGGTCCGACAACTAAGTTCGCGAACTTAGTTGATCTAGGTGCTACATACGTCGCTGCTGACTATCACTACAGTCGCCTTCAAAGCACTCCCTTGGGAAGCTGTGCACTGATGCCAGCACCTAGTGCACCTGCAAAGCAATTTTGGAGCTCTTTCTGAAAAGGCCACTCTGCACAGTGGCACAGTCACAAGTTCACGAATTTGTCTGTGAGGGAGTTTTTAGTCAGTAATCAAATAAATACATCGGAACACCCTCTCTACTCACCTGATCTGGCCCCGAGTGACTTTTTGATTTACCTGAATATACAGGAAATATTGAAAGGAAAACATTCAGATGACATTCAGGACATCAAGGGTAGTATGAAGACAGCTCTGATGAACATTCCAGAAGAAAAGTTCCAACACTGCTTTGAAGAGTGGACTAGGCACTGGTGCTGGTACACAGCTTCTCAAGGGAAGTGTTTCAAAGGTGACCGTGGTGATAGTCAACAGTGAGCACTTTCTCTAGGATGAGTTCAGAAACTTAATCGGTAGTCCTCGGATGATACTTGTGACATCAGCAGACATGTATTGAGCTCCAGCCCATCATCCAATCAGGGGAGAAGTGGCTGAAATACCCTCATGAGTCTCCTGACACAGGGCAGTAAGCCTGACCCAGCCACACTGTATATGTTATCATTGTTGGCGTTGTTACCGTGATTGGTGTTGGTTGTCATGCTACTGGCTCTGATTCCTGAAGGCCTTAAGGACACAGAACAGAATGTCACCTGTTCCTGCATAACCCTGACAGCCACCAGCAGGTCTCAGTCCATTGTTGCAGCTGTTGTGCCAATTCATTTCAGCTGAGGTCTCCCATGTCCCCGCTGGCCCTCTACTTCACCAAACGCTGTGTCTTCCCCTAGGGACTGATGACAGATCCCTCCTGATGATGTGTTCCAAGCAGATGAGTCAGACAGCTTTCTGTTGTGGTCCACCAGGTTTTTCCTCGGCTGAATTATGGAAGTACATCACCAGGCTTTTCTTCCTAGTCTGTCTTAATCTACACGCTTTACTGAAACTTGTCCATCCTTCTGGGATTTGAAACACTAGTGGCAGAGTTTCCAGTGTGACAGCAACATGCAAGTCACCCCAGCAAGACCAACAGACTGATGGGTGTTAGTGACAAAGGTTACAAGGTGTTAAAAATGGGCATTTCAACTGGGCATCCACACAAAAGATGAGGTATTTCAAAGGGAGGGCAAGAGCTGATGTAAGCGCACAGCACTAATTACTATCTATTTATAGCCGCTTATGATTTGCAAATGTGTCTCAGCATCCAAGAAGAGTTTAAAAGAAAAGTTCTAAAGAGCCAGAATCATGAGGGAAATCAGATTGAGTTTAGTTCTTCTGATGAATGCCACCACCATTCCTGGTCCTGGGTAACAAAGGACTTCCAGAGTCTAGGCTAAAACTGGCAAGAACTGGCATGTTTAATTTAGTAATTCTTAGTAATATATATTATTATTAATAAATGAGATTTTTGCAAGTTAGTGATGAGGTAGGAAACCTTTTTTCCCCCTTGCATGGACCATTAACCATAAAGAGACTAATTATAGACCTCAAAGTAAAAATCAAATTAAGTAACCTTATATGCTTGGAGAAATATAAAACGTTCTACTCATTAGCTTTCATAATTAAGAACAAGAAATGTAAAACTATCCAGTAATATAATGATAAATAATTTAATCTTTTATTTCAGTTCTGTACCCTGGTCAATTAGAACAAAATGAAGATAAAGGAGCCAGAGCCTCAGAGAATCAGGATGGGTTTACAGAATAACTCAAGATCTTGAGATCTAGGGTAAAACTAGCCCAGGCTCCATCACAAGGGACTTTTGTGATATTGTTCATGTTGCACAAAGAGCACTTCAACTCAGTGGCTCATTGGGTCCTGTCATGGATTGAACTGTGTCCCAACAAAAATGTCTGTATCCCTTCGACTGGGCCATGATACCCAGTACTATGTGGTTTCCTCAACCTTGTGACTGTAATTTTATGGTAAAGAGGATTAGGGCAGGATTATAACACCTTACTAAGCCCACATCCTTGATTCAACTTAAAGGGAATTTCCCTGGGGTGGGGTCTGTGCTGCCTTTATTTTCACAAGACATAAAAGGAAAATGAGCAGAGAGTGGGGACCTCATACATCTAAGAAAGCAGTGCTGGACGCAGAGTGTGTCCTTTGGACCCAGGCCCCAGTGTGGAGAAGTGACTAGGATGGAGGAAGACTGAATGAATCAATTTCTCTTTGTTAAGGCTGCCCATTTTTATGGCATTTCGGTTACAGCAACACTAGAGGACAAAGACAGGTCTTGCCAAGACTCATCCGTGAGTCAGAGACAGAAGGGGAAAGACAAGAGAGGGAGAGGAGGGAGAACAAGAGAAGATACTCAAAACCTACCAGGAATGTCGCCAGGTGTCCACTGGAAAAAAGGTAAGTAAAAGAGGCTGGGTGACACCACCTCTGGATCTGCAGACATGTCCCCCTTTCCTCCGTCCTTTCTCACCCCAGACCAGGAAGAGGTCCACAGTGGGGCAGAGCAGCTCCACCTCTGGAGTCTACGAAGGCTTAGGCAGCTCTCAGACATTCTGATGGGTGCCTGGGTATTCAAAGAACGGCTCAGTTTCTTTGGCATGGAGAATAGACCAGAAACAGCATCAAATGAAGACTGAGAAATTTCAGCATCAACTAATAAGCTTCTGGTATCCAAGAAACCCCAACTGTTGCCATGAAAACAGACTTACTGGAACAAAATGTAGATTCTGGTTGCCATGTTTTTTGGGAAATAAACAGTGTCAGAATTTCAGAAAGCTTATTTTTTAATCCAAACTCTACAGAACAACAGATAAATCCATCTTATAAGAAACACAATCAGAATGCTTCTTGGAAGGGAGTCTGGTGAGACTCTGGCCTGCTGACTTTGGAGACATCATCAGGAAAGACTAATCCCTAGAAGAGGACACAGTGTGTGGTAAAGTGGAGGGTCAGTGACAATGAGGGACAGCCTCCACGGGAAGGACCGACACAGTGCTGCACCCATGGGCTCCAGCATACCAAACAGCATGAAGACAGCACCCAACTGGACCGTGTCTCATTCGGGTCCACGGAGGGTTGACATCAGTCAGAGCTGATGCAGTGACCGCTGTCGGGGTGGGAGGGAGAGAAAAAACATCTTGTTGACAAATGGTGACAGTCCATATAAGGTCTTATTATTGAGCAACAGTTTAGGTGAAAATTTAGCTAAAATCATTCTTTGTTCCCAAGGGGAAAAGCCATGCCGGGGTCTGGGGTGGGGATGAACTACTCTCTTAATTTAAGCCCTAGTTTTCATTAAAAAACCCCAAACCAAACCCACTGCTGTTGAGTCAATTCTGACTCGTAGCGACCTTACAGGACTGAGCAGAATGGCCCTATAAAGCCTCCAAAGAGCACTTTGTTTTCATAAAGCCCCTGTTCTTCAGTCACATCTAAGCTTAAAAAAAAACAAAAAACTCTTTATTTAGAATAACTACCTAAAAGCCCTATGAATCTATTAGAAGCCAAAGGGAGATTTTTTTCAGAGTGACAATCAAAATATTTTAGTTTTTAAATGAAGTTTGATCTTGAAGTACCAAGATACAGAACTCTCTCTCTCAAGAGTCACTGAGCAACTCTAAGATACTTTTAGGAAGAACATTTGCTCCGTATTGTAAAAGCCTCCTTGAGTTTTTGAGGTCCCGTGGTAATCAGATCTTCCGATGACAAGTCACATTTTATAGTCATTAAAAGAAGTTGAAATGGCTCATTGTGAAATGGAAACACAGCTGCAATTATAAATTTGACAATTAAGTCAAACACACTCTTGAAATAATACACAAAATTAATGCATTGAGCTGGTGCTAATTTTGCAAGGACGACATCTGTTCCTCGTGGGTGACTCAGACATGAAGTAGATCTCACTCATGAAGAAGCGAGCTTAGCTGGGCTCGTTTTGGTTACATTTATAGCAGAAGCACTGATGAGAGACATCAGGAAACACTAATCACACTCACTTCAGACTTCCCTGCTACAGTGGCATCTTAGACTGTGTAGGTGCGTGGCCATAATCAGTGCGCTTGTGACTGTCACGGGAATAAACAGCTTGCAGTCCTGTGTGCCAGGAGCCAGACTGCGCGTGCCTGGAAATGGATGTGAACCAACCACAGTTGTGGAGAGGGTCATTTCTCTATCAGCTCCAGCTCCAACAGGCGTGAAGTCAGATGCGCCAGTGTGTCGACGCCGGTGGCAGGCCTCCAGTGTCTCCTTTGCAAGTTGGTGACATCTATTCTTTGAGGCGCACTGTGCCAGAAAGGCAAGGTGATCTACTTGTGAAAAATCAGCACTGAAAACCCCATGGGCACAGTTCTTTTCGGACACACGGGGCTGCTACGAGTCAGAACTCACTTGATGGAACGCCCCCCCTTTTGTTAGTTCCTCCTTTGGAGACAGCGGTGGTTCACTGGTCAGATCCGTGCCTTCCATGTAGAAGATGCAGGTTTCACTCCTGGCCAGCACACTTCACCTGCAGCTGCTGCTCACCTATCAACGGAGGCTTGTGTGTTACTGCAAAGCTGGACGGTTGAGTGTTTAGCAGAGCTGCCAGACTAAGATGGGCTAGGAAGAAATGCCTGGCAATTTATTTCCCAAAATCAGCCAGTGAAAACCTTATAGATCCTAACAGTCCAATCCATAACCAACCCTATGGATGGCACACAGCTGGGTAGTGTTTCAGTCCATGGCATATAAGGTTGTCACTAGCTGAGTAACAACACTATTCTTCCTTTGAAAAACACTTTATTAAAAAATTATTTATAATATACATTTAAAAAATTGTTTAATATACAAACATATACATTTTTAAAAAATAGAAAATACAGATCAGAAATAAAAAGAAAAAAAATGAAAATCAGCCCAGTCCCAACACCCAGTGGAAAAAGAGCTGGCACGTTGGAGATGTTTCCCACACAACTGTGAGGTATCTGAGTGCACTCCAGTGTGTGTGTTTTAGCACTAAGGGTGACCTTCAGTTGTAGAATCCATGATATTGCAAACAGCATTTCCAGAATAACATCCCAGCCACAAAATAGCTGGCTGTGGTTCCTGTGTTCCTGGTGGCCTGGGCCGAGCTGAGGGGACAGAAGCGTGTTTTACAGGCCTAGGGGTGGCCAGGCGACATCCTTTACTGTCTGAGCGAAACCACGTGCTGGTGGAAGCCGCTTTGCTGTTTGTGGCTCACTGCAGCCCCACTTCTCCCCAACTCAGCTTTAGAAGCAACGCTGTCACTTTTCACAGGCCAAATCAATACCGTATAAACGTATCCCCCAGATCAAAATCCATAATCCATTCGCACTGTGGATTCCCAGGTCCTCTGTGTCTGGGCAATGTTTTCATTTTGAATGGCTGCAGCTGGATGTCTTTGGCTCTCAAAACTGACCAGTTACAGGGACCTTGCTGCTTACCCAGCGACGTGGGCTGGGCCTGGCCAGAATTAAGGGACATTGTTAAAGCTGCAGCAGTAATGAGTGCACACAAAGCTTCTCAAGCAATTGATTTATAGTTCACAACATCCTCTCCTTTGGAAGTGGGTAAGCAGGTGTCGCAATTTATATCAATTAGTTTTACACTGCTGTGTTTGCTTTTTTCCTTTGGCCAGCTTTTTAACAAAATTGCTAATTTAAAATATTTACACTGTTTTTTTCTATGTTCATTTTTGGTTTTGCTTCCATCACAGGAAGTTTAGATTGCAAATGTGAACATGACTTCCCAGAAACAGAATGAGTAAAATAACTAATGTATTTCCTTTTCTAAAAGCAAACTATATATCCAAATCAATAGCTTTTAAAAGACAATGAGAAAGGACAAATTACAATCCTATATCACGGGCTTGAAGGATTTTCTTCTGCTGGACCCTGAGTTGTCATTACAATCCAAATTCTTTTCTTGCAAAACTGAGATGAAATTTAAAGTTTTCTAAAGAGAGTAAGTTGGAAGCACACAAATCATTAACACAAGGTGACAAAAAATTAGCTGAGCAGGTAACACTAACTACAAAAGATGCCAAGATTCCCCAGAGTCCCACAGCTTGATGTCTTTCTCTCCTCTTGCAGAAGGACTGATGGAGTTTCTGAGTGGTGCAGGTGGTTAACATGCCCAGCTGCTGACAGCAGGGTTGGAGGTTTGAGTCCCCCCAGGGGTGCTTTGGAAGAAAGGACTGGCCTTCTTCAAAAAAAAACAAAAACAAAAAAGACAAACCACTGAAAATCCTATGGAGCACACTTTACTTCAATGTGTGTGGCGTCACCACGAACTGACTCCACAGAAATTCATGGTTTTCCCCTTTAATTTGGTACACAGATGAGATTTTGCAACCACACCTGATGGAGAAGAGGTCCAGTGCACAGCAGCACAGGCCCATCGGTAGAGCAGGGATTTCATGATTTGTGCTTTTTATTTTGTTTTCTTCTATTTACAAAGGAATCTTACAGCTGAGCTTAAGCCCAGGAAGGCTGTAGCTGGTCTTCCTGTTGTGTTACACTGCATCTTCTGTGTTGGATGTCAAGTTTCCATACAAGCATACAGGCTGCAGAAAGGTGTCCTTGTCATGAGGCCGGGCACTCCTAAGTTGTTCCCACCACTTCTCGAGTGACACAGCAGTAGCGATGTCAATAGTAGGTGAAAAGGATGGGCTAACAGAAGTTGTCTTGAAAATTTTTACCATGTCAGCTGACTTTTTTAATTTCCTGAGTTCTATTAACTATAATCTGGGAAACTATCTTCTGTCTCCACCAAACCTTGGTTATGACCTAAAAACATGCTCTGAAAATCAGGTTACCACTACCTCAACACTACAGGAAGGGCTTTTTCAACACCAGTAAAATAAATTCTTGCAAAGTACAATTCACTTTTGTAAAGATGCAACAGATGCAACCAAGCTCAATGAATGGTTTGAAAAATGGTCCCCATTTATTGGAGATCAGAGAGTACCTGCCATATCAGATAATCTAATCACAAGCATAACGATAGTCATTTTATCTCATTCAGCATCTATTGATTGGGAATCACTATGCTCTTGATACAGTGTATATAGACTGAGAGTTGCCACACCTGGAAATCCAGGTAGCATAATGTTAAGAATTTGTACTCTAACCAAATGGTCAGCAGTTTAAATCCAACAGGCACATCTCAGAAACTCTATGAGGCAGTTCTAGTCTGCCTTAGGGTCAGAGGGTCCACTCAACAAGCTTTTTTTTTTTTCATTTAAATTGCCACCCCCCCATATCTTTTTCTTTTCTACAGATGGAATCTGTAATTTTAGTTGGCTGTGCAGACTAAATGGTGCTTTTTCCTGCTTCCCTTGCAGCTAAATGTAATCATATGATTCAGTTCTAGCCAATAGGACATGAGAAACAAATCATGCTTCTCTGGGTCACATAATTAAACTGAAGCAACATTAACGTCCCTTTCCTCCATTTCTCCTCTCCCATTAGATGTAATGGAATAGGGTGATGTACCTTCTTGAACCAGCTACTGACAAAACCTGACGGATAGGCAAACAAGAAAACAGAAAGAGCCCTGGCCTTTCCAAGTGTCCCCACGTAAGCATTTTTTCCTGACTTTCTAACGTTTCCAGGGATCCAGATAAGGAGGAGGTGAGCATCTAGGTGAAAATTTTCACTAGGTGAAAATCCCAATGAAATGAGACCAGTTGCCCCAGTTGATTCCCACTCATGACAACCACATTGGTGGCAGAGCAGAACTGTGCTCCATAAGGTTTCCAGAGCTGTGCTCTTTCAGAAGCAGAGTGCCAGGCCTTTCTTCTGAGGCAACTCTGGGTGAGCTTGAACCACCCACTTTTCAGCTAGTAATCAAGTGCTTCACTGTATGTGCCATCCAAGGGGGGACACACTGGGTAAAGCAACATCACTCTCCATGTTTGAAAGCCGTTGAACCTGGCAATGACAGAGTCAGAATTACACAGCAACTTGGTGGTCACGTCACAACTGGAAAGTGGATTTCTAACCAGGGTTCTAGACAGCCTGGTGAAAGGGAGAGATGATAGGGTTTTAAAAGCCAACAAAGGAGACTTCTCCGTGAGAGCCACTTTTTCACTCTAACTGGCTAAGGATTCGAGGTAAGAAGCTCTGAGACCATTCACCAGCACTGAGGAGGCCTGTAACTGCTAAGCAGTGAGTAAAGCTCTCAGGCTCAGACCATCCACTGGTAATAAAACACCTCCCCTCCTCGCAGCCATCCTTGCAAAGCCGCCTACACAGCCCGGCAGAATCATTGCTCACCCTGCACCACTAGAGAGTTAATACCTAGACGCATTTGGCCAAGCGCCATGTGATAAAAGTAGAGAGAACCAAGGTCACCTACTGTCACTTAGTTTTACTTATGTGAGGTCTGACAACTAAGTCCGCAAACCTAATTGTTCTAACTGCTATATACCTCGTTGCTGAATATCACTACGGTCACCTTCCAAGCACTCCCCTTGGGAAGCTGTGCACCAGTGCGTAACCCACCCTTCAAAGCCATTTTGGAACTCTTTCTAGAATGGCCATTGCACATAGTGGCATGGTGGCAAGTTTGCCAACTTAACTGTCTAGTTGTCTGTGAGGGAGTTTTTAGCCAGAAACAAATAACTGTATGGACCACCCTCCCTACTCACCTGATTTGGACCCCAGTGACTTTTTTCTTTAATCAAAGACAAAGGAAGACATTTGGGTGACATTCAGGACAGCAAGGGTAATATGATGACAGTCATAATGGCCATTCCAGAAAAGGTTTCAAAATTGATTTGAAAGGGGGACTAGGCAGTGGCGTCAGTGCACGTCTTCCCAAGGGGAGTATTTCAAAGGGGACTACAGTGACATTCAGTAGTGAGGAATGGAGCACTTGTCCCAGGAGGAGTTCGTGAATTTCACTGGCGGTCCTTGTATGTCCCAGGACATACAGATGGCTTCGTCTTTGCCACCAGGAAGTAGCTACTAGCTGTGTCCGTCAGTGGGTGCTGGTCTACGACCCACGTACATCAGGCTCTAATGCAGCTCAGGCTTTCTTTACACTGACAGGGGAGGGAGGCAGGAGGTTTCCTTCCACGAGCTACATGGTGAGCTGCCATGGAGACAGCTGCTGACCCATGGGGACCCCACACACAGAGGAGCAAAGTGCTGCAAGACCCTGCACCGTCCCCACGGTCTGCTGAGATCGGACCTCTGTGAGCGATAGTTCTCTCATCGGTGATTCTGAGAAGTCTGTCACCACGTCTTTCTTCCTAGTTAACTGTAGCCTGGGAGCTCCCCTGAAATCTGCTCAGCACCTTAGCAACAAACAAGGCTCCCCTTACAGCTGGTGCCTGTGAAGAAGATGCACTGGCAGGGACTCAAACCTGGGCCTCCTGCACGGAGGGCAAGAGTTCTACTGCTGAACCACCACTGCCTCCTTTAACAAGCCACAGAGCTGAGTGAAAAAGCGATCACGGTTTTGTACTGGTGTCTGCGTCACCTAGCACTGCTATGACAGAAATACCACAAGTGGACGGATGGCTTTAATCAGCCAAGCCAAGAGCCGTCGAGTTGGATTGGAAGTGTATTTGGTTCCATGTCCAACTTCAAGGCAGTAGCTCCAGGAGCAGGCTTTCTCTCTGTCAGCTCTGGAGGAAAGCCCTTGTCACGCTTCAGTCTTCTCCATGGTCTAGGGGCATCTCAGTGCAGGAACCTCGGGTCCAAAGCGCTCTCAGAAGCGCCTTCTTGATGGTATAAGGTTCCCATGTCTCTCTGCTCACTGCTCTCTTTTACATCTCAAAAGAGATTGACTTAAGACACTATTTCATCTTATGGATCTCATCAATGTAATTGCCATTAACCCACCTTACTAAGTCATTGTGACAGAATTTACAACACAGGGACATCTCATCAAATGACAAAATGGCAGACAATCATACAATACTGGGAGTCACGGCCCAGCCAAGCTGATACATACACTTTGGGGAGAATGTAACTCTATCCATGACTGCCAGTACATGTCTCCATCATCTTGGCAGCAATGGGCACTCAATTTGACTTTTTTGTCTCCTGGGGGTTGAGCAAAGGATTTTGCTTTTAGTTGCGAAAGGAAGATTTCTAGAATAGCTGTGATTTCAGCTGATCAGGCTTTGGGGCCTATACATGCATACGGAGTTCCTAATGGGAGAAAATCCCCCATGTGGGCTGCACAGAAATCCCCAAACCTTTTCTGGCAACTGTTAACACAAGCTCAAATGTGGCATGTGGAAAAGTGGAAGGAAGAGGTAACGTTACAGCTGAGATTTCTGATAAACTAAACAAAAAACAAACCCAGTGTCACTGAGTTGATTCCGACTCATAGTGGCCTGATCATTCATATTGAGAGGTTTCACCCCCTCTTCATCACCCATCTGTCAATGTGTCACACTGTGGTGGCTTGTGTGTTTCTATGACATTGGAAGCTATGCCACCAGTATTTCAAACACCAGTGAGGTGACCCAGGGTAGATAAGTTTCAGGGGAGCTTCCAGACTAAGACAGACTAGGAAGAAAGGCCTGGCAATGTACTTACAAAAATCAGGCAGTGAAAACCCCATGGATTGTTACAGAATAGTGCCCAGTTCAGTGTGGGAAGACGAGACTGCTAGGCTAGAGGACACTTACAATACACAGTGGCCATAAGAAGGGAGCCGAGGAAACCAAACAACTGCCGACAATTGATGGATAAAGACCCCAGCTCTCTCCCTTCTGGAGGACCGTGCACTGTGAGACGTATGCACTACACAATTCCTGAGAAGCCCTGAGAACAACAGAGCAATCACTGCTTCCCGTCAATAAGCGACCTCCAAATAAAAAAATCAAACTGAGAATGAACATACGACCTAGCAATACTTCTCCTAGAGATCCACCCAAGACTTGCAAGCAGGGGCTCAGACAGAGACAGGTCACACCTCTGTTCACAGCTGATATTCACAACGGCCCAAGCTGGAGACAACCCAAGGGTCCACCAACGGATGAATGATGACCAAAACATGAGCCACACGGAGCGAGGAAATTCTGCTTCATCCTGTGACACAGATAACCTTGAAACCATGATGTGAAATCAGCCTGTCACCAAAGGCAATGTAAGATTCCACATTTCTGAAACATCCAGAAGAGACAGAAAGCAAGCTAGGTGGTGGCTAGGGGTTTGGGGAGGGGAAGGAGAATGAGAGAGACTGCTGAAGAGTTTGGGGTTCCTTCTTGGGTAATGAAATAAGCCACTGAATTTTACAGTTCTACAGAGTGGCACGTGAGCTCCCATCTTTGCCCTGAGAAGAGTGACACCCCGTTCCAGGGCCACCCCTAACATCGGCTGTCCTGTTCAGGCCTCTGAGGAAGAGGAAAATCTCCTTTGGCACATTAGCCTCATGCTAGGGCCTTGTCCACTTGTGGTCTGATCCAGTTACTCTCCTACAGAACGAATTTTACACTATGTGAATTATATTCCAATTTTACAAAAGAAGAAGAAGAAAAGAAACTTCTTTGATCAAATGCTTCATCTGCGGGCTTCTTCCATCCTTTCCCTGCTTCACTCTGCTGGCCGCCACCATTTCCCAAGACCACCCTCCAAATAAACTGCTTGTATAGGTGTCCTTGTCACGGGGTTTCTTTCTGAAAGAATGCAAATTAAAGCCAAACCCATCTCAGTCTCTGACGAAGGTGAAAGTGCTCCCTGCTACAGCCTGGGAGCTAGGGGAGGGCTTGTCCCTCCCAAGAAACTCCCTTTGAAATGCTCACCCTCTGATGATCTTCAATCTCTTCGCACCCTCAAGATGGGTAGCCACTGTTGCTACACGTGGTAGCACAGTACCCCGCTTTAGAAACAGGGCATCTCATCTCCCTGTTTCTTGGTAGGCCATAAAGATTCCTCTTCTAATATCCAGGCGAACTATGGAAGTAGCATAGCAACACACCGGAATTCCACAGTGACGTTAGTGATAAAACTTCATAAACGGAGTGGAGGCCTCTTGGGCTCCCTTCCGATCCCTCCCTTTGGAGGTCTTCACCACCCTGGATTTTTAGCTCATTATTTCTGCAACACTTTTAACTTCTGGTCTGGTGTATGTCTACGCGTGTGAGCTCAAACACGTCATCTACTATTTGAAATGAGCCTAATCCACAGAGGAAGGATTTTTAAACTTGGACTTCATGATGACCAGATCTCATGCATTTTAGCATTTCATAAAGAACCAATTTATTTCACGATGGCCTCGTTGACTTGCTCTGACGGATCCTCTCTCACACGTGGTGCTGACGAGTCCAGCACGTTTTCTAAATCATTGATCAATATCACATTTGTCACCAATTCACTCTAACTTTGGAAAGAATCCCAGGAGCTAATTTTGTATTGCTTCTTGTGAATGGTCCATAATTCATAATTAATGTTTCCTTCAGATGTGACAGGTATTTGATTTGGTAAAATGGCAAAGTTGGCAGAACACAGAGACACACACTCACATATAGACACAACTCACACAGACAGATGCACACTCACATACAGATGGGCACACACACACACAGAGGCACACATACATACACACAGGCTGTTTTAGTCAGCTGGTGCTGCTCTAACAGAAACACCACAGAGTGGATGGCTTTAACAAAGGAAAGTTTGTTCTTACACAGTCTGGTAGGCTGCGAGTCCATATTCAGGGTGTCCGCTCCAGGGGAAGGCTTTCCCCTTGTCAGCTCTGGTGGAAAGTGTGGTACTGCATCAGTCTTTGTCCAGGAAACATCTTGGCACAGGAACCTCAGGTCTGAAGGACTCACTCATCTCCCAGGGCTGCTTTCTTGATGGTATGAGGTTCCCAATTCTCTGTTTGTTCCCCTTTCCTTTTACCTCTTGCAGGATTCCAGGGAAACTCCCTTTACAGTGGAGCAGGGAGGTGACCCTGTGAAGGGATTTACAGCCCTACCCTGATCCTTTAACATACAGCACGGGAACACCACAAAATTGTGGGCAGTCGCAGAATACAGGGAGTCAAGGCCCAGCCACATGGCTACACATACTGTCGGGGGGACACAATTCAATCCATGACACAGGCACAGACAGACACAGGCACATACTCACACACCAAGGCACGTACTCACATACACAGGCACACACATACAGACAGGCACACACAGGCACGCTGCCGTGCACTCACACACATGCGCACATATGAACACAGGCTCATATACACAGACACACGTACTCACACCCAGTACTTCCCTTTAAAAACAGGTTGCTCTCCCGTGGGAGAGGCAGTGCCAACAAATGTCTCTCGAGGCTATTCAAAGTGAAATAAACACCGCATTTAGAGAGGCAAGGCAGAGCCGAGAAACAGGAAACTGCAGGGAGAATTCCCACTGCTTTTTTCAGGAAAAAGGTGTGAGTTTAAGCTTTATGATTGTTGCTGGTATACGACCCAGAACAGCTTTTTTGTCAAAGCTGGGATAGGTAAATTGAAAGCTTGGGGAATTTTTTAATACCATAACATTCTGGTTTGATTTTGGAATAGACAGGACACAGTGACTTCAGCCCTTTCCTGGTGGCCCGAGAAGTTGCACCTGGAACCTTCCGCGTGTGGCAGCGACAGCAGCACTGTGTCTGGCACTGGAGGTGGGCACAGCTGTTCTGCTCGGACCGTTGGATCTCTTCGGAGGTACGTGAACACGCCTTGAAAATAGTTGGCTGTATTTTGAACTCAAAGGAAAAAAAATCATTTAAGCCTTAAAAGCCTAACAAGACCTTGTTAAAAATGGGGTGGTAAAACCCCTCCTCCTCCTTCGAGGCTGGAACACTGACTGCTGGGTGCTTTTCTCCAGAGAAACGGTGCTGCCCGGGGACTGAGAGTCACGTGGCAACAGGTGGACAATGTCTCCAAGCGGCGGCATCGGAAGCCGGGACGCTGTCCTTTCACCACATGACTCATGTCCAGACGCAAGTGGCTAACCTAGTCAATTTATTCTTCACACTTTGGAAACATCCTTCCCTAGAAACCTAACCACAGGCCCTGCCCTGGGCTCTGGTCTGGGGCCTGGGGCAAGTACACACGGACACTGCACATTGTCAGGGGCATTGGCATTTTTTATTCCTCTGCCAGAGCCCGTTGGCTACCCGCACCATAAAGAACTAGAAACTGAATTGCAAAGGCTGAGGCAGACAGAGCCTGCCCAGGAAGTTAACACATTGGACTCAGTTCTGACCACAGAGCCTGGAACGATTACTGAGACCGAGCTTTGGGAGAAAACTTTAGCCAGGGATGGACTAAATGCCAACATTGTTATCCACCAAAAAAATGATGTCTCTGTAAGCTACAAACAGTTATACAGCAGACCGCGGCCCACCACAGTGATACGTAAAGTACTGCTCAGATGTCCGCAGCATCGACTGCAGTGTGCTACTCGAAATCAGAAAGGTGAGCAGGGCTCAAGTCTGCCGCCAGAATACTGTGACCACTCACAGGAGAAGTACCAGTCCAGCTGAGGGTGTAGATGACAAGTCTGCGGGGTCTCAGTCTGACAACCAGGGTGCATCGAGAGCTCCGAAGATCCACATCACACACACGCAGGCGACTCCACTCACTCCTGCCCTCCAGAGGACAGCTCGCTGCGCTAAGCTGCCTCCTCCAGGTTGGTGGCAGTGTGTCCTGTGCAGGAGATGTTTCACCAGCTTCTCTCATTACCCAGCACTTCACTAAGTCGTCCCCTCAGGCCGGAGACAGCAACAACTGCAGAATTACATGAAAGATTCAACATTCCAGGAAAGGAAGAAAACGTCATCGGGTAACAGCAGCCGGCAGAGGACAGGGCAGATAAAATGAAACACTGGGCGACTGACTCCAAGAAATTTAAATGCCAAGACAGAAGTGGGAAGTGAGGGCTGGCATGGCCCAGTAGGGGAGGGCTCAGCGGCCCACCCAAAGGCAGGAGTCTGAACCCTCCAGCCACTCACCAGAAACCCTGCGGTTCCACAGCTTCCTATAGGATTGCTCTGCATCACAGTCAATTAGATGGTAATGGATTAGTTGCTTGTTGGTTGATTGGTTTATAATTTGCAAAGATCAACTAACTCTATAAAATAGTGGTTGTGTTTTTTAATAGGCCTTTCTCTCTCTACCTTTTCTTTCTCGTGGAAGGAAATCATATACCGGAATCTGTGAGAAACCAAAAATACCACTGCTGTTGAATTGGCTCCAAATCATAGTGACCCTATAGGATGGAGTAGAGCTGCCACATCGAGCTTCCAAGGAGCGCCTGGTAGATTTGAACTGCTGACCTTTTGGTTAGCAGCTGTAGCACTTAACCACTACACCACCAGGGTCTCCAAGGAAGCTGTAGGAGGAACAACATTTAGATTTTAATCAAACAGCAAGCTTAAGAAACAGGAGGGCATCAGCTGGTACCTGACCCTCTTTGCAAAGAACTCGCCTTGCCCGAGGGAAGCTACCCACAGAATGAAATGCTCCATGAGCCTGGCCTCACTGTCCCACAGGAGCTTTGGAACCAATCCTCTGCCTTTAAAAATCTCATTATTATTTCAGAAACTAATTTTAATTGGATTGTGGATTATTCGCATCAGTGGGTTTTGATAAACAAGCTTGTTCCAAACTGATACACCAGAAAGACCGTTTCTAAGAAAATTAAAAATGAATTGCTTTTCTCACAGCACGGAAAGCCTCAGTGGAGGCTCACAGCCATCCAGCAGGAGGCCATTACAATCCCGTGGGGGCCCACTCCGGGCACTCTGGACTTCAAATTCTGCCGCATCTGACCCCATGGGGCAAAATAAAATGAGGAGGCTGTGTTTGTACTGAGGCAGAAGTTTCTTTTTAGAGAATTACAAATGTTTAGAGGTGATTTGCTAAACAGGAAAAGCTGCGAAACAGAGGAAACCCAAGAATGCTCTTCAGCCTGCTGATTTAGAAACAGTGAATTAATAGTTATTCCCTATCACTTTAGGTCTAGATTACTAAGTAAAGGATCAGGCAGGTGACCTAAATGAGTGAGCTGGGCCGGGGGCATGCTGAACTGACACCTTAAGAATAACCTAAATTTGGCACCTCCACTCAAAATGAGCTGATATTTTTAAGGTGGGAACATGGCCCAAGTCGTGCCAGGCTTTTCCTCAAGGGTGCTTGTTACTACCAACCTGTTACCACAGACCTGGTGGCTGAGAACCATATCTAGGGATTATCTTATGGCTTCTATGGGCCAGACGTCCAGGCAGTCTCAGCTGGATCCTTTGCTCAGAGTCTCCCAAGGCCATAAGCCAGGTGTGGACAGAGCTGCGCCCCTTACTGAAGGCGGTGGGGAAGGATCCATCTCTACTCTTTCAGAATGATGGCAGAACTCATTTTCTTTGCATGGTTTGGTCCCCTACACCCTCAGAATAGCCATGGGACATCAAACCCCCCTCGTACTTCCAATCTCTCCAGTTTCCTCTTCTCTCAGTTGGGAGAAAGTGCTGCTTTGAAGGGCTTATGTGATTACACTGGAGTCCCTGGGTGATGAAATGGTTAAGGCACTCTGCTGTTAACTGGGAAACTGGAAGCTTGAATTCACCCAGAGGCGCCTTGGAAGAAAGTCCTGGTAATCTGTTTCTGAAAAATCAACCAGAGACCAACCTATGATGCTCTGTTGAACTTGGATAAATGTGTAGTTGCTGTGAGTCAGAACAGACTAGATGGTAACTGATGGTGGAGGCAGTGACGACGTTGGGAACACCAGGCCAGCCCACTGACAGATGGGGGGCAAGGACCACCACTGTCACCAAGGGTTACTCTATCTCAATGTCAAGAAAACACAGACCCTCACAACTGGGCCAAGAAGCAACATCGTGATAAATGGACAAACGATCGACGTTGTCAAGGATTCATTTTATTCGGGTCCACAACCAACGTCCACGGAAGCAGCAGTGAAGAAATCAAGTGACACATTGCGTCAGGCAAATCTTCTTCCAAAGTCCTTTTTAATTGTTAAGAATCAAAGACGTAACTGTGGGGACTAAGATGCAGCTCACCCAAACCGTGCGACTTTCAATCACCTCTTCATATATGCAAACCTGGATGAAGTAAAGAAGATGAAGGAATAATTGATGCCCTGAACCGTGGTGTTAGTGAGGGGTATCTGCAGACTGCCCCCCAAATGAAGACTTCTGTCCGGGAGGAAGAGCTATAGCCGCAGAGCTCCTTAGAAGCGGGAATACAGGATTTCATCTCGTGCACTTTGGATCCATTATCAGGAAAGACTACTCCCTGGAGAAGGACATCACACTTGGTAGGGGACCAGTGAGAAAGAGGAAGACCCCCAACAAGGTGAAGTGACCCAGCGGGTCCCGTGATGGGCTCAGCACAGAAGTGGTCGTGAGGCCGGCACAGGACCCGCAGTGTCTGCTCCATTGTACACAGGCCCACTGTGAGTCGGAGGGACTCCATGGCACTAGGAACAACGCAGAGACAGCCCAGGAGGCTTCCCTTGCTTTCAGGTCGGCTAACACCCAGAGCTGACAGAGGCGGGGGGCCACGTCCCCCGGAGCCGAGGCCTGAGTTCAGACCTCTAACCTACTGGCCTGTGAGAGAATAAATGTGTGTTTGTGGAAGTCACCCACTTGTGGTATTTGTGTTGCAGCAGCACTAGATAACTAAGAGTTAGTAACAGCTGCATAGCTAGTTTTGCCGTGTAAGATTACATAGTCTAGTGTGGTACCCGAGACAAAGACTACACGGCACAATTCAAGCCGTCACAGTGAGGTGCTAGGAATCTGTATCTTAAATGAACTTTCTGAATTGTTAAACATGGAGAAGTAATTCAGAATGTGTTTGAATGATGTGTTGGCCAGGGATCCCTTCTTGGGCCCAGCCATATCCCACCTGCTTCTAGATATCCCTGGTGGCACTAGGACCCCGGATGACGAAGGCCAGAGTGTCACGTGGGTGACACTGTCTCCGGAGTGGGGGGGAGTTGTGCATAAAGCTCCGTTTCCCATCCATCAGTGGATTTGGTCACTGTAATCTTCAAGAGAGGTTAGGCGTCCCTCCGCAGCTCTTCCTGCCAGCATGTCGGGGAGCAGGGACTGGAGCTCACATCACCCCTGCCTCTCTTACCGACCATAAGAGCAATGCAGAGGACATAAACACAAGATCCTTGGCCATGTCCCTGTAGGTGACGGTAGGGACATAGAGGAAGCAGCACAGAATCCAGGGGTGCAGCTGAGTAGGAGATGGGACGCAGGTCGAACCCTGCTGTGCTCCGTGACCTGTCCTGTGTAGGTCATAACCTTCCTGCGTTTCCCTTTCTGCATCTTGAAGTGGAGGCAATTGTATTCTCAGGTACAGCGTTGGTTTACTGGTAGCCTGCGTTCTCCCCTTCCACCGGGAGACCCAGGTTCCTTGCCAGGCAAGTACGCCCAGTACAGCCAGCCGTCTGTCTGTGGCAATGTGCCTGTTGCACAGACACTAACTAGGTTTCAGTGGAGCAGCCAGACTAATATAGAGACTGAAAAATTTTCCTCCCCCCCATCCTTGCTGTTCCTACACCCACCTAGCTCCCCCTTCATTTCACAGCAGCTCTCGCCAGACAAGGACACTCTCCCTTGATAAGCCCGGCTCCCAGGCTGGCCGGATACCCCCTGTTTCCTTTTCCCAGCTCGACTCCCCAGCTGGCCAGAGACTCCCCATTCCTTTCCCAGACCAGCACCCCAGATGGCAAGATGTGATAACCCCATTCCCCTTTTCCTTTCCCAGCCCGGCCCCCTTCCCTTGCCAGATGGGATAGTTCCCTTTGACGAATCTCACGCCTATGCTCCCCTTATCAAAGCCTCCCACCCACCTAGCAGGATGCCCCCCTCCTCAGAACTCCGCCTGCTTACCCCATTTGTCTCAACCATGACTACACTATAAGTAGGGACTCAAAACTTGACTCAGGGCCATTTTGTTGGAACCTGCAGAGGTCCCATTTTGCCCGTCGACGTAATAAACTGTCCCTTGCCTCCTCCTGGGTGTCGCTCGCTTCATTTTCCTATAACAAGACTAGGACTAGGAAGGAAGGCCTGGTGACTGCCGTCTGAAAATCATCCAGTGAGAACCCTCGAGAGCACAAAGGTCCGCTCTGTGTGCAATCTCGGGAGTGGTGCAGGACCGGGCAGTGTGCAGCTGCATGGTACGTGACGTCTGAGAGTCGGGGACTGACTCATTCTAATTTCACTACCAGCCTCACCCGGAGCCCTGGTGGCACAGGAGTTAAGAGCTCGGCTGCTAACCAAAAGGTTGGCAGCGCAAAGCAACAAACCACTCATTGGAAATACTTATGGGGCACTTCTATTCTGTCTATAGAGTCACTATGAGTCAGAAGTGACTCATGACACCTGACAACAAAAATCAGCGACCTTACGCAGGTTACAGTCACTAATACAACGTGGAGGACAGTACGAAGGTTGAAGCCTCTGTGGTGGTGCTGTCTTGTCCTAAGAACTTATTAGGAGAAATAAAGAGCTTGCCCTTCAGGTTCTAGGGAAGGGATAATGTGCGTGAAATGGTTTTTGAGTGCAAAAATTCAATATAAACACTTAAGGTTGAGATTTAATTATTATCTCTCTTAGGTGACTGCTCCCAGTGTCAAGTTTAATGACCTCGGTGAATTTGCAACTCTTAACTTTCTTTATATCTAATAAGCCTGTCTTTAGAGGCACAGTTACTCCAAGGATGGAGGGTCTGCATGTACTCAGAAGTCTCTGGATGTGACATTCCTGTCCTTGTCTCAAAGGTCTCCCTCGGCACCAGGGAGAGTACTCTCTGAAGAACAGAACGAGGCTCCTACACACACAGGGACACTCCACAACCTGGTGACCCACACAAAGAAGACAACTGAATCCCAGGGGTTTCCAAAGGACAGGCTCAAGTCCCCTGTATTACAGTCATTCTGCAGGAAGGCATCACACACTTTTACAAACAAATATCGGAAGTAACAAAACAGAAAGCCCAGAACTGAAGGCTGCTTGTCCAGCCTTAGCAGCCCCTGGGTGGTGAAGACGTTCATTAGCACTCAGTGGCTGAGCTCAACACTGTAGACTGTAGAACACCCAGAGGTGCCGCAGAGGTGTCTCTGGCTCATGGCAACCCCATGTGTGTCAGAGTAGAACTGTGCTCTGTAGGGTTTTCAGTGGCTGTTTTGTTTTTGGAAGTAAACTGCCAGGCCTCTCTTCCAGGGTATTTCTGGGTAGACTCGAACCTCCAGGTTTTCACGTGAGATAAAGTTGTTTCTTTCTTCTTTGTGGGTCATTTGCTTTAATGTGTGTTAAGCTAACTAGAGGCAGAAAGAGCTGACATTCGCTCTCAAATGTTACTTGTCATGAATATGTGAGAGGCTCAGAGAATGTTCTCCTGTGAACACGGGCTGTGTGAAGCCAGAGTGTTTCTGCTCGACAGGGCACAGGCAAGGCTGTCACACTGTCTTCATAATTGACCCTTCCCTGTGGATAAAGTTTCCC
This sequence comes from Heterohyrax brucei, assembly GCA_028571685.1. Taxonomy (NCBI): domain Eukaryota; kingdom Metazoa; phylum Chordata; class Mammalia; order Hyracoidea; family Procaviidae; genus Heterohyrax; species Heterohyrax brucei. The sequence continues at coordinate 4,164,373 of CM053160.1, read as the reverse complement.
CTTAAATTATTCTGCTTTATGTTATATAGATACAAATCTCTTACTATCTTTCTGGGACCAAAAGGAATAGCTTAAAAGGTTGAAAACGTGTGAAAAAATTCCTCATTAGATGATAACGAATGTTTTCCAGAATAGAGTCCTCTACAATCTGGAAAAGTGCTCACTCTGATTCTCCTTGCAAAGCAGAGAGAGACACGTTTCTCCTGGCAGCTGCAGCCGCTGCCTTGTGACGAGAGCACAGCTGGTATCTACTTACCTCTCCCTGCTGGACAAGACATGCTGGCATTTCTGGGCTTACAGTGACAACAGCTACTTCTTAGAAAGGTGCAGGAGGGCAGACTTGGCAGGAAAGGGTCCTCTCTGTCCTGTGCAGCACTGAGTGGGGCAGCTTAGCCAGGACTGGGGTCTGCTGCCGAGTTGGCAAGTGGGGGCCTCAATGTCCCCGCATGTGGGTCTCTCCATGCAGCCTCTTGGTCTTCCTCACAACATGGTGGCCGGGTTCCGAAAACAAGTTTTCAAAGTGAGAAGAAGCCAAAGGCACCCATCTTTGAAGATGTGAGCCTGGAATACCAGTGGCCAAGCCAGATGCCACTGAATCAATCCTGACTCACGGTGATCCTGTGTGTACAGGGTAGAAAACTGTAGTCCATGAAATTTTCAGGGTCTGTGAACTTTCAAAGCAGATCACCACGTCTTTCTTCTGAGGCACCTCGGTGTGGATTCCTACCAACAGCCTTTTGATCAGTGGTTAACTATTTGTGAAACCGATAGAGCATCACTGCTACCACATGTTATTTGTTAAACTAGTAGAGAACTGGTCCATATTGTAGGGAAGGGGACAGATGTGATGTTTCAGTGAGAGAAACAACCAAGAATTTAAGGCTATCTTTTATCTACCACACAGAGAGTGTGCTAAACAACAGGCTCCTCCCCCACTTAGTTCTCACCTGCGTGGCGTCTTCAGTGAACTGCCTGGACCACTGGGCATGGCAGCCCTGCCAGCAGAGCTCTCAAAACAGTCATCCTTTGCAACTTATTTCTCCCTCCCATAAAACACACTTTGCTGGTTCCCCAGCTGATGAATTTTAGAGACATTTAGTGTCATTAAAACAAGTTTTCAAATGTGTGACCATGTCTGTCACACCTAGCACATGCCCCTTGCCATTCAGGACATTTTTTCTGGAAAGGCCATCGGTCATGGATTGAATTGTGTACCCCCAAAAATACGTGTAGCCATGTGGCTGGGCCAGGATTCCCTGTGTTTTATGACCGTCCTTCATTTTGTGATTTTCCTATGATGTATGTCAAAAGGATTAGGGTGGGACTGTGAATCCCTTTATAAGATCACCTCCCTGCTCCCCTGTAAAGGGAATTTTCCTGGAGTGTGGCTTCGCCCACCCTTAATCCTTTCACCTTACAAGAGATGAAAGGGAAACAAGCAGACAATTGGGAACCTCACACCATCAAGAAAGCAGCAACAGAAGAAGAATGTGCCCTTCAGACCTGACGTTCCTGAGCCAAGATGCTCCCTGGACAAAAACCGATGCAATACTGGACTTCCCTCCAGAGCTGACAAGGGGGAAAGCCTTCCCCTGGAATGGACATCCTGAATTTTGACTTGTAGACTACCGGACTGTGTAAAAATAAATTGTCCTTTGTTGAAGCCATCCACTCTGTGGTACTTCTGTTAGAGCAGCCCTAACTGACTAAAACACCATCTAATGAATCCCGTGATATCATTAAGTCCCATAGACTGGCCATCCCACCTCACCTGACCTTCTGAGTCAACAAGGATTTAGATGACAAATCAGTGTCAGGAGACAAGTGATGAAATATCTCTCTGATAAAACTGTGCAGTTGGAACTTCACATGACTTTGCAAAACAGTTCAGCCATATAAATTGAACAGCAAGGGTCAGGCACAAACCAGACACAGCCACCTCCCCCGAGCAGAAATGGCCTGGCTCAGCTCCCTCATTTAGGATCCTAAGACAAGACATTTATCAGGATGCCTTATCCAACTTGATTTTCTCTCTTCACCTAAAGTAAAAGCAAATAGCCTTGCAGCAGGTGACATTAGACCAGAAGAGCCTAAGCCACCAAGCGGGGACACCCTAATGTTACAATGAATCAGGGGGGCACACTGGGGGTAGGGCAGGTTTGAGAGCAGAATTCAGGAACCTAGTCAGGTGAAAACTTTGTTCATCAACTCTTTGAAAATAACAATGAACTTGGGCAGCAAATTCTCCTGAAATGGTGTGAAGCTCTAAGCAAACTTGACCTATATTTTCCTATGGAAAGAACGACCCCTTCAAAGGTCCACTGTGGCCCGGGACTTCCGAGGCACCTCATCTGTGCTCACACACAGGAGAGTAGAGCTTACTGGTGGACAGTGCGGTATCCCTTTCACAACTGGTGAGCAGCTACAGGCTTCAAGCAGGCTAGCCACCATCTGTATCAACCCCTTTTCTCTGCGGTTGGTTCAGATGTAGAGATGTACTCAGGGGTGTGTATGTGGTCAGCAGTGGGTCATCCACCACCCATCCATTTGTCTTACTGGGCTGGCTTACTGGTGGAACCTAGGACACCAGTATTTCAAATGTTAGCAGACTTTCCAGACTAAGGCAGACTAGGAAGAAAGGCCTGGCAATCTACCTATGAAAGTCAGCCAGTGAAAACTCTATGTACCGCAACAGAACACTGTCCGATAGAATGTTGTACGTCGTCAGGAAGCACCAGTTGCTTGAGAAAGTCATCGTGTTTGGTAGGGTATCTGCCAACATGAGGGAAACCATCAGTCACAAGGACTGGCACAACAGCCACATGACGGGCTCAGACCTACCAACAATTGTGGAGATGGCACAAGACCCAGAAAAGTTTCTTTCTTCCTTTTTTTTTTTTTTGGTGCATACGGTCACCATAAATCAGCAACAACCTCTTGGCTAATAATGAGACGAACACCATCGCAGTTAAGCTGCACAGCCGCGAAGAGCTAAGTCTAGAGGGAGTTTTGTACTAAGGAGACGAAAAGTCCGTGCTTTCTCTTCCCTTGGTGATCCCACTGTCCTGCTCCAGGGGGAGCCAGCTCTCTTGGGTCCCCAGCTATAATAAGGAGCACTGCTGGAGGATACACCTCTGACACCAGCCTCTCAGAGAAATGGCAGAGCAGGGAAAGCGAACCAACCAGGAGTAGCAATTAGCCACTAATGAGAATGCCAATGCCGTTCTGACAGCAGGCTGAAGGAGCTTGTTAGAAAGAATGTGAACCAGTGCACTGTGTAACGAGAAAATAAGCCAAAAATACGTATTCGTTAACTCTGTACATTTTCTACATGCCCATCTATGCGAGAAATACCCAGAAAAAGGTCTGGAACAACCTGCACTAAAATAATAATAATAGTTATCTATGAATTGAGCACAGGGATGGGTGTAGGATGTTATCCTGTATTTTGATTTCACATGACACAACTCAGGTTGCTGGAAGGGAAGAAGACTTGAAATACTTACTGTTGGAGATCAAAGACCACAGCCTTCAGCATGGACGGCACCTCAACACCAAGAAAACACAATCCTCGCAGCTGGACCTGTCAGCAACATCATGACACATGGAGAAAGGATGGAGGGCGTCAAGGATTTCGTTTTACTTGGGTTCATGGTCAACACCCATGGAAGCAGCAGTCAAGAAATCAAAAGACTCATTGCATTGGGAAAATCTGCTGCAAAGGACCTCTATAAAGTGTTAAAAAGTAAAGATGTCACAATAAGACTAAAGCACACCTGACCTAAGCCATGATATTTTCAATTCTATCACATGCATGTAAAACCTGGACAGTGAATAAAGGAGACAGAAGAAAAACTGATGCCTTTGAACTGTGGCATTGGAGAAGAATATTGAATGTAGCAGGGACTGCCAAAAGAACAAACAGATCTATTCTGGAAGAAGTACAACCAGAATGCTTCTTGGAAGCAAAGACAGTGAGACTGTGTCTTACATACTTTGGACACGTTGTCAGAAGGGATCAGTACCTGGAGAAGGACATCACTCTTGGTAGAGTGGAGTGTCAATGGAAACCAGGAAGACCCTCAAGGAGATGGATTGACACAGGGGCTGCAACAATGGTCTTAAGCACAAAAACAATTGTGGACACGACACAAGATGGGGCAGTGTTCTGTTCTGTTGTATATAGGGTCACTGGGAGTCCAAACCAACAATAAATAGCAGGTTTTATGTCAATTGTCTCACCTAAAATGGACATCATGTTTGGTAAAGCAGAAGGTCAGCAGAAATGAGGGAAACCCTCCATGAGACAGACTGACACAATAATCACAAAAATGAACTCATATTTACCAATGATCATGAAGACAGCACAGGACCGAGCAACATTCTCTTCCATTATAGGTAAGGTCACCTTAAGTTGGAGCCAATTTGATGACCACTGCGAGGGTTGGGATTGTGTGTCAACTTGACTGGACCATGATTCTCAGTATTTATTTGTAATCATTCCCATGATTGCATCTGCTGTGAGTAGCCAATCAGTCGAAAGGGAGTTTCCCTGGGGGTGTGGCCTGCACCTGACTATAAGCAGACATTCTGACAGTTTTTTCCTTGCTCTGGATCCTGCCACTCACCTTCTTTTCATCTCATCTCCAACACTTGGGACTTGCGGTGTAGCTTATCTACAGATCTCGTGATCTGTACATATTCACAGTCTGAGACCAGAAGCCCTGTTCTTTGACCTGCTGATCTTAGATTCACCAGCCCCTGGAGCTACATGAATCAAGAAAAGCCTCTATCCCGGTCCACAGACTTAGGATGGTCCAGCCTCTACAATCACATGAGCTGTATCCTTGATATAAATCTCTATATATATTTATATGCTTTGCTGGGTTTTGCTTCGCTGAAGAACCCAGCTTAACACAAAAAAACTAACCGTAGTAAAATATTGATTTCCTAAATTTTATACTGCAGCTTTTTGCATTCAATATTAATTTTTTATATTTGATTATGTGTGTCATCACTTATACAAGGGAAGATTAATAAAACAGATTTTAAAACAAAAATAATTGGCACTTTCTACTTGCAAACAGTGAAATGATCTTAAACTGTGTATTAAATAACTTGCAGGTATTGCAAATCACCCACACACGCCCATGTCAAACCTCAAGTTACCAATTACCATTAATTATTTTGCAAATCCAATAAGGCTAGGTTAATTTGGAACATATTATTCATGCAGAATTCACGAACAATTAATCAAATCTTGGATCAATTACACCTTTGCCATGTCTAAGATGAAAGGCTTTGCCAAGTCCAGGAATGAAAGAGATTATGGCTGTTTGAACCAAATTAAGACAAAGCAATTTAAGAGAGCTGAAATACTACTGGCACACAGATAGAAATAATTCTAGCTATAAAAGGAGTAATCGTAGTGTAACAAATGGTCCTGCTAATCATTCTTCACAAGGCCCCATCAAGTCTTCTCTGGGGAGCCTTCTGTTAGACACTGATGTGAGTTCAGGGTAAATTCAAATGTTTTCATACACAGGAATTCCTTTGACATTTCCCACCATTCTAATCCTTTGAAAGCACATTCAAAATAACCAATTTGGCTCTGTTAAAACCAAAACCAAAACCAAACCCAGTGCCATCGAGTTGATTCTGACTCATAGCGACCCCATAGTTAGCCTATTTTTCCCAAGTCCATGTGTCTTGAAAGAGTCATCTGTGAGTAGCAGATGAGACTTGTGATCTAGTACCGCAGGCTGAATTCAGATCCTGCCTCCAACCCCTGCCAGATATATGACCTTGAACATCATCAGGATTTCCTTCTCTGTGCCCAGATGTTCTCATCTGTCCACAGGGGAGAATGATAGTGTCTACATCATGGGTTTCTTTTGAGGACGAAATGAGCTAACGTACGAAAAGGGCTTAGAATTGAGTTGGTTGCATGCTAAGCACTTTCTCCGGGTTAGATGTAGAAGCATCATCACAGACGTCATCGTCACCATCGTCAGACTCACTTTCACTCCCGCTCTCACCGGCACTGTCATTGTCATCGCTGTCACCATCGTCATCCTACTTAGTATCATTCCAACTGTCACCAGCACTGTCATCACCATCGCCGTCACCGTCATCACACTCACTCTCACTCGCACTCTCACCACCAGCAGCACCGCCACCCTTGATCACCATCACCAGCCCCGCCGTGACCACTGCCACCCACAGCAGCACTGTCATCGGTATCACCGTCCCCTTCAGTGTCCGAGGCACCAGAGGACCTGGCCCCTGCTCTCTCCAGCCCACACCTCCCGCCTATGTCACTCCGTCACCACCGCACTGGCCTCTCTCTTCTGCTGGTGCCCATGATGTAGACATCAGAACTTTCTCAGAATCTGTTCTAGTCTTTGCCTGGACTACTCTTTCTCAAATCAGATTTTCTCATCTTTTAATTCTTCATTTATTTGAAACTGCTGAAATATCAGCTCAAGAGATAGTATCCTGAACCACTCTACTTAAATGAGCCCTCACGTCTCCACACCTATCCCTGCCTTCTGGCGTTCACTAACTGTGTAACCTAGCACCCCTAAAGAGAGACTCCTTCACCTCTCTGTGGCTGAGTTTCTCTTCTGGGCCACAGGGCTGATGGGAATAATCCCTATTTGGAATTATTGTGAGCATTAAATGAATCAGTACTCTAAAGCATCAGTAAAAGTGTCTGTTGCATAGGAAAGGCTATGTGAGTATCTCAGACTTTATTTACCTCTTCGTTTGTACTACAAGCCCCTTTAGAGGACAGAATCACCCTCAAGGTGTCCTCTGGGCCTAGCACACAGGCTGGCACATGTGAGACAAATGAAAGAGAGATGATGAAAATAATAATATGTACTTACAGGTAAAATACAAACATATTAATACAAACACAGAACTATGCATGGGGTAAAAGCACAACTCTTCAAGCTATAAATGACCAAGACCAATCATTCTCTCTAAGGCAGGCACCCATGTTGGGCACTGGGTCTTTTAAATTTAATTTTGTCTTGTTTTGTGTTTTACCTACTGAGCTAGAGTATATTTATAAAGAAAGCAACAAGCAGATGTCTCTCAGCACAAAGGAAACCCTGGTAGCATGTGGTTAAGTGCTATGTCTGCTAATCAAAAGGTCGGCAATTCAAATCCGCCAGGTGCTCCTTGGAAACTCTATGTAGCAGTTCTACTCTGACCTAAAGGGTTGCTATGAGTCAGAATCAACTCAACAGCAGTGGTTTTGGGCTCAGCACAAAAAGAACTTTAATCTTTCACACAACTTCAATTTTATTTTCCTGTTTAACGATCGCCAGTAAATATTGTAAAAGAAAGACTTAAGCCCAGATAATCCAATTTCATTCTAACTCGACAGAGAGATAAAGGACATGACAGTTTGGCTGAACAGAGCTAGCTACAGTTACCAATTCAAATATGTTCTGGGGACAAGTGACTTTCCAACAAATTATCCAAAGAAGATGTTGTGTCAAAAGAACACTTTCTAAAGTTCAGTCAAGCAATAAAGAACAGCAGGATCAAGGAACGCTCAGCACTGACCTTTACTTGACTTTGTGGCCAACCCACAGCTATCTCAACTCCAGGGCTCAAAGATCAGAAGGAGCCCTGTCATGTCTCTGGGCCAGACGATGTGCCCAGGTTCATGCACCTATAGACAGAGGAAACCCAAATTCCAGTCCCTACAGGGGCAGGTATATAAGTGAGTGAGGCATACAGGGGAATCATCTCAAAGACACACTCCTTGGCACGTGAACCAAATGGCAGTATTACTCACTTTCAAGAGAAATATGAGCTCTCCTATTCTTCTGGAAATGGCACAGCTATACCATGCAACACTTGTTATTCATGGCCATAGAGTTGGTTCTGACTCACAGAGACCCATGAACAACAGAGAAAAACATGGCCCAGTCTTGTGCCATCCTCACAATGGCTGACATGTTCGAGTGCATTCTCTCAGTCACTGTGTCCTTTGTTTTCCTATGTAAGGGAGCCCCGGTGGTGCAGTGGTTAAGAGAGCAACTACTAACCAAAAAGAGTAAATCTACCAGTCACTCCTTGGAAACCCTATGGAAGCTGTTCTACTCTTTTCTATAGGGTTGCTAAGAGCAGGAATTGACTTTATAGTGAGTTTTTGTTTGTTTGTTTGTAGTTTTCTATCCAGGGGACTCAATTTCCAGCACAATATCTTTTGTTGTGGTCCATGTGACTTTCACTGGGTAGTTTTCAAACGTAAATGGTCATCATTTTCTTCCTAATCTATCTTAGTCCGGAAGCTCCCCTGAAACCTGTTTAACATGGGTGACCGAACCAGTGTTTGAAAAAGTGGTGGCATACCTTCCAGCATCATAGCACCATGCAAGCCACCATAATCTGACAAACTGGCAGACCAGGATTTGACAATGGAATACCACTCAGTGCCAGAAGCACATGAACTACTCATACACACATGCTCACGTCTTAAATGGATTATGCTGTGTGAAAGAAGCTAGTCACAAAAGGATATATGTCACTGACCCTATTATTATGGCATCTGAAAGAAGAAATGCTGGTGGAATAGTGGTTAAATGCTACAGCTGCTAATGAAAAGGTCAGCAGTTCAAATCCATCTGGCACTCCTTGGAAATGGTATGGGGCAGTCGTATAGGATTACTATGAGCCAAAATTGACTTGATGGCAATGGATTTGGTTTTTTTGGTTTGGTAGTTTCAGTGTCTGGGGGGATGACTGGAAAGTGGCTTCATGAGACGATATTGATGGCACTGTGGGTAAAGAACTGTGGTGATTAATGTGTGACTATACATTTGTTAAAAATCACAAAGCTATACATCATAAAGAGTGAATTTTGATAGAAGTAAATTTCAAAAAATCAGCCAGGACTTGTGGAAATCCAAGAGGCACACTGTGACAAATTTATATAATTATATTACAAATGAATAAAGTACTTATACTGAAGGAGGCATGAGGAAAGTTGCTGATCTAGATAGTTTGGGAAAACATTGTTTTTAACCAACTGCCAACATTATTCTCAAAGGAGACAAACTGAAAGCATTCCCCTTGAGAACAGGAACCAGACAAGCATGGTCTTTATCATCATTCTTATTCAACAATGTGCTGGAAGTCCTAGCTAGAGCAATAAGGCAAGAAAAGAGAAATAAGGGCATCCAAATAGGTGAGGAGGAGGTAAAGCAATTCATTTTTGAGGATGACATGATCCTATACATAAAACATGCCACATAATCCACAAGAAAGCTACTGGAGTTAATAGAAGGTTTTAGCAAAGTGGTAGAAGATTAACATACAAAAATCAGTTGAACTCTTCTACATCGACAAAGAGAACTTCAAAAACAAAATTAGGAAAGCAATGTCATTTATAATATTATCCTAAAAGATAAAATATTTAGGAATAAATCAAACCAGGGATGTAAAAGACCTATACAAAGACAGCTACAAAACGCTACTTCAAGAAACCAAAAAGACCCGTCTAAATGGAAAAAAACATACTGTGCTCATGGGTAGGAAGACTCAGCACTGCGAAAATTTCAGTATGATCCAAAGCGATCTGCAGATACGATGTCCAACAATTATGTCTGTGAACTTAATTGTTCTAAGTACTACATACCTCGTTGTTGAATATCACTACAGTCACCTTCGAGGTACTCCCCTTGGGAAGTTATGCACTGATGCCAGTACTTAGTCTACCCTTCAAAGCAATTTTGGTACTCTTTAGGGAATGGCCATTGTACATGGTGGCATGGTGGCAAGTTTGCAAACTTAATTGTATAGTTGTCTGTGAGGAAGTTTTTAGCCAGCAAGCAAATAACTGTATTGGAACACCACCCTCCCTACTCACTGGATCTAGCCCCCAATGACTTTTATCTTTACTTGAAGATAAAGGAAATATTGAAAGGAAGACATTCAGATGACATTCAGGACACAGCTCTGATGGCCATTCCAGAAAAAGAGTTTCAAAATTGCTTTGAAGGGTGGGTTAGGTGATGGCATTGGTGTGTAGCTTCTCATCGGGAGTACTTTAAAGGTGGCCATAGTGATGTTCAGCAATAAAATACGTAGTTTTTTTTTTTTTTTTAGGATGAGTTTGTGAACTTAATTGTCAGACCTCATATAATGCAAGCTTGATCCAAATTCCACTAGGATTCTTTAATGAGATGGAAACACTAGTTATCAACTTTATGTGAACAAGGAAGAGGGCCCAAATATATAAAGTATTCTTGAAGAAGAACAAACTGGAAAGCCTCACGCCACCTGATCTTAGGACCTACTATACATGGTAGTCAAACCAGCCTCAAACTGGTGTACAGCAACAAGTGGCCCAGAATTGTTAGCCCAGATGTAAACTCATTCACCTATGAGCAGCTGATATTTGATAAAGGGCTAAAGTCAAATAAATGGGGAAAAGACAGTCTCTTTAAAAATTGGTGCTGATGAAACTGGGTGTCCACCTGTGAAAAATAAGAAATATGACCAAATCCTCGTGAAACCACCATCAGGCTTTCTCCAGCTCTGCTGTGGTTCCTCATCACCTTCACAGGCCATCAAGCCTTGGTTTGATTGCTGTTCACTCTGACTTGAAGCTGCAGCCCCAACCACGATTCATGAATTTTGTCACCAGAATCCTGAGCATGCATAGGACCTAAAGAGCTGTGCCCTGAACATGATGCTAGACCTGAACTTCCCTTCCTTTGTAGCATGACTTAGCACCCGGATTTCCAAATACAGGCACGGGAGAGCTCAAGGTTTCAGGTCTCTGATGACAATCCCAACCTCCAGAAGACTAATCCACTAACCCACTGCCATCAAGTCTGGAGGATATAAAAGCTCCTTCCTGCTCACTGGGGCAGGAGCTCACAGTCTTCAGTCGCTAGGCTCTGCATTGCTCCTTGTTTGCTAGAATAATAAACTTCCACTTTCTGTTTCCTTTGCAAGTGGTAGTGTGGCATCTGCCTTATTTTCATTGGTTAATAGAACAAAATGAAAACCCACATTCAGTTATACTCATACCATACACAAAAACTAGTTGAGAATGGATAAGAGACCCATATATAAAACCTAAAATGATAAAGATCATGGCAGAAAAAACAGAGACAATGCTAGGGGCCCTAACACAGGGCATTAACGCAATAGAAACTACAACTCATAATTCACAAAGACCAGAAGGCAAACTTGATAACTGGGAACTTATAAAAATTAAACACTTAAGCTCATCAAAAGACTTTACCAAAAGTCTAAAAAGAGAAACTTCAGATTGGAAAAACATTATTGGCTACAACATATCTGGCAAGAGTCTAATGCATAAAATAATCCAACACCTCAACAACAAAAATACAGATAACCCAATTAAAAAATGGGCAAAGAATACAAATGAACTTTTCACCAAAGAAGACATTTAGGCAACCAATAGACACATGAGGAATTGCTCATGACCATTAACCACTGCCAAAATGAAAATCACAACTTCAGTAAGTACCATCTCACCATGACATCAGTGACATGGATCCAAAAAAACAGAAAACAACAAATGTTGGAGATGCTTCAGGGAGACTGCAGCTCTTATGAACTGCTGGCAGGAATGTAAAGTGGTACAACCACTTTGGAAAACAATATGGCACTTCTGTGAGAGCTAGAAAAAGAAATACTGTACTATCCAGCAATATCACTCTTAATATATATCCTAGAGAAATAAGAGCTGTCACATGAAGAGACATGTACACACGCATGTTCATTGCAGCTTTTCTCACAGTAGCAAAAAGATGGAACTAACTAAAGGTCCATCAACAGATAAATTGATAAACAAATTATGGTATGCATATACAATGGAACACTACACAATGATAAAGATCAATGATGAATCCTGGAAACATCTCATGACGTGGATGAATCTGGAGGGCATTATGCTGCGTGACCTATTTGTCAATCATTAACAGGCAAAAGTTGCATGAGATCTCTACTACATAAACTCAAGGAAAGGTTTACACAGAAAAATAAATCTATGATGATATGAAGGAGGGAAAGCATAAGGAGTGGAAATCATGAACTAGGAATAGAAAATGTTAACTGTGGAGACGAGAAAGACAATAAAAGGGCAGTCAGTACAAGTCGACCAGAGTAAAGTCAGAGAAACTTTCCAGACACATCCAAACACCTTTGGGGACCAAGTTGTGCGACTAAGAGCTGAGGTCTACAGTTGCTGGGGACATCCAGGTCAACTGCCTTAACAAAGTTTATAAAGAAAATTTCCACATTCTGCTTTGGTGAATAGTGTCTGGGTCTTAAAAGCTTTTGATCAGTCATTTAAGATACACCTATGGTTCCCATCCCATTCAAAGCAAAGGGGAATGAAGAAAATCAAACATATAAGGAAAATATTTGTCCAAAGAACTAACAGGCCACATGCAGCACAGCCCTCACCAGCCTGATCCCAGAAGAACTGATGCTGCCTGGCTACTACCAACAACTGCTCTGATAAGGGTCACATGAGAGGGTCCCAGAGACAGTGGGAGAAAAAATGTATAACAAAATTCAAATTCACAAAGGTGAGACATGGAACAGAATTGAGACTCCAGAAATATCACCATCCTCTTATGAACAGCTGATATTTGACAAAAGCCCAAAAGTCATGAACTGGGTTTAAAACAGTCTCTTTAACAAATGCTGTTGGCATAATTGGATATTCACCTGCAAAAAACTGAAACAGGACCCATATCTTATACCTTACACAAAAAACTAACTCAAAATGGATCAAAGGCCTAAATATCAAACCTAAAATAATAAAGATCATTCAAGAAAAAATAGGATCAACAATGGAAGTTCTAACACATGTCTTAGACTTCAAAATCTGCCAACTATCCATCAGACCGACATCTGATCTCCATAATCTACAAAGTACTGCAAAATATCAACAAGAAAAGGGCAAATAATCCAATTAAACAACGGCCAAAGAGATAGGCAGACACTTCACCAAGGAAGACATCCAGACAGCCAAAAGACACATGAGGAAATGCTCATGATCATTAACTATTAGAGAAATCCAAATCAAAACTACAATGAGATACAATCTCATCCCAACAAGGCTAGCCACAATCCAAAAAACACAAAACAACAAATACTGGAGAGGCAATGAAGAGACTGGAACTCTCCTACACTGCTGGTGGGATTGCAAAAAGGTACAACCTCCTTGTAAAGCAATTTGGCACTTCCTTAAAAATCTACAAATAGAAATACCATTTGATCCAGTAATCCCACTGCTTGGAATATGTCCTACAGAAATAAAGGTGGTCACATTAACAGACACATGCACATGAATGTTTATTGCAGCACTGTTCGCAATAGCAAAAAGCTAGGTGCCCATTAACTGATGAATGGATAATTAAACCATGATATGCACTCAATGGAACACTATGCAATGATGAAGAACAATGATGATTTTAGGAAGCATCTCACAACCTGATTTCAACTGGAAGACATTATGCTGAGTAAAATCAGTCAGTGGCAAAAAGACAAATATTGTATGAGACCCCTTCTATAAGCACTTAATGCACAAAAGAAAAGACTCTTTGACAGCTACAAGGGTGAGGAGGGAGGAAGAGGGCTGGGCATAGAATAGCCAACAGAAATTGGGTTAGGTGAAAGCAGTGACAGCACTCAGTAGAGTAGGGCGATTTAACTGGACTTCACTACAAACTGAAAGATTTTCTAAGCTCAGTCTAATATTTCAAAGGATAGAGTAGCAGGGACGAGGGTCTGGGTATCATGTATTCAGGTGATATTGAGGCCAACTGGCGTAACTAATTTATTGCTAAGACTGACTCTTCTGCAACCCCATATTGGTAAGCGGCATCTGGGGTCTTAAAGGTAGGAAGCTGCCATCAGAGTTACACCCAAAAGTCCCAACTCATCCAGAACAGATGATCACTGAGAACAACAAAGATACAAGGAAAAAAGAGCCCAGGAGACAAAAGAACCCATATGAATGGGAGACTGTACCAACATGAGACAGGAAGAACCAGAAGGTGCCCAGCCACACCAAAGACAGCTGTGACACGGGACACAATGCAGAGTCCCCGAGGCAACACAAGCAAAAGAGGTGTGCAGCCCAGGAACTCTACTAAAAGACCTGAACTGATGGTCTGACAGCCTGGAGGGAGCCCCCGGAACATGGCTCCTAGATCTGCTGCTGTCCCCTGCTGGAAACCAGTATCAAATCAACTCTTCACATAAGAATGGACTGGACTCAGGGACACAGTGTGACCACATGGCGTGTGCACTTTATGGTTTTATGTACACAGGAGGCTGTCCTACTGGTTTCTTTCTAGAAGGGAGAAAAGAGAGTGGAGAGAGGGGGACAGATGATTGTTAAGAGGATGCTAGATATACAGAGTGAAAAGGAGGAGTGTGCTATCACTGGGTGGGGAGAGCAGAGGGAGCTGCAGTAAGGTGGGCAAGCAAAACCAATTTAGATTGCATGCTTTCACTTAATCACAACTAAAAAAAAATTTCAAATACAAAAAGAAAAGACCAGACAAACTGATTTAACAGACTGGAAGAACCACTGAGACCATGGTTCTCAAACACGCTTTTATCTCAAGACTGAAAGCCCACTCCTGAAGTCCACTGTTCAACACATTTGCCCTAAAGCAGAGACGAGAAGGCAGGAAGGGACAGGAAAAGAGGATGAATGAATACAGAGAACCCAGGGTGGAAATGAGGAAAGTGCTAACACATTGAGGATATTGCAAGCAGGGTTACAGGGCAATCTGTGTATAAATTTTTGAATGAGAAAATAAAAAGAAAAACAAGAACATTTTTTTGTCTGTATATTGTAATGTTAAAGATGGAACCGGGAATATTCCGAGTAGGCAAATGCATACAAACCAAAGTTCATTAGTGGATACCAAAGATGTGTGAGAGGAGAAAAGGGGGAGTCACTGACTGAGGAATGCTGAGTTTCTGTTACAGGTGATGAAAAAATTGGAATTAGATAGTGTTGTAGATTGTACAAAATGGAGAACTCCATGTCACTGAATTATAAACACAAAAATGTTAAAATGGCAAATGTTTACTTCATCACAATAAAAAAATGTACTGTACTCACTGTACTCCAGCTAGTGAATAAAATAATGATAGAATTGGCTCATAAGTCAAGGAATAAAGCAGATTGAGTTTATACTTATACCATTGCTATTGAATTGAATCCAACTCATTAGTGACCCTAAGAGGACAGAGCAGAACAGTCCTGTATGGTTTCCAAGACATGCCTGTTGAATTCAAACAGCTGACCTTTCAGTTAGCTGCCGCACCTCTTAAATACTACACCACCAGAGTTTGCAAACCAAAGCCATTGCTTCCAAGTCCATTCTTCTTTTTTTTATGATTGAATGAAAACGTACATTCCCATATAAATTCACATGCTCACCTATACGCAGCTCCCACTTCTCTCCCTATCTGGTGACAGCACACCCTTCCTCTCTGTTCCATATATGTCCTATTTTCCCAACAGTCTTCTATCCCCTCCTCTTCACCCACTCCCCTTCCCCCAGTAAGAGGTCAGCAGGATGATATCCTATAGATGCATAGAACCACAAAGTTCCCACAAGATATGGCCACTCTGCATTGCCAAGTACAATCCATTGCTGTCCAAAAAGTTGACCTTCATTATGATTTATGGATAGGGGCAGCATCAGGGCCAGGGGCCATGCTCCCAGGGGAATCCCAAAGTCCCTTGAGCATCAACTGTAGTCTTTTTAGTGGAGATCTTAGGGTACACCCCTAATTTATTCTTGTGTTGCCAGTGAGACTCAATTTTGTGAGCTCCATCGTGGCTATCGAGTCCATTCTGACTCACAGTGACCCTACAGGATGGAGTAGAACTGCCCCACAGAGTTTCCAGGGAGCTCCTGGTGGATTCCAGCAGCTGATTTTTTAGTTAACAGACATAGCACTTAACCAGTACACCACAAGGATACAGCTTACATAAACAAATATTTGAATAAATAAGTAAAATGGGGAGAAGGGTCAACTTTTCCTTGGCGAGATACAATTCATATATTTAGAAGGAATTAAAGAGTTAAAAAATCAACATTCACACGATTTCACGGTAATAACTGCTGGCTGTGGATGAAATTTAAGAAGAAACAGCATATTTCCATAATCTCAAAGTGTTTTCCAGAAAACAAATGTTACAAAGGGAAAAACAGTAGCTTTAGATGGGAAAATCCTAGCAGGCACTGCTTGAACAAACTGATGAAGGTTAGCACGCACATCAGACCTACTGACTTCATGTTTCCCATATAATGCAATGAGAAGGACACGTCACCTCTCTGCTGGTCTTCCTGGTGAGGCAAAAGCTCAACCTAATCATAAGAGAACACCTAAGATACCCACATGCAGGGTTTCTAGACTGACCAAAGCATCAAGGCCATGGATAAGAAGGGAAGTGTAAGGAACCGTCCCTGTTTGAAGGAGACTAAGAAGACACAAAGGTACCTTGGTAGCACAGTGGTTAATCTCTTGGCTGCTAACCGAAGTTTGATGGTTGGAATCCACGCGGGGGCTCTAGGGGAGAAAAGATCCGGTGATCTGTTCTTGGAGAGGCCACAGCCTTGGAAGTTCTATGGGCAGTTCTACTGTGTCTTGGAGGGTCACTATGAGTTGGAATTGACTTGATGGCAATGTTTTTGAGTTTCTTTTTTTCCTTTCTCTTTTTTTACGACACACTAACTAAATAAACTGTGGGATTCTGGGATAGGTCATCTTTGGAAATACTGGTAAAACTCAAACAAAGTCTGTAATTAATATCGTATCAATGTTTATTGTTTACATTTGAAATACATAAGAATAAACTCTGTTCCTCTTCTCCTTCTCCATCTCTGTTATCTTGAACTGGCCTGATGTTCCCAGAAGACAGCAGGGAAGGAGGTCTTAGAAGCACAGCCACAAGCCTCAGTCCATGTGACATAAGAGCAAAGCCGGGGGAAGGTGAAAGAGAAGAGCCAGGGGTGGACTCCCAGGCTGCAAACACCAGCTTATCTATCTCAGTTTCAATGTGTCTACCAAGAAGATACTCCAGACATTCTAAGCACGCCAGCCTTCTCAGAAGAACATCTGTTGAAATGAATGCTGTAATGCTTAAGATTGTGTGTCCGCTTGGCCAGACCACGATGCTCAGCAGTTTGGCAGTTATGTAATGAGGTCATTATCCTCCATTTTCTGATATGATACAAGCACTTCTATGATGTGATCTGATGTGATCTCCCTACTAGTTATAACAGGAGTTTCCTCATCTGTTATATGGTCTACATCTACATCCACTTCTGGTGAAGTCTGATGGCTTTTGCTGGCTCTGGACCCTGCATCCAGCTCATCATCATCTGACCTCTGGTTTGGGGGACTTGAGCCAGCTGCCCGCCATACTGGCTGCTGATCTTGGAATTTGTCAGCCTCTGCAGCCTGCCATCTCACCTGCCAATCTTAGGTTCATCAAACCCTGTACCCCACAAGCCTGTGATCTGCCATCAGACCTGCTGACCTTGGGTTTGTGAGCCTCTGTGGCTAAATGAGTCAGGAGAAGCCTCCAGCCTGGTACCTGACCCATGGACTTTGCACTTGCCAGTGTCTAAAACCTTGTGAGCCACTGTTTTGAGGTAAACTTTTCCCTACCTCTGTATATATGTATATATACCCATACACATACACACATTAAGTTTATTTCTCTAGAGAACTCAGCCTAAGACAACTATTAAACTTGAATGACTCGCCACAACATGGATGATCCTTGAAAGCACCACGCTGAGTGGAGAGGGTCAGTCACAAAGGACAAATATTGTGTGATTTTACTTACACAAAACACGGAAACCACAGGTTATGGTGGGTTTCCAGGTGTGTGGGTGAGGAGGAAAGCATGAGTTGTTACTTAGGGAACTGTGAGTGTTTGTTACTGGTGGTGAAGAAATTTGCAGAAGAATGACTCAATTCAGGCAGGTATTTTTCTGAGGTCTAAAACAGTGGTTGCATAACTTGAAGAATGTAATCGATACTCACTGAAGTATGCACATAGAAATTACTGAGTCAGTGTATGTGATGTTCGTATATTTTCATCAGTAAAAAAAAAAAGGAAAAAAGAAAATAAACAAAAATCCTTTAATGTCCAGAAATGAACGTTATTGACTAAGAAACTTCATGGGCACAAGGAATGAGAAGGACCTTAAGTGACCGAGGGACATGGTTGTACCGAACGGTGCGGAGGAGCGGGGCTCTCTCCATTGTGTGAGTGGGTATCATCTAAGGTTTCCCCTTTTTCCTTGAATTTACAAGTCCTAACTTCTACTCTCTGTACCTCACTGATAGGGACTCTATTCCTTGAGCCAATGCCTTGTGTACATTTTCTCCTTCAGCCTTCTCTTATGCAAAGCCCAGATCTAAACGCAGTTGGCAGTTAGGCAATTATGTCTGATGCTCGAATGGCAGCCACCACATTCACGGGGATGTCATTGGACAGACATGCGATGGCCTAGGAGCAGACACCCCTTTTAATGACTATCTTGGAGGCAGGGACAAACATCACTGGTGGTGTTGTAATACCCAGCAGTTGTCCTCTGAGTGGCCCTAGGGAAGATACACAGCTTTACCAGCTGGCTTCCCAGCCCTAATGAGTGACTAAAGATTTCTCCTAATGTTTGTTATAAATTAACTATGCAATTTTGGCCATAATCCCTTTTATTGTAACCTAGACACGAATGTATGTTTGAGTTTGTCAATGGCCCTGAGAGTCTGGGACCATGAAGACATAAACCCAGAAGCTCGGACCCCTGGATGACCCATTTATTCCACTCCAGGTCACCTGTTCCATGGATGGGCTGGATGGCCAGCTATGTAAATCATGCTGTGGAATGTCTGTCTGTGTCAGTGAAACACACTTGAATTCAGTCCAGGGAGCTATTCTTCTGAGGCCAAACCATTTCCACTTCCTATCTTTGCTTTCGTTCTTGTGCACTATTGGTTTCCAGTGCTCAGCAGCAGAATCCTCCCAGTGCTGTAAGGAGACAGATGGAATAACAGAAATGTCTGTAGGCATCCCCTCAATGCAGCTTTTCATGTCACCAGCTACCCCACAGTAGCAAGATGAATGGCAGGGCTCTGTCACTTGCCTAGTAAATGGTGGAAGCCTCCCCTGTGCAGTGATTTTCATTTAGGGCTTATTTCTTCTCCAGGTGCTTGTCCCCAGTCTTTGTGTTATGGGTCTGCCAAATTAAATCAAACAAACATAACTTTAAGGATGCCAAATTCATCGGGAACTAGCTCTCACTTGTGGTATGGATGTGGCTGATGTGAGTGCCCTCTCCTGTGTCAGTGTAATCCAAAGGAAACAGCTTTTGGCTGCAGGGACCACTAAACCAAACCATCAAGCCATCAAAGCAATTTGGGGAAGCCGTTCATGATTTTAGTTACTTTCCTTCTTCAACACTCAAACGACCGAGTTCTGTTGCTGTCTTTCATCTGAGAAGCAGTGAGCAAGGCCACTCCCTCTGCCACAACCTAATCGAGAGCTGAAACCTGATGTGACCAAGGATTTGGTCCTGATGAGTGAGTGACCAGCAGAGTGACAGACCCAGGACATGTCAGCATGGCCAGTTTGCCAGGCCACTGTGCTGACTGGTATTGAGAACCGACACTTGGAAAAGAAAGGAAAAATTAAAATAATTTCCCAATTCTGTTCCCCACGTTTAACAAGGTAAGATCTACAGATAATTCAGTGGCGCTAGGCACAGTCACAACATTGCACACCCATCACCTCTGTCTCACCCTAAAGTTGTTTCATCACCCAGAAAACAAACCCTACCACCAGTAAGCAGCTTCTCCCCCACCTTCTACTCAACCCATGACAACCACCAACCTACTTTATATCCTACAAATTTCCTTATTCTGGACATTTCATAAAAACAAAATCATGTAATATACGACCTTCTGTGTCTAACTTCTTTCTCTGAACAATGGTTTCAAGGCTCATATAGACTGCGGCATGGGTCAGGACTACTTTATTTTTTATGACTGAACAATATCCCATTGTATGGAGGTACCACGATTTGTTTGTGTTATGTAGGAACCCTAGTGGTGGAGCAGCTAACCAGACAATTGGTGGTTTGAATCCACTAGCCACTCTAAACGAGAAAGACGTGACGGTTGGCTTCTGCCAAGACTCCAGCTTTGGAAGCCTTATGGTCTACTCTGCCCTCCAGCCTCACAGCCATCAAGTCAGGTCTGACTCATAGGGACCCTGTAAGTCAGAGTAGAACCGCCCCATAGAATTTCCAAGGAGTGCCTGGCAGATTTGAACTGCTGACCTTTCAGTTAGCAGACGCAGCAATTAGCTCACTAAGCCACCAGGGTTTCCCTGCCCTCTAGGGCCGTTATAAATTGGATTGGACTCCATAGTCATAGGTAATGTTTCATAGTTTTCCATGTAAAAGTCTTTATCTTCTTGGTTAAGTTTATTCTGAGGGACTTCATTGTTTAGGCCCTGTTGTAAATGTTGTTTCCTTAATTTCCTTTTCGGCTTGCTCATTTCTGATGTACAGAACTTTCACTGATTTGTGTGTGCTAACCTTACACCCTGCTGCTTTGCTGAATTTACTAGTTCTAATAGCTTGCTTCTGGAATCTTTGGGGTTTTCTACGTACTGGATCATGTCATCTGTTAAAGGGATAGTTTTACTTTGTCTTTCCTGATTTGGATACCTTCCAGTCCTTGGATCCCTCCACTTCTTCCTCCACACCAAGGCTGCACTGTGCCCACTGGAGCTCCAAACATACAAATAAACAACAAAGGCACGTTTACTCTGTGCTTCTTTCCGTCAGAACAGGCAAATCGATGGAAGACCTCACTGATAGTTCCCTCACACCCAGCTGGCCAACATCAGGTAATAAACCTAACATTCACTCCGAATTCTTGAAGACATTTTATTGTTATGATTACTATTAGGTGCC
This sequence comes from Heterohyrax brucei, assembly GCA_028571685.1. Taxonomy (NCBI): domain Eukaryota; kingdom Metazoa; phylum Chordata; class Mammalia; order Hyracoidea; family Procaviidae; genus Heterohyrax; species Heterohyrax brucei. The sequence goes on along the minus strand of CM053160.1, from coordinate 4,143,338 downwards.
ATTGAGTCATTTCGACTCATTGAGTCATTTCCCAGAGTGCAGCCCTGCCCAGTCCCGCACCACCCTCATAGGCGCTGCTCTTCCTGAGACCACCCTTGCAGCCGTTGTGTCAATCCAGCTTGCCGAAGGACTTGTTTTCTTTCACAGACACTCTACAAAGTATGATGTCCTTCTCCAGGGACTGGTCTCTCCTGGCAAGATGTTCAAAGCATGTGAAACAGATCTTGCTATCCCAGCTTCTAAGGAACATTCTGGCTGTGCATCGTTGAGACAGATTTGTTTGTTCTTGCGGCAAACCACGGTATAGTCAATACTCTTCACCAATACCATAATTCAAAGTCCTCAATTCTTCTTCAGTCTTCCTTATTCACGGCCCAGTCTTTGCATGCGTATGCAAGAAACGAAAATACCGGGGGCTGGGTCAGGTGCACATTAGTTCTCAAAGCAACACCTTTGTTTTTAACACTTTAAAGGGGACCCTGGTGGCATAGTGGTTAAGTGCTATGTCTGCTAACCAAACGGTCAACAGTTTAAATCCACCAGGCACTCCCTGGAAACTCTATGGGGCAGTCCTACCCTGCCCTATAGGATCCCTATGAGTTGGAAACAACTCGATGGCACTGGTTTTTGGGGTTTTGTAAAACACTTGCTAAATGTATTACGTCCTTTGATTTCTCAACTGCTGTTACCATGGGCACTGATGGTGGATCCAAGCAAAATGAAATCCTTGACAACTTTGATATATTCTCTGTTTATCATGATGTTGCTTTTTGGTGCAGTTGTGAGGATTTTTGTTATCTTGATGTTGAGGTATAATCTATACTGAAGGCTGTGGTCTTTGATCTTCATCAGTAAGTGTTTCCTCTTCATTTTCAGTGAGCAGTGTTGTGTCGTGGTGACAGGATACAACCCTGAATCAGCACCTCTCCTGGTTTTAAACCATGCAACTACCCTTGTTATGTTACAACAACTGCCTCTTCATTGATGTACAGGTTCCTCGTGAGCACAGTTAAGTGTTCCGGAATTGCAGTTCTTTACAATGTTATCCATAGTTTGTTATGATCCACACAGGTTAATGCCTTTGCATAGTCAATAAAACATAAACATCTTTCTGATATTCTCTACTTGCAGATAAGATCTGTCTGACATCCGTAGCAATATCCCTTGTTTCACATCCTCTTGTGAATCCAGCTTGAATTTCTAGCAGCTCCTTGTCGATACACTGCTGCAACTACTTTTGAATGATCTTCAACAAAATTTTACCTTTTTTGAGATATGCACGACATTGTTTGAGATTTTCCACATTCTGTTGGATCACCTTTCTTTTGTATGGACACAAATATGCATCTTTTCCAGTTGTTTGTTCAGATAGCTGCCTTCCAAGTTTCTTGGCGTAGATTAATGAGCTCCTCTGGCTCTGTGTCTGCTTGTTGAAACATCTCAGCTAATACCCTGTCAATTCCTGGAGTCTCATTGTTTGCCAAAACCTTCAGCGCAGCTTGAACACCTTCGTCAATGTCATTGCTTACTGATCATGTCACCTCCTGAAATGCTGAATGTTGACCACTTCTTTGGGTACAATAAGTCCGAATTCCTTTCATCTTCTTTTGATGCTGCCTACATTGTTTGATTTCGTGCCCTTAGAATCCTTCAATATTTCAATTTGTGGCTTCTATTTTTTTCTTTAGTTCTTTCAGCTTGTGAAAAGCTGAATGTGTTCTTCTTCTTAGCTTATTTTATTATAATAGTTTGTCTTCTTGAGCCACTCTTTGATGTCTTCTCCTCAGCTCTTTTACTTCGTCATTTCTTCTTGCCTCTAGCTGCTCCACATCAAAGAGCAAGTTTCAGAGTCTATTCTGAAATCCATTTTGGTCTTTTCTTTCTTACTTTTTGCTTTTTTCATGTGTGACATCCTTGATATCATCCCACAATTCATCTGGTCTTCTGTCATTAGTGTTCAGTGAGTGAAATCTATTCTTGAGATGGTCTCTAAACGCAGGTTGAGTATACCTAAGTTTGTACTTTGGCTTGTCTGGACATACTTTAATTTTCTTCAACTTCAGCTTGAACTTGCAAATAAGTCATTGATGGTCTCGTCCACAGTTGGTGCATGGCCTTGTTCTGAATGATGATATTGAGCTTTTCCATTGTCTCTTTCCATGGATAGAGCTAATTTGATCCTGTGTATTCCATTTGGTGAGGTTTACTTGTATAGTCACAGTATATGTTGCTGAAAAAAGATATTTTCATTGAATAACTCATTAGTCTTGCAAAATTACTTCACCAATATCCAGCTTTCTTTCTATCACCAAGGCCATGTATTCCAACTACCAATCCTCCTTTGCATCCGCCTTTTGCATTCCAGTCACCAGTAACTATCAGCACATCTTGATTTCACACTTGATCGATCTCAGTCTGTAGATGCTGGTAAAAAAACAAACAAACAAAATAAAAAAAACTTCAGTTTCTTCATCTTTGGTATCAGTGGTTCTTACATCAATCTGAATCATAATCATATTAACCAGTCTTCCTTGTAGGCGTGTGAATATCATCCTACCACTGACAACATTGTACTTCTGCATAAATCTTTTTCTTCTTTAAATATTTTATTTATTTATTGTGATTGAATGAAAGTGTACAATCTAGTTTAAATTTGTATGCCCGCCTCTGTGCAGCTCCTATTGCTCTCCTTGGCAGTAACAGCAGACTCCTCCTTTCTGTTCTATACATGTCATATCCTGTCCTCTCTTCTCCATCCTCTCCACTCCCCTCTAGTAAGAGGCCAGTAGGATGATGTCCTATAGATGCATAGAACCATAAAGTGCACACACCATATGGCCACTCTGCGTCACTGAGTCCAGTGTATTCCTGTCTGAGGAGTTGACCTCAGTAATGATTCCACATAAATCTCGAAATGTTCTTTTTGACAGTAAATGCAACACCACTCATCTTCAGTTTGTCATACCTGGCACACTAGACCATATGATTTTCTTATTTAAAATGGCCAGTAGCAGCCCATTTCTGATCATTAATGCCTAGGGTATCCATCTTCATGCATTCCATTTCACTTCTGATGATTTCATATTTTCCTAGATTCCTACTATGTACATTCCACATTTCAATTATTAACGGATATTTGCAGCTGTTCGTTTCCATTTTGAGTCATGCCACATCAGCCTTATTCTATCCATATCATCAAGGGTAACTCAATTTGGAGGAGGCAGCTCTTCTCCAGTTGTATTTTGAGTGTCTTCCAACCTGGGGGCTCATCTTCTAGCACAATTAGACAGTGTTTTACTGCTAGTCATAGGATTTTCCAGGCCAATTTTTTTTTGGCAGTAGCTTGCTAGGCTCTTCCTCCTAGTCCGTCTTGGTAGAGAAGCTCAGCTGAAATCTGTCCAGCATGGCTGACCCTGGAGTTTGAAATGTTGATCACATAGCTTCCAACATGACAGAGATACACAAGCCACCACAGTACTACAAACTGACAAATGAGGAGTCAAGATGGCAGACTAAGCACACGTCTCCGTATGTCCCTCTAGAAACCAAGACCTGAACTGATAATCAAATGAAGCCTCTGGTAACCTACAGAGCTCCAAGGCTGTTAATTTGGACTTCATACCACTGAATGAAAAACTTCCTCTCTTTCACTGACTCCTGCTCCTGGCTAGTCCTGGCTCACATGGACTGAAGATGGCCTAGAGAAACATCTGCAGTCTATCCTCACAGTGTCTCTCCCAGCCTTTATCAACTCACATGCAGCCCAAAATGCAACAGACCCTTGAGAAAATGGTGAACAAGAAGTCACCCATGACTTCACAAGGCCCCCAAATGAAACAACCAAGGAGCTTTCCAGACAAAGAAACTTTTCTGAAATTATTGGAAGGTGATTACAAAAGGATTATATACAGAGCCCTTCTAGACCTTGTACAAACTAACAGATGAGTGGTGGTTGAAGACATTGATGAACTGGTAAAACAGGCCTGAAACTGTCCAACTAAAGGCCACTATAAGCTACTTATAGTTAAATATTAGATTATTTAGCATCAATTCATAGCAGTAGTGATTTCCCAGAGATGACTTTCTAACTGTGAACAAGATTCATGGTACGTGGGTGAAGACATCTCAGGCTGGATGCCGTCTTCCAAGTGGTCCTTAATCCAAAATGCAGAGTACTGCCTACAGGGCTTAGTACTGACCTTAGTACTACCACTTAGTACTACCACTCTGCTTTTACCAGTGCAGTTTTCAAAAGCTGTTCCTGTCTGGTGACTCTTCATGAGTGCTTGTGTATGTCCTCACAACACCAAGCAGCCATATTCCAAACCACTGTTCATATTTAAGAGATACAAACCAGGCTTATGAAGTAGACATTTTCAATGAAGAATGTTAAATGCAGCCAAAATCATAGTGATGTGGACTTGGAAACACACTGATGTCTTCTATTCCCCATGAGAGGGACAGTCATCCAATTCCATAGTTAGAAAAGCTCATGGGAAATATATAAATCTTACAGTCCTCTGAGCTGACAGTAATATGAGTAATTATTATTTTCAAGTGCAGAACTTTCCATGTGTTTCCAAAACCCAGGCTGAATCAAAGCTCACAGATGTGTCCTGAGTTAGACTCACTTGTTGCTGCTGAGTGTTGTGTTGGACTTTCAACTGTCTCACTTCAACCCAAACAGTACTCCTGCCTTGGTTTCACTGGCTGATGAAAACTGAAGATTCCATTAATCATGAGAGACTGTAAAGACGTATGTAAGGGAGATAAAATGGGCTAGATTTTAGATGCCCATCATGCTGGCAGCAACAACTAGGGTCAAAATGGGAAGCAAATGATGGATCACAGGTGCCAGGCCATTTCTAAGCCAAAATAGCTGACAGTCAGTGCTCCCAACATTCTAGATGCATGTTCTCTCTGGTTTAAAAAAAAAAGAAAAAGAAAAACACCTGCTGTAGAGTCCATTGCAATTCATGGAGACCTACATGTATCAGAACTGCTCCAATGGGATCTCAGGAGCTAAGATCTCTCAGAAACAGACCACCAGCCTTTTGAGACACCTCTGGGAGGATTCAGACCTCCAACCTTGTGGCATCATTCAGCAACTGTGGTTCCCTTCTCCTGGGGCATCAAACGACAGGTGCAGTATCACCAGGCATTCCACATGAGGGAGCGCATTGGTTACCATTTGGAGGTTCGACAACAACTGAAAGAAGTACGTTTGCATTACTTAAGTAAAATTTTAATTAAGAACATGTTTCACACTTTTTCACACCAACTTATGACAGCAGACTTCCTGATCTTTTCTTCCTACATGCCGAGATGTATGAAATGTAATGCAACTAAAAATGTTGCTGGGAGAAAATGTTACTATTTCTAAATCGTCGTGGTTTTTCCCTGCAGTGTTAGGGCCTGATGAAATATCTTAATTTCCTCAAGCCCCAGTGTTCTCTACAGGGCCTCTTCCAGCAAAACTTGTTAAGGTGAAATGATGGTGTTTGCATCTGCTTTAAGAGCAGAAGGGAAAGCTTTTGAGTTCCCAAGATCAGGGGCTTGACTCTGAGTCTTTGTTGTTGTCAATCTATTTGCACACTTATAAACAACATCAGCATAGCACAGACGGCACAAAGAGTGATGCTAGAAGTCTCTGTCACCCTGAGTTCCACAGCCATGACAGCCTCAGCACAGATCTTCTTGCCCCTAGAACATCCCAAAGACCAGACAGGGATGCAGCCTGCCTGAGGTCACACAGCTGGACTCTGAGTCAGATTCTAATCCCTCACCCATGGTTTCCTCCACCACATGAGAACAGGTCTGTTACAGATTGAATTGTATCCCACAAAAACCTCTGTTGTCAATCCTAACCTGTAGCAACCCTACAGGACAGAGCAGAACTCTCCATAGGGTTTCCAAGGGCTGGAACCTTTGCAGGAGCAGACGGCCATGTCTTTCTCATGAGGAGCAGATGGTTGTTTGGTTATCAGCAGAACACTTAAGCACTGCGCTACCAGGACTCCCATACTAAGCCAAACTATGGTACTCTCGATCACCTTATACACATGAGACAGCAGAACAGTGAATAACGAAAGGCCAGGGAAGAAATGATGCATTTGAATCACGGTGTTGGTGAAGAATATCAAATATACCATGGACTGCCAGAGGAATGAACACATTGGTCTTGGAAGAAGGAACAACCAGCATGTTCCTTAGAAGCCTGAATGGTGAGACTTTTTGTCATGTACTTTGGACATCATGTTCAGTAGCGGGTCAGCAAAAAAGAAGGAAACCCTAAGGGAGATGAGCTGACACAGTGGCGGTAACTGTGGGCACAGTCACAGCAATGATCATGAAGATGGTGCGGAATCAGGCAGCGTTCCATTCTGTTATAGACGGGGTCCCTGGGGAATTGGAGCTGACTTGAGGGCACCACAAAATATACTTGTATTTATAACCACATTTCTTTGTGATGTTAATGAGGCACTACTAGCATATGCTATGCTTGAGATATAAACAAAAATCTTTTTGAAATATAAAAAGAATTAGAGACAGGAAAAGATAGATGCCACATTATGTGAAGATCACCACGGAGCTCAGGAATCAGGACGCGCTCCTAGAGCCTGCAGAAAGAGACTTCACCGGGAGCCAGAGCCCAGAATTCAGACTTCTAGCCTCCTAAACTGGCAGAAAATAAATCTGTTTCTTAAAGCCACCCACTTGCAGTATTTCTGTTACAGCCACCCCAGGTAACTACGACAAGGTCATCAGTAAGACACTAGAGAATAATGCAAAGCATCTGGAGGCCGTCACTGGCTCCGAGCCTGCCTAACATGACAATCATGAGGAGGTTCCCAGTAGTTTCCTGGTGGCCCCCCCCCGATGCGGTCATTGGCTCCAAGTCTGCCTAAGGGATGACCATGGTAGGGAACCCTGAGTGTGGACCTTTGGACAGAGGTCTCTGATGAAGATACCACGTCCCATCCCTCTGCCCCATCCCCCGAGGGATCATCTGCAGGGTCAGCAGTTCCTAGATCAGCTGGGAGATTCAGCTGCTTTGTGTGTTCACAGGGGATACGGGAAAATAGGGCACTGTGTGGGACTCATTTCTCCACAAAGTGCCAGGGCTTCCTATGCCAGGCTGAATCCCAGCACAGAGTTGCTGGTAGAACCACCATGTTCCTCTTTAAGGTTGAGACCCTGGGAGGGAGAGTCCCCAGAGCAGCATGCTATACAAAACAGGCGATTGGGTTGATGGCCTCAGAGTCATCAGCAGATAAAGCAAAAGGTGGAGCATAATCATCCCCATCATCCAACAAGAGACCAATCCACCTTTAGTCACAGATACTGCCCCCAGGAGTATCTCACATCTGGGACAAGCTCACATGTCTAGAAAGCTGAAGATGCCAGAGAGTACCTAGCTATCATTCAAGAAAAGGCCCACAATCAGGGTATCTGTTGTCCAAGAGTTATCTCAGAAAGGCCATGTTCAGGAATAAGCTGATGTGAGGTGAAAGCAGTAGCCTCTACTGAGAACATACCTGCTTTTCAAGAACAGCATTTCCAAGGAGTCTATAATTATGTTTAAATATTCCTTAAATAGCACAGATGGGGGCATGTCCACTGCGCTCACGGTGCAGGAAGCCTCCAGAGAAACCTGACTTTTACACCGAGCAGTGAGATAGATCAATGTGCTTCTACTAGTCTGCAAAGAGCCAGCCCAACTTACACAGACTCACTAAGCAAGCCCACCAAGGGTGAATACTCACATGCCTTTCAATCCAGCAACCACTCAAAGGTACATGTAGGACAAAAATGGCTCACTGACTGCGCCTCTCAGTGAATGAGAGTGTGGATTGAAATGCATGACACCCAGACACGTGAAACATCATGCATCTCCAAGAGCCAGAAGCCAGCACAGAGGCAATACGCTGTACCATTCTGCTTGTACGCATTCCTAAACCGTCTATGACTACTCTACTGGTTAGGAATACAATTGGGAGTCCCCCTTGCAGAGTGGGTTATAACTGGAGGTGGGCATGACGGGGGCTTCGGTGGTCTGTTTCTCAATAGAGTACCTATAAGACTGGATTGCTAACTTTCAGAGCACTGAGCAGGCTATGCCCTAAATTAAACGTATACTTAATTTACATAATACATGAATATTATGGATTAAATTTCACTCCCCCAAAATATGTTGAAAGCCTTACTTTGTAACAATAAACAGGACTCTGGTAGGAAAAGAGTTTTTTCTTGTCATCTGTGAATGAGTTCGCCTACCATTTGTCCATCTGCAGTGGCTTGCACATTACAAGAATGCCAGAAGCAATGCCACCAGTATTTCAAACACCGGCGGGGTCACCCATGGTGAACAGATTTGGTACAGCTTCCAGACTAGGGAGGACCAGGAAGAAAGACCTAGAGATCTAATTCTGAAACTCAGCTAACAAAGCAACCATACTGTCAGGTCTGGGAACCAGATCTGCTAGATCCCCTACACCCACCAAGAGAGGGTCCAATAGGAAATGCTCGAATCAATGCCATTTGCAATCGCTTCCAAGAAGAAAAAATGTATCAGAATAAGCCTCACTATCGATGTTAAAGATGCACACACAGACACGTCAAAGATCCTACAGCAGGACACTGAAAGAGCCCTGCCTCAGTGGAGAAACTCCCCATGCTTGTGCATACGGAGGCTCAACACTGTCCAAGTATCTGTTCTACCCAAAGCCATCTAGAGATACAAAGCAATCCCAATGCAGATCCCAACGGCATCCTGTCCTGAGAAGAAGAGGGAAATCACTGACTCCATACGGAAAGGGAAGGATCCCAAGGTAAGGAAAGGAAGAGTGAGGAAGACCTGAGTGGCAGGACATGTGCGACCTGACTGGAGAACCAGTGACAATGACACCGTCGTCAAAGTCATCAGCCACGGCTACAAGCAACACACAGAGACCGATGGAGCAGCGTCGAGGATCCAGACACAAAGTCTTCCACCTCCTGCAGCTAGTATTTGACCACCAAACGGTGAAAACCAGAGAAAAGACGGTCTCTTTAACAAACGGTCTGGGTTCAATTGGATGACCATCTGTGAAAGAAATATAACAGACCAGATCCGTATTTCACACTATACACAAAAAGCCCTTCCCCCTGGATCACAGAGCTGAAGGTAAAATCTCAAACGGGAAAACTCCTGGATGCAGTCACCTAGACAATGCCGACAGCCAGCATACCAAGGTGTATGACATTGGGAAACCCACAAACAGCAGAAGAGACAGTACACCACGGAGACCTCTGAAAGCATCCAAGCTTTACACTTATCCGAGGGCCTCGCTTAAAGAGGGCAAGGACAGCCTGGGGACAGCACGGCACAAACCGGGCTGCCACCAATTCAATCAGCACCTCCTCTCGACAACCCAACAGATACCTCTAAACCTCAGCCGCAAACCTGTGAATGGGCCACCTGAAAACTGGGCAAAGGACAGGAAGAGCCAGTTGGGCCAGGAAGACTTTTAGGCAGCAAATGGATAGGAACCCGCCGTGGTAGAAACACTTAGGAATACCGCGGCGAAAGGTCACCGCAGCCCTCCTACAACAAAAGCAAAGTCTGTGCCGTCGAGCCAATTCCCACTACCGTAGACCCGTAGGGAATCGTCTCGACGGCAGCAGTTTGTGCTGGAAGGGCAAATGATACAAGCCTTTTGGAGGTCCATTTGGCAATTCCCGAAAAAGCTGAAAAGAGAAACATCAAGCCAGGCAGCAATCCTGGCTTCTTGGAAGACATCCTGGAGTGATAAGAGCCGCCACGCCAAGAGAAAGGAGGACTGCCCATTATGCCCACACACTCGTCCACGGAGGAAGTGCTACCTACCCCCTGGCTGAAGAGCGCTGGGGTCCCCTGGCAGGGACTCCCCTTGGGAAGCTGAGCACCGATGCCAGCGTCTAGTTCACTCCTCCAAGCCAGCTTGGAACTCTTTTTTTCTGGAATGGCCTTCAGAGCCACCCTCCTACTGCCCTTGATGGTCCTCCTGAGTGGCATCCAAGTTTCTATCCTGTCAGTGCTGCCTGCAGCTTCCACCAGTGAGGCCAGAAGAGGCCACTGTGGGCTCGGATCAGGGGAGCGGGGGAGGTGGCCTCATAGGGTGGTCTCCTTCCAGGATAAAACCTCCATCCAAGATAACACTGCTGGGAAGTTTACCAGATGACTGTCGTGCCTTGGGGCACCCTGGCCATGCCTGGAGGAGTTCCAAGAGGGCTGTGACAGGTAGACTCAGCGCTGGTGGTGGCACCTAGCTTCCTGAGGAGAGGACTCGGAAGGTGACCGTTGTGGTGATACTCAGCCATGTGGTAGGGAGCACTTTTTCTGAGATGAGTTCCGGGCTGTGGAGCACATGCTTCCATCCGCAGCTGATGACCTGGGTGGAGCAAGATTGTGCAGTGTTGTGTTGGGCTGTGGGTCTGGAGCTGACCCCGTGGCAGCAGCCATTTCAGCTGCCACCACGACAGAACCCACCCCTGGAAGGAGTTTCTGTTAACATTCCCAGTGAATGTCACGGCAGGGGGGTAACTACTGCCCTCCCAGCAGGGTCATGAGGATAAACTGAGATACTGGGTGACATTTACAGTAGCTGATGACACAGCGTAAGGAAGGTTCCTCCCCCGGGAACTCAGGACACAGCATTGGGATGGATTTGGGCAGATCGCAGCGATGACTGGAGACACGTCCTCCTGGCACCTGCTCTTTTCTTGAGTCTCATTGGGTCACTAGTTCTCTGTGACTTTTATGATTCGCAGCTTTGGAGAAAATAGAAATGCCAGAGGGAAGAAGGCAGCCAGCAATAGAGGGGACAAGGTTCCGGCAACCTGGGAGGGACACTGCTGGTCCATTATAAGATGAGATATGCCTTACTCCCCAGCCTCTCTCTCTGTATCCACATTAATGCATAATTTATGGATGCAATTAATAGAAACCAATCATGCCTGGCTATGCCCACCGTGTTGTGTTCAACAACAGATGTTTCCCATAGTGATTATGTTAGAATAACAACAATGCAGGAAAATGCCTGGTCATCAGTACTGGGTCGTGAGTGCTAATGAAATGGATGATTTCACTGATGAGACCCCTGGGAAGGAGACAGTCAGGAAGCAGGCTTTATGCTGGAGCTGGCTCCCTACCAGGACCAAGAGAGGACCCAGAGCCTTCTGTACAGGGGTCCCGCTGGGCTGGAGGCATTCAGCACATTGGGGCTCGGGGCTCATGTTCATGAACAGCCTCAGTTTTACCCTTTTGCAGTGGTCTCCCAATCAGGTTAGCTGTCATTACGCCCTTTCAAGCTTCAATCCATCATGAGATCTAATTTCCCCTTCTAATGTTATTCATGTTGCCATCGAGTCGATTCTGACTCATAGTGACTCTGCAGGTCAGAGCAGAACTGTCCCATAGGGTTTCCAAGGAGTGCCTAGCAGATCTGAACTGCCAACATTTTGGTTAGCAGACATGGCACTTAACCACTATGCCACCAGGGTTTCCAGTTTCCTCTTACAATGAGTATTTTTAGCACATTTTTGTATTTTAACTTTTGCACTTTAAAACCATTCATCTGTTCCTGGTGAACAGTTAAAATATATTGCATATTTCAAAACTAATTTAGGTAATTATTTAGTTAAATAGAACTCTGGAAAAAAATCACATTATTTTAATAGTCTAGTCCTTTTGCTGGAAACCTGGGTGGCATCGTGGTTAAGTGCTATGTCTGCTAAGCAAAAGACTGGCAGTTCAAATCTGCCAGGCATTCCTTGCAAACTCTATGGAGCAGTTCTACTGGGTCCTATAGTGTCACTGTGACTTGGAATTGACACAGTGACAATGGGTTTTGCTCCTTTCATTACATCAAAGAAACCCTGTGAAGATACCAGCAGCATCAAAGTAGCATAAAGGCTCCTCCTGACTTTCAGTTTCTCTGAATGTGGTGTCCTGTAAGCCGCTGTCACACTGGAAGCTATGCCACTGGACTTTCAAGTCCCAGAAGGGTTATTCTCAGTAGACAGGTTTCAGCAGAACTGACAGAGGAAGACAGAGTAGGAAGAAAGCTCTGGCAATTTACTTTTGCCAAGTAGCCCATGAAAACTTTACAGAGCAAAGACTGTCCCCTGAGACTCTGGCTGCCTTACTTTGGCCTCATCGGCAGGCAGGACCAGTCGCTAGAGAAGGACACACATTAGGGAGAGAGACAGCAAGGGCCTGGGTGCGGTTTGATACAAGGGTGAACTCCAACTCGGCAACAGTGGTGCAGACACGCAGGACCAGGCACTGCTTCAGGCTGTCACACATGAGGTCACCAGGAGGCCGAGCGGACTTGAGGGCAGGTAAGAACAGGGAACAAGTCACTCACAGAGCTGCAGAGGGACTCTAGGCTCCTACAGACTTTTGGAGGCAGGCCACACTTTCCATAGATTTGGATCTTCAGCTTGGGCATCTTTTTGATTATTTTCCCATTTTTCCTTAAGTCAGCCCTTTACTATGAAAGCAGTCACGGTGGCACTTACTACTATCTTCCAATGGAACCCAGAGCTACATTTCACCAAAGCACCACTGTAGAAATGGCTTAGGGGCACTGTGTGACCTCCTCCAACCTCACAAGGGGGAAGGAGAAGCACAATCAATAGCCCCAGGATGATTCTTAGGAAGCGGAACTCAGACACGCCTTCCCCTCGGCCATTTTCACTGACCCTGACAACAGTTGTCCCTCTCAGGGCACTTTCTGCATCTCTGCTGGGTTCAGTAATGCATTGCAATGACCACACAGAACCCACAGACCATATTCACAATTACGAGCTTTATTAAGGAAGTCATAGTTACAATTCAGGCTGAAGAACAGTCAAGATACGTTCCTCCATCAGAACATCCTCTTCCCAACCCTGCCCACAGGCAGGCCTCCCTCCGGCCCAAGGCCTCTGTCCAAAGGCACTCAGTTTTCTCTCTCCGTGGGCCAAGAAGCCCACTGAGCCACCTCCTGCTGCCGAGTCTCTGCTGCTGCACTTTTCTTCTTTGGTGGTGGTGAGCTCCGCCTTTTAGTTCTGCAGTTGGCCCTCTTTTAAGACAAAGTTGACTAATCCCCTTGTTACCCTATCACACAGTCACCTGGGTGGGAGTTACAAGACCATGGCTAGAAAGGTCACACACAAAACTAATCACACTGCACCTGCCCACCATCTCCAGGGTAAGCTGAGAGGGACAGGTATGGTGGTCACCACTGAAGACACTGCAGACTTGTTGCCAGTGCCTGATGGCACAACAAACGACATGGAACCCCATGGAATGTTCCACTTGCAACACACACCAGTGTCTGGCAATAGGATGTCCGTCACTGAGGCTGAGGAAGGCGAGGGCCATTCTTCCCAAGGTCCAGGTGTGCAGGGAAGTGAACAGCAGCACCGTAAGGACAGCAGATTGCAGGCAGAGACGAGCTGTGCTAAGATGCCAGCTCCTCAGGCTCAAGTGGCCCATGGAAAACAGAAGGCTTCAAGGTGAAGCCATACCTTGTGCCCAGCCTGCTTGAAGGGTGCCGGGGTCTCATAGGCAACACAATCTGTAGAACAGAGAGCCATGCTCACATCTCTGCTGAGGCTACCACTTCTCTTCACCTAAAATCACCCTTCTACCCCTCAGAACTTATTAAAGTCACAGGCCTCTCTCCAGCCCAGCTCCCAGCCTAGCTGCTTTGTGGTCTATCCAAAAGTACAGAGGCAGAACAATGAAGCGTCTCTCCAAGGCTACTTTTAAGTAAATTTGTTTTATTTCCCATGATAAAACCAGAAGGTAGTTGTTGTAGAGTCAATTCTGCTGCATGAAAACCCCATGTGTGTCTGAGGAAAACTGTGCTCCACAGAGTTTTCAATGATTAATCTTTTTGGATATAGGTTTCCAGGCTTTCCTCTGAGGTACCTCTGGGTGGACCTGAATCGCTAATCTTTCATTTAGCAGCTGAGTGGAGTCGCCAGTTGCACCGCCCAGGGACTCCCATTTCCCATGATAAACAGAAAAACCACAAACCCATTGCCACTGAGTTGATTCTGACTCACTAGAACCCAGAGGGCCCAGCAGAACTGCCTCACGGGGTTTCTATGAGGGCTAAGCAGACTGAAACCTTTCGATCAGCAGCTGAACTCTCGCACATTGTGTTGCCAGGGTTGCGTTTCCCACAGTACTACCTCTTCCTCACGGTGTAATTTATATACCAGGCAACACAAAGGCTTCAAACTGTAAGCTTGATCAGCGCTGACATGTGTAAGTACTCCTATAACACATGCACCTATACAGCCCCCGAGTTCCTAGTGTCTCCCCCAGGAAGTCCTCGCCTGTTGCTTTCTCGAATGTTCTCCTCCTCCACGCACCGCAGATCTGATTTCAGTCACCTGTCAGTTTCGACTAGTCTCCACACTTGAATGAACGGAAGAATGTACTCTGTTGTCTGCCTCGTTTTGCTTAACTTCTTTTTCTCTTTAATAGTCACCCACATTGTTGTGTTTCATTCATTCGTAAAATCTGTTACATTTTATTGCTGAAAAATATTCCACCTTGTGGACATGACAATATTGGTTTATTCAGCTGCTGGACATTTCAATTGCATGTGATTTGGAGATATTATGAACGTAAATTCTCAGGTCATTTTTGTGTCCTTTTAGGCAACGATGATTTCATTTATCTTGGAGAAACTGCTGCACTATGGTGCACAGGCACATTGAAGATCATCAGAGTCTCCTAAATGGCTTTCCAAAGTGTAGCCTTTAGAAGCTGGACAACCCTACCAGAGGCTGGTGAGCACCAGGCCTGGCAAAGCAGCCTTTGGGGCAGCCCCTGAGACATGGAGACAGCAGAGAGAGGTGCGGGCCGGTCAGCAAACAGGTGGAAGGCCATCACGCTGAGGACAATGGAAGCGGGGCTCCTGTTTGTCATCTCTGCAGTGTCTTCCACACCCACTGCTTGCTCCCTGCTGCCCAGGGTCGGGACTGCCCACGCCACTCCTCCAGTTCTCATTTAGTTATGCGGCAGGAAACAGTGCTGAGGAGGGCTGGACGGAGTACAGGGCAGAGCAGAGCAGACAGCAGCCTCCAAGGGCTGTTTGCCTCCCATCCTAGCCCAAACCCCACCTTCTTTCTCAGGGGGACCCATGGCAGGGAGGAAGTCCTCATGGGAGAGACTCAGCATCCCTCGGCTGTGCTACCTGTTGTCTCAGAAGGGGCCTTCATTCTGTGGGTTTCTATCAGTGTGTCCGTGCAGACCTAAGGAGTGCTCTGCTCCCGCTCTGAACTTCTGTCTCAAGGAGAAAGAGGGCTCTGGTGCTTAACAGGAAAGAGAGCTTCCTCACATTCTTTCTCTCACTGTTGATGTTGTCACTTGCTGCAACATGGCAACCTCATGCATAAGGGACCAAAATGCCACTAGTCCTGCACCATCCCCATGATGACCTGCAGACTGAACCATTGTGGGCCACACAGTTTTCACTGGCCGATTTTCAGAAGTAGACTGTCAGGCCTCTCTTCCTGTTCTCTCTTAGTCTAGAAGCCCTGAAGAAACGCCCCCAGCACCACAGGGTCACAGAAAGCTCCATTAGCAGACAGACAGTCCCTGCACGCCAGGTGCACCAGCTGGGAAGGAGCCCTTGGTCTCCCACACGGAAAATCGGCTGCAAAGGACGTCTTTAAGTATTGAAAAGTAAAGATGTCGCCTTGAAATCGAAAGTGCGCCTGACCCAAGCCATGGTATTTTCAACTGCTGGACAACGAAAAAGGAAGCCAGAACAACTGATGCCTTTGAATTCTGGTGTTGGAGAAGAATATTCAGTGTACCGTGGACCGCCAAAAGAAAAGACAGATCTGTTGTGGAAGAAGTACAACCAGAGTGCTCCTTGGAAGCACGGATAGTGAGACCACTTCTCATGTATCTTGGACATACTGGCCAGGAGAGATCAATCCCTAGAGGACACTGTGCTTGGCAGAGTAGAGGGTCAGTGAGAACCAGGAAGACCCTCCATGATATGGACTGGTACAGTGGCTGCAGCAATGCCCTTAATCATAAAAGCCACTGTGGACACGGCATAAGACTGGGCAGTGTTTCACTCTGCTGTACACAAGGTCACTGCGAGTCAGAACTGACTCGATGGCACCTCACAACCTAACAACAACTCCCACACGGAAGTCGAGAATTCGGCCACTGAACCACCACCACCACGCCTCTGTCTCACGGGAGAAGTCCTAAGTTCTCTGGCTGTAATTCCAGGGTTTGCACTCTCTTGCTTCCATGTTGGATAACAGAGTGACATGTGAGAAGCCAGTAGCTAACCTAAAATGAGGCCCGCAATCCCACGTGGAGGAAAGTAGAAAGCTATTTCTTTCTTTTCCCATCAAATGACCAAAAAAAGAGAAAATTCTAACATCTTTTCCAACTGAGTGCTTAAATACTTTATTTCACCGTTTAAGATACCATGAGTATCTCCCACTTCTCTTAGAGGCAGCAGCTGAATAAAATACTAGTGCTCAGTGACTAGGATATTCCAGCCCCAACCCCTGCCCGGGCACGCCGGCAGGAAGGAGACAGAGCTGAACCCACAGGCTCATGGGAGGCACTGAGCAGCGCGAGGAGGTGTGCCCTCCCTGGTGCCCCAGTGGAGGTCACGGGGCTTGCTAACTACGAGTCAATGCTCCATTCCCACTTTTTATTCAAAATTCAAAGAAAATGTTATTTGGCCGAATTACCTGTGTGCTTTCTCTTCTTATCCCTCATACTCAAATCTCTGATTTTCACTCATCCTGATGTTATGTAATTATGTCTGAAGGTCACGACATGTGTTGGTGAATGTGGTTGGTTGGGCAGATGTGAGATGGCGCGTCCCCAGGTCCCAGGTTTCCCCTTTAAGGGCTCTTGTGGTTAGAGACATCACCAACAGCGTTTAGAAAGCTCAGTGAACGTTCCCAACAGGGCCCACAGGCACACAGACGGACTCAGTAGCTGGCTTTCCAGCTCTAAGGAGTAGTAACAAAAATCCCACTGCAGTTATGAATGATTCTGGAGACTTTGGAAGTTTCCCACTTTCTGTAAACTGGAGCTATGAACCCACGGCAATCCATCAATATTCACACTAAGTCCGGGAAATTAAAAATACACAGACCCAAGAGCTCGAGACTTCTGGTTTACCAGTCAGTTCCTCTCTGGTTCTGCTCCAGCTTGTGTTCCCATTTGCTGCTGGGAGCTGTGATGCACGCAGGAGCATAGAAAATTTTATACCCTGAAATCAAGTTCTTCTAACTTACTCAACAGTTACAGTTCTGAGGATAAAATATCTTCATCACACACCCTTGCCTTTGTCTGTGTACTTTTAAAAAGAGAACTCTGGTGCCACCAAGCCACCTCTGACCCACGGCAATTCTGTGTGTGTCACTGTGCAGTGTGCTCCATGGGGCTCCCAAGGTTGAGATTTTGGAGACACACCACCAGGTCTTTCTTTCAAGGGACCACTAAACCCATGGCCCATTGCTGTTGAGTCGATTCTGACTCACAGTGACCCTATAGGATAGGGTAGAACTGCCCCATAGTTTCCAAGGAGCATCTGACGGATCTGAACTGCCAGCCAGAGTTAGCAGTGGTAGCACTTAATCACTGCACCTCTGGATGGATTCAAACTGCCAACACTTGGGTTAACAAGTGAGTGCATTACTTATTTGCACCACCAAGGGACTCCTGCCTAGTTTGTGAGTGTGAGATGAATTTCCAGCTCTGGGCAGCAGAATGCTTTAGCACTCTAAAAAGATGGAAGAAATAAGAGAGTCTTCTGAGCACTCCCCTGACGTAGGTTTTCATTTTACCAGTCACACTATGGCAGCCAAACAAATATCACAGGCTTGTGTTAAATTCTGTAAGTAATCCAGCAACTGAGAGCAGGCTCCTAACCTCAGCCTTTTTCATTTAGGATGTATTTCTTTTCCATTAGGTTTTCTCCCCAGTTCTTTGAATCATTCCTCTATTACAGTTAAAGCCCACAAGCACCTGAAATTCATCAGGCTCTGTCCTCCACGCACAGCACAGGGCTTCTGCGCTGGCTTCGTCCTCTCTGTCAGTCTCATCTGGACATAAATAAAGGTGCTCAATGCAGCCGTCACTAGCCTGAAACTGCAAAGCCTTCACTGTCACCCAGGAACCCTGCCTGAGATTTATGTTTCCTTCTCGTCTTTTTTTAGCACTTGGAGAAATGCCAGAGTCTGGGGGCTGCTTTTCATCTGGAAAGGAGGGGGAAAACCACTGTCCTCTATCCTAATCTAACCCAGAAATAACACCTCAACAGGCAAGACTCTGCTCCTGAGAACAATATTAAAACAGAGGACTTGGGCTTTCTTAACATGGCCAGTTTTCGGAGGCGCCTGTGCAAGTTGGAAACTGACACTCACATAGAAAGAGAAAAATTCAAGCATGATAGCAAAGTTCCAATTCCATGACCTCTAATCCGGAGGGACTAAGGCGATGCTGGCTGCCTTTAGCCACTGCTATGAACAGGGCAAAGTGGACACTACCAAACTCTAATGTCTAGGAAAAAAAACAGAAATAAGAAAAAAAGGGAAGCAGACTATCACTGTTTCTTTTTCTTTAGTTTTTTTGTTGGTTTCTGTTTTTTTACTTTGTTCTACTTCCTCCTGTACACCCATTTGCTGATGGTACAAAGAAATTGAGAAAAACCTACAATATTAATTACAACCTTAGCCTAAGAACTCACGGCGACCCTTTTGGCTGGAGCCTAAGAAGATGTGGCTAAGTTAGAGCTGTTTTCGGCTATCTGTGTTCATCAGCAGGTAAGCTAAATCCCAGAAAATAGATCCTTAAACAATAAAGATGTTTGGTATTTAGTCAGTAATTAGTCTCGAGGTGAATGCAGAATTGGTTTAGAATCTCAGTGATGTCATCAAAGTCCCAGGCGTTTCCTATCCTTCCAGTTCTCCATTCTTAGCACCTTAATTTGCTCTGGACTTGTATACTTTATAGTAATAGAATGGCTGCCACAGCTCCAGGCATCACATCTTCACAGTATAAGGCAAAGAAAGGCTGAAGAACAGTCTTCTCACATTGTGCTTACTTTCATCAGAGCAAAAAACCTTCTTCCATGAATTCTCTGAAGGACCTCTCTGTGTCTGTCATTGACCAAAACTGGCACACACGTCCCAACTCTAGACCAATCCCTGGCACAGGGGAATGAAATCACATGAATATTTTAAACCAAGTTTCATGGACCCTTCGGGCTGAGGGAGGGACTGAGGCTGCCCATTAGCAACAAAGTGGGGGATGCCCACCCCTGGAGTTCCATATGATGAGCCAGATGGTTTCCGTGTGATGTAGCTGAAGCTTAAGTAACACTTAATGATGTGGTGACAAAGTCCCTCCTTTCAGGTACGCACAGAACCTCTCCAGCTACACAGAGGTGAAAGTGTCCCTTCTCTGCCCTTGTGTCTCTGACATCATTCAGATGCTCCCTTATTTTCCTCTAAGAGGAAGCAGGCTCAGCCCCAGCCCCTAAGCCAATCTCAGAATGTAAGTACAATGCTTCTCCTGTGCTACATTTGATGCCATGATTGTCTTCCACTCGAGGTAACGGTGTTTTTTCATTTGTAACGGCGATATGTTTTCCTTTTGAAATACATCCAGTGAAGTTAAATTACTTTGTTTAAAGGAAATATTAAAGAAACAACATTATGAGTATAGCGTAAATATGGCAGACACTGCAGTATTACAGCAAATGTTGAAAATCAAGGCAGTTGATACAGGAACAAGAGAGCAGGTAGGGGCACAAGACAGAGCTGCTAGGACAGGCAAGGACCTCCACGGGAACCCAGAAGAGGAGAGGCAGGGCAGGCGTGGGCATGAGACACCGCCACCAGAAGGACCCTGAAAGCTGCATCTAGGTTAATTTCAAAGGAAAAGGGATGGACTCACTGTCCCGCCAGGACTTTCTTCTTTCTGGCACCACCTGCCACTCCAAATAAACCGCCCCCCCCAAGAAGTCCCCAGTCTTGCTGGAATCGCTCATTCACAAATAGTTATTATTTGCCCACTCTTGCAGGGACATGCTGACATTCCTCACGGTCTCTCATGGACTGGAAGCAATCCCGCTGAGCCAGCCAGGTCCACCTGGGTGGAAGAGTTGCCCTGCTTAACTGCTAACCCCAAGGGTGGAGGTTTAAGTCCCCCCAGATGCACCTCAGAAGAAAGGCCTGGAGACCTACTTCTGAAAAAATTAGCCACTTAAAATCTGATGGAGCGCGGCTGTACTGTGACCCACGCGGAGCCAGCTCAGCAGTGGCTAGTCAGAGGGGGCAGATTATTGCCACAGTTACTTTTGTTTCTGGAAATCAGCTGACATAGTCAATGTCGTGGTTAAGGATCAGTTGATTTTGTGGCTTCAGACTTGCTACTAAAATGCCTTACAAACCCACATGCCTGTGTGTGCACACGTGTGCATGTGCATGTGAGCATGGGTGTGCCCGTACGGGTCTCAGAGTCACTAGGAATCTATTTGACAAAAGTCACGGTGGGCAGCAGCAACAGTCCGCACCCTCTAAAACCTTCTATAGTCCCACAACTTGGCCAGAATAGCTGTCCTCAGCAGAATCAACACACTGCATGGGGAAAATCTGCTGCTCCAAGGACCACTTGGAAGTGTTCAAAAGTAAGGATGTCACCTTGAAGACTAAAACACGGCTGACCCAAGCCATGGTATTTTCAATCACATTATACCATGTGAAAGCTGGACTGTGAACAAAGAAGACCAAAGAAGAATTGTTGGAGACAAATGTTGAGTGTCTCATGGACAGCCAGAAGAACCAACAGATCTGTTCTTGAAAAAGTACAACCAGAATGCTCCTTGGAAGCAAAGATGGCAACACTGTGTCTTACACACTTTGGACATGTTGTCAGGAAAGATCAGTCCCTGGAGAAGGACATCACGCTCGGTAGAGTAGAGGGTCAAATCAGGCTGCGGGAGGTTGTCACCACCACCAAACCTCCGCATCACCTCATCCCTTAGTCCCCTTTTCAGCAGCTCCTAAATGTACCATGCCTGTAAGTCTTCTCTCCCATCAGCCCCCTGGACATAAGGGTTAGGAACCAAACCCATTATCTCTCTGCACCCCCATAATACCCATCCCAGGACTCAACCAGTCAATAGGTACTAACTGGGCAGAGCACGGCGCCGTGGGGGAGAACTCAGGGGAGAAGACTCCCTGAGGCAGAGTGAGGAGACAAGAGAAAAGCCACCTTCCTGGCAGCCACCACTTAAGCCACCCACACGGACTCTTGACTACAGCAAGATTGTCCCCCTCACTGCCCACCTCCAGCCCACTCATTTCTCATGGGGCAGCTCCCCAAAACTCTGTATACTGCCTGCAGGGGCCCCACTCAGTGTGGGAAGGCTTCGGTCATCCGGCTTGCCTAAGTGCCCTTGTTCATCCCCCAGTACCACCCAAACCTGAAACCAAACTCACTGCCGTTGAGTTGATTACAACTCACAGCAACCCTACAGGACAGAGTAAAACTGCCCCATAGAGTTTCCAAGGAGCACCTGGTGGATTTGAACTGCCAACCTCGTGGTTAGCAGATGTAGCACTTAACCACTAGGCTCCAGCACCAAGTACTGTCTATACCCTTGCTGGAAAAGCCTCAGGTGAACCTGTGCTTTGTGTCCAGTACCCTGGGCCAGGCCTGTGGGCATTATTAAAACAGATAAATAAAATCCAAATCTGTTAATACTGAGTTGATTCTGACTCATAACAATCCTATGGGTCAGAGTAGAGCTACCCCGTAGAATTTCCAAGGAGTGCCTCGTGGATCTGAACTGCCGACCGTTTTGTTAACAGCCAAGTTCTTAACTACTATGTCACCAGTGCTCCGTGGACACCACGGGGAACATCTTATCCGTGGCTGCCTAGACTTACCTTAGTAAGTGGAGCCTACTGCCGGCCTGCTAAAGGGGTTTCCTGGCCGAAACTCACTAGACTTGCACAGCAGTTCTGTGACCTGTTAACACTAGTGTTCCAATTTTACAAGAGAAAACTAAGGATCTAAGACCTTGGAGCTACCTGAGTCATTTACACTGTGTGCAGTGGAGCCAGGAATTAAGCTGACCTTCGTCAGACCCCAGACTCCTGGTCCCTAACAGCTAAGCCACCTTGCCCCTAGGGCCTGTCCCTCCGTATTGTGGTCCTTACCGCCTTCTGGAATGGACCCCTCAGAGTGGGATCAGTGCTTACAAGTGTTTGTGTACTGAACATTCCTATGAGTACTGCCAAAGCAAATTCTGAATAGACTTGCCAATTTTCACAACCCCAAACAGAGAGTGCTTAATGTTAAGTGACGGCCTGGTCATTGAGGTGTTTATTTGTAGCATTTTACCTAAGCTGAATAGATCCAAGACATTCCAGTGAATGTCAAACAGCTGTATACCCTCATTGCCATAAAGTTGAGTCTGACTCATAGCGACCCTAAGGGACAGAGCAGAACTGCCCCACAAGGTTTCCGAGGCTGGCACATCTTTTCCTGAGGAGCCTCACATTTGAATCGCAATCTTTTGGTTATCAGCCTGATGCTTAACCAATTCACCACAAATGCTCGTTCCCAGTCTAGGACCCCGCAGCGTCCAAGCCTCTGCAGCAGCACTGGAAGCCGCCGAACCCTGCGTCCCTGCTCCACACCGGGGAGTGCCCCTCTGGTATGCCACTCTCCCCGCCCTGCCGTGCCCTAGGGTGGCACTGTTGCAAGCCGATGCCATGAGCAGGGACCTTGTGTGACCTGCCAAAACACAGCCTGAAGCCAGCCCTCCCCTCCGTGGGCACTGCTGCCCCTCCAGTCCTGGTCGCCATCACTTCTCACCCAGACACCCGCAGCTCCCTAACTGGCTGGTCCCCTGCCTCCCGCCCTGCCTCTGTACAAGGGAGTCACATGGCACCCAGGGGCTAGTTTGAAAACTGATATTGTGACACTTTTCCGAAAACAAAACAACATTCGCATGGGACAACAGCTTTCTCATGATACTGCTGTTCGCTGCCGTGGGACAGACGTAACTGAACAGTGTCTCCTGGTCCTGCGCCATCTACACCGTCCTTGCGCTGGAGTCCATTATTGGGGCCGTGGTGTCCATCCGCCTCATAGAGGGGTCCCATCATTTTCATTGGCCCTCCACTTCACCGGTGACGATGCCCCTTATTAGGGATCCATCCTCCCTGATGGCGCATCCAAGGTAAGGGAGGTGAAGTGTCTCCTTCCTCGCTTCTGAGGGGCACCCAGTTCTACTTATTTGTTTCTCCTTTTGGCAGTCATTGGCACGTCACTCGTCCGCACCATCACCACCAATTAGAGTGTGTCACCGCCTCTCTTCTGTCTGCTTTTTTCACTCTCCAGCTTTTGCATACCTATGTGGTGACTGCAAAGGTCATGACTTGGTTCAGGCACATGTTAGTCATTGGCGTGACATCTTTGCTTTGTAAAACTTTTAAGACATCTTTGGTAACAGATTTGCTCAAGACGTCGTTTGATTTTTTCTAATGGTTTTATTAATTGTGATATATATGTAAGAGAACATTCACCATTTCAACAATCTTTACATTCAAAGTTCAGTGACTTCTTCACCGCGCTATGCAAGCATCCCCACTATGTATTCTGAAGTTAGTCCATCACCCCTAACAGAAGCTCAGTGCTTCCTATGCATGACGTCACATGATTTCTTGATTGTTGACCCAAGTAGCATGAAATCATTGACAAAATCTGTTTCTTCTTGACACAGGTGTCCAAGATACTCTTAATTATTTTCTTGTTCCTGGTTGTTTTCTCCAAGAGGATGTCAGTTTCATGAAACCAAGTTTCTTGGTCCAGATCCCATAAAAACTAAGCCCGCAGCAAACCCGGTTTGGAAATGCTGAACCTGGGTAAAATGTCCATTTGCTACAGTGACATGAAAGCCCATGTCAGCTCAGCAAAAGCAATGGCTGTGTCCAGCCAGGCCAGAAGCCCGATCACTATGGGTTTAAGACGGCAGGTGCTAAGGGAATGAAAACCACAAATACAGACAGCATTACTGTGATATTTGGCTCAGAAAGGAGTGGCAGAGAGGATGCTAAAGCCAAAAGGGGCATCCTAAGTTGTGTCTGGAAGTGCTGTAAGGACACTGGGGAAGGCTGGCTCTGTCCCAAATGGGCATCTTGTGCTCAGCACTTCCGAGCCAGTTCTGCTGTCAGAATACACGTGGTGACGTTTGTTCCCTGTGGCAAATACACCTTGGTTAGTTTCTCAGTTGATAGATTATGTTGCTCACTGTTTTTGAATAATATGAATATAAGTTGCCATGGACATTTGAACTTTGTTCCTTCCCCTGGCAGGTAGTGACAAAACTTTGGCATTGTTTTCCATGATGATGACTACAATCCTCATGACAGCATCATGGGAACCAGCTCAGAAACTGAAGAGAAGCTCCCTGCTCAGTGCACAGCGGCTCCCACAACCTGTATCCCAGGACATCACAATTGGATGGCCCTGGACAGACCCTGCTGATGACTCTAAAAATGATACAGCACCTGGCTTTTACTTGACTCTCTTTGATTTTTTCAAATGTCTGTAGCAACAGCAAAACAAGGAAACATTCAACGATTTGTGTCACAAAGCAGCTGGAATTCAGAACCATTAAGTTGAATGAAAGAAGTCAGATGCTGAAGACCACTGTATACCTGTTAGGGCTTCATTGAGGTCAAGCTCCAGAACAGGGCAAACTAACTCACAGCAAGGGTGAGTGAGTCTGACCCTCGAATCCCTGAGGACAGCTGGGACTGGTGGTGAGGGCCACAAAGGGTGCAAAGGGCCTTCAGGGTGAAGGAAATCCCCTAACATTTTGATTACAATGATAGTCACACAGATGCTTCTGTCGCACAGTATACTCAAGCTGCATCCTTCATTGTATGCAAATTATATCTTGATAAAATTGACTTTTTGGCTTTTCTGCCAACAAACAAACAATAAGTGAAGTCCAGAGGCTGGATTTTCCATGGTTAAAGCTATTTCTCTGCTCCAGTAGAAATGTCACATCCATCCCAAGTTCTGCTTGCCTGTCCTGCCTCTACTGCTCCTTCCCGAAGTCAGCCAGGCAGTTACTATCCTTGTTGATAGGTATTATCACATTAGCACCTTGCTTACTCTTTTTCCTTAGTTTTTGTTTTCTTCACAATGATTTTCCCTTCCACTGGTAGTCACTGATAAACTTGGGTCTCTATACATTTGTCTTCTAGACATTTTATACAAGTAGGATCATATATTTGTCTTTTGTGATTGACTTCTGCCACTTGGCAAACGTTTTCAGAGTTCTTCTGTGTCATGGCAGGTGTCAGGACCTCGTTTCTCTTTGGGGCTGAGTACCATTTCATCATATGGACAGGCCACATTCAGTTTACCCATCTGTCATGGATTGAATTGTGTCCCCCAAAAATGTCTGTGTTGATTTGACTTGTCTACGAGTCCCAATATGGTGCCATTTCTCCCACGTGTTGCGAATCCTGCCTCTGTGATAACTGATGATGGAGAAAGGGCGACGGTTGTGTTAGTGAGGCAGGACTCAGCTACTAGCTTATGGAATATAAGTGAGAGAAGTGAGCCGAGGAATTTGGGAACCGTATACCACCAAGAGAGAAGCACCAAGAGCAGAGTACACATCCTCTGGACCCGAGGTTCCTGTGCCAAGATACTCTCACTGGATTTGGACTTATCCTACCAGACTGTGATGATTTCTCATACTGAATGGACTTGTAACTTGTTAACGGATTTACGGCTTACCAGACTTTGACAATAAAAGCTTCTCCTTGTGAAGCCTTCCACTCATGGTATTTTCTGCTGGAGCAGTACTAATATAGAGACTGAAAAATTTCCCCCCCCCTTGCAGTTCCTACACCCACCGAACCCCCCCTTCATTTCACAGCAGCTCTCGCCAGACAAGGACACTCTCCCATTGATAAGCCCGGCGCCTGCTTGCTCCCTTTCAAAGTCTTACAGCCGCCTGATAAGATGCAGCTGCTCCCCATCAAAGCCTCCCACCCACCTAGCAGGATGCCCCCTCCTCAGAACCCCGCCCACCCACCCCATTTGTCTCAACCACGACTGCACTATAACTAGCGGCTCGAAACTTGACTCGGGGCCATTTTGTTGGAACATGCAAAGATCCCATTTGGCCTGTCAGCGTAATAAACAGCCCCTTGCCTTCTCCTGGGTGTCGTTCACTTCTTCATTTTCTATAACAGTACCAGGTAACTAGGACATCATCCATCAGCTGACGTACATTTGGCTTGTTTCTAGGCTCTTGTGAGTAGTGTCGCCATAAATCCTGGTGAATGTGTGTTTGTGTCCCTCCTTTTAAGTCTTTTGGGTATACTCCCAGGAGTGGCACTGCTGGGTCACATGGTAGTTCAACGTTTTGAAGAATCACCAAACTGATTTCCATGGTGGCTTACCATTTTATAGTTCCACCAGCAAGGGGTGAGGGTTCCAATTTCTCCACATCATCTCCAATATATGTAGTCTTCTGTTTTGTTTTGTTTTCTTTTCTTTTTCTTTTTAATCTCCACCATCCTGGTAAGGTGAACTCTCTGATCCTTTTTGTTGTGATTTGCACTGCAGTTCCCTAGTGGCTGATAATGTTGGCCATCTTCTTGCAGCTCCTGGCATACTTGGTGACCTTCACTGGTCTTGTAGTTTCTGGGTCTTCAGTCACCTCCATGATTGGTTCACTGTCAACTTGAAGCTGATGGGCAACAACTGTGGTCCTTTACTCTCAAGAAACTGTGCTGGTCCAGACGAGCAGCAAAGATGATGGAAGGAGGCGTGGGCATCCTGCATTGGGTGTGAGCAACTGTGGTGCCTCTGTCCCACACAGTAAGCTGGGGTGGCTTGATGGGGGCAAGGAGGAGCTATGCCCAAGATGGTCCACTCTCACAGTTGACAATTTGGGGCTGTTCCTCTACACATGAATTTCTCCACTGGCTTCCTCAGAGGAGGGCATCTGGGTTTCCAAAGAAGGGATCCAATTTCTTCTTCATTTTTAACAGTTGGGAATCTGAGAGGAGAATGAACATAAACAGAGGCCAAAAACAGCTAACATGAGACTGAGCAATCTTAGCAATGTAGGCGGACAATTGCTGCTTCATTATTTCCCAGTTCCTGCTGCCTTTCTCTCTACTTTAACCCATGATTTGTGCGTTGAACTAACGGAAACCAATCTCATATAGTTCTATCCACCATACTGTGTTCAAACGCAGATGAGCCCCCCATTGCTATGTTGGAAAAACAACAGTGTGGGATAATGCTTGGTTATTAGTCCTAGGTTGTGAGTGCTGACAAGAATGCAGCTTTGTCAATAAATTGCCAGCCAAGGAGCCAAAGAGCAGGGAGGTGATTCCCTGGGTACTTTCAACCAGTCACTGCAGTTCTTCATACCTCTGTGTCCTTCACTGAAAAATACAGAAAAGATAATAGCTCACTGCTTTAGTCTACTCCATGAGACACAGATGTCTTGGGAAATTTGCTCTGAGAGATTCAGTTTCCATGGACATCAGTTTGACTGAAAATTGTCTGTAGTTTGTGTTAGTCTGTGAAGTTTTTCTGTAAATGATCAGATCATAAATTTAGGCTTTGGTGATTGGACATTCTGTGGCAACTTATCACCTTTGCAGTTGTAGCATGAAAGTAGTCATAAATGAAGGAGGCGTCTGTATTACAAGAAAGCTTCCACTGGGTCTAGAGGACTCAAGAGTGAGTAGAATTTGAGCTCAGATGACATAGTCATGGAAGGTCTCAGTTTAGGTTTTGGGTTTTGTTTTTCTTTATGTTGTCTTTGAACTAGGTCTATTGCTGTCGTTGCTAAGTGCCCTGTCATGCTGACCCTAGATAGAATAGAATGACACGTTGTCAGCTACTATACCATCTTCACAATTTTTGGTATGTTTGCATCTGTGAACTAGAGTATGCATCCACAAATAGTCGCGCTAGTAAGACTTAACATCTTGTCACTTATAACACCTAATCCATTATAGGAACAGAGTTTCCAGGGGGACATTGGTCCATTGGTGACAATCTGTCTCTGATTTACTTTACTCAGGAGTGATTTTATTTATCCTTCATTTCTGAAGGACATTTTCACTACATGCAGAATTCTGGATTAAGAGGGATTTACGTTTATTTGTCCCCTTTTGTTAGCACTGTTGTTTCACTGTCTTCTGGCCTCTGTGGTTTCTGATGAGAAATGTGCACAATTCAAATCATTAAAGAAGAAGAAGAAGAACCCATTGTCTTGAGTCGATTCCAATTCACAGAGACTGTGTAGGGAAGACTGGAAGTGCCCCCACAGAATTTCCACGGAGCAGCTGGTGGATTCTAACTGCCAACCTATGGATTAGCAGCTGGAGCTCTGAACCACTGTACCACCAGGGCTCCCTTCAAATTGTAGTTTTACTGTTATCTACTGGGTCATTTTTTCTGGCTGCTTTCTAAGTTTTCTCTCTCCTTTTTTTAAAGTTTTCAGTAGTTTTAATTCCATGTGTTTAGGTAAGGTTTTCTTTGAATGGATCTGAAATGAGGACATGCATATGTATGTACATACACATATACATATGCCCATAGTGTGCGTGTATACATATATATGAACATAGAATATGTAGTAAAGTGGAGTCTTGTAAACATAAGTTAAAATTGGCTAAACAATTAAAACACAAATTTGTTGTGCTTGAGCTAAGATGGTGAGAAAATACAACATCGTGGAGAAGAAATGAAAGTGAGAAAAACAACTGCCAGATGACCACAGATGGTAAGAGAGACAGTAAAGACCACAACCAATCTCAGGAAACGGTCAACAACTTGAGGTACCTGAAGATAAAACTTATCAACTGACCGATAACAACCAGAACCAAGCAAACTTGTCTTAAAAACCCTGCACTCTGGACTTGGGGCACAGCAGTTCCTCTGGGGTTCTGTGCCCGAGGTCTGCTGCCCTGACCTGCCCCGGACCGCGGGACAAATCAACGAAAGGACGAGGGGAAGCCTGTGAAAGTAAACAGGAAAGGCGGAAAAATGGAAGGCAAGACAAAATTCTGATCAAGCCCCGTTTTATTATCAAAATGAGCTATATTTATAGCGGTAGGAATAAAGGGAGGGATCAAGTGACGTAGGGATGGAGTGACATTTGGAGTGAGGTAGTTGTCGGCTGGGGATTGGATATACATAGGACTAAGGCAGTGACATCAGGCAGGAAGTTTTTCCCGCGCGTGGGCCTTTTGAATTTCGCGGGCGCGGGCTTTTTCAAACTTGGCGCGCGCGGGCTTTTTCAGCCCTACAAGCTTCCTGTATGTCGGGGCCTGGGGGCTCACCCACGGCTCCCGACATCTCCTCCCTTTTTGTTTTAATTGATGGGAGGTGGGCTTTAACTGGGCGAGGGGGTATTGACCAAGGCTCCTCCGTGTAGAACTTATGGCTCTTGGTATCTTTTGAGGAGGAGAGGCAGAGCCGTTTTGATGTTGAGATAGATACCAACCTCTATGCAAGCCAGGTGTGCCCCAGGGAAACGTAGAGGAGTTAGTGTTAACTTTCCCTTGCAATGCTTTGCTTCGCACTCGCACCAGTACCCATACCTCTCTTGCCGGATTGGTAAGGAGGTAAGCATGCCTCTACTTTTCATGCTGTCCCCGTGGGGAGGAAGCTAGGGTACCCCATTTCAGTGGCATAAGCTTCGTCAACTGCCAGGCGATGGTAGTGAACTGGAATAGGTTTAGCTTGTGCAGCATCTATTTGTTGTTTCATGAAGCTTGTTATTCTTCTGAATGCCCAAGGGCTGAAGGTCAGGAACAGTAATATTCCTAAAACAGGGCCAGCAAAACTGAGAAATAGATTAGTAAGCCATGAAGTTCCGGTAAAGTTAAAATCAAGCGGTCCTGAGCTGCCTCCCCATTCTCGTTGTCTTTGATTAGATTGCTCTCTGAGTTTAGTCATAGTGTCCTTAATGACACCTGAATGATCTGTCTTTGTTACATGGTTTAGAGGAACTAAATCTTTCATTTTTATCATAATACTTAGTAAAGGAGAAACTTAAGAGGTCTGAAGAAGGTGTGGACCATTTCCAATTTCCATCACTTGAGGTAACTCAACTCCATTTGGCGCAGAAGTAGGAATTGGTTGTCCTACAGTGAGCGCCTTTATTATAGTTGGGGCAAACATAAAACCCTAAGTTGCGCACGTGTTTAGAGGCGTATACCTTTATGGGTGGGATGACATCTTTAAGGCAAAAGGAAAGGTCAGGCCACCAAGTGTTTAAGGGTTTGGTGTCACTAGCATTGTAAAGTATGGAATTATCATTTAGGTTTATAACAGCCCATTTAAGGCTAAAAGGAGCATGGGGGTTGGTAGGGGCAAATCCTTCATATGTAAGAAAAATGATTAACAAGAAGGTTAAAAAGCTTATCTGTGATGGATTGTTGACTTCCATATCGCAGAGTTTTCTCAGCATTTCACTCCAGCAATGCCGGACACAGGTGGCCTTCACAGCCTACAAAAGAGGAGAAGGCTTCTCAGGGGTATTTTCCCTGGAAATGGGGTTATCATTGATGGGCTTAACAAGACGTTCGGGTAGCCACTGAGGGGCCCCTTCTGGAGTATCATACACACATGCGTGGCCTCTTCCCCAGATAAGAACCGGATCAGGACTGTGCCATTTGTGGGTTATGGAATTTTTCCACATAACCTTGGCATATTGATTTTTAGTCTCTTGATGCCAAAGATGATCTGCTGCAGATTTTTCATTAAGATCTAATTGTAGGAAATTAAGGATGAACAATGCATGATTTAGGAGGTTACGAGGGGAACCTTTAGTGGAATAAACAGTGTTTGTCTTAAGTTTGGATATGGTATACTTAAGGGTCTGGTGGGCTCGCTCTATTATGCCCTGTCCCTGAGGATTATAGGGAATGCCAGTTACATGTTTGATCTGGAATTGACTACAGAAATTTTTAAAGGTTTGTGATGTATAGCCTGGTCCATTGTCGGTTTTGATTTGTTGGGGCTTCCCCATGATGGCAACACATTGGAGAACATGTGCTATAACATTTTTAGAGGCCTCACCACTGTGGAGGGTGGCATGGAGGAACCCACTATAGGTATCAATGGTCACATGGGCATATTTGAGGTTACCAAACTCAGGAATATGGGTAACATCCATTTGCCAGATTTCATTGGGGAGCAGGCCCCTTGGGTTAACTCCTAGGTGGGGGAGAGGCAGAAGAGTTACGCATGCAGGACAGTTTTTAACAATTTGTCTCGCCTGTTCTCTGGTAATTTTAAACATAAGGCAGAGTGTGCGAGCATTGAGGTGGTGGAGAGCATGAGCCTGTTGGGCTTTGGTAATGGGCTCTAGGGTAGCTGAGAAAACCAAGTGTGTTTGTTTATCTGCAAGGTTGTTGCCTTCGGAGAGGGGTCCTGGAAGGTCAGTATGGGCACGCAAGTGTCCAATAAAAAAGGGGTATTGTCTTTTTAGGATGAGTGCCTGAAGTTGTTGAAAAAGAAGCACAGCGTTGGAAGATGTTTTGATGTAAGGAACAGTTTCCAACACTGGGACTGAGAGAGCTATGTAAGCACTGTCGGTGTAAAGATTGAAGGGAACATCATGTAGTATTGTGAAGACCTGTAAGATAGCGAAAAGCTCTACAAGCTGGGCAGACCGGTAAGGAGACTGGACACTGTTTTCCTGTGAGTCTATAACCCACGCGGCAATACCAGAGGAAGATCCATCTGAAAAAACCAGGGAGGCTCCTTTCAAGGGCTGAGTAGATGTTATTTTGGGGAAGATGAAGGGGTGCCTCTGGGCAAACTGGAGGAGTTTGTGTGAAGGATAATGGTTATCTATAGTACCCTGGAATGTGACTAGGGTAATTGCGCAGTCATCATCATTTTGAGAGAGCCAGTCTGTTTGTTCCTTGGTGTAAGGAAGGATAAGCTGATCAGGGTCCCTGCCGAAATGCTGGCAGCTCTTTTCTCGGCCTAGTCTTATAAGTTTGGCCACTAGGGAGGGATAGGTGAGGAGAACTTTAGTCGGGGTGGAGGATAGGTGTATCCACAGGAGAGGGCCATTCTGCCACAAAACCCCCGTGGGTGTATGTAGTGTGGCACAGACAATAAGGGCAAAGGGCTGTTCATAAGTTATGAAGGTAACCTGTTGTTGCTGTATGGCCTCTTCAACAATGCGAAGGGCCCTTTTTGCCTCCGGATTGAGGTAGCGGGGAGAGAGGGGGCTGGCATCTCCATGTAGAGTATCAAACAATGGTTTTAATTCCCCAGTTGTAAGTTTGAGGTATGGTCGGAGCCAATTAATATCTCCCAGGAACTTTTGGAAATCATTAAGTGTGTGTAGATGAGAGGTTTTTAAGTGAAGCTTTTGAGTGGTGATTTGATTATTATTCAATTCGAAACCGAGGTAATAATAAGGGTCAGCAAGTTGTATTTTGTTCGGGGCAATTTGAAGTCCAAGGGAAGTTAGTTGGCAAGTTAGGTCCTGACTGCACCTAAGTACCTCTAAGCTGGAGGCCCCCACCAGTAAAATATCATCCACGTAATGAATGATATAAATGGAAGACCACCGACGCCTGAGAGGGTCTACAGCCTGAGCAACAAATTTTTGACACAGAGTGGGACTATTGGCCATGCCCTGAGGGAGAACTTTCCACTGATAGCGCTGCATTGGTCCTTTAAAATTAATAACTGGGAGGCTAAACGCAAAGCGTTCTCTATCAAGTGGGTGAAGAGGGATAGTGAAGAAGCAATCTTTGAGATCAATAATGATTTTAAAGTAATTAGCTGGAATGGCGACGGGGGAGGGGAGTCCAGGTTGGAGAGCCCCCATTGTAAACATGGTTTTATTAATTTCTCTGAGGTCCTGAAGGAGTCGCCATGACCCATTTTTCTTTTTTATCACAAATATAGGAGTATTCCAAGGAGAGGTAGTTGGTTCTAAATGTCCAGCAGCCAGCTGTTCCTGCACTAACTCTGTGGCAGCTGCGAGTTTTTGCTCAGTCAAGGGCCATTGATCTACCCACACTGGAGACTCAGATCTCCACTTAATTTTATCAGCGTGGGGTGCAGGGAAGTCAATGGCCACTACGAAAAATTTTCGCTTCCCAAGCCTGAACGATTATTTTTAGGCGTTATAAGAAGAGGCTGCTTCATGCCTTGATTATTCTTTCCCAATCCCTGTCCCGGTAGGAAGCCCAAATTAAGCATCTGTTGGGTAACTATTTCATTTGGGCTACACATGATGACCCCCAGCTGGGATAAGACATCACGACCCCACAGATTAACAGGCAAATCCGGAACAATGTCCTGAGTTACCCTCAGAGTCCTTCCAAGTAAGAATTTTTGAGCTTTGCTTAGGATTGACAGACTGACCAATGCCTTCAAGATGAGTTATTGAGGTCTCACAGGGCCAGTTGGAAGGCCAATATTTAGCTGAAATTACTGTAGCATCAGCTCCTGTGTCCATTATTCCTTCAAAGGCTTTGCCATCTAACTGGAGAGTAAGTTTTGGTCTATTGGGTGTGACTGGTTGTATCCAATATGCATCTGAGGACCCGAAGGCAACGTCAGGCCGCCGGGGAACTAAATGCCTATGGGGTGTGGGTAATAAAGGGAGCAACAAGATTTGAGCTATTCTTTGACCTGCATGTATGGATACTGGCCCTGAGGGGGCAGAAGCTAAAAGAGATATCTGTCCTGTATAATCATTGTCAATGACTCCTGGGAGGATCTGAAGACCGGCCAAAGAGGAACTGCCACGCCCTATTATCAATCCAAACGTTTCTGGGGGTAATGGTCCTCGGACCTCTGTAGGAATGACCTGAATGCCCTGTTCAGGGGTTAGTATTGCACTGATGGCAGATCGTACGTCCAACCCTGCACTTCCAGGGGTGGCGCGACAGAGGGAGCTGAAACCTGTCTCTGTGTCTGCTTTTGGGGAACAAACCTGACTGCCCCTAGGTTCTGTTCCAAGGGTGGGGCCAGGGGCTGGCCCCGCTGGGAGTTTCCCTGTTTCGGGGGGAGAGGCTGACCGTTGATGTCAGTTTTGGAATAACAATCTACAGCCCAATGCTTGCCTCTTTTGCATCGGGGGCACACTGAGGTGGGAGGCCCACGATTTTGTTTTCCCAGGGAACATTCGCGCACAAAATGGCCAGGCTGCTTGCAATTAAAACAAGTTTTTTGTAATGAGCTGGGGTTCAAGCCCTTAAGCGCTGCTCCTATGGCAACGCCGATAGCATGAGAAGCTCCAATACCCGAACAAAGTCGGACATAATCGGAGAGATCTCCTCTGCGATGAGGTCGTAGGGCTTCTTGGCAAGAGGGGTTAGCATTTTCAAAGGCAAGGTGTTTGATAAAGGCACTGCCAGTCTCACCTTCTCCCACTAGCCTTTCGGCAGCATCGGTTAGTCTGCTGACGAACTCACTATACGGCTCATCGGGTCCCTGGCGGATGTTAGCCAATGAGGTGGTGGCTGCGCCCTTGGGGGGGGGACGTTTCCAGGCTCTAAGGCCGGCGTTTTGTATTTGTGATAATAAACCAGGGGGAAAATTTGCCTGTTTCTCATTGGTGTCATATGGAGCCCTCCCCAAGAGTTTATCTCTCGTCCAGGTGCAGGAGGTCCGGCTTTCTCCGTTACGCTGGGCCGTCTCCCGGCACAGTTCAGCAAATTCAGTACGCCAGAGAACAAAGTCTCCCCCTGATAAACAGGCCCGAGCCAAGAAATGCCAATCATTAGGTGTAAGCCATCGGTCACTAAGGCTCTCAAGCAATACTATACTGTAAGGGGCTGTCGGGCCGTAGTTATTGACAGCCGCTTTTAAGTTTTTAACATGTTTCACATTTAAGCGGCGATATTTCTGGGGGCTAAGGCTGTCAGGTTGGACAGCATCTATATCAGGATTTTCAGTTTCTTCCTCTTCTATCTCAGGGCTTTCCTGCTCTTCTTCACTCTCTATTTCAGTCTCTATCTGCCCGTGCTGGCTACGAGTTACCGGAAAGGTGAGGAGAGTCCTAGGACGGCCTGGGGCACCTTTTGACACATTGTTCCCAGATCGAGTTTTAGGATCCTGGGCTAGGCGGAGTGAGTTAAGCTCTTGCTCAAGGGCTTGGAGCTCCTTTTGGAGATCTAACTGTCTGTGTCTGCGAGCTACAAGTTTTTCTAGCGTTGATATATCCTGATCAAGGGAGTTTTCAGTCGATCGGGGAGGACAGCTGGGTTCCAGGCCAAGGGGTGGAGCAGTCAGGTTAGGAGGGCCTGGAGGATGAGGAGGTCTCTGAAAGGCAGGGGCCGTAAAGGTATAGGGGTAGGCATTCTCATGGTAATGAGCAGCATTTTCTTCAAGAGTGGTCTGACCCTCAGGGGACAATGCGTTAGAATCGGGTTTATCAATGAAAGCTCTCAGGGACGGGTGAAGCCCCTGGGGGGGTCAGTATGACTCCCTTGCGGGGGTGTGTGTGTTCCAAAGGCTTGAGGTTTTTCTGGAATATCAGGAGAAACTGAGGGGGGACGGGACCGTTCTTTCATAACCTTTTCACCCATCTGGGCGAGATGTTGAACATCAGGAGCATTATGAGAACTCTGGAGGACATCATTTATCAAATTCCAATAAGAAAAACAGGTGACTGGGACCTTCTCGGGTCCGAAAGTTTTATAGTAGTCATTCAGACAATCTCCAACACGTTTCCAAACTTGCGGGCTGATAGTGCCTTCCTGAGAGAACCACGGACAAATGTCTGATAGGAACATAAAAAACTGAGCTAAGTCTTTCTTTTTCGCCTTAATTTTCCGCCTATCCAATGATTTTTCAATGCCGGTAAGAAACAAGTCATGCGAACTTAATTCCTGTCCCATGTCTATATAGAACCACCACTTACCTCTTCAGACCAAACTCGCAGGGCGGCTACTCCCGCGGTGATCAGGACAAGTTTGACTCACGGGCAGCTTTTCCCGTGGAAACTTCAGTCGAGCGAGCTCACACCCGGTGCGGTCGCTCAGGACGCCTGGCCAGGACTTCCTTCTCCGTGGTGGGTTTCTTTCAGCAGCTCCGTACCTCGGGCCCCACGTTGAGGCGCCAGTTTTGCCCCGGCCCGCGGGACAAATCAATGAAAGGACGAGGGGAAGCCTGTGAAAGTAAACAGGAAAGGCGGAAAAATGGAAGGCAAGACAAAATTCTGATCAAGCCCCGTTTTATTATCAAAATGAGCTATATTTATAGCGGTAGGAATAAAGGGAGGGATCAAGTGACGTAGGGATGGAGTGACATTTGGAGTGAGGTAGTTGTCGGCTGGGGATTGGATATACATAGGACTAAGG
This sequence comes from Heterohyrax brucei, assembly GCA_028571685.1. Taxonomy (NCBI): domain Eukaryota; kingdom Metazoa; phylum Chordata; class Mammalia; order Hyracoidea; family Procaviidae; genus Heterohyrax; species Heterohyrax brucei. The sequence continues at coordinate 4,106,909 of CM053160.1, read as the reverse complement.
CAGTGACATCAGGCAGGAAGTTTTTCCCGCGCGCGGGCCTTTTGAATTTCGCGGGCGCGGGCTTTTTCAAACTTGGCGCGTGCGGGCTTTTTCAGCCCTACAAGCTTCCTGTATGTCGGGGCCTGGGGGCTCACCCACGGCTCCCGACACTGACCTTGTTTGCCTCCTCTTAGAAGGCCTGGGGGTGCGGCCTCCCTCTGGGAGTCTGTGCCTGGGGTTGTTACTGTGCCTCATCTTCAAAGGCCTCGGGCCCAACCTCCTCCTGAGAGTCTGTGTCTGTTGGTTCACTGTGCTGTGATCTGATCCTGGGACCTGATCTACTTGCCATCAAAGGTTGGTTCAAGGGTCTGTGACTGTTTTCCCATTACTACCTGAGTCTCTTTTGTTGTCCCTCTTAGCAGACCTACCTCCAGGATGCCTTATCATTCTCCTGAAGTCTAAAGGGCCTGCTTCTAATGACAGTAACAAGTCTTCCGTTAGTGTTTGAGCCTGGTGTGGTGAAGCCCTGCTTCACTCGGAGATTTGCTGTCATTGTAAAATTCTACTTTGAATCCTCCTGACGTCAGAAAGGTGAGAGCACAGCCGATCCTTCAGTTCCTCAGAGTGAACCCCGCCTTTAGGAAAGTGAGTGTGTCGACATACTAACGTTATGACTTGATCGCTGCAGTCCCTGTGGGATCCAGCGGAACCTGTGGGGTCTTAACTAACGTAAATGAGAGTTCCTAACTAATGTGACTGTAAATAATAGTTCTTAAGTAATGTAAATAAGAGTGCTTTGTGTCCTGGTGCTTCCCTCCTGCTTAATTGTAAATATGTAGTTTGATTAAATAAAGCTTGTTACTGACTCCAAACTTTGTTAGTTACGAATTTTCCTCTTAAGACCACCGACATGTTCTGGATGCTCATGACATGATCCTACTTGGGATTCACTGAGTATCTCAAATCTGTCACTTACTTCTTTTAACACATTGGGAAGTTTGAGGCTATTCTTTTTTCAAATATTTTTTCACTGAGTGTCCCCTGATCATCCTAGGCGTCCTATCGTACACATTTTGTACCTTTCTACACTGCCTGACACATCCCTGAGGCTGTTTTGTTTTCTGTTATTCACAGAGAATTTACTTCTTTCTTTCTTACTACTCACTGCTTCATCCTCTGTCGTCTCCATTCTTCTACTAATATTGTTCAGTAAATATTCAAGACAGCATATTTTTCAGTTCTAAAATTTCTACATTTTCACATTTTCTATATTTTGACTTTTCTGCTGAGAAACAGGGTGCTATAGGGCAGATGGGCCCCCCAGCACTGGTTCCAAAGCCAGCCATGTAGCAAGAGCAGCCCTGCTGGGATTTGGGGGAAACCCATATGTCCCTCTCAGTCATGGGGAGGGGCCAGCAGGGAACACCACCAGCAAGGAACTGAGGGAAAGGGGCCAGAAGAGCACAGTGTGGAGGCTACTCTAGGCAGGATGACTCTGCTTCACGCCGGGAGCTGGGGGAGAGAACTGGAGGAAAACTGAACACTGGGGTGAATAGAAAAAACACCAGCTTTCACAGCTTCTGGAGAGCCTTTTGCTTTAGAAGTTCCAATGGTACCCTTGCAAAGATGTCAGAGTAACTTGGTGGCCTAAAATCTGAGTTTGTATCTCAGCTCATCTCTGCCCTAAGTGACCTTTGAGAAGCTATTCCAATTTCCTCAACTTCTAAATTGGAGATAACAAAAGAATGAATTTTATGGGACTGAGGGGAGGATTAAAACAGATTCTGACAGTGCATATACCACAGGACCTGGCATGTGCATGTGTATACATACACATGTGGGCATACACTCACACACACACACACACACAACTCCATCAGTCAAATTCCACTCATGAAGAGAAATGAGAACTTTCTGCAAAAGCAAAGAATAGCTTCACACAGCTGATCATCCTGAACTTCATTCCATCATCTGCTCCTCATTGGATTTGGGTGTTAATCTAGTTATCCCAGTCTAGTATCAGGTCTTTCACTATACTTATTCAATCTGCATGCTGAGCAAATGGTCTGAGCAACTGGGCTATATGAAGAAGAATGGGGCACCAGGGTCGAAAGAAGACTCATCAACAACCTGCATTACAAAGATGACACAATCTTGCTTGTTCAAAGTGAAGAGGACCTGAAACATTGAGGAGGATCAAAGACTACAGCTTTCAGAATGAACTACACTCAACATAAAAAACAAAACCCTCACAACTGAACCACTGAGGAACATCATGACAAATGGGAAAAAAAAAAATGAAGCTTTTAAGGATTTCATTTTACTTGGATCAATAGTCAACGCCCATGGAGGCAGCAAGATATCAAAGGATACATTGCACTGGGTTTAACTCTTCTGCACAATGCATCTTTAAAGCACTAGAAAGTAAAGATGTCACCTCAAAGACTAAGGTACATCTGACCCTAGTCATGGAATTTGCAGTTGTCTCATTTGCCTGCCCAAACTGGACAAGGAATAAGGCAGATGGAAGAAGAATGGATGCATCTGAAATACGTTATTGTTGAAGATTACTGAACATATCCTGGCCTGCCAGAAAAACAGAGTCCTGGTGGTACAGTAGTTAAGAGCTCAGCTGAATTGGAATCAACTTGATGGCAACAATTTCTCTGACCTGTAAAATAAATCTATCTTGGATGAATTACAGCCAGAATGCTCCTGAGAAGCAAAGATGGAGAGACTTTGACTCACATATTTTGGGCATGTTATCTGGAGGGATCAGTCCCTGTAGAGGGCCATCATGTTTGCTAAAGTAGAGCGTCGATGAAAAGGAGGAAGGCATGCAACGAAGCAGACTGACCCAGTGGCTGCAACAATGGGCTCAAACACAGCAACAATTGTGAAGAGGCAGCAGAGGCCCCAACAACATTTCATCTACAATATGTGGGGTTGGAACCAACTGGACAGCACCTAACGACAGCTACAACAAGCATCAGACTGTAATTCTGAGCTATAGAGAGTTGTTTTCAACCACTCTGACTTCCTACCTGGCAGGAGAGAGAGACCTGCTGTGGTTGGAGAATTTCTCGGAGCTGGTCTCCTGGACGACGAAAGCTGAAGCCACAGGCAGAAAACGGTATTTTCCTCCAAGCTCTGGTTGGCTGCCACATGTCATGGCAGCCCTGATAAGCATTTACTCAGCAGAATGAGACAATGTCTTCTAAACCACGAAAAACCTCAGCTGTCATTTAAATAAGGCATGATGCTTAAAATATTAAATTCATTACTTTTTAGCATCAACTATTTGTAAATCTTATATTACAAATGTATCCTTCAAGATATATTTGCATGCATAATTTATCATTATTGTTTCTCCATGCCATCAAAGGCTGCTGTTTTGATTTTTAACCTGAACCTTCAGAAACTGGGGTAAAGGGAGAGAAGGAAAAATAAATGAGATGTTTGTGCTTGCTCAGTATCTCAGGAATAAGCAATGTGGGGTGAAAGAGAGGCCAGTCAAGATGGGGATGCCACATCCATCACTTGCAATGAGTTTGTCATCACTGTGTGGCTTTAAGAAGTTCACGCTCTTGGCTGCCAATTCTGTCAACAGATTAAAAATCACTCAGGAATGCCTCAAAAGCAACACCTGTCATCACAAGAATGTTGGTTATTATTATTGGACTTCCAGCTTCTCTAGCTGGGACTGCTGGATTAGTTTCTAGACTATTGCATTTTCTAGGCAGTTGCTTTTGATCGTGTATATCTATGTGTCCTGAATGCATAGTAGAAACTCCTGCCCAATCCTCTCAAAATCTCCTCCGTAACTGGCTCCCAGTTACTTCCACCCTTGTTCGACTGAGAGTAAAAATAAGATAAAAAAAACTCTCCATATGGATCACAAGAAAGAAGCCTCTAGTACTATTGCCCAAGTTTTTCCCTCCCAAGGCACATGGTAGGATCATAACTGCAGATCCTGGTCTTTAGGCATGGCCAAGTGTCCAATTCTGGACAAAAGAGCTGTGAGGGGAAGAGGCAAGTGCTGTAAAGAAGGAATATCCATGGTGGGCAAGCAAACGCCGCAGCTAGTCAGGTCATTGCCATCACGTCCAGCATGGCCCAAACCACAAGTGCTACCTAACATGGCACCGTCAGGAAACTTTCAGGCTTCCCAAGCAGGGTATTCATGCTAAAGTCTATATTATTATAAATTCTTAGATCAGCCAGCCTTTGTTGTAGGAAAAAAACCACACCCCAGTAAGCTCAGATCTCAGTGGCTTACAAGAATGTCTGTTTACTGTTCTTGGTGATAAGGGCTGCACATGAGCTGTGCTGCAGCTGGGCTCTCTTAGGCACGGTTTGCTAGGCTCTGCTGGGCTCCTTGTGTCTCCTCATTCCAGGTCCCACAGGTAAAGACGGGGCACTGTCTAGGGCCTGCTGTTTCCTTGATAGAAGGGAGACAGGGGGTGGTGAGTAGAAACCCCCTAATCCGCCCAAAGACTCCTGGAATTGGCTCCCAGTTTCTTGCACCCTCATTGTGCTGATCCAAGCAAGTCACACAACCGTGGCTGAAGTCCGGGGTGCAGGAAGGTGTCTGCTATAGCTAGGGGGTGCAAACATGCCAGGCCACCAGGAAAGCTACCACCAAACCGTACCACCACCATCGTCATCACCACTGTGGTCACTGACAGATGGGAGCCACTCTGTCAACCATCTCTGTCCAAGATGAGAATGTGGAGGCAAGCATCACTGCCACCAAACTCATAAGCAAAGCTACTTGACAATTACAAGGAAGAGTGATTCCTCAAAGTCCCTGGGTAGTACAAACCAACTGGTGTGTTTGGCCACTAACTGAAAGGGTGGAAATTTGAGTGTACCCAGAGGCACCTTGGAAGAAAGTTATGGTGATTTTCATCCAAAATATCAGCCACTAAAATACCTAGGGGTACGGCTCTACTCTGACACACATGGGATTGTCAGGAGTCAGAGTCAACTCGACAGCAGTTGGTTTAGTTTTAGGGACAATTCACATTCTGTAGATTGAGAGGGCAGATACAAAAGCCACAAATGTGTACCTGAACATGGAGGTCCATTGTGATTAAAATACCTGTGTATGAAGACAAAGATTAACCTGCCAGAACATTTATCTTCCTTTATGATGAAAATTACCCTACGGTGGAAAACAAATATTTATGACATAATTTAATCTTTAGGAGAACTGTGACATTAAATTTAATAGGAGGCAGTAAAATCCATTTCGCGGTTTGCCCACTGTTAAGGCAGTATTTTCAGTACGTAGGATTAATGAGACTGCAAGTTTTTGAAGTATTCTTGGATGCCAGTTCGGGGGGCTAATGAATATATTTCCTATCTCAAAAATTTCTGGGTAATGGATTGCACACTGTCCTTGTTTCAAGGGAAAACAAATTTTTCTAGTTTGTTTTTAATTAATGATGGTATCTGTACTGGTTATTCCGTTCATTTATTGTTGTTGGACTATCTGGAGGCACTATGGTGGTGCAGTGCTGAAAGCGCTTGGCTGCTAACCAGAAAGCTGGCAGTTCAAACCTACGAGCTGCTCCATGAGAGACACACAGTGGTCTGCTTCCCTAAAGATTTAGGGCCTTGGAAACCTGTCCTAAAGTGTAGTTCTGCCCTATAGAGTAGTTCTGCTCTGTCCTGTAGTGTTGCTATTTTAGTCAGCTAGTGCTGCTCTAAGAGAAATACCACAAAGCCGATGGCCGTAACAAAGGAAAGTTCATCCTTCCACAGTCCAGTGACGTACAAGTCTGAATTGAGGGTGCCCACTGCAGGGGAAGGCTTTCCCTCTGTGGGTTCTGGAGGAAGGTCCTTCTGTGGCGTCAGTCTTCATTCAGGGAGCATCTTGGCACAGGAACCTCAGATCTGAAGGACAGAGTCTACTCCTGGTGCTGCTTTCTTGATGGTGTGAAGTTCCCCCATCTCTCTGCTCAGTTTTTCCCTTTATAGATCAAGAAACGAACCTACACATCGAATCCTGCCCTACCGGCACAGTGCCGCCCTCCACCCTCACTAACGTCACAGGGCCAGGAATTCCAACAGGGAGGAACATCACACAGCACCAGGAATTACTGCCCAGCCAAACTGCAATGGATTTTTTAGGGACACATTCAATCCAGGACAGTGACTGTGAGTCAGAACGGAATGGAGGGCAGTGGCTTCGGTTGGTCTCTGGGGACAAGTCATTGCCCATGAAGAACTGGCTCAGAGGGGCAGCCCAGCCAGGTGACAGGTAGGAAAAGGTCAAGGGAAGGAACGACAAGACACTTTTTCAAACAAACAAACTGCAGCAGGATATAAAACATAGTGATGGGCCTTACTTAACAGAGGTGTTCTCAAAGCCGCGTGTTGGAGAAATGGCCAAAATGAGGGTTATCAGTTTCAGACGTGAATTCCCATTACGTCCCAGGCAAACACTGACAATCCAAAATGAAGAGAAAATTGAAAATGCCTTATGGAAAGAGATAGACTCATCCAGGTAACTCCATTCTAATTAGCACTTGACCTTCCCTGCGTGTCCTAAGCAGCTACTGTGAGGCTCCCTCCATTCAGCCCTTTGAAAAGCAGTGGGCCTTTCTCTTGGCTCCAAGGTGTTAGCCATCTCTGTAAATTCCTGGGCAGCTAATGCCTGGGTCTCCTGGCTCCATTCCCTAAATCACACCAAGAGCATTTCCAGGCCTTTCCAGTTCCATGTCTTAGAGCGGATCTTAACCTTTAGATCATCTGCTGAACACCAGCCTTTGGAGTAAAGTCCGTGTCACCTGTCATCTGTACTCTGTTCATAAACATGTTGAGGTCTATGGACAAGAGACACAGAGGGCCTTTCTGGCCGCCAGTATAACGATCCCTTTGAGGGGCTGGGTTGTAGGATTCCCAGAAATGAGATCCTATAACAAGAGGATGGCTGAAGGCTGCTCCTTGAGTAAGTCTCTCGTCAGCAGAGTGGGAACTACTGCTCATGACTCCTGCAGGATCTTCTGGGTCTGGCTCCTCAGCCTCTTGTGTCCTAGAGATGTCAGGGACTCAGTAAGGCCCGTAGTGACACCGCACTCACCCAGTGCCTGACTGAGCTGTGCTCCTACCTGAACACATGAAAACGTCACTCCAGTTTCCTCCTCTGGAATTCTTGTTTTGCTCGAGACTGTTGATGCCCTATAATATTTGTTTTTCTGTCTAAAATTATGCAAGGATTACGTACTTTTTTCTGTTGCGGCTTTGGTTTCTCAAGCACTTTTTCTTATAACTATATCTTTAGCTATGATTTATTGTATGGATTTTCTGAGAATCTTTGCACACCTGCAACGACTTCTAGACCACTACTCTGGAGCAGCTACCAAATCACAACCGAGAAGACTTGTTCTGGTCATTATAGGGACGGATTAGGAAGACCAAGACGTCCAGAAAGAAGACAGAGCAGAGCATACACACCAAACTCTATGTCAGTTAGCCCCCTTGAGGTCACTGTAAGGTCACTGGGATTGTTGGGTTCTGGGAACTTTCCTCGAGTGGGGAAGCTGGTGAAGACATCCAGGCCATCACTCTTGAGTAACTTCTCCTCGCCTTCTATGGGAGACTGCTGGGTTGTGTTTTGGTGGTGCCCTCCTCTTGGCCAACAGATTTGCCATGTTAAACCAACTCTTGAGCTGCTGTCTCCTGGTTTCCCTCCCTCTTTATGTCGTCACCGAGGTTGTCTTTAAATTCTTGATTCACATCCTCAGTATCGGCAGTGCCTCCTTGGTGTTCATTAATATTTGGTTCAAATTGGCCTTGACTTTTTCTTTACCCACAGTGAGAACACCCTTACTCTTAGTCTCATGACAAGGTTCACTTATCATCATTTCTAAATTAATTCAAAGTCCTTGCCTTGCACTCTCTGTGAACACAACCAGCTATTCGGACCAAAGGTTTGGCTGGCCAGATGCCATCATTTCATCCAACAGTGACATAGTACCTGAAAAATCTTTAGGATTACAAATGTCTAAAGGTGTCACTGAACCATCACTGAACAAAATCCAAGAACTACCTATTGCTTCCTAAAAAAATGAAACCAAAGGATTACATTATAATCAGGTTGCTATAAAATATGTTTAAAATATAGAGAAAAATAAGCCTTTCGGTTTTTTTCATCTTGAACTGGTTTTGGCATACCTTAAACTGACATCAATAAAGCACCATGGCCCCACTGGTGTGAGGTACAAATAATATACTTTAATGAATGCATTAAAGTATATATTAATTTATTGCATGCCATACAACAGAATTTGACTTTGACCTTTCCAAAAACATTTTGAAAGACCAGGCAATTTATCTGAATCAATTTCAGGTGCAACTAATCAGGCAGCTACTCAAGATAATATCACTTGGAACATTCTTTATTAGGAAGCCAGTGCTGATGAAGCAAACCATGGCTGGTGGGAGCGCTTGGGGAAGATGCATGACGAGACCGGCCTGCTTGAAAGACACAGCGACCCTGGTATCTGTAAAAACAATTTGCTCCAAGTTTACAGATGGAGGAGAGTTTTAGAGCTGACGGGAGTTGCAGCAGACAGTTTGGTGCTATTAACTATGCTTGTTCAAGTCACTAAGACTGAAATTTCAAGTATCAAAAGCCACCTGTTTTGGCCAAAGTGAACACATCTGACCATCCTTCAGCCACGGTCTAGCGGCAGACTATGCCTTGGGCACATAAACCAGACACACAAACATGGCTTGTCCATAAATAAGGAAACTTTATCCCAGACACTGAGCATCTGCAGGGGTGGATTTACCAGTGTTGTGGATTGAATTGTGTCCCCCTCCCCAAATAACTGTCAATTTGGCTGGGCTGCGATTCCCATGACTGTGTGCTTGTCCAGCATTTAAAGATATTTTCTTACGTGTTATAAATTCTATCACTATGATTCAATAAGATGGATTAGCAGCAGTTATATTGATGAAGGTTACAAGATTCGATAGTGTCTTAAACCAATCTCTTTTGAGATGTAAAAGATGGAAGTGAGAAGAGAGGCATGGGAACCTTATACCACCAAGAAAGCAGCACCAGGATGGGAGCACATCCTTTGGACCTGAGGTTCCCTGTGCTGAGATGCTCCCAGACCAAGGGGAGACAAGGACTTTCCTCCAGGGCTGACAATTTCTCATGGACTTCAACACACCTTTGGAACCCACATGAGACTGTGCACTACAGATTTGTGAATAACTTCAAGCAACCTTGTACATGTTGGGTAATCTATCCCTGAGCATGTCTCTCTGACAAGACAGACTGGTAAGAAGCAGGCAGAAGCTTGAAGAACCACAGCCGCACTGCAGTGCTCTACCAAGCTGCTTGCTGTACCTGGTAACTGAGAGAGAAGGCATCTGAACTGACCACAGACACAGGGGCCCCTGGGAATCTTACCTGTTTGGGGACCTGAAGAACATCCTGGGCAGATGCTGTGGAGATGATGGCTCTTCAGTTGCTCGGTGGGGCTGCAGGGAGAGAGCCAGGCCAGCCACCAGCTGCACACCCAGGTCTGCAATGGTGACGCGGTCATCCAGGACGGGCACTGTCTTCTCAGCCAGGATGGAGTCAGAGAGCGGTGACAGGATCTTCAGAGGGAACGAGAAAGCTCAGGTCTCTGCTCCACAGAACCCCTCAAACCTCCTAGCTGATGCCTCTACCACAGCGCCCCATGATTCTCTGTTAAAGGAGGCCCTCAGGGAGAAGGCGGAGTCAAGGGCCAAGCTATCATTCAGTTACACTTGCCAAGAGAATGAGGAATTTTGCAAGGTGCATTTTCTTTCCTTCATTTCATATGATGTCGTTAGTAGTATATTTTCTGAGAAAGGTTGATTTAATTTAGGGTCAACAACTTAAAAATGTTCACTGTATCACTGAGCATGCAAAGATTAACATTTTCACAGTAGCTAATATTTATGCCTCAAAAACAGTAGAATTGTGGTAAGACTGTTGTTAGTCATCTCTTCCTACTCATGTTCCGTCCTGTGGGCAGTAAGGTGTTCATCATGGGACAATACCGAGCATCATGGGGACCACTGTGCCACTATTGGTCAAGCCAGTTTAATAGAGTGGGAAAGAGAATTTTAATGTCACAAGGATCCACCCTCCCAATTTAGCTAATGTACAACTAAGATGGTTAAAACCAGGCAAAATTTCTAAAATGCCGACACCAAAGATGTCCTTGACCTACAAACACAATGAGAAATCACTTCCATGATAGGGTTGTACATTTGGCCTTAAACAGGGTGATCAGTCCCTGGGTGGTACACTTATTCAAGCATTGGACTACTATCTGAGCTCTCGGTTCAAACTCACACCAAGGCACCTTGGAAGAAAGGCCTGGTGATCTGCTCCCAAAAGACCAGTCATTGAAGAACTTACACTGCACTCACTGGGTCACCATAAACCAAAATCACTCAGTGGCAACCATTTGTCATTTTTATCTTGAATTACCCAGGTGGGCCCAGTGTAGTCATACAAACCCTTGAAAGCAGAGTACTTTCTCTGCCACCAGTTGAAAATTCAAAGCATGAGAGTGACTTGGTGCTTCCATTTCACTTAAGGGTGGGAGAGGCCAAATGAAAAGGAATATAGGTGGCCTCCAGGCACAGAGTGGACTCTGGCTGAAAGCCAAAAGGAAACATAGACCACAGTCCTGCAAAAGACACATCTTAGTAGGGGTTCTCTAGAGAAGCAAGACCAGTGAAACATGTATGGATATACGGAGCCCTGGTGGCATACTGGTTAAGAGCTCAGGTGCTGACCAAAAGGTCCAGAGTTCAAATTCACCAGCTACTCCTTGGAAATCCTACGGGGCAGTCATACTCTTTCCTACAGGGTCGCTGTCAGTCAGAACTGACTCATCAACCCTTAACAACAACAATACACACATGCAAACACACACACAGATGTATCTCAAGGAAATGGTTCCCACAACTGTAGAGGCTGGAAAGTCTCCAGTCCCTGGGTCAACTGTCAGGCTGGAAGCTTCTCCTCACTCACATAGCTGCAGGGGCTGACAGGTCTGACAACAGTCTGCTGGCTTACAGACTACACAGTCTGATGAATCCCCAGAGCAGCAGGGAATAAAGCTGTCAACTTGCCTGAGTCCCAAGAACCTGAGGTCAGGTGATGGCAACTGGATCCAGGATCCAGAGCAAGCAAGCAAGCTTTTCCAGAATGTTCATATACATACTGAACATACACCATACCCCCAAGGAAACTCCTCTTACAAGTGATTAACCGATCACATCATATCACATTATGGGGGATGATTACATCATTACATAACAGCTAAACCACTAAGAATCATGGCCTAGTCAGGGAGACACACAACCTTAGCCATCACAACAACTAGATTCTGCCACCAACCTGAATAAGCTTGGAAGCAAACTCTTCCACAAAGCTGCAGACATAAAAGACACTACCTTGATTTTGACCTTGTCATATGCTGAGCATGAACCCAGTGGAGCCCACCCAGACTTTTGACATACAGAACTCTAAATTATTAAATGAGTGTTATTTTAAGCTGCTAAATTTGTTGTAAGTTGCTACAAACACACACACACACACACATACATACACACACACAAGTTATACGGAATATGATAAGTTTAATGCAGGCTTATGAAAAGTTAACTTTGGTGAGATCTAAAACATGACTTAATTGACAGTAAAAAGTACCCTGTTTAATTTGTATAAAGAAAACATGTTGCATCATTTCTGCATAATTATCCTATATAAATTGGCTAGAATAGTTTTAATATTGACTATAATAAAACAGAGAGCACAGAATTAGGATTACTTCTATTATTTTTGTGTCTTTGTTTTTTAATATATGTCTTGTGTTCAAGGTCTAATACAGATAAATTGTTCATTTTCAAAGGTGATAAAAAACCCAGCTTTCACAGGTCCCATTACCTTACCTTCCATCAGGGAGATGCAAAACGTAGAGTATCACATTAGAGGAAAATACTGCTTGTATTACATGTTTAATTTAGCCTTCATTGGTAAGAGAAATTAAATGTTCTTTATTCAACTCTAAACACAAAAATTAATGTTGTTTAAATTATTAAGATTGATAAACACTGTTTATTATTTCTCACGACTCTTACACATGTATGTACAGGTTCACATACATACCCACTGATATAGTTGTATACATGTACTTGCACACACATGCGTCTATGCTCACACACTTACACATACGCACATACATGTACACACACTCGTATTCACATGCACACATACACAGCGCTACATTATGACATCACCTGATGCTCATACACACAGACTGGTATTAGGGGAAGGGCCAGAAGACTGTCAGACTGTACCTGTACAGTGGTTATTCCTACCTCCTGATCAAGCAGAATCCAACCATTCTGTAATTTTGCAATTTTTGGCTCCTCCACCTTCATGAAATTGGTCACAAGGTCTGTGATGTCCAGCTGCCAGTCAGGGGCCAAGCACGTAAGTCAGCTGACCCAACTCCAGTGAGTCTGCCACAAATTGGTTCAGGACCCAGACCATGGCATGCAAACTGGAGGGAGCACCCTCTGCCTTTCTTCCCGTCTTCCGCATCCTCGCTCTCCTGGGTGGGCCTGCAACACAAAGAAACCAGCACAGAGTAAGCATCCCCATTGTTCACAGTCACATGACTCATTTTCCAGGAGCGATATGACCATAGGATGGAGTGAACTGGCCTTTCGCCTGCCCGATCTGCTCATAGCCCAACTCATCACCATGTCCTTTCCTGGGCACCACAAGTGATGGCTATGAACCTAGAAACAGGACAGAAGACATACCCTTCCTCCAACATGGCCCCGTGCAGTGGGAGACCCAGTTCCATACAGACAGAGGCTGTGTCTGTGCCCTCTGCATTCTGGAAGTCTGTCATCTGAAACCATCCTTCATACAAGAATGATGCAAAATTTTGTGGAGGAAACATGAGTTCTGGGTCAGAAGTACTGTTTGGAGACGAGCTTCTGTGCCTACCAGTGTGATCTTGAGCAAGGCACTCTGCTACTCAGAAAAGGCTCAGACAAGTCACCTTGTAAAATGAAAATAATAACCGTCTAAAGCCAGCCAAACCCGGTGCCATCAAATTGATCCCAACTCATAGTGACACTATAGGACAGAGTAGAACTGCCCCATAGAGTTCCCAAGGAGCACCTGGTGGATTTGAACTGCCAACCTTCTGGCTAGCAGGTATACCACTTAACAACTATGCCACCAGGGTTTCCAAAATAACCATCTGGTAGGTCCGTAAGAAGTAGTCTAATTAACGTGAAAGAATCACAGTCAGTGTGTTCCTTAGAAGCAAGGATGGTGAGACTTTGTCTTGCTTGCCAAGTGGTTACTTTGGACATATTATCAGGAGTGGACAGTTCCTGGAGAAGGCCATCATGCTTAGTAAAGTAGAGGGTCAGCAACAAAGAGCCAGAACCTTAAGGAAGACGGATTGACACAGTGGCTGCAACAATGGGCTAAGACAAGCATGGCCATGATTGTGAGGGGGTGCGGGGCCAGGCAAGGTTTCCTTCTGTTAGACACAGTGTTGCTGTCAGTTGGAACCAACAATAGCAACAAAACTAACTAATTTAACTACATTGCACTGTTGAGGCCATCTATACAGAGCAGCATCTAGAAAATGAAATGAATAGAAAGCTTCTCCCAAGCACTGTCGTCTCAGCAGCCCCTTGAACCTTGGGTGGAAGGCACCACACAAGCCTGGTTGCCTTCTGTTTCTTTTGTTGTTCTGGTTGCTAGCCACTGTGAGTTCACTCCAAATCACAGCAATCCTGTGTACAAGGCCAACTGCACCGGGGCCAGCCTCATAACTGCCAGTTCGTGCAAGCCTCCCACTGCAGCGCCATCTCACCAAGGTCTCCGTCACCGAACACAGTGTTCTCCTCTAGCAACTGATCCTGCCTGATGACACGTCAAAAGCAAATGAGTCAGACAATGTTCTGTTGTGATCCCTAAATTTTTATTGGCTAATTTTCAGAAGTCATTTTGCCAAGTCTTGTTTCTTCGTCTGTCTTAGTCTGGAAGCTCCACTGAAACTTGTCCACATCGGTGACCCTGCTAGTGTTTGACATTCTGAGGGCATAGCTTCCACCACCACAGCATGACAAACTGGTGTGGGCTCAGAAAGAAGTCTCTCTGCCAAGGATTGGCCACGACCATTGTTTATAATTGCATCTAGTAACCCAGAAGAAATAGCTGCAAACATCCATTAATAACTGGAATGTGGAGTATATGAAGACTGAATCAGAGAAAATTGGAAGTTGTTACAAATTAAATGAACACTTGAAGATCAATATCTGAGGCATTAGTGAGCTGACATGGACTGGTATTGACCATTTTGAATCAGACATGGGGTCTGCTATGTCAAGAATGACAAAATGAAAAGGAACCACGCTGCATTCAATGTCAAAAGCAACACTGCAAGATCTATCTTGAAACAGAATGCTGCCAGTGATAGGATAATATCTATATGTCCCTAAGGAACACCAGTTAATAAGACCATTATTCAAATTTACATGCTAACAACTAAGGCCAAAGATGAAGAAAGTGAAGTTGTTTTTTTTTAACCAACTTTTGCAGTCTGAAATTGGTCGAACATGAAATCAAGATGCATTGATGACTGGAATGTGAGAGTGGGAAACAAAGAATAGAGATGAGCAGTTAGAAAACATGGCCTTGGTAAGGGAAATGATACTGAAGATTGCATGACAGAATTCTGCAAGAGCAATGACCCATTCATTGAAAATAGACCTTTTCCAACAACACAAATAGCTCCTATGTAAGTGCACAGTGCTGGATGAAATACAGAAGAATCAAATTGATTACATCTGCAGAAAGAGAGGATGGAGAAGCTCAGTTATCATCACAAAACAAAGCTAGGGGCTGGATGCAGAACAGACCATCACCTGCTCCCATGCAAGTTCAAGGTGAAGCTGAAGAAGACTAAAACAAGTCCATGAGAGCCTAAGCACCATCTCAATCCCACCTGAACTCACAGACCATCTCAAGAACAGATTTGATGTATTGAACACTAATGACCAAAGACCGGAGGAACTGTGGGAGGACATCACAAGTGAATAAAGCAAAAGGTCACTATAAAGACAGAAAAGACCAAAATGGATGTCAGAAGAGACTCTAAAACTTACTCTTGAGCATGAAAGCAGCTAGAGCAGAAGTGAAAAAAAGATGGCGTGAAAGAGCCAAACAAAAGCTTTCAAAGGGCAGATCACAGAGACAAGGTAAAGTACTATAATGACATGTGCAAGGCCTGGAATTAGAAAAACAAAAAGGAAAAATATGCTCAGTATTTCTGAAACTGAAGGAACTGAAGGAAAAATTCAAGCCTTGAGTTGCAATTGTGAAGGACTCTGTGGGCAAAAAACTGAATAACACAGTCAGCATCAAAACAAGCTGGAAGGATACAGAGTCACTGTACCAAAAAGAGTTGGCTGGCATCCACCTGTTTCAGGAGGTAGAATATGATCATGAATCAGTGGTGATGAAGGAAGACACTGGCCAAAAAAATTCCACATTTATGAGGTTTGGAAAATTATGTTGCACAAAGGACAGGAGTCCTAGAATGTTCCCCAAGGTTGTGGCTATGTACACATTTGATAAAGAGATTAAGTCTCTAAATGGTGAACCCAATGAACCACCACCGCAGAAAACCCAGTAGCTTAGACTGAAGGGGACAGAGAAAAAAAACAAAGGAAAGAAGGCCGTCTGCCTCTTAGAATTTTACATGCAAGAACAGGCCAAAGGAACTATATCTGTTGTCCCCTGAGAAAAGAAATGGACCATCCCTGGAGCAGCCTGGAGACCAGCAGAACTGTGGGCAGAGCCGAGGAAGCAGGGCCTTCTTGATTACAAAGCTGAGGGTGTTGGGTCACCAATCAGATGGACTCAGAATTGGGGACACCTAAAGCTGAAGGAGAAAAGTTGCCACCTGTGAGGGCCTGAAGAGGGGAGCTGAAGCCCAAGCCCAAGGGACCTCTTCCCAGAATCCAGAGGGTATGGACAAAAGCCAGAGTCTGGATGGCAGGGGCACTGACCAAATGGTCTCAGAGAAGAAAAGATTATTTTTGAGACATGAGAGCTAATGTAACTTGTTCTACCGGGTTTGGAGCTTGCTTGGCTCCTCCTTACTCATTCTTTCCCTCCAATTTTTCCCATTTGTAAGGGAAACGTCCACCTTGTCCCTCTTCGCCAACTGTACTCTGGAAACAGGTAACTGGTGTTCTAGATTTCACAGGCTCACAGGTAAAGAGGAGTTTTGTCCAGGATCAAATAAGCCTCAAGTCTCAGCTATATTTAACTTAGATGACTCAGAAGATGAGATTTTAAACTTGGAGTTGATTTAAGACTTCTAAGATGACGTGATGAGGTCTAAGTGTTTTGCATGTGGCAAGGATATGAAGTGGGGTGCAACAGGGTGGAATGTTATGGATTGAACTATGTCTCCCCAAAGCACGTGTTGTGAATTCTAACCTCTATGTATGTGGTTGTAATTCCATTTGGGAATGGTCTTTGTAATACTACTGAGGAAGGATTACTATAGGGTAAATCTTGAGTCAATCTCTTTTGAGATACAAAAAGGTAGTAAACACGGGAGTAGAGGAGAAATGGGGTAAGGTAGATGCCAAGACACATGGAGCACACCAAGGAACCAGGGAGCAGAAGTGAGGAGTCAAGGACCTTCTGCCAGAGCCCACAGAGACAGAAAACTTTCCCCTAGAGCTGCCACTCTGAACTTAGACTTCTGGACTCTTACACTGTGGGAGAATAAATTCATGTTTGTTAAAGCCACTTGTAATATTTCTATCACACAAGCAGCAGACGATGAAGACAGAAGGAAAAAAAGACATTAAAAAGGCTTAGAGTTGAAAGTCATAAAATGGAGGTGGATGAGGGTAGAGGGAGATTTCTTAAAGCATAATTTTTAATTGTTTGACTTCTGAACTATGCAAATTGTACAGCATTTTTCTTGTTTTTGTTTTTTCCCAAATAAAAAGAAGCTTAGCAATTTAGTATTGTTTCTCTTCTCTGACCTCTTTCAGTCCACAGCTCTTCATGCAGCACCTCAGGGGAAATTTAGTTTCTTGGACTCTTCAGACAGCGGTATATTAACAGAAAAACTCACTGGTTTAAGAAAAGAAAGTTTTTTCCTACGTATGTTATTAAATACTCTGTTCTAGAGGCCAAGTTCCCTGAATAATTAAAAGCTAGTAAAGCAGAGGATACAGATCCCCCTGTAATCTGTGTTCTATCTTAACTCGTCAGCCCTGGGGTTGCTTTCTGGAAACCCTGGTGGTATAGTGGGTTAAGTGCTACATCTGCTAACCAAAAGATCAGCAGTTCAAATCTGCCAGGTGCTCCTTGGAAACTATGTGGTAGTTGTACTCTGTCCTACAGGGTCATCAGGAGTTGAAACTGATTCAACAGCAGTGGGTTTGGTTTGGTTTATGAGGATATAAAGTCCAGGAGAGCTGGATTTGAACACCTAGTGGAAGGTAGAACTTGTAAGTGATGAGTTTGGATATCTAGGTGCTGAGAATTCTAAGCAAGATCTTACAGGGGTCACATGGTTTTTCCTTGCTATTTATAATGAATATGAGAGGAAAGAGGTGGACTTACAAATGAACTATGTGAAACAAAAACATACCTCACATATTTATTGCACAAAAATTCTATTGCACAAACTAAGGACAAAAGTTCCAGAATGTTCATCAAGTATGTGTGTAGATACTTGCTTGTTAAAGAGATTAAGCCTCTAACTGATGAATCTAACCAACTACCACCACAGGAAACCCATAAGCTTAGGCTAAAGGGGACAGGGAAAATGAAAGGAAAGACTGATATCTGCCTCTGGGAATTCTACAGGCAGGGAACAGGCCAAAGGAACTACACTTGCTATCCCCCAAGAAAAGAAAGGGACTATTCCTAGAACAGCTCTCAAATCAGCAGAACTGTTGGAAGCAGCGTGGGAAGCAGGGAATTCTCACTTTCAAAGGATGGGCCACAGTCTCCTGGATCTCAAAGGGTGAAGTCATGACTTCCTAGGTTTCACAGAGTCAAATCTTTGTCAACCTGGTTCCAGAGTGTGAGGCTGTCACTAAGGTGTGACAGAGGATGGGGCCAGATCCACTGCAGTAAGCTGAAGGGCAGGGCTGCCATGCTCAAGGAGCAGAAGAACAGTGCCTACAGGGGTGAAGGGTGTAGGTTCGTCACTCAGATGGAATAGCAGAAGGGGACTGCCCAAAGCCAACAGAGCAGAGTTGCTGTCGCAGTAGGTCTGGAAGGTAGAGTTGAAGCTTAGGGCTGAGTGACCTCTATCCAGAATCCAGAGGCTGTGGCCAATACCCAAAGTCTGCAAGACGGAGTCCTTGCCCAGATAATCCCAAAGAACAGGGGATTATTTTCAGGCCTTGAGATCTAATATAAATCATACTTCTGGGTTTTGAACTTGCTTGGTGCTCGTTAGCTGTTCTTTCCCTCTAATTTCTGCCATTTGTAACAGAAATGTCACCTTTGTGACTGTTCTACCAATGTACTTCAGAAACACATAATTTCTATTCTAGGTTTCACACATTCATAGACGAAGAGGAATTTTGCCCCAGGATGGAAAGCATCTGAAATTTCACCCATAGTTGATTTAGATATGGGCTTGAGGATTCAGGAGATGAGATTTTGGACTAGAAATTGATTTAAGACTTTTGGAATGATGAGATGTTGTGAATGGGTTTTGTATGTGGCGAGGGCATGAATTTGGGGCACCAAAGTGTGGAATGTTATGGACTGAATTATGTTCCCCCAAAACATGTGTTGTAAATTGTAACCTCTGAAGTTATCATTCCATTTGGGAATGAGTTATCTTTGTTATGTTACTGAGGAAAGCTTAGTGCAGTGTGTATCTTGAGGCAAATTCTGTAAAGATAAAGAGATGAAACAGGTGAGGGGAGGAGAGCTGGGATAAGACAAATGCTGAGATACGTAGTGATCGCCAGGGAACCTGGATGCAGACACTGAAGAGACAAGGATGTTTCTTCCAGAAAAAAAAAAGAGAGAGGCTTCATCTAGAAATGGCACTCATAATTCAGACTTTTAGCTTCCTAAACCATCAGAAAATAAATTTCTGTTTATTAAAGCCATCTAGTGGTATTTCTGTTATAGTGGCACCAGATAACTAAGACACCATCTCTATCACTGTATCTTACTCTAGTTTACATATTCTGTCCCTATAACATCTGTACTATGTTATTTCTACCACCTATCTGTCAATTTGTCATACCGTGGTAGCTGGCAAGTTGCTGTGATGCTGGAAGATAGGTTACCCGTATTTTAAGTATCAGCAGGGACACCTAGAGTAAGCAGGTTCAAGCAGAGCTTCCAGACTAAGACAGAACAGGAAAAAAAGACCTAGAGATGTATATCTGAAAACTAGCCAATGAAAATCGTATGGACCATAACAGAACACTGTGATACAGCACTGGAAGATGAGTCCCGTAGACTGGAAAGCACTCAAAGTAGAGTGACAATAACAACGGACTCGAGCATGTTAACAGTCATAAAGAGGACACAGGTAAGCTCTCGTTCTGTTGTACACAGGGTTGCCGTGAGTCAGAGCCACCTCTCTGGTAGCTAACAACAGCAACTACATGACTTGCACGGTTCGTATCACTTGCCTCAGATGACCTGCACTGTATTAATTACACCAGATTACTCTGTCTATGTGACATTATCTAATTTCCTTCACAATGCTTCTCACTTCCTGAACGGTGCTTCTCATTTCCCTGCTTATCTCTGTCCTCTACTTGAAGGCGATCTGCTTGAGAGCATGAATTTTGACTCTTCTTCACTGCGGTGTCTCCAGTTTCTAGTACAGTGTGTGCCACACAGGAGGTAACTGAAGTGATGCTGAGTATGTGAGGGTGCTGTAGCTGTTTCCTCTGGGCTCTTCAGTCCTGTGTACCACGGGCAGTGAATGTCTGGGGAGAAAGGCTATCTTGTCAACAGCATTGAGGAGAATGTAGGTCATCTCATATTCACGAGAAATGCTAAAACCCAACCAAACCCACAGCCGTCTAGTCGATTCTGACTCACAGCAACCCTAGGTCAGGAGGAAAAACAAGCAGCCCCAGGCTAAGGAAGCTTGATAAATGCACAATGAGGGATTACGCTTTGGGGCTACAAATTGAGATCTCTGAGTATCACATCCCACCAGGGGCAGATTATCCAAAAGGTAAGGTAAGCACAGTGCTTACATTGCTCACCAGATTTTCCATAGTAGACAGTTACACATTTTAAGCCACATCAAAGACTCTGCTTTTACGAGGAAACAAGAGCCCAGCAGACAGGAGGACCCATGTGAATGGGTGATTATATCAATATGTGACCAGAAGAACCAGATGGTACCCGGCCACCCCTAAAGACAGCTGTGATGGGGCACACAGTGTTGAGTTACAGTGGCAACAGGAGAAAAAGAAGGGTGCACCCTAAACACTCCACTAAAAGACCACAAGTATGGACCAGCAGCCTGGGGCTTCCCCTAGGATCATGACTCCTAGGCCTACTTTTGCCCATGACTAGAAAACATTACTGAGGTCAACTCTTTAGACAGGAATGGCCTGGACTTGGGGACACAGTGTGACCATACGGTGGGTATACTTTATGGTTCTAGGCATCTATAGGATGCTGTCCTACTGGCCTCTTACTAGAGGGCAGAGGAGAGGGTAGAGAGGAGGGGACAGGAGATTGTTAAGAGGATATGACATGTATAGAATGGACAGGAGGAGTGTGCTGTCACTGCGCAAGGAGAGCAGAAGGAGCTGCAGATAGGCGGACACGGAAATTTAATTTGGATTCTACATTTGCATTTAATCACAATGAAAAAAAAAAGATTCTGCTTTTAGGTATGAGCAGCATCTGTCTCTCTCCTAACCCACAGCACTTTGCTATAGAATCAAAGCTTCTTTACAAATTTACAGTCCCTGAAAGGGGTATTTTAAGCAGTTCCAGCAAGGTAAGCACTGGCTTACTTGTACTCACAAATCTGGAGTAAACATTTTCACATGCACGATTAGTAAGACTAGTAAGTACACACGAGCAAGCCTGTGTATTCCTTGCTCACTGGGTCATCTGTCCTTGTATCCCGGAGTGACTGTATTTGTACGAGGACTGCCAATTAAGTTCGTGAACTCATCCTAGAAAAAGTGCCACATACCTCATTGCTGAATATCACTATGGTCACCCTTCAGGCACATCCCTTGGGAGGCTATACACCAATGCCAGTGCCTAGTCCACCCTTCAAAGCAATTTTGGAATTCTTTCTGGAATGACCACTGTGCACAGCGGCATGGTGGCAGGTTCATGAACTCAATTGTATAGCTGTCTATGAGGGAGTTTCTAGCCAGTAAACAAGTAGCTATATTGAAACACCCTCCCTACTCACCTGACCTGGCCCCTGAAGACTTTTTTCTTTGCCCAAGGATAAACGAAATATTGAAAGGAAGACATTTGGATGACATTTAGGACATCAAGGGTAAGACGACGACAGCTCTGATGGCCATTCCAGAAAAGGAGTTTCAAAATTGTTTTGAAGGGTGGACTAGGCCCTGGCAGCAGGGCATAGATTCCCAAGGGGAGGACTTGGAAGGATGGTAGTGATATTCAGCAGTGAAGTGTGGAGCACTTAGAACAATCCAGTTCACGGACTTCATTGTCAGACTTCATACGGCGGAAGATGAGGTGGTAAGAGGAGACAGCAGATGCAGCAGGATGAAAGCCAGAGTCGGAACCCCAGGTTTCAGCTCTGTGATTCTTTCAGGGCTCTCTGAGCCCCAAGAGGAGGCGACTGAAATGCTGTGAACTTACTGTGAAGAGGGCTAAGGGTGACAGGACTTAGTGCTGGCAAGCAGACGGTTTTCTCCGTTTCCGTATTCGAGCATGTGGAACATAGCCCGGGGATGTCACTGGGGAAGCTGTCTTTGGAGGATAATATTCTTACTGCCAAATTAACATTCTGGCAACGACAATGCCCTAGGGTAATCTAGGCATAAAGGAAGTCTTAGAATAAATGTACATTTCCTCGGGGAATCTCATAAAAAGCATCCGTAGCTTTGTTTTCCCGCTTACAAAACAAGCGAGGATTTACTGTGTGTGTCCACCACCCGCTGAGTCTGCCACAGTGACCATCCATCTGGCCGCACTGGGGACACCCGACTGCGCATGACCATCCGTCTCTGTGACCCCCCTGTCTACCTGAGAGAAGGGCTGCTATGCAGGGAGGAGGAAAAGCTACAGAGCCAGATGGCAGGCTCTTCGCATGCACACAGAAAAACGCAGGAATTCCAATTTACAAGTGAAAAAGACATCTAGACCACATAAACAACAAACTGTGATATTTATTTGCCATCAGAATCAAGCATTTAGTATTCATTACAGAGTTTAGCAAGAAAGAGGCTAGCACTGTAGCTGATAGACAGGGGTCTCAGAGTTCTTATTTGTCTTGAGTTTTCAGAATTCCTAGAAATAATAATGCCAAGCCAAGTGCCATCAATAGTGGTGACAATAATAAAAGAAGCCATTGGGTCACATGAGTAATGACCGTGCTCAGTTGTTGACCTAAAAGTTGGCATTTGAACGCCCCTCCCCCAGTTGCCCTTGGAAGAAAGGTCTAGTGACCCACCTGTGAAAAAAAGGCCACTGAAAACCTTACAGAGCACAGTTCTACTCTGACACACTTGTGATCCCCATAAGTTGAAGTTCCCATAGCAATAATGAGGTTGGTCGTTTGTTTAAATATATACCTCTTAAACCCTCCAGATCTTCCCGTGTTTATTGTCTTGTTCCTATACTCTGGAAGAGGCAGCTCTGGTACAGGAGAGGCCATGCCTCTAAGGTAGCACGGCTCTTAAAGGGCAGAGCAGGCTTTGCACTCTGGTCCCCTGGATCTGGAGGGTTCCTACACAGATGCTCTTTCTTCTGGGGAGAACCCAGAGAAGGGGAGTCTGCCCTCTAGACGACTCTAGGATGAGTGTGGAAGACCAGGTCAAAGTGCACACACTAGTGTCTTCTGTCAACACGACTGAGGTAGTTCATGTGCAGCACACTGCATCTACTTAGTGCACAGTGTGGTAGCCATGTACCAGTTGCTAGAAAAGGGCATTTTGTCTAGAATAGCTGAAGATGAGCAAAAGTGAAGGAAATCCTCCATGCCATAAATTGACACCACAGACATGACAATGGGCTCAAACACACTAACCATCATGGAGATGACACAGGACCAGGAGATCACCACCACCATCCAGACACAGAACGTCCCACTACACCAAAAGATTCCTTGTGTCTTCTTTCAGTCCACGGTTTCCACTGCACCTGGCCCCAGGCAGCCATTGCTCAGCTTTCGGTCAGCACACAGGAGGTACAGATTAGGGACCAGTTAGACTGGAAGTCCGCAAATCTTGGGGATGGAGCCCAGAACAGCGGCTCAGGGCAGGAGGAAAAGGCCAAGGAATTTGCCCCTCCTACCCTCTCCTGCTCCACTGCCTGTCAGTGGAGGCTTGCTTGTTGCTGTGATGCTGGAAGCTATGCCACCGGTTAGGTACCAGCAGGGTCATCCACAGTAGACAGGTTTCAGCTAAGCTTCCAGACTAAGACAGACTAGGAAGAAGGACCTGGCAGTCTACTTCTGAAAAAATTAGCCAGTGGAACATTAAGATACAGTGCCAGAAAATGAGCTCCTCGGGTTGACAGGCACTCGAAAGATGACAGGGGAAGAGCTATCTCCTCAAAGTGGAGGGGACCTTAATGGTGTGGATAGAATAAAGCCTTCAGGATCTTCATTTGCTAATGTGGCACGATTCAAAATGAGAAGAAACAGCTGCAAACATCCATTAATAATCAGGACACGACATCTACAAAACATGAATCTGGGAAAACTAGAAGCTATCAAAAATGAAATGGAATGCACAGACATCAATATTCCAGGCATTAGTGAGCTAAAATGGGCTGGTATTGGCCATTCTGAATTCGACAATCATATCGTCTACTGTGCTGAGAATGAAAACTTGAAGAGGAAAACTATTGCATTCACCACTGAGAAGAACATTTCAAGATCTATCCTGAAGTACAATGCTGTCAGTAATAGGGTAATATCCATACACTTACAAGGAAGGCCAGTTAATATGACTATTATTCAAATTTATGCACCAATCACTAAGGCCAAAGATGAAGAGATTGAAGATTTTTACCAACTTCTGCAGTCTGAAAATTGATCGAATATACAATCAGGATACATTGATAAATACTCATGTCTGGAATACAAAACTTGGATAAGAAGAATTGGTAGTTGAAAAATATGACCTTGGTGATAGAAATAACGCCGGAGATCGCACGACAAAATTTTGCAGGACAAACTTTCTTCTTTACAAGTACATTTTTAACCAACACAAACAGCAGCTGTCCATCTGGACCTCTCCAGATGGAATACACAGGAACCAAACTGACTACATCTCTGGAAAAAAGACAATGGGAAAGCTCCATGACAGCAGTCAGAACGAGGCCAAGTACTTACTGTGGCACAGATCATCAATTGCTCATACGGAAATTCAAATTGAAACTGAAGAAAATTAGAACAAGTGCATAAGAGCCAAAGTATGACCTTAAATATATCCCACCTGAGTTTAAAGGCCATCTCAAGAACAGATTTAATGTGTTGACCACTAATGACCAAAGATCAGACAAATTATAGAATGACATCAAAGTCACCATCCATGCAGAAAGCAAGAGGTCATTAAAAAGACAGGAAAGAAAGAAAAGACCAAATTGGATATCAGAAGAGACTCTGAAACTTGCTCTTGAACATCGAGCAGCTAAAGCAAAAGGAAGGAATGGCAAAGTAAAAGACTTAGAAGATTTCACAGGGCAGCTCGAGAAGACAAAATGAAGTACTATAACAACATGTTCAAAGATCTGGAAAAGGAAAGCCAGAAGGGAAGAACACATTTTGCATTTCTCAAGCTGAAAGAAGTGAAGAAAAACTTCAAGCCTAGAGTTGCAATAGTGAAGGATTCTACAGGGAAACTACTAAATGACTCAGGGAGCATCAAAAGAAGATGGAAGGAATACACAGAGTCATTATACCAGAAAGAACTGGTCAATGTTCAGCCATTTGTAGAGGTAGCATTCGATCAGGAACCGATGGTACTGAAGGAAGAAGTCAAAGCTGCACTGAAGGCACTGGCAAAAAACAAGGCTCCAGGAATCGATGAAATATCAATTGGGATGTTTCAACAAACAGATGCAGCACTGGAAGTGCTCACTCATCTATGCCAGGAAATTTGGAGGACAGCTACATGGTCAAAGGACTAGAAGAGATCCATATTTATGACCTTTCAAAAAAAAGGTGATGCAACCAAGTGCAGAAATTACTGAGCAACATCATTAATATCACACACAAGTAAAATTTTGCCCAAGATTATTCAAAGGCAGTTGCAACAGTATATTGACAAGGAACTACCAGAAATTCAAGCTGGATTCAGAAGAGGATGTGGAACCAGGGATGCCATTGCTGATGTCACATGGATCTTTGCTGAAAGCAGAGAATATCAGAAAGATGTTTACCTGTGTTTCCTTGACTGCAAAGGCATTCCACTGGATCATAACAAATTATGGCTAACATTGCATAAAATTAGAATTCCAGAATACTTAATTGGGCTCTTAAAGAATCTACATATGGATCAAGAGGCAGTCGTATGAACAGAACAAGGGGACACCTGATGGTTTAAAGTCAAGAAAGGTGTGTGTCAGAGTTGTATCTTTTCACCATACCTTTTCAATCTGTATGCTGAGCAAATAATCTGAGAAGCTGTATTATATGAAGAACGAGGCATCAAGATTGGAGGATGACTCATAACAACCTGCATTAAGCAGATGACACCACCTTACTTGCTGGAAGTGAAGAATATTTGAAACGCTGATCAACCAAGGACCACAGCCTTCCATATGAACTGCACCTCAACATCCAGAAAACAAAAAGCCTCACAACTGGACCAGAAAGCAACATCTTCATAAATGGAGAAAGGATGGAGGTTGTCAAGGGTCGCATTTCACTGGGTCCACAGTCAACACCCATGGAAGCAGCAGTCAAGAAATCAAAAGATAGGCTGCACTGGGAAAATCTGCTGCAAAGGATCTCTTGACAGTATAGAAAAGATGTCACCTTGAGCCTAAAGTGCGCCTGACCCATGGTATTCTCAGTCGCATCATATGCATGTAAAAGCGTGACAATGAACAAAGATGACAGAAGAAGATAGCTATGAATTGCGGTGCTGGAGAAGGACGTTCAATGCACCACCAAAAGAACAAACAGATCTGTTCTGGAAGAAGTACAACTGGGACGCTTCTTGGAAGCAAGGATGGCAAGACTGTGTCATACATACCCTGGACATGTCACAAAGGATCGGTCCCTGGAAAAGGATGTCATGCTTGGTAGAGTAGAGAGTCACCAAAAAAGAGGAAGACCCTTGACAAAAGGATTGAAAAAGTGGCCGCAACAATGGTCTTAAGCATGAAATCGACTGTGGACACGGCGCCAGACTGGGCAGCGTTTTGTTGTGTTGTTCACAGGGTCACTCTGAGTGAGAACCAACTCAACGGCACCTGACACCAACAGCACCCCATCCCGAGTCTGATGAGGCCACTGCACAGTCTCTGGACCTCCGACTCCATATCCTGGAGCCCGTGGGAGCCCAAGCCTCCAGTTCTCACTGTGTGCTCTCTAACATTTGGAGGCAGTTTGTGCTGGTGTTTAAAAGCAGGGCCCCTGGGTACAGAGACCAAACACAAGTGCCTGTGATGGTGGGCATCTTATAACCATATCAAACATAATAACCATTGTAACCACTTTGCATCTGATACTTCTCACCTATAAAGAGCCAAGTGAGGAAATAGGTGGTGACGTGAGGCAGGAATCTAGTCAGGGCAGGCAATTTTCCCGAAATACTTCATTAGTCGAGGGTTTCTATCCCTCCACAGATTTTCTGCTCTCTGGGCAGGTGGGTAGGCAGGTAGATGAACCAGCAGGTAGACAGACAGCTAGAGAAGAAGCGTCAATTACCTTCAACACGGTTTGACTCTGCCTTTGCAGAGAAGTCTTTGTAAAGCCCCTTATCAACAGAACACCAGCAATGTGGACTCAGGACTACGACGGGGTGCAAAGTTCAGCACCTGCTTATTCGTGGGATGCTTTCATTTTACCATTTTATCCCCTGACTTCGGAGATTAAAAAGTCGCCACCACACTCCTTAGCTTAGGAGAAGATCCCAGCGCTCCTGCACAACTGAGCGAGGCCCCGGAAGGGATTAGGGCTGTTCATCTGCAGAAGCTCAGCACACGGTGCCACCCAGCTCCTGGCACCGGCTCCGACTGCGAAGGTGAAACTGTCCGTTAATGAGGAACCATTGGCAACAATGCCAGAACCAGCAGCTTAGGTGTTCCAGTTTGAACATAAATCAGTCGTGTAAAAGAAAGGCATTTTGGCAGGATAAATGTATCCTGGTGTAGGGGGAGGGTGACAGAATAAAGAAAGATCTGCAGGGGTTGTGTTTATTTTGAAACTATTTCTAAAAGTTTTTCTGAGAAAAGAAACTTCCATAAAAGAAAGCTGTGAAATGTGGACTCCAGATGTAAAAATCAGTAGCTGAGAATTCATCCCTGAACACAAATGGTGGCCTCCCACACCTGGTCCAGAAACAGGAAGGAGAAAAGGACTCTGAGAAACCCAAGGATCAGGACCCGTCGGAGCCAAGACTGCTCCCTGCTGTTAAGAACAGGTTGAAGTCCAAACTCGAAATCTTGAGGAGCGTTTCCAAAGAGGGACCCAGAACCAATCTGGGCTGTGTGGGTCTCGGGGAAAGTGGGATGCACAGGATGCCACGGCAGCCAAAGGAGTCACCTCAGTTCTCACCCTTGAGTGAACTTGAGGGCTCTCTTGGATGAGAAGGGCTGCTCAGGACTCCTGGTAACCATCGTTGTGCTGGATGGTCTGAGCCCACTACCGTCGAGTCAATTCCGCCTCATAGCCACCCACAGGACACAACAGAACTTCCCTTTGGTTAGTAGTAGTAGCACTTTACCACTACACTCCCAGGGTTTCTGATGTTTGAGCAGTAACACACATTTCCTGGTGTGCTGAGCTGACAGGCTCCCACGAGGCTCACTGGGATGATTTCTCCATCTCATTTGAAGATGCCATTAAGACACAAAGTCTTTCTCTGGTTCCTGCTCCTCCAGGGTCCCAACTTTCCTGCCACGTCCTCATGAGAACCAACTGCTCTCCTCTGTTTGGGTAAGCCGGTTAGCTCAAACTTGCCACATATAACCCACAGTTCTGATTAACACACCTTCCCCTCCAACTTCCCAGTCTCCAGGTAAACTCTGCGATGTCTGCATGTCAGCCCCACAAAACACTCATCCTACCACTTCAGTGGGACAGATTTTCATTTGCTCTCTGGTTCCCACTGGCACGTCTTCTATGTTGTTTTGTTTCCATTCTTGTAAGTCTTCCAGTCCCGTCATTGACGTGAAAACTTGGCACTCCTGGGATTATCCATCCTGGCTGACTGAGATAACTCTATTAAAGATTCTTCTTTTATGCAATCTTGAGATGTGGGCTTATTGATTTACCTGGACAGAACCAGCTTTGGTGATAATAAGACGTCTGTTCACTTCATCTTTGGGAAGAGAATGGCAGGTACTGGCTATTACAAGGGAAGGGCTTTAATACACCTGTCTGTTGCTGCAGACTTCTGTAGAGGGCCCCGGTTTCTTTCAAGAGCTCTAATTAACCACAGCATCCTTCGTGGCAACAACCCTCTAGACTTAGAGCCAAGGTTTAGTCTTAATTCCTGTGACCTTCCTAAACCCTGCACACTAGAAACGCTTCCCCACTAATTTAAACTTCTTGGATTCATCTAGTCTTTCCTAAATTCTGCATACGCCAGAGTAAGGTGAACCCAGACTATAGTCCCACCTGCCTTTTTAAGACCAGCATGGTCTCAGCTAGGTAACCTCTCTGAATAGCAGTCTCTTCACCTGTGCAGTCGAGGTAAAATCACTGAAATAGAGAGGGTTGCTACGACCTCTGCTTGAAACAGCCAGCGCAAAGGGCATGAGAGAAGAGTGACAGGCATCTGGCCGGCCTTTTGACACATGAATGCTTCCTCCTCTTCTCTAAAGTTACTGAAAGGAAAGGAGATTCTGTAGGACGGAGAGGTCTTCTGAAATCATTTCTTTAAAAAGTCAGACAAGCTTTTGTGAATGTATTCAGGATTTTGAATTCCCGGGATGACCATAAACTGCTTGTCACTGAGTCAATGCCCACTCACAGTGACCCCTTGTGTGTCAGAGTACAGCTGTTCTCCATAAGGCTTTTGGTAACTGATTTTTCAGAAGCAAAATGCCAGGCCTTTGTTCCGAGTGCCTCTGGTTAGCAGCCAGGTGAATTGACTGTTTGAACCACCCAAGGCCTCTGGGCATTGCTAAATGGACATTCACTGCTTTCATCAAAGGGCAGTTCTGCTTATCTGAGTAACCCCCATCCACAGTGTCCTGGGAAACTGTCTCTTCTCCGCAATAAATAGTTGTGTGGCAGGATTTTAAATAGGGGATCGGGAACCAAAACATCGAGGACGGCGTGTTCCTGCCCAGTGAACACAAAATAAATACATCTCTAGGAGGTATGGGGCTCTAGGGTTCAAGTCTGACCAGGGCCTTGTGTCCGAGACACATCCACAGGCCAGTGTCAATGAGCCACTGACCTTGGATCCCAGTTGGGCCTAGGGGGAAAGAGCAGAGAACAGGCATCAGGAGAGCCGAGGAGGAAGCTCTCGGGGAGGTTTTCCAGGGAGGAGGAAGGAGGGCTCAGAGGTCACCTAGACTCACTCCAGCTCTGCATTTCACAGAAGCTGCCAGAAAGTAGCTGCTGGTCAGAGATGCCAGCGACAGAGACGAACAGACAATCTAATTAGCACTGAAACCACAGTGAGAGCCAAGGAACAAAAGGTTGAGAAGGCAGCGGAGGCTGTCCTCTGGCCAACAAGAATATGTGGCGTGTCTCCTATTAGAACAAAACTGAAAAGCCCAAATTGCTGGCATCAACGAGGACCAGATTAGGCTACAGGATCCAAACCGCCTGCCGGCTTATTCTTAGCGGCCTGGCTCCTGCTGCCGGGTGAAGGAAGGAAGCGCGAGCCCAGAAATAGAATGGGATGCTCTTGGTGGGAGCGGCCTCCAAGCTGTGCTGGAGGAGGACAGAGGAGCCTGAAACCCTGCGGGGTCTCTCTGTGACTCTGCTGAGTAAGATCAGAGGCAGCTCGAGGGCTTCTCCGGGAGCTCGTTCTAGCCCATGGCACACGGAGGGCCCTAGTCAGAGCAGAGGCTGCTAGGAAATCGTCCCCCTCATCCACACTTTGATGGGTGCTCAGCATGGTTGCTGCCCCTGCCTCCTCTATGGACACCACCCCCACAGGACACAATGACAACCAGCCCCAGGAGGAAGTGACTATTGACACTTCTTGCGCTGCACGCCCAGGTCTGTCATTAAACTTGTCTTTAAGTGAAAGAGGCAATGAGAAAGAAGTGTGTCTCCATTTTCAGTTCTGAACATTTGGACAGGCAGTAGATTAATGTTTACACAAAACCCTCAGAGTGCCAGACAGCTGAGCCTCTCTGGGCCTCGATGTCCTGAGCTGTAAAATGGGAATGCTGTCTTTATTACCTAGTGATGCTTTTACATAAATATCTCAAGCAGATGCTTTAACAAACAGAAGTTTATTCTCTCACAGTCTGGGAAGCTAGAAGTTCAAATACAGGACTCCAGCTCCAGGAGAAGGCTTTCTCTCTCTGCTGGCTCTGAGGGAAGGTATCTGTCACCAGTCTTTCCTGGTCAAGCTGCTTCTCAGCATAGGGACTCTGGGTCCAAAGGACATGCTATTCTCTCGGGTCTGGAAGCACTATTCTTGACTTGGTGGTAGGATGTCACCGCGTCCCCGCTCACTTCCCTCCTTTTATCTAAAACTAGACTGACAACAATAGCAACCTAGTGCTGTAGACGGCATTCCACCTCATGAACATGACTGCCCCTGATCTTCCCTCATTAACTTCACAGAGGTAGGATTCACAACACACAGGAAAATCACATCAGATGGCCAAGTGGTGGACAATCACACAATCCTGAGAATCATGCCAGAGTCAAGTTGACACACTTTTTGGGGGCATACAATTTAATCAATACCAGATGCTAACTGTGCTTCCCTCTGGGAGTGTTGTGCGTACTGAACAAAGCAGAACAGTGCCAGATGCGGTATCACTGGGTGCTTTTGTGGGGGACAATGTTACTGGGTATTCTCATAGACCTGAGGATACACACGTCAATAGGGCACTGTGACTGCCCTCAAGGAGCAAGTGTTAACATTCACAAAGACATACAACGTGCTGAGTCCCTAATACACGTATCTGCACTGGCGATGGAAACACAGAGCCAAGAACCCCTGAAGGTGCAGGAGGGAGGAGGCTGCACCGAGGAGAGTGACTGGGATTCTGAAGGGGCAGCAAGCGGGGATCAAGGAGGGCACTGCAGGCAGAGGGAACTGCGTGAGCCCAGGGAAACAAACACAGAATCACAGGCTGGGTGGGGACTCAAGAGTGGTCTAGAGCACCCCAGGTACACAGATGAAAGTGCCCTTGAGAAATGAGCCCCCTCTCACCTAGACCACACAGCTCAGGTTAAGCTCCCCAGATGGGCACAGGACTCAGGCCTGGCCAATCTACATCTTCTATTCTCAGGGCACAGAGACCCTGGATGGACAGGAACAAACCCAAACCAGAAAGAAAACAAACCTACTCCCATCCAGTTGGTTTCAACTATACCAACCCCACAGGACAAAGCAGAACTGTCCCCTAGGTTTCCCAAAAAACACCTTGTGGATTTAAACAGCTGATATTTTGATTAACGGAAGAGCTCTTAAATTGTAAGACAGCAGGGCTAGAACTGACCAGTCCCGGGGCTCTGGAAGGAATTGTTTGGAAACAGAAACTGCCTCCCCACGGACTTGGACATGAAATAACATACACCTCTAAGATGTTGGTGCCACCACGTAGAAAAATGCCATCTCAAATAAAACCAGCAAAGACAAGCAATCTAAGCAAAGGAGAAATGCCTAGTCCTAAAGACCTTGAAGACCTCTGGATCCAACTTTATCTAAAGCCACCATGATCCTTCTCATTCCATGAGGCACTATATGTCATGGGTTGGATTACGTCCCCCCCAAAATGTGTGTATCAGTTTGGCTGGGCCATGATTCCTGGGACTGTGTGATTTTCCTGTATGCTGTAAATGCTGCCTGTACGATGTTCATGAAGGAGGGTGGGTGGTGGCTGTGCAGGTCGGGCAGGACTCACTGTGACAGACTGCATTGTACCTGAGGAAGTTGCTCGGAATATAAAGGAAAGGGAAGCAAGCAGAGAGTTGGGGACCTCATACCATTAGGAAAGAAGCAGTGCCAGAAGCAGAGTGTACCCTTTGGACCCGGGGTCCCTGCATCTCAGAAGCTCCCAGTCCAGGAGAAGACTGATGACAAGGACCTTCCTCCAGAGTCCACAGAGAAAGCCTTCCCCTGGAGCTGACACTCTGAATTTGGACCTGTAGCCCCCTGGACTGTGACAAAATAAATTTCTCTTTGTTCAAGTCGTCCACTTGTGTACAGCAGCACTAGATGACTAAGACAGCACATTTCCTTTTTCAGAGACTTAGGCCAGTTGAATTTGGTTTTCTGTTACTTGCAATTAAAAGGTAAGAAATAACTCTTAGGAGAATTCTTGTTACACATACCAGGCCCTATGACCGCCACAGCTGTCTGATTCTGCTCCATCCGAATCGTGATGGGTTTAGTTCAAAGCCTGCAGCTCTAGCATGCCTCCCCAGAGGACACACTTCAAGACACACACCCTCCCTTCTGCATTGTGGTGTTATTGTTGCTAGCTGCCAGGGGGTCACCTGGATCATGGTGACTTCATGAACACCGGAACAAAACGCTACCCAGTCACTTGCCACGCCCACGATCTGCTGCAGATTGGACTATACTCAACGTAGAGTTTGGGCAGGCTGATTGCAGATGAAGATCACCAGGCCTTCCTTCCTTGTCCATTTTAGTCTGGCAGCTCTGCTGAAAACCGTTCACACCCCAGCAACACAGACGCCTCCACTGACACACGGGTGGTGGCTGTGCGTGAGGCATACTGGCTAGGCATCCAACCCGGGTCTCCCGCATGGAAGGCGAGAATTCTACCCCTGACCCACCACTGCCCCTCCCGTATAAGACCCTCACAAAGGCCTTCAGTAGCTGCTGAACACGAGCCCCAGAAGTACGGTTGCTCTTTCAAAGCCGTGATGTTCTGTGGAAGAGGCATCAGGCTCCGTTTGGTGGTCTGCTCCTCTCGCGTTTCTGAGCGGGCAGAGGACAGACTGTAGAAGTCCTCCGACAGCAGGTGCGTCAGACTAGGCGCCTCCACCACTCAAGTCACAGCCAAGGTTGGAAACAAGAGGCTTTCCTGGGGCAGGGAAGGCTTTAAAATATGAGTGCCCTTTGATGAGTGCTTTAACACCTCATTATTGTTGTGTCCAGCTGGTCCTGGAAGCAGTGAAGCTTCATGATCATAGAAATAAGTAGAAGGCACCATCTTCGAAATCAGCATGAATGTGTTTTTTTACTCCTCTTGAAGAGGTAAGATATTCATCCCCCACTGCTGTTGCCTGACTGGCTATAGAGTTTCTGGAAGCCACAATTGATGGACAAACAAGACAGTTACTAATCACTTAAAAAACAACAGCCCATCAATTAGTCAGAAGGATAGATACTCAAAGATTCCACTATAACCACACTCTAAAATTCCACTTTTCATCTTTTCTATCCAGGTGTTCAGAGAAACTTGGAGACAGGAAGAAAACAAGTCTTCTCAGTGACAGAACTGGGAAGCTGCAGGAACAGCGCTTTGCTACTTGCTCTCAGGAACCTTTCCCTATCACATCCGACACAGCTACAAACCGAACACGGCCACTGAGCTGATTTTGACTCCTTGTGAGCCTAAAAGACAAAGTCAAACTGCCCCCCTGGGGTTTCCAAGGAGCAGCTAGTGGATTCCAACTGCTGATCTTTCCGTTGGCATCCAAGCTCTTAACAACCACAAGGACTGACAGCTCAATTACACCCCCTGGTGAAGATTACAGGCTGTGCAGAGCGCCAGCCTCCTGACGTCAGAAATCGGATTCTTATATACACAAGGTAGGTCACCTTAGGTGAGTCAGTGAAGGTCCCTGAGTGTCCACTTCCTCACCTGTAAACTGTGAATGGTTCTATCACCTACTTCAAAGGCTGGTCATGAGAACATAATGGACCAACAGCTGTCCCACGCTCATTTGACGGTGCTGCTGTTGTTCTTAGCTGCCGTCCAAACGGCTCTGACAGAGACCTCGCGTACAGAACAAAAGGCTGCCCGGTCCCGTGCCATCCTCACCACTGCCAGCATGTTTGGGTGCATGGTTGCAGTCACTGTGGCAATCTGTCTCACTGGGGGTCTCCCTTGCCCTCACTGGCCCCCTACGTCACCAAACACAATGCCCTCTTCCTAGTGACTGATCCCTTCTGATGATGTGTCCAAAGCAAGAGTGTCAGATAATCTTCTGTTATGATCCATAAGCTTTTTGTTGGCTGATTTTCTGCAGGTAGCTGGCCGACCCTTTCATCCTCATCTGTCTTAATCTGGAAGTTCTTCGGAAACCCATCCACCACGGGTGAACCCTGCTGGCATTTGAAACGCTGGTGGCCTAGCTCCAGCATCGCAGCAGCAGGCGTGCCACTAGAGGGCGACACGCGGACCAGTGAGGTGGACTGCAGTGGTCCCTGGTATACAGCCAGTGTGCGGTCAGTGTGAGCGATGAATATCCTTAAGCAGACTGTAAGCTCTAGAAGCGGAAGCCATGCTCACTCCACTTTGCAGCTCCCCAAACTGTTTACTCCCCTGCACACAGCAGACGTTCAGTGAGCATTCACAGAATAAAAGATTCCATAGGAACAGTCCCCGCCCCCCACTGATATGCTTGTCGTAATGTAAGGGCTTTTCTGCTGCTGGTCCAAGCCCCTACCCAGTGCCAAGTCCCTCTGAAGAGTTTCAGTGACGTGGAATTCACCGTCACCCTTGCAGCAGTTTCTATCGCCTCTGGGCAGCCCTATTCATTTACTTGTTCAAACAATCGACCAAGACTCACCGAGCACCTGACACACAGCAGGTCCTGCACTAGCACAGAAATTCTAGTGGCATAAAGGTTAAATGCTACGTCTGCTAACCAAAAGGTCAGCAGTTTCAATCCATTAGGCACTCCTTGGAAACTATGGAGCAGTTCCACTCTGTCCTAAAGGGTCGCTGTGAGTCAGAATCAACTCAATGGCAGTGGATTTGTGGATTTCTGTGCTAGCAAAGAGGCCACTTAATTAGTAAGGGGACATAGGCTCTCTCAGCCTTCAGTCAAGCGGAGGTTTAAATATATAGATAAATATACAGATACAGCCATAGAGGTATGGAGAGAAATAGAGGGACTTGTGTACGATACAGATATAGTACGGGTCTGACTATGGCTATAGATAGGGCTACAGGGTCACCAGGCGCTGGCTTTGTTTTTTTTATGGTATGCTTATAGATTAGATATGACATTTACTGACATATTATTATTACTACTGTGGGGAATTTACTCTGACTCGGCATGTGTCAAAGTAGAACTATGCTCCACAGGGTTTTCAGAGATGTTTTCTAATGGAAGTAGCTCACCAGGCCTTTCTTCCAAGGTACCTCTGGGTGGACTGGAACCCCAGACTTTCAGTTAGCACCCGAGCATGTTGGCTGTTTGCACCTCCCAAGGACTCTATTTGCTGACTCAGTAGAGGTCCAGCACTGTGTGACTCCTCTATAATTGCTGCTTTATTTTATTCTCCCCCCAGTTCTACACTGGAACTGCATCATACACCACTTAAACAAATGATAATTCACCAATGTGTCCTTGAAACAACCTTAGACTTCCGGAGACAGGACTTCCCTCAGACAACATAAAGGAAAAGAAAAAAGAAGAGGAAGAAGTTTATTTTATATCCGATGCCCTCTCTAAATCTCATTTACCCAGGCTGCTCCCACACCCTTCTTCAAACCAGAACTCACACTATACATACCAGAAAATGTGACTGCAGCTCAAATGCAAAAGTAAATTAAAAAAAAAAATAAAACCTGCCTGTCTCTTGAACTTCTAAAAGCCTAGGTGTTCTCTGAGGGGCCATCATGCATCACTCTGATTATTGGTGGACATGCCCCACATGATAAATCTAGAACAAATCTCTGCAGAAGGCACCTTTCCACTGTCCTATCATCACCCCCCTTTTACAGATGAGAAACTGGCTCCAGAAAGACGAAATCTAACAGCGAGGAAGGTGACGGCACAAAGGGAACCAGCAGCAGCGGCCTGACAGCGTACCCACAGAGCACGCCACCTCTACGTTCTCCCTCTCTCTACGGAGCTAACGTGGTTCCCTGTTAGCCTCCGCTCTTGGAATCAGGAAAGGACAAGTCGGCTGTATCTTCCACACGATGGCCCTTGACAGACTCAGAAAGGGCTGTCTGTCTTGTCTGCCCCTCACTGGGGCCTTTTCTCCTCCTCACCAGTGACACACTCGTACTTCCTTCCGTCACCTTTGTTGTGATTGCATTTCAAGAGCCCTCAGCTCCCAGCCGCTCTCAGGCAGAAGACAACCCAGTGCGCGGGTCTCCTCGTAGGGCCTGACAGGCACAGAGTGCTCAGTCAGAGGGACAGGGGAGGTCTGTCATGGAGAGGCAAGAATGCAGGGAATACCCCACTTTCCTTTGACTCCCCTGAGAAAGCCAGCAGCTCAGTGCAGTGGGAAGTGACAAGCGCCCCTCAGCCTTTGTGGGGAAGCGAGAGGGAGGGGTGGGGACTGTGGCGAACTGGAGTGGTGGGGAATGGAAAGCACACACTTACAGAGAGGGCTTCCACGGGCAGCTCCAGGTGACACTGACAGGCAGGAAAGTGGACTTGGGACATCTGGCCAGTGCTTTTCTCCAAGAAAAACCAGAAATTCAGATATCAATGTGAAACTGCCAATATTTTTCACCATGCCAATTGATTCCATTTTTAAAATGCAGACCATGCACACATACACACTTCTGATGAAGATCTGGCTGGCAGCTGCTCTTGAACTTCTGTGCTGGGGTCACGCCCCTCCAAAGCAGGTACACATCATGTCAGCATCGAGGAGTCTCTCACAACAGGTGACCCTCTGTCCTCTCATGATTGACAAAAACATCAAGGCTTTTCACACAGATGTTGCTACTAAGCTAGGTCTTCCCAAACCCTCTACTGCAAAATCATTTTTAAAAAACCCCAAAACCTAAGACTTTATGTCTCACATACTTTGGACATGTTTTCAGTAGGAATTAGCCCCTGG
The DNA here is from genome assembly GCA_028571685.1 of Heterohyrax brucei. Lineage (NCBI taxonomy): Eukaryota > Metazoa > Chordata > Mammalia > Hyracoidea > Procaviidae > Heterohyrax > Heterohyrax brucei. The sequence continues at coordinate 4,069,307 of CM053160.1, read as the reverse complement.
AGAAGGACATCATGCTTGGTAAAATCTAGGGTCAGCGATTAAGAAGACCCTTGACCATATGAACTGGCTATTATGGAATGGTTGTCGTACACGGTAACGAGTTCACAGACTTGACTGTATAGTGTCTGGGGGGTAGTTTTTAGTCAGTAAACAAATAACTGTATTGGAATACCCTCCTCACTCACCTGACGTGTCCCCAGTGACTGATTACCCAAGCCAAGCCAGCCAAGTGCTGTCAAGCTGGATCTGACTCACGATGACCCTAGGGCCCAGGGTAGAACTGACCCCCAGAGTATTCAAGGAGCGCCTGGTGGATTTGAACTGCCAACCTTGTGGTTAGCAGTGGTAGCACTTAACCCACTACACCACCAGGGATGACCCCAAAATAAAGGAAATATGGAAAGGAAGACATCTGGATGACATTCAGAACATCAAGGGTAATACGATGGCAGCTCTGATGCCTATTCCAGAAAGAGTTCCAAAATTGCTCTGAAGGCTGGACTAGGTGCTAGCATCAGTGCACAGCTTCCCAAGGGGAGGACTTCGAAGGTGACCCAGTGGTATTTGACAATGAGGTACTAGCACTTTTTCTAGGATGAGTTCATGAACTTAATTGGCACTCCTCAGATACGTATATATATGAGGCTAACTGAGCAGTTCCTGTCCAGAGGAGAGATGAGAGGCTGGAAGGTGACAGGAGCTGGTTGAATGGACACAGGAAATACAGGGTAGAAATGAGGAGTGTACTGTCACAGGGTGGAAAGAGCAGCTAGAGTTACAAAACAATGTTTGTGCAAGGCTTTGTAGGACAAATTGGCTTAGATTGTAAACTCACACTTAAAGCACACACACACACAAGAAAAACTTTGTCATTCACGTTGTCATGAAAGCTGCGTAAAATACCATGCAACTAATTGAGTCCCTTCAATTTATGTGGGAACCTGGACTTGAAATGCCGCCTGCCATGTCCCAGAAAAGCGATGAAGCAGTTCTGGGCTTGGTGATCTCCTGAATCCAGGGTGTCTCTCTGGCAGGAAAACTCCTCTCCACACAGCTGCTGGCGTGGACCCCAAGCCCATACACTGAACTGTCTTCCAAGGAAATGTATCTGTTCATCCACACAGAGGGTATTTTCAGTATATTCCTATAAAGGGGAGACAGCCAGGTACAAGGCAGTAATGAGATCCAGCCATCACACATCTGTCAGTTGGTCCTACTGTGGTGGCTTGTGTGTTGCTGTGATTCCACTGGTGTTCAGATACCAGCAAGGGCCACCACGGGTTTCAGCTGAGCTTCCAGAATAAGACAGAGTAGGACAAAGCTGGTAATATACTTTTGAAAACTTGACCAGTGGAAACCTTGGCAGCAGAATACTGTCGGATATGGTGCAGGAAGATAAGCCCCTCATATTGGAAGGCACTCCAAATGCAATTGGGGAGATGCCACCTCCTCAAAGTAGAGTCAGCCATAATGATATGGATGGAGTCAACCTTTCAGAACCTTCATTTATTAATGTGGCACAACTCAAAATGAGAAGAAACAGATGCAAACATCCATTAATAATTGGAACATGAAATTTATGACGTAGGAATCTAGGAAAATTGGAAGTAATAAAAAAATGAAATAAAACACATAAAGATCAACATCCTAGGCACTAATAAGTTAAAATGGACTGGAACTGGCTATTATGAATCTCACAATTATATGGTTTACCATACAGGGAATGGCAAATTGAAGAGGAATAATGTCGCATTCATCATCCAAAGGAACAGTTCAAGATCTAACCTGAAGTTCAATGCTGTCAGTGATAATATCCACATGCCTACAAGGAAGACTAGTTAATATGACTATTATTCACATTTGTGCACAAAGAATTAAGGCCATAGATCAGGAAATTGAACATTTTTACCAGCTGTTGCAGTCTGAAGTTGATCACACCTGCAATCAATTTGCGCTGATAACTACTGGAGATTGGAGGACGAACTCTGGAAACAAAGAAGACAGATCTGTAAACAGAAGTGACACAGAAGATGGTGGGACAGAAGACCAATGGCTTTCATTGAAAATATCTTTTCTATACACGTGGAAACTCTGGTGGTGTGGTGGTTAAGAGCCATAACTGCGAGCCGAAAGGTCGGCAGTTCAAATCAACCAGGCACTCCTTGGAAACTCTATGGGGCAGTTCTACAGTCCTACAGGGTCACTGTGGGTCAGAATTGACCTGATGGTAATGAACTTGATTTTTTATGGATACACATAGACCACACTAGATGGAAACACAGGAATCAAACTGGCTACTTCTGTGGAAAGAGACAATGGAAAACGTCAACATGAACAGACACAACAAGACCAGCACCACCTGCAGAACAGACCTTCAATTGCTCATATGCACTTTCACGCTCATGCTGAAGAAAATTAAAACAAGGCCGTGAGAGCCAAAATGCAACCTTGAGTATACCTTACCCCTATTTGGGGACCATCTCAAGAACAGACTTGATGTACTAAACAGGAATGACTGAAGACCAAAGAGTAGTGGAATGACATGAAGAACATCACACCTGAAGAAAGTAAAAAGACAGGAAAGAAAAGGCCAAGTGGATGTCAGAAGACACACTGACACTTGCTGCTGAACATCAATTAGCTGAAGTGAGTGGAGGAAATGATGAAGCAAAGAGCTGAGCAGAAGATTTCAAAGCGTGGCTCCAGATGAAAAAGTGTAATATTGACGTGTGCAAAGACCTGGACTAAGGAAATCAAAACAGGAGAACACTCTTGGCATTTCTCAACCTGAAAGAACTGAAGAACAATTTCAAGCCTTGAGATGCAATTTTGAAGGAGTCTGTGGGCAAAATCTGCAACCATGAATTCAAAGGTAGATGGAAGGAATACGCAGAGTCACTGTACCAGAAAGAAATGGTCTACATTCAGTCGTTTCAGGAGGCAGCATATGAACATGAACCGATAATACTGAAGGAAGAAGGCTACGCCACGCTGAAGGCAATGGTGAAAACCAAGGCTCCAGGACTCCACAGAATACGAGCTGAGATGTTTCAACAAAGGGATGCAGCACTGGAGGTGCTCCCTCGTCCTACTGGTCAACACTGTTGGTCAATTTGGCTGGGCCGTGATTCTCAGTGTCTTGGCAGTTATTTAATGTTGTGATCACATCCTGTGAAATCTGGTATGTGATCACCTCCATAATAGGATCTGCTGAGTGGTACAGGCAGGGGTGGGGCCTGTGGCGGTGCATCACCCCCTCCTCCCTCCACCACCTACTCCTTTACTGCTCACCTTGCCAAGGCTTTGGACTTGTTCTGGATCCAGTCACTCTCTGTTGTCATCTGACCTCCAGGTCTTGGAATCTGAGCTATCCGCTTACCTGTCCATCTTAGGCTTTGTTGATCTTCATAGCCTGTGAACAAGAGTCCTGCTCCCCAACCTGCCAATCTTAGGTTCACCAGCCCCTGCAGCTATGTGAATCAGGAAAAACCTTGTGGCCTTGACTGCCGTCTTCAGATTCATTGACTTTCACAGCACGTGAAGTGGAACACTTCTCTCCAACCTGTCATTCTCAGGGTTAACAGCTTCTGTGGCTGTGTGAATTGGGAGAGGTCTCTACCCCGAGCCACAGAATTGGGACATTCCAGCCTCTACAGCTGGCTGAGCTGTTTCTTTGACACAACTCTCTCTCTCTTTCTCTTGCTTTACTGGTTCTGCTTCTCTAGAGAACTCAGCCTAAGACATTCATGTCTCCCAAGAAATATGCAAGGCAACCTCCTGGCCAACCAACTGGAAGACAGCCATATGTGTGCTCACTACAAATAAAAGCCATCTAACTGAGTGGAACAATACCCTTCATATCACACAGAAGGAAAAATTTGCCGAAGATAACACCAACAGCTGCAGCAGCATATCAACAGGGAACTGCCAGAAATGCAAGCTGGATCCAGAAGAGGACATGGAATGAGGGATAACACTGTTGAGGTCAGATGGATCCTGGTGGAAACCAGAGAACACCAGAAGGATGCTTACCTGTGTTTTGCTGGATACACAAAGGCCCTCGACTATGTGGATCATAAATGACAGACAGCACTGCAGAGAATGGGAGTTGCAGAAAATCTAATGGTGCTCATGAGGAAACCATACATAGGTCGAGAGGCAGTCTTACAAACAGAACAAAGGAAAGCTGCGTGGTTTGAATCTAGAAAGGTGTGCAGGAGGATTGTGTCCTGCCACTGTACTTATTCAATCTCTGTGCTGAGCAAACAGTCCAAAAACCTAGACTGTGTGAAGAAGAATACGGTGGAGGAAGATTTATTAACAACTGGTGGAAACTCAAGTGACACAACCTAGCAGGGATGGGAAAGATACGTACATGCCAAGCCACATGAAGATTACCAAGGAGCCAAGATTACCCTGGAGCTGAAAGAGAGAGCCTTCGCCTGGAGCTGGCACCCTGAATTCAGACTTTTAGCCTCCTAAACTAACTGCATGGTGGATCAGTTCCAAGAAAAAGTACTATGTGAGTGTCCAGCCTGCCTATTCCCTTACATACAATGACTTATAACCAGATATTTTCAAGTATGACAGATTTGTAAAGGTTACTATAATGAAGGATAAAGACACCAGGAAGAGGAAATGGGTTGTTTTGGGTTTATTTTTGGATGAAGAACGGGCACAAGCTGTACTAGGGAAATAAATAACAAGCAGTTCTGTGGTAGAGTGATAAAAGCAGGCATTGCTACTGACAACAGAAGAATGGTTGAATTCACCTGACGGTGACAGAAGTCTGATGAACCCAAGTGTTATGAACGTGTGGAAAACGGTTGCTTAACTTATGCCTGTTCCAAAAATATGTTTAGAGAGCAAGAACCTCCAAAGAAGAGGAGAAAAAAATGAAAGAAAGAAAATCTCTGAACCAGAGACACAAAAAAGCAACAGTGAAAGGAAAGATTCTGCTCCTGACAGCCTCAGTCAAGCCACTGCCTCCCAGCCACAGTGGAAGAAGAGAAACCCTGGACACCTGGTCCAGGGAACCTCTCAGCTTCAAAGGGTTCAAGATTACCGGGGACCAAGAAAAGTGAATATTTCAGAGATGGAGGAACTCAGTGATTAAAATTAATATTTATTACATAAATATCATTAAAGTAAAAAAATAATCATGAAGTACAGTTGGAGACTAAAGAGTACTTTTCAAACTTTAATCATAGGAACCTTTGTTATCGAATAGTTTATTATACAAGAGTTCATAGGAAATGAAAAATAATTCAAAAATATTATGTTGCTATCTCAGCAGCATAATAGAAATCAAGACTTGCTGATACCCTTTAATTCTGAAAATAGCCAATTTTAATAGAAACTTAGTAGATGCAACAAAAGATTTCATTGGGAAATTCATATAAAAGCTGTGTTCATATTTGATTCTTTTAAAGAACTTTTGAAATAAGTTTAATCTTTAAGACAAAAACATAAAACTGAAACATTGAATGCTTCATTGTTATTAAATGTTAAATTTTCAAGAGAAAAAAATGATGCATTCCTGCTTACTGCAAGTGAAGAGGACCTGAAACACTTACTGATGAAGATCCAAGATTGCCGCCTTCAATAGGGATTATACCTTGACATAAAGCAAGTAAAATTTTCACAACTGTACCCACAAGCAACAGCATGATAAACAGAGAGAATATTAAAGTTGTCAAGGGTTTCCTTTTCCTCAGATACACAAACAATGCCCATGCAAGCAGCAGTCAAGAAATCAAAAGACCAAGAAGTTTTCTAGACAGATATAAACACTCTGAGGCACACAGTAGCTGGGGCAGGGGTCTGGGGACCATCTTTTGGGAGACAGCTAGGTCAACTGGCATAATAAAGTTTCTTAAGGAAATGTTCTACATCCCACTGTGGTGAGAGGTGCCTGAGGTCTTAGAAGCTTATAAGCGGCCGTCTAAGATGCATCAATTGACCCCGGGCCACTTGAAACACAGGAGAAGGAAGAAAACCAAAGCCACAAGGAAAACATTAGCACCAGACACTCAAGGACCACATAAACCACAGATTGTACCAGCCTGAGCCCAGAAGAACTAGATAGTGCCCGTCTATCACCAGTGATCACCCTGACAGAGAACACAACAGAGAATCCCAACTGGAGTAGGAGAAAAGTGTAGATCAGAACTCAAAATCACATAAAAGACAAGACTTAGCGGTCTGATGGAAACTGGAGAACTTGCCAAAATATGGCCACTGGACATTCTGTTAACCCAGAACTGAATCCATTCCCAAAGCTCACCCTTCAGACAAAGATTAGATTTTTATTTTTATAAAATAAAAAACAAAACACACGAAGAGTGTGCTTCTTAGTTCAACCACATCCATGCAATCAGATGAGCAGCTCCTGCTCAGAGGCACGGTGAGAAGGCAGGAAGGGACAGGAAGTGGCTGACTGGACACAGGGAACCAGATGTGGAAAGGGGTGTCTGCTGGCACCTTGTTGGGGAATGCAAATAACTTCACAAAACAATCAGTTGCAAATAAAATTTTTGTATCATAAATTTTAAAAAAAAGTAAAGGCAATGTCACTATGAACATAAATTGCAAAAAATGAAATGACACATTGCACAGGGAAAGTCTGCTGCAAATGACTTCTCTAAAGTGTTAAAAGCCACAAATGTCACTCTGCAGACTAAGGTGTGCCTGACCCAGCCACGATATTGGCTATCACCTCACACACATCCTAAAGCTGTACAATGAATAAAGGAGACCATAGAAAAGCTGGTATCTTTGAGTTATGGTGTTGGCAAAGAATAGTAACTATCCCACGGACTGCCAGGAGAATTAACAGGTCAGTCTTCAGAGACCAGAGTGCTCCTGGAGAGCTAGGGTCACTAACTGTCTCATAAACCTTGGACGTGTCATGAGGAGGGGCCAGACCCTGAAGAAGGACATCATTCTCAGCACAGTAGGAGGTCAAAGGAAAAGAAGAACACCTGTCATAGGATAAATGGACATACTGGCTGCAACAACGGGTTCAGACCTAGAATGACTGTAAGGAAGGCACAGGACCAGACAGCATTTCATTCTGTTGTATGTGGGGTTGCTGTGACACCTCACAACAACACAACCTGGATAGGCCTGGGTCCTTTCTCCCTGGGTGGAGTGCTCCAAGGCAGAAGAGCAATGACTCCACCCTAGGAGGCCCCACACCAGGCTTTCTGCAGGGAATGAAAGGCTTAGGGACCACAGAGGTGAGAGATGTGTTTGGGTCCATTTTAATACTTATTTGTATTTTACGAGCTACAGTCAAGTTGGTCCCAACTCATGGTGAGTCCATGCATGATGGAATGAAACGGTGTCTGGTCCTATGCCTTCACCTGTCGTAACCCGTAGGCTTTCATGGCCTGATTTTCAGAAGCAGATTGCTGAGCCTTTCTTCCTAGTCTGCAAGCTCCACAGAGACCCTGTTCAACAGCACAGCAGCCCGCAAGTCTCCACTGACAGGTGAGTGGTGGCTGGGTGTGACATGCAGTGGTGGGAACTGAACCCAGCTCTTCTGCATGGAAAGCAGGAACCCTACCACTGAACCCCCAGCATCGCAGTGTCTCATCATCATCGCACGTGCACTCAGATCCCATCTCTAAACCCTCTATTCTGGCCTCCCTTCTGTAATAACGAAATGGAACCAGAAATAGTGTTCGTCGTGAAGGACAACCAAGGGAAATGAATCATCGATGCTTTCTGTTCCAAAGCAGATGATCCTGTAAAATTTGGTTCACATCTTCCTAAATTTTGAATATTTAATGCCTTCGATTTGCTTGATCAAATCCTGCCCACAGAGTACAAGGATTGGCAGGAGCCCCAAGGCAGGGCTGTGTGTACAGGATTCAAGCTTGGCTACCTCCTGCCTGTGGGGAGAGCGAATGTTCCAACTCCAGGAAACAGGCTGTCCAAATTTGGGTTTCCTAAGGATTAATTTTTTTTTTAATTAGGCCTCATAACATAGCATCTCTTCTTTATTGAAACCATAGGAGAAAACCCTAAAGGCTTTTCTGTCTCCCATGAAATTGTTAAGGTTGAAATTAAGTTTCTTCTGAACTCCAGACAGGAGCTAGTAGAATGCCAGGAAGGACAGAACTCAGAATTATTGTATTTTTCTAAAATAAGTAAGTATATTGGATCTGGAGCTCTCCTAGCAACCTGGAGGAGGGAGAGCGGTTCTGAGGATGCGAATTCTTTCTCCCTGAGGTCTCTGCTGCAAAACTAAAAAGTGAACCACTAAATCTGGTGATTTAAACAGATCCCAGCAAACAACAACAACAACAAAATACAAGGTTGGTTCCTGGCTCAATGTGAAGTCACAAAACCAGAATGTTTAATAATTAGAACGAAGAAGCTAGAATAAACGTCCTGTGACCAGATTACTCAACTTATGAGCAGCAACCCCATGAGTGATCCATTAACAAACTTATTTTTTTTAAAGTTTTATTGAAGTATGATAATAAGGAGAAGAAATCCTAACAACCAAGTCAATTCAGACTCATAGAGACCCTATAGGACAGGTTAGAAATAACAACTCCATAGTTTCCAAGGACCACCTGAAGGATTCGAACCACCAACCTCTTGGTTAGCCACTGTAGCACTTAAATCATCACACACCACTAGAAGTATAACAGGTATACAATAATAAACTACATTTAAAGGGTACAGTATGAAGTTTTTATGTAAGAATGCTCCTGTGAAACCACCATCACAATAAAAAATAATGGACACATTTGTGACTCTCAGAAGGTTCACACTGCCCTTAAACACGCAGCCACTGATCTCCCTTCTGCCACTACACATTTCTGGGATTTTCATATAAATGGGATTATGCAGTCTGTACTCTTTTTTACTGGGTGTATATGCATTGATTTATTTCTGAACTCTGTTCTGTTCCATTGATCTATTTGTGTATTTTTGCACCATTATAACACTGTGTTGATTATTCTAGCTTTATAAATAAGTCTTGAAATCTGGGCACAAGTTGACAACTTACTTTTTTAAGTAGTCACTGAATTCAATGTATATTAAGGGGAAAAAAACTACATCAAACTCATGATTGTTTTATCATGTAGAGGCAAAAGTTGACTTAATTTTTTAAAAATGAGTTAGTTAAAGAAAGTATGCTAACAAATGACACGTGGTGTAAACAGTTATCTTTGTTGTTGCTGTTGAGTGTCCATAAGTTGGTTTCAGATCATAGCAGCTCCAAGTACATGAGAACGAGACACCGCCTGGTCCTGGCCCTTCCTCCGTCACTGCTACGCTGCAGCCCACTGCAGCAACCATCGGGTCCATCCATCGGGTCCAGGTCTTCCTCTTTTTCACCGACTCTCAGCTTTACAAGCATGATGTTCTTCTCCAGAGGCTGATCCAAAGTATGTCAGATGTAATTCCCACCATCCTTGCTTCTGAGGAGCATTCTGGTTGTACATCTTCCAATACAGATTTGCTTGCTCTTTTGGCTGTTCACGATATACTCAGTTCAGTCATTAGTTCTTCCATTCTCCTTATTCATTTTCCAGCTTTCCCATGCATATGAGGAGACTAAAAACACCATAGCTTGGGTGAGGCACACTGTAGTTTTCAAGGTGATATTTTTGCCTTTTTTTTTTTTTTTTACCACTTTGAAGAGATCTCTTACAGTAGATTTGCCCAACGCAATGTGTTGTTTGACTTCTTGACTGTTGCTTCCATGGGTGTTACTTGTGTGGATCCAAGTAAAGTGAAGTCCTTGACAAGAATCTTTTCTATGTACATCTTGATGCTGCTCATTGGTCAAGTTGTAAGGTTTTCTGTTTTCTTTGTGTTAAGATGTAATCCATACTGAAGGCTGTATGGTCTTTGATCTTCATCAGTAAGGGCTTCAACTCCTCTTCACTTTCAACAAACGGCATTGTGTCACGTGCTTAATAAAGATTGTTAATGAGACTTCTTCCCATCCTTTCTTCTTCATATAGTTCAACTTCTCAGATGATTTGTTTGGCATACAGTTTGAATAAGTATGGTGAAACGATATATTCCTTACACACACTTTTCCAGACTTTAAACCATGCACTATCCTCTTGTTCAGTTCGAATGATTTCCTTTTGGATCATGTACATGTTCCCCCTGAGCACAGTTAAGTACTCTGGAATTCTCATTCTTTGAAATGTCATCTATAACTTGTTAGGATCCACAGAACTGAATGCCTTTGCACAGCCAATGAAATAGAGGTAGACAACTGTGCGGTATTCTCCACTTTCAGCCAAGATCCATCTGATCTCAGCGATGATATCTCTGGTTCCATGTCCTCTTCAGAATTTCTGGCAGTTCCCTGTCAACATACTGCTGCATCCACTTTTGAATCATCTTTAGAAAATTTTACTTGCATAGAATATTGATATTGTTTGATTATTTTGCATGTGGTTAGATCCCATTTTTCGGGAGTAGGCATAAACATGGGTCTCTTTGACCACACAGGTGTCTTCTGGATTTCTTGGCATGGATGAGTGAGCGCTGTCAGAGCTGCAACCATTTGCTGAAACATCTCAGCTGCCATTCCACCAATTCCCGGAGTCTTGCTTTTTGCCATCGGCCCCTGTACAGCTTGTACTTCTTTCACTACTGTGGGTTCCTGATCATATGCTACCTCTTGAAATGGCTGAATGTCAGGCAATTCTTTCTGGTATAGTGACTCTATTCCTGCTGTCTTCTTTTGATGCTTCCTTGGTCATTTAATATTTTCCCCATAGAATCCTTAAGCATTGCGATTCAAGGCTTCGTTTTTTTTCTTCACTTCTTTCAGCTTGAGAAAGGCAGAGTGTGCTCTTCTCTCTTGGTTTTCAGTCTCCAGGTCTTTGCACATGTCATTATACTGCTTTACTTTGTCTTCTCAAGCCACCCTTTGAAATCTTCATTTCAGCTCTTTCTCTTCGTCATTTCTTCCTTTTGCTTTAGCTACTTAACAATCAAGTCTAAGTTTCAGAGCCTCTTCTGGCATCCATTTTGCTCTTTTCTTTCCTTCCTGTCATTTTTCTTTCTTCATGTATGATGTCCTTGATGTCATTCCACAACTTGTCAGGTCTTTGGTCATTAGTTTTATCGTCCATCAAATCTATTTTGAGATGGTCTCTAAATTCAGGTGGGATATATTCAAGGTCACTGGGTCTCATGGACTTGTTCTAATTTTCTTCAGTTTCAATTTGAACTTGCATACGAGTAACTGATGGTCTGTTCTACAGTCTGTCTGGCCTTGTTTTGACTGATGATACTGAGCTTTTTCATCCTGTCTTCACACAGATGTAGTCAGTGTGACTCCTGTGTGTTCCATCCAGCAAGGTCCATGTGTATAAATGCCCACTGATGATGTTGAAAAATGGTATTTGCAATGAAGAAGTCATTGGTCTTGCAAAATTCTATCATGTGATCTCCAGCATTACTTTTATCATCAAGGCCATATTTACCAACTACTGGCCATTCTACTTTGTTTCCAACTTTTGCATTCCAAACATCAGTCATTATCGATGGCTGCTGATGGCATGTTTGACGAATTTCAGAGACTATTAGTAAAAATCTTCAATTTCTTCACCTTTGGCATTAATGATTTGTGCATAAATTTGAGTAATTTTGTATTAAGTGGTCTTCCTTATAGGTCTATGAATATTTTCCTGTCACTGACAGCACTGTACTTCAGGGTAGATTTTGAAATTGGGGTAGATTTTCAAATGTTCTTTTTGACGATGAATGCTGTGTAATTCCTCTTCAAGGTGTCATTCCTGGAATAACAGATCACATAACCATCTGATTCAAAATGGCCAATACCAGTCCACTTCGGTTCAGTGATGCCTAGGATATCAATGTTTATATGTCCCATTGCATTTTTGATGATTTCCAATTTTCCCAGATTCATACTTCCTACATTCTATGTTTCAATCATTAATGGATGTTTTCAGTTTGCTTCTTCTCATTTTGAGTTATATCACATCAGCACGTGAAGATTCCTACCTTGGCACTAGCTACATCATTAAGGTTGACTTGACTTTGAGTGGAAACCCTGCTGGTGTAGTGATCATGTGCTATGGCTGCTAACTAAAGGGTCGGCAGTGAGAATTCACCAGGCACTCCTTGGAAACTCTGTGGAGCAGTTCTGTTCTGCCTTCTAAGGTTGCCATGAGTCAGAATCAAATCAATGGCCATGGGTTTAGTGGATCTATTTTCAGTAGGCAGCTCTTCCCCAGTTATATTTTGAGTGCCTTCCAACCTGAGAGGCTCATCTTCTGGCACTCTATCAAACAAGGTTTCACTGCTATTCATGAAGTTTTCCCTATATAATTCTTTCTAGAAGTAGACTTCCAGGTTTTTATTCTCAGTCCGTCTTAGCCTAGAAGCTTAGCTGAACTCTTTCCACTGTGGGTGACCCTAATGCTATTTGAATACTTGTAACATTATTACCAGCAGTACAGCATCACACGAGCGGCCAAGATGTGACCAGCTGATGACAATGTGGGAATAGAGACTCAGCACACTCTTAAAAACAGACATGCAGTTGCCATGAGTCAGAATAGGCTCAACAGCAACTGGTTGGTCAGTTGGCTGGATGGTTGGTTGGTTGGTCTGTGGATTACTAAAGTTAGTAAAATATTGTCCCATGAAAAATGAAAAGAAAGGAAGATGATGCCCTGTTATACCTTGATGGCATCTTCATCAGCTGACTTGCAATCTGCAGAATCCCACATGTTGACCAATTCCTTTCATCCCCTCGAGCCCCATGCTCAATGTTTCCCATTTTATTTGAACAACTAACAGACCTTTAGCTGGTCTCTCTGCTTCCTGTTCCCTCACACCAGTAAGATATTTTTTTTTACACAATTCAGATCACTCTGTTCCGAGCTTGAGTCTCGTTGGTGGTGTTCAACTGGCTGTGGGATAAAATTAAAACATGCTGACAGGGAGAGGTTGTACCCTGGCCCACCTCTTTTATTCTCTCTTTCCTTTACACATGTCTTTGGTTCTTCCAACAGTGCAGTCTCTTCTCACCTGCAGGTCCTGCCTTGTGTAGACACAACTCAACCTGTTTCTTCCATTCTCAAGTCTCAGCATAAAGATCTACTTCTGCAAAGAAAGTGGCCTTCCCGCCTTTGCAGTGCCTACAGTCTGAACTGTTGCTGAGGTTAACACCATCATTGAGCCAGCTGTGATTTGTTGATCTTATGTATACCAGAACAAAAGGTTGCCCAGTCTTGCAGAAGTCTTACAATCAGTATGCCTGAGTCCATTGTTCGCAGCTACGGTGTCATTCCATTTTTTTGAGGGTTTCCTTTGCCCAAGTTAATGCAACTATTCAATTTAAAAAACCTGCATAGATATTTTTTCGGTGTAATGGGCAACTATTAATTTTGCTTGCCTGGTATTCATCTCTCTACTATATTTTGCTCACCCAGCATCTGTCTTCCTTTCAATAGTATCATTATATTTTTCACTTGGTATTATCCCACTGTTACCATACACACACCTGCCATGGATGGCACTGACCCACATCACCCAAATGGTCACATGATCTAAACCCAACCAATCACGTTATTCCAGTCTCTTGATCACAATGACCATTTTAAAGGAAGCCTAGATAAAAATAAGAAGAGACAGAATATTGGAAATAATGACTATACTCCTGGACCCAGCTGAACTTGAAACCTGTTATCCTTGGAAACATCCCTACATGACCTGTTTGTTTGGTCAAATAGTTTTTGTTTTGTTTTGCTTTGCTTTTTAACCCTTGCAAGTGAAATTCTTCTGAATAAGGAGTGTGTACTGGGACACCATGCTAGCACTGGGAAACAGAAAAGACTAAGCATCAATCTCTTTCCAGTGCAAGCCTTCAAAGAAGACACTGCAATGATCACTCCAAGATGACTTTCAAGGAAAACTATTGCATTATAAAACCAGTAATCCAAGTTTATGATTTCTTCAAAAATTTCTTGGCAACAACATTCATCTCCTTTAGCTGTTTCAGGAGTGGCTTGAGATGTTTGCACTAGGGCTTTGAACCAGTTCAGTCTGGTTTGAAACCCTGCTGAGAATTTGCATTGTCATCCCTCATATACTGGTCAGAATCTACAGTTTAACAAGGTCCCCAGGTGCTTCCTAGACCCACTGCTCTATTCGTGGCTCCCAGAACGGGCTCCGAGCCAGCAGCATTAGCATCGCCTGGGAACCCATTAGAAGTGCAAAGCCCTGGTTTGCACCCATTTCTCCTGTGTCCATTAACAACCTCTCAAAAATCCCAAGGATATTTCCTATCTATCTTTGGCTCATCAAAATAGTGATTTCTCAAAATAAGAAAGACATTTCTCTATGTTAACTATTTCATTTAAATCATTTCCTGATGCCAGACATTGCTCTCACCATCTATCAAAAGACAAGTCTTTTATCCTGCTTCCATTTGTGCCAGCTCTTGGTTTTATGCCTTGAAAGCATGTTTACATTATTTATGGAGCATAATTTCCATTAAGATTGCATGTTAGTTCAAGGAGTAAGGCAGTATACAGCCTGGCCACTCCACACACTGAGTGCAGGGAGCAATAGGGAGGCCCACAGCCCACTTATCACTTAATCAGTGATAAGTCCAGCTGTGTAAATGGCAGATAGTAGGCAACACGTGGATAGTGCCAAGTAGAAACTATTTGGCAGAACACGAAGCGCCAATGAATGGATTAGGTACAGGTGACCTTCACCAACCTCTCTGAGCAGCTGAAATTGTACCATGGGAAGGAAAAAGCCTCATACTCTGTGATTACAGAATCATTAAACCTTGGCTCCAGAAACCCTCTCATCTTGTTGCTGAGATGATCACAATTTCTTAAATGATAGTATTTTGATTGGCTTTTAATTTGGAGTTCATCGAATATCAGAGGGCTGTTAGAGCTGGAAGGAGCTCAGAGAGACTATTGGCTCCAGGTACCTGCCTTCCAGAAGAGATGGCAGCATAGACTCCTTCCACATAGGGAAATAAAGTCAGCAATGGCTAGGTGAATCACCTACAGGAAACACAGGCTGGAGGAGAAAACTCCAGTCTGGACTTCAGTGCCATAGAGATGTGCACTGGCACCACGCTCAACAGAAAGAAGAATAACAGTGTTTAGATCAGTGCACATCTGCTATGTGCCAGGAATTACTCTAGTGGCATGAATCTCATAGTCTCCTCAACAAATTTATCTTACGGAATTACTTTTCATCTCCAAGTTACACAGGAGATGTCAGGACATGAGGAAGCTTTAAATGTAAAGGAAGTGCACTGCCTAGGATTTCAGCTTCTCGACAGTGAGTCAGAGAAAACATTCACACAGGAAATCCATCCAAGGGTACTCACTGGAGTGTTGTTTCTGATGGAAAAGAGTAGGTGCAACCTTCAAATATCTGTCAGTGAGGATATGCCTAATAAACTAGTATGTATATATATGTGTGTGTGTACATATATATATGACACACATATATCTGACATGCACACATATAAATACATGTGAATGAATTAGGTTATAAATTAAAAAGGAAGACAGAAGAATTGACAAGCTTAAACTGTGGTACTGGCTAAGAAGACTGAACACACTGTGGACTGACTGCCAAAAGAACAAATGAATTAGTGTCAGAGGAAACACAACCAGAATGCTCCTTACCAGAAGGATGTCCAGCCTTGGGCTTGCAGACTCTAGACGTGTCAGCAGAGAAGACTGTTGGCCTGGAAGAGGACATCCTGGCTGGTCAAGTCGACAGTCCACGAAAACGAGGGAAACCTCAGTGAGCTGAACTGACAGAATGGTTACCACAAAGGATGTAAACATACCAAGGATTGTGAACGTGGCCCAGGACTGGGTAACATTTTGTTCTGTGACATGTGAGCCTGCCATGAGCTGGAGTTGACTCGATGAACTATCGGCAAAGCTCGGCAGGCATGTCCACCCGAGCACATGGCTGGAGCACATGTCCTCCCCACCCTGAACTGCAGTGCTTGACCGAAGACCTGCGAGTGAAATCATGTGCTCAACTCCAAGCAGAGGTCTTAGGGACCCATGAGCAGTATCCCTGGCCATGGATACAGAGACAGCTCTCTCAGCTGGGGTCCTAGAGTTAGAGCAACGCTGAACAAAGCCCTCAGTTTGATGTTGTCAGACACACAGTGTCAGCCAGAAAACATCTCTGTTGTCTGAGGCTACTAAAATGTCAGGGATCACGAGTAACCTTTGAACACATTACCCTGGCTATGCAATCTCAGCACGAAGACACAAATGCAAACAAACGGTAAACTCTGGTTAGCAGATTTATTTTCCAGACATAATGGGTGAGCCACTCAGAAATGATCTTAGTGAACTTTAAGATTGAAGCAATCTATTAATATATTGGGAACGGTAAGGACAAGATGACAGAGAAAGGAGTCACCAAGCTGAAAGGGACTTCATCAAATGGACATGATGGAGTTGCACTGGAATCAGATACAGATAAACAGTGAAAACACAGGCTTATATAGAGAAGGGAAGAGAAACAGGTAAAGAGAGCCTCATAGACGGCAAACACACAAAAAGCAAGCGCACTCTTAAAGCCAGACAGACGGCAGGAGAAAGAACGGCCTACGGCAGAAAGAAAGACAGAACGCTGAAGTTCAGAGACACAGAAAGATGAAGAGACAGAGTCATAGCAACAAAGCAAAAGCGAGTCAGACGGGGTGACACACAGCACACACCCAGGATTTTAGTTCGGTTGGATTCCTCTGCCCCTTGCTGCCTCTGTTTCTACCAGTTCAGTGAGATCCACACAGAGCAGTCCTGACACCGAATCGTAATTACAGACATATTGTCTTCCTTCCCTACACCTGACTATGAACACGTGAGCAAAGTTCTGCTTAATTACAGCTGTAACCTTTCTTGTCTGAAATGTCTTCTTAGATATCTTGGGCTAAATTAAAAATTAATAAAGCTTCAAGATGCCACAGAAGTAGCAAGCGAATGGCAGCTGTTCAATTAAAACTGAAACCTGATTAGACGGCACCACTGAGAGAAATACTCCAGAGAAAAAGCTTGAGACGCACATCCACGACAAAGACTTTATTTCAGCGTGACTGAGCCCCTCTGAGGTTTTGCTGTCCGCTGGCCACGCCCTGGTGACCGCACTGAGCAGAGCAGGGCTTGACTGGAGTCCAGGCTGCACCTCCAGCCTTTGCTGGATGCAGGTTCTGTTTCTGGAGGACGCCAGAGGAGGAGTGAGGGATGCGGATGGGGATGGAGAGGAGACAAAGACACAGAGAGAACAATGTGAACATAATGAGAAGGGAAACCAAAAGGTATAAAAAGCCTCACATGGAAGGAATTTCTGGAGATGAAAAAGACAATATCTGAATACGAAAACACACTAGATAAAATTAACAGCAGGTTACACACTTTAGAAGAAAATAATTTGAAGATATATCAACAGAAATTATTCAAAATAAAGAAAAAAGGTTTTAAAAAGACTGAAAAACACCAACAAGACATCAGGAACCTGAGAGCCAATATCTTTTTAACAGACATATTAAACGATACAGAAACCCTGGTGGTGTAGTGGTTAGCTAACCCAAAGGCGAGCAGTTCGAACCCAGCAGGCACTCTTTGAAACTCCGTGGAGCAATTCTACTCTGTCCTGTAGGATCACAGTGAGTCAGAAAGGACTGGATGGCAGCGAACATAACTGATACAACTGCGCCCAGGCCGGAGCAGCAAGGAGAGGGCATGGGGAGAACACGATACAGACAGAGATACAGATCTAGATATCTACCGAGATACGGATCTTTGTAGAGATATGGATATAGTATGGACACGGATAGCTACAGAGACACAGATGCAGATAGCTGTGTAGTGATGGATACAGATCAAGGTACAGATACAGACATGGATATGGACAGCTACACTGGTATCCAAATATGTCCATATAGATATAGGAGCCCTTGTGATGCCGTGGTTAAAAACTCAGCTGCTCACCAAAAGGTTGGCAATTTGAATCCACCAGCTGCTCCTTGGAAACCCTAAAGGGTTAGTTCTACTGTACCCTGTAGGGTTGCTATGAGTCACAATTGACTTGACAGCGATGGGTTTGGGTTTTGATATAGATATAAAATTTTTAATGGCCAAAAAAGTATCCAAATTTGATTAAACAATGCCCCACAGATCCCAAAGGCTCAACTTCCTAACAAAATCACACCAAAGAACAATTGAATTCTGTTGCTTAAAATTAGTGATAGAAAAAAAGTAAAAGATGCCAAGGCAAGCCAAAGGGAGGGAAAAAAAAAATAAGTAAGCATTAGATACAGAGAAACAAAAGGATCAGAGTGGCAGGCATACTTCCTGACCAAGAACGGAATAACTCTTTGATAGCAATCTAAGAAACACGAGACATCTCACATACAAGTACCTGTACTTCAATGTTTACAAAAGCTTCATTCCTAGGAATTGAAAGCTGGAAATAAAGCCCAGCTAGGTGGGATTATGTACACGTGAGTCCGGATCATGAGGTCATTTTCTTAGAGACACAAAGTCTGAGGGTCCTCCCCCTGGGGCCCTTAACCCTGAACCTTCCATATCCCGTCCGCCCTGTGCCCCAAGAACTAAAGCTTGTCCTAGAAGAAACTCGTCAAGGTCATACATTCTTAGGAGCACTCTGCCTAAGTAAAGAAGGGCACATGTCCTTGTGGGCAAAGGTGACGGGAAACCGCCTTTTCCTCAAAGCACCTGAAATTTCCATTATATGCAAAAGGATGAAAGACGGTAGCAAGAAACAGAAGTCCATGGAATCAACCCTATTCGCTTTCTTTCACATTGAACATGTCAAAAAGTTAGGTCAAGACTGAATCCAGTCTTCCAGTGCTTCATTTGAAAACCTGTTGTAAGACATAATGTATGCAGATTTTCTATCTGATAAGTTGTTTACCACCTTTTTTTAATATGTGGATCTATTCATATTAGTATATAAAGTGATCGCTGCTAAATTATTGTAGTCCAAAGTAATTCTAATATGCTGTTCCAGCACTCAGGAATACTATTTCAAAAGTCAAATACATATGAATAGAATTGCTGCCTGCAAATCTATTTTTGTTTTCACAGCTGTATTACATCAAACCCAGCTTCACCATTTCTTCATCTGAATCTTTAAACATGTTAGTGAACTTGCTTCTAGGACTGACCCTCTATCTATCTTATTAGAAAACACTTAAGCACACAAAGACAATTTTTTGACTGTCCCCTGAATTGTGAGGCAAGCTAAGTCTTTTTTTATTCTCTATTGATTCCCTATTGTCATGGATTGAATTATGTTCTCTCAAAAATGTGTGTGTCAATTTAGCTGGGCCATGATTCCCAGTATTATATGGTTGTCCTCTATTTTATGATTGTGATTTTTCTACCTGTTGTAAATCCAAATCTCTGCCTCTCATTAACAGCACAAGATTGGATTGTGTTAGAGGATCATGGTGGGACTGTGACACGCTCACTGAGGTCACATTCCTGATCCAATGTACAGGGAGTTCTCTTGGGTATGGCCTGCACCAGCTTTTAGTTTACAAGAGATAAAAAGAAAAGGAAGGGAGCAGACAGTTGGCACCCTCACACCACCAAGAAAGAAGCACCGGGACCACAGTGTGGCCTTTGGACCTGGGGGGGTTCCTGCCTGGAGAAGCTCCTGGTGCAGGGGAGACTGGCGAGAAGGACCTTCTTCCAGAGCCCCACAAGAGAGAGAATGCCATTGCTTGGAATGACACCCTGAATTTGCACATACAGGCTTCCAGACCAAGAGAGAATAAATTTCTCTTTGTTAAGTAAAGCCATCCATTTATGATATTTCTGTTACTGTAGTACTAGATGACTGAGATGCCTATGTTGGGAAAATCAGGTTGTCCCCATCTTTCTAGCTCAAATTAAACAATGATTTCTCACTCGTTTTCTTATTTTCTTACATAAATTACAATATTTGTTAAACTATAAACCCTGGGTGATGGCACAGCTTTCATCTCTAGCTCACAAAGGATCTACCTAGTAAACTGGAGCCTAGGTAGGGAAGTGGTTCAGAACTTGGCTGCTCATCCAAAGGGCAGCAGTTCTGATCTTCACCACTCCCTGGAAACCCAATGGGGCAATTCTATTCCATCTTATAGGGTTGCTATGAGCCAAGAGTTGATGAAGTCAATTATCCTTATCACTTTTCACAGGAGGAGGAGTGTTAAATTAGCAATTCCAGAGGAGAAATTCTCTTCTTTCTCATGCTGTCTGTCCATGGCACACTTTTCTCTAAAACCTGCCACCGGCTCAGGTGCAGAATTGACCAGAATCCAAGATCTGAAACAGATTATTTTAGGACACCTGCCCAGGCCATATCCATGTAGGTGACCCGCCCCCCCAGCATTGATGATGGTCAATATGGACTCTACCCACCTTCATGAGAGAAGGAAAATAAGAACACTGGAAAATAATACTGACGAGGAAGCCAAAAGCAGCCTGGTGATTTTATTTGGGCAATGTCTTTTGACTTCATGGCAGTGGGTTTAGTTTGCTTTTGTTTCATGTCTTTTGAAAAAGGGCACCAGATTATTAACTTGGGATATTTTGTTTGAGCTGGAAACATGATGGCATAGTGGTTAAGAGCTACAGCTGCTAACCAAAAGACTGGCAGTTCGAATCCACCTGGAGCTCCTTGGGAACTCTATGGGGCAGCTCTAATCTATGAGTAACTACTCTACGAGTCAGAGTCGACTCAACAGCAGTGGGTTTAGTCCTATTACTGACTAATGCCACAATGTTTTCAATCTCATAGGCATGTGAAAGCTGGACAGTGAAAAAGGAAAACCGAAGAAGAAACGACATCTTTGAATTGCATGTTGGTGAAGAATATTGAGTAAACCATGGACTGCCAGAAGAATGAACCAATCTGCCCCGGAAGAACTACAATCGGAAGGTTCCTCAGAAGCCAGGAGGATGAGATTACGTCTCACTCTTTGGACATGTTATCAAGAGGGATCAGTCCCTGGAGAAGGACAGTGTGCTTGGTAGAGTGGAGTCAGCGAAAAAGAGGAAGGCCCTCAACAAGGTGCACTGACACTGCGGCTGCAACAGGGTGCCGGAGCCTAGCAACCAGACACGGTGCAGATCAGGCAGTGGTACCCTCAGCGGTACACAGTGTTGCTGTGACTCAGAGTCGACTCAACAGCACCTATTAACAAGAATAACAGTCCTATTACTGCATGGGGAAAAAATAAGTCCATGCTGTTTCCTGACACTTCAGTTTAAGAAGTGGTTGTTGACACTGGGCAGTCTTGGGGTGGAGCAGATGCGTAAGAGCTTGGCTGCTCACCAAAACGTCAGGGGTTTGAACTCACCTAGAGGCACCCCAGAAGCAAGGTCTGGCCACCTACTTCTGAAAAACCAGCCACTGGAAACTCTCATGGTGCACAGTTCCACCCTGACACACCTGTGACGGCAGTGAGTAGCATTCTACTTAACAGCAACTGCTGGCACTTTTGTTTTTTAATATTAGGGAGGCAGATGAAGCATCACTGAAGGGTGGAGCTAGAGTTACTGACACCCAGAGTTAATCTACTTTTTACATATTTATGTTACGATGGATTTTGGAAATGATTTCAAAAGGGTTGTAAAGGCCCCAAGAAGAGACAAGACAGAGTAGCTTGTGATTTCAGGAGACGGTCACTGGCAACACCCAGACACCTCCCACGGGGTAAGCCCCGGGACCCTTGGGGTGAGCCTTGCCCACGACGTTCTGGAGTCCTTCCACTCTGAGACCCAACTCGCGGAAGTGGCCCTCTGCCCCTCCCAGACCACGTGCTTCTGGCTGGAGCTGGCCCCACCCCCACTAAAAGGCAGCCAATCAGCGGCTGCTGTTCCTCTGGCCCCCAGTGATTGGGTCAAGGCCTGGCACGTGACCCCAGCTGGCCCAATCAGAGTGGGCGGTCTGTCTTCAGCGCCCTCTGTTGACAGGTGTCTGGTCCTGGCACCCGGCTGTGACTCCTTGCACTGTCCTGGAGTCACAGCAGAGAAGCTGCAGCTAGAGCCCCCCGCGGGGCTGGAACTGCACCCGAGGCCCGGCCGCCTCCCAGCCGTCTCTCTGCGCGCTCCCGCAGCAGCCAAACGAGTGCCCTCGACCCTCGGCTAACTTGCGGGTAGACTGCCAACAGCCTTGACAAGGGGCACAACCAGTCACTGCTGATTCACAGTGAACACAGCAGTGATAATGCCACCTTCTGTTAGGGACGAAAGCTCCCGCCACCACACCTGCTTGCAGAAGTGGCTCCGTCCAGTTTTCCCTCCGATTCCACCGTCGTGCCTCCACTTAAATCCCTGAGACTTCTGTCCACCACTGCCAAGCTGTCCACACCGCCTGCACGTCCAGTGTAGCACATCCCTAGGTTGAGTGGGAAGGTGTGACTGGTCCCATCACGTGAACAGGAAACTGAGACTGAGGGCTCTGGGCTTGTTCAAGGTGACGGAGGGTTACAGAAATCTCCCTGGCAAGAAGCTATGTCTTCCACCTCCCACAGTAAGATTTCCACGTGGGACTAAGAGGGCAACGCCTTAGAGCGCAGTGTGTGCACCCACCCACATGGCCGTCTCCTGCTTTTTCTGAGTCTGGGTGCAGAGCCTAGGCCCTCTGCTGCATCAGCCTGTCTGCCTGTGACACTCCTGACATTGTGCAAAAAGTGTCTATCACTCCCAAGTGACATCATCTCCCATGCGACATCCAGAGTAGCTTTTTATCTCCAAGACATTTCAGATTCCCCATCCCTACAAAGGGTTCCAGATAAAACAAAGCAGAGACACTACTGATCTAGATGTTCACCCAAGTCATGAGGTTGGACGCTGGTCCAGAAAGCAAATCCACAGCAAAGCATGCACAGACATAAAATAGTGACTCTGGGAAAAGTGAGCGGGGACCTGGGAGGGGCCCTTCTGGGACCTCCAGGTTGGGGGGAGAAATGGGGAAGGTGATGGGTGGGCCTGGATGGGGATTTGTTCCTTTGTTTCTTTCCTTCTGATGGATTTTATCAAGCAATAACTCTGAGAGTCAGGTAGGGACAGCATTTTAAGACCACAGCCCCAAATAGTGCTTTCCCCGTGAAGTGGTTCACAGACAGGGCAAGGCAGAGGACCAAGCCGCTTGCACCCTCACAACCCCCCAGACCTCCCTCCATTTCCCTGAGAAAACCCTGTTGACCCCAGTGAGCTGTGAGCCCTCAGGGACCAAGTCAACAGCATTTGTAGTTGCTAGTTGTTGTGAGTGGGCTCTGACTCATGATGACCTCAGGTACAGCAGGACAAAGCAGTGCCCGCTCCTAGGCCATCGTCACTATCAGCCATATGCCTGGTCCACTGTTTTGTATTTTGAGAACCTTCCAGCACTAGACTGGACAGTGTTCTCTTGTGATCCATATGGTTTCCATGGCTAATTTCTGGAAGTAGATTTTCAGGCCTTTCTTCCTAGTCTATCTTATCCTAAAACTTCTGCTGAAATGTGTCCACCAGAGGTGACCCTGATGATATTTGAAATACAAGTAGCATAGCTTCCAGCATCACAACAACACAAAACACACCACTGGCATTTGCCCAGTGGAAGGCCACAGAGGGTTCCTTCCCTCATCTGCCTTTTCACCAGGTGGTTGGAGCCAGCTGCAAACACAGGTCTGTAACCAAATATTATAATCATTACTTTTTTCTCCTTGCACCTGAGAATAAAATTATACAGGTTCTTTTATCATATGGTGTTTTAAATGAGCTTGGGTATTCATGTATAATGCAAAATGACAGGAGTTATTGCCAAGAGGAAGGCAGGAAAAAGCTGGGAGGTAACTCCTTCCCATTGAGAAGCCAGAAGGAGGAGGAGGGAGACACAAAGGAACTCTGTGTGCTTTTGCAGGACAGCCATTCTCTCAGTTTAAGACATTGATCCCACAGGCACAAACTGTACTACATTCACTCATGAAAATGTCATATATAAACAGGCATGATTTGAATATAAATATTTCTCTTTAAATTGAAAAATCGGCCACTGAAGACCCTATGGAGCACAATTCTATTCTGACAACATGGGTTCTCCATGAGTTGGAATTGACTAAAAGACGAATGGCTTTTAATATATAGCAGGAAAACAATACAATAGTAATATGGAGAAAGCAACAGGTTAAAAACCAGTAACTGTGGTAAGCATGGAGCCCTGGTGGTGCAGTGGTTAAGAGCTCAGCAGCTGACCAAAAGGTCAGCAGTTTGAATCAACCAGCTGCTCCTCGGAAACCTATGGAATAGTTTCCCTCTGTCTTACATAGCCACTGTGGGTCAGAACAGACTTGATGGCATCAAGTTTTATTTGGGGTTTATGGTAAATATGATCCCATCTTGCTAAAAACAAGACAGATGTAGAGAGAAAAAATAGAGAGAGAGAGAGAAACTAAAACTCAGCATGCGAGATGTTAATAGTGATCATTTTCAGGCAGTAGTAGAAAAAAGATAAAAAATGGATTTGTTCTTGGGCCAATTCCCTCCTCATTTTACATGGAAGAGACAGAAAACTGGTTCCATTACTAGAAGAAAGGGTGGTGTTACCGATTCGGGTCCGTGCCCTGGAGCAGTTGAGCTAACAAAACAAACTCCAAGTCAGAAAGAGGAAGAAGGTTTATTAGGAGGTCTGATACCACGGGAGATTCGACAGCAACACAGGCTGCTCTTCATGGAGTCTCAAAAGACAATTTTTACATCAGAGTTTATGTATCATTTCAGCAAGGAACACTTCATGTTTCTAAGCACATAGCCCACAGATAACTGTACACATCACAGAACAGTCACAAGAAACTCTTCTTTAAACTACAGACTTGTATGTCAGACACCTGGACTCTAATCTGCATGTTTGTAACAGGCAAAGACAAAACTTATACAAAAATTCCTCAGATAGTGAAACTAGTCTGCCAACTTCATTCTGAGATAAGGAGCAAGAAAGAAAGTTGTGGATACACAAAATGCCGGGCAGCCTTCCTAGCTGCTGTATTCCAGGCCAAAGGCCATTTCTCAGAAGAGCAAAGAAGAGGAGGGAGACCAAGGTCACAGGAGCTGAGGGAGCTCTGCATCCCTTTGGAAAGAGGCCAGTGCAGAGGCCAGAGTAGCTGGGGTACAAAAAAAAAAAACCCAACAAACACCACTTAGAGATTATTTAGAGTATCATTATGACATTAGCTATGTGAAGCTCTCAGTTACACATTTTGAAAAGGAGAAAACATGTTGCAAGGTATTAGGGTTACGGTGGTGTCTAGTGGAAAGGGAATGGGATCTGGAATCCAACCCCCCCGTTAGGAGTCTATCTTCACACCCACCCGCCTGCAAGATCCTGCTCTGAGTCACAGAGCTGTGAAACAGGCCGCCTAATGGGGCTGTTGTAAGGAGGGAGGGTAAAGCATACATTTATGCTGAAACGCAAAGGCGGTTTGATGGTGAATCCAAACTGTGTGTTCCACTCCCAAGCTATGTCAGAATCAGCTGGAATGTTTATTAAAAATTCTGATTCCTGGAAAGTAGTTCCTGTTCTGGTGTGGTTTTCATTGTCTCTGGTGTTTAGTGTCCCAGCTGTTAAGCAGTAACAGAAGGAAGATGTTCTGAAATCTTTTGGCTCTCCGTCAAATTGCCCAGAGGACCATAAGCACAGCTTCACGCAGACACTTGGAAAACAAAGTTCCAGAGAAACAAAAGCTTTTTCAGGAGGATAATGGAATTCCAGTGCATCTAAAGGGTGGTGCAGCTGATGCCCTTCTGTATAGAGCCACCATGGTTCTTACAGTTGGTGGGACAGCATATGCCGTATATCAGCTGGCTGTGGCTTCATTTCCGAAGAAGCAGGACTGACTTCAGTTATCCTTCTAGCAGTTGGTTCAGTTGTATTCCATACTCTGTGGACCAATAGTCTGATAAATGACAGCCTTCTTTGGGGATCAGTATTGACTTGTACTAACTGCCACCAATAAAGCAGTCTTTACCATGAAAAAAAAATTCTGATTCCTGATCCACCCAAGTCCTCCTAAATCAATCTAAGTGGAGGCCTAAAAATTCATATGTTAATTTAGGTTTCCAAGTGTTTGTGAAGGCTGCTAAAGCACAGAAGACTCCAGTCGAAGTCAACAGAATTTTAAGAAGAAATAGTACTTATAATATATTGGTCCAATTTAAAGCAGATTGTTTATCCATTCATTAAAAATACAGCTTACAAAGGATGTTGGGAAACCTGTGTAAAGACAGTAGATACATACAAATAAATAGTAATGGGAGAATGAATAGTCTTCTGGGGCATGTTAATGTGTGTTCATAACAATCAGGGTCCAGTCAGAAGACAGAAACCACCCTACTAACGTGAACAGGAAATATTAATCCTTGAATACTCTAGAGGGCAGTTCTACCCTGGCCTCTAGGGTCGCCACAGTTCTGACTTGACGGCACTTGGCTATTAAAAGGACAGCCAGAAGAATGGACAACACGGTCTTAGTAGAAATACAACTGGAGTGCTCCTCAGCAGTGAGGCTGGTGAGACTGACTCCATTTCTTTGGACATGTCACCAGGAAAGACCTGTCGCTAGAAAAAAGATATCATGTTTGATAAAGCAAAGGGTTGGCAAAAGTGAGCCAAACTCTCAATGAGATGAATGGACACAGTAATTAGAACTACGGACTCACACCTGCCAACAGGGGTGAAGGTGGGCAGAACCAGGCCCTCTTCCTCCTGTAAAACATACATCTGCCATGAGTGGACAGAGGGAACCCAGCAAATGCAGAGAGTACCGCCATCCCTGGGAAGGAGGGTGAGTATCCAAAGAAGGGATCTACTTAGAAGAGTATCCCCTTCACCAAGTCTGAGATCCAGAATTCAGACCCCACTGTTGGGTGTGAATGCAGCCCGCTGTGGGACAGAGCAGTGTGTGAGAGCTGTGAGTCTGAGCTGGTCCTCAGCTGGGGAGCAGAAGTTACCCACTGGGAGGCCATTGAAACTCATTGGACAGTGAGTCATTACTCAAACCCATGACATGCTGCTGAGTGCTATGTCACAGGAACAAGAAGAAAACTTTGCTAAAGTTGGGGAGGAGACCACAGACATCCCTTTCTCTGCTGTGCCATGAGGTTTCCTTCCAGCAGCCTCCACTGGAAGAGCCCATTACTACATCAGCTGGAAAAGGAGAAATGTTTATAGGGTCCTTCTCCAATGTCACAAAGCAGGTGAAGAAGGGTGCAGGTGGAGCTGAGAATTAATAAACTCACAAAGGTACAGAGGTTCTTAAAGGTCCTTAATGGTTTCAGAACAACTCCACCTGAATTTACTTTCAGCTCCATGCAATACTGTGCTGTCAGCTTTCTCTCTTTATTCTGGGTGTTCTCAATCCATGACCAGCGTATCACTAAGCTTTTTGAAAAGATTGACTAAGTCATTCCAATTGTCAATCTTAGAAGATACTGAATATTCAAAAGAGGAAATGTAATCAGAGAAGTTTACTATGCTAAACATCACAGAGTGAGTCAATAAGGAAGTGAAAAACAACATGTGTTGTTTTTAACATGTATCTCCAGGGAACAACATGCTTGGAATTTCTCAAACTGAAAGAACAGATGAAATTTTGAAAGATTCTATGGGCAAAATACTCAGTGACACAGGAAACATCAAAAAGTGATGAACGGCATAGAGTTACTACCCCCAAAAGAACTGGTTTATGTTCAACTATTTCAGGAGGCATCATTGATAAATAGCTGACAGTACTGAAGGAAGACATCCAAGCTTCACGGAAGGCTTTGGTGAAAAACAGGAATAGATGGAATACCAATCAAGATGTTTCAAGAAACGGATGCAGTGTTGGAGATGCCAACCAACAAGAAGAGATCCGTGTTTATGTCCTTTAGAAAGAAAAGTGATCCAAGAATGAAAAAACTACAGACCAACATCATTAATCTCACACACAAGTAAAATGTTGTTGAAGATAATTCATGAACAGCTGCAGCAATACAGTGACAGAGAACTGCCAGAAACTCAAGCTGTGTACAGAAGATGATTTGGAATGAAGGATACCACTGCCGATGTCAAATAGGTCTTGGCTGAAAGCAGAGAATATCAGAAAGACGTTTACCTATAATTTGCTAACTATACAAAGGCATTTAACTAGGTAGGTGACAACGAATTATGGATAACACTGTGGAGAATGGGAATTCTGGAACACTTAATTGTGCTCATAGGAAACCTACCTGCACACAGACCAAGAGGTAGTTGTTTGAACAGAACAAGAGAATTCTTTAAAATCAGGAAATGCTTTGAAATCAGGAAAGGTGTGTGGTAGGGCTATATCTTTCTACATACTTATTCAATCTGTATGCTGAGTGAATAATCCAAGAAACCAGACTGTATGAAGAAGAATGGAGTGTCAGGATTGGAGACTCAGTCAAAGCCTGAGATATGCAGATGACACAGCATTGCTTGCTGGAAGGGAAAGAGACACAAAGCTGTGAAAGGCTACAGCCTTCAGTATGGATTATACCTCAACGGACAGAAAACAAAAATCCCCACGACTGAATCAACCAGCAACATCATGATAAACAAAAATTATTGAAGTACTCAAGGACTCATATCACTTGGATTCACCATCAATGGCCACGGAAGCAGCAGTCAGGAAATCAAAGGACACGTTGCATTGGGCCAACTTGCTGCAAAAGACCTCCCTAAAGTATTGAAAAGCAAAGAGGTCACTTTGATGACTAAGGTGCACTTGACCCAAGCTATGTTTTCAATTGTCTCATATGCATTAAAAAGCTGGACAAAGTATAAAGAAGACCAGCAAAGAAGTGATGTCTTTGAATTACAGTACTAGTGACGAATATTGGATGTACCATGTACCACCGTGAGAACGAAAACATCTGCCTTAGAAGTACAGCCAGAGTGCTTCTTAGAAGCAAACACGTTGCAACTTCGTCTGATGTGCTTGGGACACGTCATCAGGAGGGACTCACTCCTGGAGAAGAATTAGTCTGGTACAGTAGAAGTTCATGTTAAAAGAGGAAGACCCTCAACTGGAAGGGACTGACACAGTGGCTGCCACCGTGGGTTCCATCAGGGAATCATCAGGAGGACGGTGCTGGCCAGGCGGTGTTCGGTTCGGTTGTACCTAATGTCCCATCAGTCAGCACAGACTGGATGGCACCTCACAACAACCACAACCAGGGCCGTGCTTAAGACCTCCCATTTC
This sequence comes from Heterohyrax brucei, assembly GCA_028571685.1. Taxonomy (NCBI): domain Eukaryota; kingdom Metazoa; phylum Chordata; class Mammalia; order Hyracoidea; family Procaviidae; genus Heterohyrax; species Heterohyrax brucei. The sequence goes on along the minus strand of CM053160.1, from coordinate 4,040,023 downwards.
ATCTGTGTTTCCCACGGTTCCTTCAGATCAAGATGCAGACTGATCATCAAATACATCTAAGAGTGTCTAAAAAGCTGTGTGCCACATCTGCCAGGAGCAAGGAAAGCTGCAATGCATCACTGAGGAGGGAATCACTTCTGTGTGTTTGTACTTTCTCTTGTCAGTAGGACAGGAACAAGCTTGATTATGTCCTACCCGTAACGTAATGACATGCAGCCTTAACAAGAGCCCCTTAATACACACAGCAGGTCCTGAAGGGAAGGAGTTCTTCCCGAGACCTCAGAGGGTGCGTGGGTCCAACAGAGCCAAGGACGCTGATTCACCGAGCATGATTAGCCTCATTAATAATGCGATTAACCTTAAAAATGCCTGGCAGCTGTTTCAACATATTGCTCGTTATCACAACAAGCATAATTTATCTCTACAAAGATAAACAACTTGTAACAACAGCTGCCAAAGCCTGTCTTACGATGTGACATTTTTCATATGTACTTGATATCAGAAGACTTATTCTTGGAAACTTTAGGGGGCTAATCATTCCTGTTGCCTCAAGGCAGGTTGAAAGGGGCATTAAAGACATAAATATAACCAACTACCAACGTTTTATTTGCAATTCATGGTCCAATCCAGAATCCCTAAATCATTTCCTCACACACAGCATAAGACATTGGCTCCATAACAGATTATCAGTGTTACAAACCTCAACAACATCAGTTATAAAACCAAGAAACACAAGGGTGAGGGAAGTGGGAAGAAAGCTGACAGTGCCATTTCTCGACCTTTCAAAGAAGGGTTCAGTCTTACCGTCTACACTTATGTCCTGGGAACAGCAGGGCTGGTGGGGTAAGGTGGGAGCGGGGCACAAGTGATGGTGACAATGGGGGGGTGGTGGTGGTGGTCATGGTCCTGCTGGGGTGGTTGGCGGTGGTTGGTGGTGGCAGTTGTGACACAGGGAGCCTAGACCACTGAGGCAATGCTGACTCATGGGAACCCTATAGGACCGAGTAGAACTTCCCACAGAGCTTCCAAGGAGCGCCTGGTGAATCTGCACTGCTGAACTTTTGGTGAACAGACGTGGCACCTAACCACTGCACCACCAGGTTCTGCAGGCCTCTGTCAGCGCCCTTCAGTAAGCCTTATAACCAGGACTACAGACAGGTGGTAGGGGATAAAAGGACCCAATAATTAATCACATCCTCAGACAGTGAGACAGGAAAAGCACAGGAGGCCCTGTCTGTAGTTTGGAAATCTCCAAGAGCAATTATGTTCTAAACAGTATGAGGACAATTGGACCAGGATGACTGACTAATACACCACAGATACCAAAAGAACAAGAACTGCTTTAAGCCTTTTTTCAGTACGAAGCAGGATGTGCTCACTTGGGAAGCAGGCACAGTGGTGCCAAGATGTGGGCACCAAGGTGACCTTTCAGCAGAGGCGCGCAAGAGCATAAAGGTGATGCTGGGGTTCAAACTGAGATGTCAAAGGAACACACACACACACACAGACACAGACACACACACACGCACACAGACACACACACGCACACACAAATGCAACATCCCATATTAAGTCCTGCCAGTGTTTCCCAGAACCCTTTGCTGCCGACTCCAGTTTGTATAAAGAGGCCTGTGCAACCTAACTTCCCCAGCCCTTCCGCTTCCTGGAAATCTCCACCTCCACATGAATAAAACATGAGACCCTTCCTTCCCCAAATCCTGTACAAGCCCTGACAAAACCTTTGTTGGGGAGGAGAGGTAAGTGTTGCCACTGCCTTTCCTGTCTCTGCTCGCAAGTGTCTTCAATCAAGTTTTGTTCGTGAGGAAAGATTGTCTGTGCCTTTGCCTGTTCATTCTTGATCAGTGAGGGGCAAGAACCTCAGACACCTGGTAACAGTAGCCACGGTAGCTGCAGTTATAGTAATGGGAATACTAATATAATTGCTTCAAACCTTAACTTATTATTTTATGTAAGCTTTTCTTTCTTAAATTTAGCAGTCTTGAGAAACATCAGAATCTCTTATTGTTACCTCATGTTTTACAAAATTCAGCAACTGGGCTTTGGCTAATTTATCTTCCCCACGCTAAGGAGTCCTGGTGGAGCATCAGCTGCTAACCGAACAGTGGCTCCAAACCACCGGTGACTCGGCAGAAGTCCCCATGACAGTGGGTTTCTCTAGGGATTCAGAGCCTTCCAGGCCCTGGTGGGTGGCCGTGAGTTGGAATGGACTCCAACGCAGTGAGTTTGATTTGCTATGGAATTACACATTAAAGAAACCTTTCTAACCTGTCAGGTAGCCTGCCTTTAGTTTGGGGGACGGGGACAAGGGAGGGATCAGGAATAGGGAATGGGACTTCCTGGGAAGCAAGCCCCTTGACCGAGGAGTCGGTTAATTGCAGAAGAAGAATTGCAAAGAGGCACACTGGCGAGTTTGGCCACAACCTGGTCTGTCGCCGCCATCTAGTGGACATATGGGGACTCTCACACATGCTGCTCCCTCTAAAAAAGACATGAAAGCCAGCGAAAATGCCATCTTGACAGTTTATAAAATTAAAACCACTTAGAAAAAGAGTTGCTGGGCTCTGGAATAAGCTTTTCCAAAAAAGATAAACTGGAATTTTTTGCCATTTATCTTAGGCTGGGCTGATTCACAACTGGTGTGCACCAGAGGGGGAAGAAATGCAATCCTTGTTTATTGTTGTGTCTTATGGAACTTCCATTGATGGTGGCCCCATGTGACAGAGTAGCACCACCTCCCCAGGGTTCCCTAGGCTGCAATCTTTGCAGGAGTGGATCACCAGGCCTTTCTCCTGTGGAGCTGCTGGATGAGTCTGAACTGCCCACCTTTAGGTCAGTAGCCGAGGGCTTCACTGTTGCACTCTCGGGGCTCCCTGGGGGAGGCAAGCGAAGGATGTAACAATTATTCACAAGGTACATCTGTTCCAGTGGCAAGCGCCCATGTCACTCTTGTTACTGAACAGTTTTATTTTCACTATTCTTGAGCTATCCCTTTTGGCATATTGGCAAAGAACAAGCAATAATAAGTTGCTGAATTTATCACATTCTTACCTTGTGACAAGAGCTGTGCATATATTATTGCTGAATTCAATCATCAGCATAACCTGACAGGATGTCCTCGTGGGAATCGAGTTACTCCCTTTACAGGTAAGGAAAGCCGAGGCTTTAAAAGGCTAAAGAATTTGCCTGCGACCACGTGGCTTAAGCAGACAGAGGCTGGATTTAAACTAAGGGCCCTTGACATCATTCCCACATTGTTTCATCATGGGCCATGACAGAGATGAAGACACACTATGTGGGACTCAGGGTGACATTTCTAAGCACAAGCTTGCATTTATAGGAGACCAAGATAGGAATTCAGTAGCATTATGAGGTCCCCCGGAAACTCCAGTGGAGTAGTGTTTAAGTGCTAAAGCACGTAACCAAAAGGTCAGAAGCTCAAATCCACCAGGTGCTCCTTGGAAACTGTATAGGGTAGTTCTACCCTTCTTATAGGGTTGCTATGAGTCAGAATCGACTCTACGGTAGTGGGTTTTTGTAAGAGGTCTCCCAGCATTCACAGACAACTTGCGTATTCATAATACTACCTTGAGGGAAAAAACCCAGTTCACTAGCCAACAGGTAAAGGGATATATATATATGTATATATATATATATTTTTTTTTTGCAGAAAGAAAATTACGGTCTCAGAATACGGCATCTTCCTGATTTTACTGCCTCGAAGGAGGTGAAAGCGGGAGCATAAAACCCTTCCTGTAATCGCTCTCGTTTTTGACATTCAGGGCTCATTATCCAACAAAGCAGAAAAATTCCAGCGAAGAAGTCTTTGATGGATGTTCCACACAATGGCTGCTTTGGGGAGAGACACCATAAATATTCATAGTATTGACAGAGCCTTTAAAAATTCCTCCTGGCACATTCCTTCCATGGAAGCCCCTGAATTCTAACACTTTGTTCCTCCCCCGATAGCCACCTTGCCTGAACATGTTTGGCTGGGTCTGTTTTGCTTCTTCACCTTCAGAAATAACACATCAGCAAAGCTTTCCCACACAGCGGCCGGCCAGGCGAACCAGAGGCCTTGAGGGGGCCCTCCCTTTTTCTCTTCTGCTGGGCTGCCTCCACTTTGCTCTCAGGGCATCAGGCCTTTGGAATTTCTCTGTTTTTGAATGCATGCTGAGAAACTGTGGAACAGCTAAGCCCTGTACTGTGACCCCATGGTGACAGGTGGTGATGTGCTGTTATTAGCTGGGTGACTGAATTGTTCTGGTGGCACAACGGGTGAGCACTGAGCTGCTATCCAAAAGGCTGGTTGTTTGGAAGCCCCCTAGCAGTTCCTCAGAAGAAAGACCTGGTGGTCTGCTCCCATACAGATCCCAGTCCAGAAAACTCTACCGGACACTTCTACTCCCTCAGACGGGGCATTGTGAATGGAAAATGGGCTCCAGGGCACCTAGCGACAACATCAAGTTGAATTGTTGTGGACGTGTTGTGCACTGAGTGGTAATGACGTACAGTGGCGTTTACAAGGTTCCTGGCTTTAATCTCAGCCTGTGAAGATGGTTATCTCCGGTCATCTGCACAGTGTGTTCATGACACAGGCAACCTCCATGGCTTGGACACAAAGAGAAAATAAAGAGACTGTGGAGGGAAGGAAAGTTTCAAGATGGCGAATTTCCATTTCGCCTGTATCGTTAAAATAAATTTGTAAATTAGAAACCATGTGCTAATAAGTCCACTCACACTACACTGTCCCCATCCAGGTTGTGTCCTAAGCTACCCGACCTCAGCCGTCCACAGTGCCTTCCCTCTCAGGGCCTTCTGGGCTTTCTTGCTTCTCTAAGGAGACTGGTTTTGTGTGCCTGTCCCATGCACTGTATTTCCATGACTTTCAGAGCTATCCCCATTAGGTTAATCTCCACTCAGGGAGGTTTTCTTGCCATATAGTTTTAATTGCATAATTCAACTACTGATTGCATGGAAACTGGCAGCACTGGATGTTGGGGTTGGGGGTGTGTGTTACAGTACATATTTCCTGGTTCACTGAACAAATGGCCGTGTACTGACTCCAACTTACTGGAGCTATTTAATAAGTTTGTTCAGTGAGAATAAAGTAGGTAGTCTTTTTTCTCTTTGCTTATTTAATGTTTAATCAACTGTTCTGCATGTCTCCACACACCATAAACCAGTGAAAGATGGCCTTTCTGGAAGAATTCTATTGTTCTTAAAGCGACATGGTTTTTGTGTTATTTTTACTTTAATTTGTTTATATTAATTACAGACTCATTAAGAAGTTACAGAAGTAGTACACAGTCCCACAGACTCTTCACTCAGCTTGCCCAATGCTGACACACAAATGCAGTATATCAAAACCAGGAAATTGATATGGGGGCAATAGTGTTAACTAGACGACAGACCTTCATCAGTTTTCAACATGTTTTAACCACCTTTATTTGTGTGCGTGTATGTAGTTATGTATGTTTTTATCCCATATATGGATTCATGTAATCAATATCAAAATCAAGACACAGAGCTGCTCCATGGGGACAAAAGAACCTTTCTGCTATGTCTCTGCATTCATGCCACCACCCCTTCCCACCTCCTGTCCCCTTCCCCTGTCAACCACTGAGTGGTTCCATCTCTTTTGTCATTTCAGGAATGTTATATAAATGGAATAATACAGTATGTAAACTTCTGAGATACAGACGTTGTTGTCAGTTGTCACCAGGCAGGCTCCATCTCTCTGTGACCCCTACGGACAACAAAACAAAGCGCCGCCCAGTCCTGGACCACCCTCATGATCGTCGGCATGCTGAGTCCACTGTCAGGGCCATTGGGTTAGTCCATCTCACTGAGGGTTTTCTTTATTTTCAGGGACCCTCTACTTTGCCAAACATGATGTCATTTTCTAGAAACTGGTCTTTCTTGACGGCCAGTTCAAAGTAAGCAACAAGAAGTCTCGTCACCCCGGCTTCTTAAGGAGCATCCCTGGTTCCATTTCTCCTAAGGCTGATTTGTTCCTTTCTTCTGGCACACGGAATATCCAGTGTTCTTCTTCAGCACCACATTCAGGTGCATCAGTTTTTCTGTCTTCTGTTTTCACTGTCCAGCTCTCACACATGAGGTGGTTGAAAAGATCAAGGTTTGAGTCAGGTGCGCCTTAGTCATTGTCTTGGTCACCTGGTGCTGCTGTACCCAAAATATCAGAAGTGGGCAGCTTCAGCAAAGAGGCACTGATTCTCTCCCAGCTGAGTGGGCTGCAAGTCCAAACTCAGGGCGCAGCTCCCCAGGAAGACTTCCTGTCTCTGTGAGCTTAGGTCCAAAGGACATGTGTTGCTCCGGGTGCTATTTTTGGTGGTGGTGTGAGGTTCCCCACTCTCTGCCTGCTTCCCTTTCCTTTATGTCTTGTAAGATAAAAGGTAGTAGAGGTCATACCCCAGGGAAATACCCTTTACATTGAATCAGGGATGTAACCTGAGCAAGGGTGTTATGTCCCACTCTAATTCTCTCTAACAACAGGCCGAGATTACGATTCATAACACATAGGAAAATCACAAAATGGAGGACAATCATACACTATGGGGAATCATGATCTAACTAAGTTGACACATATTTGGGGAGGACAAAACTCAATAAATGACACTCATCAAAGTAATATCTTTGATTTTTGAAACTCTGAGGGGGTCTTTTTGTAGCAAATTGGTCTAATGCAGTCAAGTCACTCCGTTTCTTGACTGCTCCTTCCACAGGTATTCATTGTTGATCCAAATAGAATGGAATTCTTGACAGTCAGTTTTATCTCCACTGATCATGATGTTATTTTATTTGTGCATCATTTTCCATATTCTGGATTGCTTTCTTTTTTTTTTTTTAACTGGATGTTTCCATCCCCAAGTGTCTCTTGTTTGGTAAATTCTGCTGCTATTGCAAATGTATTATTTCCAGCATAAATGCTCTAAGAAGTTTCCCCCAAACCCTGGAGTCAGCGTAGTGGTTAAGTGCTATGGCTACTAACTAAAAGGTCAACGGTTCAAATCCACCAGATGCTCTATGGGGGTGGGGGGTTTCTACTCAGTCCCATAGGGTTGCTATGAGTCAGAACTGACTCTAGGGCAGTGGGTTGGGTTTGGTTTAGCAAGTAAGCCAACCCCTTGCCCTACTTCACAACCACAGGAGAATAATCTTGGCTTCTCCTCTTCCTCCCCTTCTTCCTCCTCCTCCTCTTTTGCCACCTGCTCTGCAGCCGCCTTCTAGTTTGTTTGTTTCAAGTAAAATCTACTGTGCAGACTAGCATGCATGGCCTTATTTCTGCTTAGCCAACACCTTCCAGAGTTGAAAACAATAAATCCTGGTAATGAGCAAACACTTGAGACACTTCCACTTTCTCAGCTGCCAAATCCACAACTACCTCTCACACTAACAACACCCTCACTTACAGCTCAGTTGATTTTATCAGCATCAACATGACAAGCCGGGAAACACTGCGGACAACGGCCACAATTATTTTTGTCCCCACTACTGTCTTTCTGACAACATTCCAAACCCTTCCAGGATATGATGTCTCAGAAATCATCTTACAAATTTTAGGAGCACTCGTTCTTCATGCTGCTGCCTATAATCTTGCTTGGTAAAAACTTTTACCACGTAAGATGGCTTATGGACTCTATTTTGGTTCGGATCTCCTTGAGTTAAAAACATAAGCTTGGACTGGGTGACTTAAGAAATAATGTGTCTGTCAACACACGGAGTTGTCACGAGTAACAATACATTCGAAGGCAAGGTTTTTCAGTGTCATGGTTTTTAACACTGGTGATGGGAAGCCCCCAGGGGGCTGCTAATCAAAAGACTGGAGGTTTGAGACTACCCACGGGAGCCTCAGAAGAAAGGCCCAGCAATCTAGTTGTGAAAAATCAGCCATTAGAAACCCTGAAGAGCAGTTTTACTCTGACACACATGGGGTCACCAGGAGTCAGACAAGACTCAGTGACAACTGGTTTTAGTTTTTTACCATTGATTTTACACCCAAATCTTCTTCATTCTAGCTATCTTGTCACCAGCTCCTCTTTGCCTGTATGAATGATTTTTTAACTAGAGATATCTCAGATAAATCATACAAGTTATAACAATTAAGCCCATGAACTCATCCTCCAAAAATTGCTACCTACCTCACTGCTGACTATCACTTTGGCTACCTTGGAAGTACTCCCCTTGGGAAGTTATGCATTGACACCAGCAGCTAGTGCACCCTTCAAAACAATTTTTGAACTCTTTTTCTGGAAAGACCATCAGAGTTGTCATCATATTACTCCTCAGTCCCGAATGTCATCAAAGTGTCTGCCTTTCAATATTTCCTTTATCTTTGGGTAAACAAGAAAGTCACTGGGAGCCAGATCAGGTGAGTAGGGAGGGTATTCCAATACAGTTTTACTCTTTCTGGGGGTCATGTTATGATTTCTTTACCATTTCTACCTTGCTTATTTTATACTCTTTCAAACACCCACACACACATTCATACACACTTATTTCTGTGCTCATCAATTTTTGTTTTCTTGCCAACACTTAAATTGAATGTTAATTAGAGTCTTCAGTTGTAAAGTAGTAGAGAAAAAAAAGGCAAGAGTCAGCAGGGGCAAATTGGTATTGCAATTGGTTCTTATTATAATTAATGCTGGAGAGAAAGAGAAGCTTAGAGAAATTCCATCTGTAGTTCATGGCATGAGACAAAGAGTCATCAAGTAGCTGTGTGAGATCTTTGCTGCTGCCCCAATCTGCCCAGTCTCCCCTGAATTGACATGGAAAATTCAGATTCCAGTGTTTCGTCAGCTAGGGCTGCTCTAACAGAAATACAACAGAGTGGATGAATTTAACAAACAAAAGTTTATTCTTACATGGTCTGGTAGGCTACAAGTTCATGTTGAGGATGTTCACTCCAGGGGAAGGCTTTACCCCTTGTCGGCTGGAGGAAAGTCTGGTATCGCATCAGTGTTTGTCCAGGGAACATCTTGGTGCAGGAATCTTGGGTCTGAAGGATGCGCTCGTCTCCTGGTGCTGCTTGCTTGATGGTGTGAAATTCTCAATTCTCTGGTTGCTTCCCTTTCCTTTTATCTCTTGTAAGATGAAAGGATTAAGGGTGGTGCAAGGTGTGCTCCAGGGGAACTCCCTTTACTGTGGAGAGGAGGTCATCTTATCAAGGGATTTACAGTCCAACTCTAATCCTTTACCATATACCATATGAAAATCACAAAATGGGGGATAACCATAAAATATTGGGAATCATGGCCCAGGCACACAGCTACACATATTTTTGAGGGGACACTACTAAATCCATGACACAGCTTTCCCAGAGAAAAGACCCAGCACTACTGGCTGACCCAGGTTAAATGACTGATGGTTGGAATTACGGTAACTTCAAATGACTCTCAAGTGGGACCTCAGAAAACACTTTGGGTAGAAGAATTGGAGTACCACAACATAATTTGATAAACACATACTAGACTTTGCCCTTAGGCCAAGTCCTAGGCTTGGCAAAATGAAGATGAATCAGGCACAGTTTCAGCTCTCAGAAAGCTCATAAATAATTGGTTTGATTTCCTGGTTGGGATAGGTAATTTCATGCATTAACTTGGCAAGCTCCCGAAGCCCAGCAGCTTGACCAAAGACTAGATCCTCTTAGAGAGTGATTAAGCTAGTTGTTCTGAAGCCAAGCAGATGACCCCCCCCCCCCACAAAGGGGGCAGGCCTCAGGAAACCAGGTGAACGCCTTCAGAGCAAAAGCGTGGTTTCCCCTGGGTTGCGTTCCTCCTCCAGACTGCATCTGCAGAACCTTCTCTTCACTTTCCTCCGCCTGGCCTCTGGGTTCGGGGACACAAGCCTACAGGATTCTCTAGCCTGTCTCCCAACTCATAGGTTGGGGACCCGCCAGCCCCTCGCAGCCCCAGAAGCAAATTCCTTGAGCTGAGCGTGGTGACGGTGCTAGTTCTCGTGAGCCCAGCTCTCCCCGAAGCCTGTCCTGCCTGCCGGCACTTTCCGCTCCATCAGCCGATCCATTTCCTTTGCAAGGAGATCTGTTTCGGGGAGTTTTCTGGTACATCTACGAGAACCTGGAGCCCGACACTAGAGGTTAGCCAGTGAAAAGGGGACCCAAGAAGTACTCAGTCTTCGATTTTATCTCAAAAAGATCTACTTCTGGTATTTTTTTATTATCAGAATAAGGAAACTCATTTCTCCACTTAGTTCCTACAGGTCTCTCTCTCTCTCTCTCTCTCTCTCTCACACACACACACACACACACACACACACGCACACACACACTTCCCACAAACACACACATACACATAAATTCTGACTATCCCTTTGGCTGTGACAAAGATCTTTTATCTGGAAGGTTATGGATAAACCCCATTTCTACTGGCCACCTGTGCTCTACTAGACTGGGGCCCCCTTAAGAGCCAGAGATGCCTCTAAGCCACCTTGGTCTCTCTGAAAGCATGCAGTGTGGTCTCACATGCACCTTGTGGAGCTGTGAGGAGGTGTGTGCCAGAAGCACCAGCCCGCACTAAGGGAGTAGAAGTCCTCAGTAGGTCCTCACAGAACCCCAGAATGCAAGCACCCCTCTGTGTATGCAATCACAGCAGAACAATGACTGACTTCTTGATGAAGTTCTCCCGTATTTATCAGACATCTATTACAGGTCAGACAGTTTGACAGTTGCTGGGAACACAGCTGGAAACAAAATAAGCATATTGCCTGCCTCTGTGAAACTTAACAGAATTGTTGAAGAGACAGAGTTTGCATAATGAAAAACAGTAAGTAAATAATACATAATTACAAATAGTGGCAAACGCCATGGGAATATAACAGGATACTTGGGGAACATTAACTGGGGGAATGGGGCTTTCTGAGAAGTTGTATTAGAGCTGAGACCTGTATAATGAGTGAGTCACCAGGAGAAGAAGGTCGACAAAGCATTTCAGGCTGTGGAGACAGCATGAAAAAAGGCCAGCCTGAGGTGGGTCTCAAGAGGAACATAAAGAAAAGCATACACCAAGATCAATGTGTCTGGAACACAGAGGTTAAGGTGGTGGGTGACACAGGATAAAAACATAATCCCAGCCTGGAAATAACCCTGTAAGCCACAGCACAGTGTTAGCATTCCCTCTAAAACCAGATGAAGGTGCTTTGCTTTATAAAAGCAGTTACTAGGACTAAGTTTCTTTCTTTTCTTATTTTTAATGGGAAGAAATAGCTTTTGATCAACTGTTTAAAAAATAATTTCATTATGTTCTAAGTGAAAGTTTACAGAACTCATTAGTTTTTCATTCAAAAATTTATACCCAAATTGTCCTGGGCATTAGTTGCAGTCCCTGCGCTGCACAGCAGACTCCCCCTTTCCCTTTCCACTGCTGGTTCCCCAGGCCTTCCTGTCCCTGCCTGCACCCGTGTCTTTACTTTGGGGCAAGTACTGTGCACTTGGAAACCCTGGTGACACAGTGGTTAAGTGCTACGTGCTAACCCAAAGGTCATTAGTTCAAACCCACCAGGCGCTCCTTGCAAACTCTAAGGGGCAGCTCTCCTCTCTTCTCTAGGGTTGCTATGAGTCAGAATTGAGTCCACAGCAGTAGGCTTGATTTTTTTTTTCTTTTTTGGTGCATTCAGATTCACACACTTGATTGACCTAAGAATGCCTTCTTGACACGTGATATTGTTTGTTTCATAGGCCTCTCTAATCTCGGGCTGAAAGACAGACTTCGGGAGTGGCTTCAGTTCCGAGTTACCAGGGTGTCCGGGGACCACAGTCGTGAATGTGAGGCTGCATTTCTTTCTCTTCCTCTCCACGTTGGCTCTCCACTCAAGCAGGTTCTCTCCAGTGGTGGTCTTCAGTTCAGCCACATTCTACCACATCTGCTAGCAAGCTTGATGGAAAGGGACCTTCTTCCGTTCAGTAGTTTTTGTACAGAACTCTCAGGACTGAATCTCCTTGACTGGTTTGGGTCATGTGTTCATGACTCACTAGGAGTACAGCCACAGGAAGAAAACAGCACCCACGCCCAGCCTACATGGCCATGCTAGGAACAGGCCATGCTAGGAACAGGGAAGGCTTGACCCCACCTGAGGGATATGGACAGTGGGTGAGAGGGCAGCTCCCCACAAGGAAACAAGGGTGTCATTAGTCTAAAAGGGAAAAATGGATGGTAAGTATGGAGAACCAACCAAGGTCCTCCACAACCATGAATGTCCCACAGGTAAATTATGGGATGGTCATGCACCAGCTAAAGACTTCTGAAGTCTGGAGTAACACTAAAAAGTGTTCCTGACACAACAATAATTAAAAGACACCTGCAGGTATATTGTTTTGAGTAAAACATTTGTATATTTAGGTATGACCTGAAGAAGGTGGTCAAATAATGTGTATAGGTTATCTACTATGTGCTTGCATTAGGCAAGCTGCTTCATTCAGAAACAAAACAGAAAGAAAGGAAACTAGGAAGTAAGGAAAGAACGGGGAGCAAGGAAGAAGAGAGGAAGGGAGAGAGGAAGGGAAGATAAGCAAGGGAGGAAGGCAGAAAGCGGCTTTGCTGTGCATAGTGATAAAATTGTAGGTGTGCTGCTTCTTTGATTTTATTTAATTCAGTTATGCATTGTCAGTTCCTTAATCATACAGAATTAAAAAGAAAAAAGTCCACACAAAAACTAAAATCCAAGACATTTTATTTCCCAAGCTAATGTAATAGAAACTCAACCAAATAAAAATACAGGTAGATCTTCCTGTGGGGTTTCTCACAGCATATCCCTGGGGTTTGTGTTCTCTTTCCCTTGAACGTTCACACGACTGCTTCAAAACCAACAGCAGAAATGATACTTCATCACGTACAGTCACTATAAGTTGGAGTCCACTCAATGACAATGGATTTAGTTTGGTTTGACTCATGAGTTTAATGCTCAGAGTGACAGCCAATTTCCCACAAAACATAACTGAGTCATCTTAGTCTTAAACCAATGAACCAGCTGCCATCATGTTGATTCTGACCCATCATGATGTCATGTGTGTCCAACAGAACTGTCCTCCAGAGGGTTTTCACTGCCTGATTTTCCAGAATTAGATTGCCAAGCCTTTCTTTTGAGGTCCTCTGGTCGACTCTAACCTTCAATCTTTTGGCCGTCATCTGAGTGTACTAACCATTTGAACCACCTGAGACTCCAGGCGGAAGGGCAAGGTATGCTGCTGGCTTAAACCCACGTCACAGGGAAAGAGATGCTGGGTCATGGGCTACTGTTGTTGTTGTCAGGTGCCATCGAGCCAGTTCTGACTCATAGCAACCAAAACACTGCCCAGTCTTACACCAAGTCCACAGTTGTTTTTATGCTTAACCCCTTGTTGCAGTCATTGTGTCAATCCATCTCGTTCAGGGTCTTCTTTTTCGCTGACCCTCTACCAAATATGATGTCCTTCTCCAGAGATTAATCCTCTGGACATGTCCAAAGTATGTAAGATGCTGTCTTACCATCTTTGTTTCCAAAGAACACTCTGGTTGTACTTCTTCCAGAGCAGATCCTCTTGTTCTTTTGGTGGTCCACAGTACATTCAACAATCTTCTTGAACACCACAATTCAGAGGTATCAGTTCTTCTTCTGTCTTCTTTGTTCCTTGTCCAGCTTTCATATGCATATGATGCAATTGGAAATGCCACAGCTTTGTTCAGGTGCACCTTAGTCTTCAAGGTGACATCTTTACTTTTCAGTATTTGAAAGAGGTCCTTGGAAGCAGATTTTCCCAATGCAATGTGTCTTTTGATTTCTTGACTGCTGCTTCCATGGACATTGATTGTGATCATGGGTTGGGAGGGATTAAAAAAAGGAAAAGGGATTAAAAAAAAAAACCCAAGCCTACTACAGAGACAAATAGCAAATCTCACCCTACGAACCCTTTCCAAATCCCCATACTTGGTGACATGGTGGTTTAATGCTATGATTGCTCACTAAAAGGTGGGTAGTTCGAATCCACAACACGCTCCTTGGAAACTCTATGGGGCTGATATATATTTTGTCCTGCAGGGTCACTGTAAGTCAGAATCGACTCAACAGCACTAGGTTTGTGTTTCTTTGTTTTGAATCCCCACAACAGGATGTGAACACATCTGCCATTCTGCCTCTAGAAAGTTGAACTGTGATTTTGATAAATCTTCATTAAATATAAAAAGTTACGTCTAATAGTGTATAAATCACGTGTACAGTTTAATTTTTTTTTTCAGCGCAAATACTCCTGTGTACTCTGCCATACGGTTCTTGCAGTATTCACTGTAGTCTTTATCTGTCAAGATGTTTGACTGCTAACAAAAGACCTGGTGATCTCCTTCTGATAAGTCAGCTGTTTAAAACCCTATAGAGTGCACTTCTGCTCTGACACACATGGTCTCGCCATTGACTTGATGGGAATTGGTTGCACATCCCTCAGTGGTGTAAACAGTAAAGCACTCACTGCTAATTCAGAGGTTAGAGGTGCCGGTCTACCCAGAGGCATCTTATAAGAAAGGCTGGGGATCTACTTCTGAAAAATCCAACCATTGAAAACCCTCTGGAGCAGTTCTACTGTGACACACATGGGGTTGCCATGAGTCAGGGCCAACTGGATGTTAACTGGCTTTTTGGACTACCCAACACACCACTCATCTTCTGGGAAATCTCTTCAGTATACTGCTCAGCTCATGCAGGAGCTGCCATGCCTTTCTCAGCTTGACCTGACCCCTTGGCTACAGTCATTTCTTCTGGGAAGCTGCCCCTGACCCCGAACTGAACCAAGGCGGTCAACTCAGGACCCCAAGTGTGGAGGCTAGACTCTCACCTGTGGTGCAAAGCCGTAAGGTGTGGCTACTGTGATTACTTTGAAATTTGCAGTAAGTATTTTTGTGTGTCTAGCCCTGTCCCTCCTGCTCTATTTTACTCCAAAAGGAGAGCACTAAACAGGCAGGTGGCTTGAGAACTGGTCAGCAACCAAGTCTGTGAGGTGTGCGGCCGCCAAGCCCCAAGGAGGAAGAGGAGAGGTCAAGAGACAGAGAGAAGCAGAGAAGAGCCACAGAAACAGAGAGAGAGAGAAAAGAAGGAATTTCAGACTCTGGTCACACGTATTTCTAAGGAGTAGCATACAGCGACAACATATAACATTTAACAACATATAACAACGAGCATATAGTAAGTGCTCAATCAACATTAGCAACAGAGTCCCATGTAGACAGAGGAGAAAAGTAGGAATTATGGCTTGAAATTTTCAGGTATTTGTGTAAATTCAAAACTAAAATTACAGTAAAAATAAAATTTACATTTTGTAAATCTGTTGACAGGTGTCTCTTCCACCTGACTCTGAATCACCTAAGGGCAGGGGCAATGCCTCCTTCCTTTCCTAACCAGTACCAGGGTCAGAAGAAGCCCTCAATGACTCACCCTAGCTGTGGAAACACAGGAATGTGTAGGTGCTGGGTGGAAAACTCCCAGGGTTCCCTCTGTGACACATCACCTGAGCACGGGCCAGGTTCTGGACGGTATGCAAGCCCAGGAGGTGATGCCCTCTGCTGCTCAGGTCTTCATATCACCTAGCCTTCTATGCTTAGGAGTCCTGGAGTCAGTTCTGACTACAGAGACCCCACCTACAACAGAATGAAACACTGCCCCGTCCTGCACTGTCCCTAGATTCACCGCTGTGCCTGAGCCCATCATGCCGGTCACTGTGTCAGTCCCCCCAGTTGCCTGCCTTCCTCTTCTTCACTGACCCTCAGTTTCACCAAGCACAGTGTTCTTATCCAGCAACAGATCTGTCCTCAAATGCGGGATGAAGTTGTGCCACCCTCACTTCTGAGCATTATTCTAGCTGCACTTCTTTCAGGATGGTTTTATTTCTTCTCTTGGCGGCCTGTGGTACATTTAATATTCTTTGCCAACACCAAAACTCAAATGCATCAATTCATCTTTGGTCTTCCTTACTCATTGTTTAGCTTTTGTATGCATATGAGACCGTAGAAAACACTGTGGCTTCAGTCAGGCACTTCTTAGTACTTCAAGCGACAGCTTTGCTTCCTAACACTTTAAAGATGCCTTCTGCAGTAGATAAGCCCACGCAATGGGTTGTTTGGATTTCCTGACTGCTGCTTCCACAGGTGTTGATTGTGGATCAAAGTAAAAGGAAATCCTTCACAATTTCAATCTTTTCTCTGTTTATTACGGTGCTGATTTATTGGTCCAGTTGTCAGGATTTTTGCTTTTTTTATGCTGGTGTATAATCCATACTGAAGGCTGAAGTCTTTGATTTTCATCGGAGTTTAAAGTCATCTTCACTTTCAGTGTGCAAGTTTGTGTCAGCTGCATAATGAAGGTTGTTGTTAACAAATTTCCCTCTAACCCTCCGCCCCCATTTTCTTCACTTTGTCCAGTTGCACAAATTATCTGGTCAGCATACAAATCGAATAGGTATGGTGAAAGGGTACAATCCTGACACACAGCTTTCCTGACTTTAAACCACACAGTATCCACTTGTTCTGTTTGAATAATTGCCTCCTGATCTATGCACAGATTCCTCATGAGCACAGTTAAGTATTTTGGAATCTCCTTTTTTCAGAATGTTATCCATACTTTGTTGTAATCCACACAGTCAAATGTCTTGGCACATGAGGTGTGACAATTAAGTTCACAAACATATCCTAGAAAAAGTACTACATACCTCCTTGCTGAATATCACTATGGGCACCTTCAAAGTACTCTCTTTGGGAAGCTATGTCAGCTCCTATTCTATCCTTCAAAGCAATTTTGGAACTCTTTTTCTGGAATGGCCACCAGAGCTGTCATCTTATTTCCCTTGATGTCCTCAATGTCATCAAAATGTCTTCCTTTCAGTATTTCCTTTATCTTTAGGTAGAGAAAAATCATTGGTGGCCAGCTCAGGTGAGTAGAGAAGTGGTTCCAATACAGTTATTTGTTTACTGGTTAAAAACTCCCTCACAGACAACCATACAATTAAGTTTGCGAACTTGCCATCTTGCCACAGTGTGCGAAGACCATTCCAGAAAGAGTTTCAAAATTGCTTTGAAAGGTGGACTAGGCGCTGATGTTGGTGCATAGCTTCCCAAGGGGAATACTAGGAAGGTGACAGCAGTGATATTCAGCAGTGAGGTGTTAGCATTTAGCACAATTAGGTTCACAGACTTCATTGTCAGACCTCACAGTCAATGAAATACCAATAAACATTTTTCAGGTATTTTCTGCTTTAGGCCAGAATCTATCTGGCATTAGCAACGTTATACCTCATTCCACTTCCTCCTCTGACTTTGGCTTGAATTTCTGGCAGTTCCCTGTCTATCTAGTACTGTTACAACTGCTTTTGAACGATCTTCAGCAAAACTGTACTTGCCGGTGATATAAGTTACATTGTTTGGCAACTTCTGCATTCAGTTAGATCACCTTTCTTGGGAACAGGCATAAACCCAGGCCTCTTCAGTTGGCTGGCAGTGCGGCTGTCTTCCTCGTTTCTCGGCACAAACAGGGGAGCACTTCCAGTGTAATATTTGTTTCTGTTGATGTTCTGTCAACTTTCAGAGCCTTGCTTTTCACCGATTTCTTCAGTGCGGCTTGGACTTCTTCCTCAGTATCACTGGTTCTTGGTCACATGCTACCTCC
This sequence comes from Heterohyrax brucei, assembly GCA_028571685.1. NCBI lineage: Eukaryota > Metazoa > Chordata > Mammalia > Hyracoidea > Procaviidae > Heterohyrax > Heterohyrax brucei. Next base: position 4,022,350 of record CM053160.1, on the reverse strand, counting down.
TGAAACAGATAAACATCCATCAGTTCTTTTCGGTAGAGTGACTCTGTGTGTTACTTCCATCTTCATTTGCTATTTCCTGCATTGTTCAGTATTTTCCCCATAGAATCCTTCACATTGCGATTTGAGGCCTAAATTTTTAATGCAGTTCTTTCAGCTTGAGAAATGCTGAGTACGCTCTTACCTTTGGGTTTTCTATCTTCAGTATTTTGCACAAATCGTCATAATACTTCCTCCTCCAGAGCTGCCCACTGAAACCTTTTCTTCAGTTCTTTCACTTCTTCACTTCTGTTCATTTCAGCTACTCAGCATTCAAGAGGAAATTTCAGAGTCTCTTCTAACATTCATTTTAGTCTTTTCTTTCTTTCCTGTCTTTTGTAATGACCTCTTGCTTTTTATTCAAGTTTTATGTTCTCGATATCACACCATAACTTATCTGTTCTTTGGTCATTAGTGTTCAGAGTCAAATGTATTCTTGAGATGGTCTCTAAATGGAGCTGGGATACTCAAGGTCATACTTCAGCTCTCATGGACTTGTTTTCATTTTCTTTAGCTTCAACTTGAACTCACATATGATCAATTGGTGACCCGTTTCAGTTTTCTTAATTATTATTTATTATTAACGGACGTGGCAGCTGTTTTTTCTCCTTTTGAGTCATGCCACATCAGCAAATGAAGATCGTGAAAGTTTGACTCCATCCATATAATTAAGGTCGACTCCACTACGAGGAGGCAGTTCTTCCCCAGGCATCTTCTGACACTAAATCAGACAATGTTTTGCTGCTATTCATAAGGTTTTCACTGGCTAATTCTCTACAGAAGTAACCACCAGGTCCTTCATCCTAGTCTGCTTTTATCACAAAGTAGTTGTTTCTAGCCATTAACCGGTGAGACTCCTCATCCAGAAGCCCCCGCCTGGTCATGGAGCAGCAGGTGCTGTGTGAATTCTGTCAGCTGCTCTGGACAGCAGAGCAGTGATGCTCATAGCAGGAATGAAAGCCCAGCAGACAGTGAGACAAAGTCTGCCCCACAAGACCAGCCTTACTGCACCCACAGGTCCGTACTCCACCAAGCTCCGAGCTGCTTTCTGACTCATCCAATTAAGCAGCTTCAACCTGGCCACAGTGGAAACAAGTGGGTGGGGGTGCGATAGGTGGCCCAGCTACTGTGGAAAATGATAGATTTGGGATCATCATGGTGAAGACTTAAGAAATCTTGAAATCACTTTGCTTTAAATACTTTCTACACACTCCTAGAAGGTGTCCTGGTGCTGCAAGGGTTAAGAGCTCAGCTGCTAACCACAAGTTTGGCAGTCTGAACTCACCCAGTGACTCCACGGAAGACCTGGCAATCTGCTCCCATAAAAATTATAGCCTAGAAAACGCTATGGGGCAGTTTTACTCTGTCACATGGGGTTGCTGTCAGTTGAAAATCGACTTGACACAATACCCTGGTGGCTCCCCAAATTTCTATCTCAAAGCGGGCCTCTCCCCTAAACTCCAGATGTCTGTCTAGCTGCCTAGTGGATGCACACCTAGCATCTCAGACCCCCCATGGCTGAAAATGACGATTCTTTTTTTTTTTTATTGTACCCAGACCTTTCCAAGGGCCTTTGCTATCAAGTATCTCCTCCAAAACGCTCTTAACCATACATGTGTTTATGCCACAGCACTGCTACTCACTCGAATTACCTCATGTTTACTCACTTACATGCCTATTATCTGTCTTTTCCAGTAGAATATAAACTCCTGATGATTAGGAATCTTTTCTAATCCTATTCATTGCAGTAATTCCTAGTGCTTACAGCAGTCCCTGGCACATAGTAGGCAACCATGTAATAGTTGGTTAAGAGCATGAACCCACTCATTGTACAGATGAGTAAATGAGGCCCAGAAGAATAACTTTCCCAGGGCCACTTGGCTACCCTGCGTTGGAGCTAGGACCTAGTGGCAGACCTGGGCCCTGGCTGTTGGTGCTTTAGCCTTTGGGACTCCTGAGCAGAGTTCTGGCACTTGGATTGGTGGTGCTAGGATTCTTACAAGTGTTGAGGCTTGAGGACCCATAAGATGGCTAAGAGTTTGTTTTTCACACAACCAAGTTTTGAAATCCAACAACAGATTAGCATTGGGGCATTTGTGAAACCCAATTATTTCACTTTCAAAACATAGTTTAGAAATGTTCCTCTTTCATAAATGACATTGGCAAATTAGAAAATCATTTCAAACCAAAGGGCACTGCCAAGTTTGGCCAATAAAAGTGAGTAACATCTCATTAATGAGACATGCTGACATGGAAACCCGCCATTCTTTTTTCACAACAGAACTACTGTAATTAAGCCAGAGCAGGACTGAGTTATCTAGCAAAATAAATAATTACCCTGTGGCTTTGAGGCTTATTGCTAATTTAAGCATCAGGCAAATACTCTCACAGTCTGGTCTGGAAATCAATTCTAGAACCCAGCTCAGGGCAAAGAAATAACTTATATAGAGGCTTCAGTGCCACAGCAAGGATGCACTGTGTCCCCCAGGACACACACAAATGATGTTCAACATGTACTGAGATGTCTCTAATTACAAAAAGTAAGAGTTGCCACCTCCACACTCTGTCACTGAGCACTATGTGCCAGGCCTGTGTAGATGCTGGGGACAAGGTAACCCCATCCCTGAAACTCAGGAGCTCATAAGCACATGTGAGGCCATTTCCTAGGAAGCACAAAATCATTGCTGGATAGGGACAACGTGGTGGCCCGTGAGGCAGAGAACTGTATCAGGGAGGGCCTCAGGGTCCCACTCCATCACTGATCTAATCCAGATACCAGCATACTTGGGGCAGCCAGGTGAGGTTCTGCCCTTCCACCCAAAAGTTGCAAGGAAGGTGACTTGGCCCCAAGCTGACACTTGACCTTCTGGATTCTGTCAGAGAAAGGCCCACAGAGTCTGAAAGGTCACTGCTTGTCTTCAGCTGCACGAGGCTCATGGGAGGTGTGCTCCCACCAGAGCAGACGCCTAGCTCAGAAGCTCATCTGGTTTCAGCAGTGTATTGTCTACCACCAACACTGGCTCAACCTTTCACATGAGCAGGTGTTTACAGTGTTTTTTCTGGGCCAAGGGCAGGAATGAGTTGTCTCTGTCCTCCATTCCCTGACTCCACTCCTCCCTACAAAGGGAAGCCCAGGCAGGTCCTGCCTCCAGAGCTTCCTCTGAAACCAGTGAGAGCTCAGATTTCAAGAATTTGCTGCTGTTAGTCACCGTTGACTCATTTCCAACTGACAGTGACCCAGAAGGAAACCCTGCAGGGTCCTGCACCAGGCCCACAACTGTAGCTATGCTTGAGGCCATTGTTGCAACCACTGTGAACTCCTCTCATTGAGTCTTCTTGTCACTGACTCTCCACTTCAACAAGCATGATGTCCTTCTGCAAGGACTGCTTTCTCCTGACAACATGTCCAAAGCATGTAAGACACAGTCTCATCATCCTTGCTTCTTAAAGAGAACTCTGGTTGTACTTCCTCTAAGACAGATCTGTTGGGGTTTTTTTCGGCAGCCCATGCTACATTCAATATTCTTCTCCAGCACCACAGTTTAAAGTCATCACTCCCTCTGTCTTCTTTATTCATTGTCTAGCTTTCACATGTATGATGAGACTGAAAATACCATGGCTTGTGTCAGGCACATGTTACTCTTCAACATTTCAACAGTCTTAAGAAGTTCTTTGCAGCATATTTTCCCAAATGCAATGCATCTTTTGATTTCTTGACTGCTGCTTCCAAGGGTGTTGATTGTGGATCCAAGTAAAATGAAATCTTTGACAACCGCAATCGTTTCTCCCTTTATGATGATGTTGCTCATTGGTCCAGTTGTGAAGATTTTTGTTTTCTTGACATTGAGATGCAATCCATACTGAAGGTGTGTGGTCTTTGATCTTTATCGGTAAGTGTTTCAAATCCTCTTCACTTTCAGCAATCAAGCTTGTGTCATCTGCATAATGCAGGTTGTTAATGAGCATTCCTCCAATCCTGATGCCCCATCCTTCTTCATAGAGTCTAGCTTCTCAGAGTACTTGCTCAGAATATAGATTGAAAAGATATGGTAAAAGGATATAATCCTCACAGACACGTTTCCTGACTGTAAACCATGACAAGGCCCCTTGTTCTGTTCAAATGACTGCCTCTTGATCTATGTACAGACTGCTCATGAGCACAGCTAAGTGTTCTGCAATTCCCATTCTCCAAAACGGTGTCTACAATATATGATTCATATAGTTGAATGCCTTTGCATAGTCAATGAAACACAAGTAAACATCTTTCCGGTATTCTCTGCTTTCAGCCAAGGTCTATCTGACATCAGCAATGCTATTCCTGGTTTCACAATCTCCTCTGAATCTGATCTGAATTTCTGGCAATTCCTTCTCAGTATACTGCTGCAGACACTTTTGAATTGTCTTTAGCAGAATTTTACTTGCATGTGATATTCAAGACATTACTCAATAATTTCTGCATTCCGTTGGATGACCTTTCTTGGGAATAGAAACAAATAAAGGTCTTTTCCAGCCAGTTGGCCAGGTAACTGTCCTTGAAATTTCTTGGCATAGATGAATGAGCAATTCCTGGGCTGCATCTGTTTATTGAAACATCTCAATTGATGTTCCATCAATTTCTGGAACTTTGTTTTTGCCAATGCCTTCAACAAAGCTTGGTCTTCTTCAGTACATTTATTACCAATTATATACTGCATTTTGAAATGGATGAACACTGACCAATTCTTTTTGTCATAATAACTCTGTGTATTCCTTTCACCTTCTTTCGATATTCTCCCTATAGAATCCCCCACCATTACAACTTGAGGCTTGATTTTTTTCTTCTTTTCTTTCAGCTTGAGAAATGCAGAGCATGTTCTTCCCTTTTGGCTTTCTATTTCCAGCTCTTGGTACGTGTCATTATAGCACTTGACTCTGTTTTCTTGAGCTGTCCTTTGAAATCCTCAGTTCTTTTACATCATCACTTCCTCTTGACTTCAAGGACTGTCCATTACTTTTCTTACTTTCTTTGAAAATTCACAGTCATAAGTCTCCAGAGACAATCAGTCCAGGCAATCACAATCATAAATAGAGAAAATGCAACAGGAAGATTGATTTCATAAATGAGACCTATGAAAAGTCCTCACCATGAAGTGGGAGAAATCTATCAACAACTAACAGAGAGCTTATCACAGAAAACGGAAAAGGAATGTGATTCTGAGTCCCCCTTCACACTCTGAGCACGCCCACTGCCCTATATTCTGGGTGTGTCACTGAAGGACACAGCAGCTCAGACCACAATGTGGTCCTCACCCAGCAGACAGATGATGAGAAATACTGCCCTTTAAAAATACCCCACCACTAATGAAAGCCCATCTGCACAGAAGGAGGACCTGAGTCAAGTAGTCTGAGTCAGGAAAGGATTGGAATGTTGTCAAGTGGAACTTGAGATCAGAAGGAGGAGTTCAATTGCTTTGTGCTGTTCTTAATATTTAGGAGCATAATTTCTGCTCTACAGTCTTTAAGGCCCTGGAATATCATGGGTACAAAAACACAACTGAAAGTTTCAATCACCACAGGGACCAGATAGCTTTCTAGAGCGGCGTTGTTGGCTCTTGACAGCCTGGAATCTATCTTTCCTTCTGGCTACCAGGCTCCCAGGTCCCCAGTGTATCTCTCTGAACTCAGGGAGGACCTGCTGACACACTCAGAGAAGTTCCTTACACTCTGGGCTTTACCTGCAGAGGGCAAGTGTCATGATTGAGAAATTATTGCCCAAGACCACCCTTTGTTATTCAAATGCCTGAGTAAGCCTCCTCAACAGACAGCCTCATAACTCAAGACTCCACTGGGGAGAGATCCTCACTCTTTCTCAATGTTTCATTCATAAAACGTACAGAAGATGTGGGAAAATATACAGATGAAAATCCCTTTATGAGGGGGGTGGAATTTTAAGGGGAAGAATTTTCAATAATTGTGTTGCTGGTGTTGCTATTCCTGCATCCTATTCAACTCCAGCTGCTTCTTTCTGCTTTTCGTACTCCAAACCATATCCATTGCTGCCCAGTCAATTTGGATTCATAGCGACCCTGTAGGATAGGATACAACTGTCCTTAGAGTTTCCAAGGAGCTCCTGGTGAATCTGAACTTTGACCTTTCGGTTAGTAGTGCAAACTCTTAACCACTGTGCCACCAGGCACCTTCTATTCAACTTGCTTAAAGTCCTTGAAAGATGTATTTTAAGTTTTAATGAATCCAAATCAGTATAGACTTTCTTTAAAAAAAAAAAAAAGTTCAATATCCTTTATTAACTCTACAAGTTACTAAGGAATGAGCAGACAGTATTTAAAATTATTGCTCATTAATCTAGAGATACTCTGCAGTTTCCCTCATGATTGAAATTAGTATCAAACAAGATATCACGTCCACTAGTGAAAAAGAAGTGCAGAAAGAGGGAAATCCTCAAATACAAAGTGAACACACTGAGTTTTACAAGATCACCCCAAATGTGATGGTTTCTGTCTCCCTGGACTGCTCTGAACATGAAGAGAAAAACAAGCTTCTGGCTGGCAGCAATGTTTTATTTTTTGAGCTCTAAGGGACACATTTGCTCTCCCATTCCCATCTTTGCAATGTCCATATGGGAGAGCTTTAAATAGCTGATATTGAAGCTGACGGCTTCAACTGTCTATTGCCTTCAAGTCTGTCTGACGTTTCCTCAAGCTTCAATGAGAATTATGTGTGCCTTGCTGGGATACTACACAGGTGACATGCCCGTCACATGTGATGCCCTTTTCTCCCTCCCTGGTGATGTTCACTCTGGTCACCTGGTCGAGGTGTTGTACGGCTTCTCTCTTGTACCATCACCATCTTTGGTCTACCATCTTAGTGATCAGTTGTTACCAATTTGGCTCCAGTGATGGGGACAAACTTTACCTACTCTTGTGTCATCTTCGTAGCTGCTAGTGATCAGTCATTGAAGACCCCATGGAGCACAGTTCCTCTCTGACACTCACGGGGTCATCATGACTTGGAACCGATTCAATGGCAACTGGATTCTTGCTCTAGCAATGAAGAAGTCCTCTGAGGAGGTGTGTTAAGACCATACAAATACTATGCTCCTTGTTATGATGTCCCTGCCGCTTTGACATACACTGAAAACCCTTGACTGTGACAGTTGTTTATCTTTCCAACTCTAGTACTTCTTCACACTTAGCTAACCGTCTTTGGCATCTGCTATGAGCAGGAGCCTTCACTTTTATCCCACGTACCTATGGGAGCCCTAGTGGCACTGTGGTTAAGCCCTCAGGTTACTAACCAAAAGTTCAGCAGTCTGAATCCACTAGATGCTCCTTGGAAACCCTATGGGGCAGTTCTACTTTGTCCTATAAGGCTGCTATGAGTTGGAATCAACTGTACAGTAAAAGGTTTATTTATCTAGGTATCATTTATGTATATTGACTGATGGGTCCCTTCTTCCCCAATCACACATAATTCATTACTGTAGTTAATTATTTTGGTGCTCTAATTGCCTCTTAGTAGGCCACCAAGAGACCCTTCAAGCTTGCTCCCATGTCCTTGTGCCCTGCTCCCATCGATTTTTAAGCACACCCTTGGTTTCTGGAGTTACATACATACTTTTCCAGGCTCACCTTGGACTTACCCTGCTCCAGCCCTGTCATAGCTGTTTCTCCAAGGAAGGCCAGTTCCTTGTAGAGGGAAACGATGTCATAGACCACGTTCAGAGTGCTAAGTATGATTACTGGAGTACTAGACAGCTTTGCTTCTTGTTCAGCAGATACAGTGAAGAAATGAATAAGTCTGTATAATTCCCTGGAGATTCATTTAAGTTTTCATGTATATGAACAAGTCATCCCCTTTTATTGCTGAGTGGAATATCATGACACAGGCATACCACAGTTTGTCTAACCCTTCATTCAGTGAAGGACACTTGAATTCCTCCTGGTTTTAGGCTATTTTGAACAAAGCTGCCATGACACCATGTGTACAGGTTTTACATATACATAAGTTTTCATATCTCTGGAATAAACGCACGAGAGTTCAATCACTGGCTTGTATGGTACCTTGTACTACTTTGAAAATTGCATAAAGCAAAATAAAGAAAAAAAAAACAATCCAAGTACTAAACATGCATAGAAGTGAGATGTTATTCCAATAATTTGGATTATTTTACCTAGTTAGTATCCCAAGACTTTTACATGCAAATATGAATAACTATGAAACCTCATATTTAAGAAAAAGAGGTAAAAAGGGGATAGTGAACACAAGACATTCCCAAACTAGTAAACACCACAAAGAGAGGAAACTGTGCCCAGGTGATGAAGAGACAACTTCACAAAATTCTAAGTGGCATGGAGGGAATGCTTTTCTCAAGCTGCACCCATCCCAATTCAGTTTAATTTCACGGTGCACAGTTGTTTTCTATTTTATTGTCATGAAGGCTGCAGAGAAAACAAGTGGGGTGAAGGCAACCATTATTAACAGGTGATGGATACTTTTCTTGCAGCTTCAGTGGACTATTTAGCTTCACGGCACCTGTTCACAATGAAGGATGTAGCCACCTTTGTAATAAATATGCTCTAATTGCAACTATTTAATTATAAATTATTTCCATTTTAATTTAAAATAAATGTACTTTTCTGTCTTAAGAAAGGACTATTGCCCAGAAAGCAGAATGAAAGTCAATCCCACTGCAGAAGCCATTCCCCAGTTCCCGAAACCTCTTAAAGAGGAAGATTAATGGGGCTCTGCCCAGTGGGGTCCCCCAGCAGCACTTCAGACTCCTGGGATGACAGACAACCACAGAAGATATCCAGACAGCATGTCCCTCCTCTCAAAGGTTGCTGGCTCCCCTGGAGTCCACAGGGAACAGGTCATCCTGCAGCCTCTCTGCACCAGGTGAAGAAAGGCCACAGCCCATGAAGAGCTCCCTGACATTTCCATCACAGACTCAGAAGCCACAAGCAGTCCCTTCCCCCACTGCGGCTGGGTAGGGTGGTCTTCTCTGGCTCCACAGGAACCAGCCCCCGGGGCACACCTGGGTCTCCTGTAATAACTGAGTCAATGTCTACCTTGAAGAAGAAAAGTAATAGTAGCATCTCAGGCAGCACCCGCTACAGCAGGTACAGCTTCCTGAATGCTGCTCAGAGAACTCTTGTCCTCCATGGGACCTTCAGCAAGAAAGGTCTCCTAGGTTTGAGTTCTAATCACCTATAAGAGAATCATGACTGTAAACAAAGACCAGGATGTGTCCAGGAAAACGGAGAAACCAGAGCGGCTCTACCACTTGGCCTTCCCATTCACGACACTGGAGGACCAGCCAGGGTCTAAGAGTTGCTACCTGAGACCACAGGTCCACCCTGACCCCTAGATCTACTTCTTTCAGCCAACTCAGCAGCTGTCAAACTTAAATTAGCAACCAACCATGCCATGAAAGAGAGGCATTTCTATTCACCTGAAACTCCTCTGGCTTCCAGGACAGACTACGATTTCACACGTGATGACCTAAAGGTGCCTTGGAGAAGCACCCTACCTCCCAGGGTGTCCATGCAGGTAAGGTGGACTACTTGTATTGGGCGTTGGATCCTCACTCCTAAACAGAACTTCTTTTATCTTTTTGAGCAGTTTTTTACTGGGGATCTGAGCTATCCTAGGCACTGTACTGAACACTGTACATGAATTAACCCCATTAATCCGCACAGTATGCCTCAGAGCAGGTACTGTTCTCTGCCCCGGGTCACACTGGTGAGAAACTGAGGCACAGAGGTCTGCAGACACCTGTCTAAAGTCACATAGCTAGTAAGGACAGGGCCTGGATTACAGCTGGGGCCTGGGTTGTAGTGCAACCCTGACGCCAATGACCAGAATTTTAAATGACTGTAGTATTTCACTCCCTCCACCCCCACTGGAGGATTCTAGCAAATCATAAAACCCTCCATCTCCAACCCACAAGTACTATTCAAATCTCCAATTCCACAAGCATTGTCTCTGGCTAACATGATAATCATGGATTAATTTATGTCCCTCCCTAAAATGTGGATATGAGTTGCTCTTGGCCATGATAACCAGTATTATATGGTTGTCCTCCATTTTGTGATTGTAATTTTATGTTAAAAAGGATTAGGGTGGGGTTATAATAGGCTTACTAAGTCACATCCCTGATCCAGTGTAAAAGGAGTTTCCTTGGGGTGTGGCCTGGACCACCTTTTATCTCTTGAGAGAGAAAAGGGAAGCAAGCAGAGAGTTGAGGACCTCATACCACCTTGAACGTAGTCCTTAGAGCACAGCAAGTCCTTCTCAGGGCTTCTTGTGCCTGAGAAGCTCCTTGACCTGGTAAGAATGGAGACAAAAGTCTTCTTCCAGAGCTAACAGAGAATGAAAGCCCTCCCCTAAAGGCGATACTCTGAATTTGGACTTTTAGCCTACTTTATTGCGATGAAATACGTTTCTCTTCGTTACAGTCATCAGTCCATCCACTTGTAGTGTTTTCTGTTACAGCAGCACTAGGTAACTAAGACAGTAATATTTTTACAGCCATCCTTACTTCCCTGTTTTAGTCACCATCTGCCACTAAGTCCCCCAAGGTGGTGACAAAAGACAAAACCCATTAGGTTCCACAGCAATTCTCTCTTGTGAACACCTTCTAAACTCCCTTCTTTCCTGCTCCTCAGTGAGTCATGCTCTGGGCTTCAAGCAGAGCAACTGCTGTATTTGTTGTTGTCTTTGAATAGGATAGAGAAGAACCCAAAGGGGTTTCCAGAAACCAGAGGAAAATGTACCTTGAAATGCTCCTGAAGGATCTATTTTCATTTACCTAATTGTGTGTCTTCAGTTCTAAAAAGAAAAATCAGGTTTGCTTCCATAGTGGAGGGAGAATTTTTCAAATGCACTCTGTTTGAATTCAAGACTCTCAGGTGGATTTCTGTGGAGGGGAGAACTGGTTAGGCGACACAGTGCAATCAGAACTGGACCGCTTTTCAGTTTTCACCTCACTGAATCCCACGGTGAGCCTGTGAAGAAATCATCAGTCTGTGAAGACATTCAGAACAAGTCTGTCCTCTGACTTAATTCACACAGCTCATAAGGGATGCAGGTGTCTTGACTGAACTCAGCTCTTTGCCGTCCAAGGCAGGCTCCTCCTGCCTTTAGACTCCCTCTCTCCCTGCGTCTCAGTCAATTCTTCTCAGATCACACATGGTCGCTTCCATCACAGGAATGTCAGGATAGGGGGGACAGGGAGTGTAGTCCAAGCACCCAAAGAGGCCAGCAGCCACTCTCCAAGAGCAAGACCCATGTCGGGAATGACACACAACTGCACTTCACAAACACAACATGAGTCTCACTTGCATTTAGAAAGATAATTTAACCTTTTTTTACGAGTTCATTAAGTTTTCATCATATGCCTTCTCTGTGTATTTATCACAGCAGTACAAAGATTTATTTATAAAAGAGGAGATCTAAGCTATTTCAAAATGGAGACACTCTGTTTGTACATTAATCATGGGAGCATTGTTCATTATTACAAAGAAAGGTGCTTTCTCATTTATCTTGAAATACATAACTTTCTTTTGTCTACTCTCCCTTTTGACACAGATGTGGATAATAAAAATATTCATTCAGTCAGCACTTACAGGACACTTAACTCTGTGTCAGATACTGTTGCAAGCACTTGAGACAATAAAACAGATGAATCCCCACAACAGCTCATTTGGGGTCACGCGTTGTTGCTAGCTGCTGTTAAGCTGGTTCTGACTCGTAGCAGCCCAACTGATGCACAACAGACGGAAACGCTGCCCGGTCCTGTACCACGCCCAAACTGTTCTTACGTTTAAGCCCACCGTTGCAGCCACCGTGTCAGTCCGTCCTGTTGAGGGTCTTCTTCTTTTTCACCGACTGTCTACTTTACCAGGTATGATAACCTTCTCCACAGACTGATCCCCTGACGACATGTCCAAAGTATGTAAAAAGTAGTCTCACCATCCTTGTTTCCAAGGTGTGCTCCGGCTCTACTTCTTGCAGGACAGATCTGTTTGTTCTTTTGGCAGTCCACAGAACAGTCAATATTCTTCTCCAATGCCACAATTCAAAGGCATCAATTCTTCTTCTGTCTTCTTTGTTCATTGTCCAGCTTTGCCATATACATGACGTGATTGAAAATACCGTGGCTTGGGTCAGGCGCACCTTTGTCTCCAAGGTGACATCTTTACTTCGCAACACTTTCAGAGGTCCTTTGCAGCTGATTTTCCCCCAGTGCAGTGCATCTTTTGATTTCTTGACTGCTGCTTCCAAGGGCGTTGACTGTAGAAGCAAGTAAAATGAAATCCTTGACAACCTCAGTCCTTTCTCCACTTACCATGATGTTGCTTACTGGTCCAATTGTGAGGATTTTTATTTTCTTGACATTGAGCTGCAATCCATACTGAAGGCTATGGTCCTTGATCTTCACTGCTGTTTCAAATCCTCTTCACTTTCAGCAAGCAAGGTTGTGTCATCTGTATAACGCAGGTTGGTGATGAGTCTTCGTCCAATTCTGATGCCTTGTTCTTCTTCATGTAGTCCAGCTTTTCAGATTATATGTTCAGTGTACAGATCGAAAAGGTATGGTGAAATGATACAATCCTGAGACACAGCTTTCTTGACTTCAAAACATGCTGTAATCCTCTTGTTCTGTTTGAATGACTGCCTCATGATCCATGTACAGATTCCTCATGAGCACAAGTAAGTGCTCTGGAATTCTCATTTTAGACAATGTTATCCACAATTTGTTATGATGCACACAGTCAAAGGCCTTTACATAGTCAATAAAACATAAATAAGCATCTTTCTGGTATTCTCTGCTTTCAGCCATGATCCACCTGACATCAGTAATGATATCCCTGGTTCCATATCCTCTTTTGAACCCAACCAGAATTTCTGGCAGTTTCTTGTCAGTGTACTGCTGCAGTTGCTTTTCAATGATCTTTAGCAAAATTTTACTTGCATGTAATATTAACAGTAGATCACCTTTATTAGGAACAGGCATAAATATTGATCTCTCTCAGTCAGTTGGTCAGGTAGCTGTCTTCCAAACTTCTTACCATAGATGAGTGAGCACTTCCTGCACTGTATCAATTTGTTGAAACATCTCAGTTGATGCTCCATCAGTTCCTGGAGCATTGGTTCACAACTGCCTTCGGTGCAGCTTCAACTTCTTCCTTCGTTACCACCAGTTCCTGATCCTATGCTACCTCCTAAAATGGTTGAACATCAGTCAGTTTATTCTAGTCCAATGGCTCTTGTATTCCTTCCATCTTCTTTTGATGCTTCTTGAATTATTTTACATTTTCCCTGCAGAATCCTCCACTATCTCAACTTGAGGCTTGAATTCTTGAGTCCTTTCAGCTTGAGAATTACAGAGCATGTTCTTTACTGTGGGTTTTCCATTTGCAGCTCTTTGCACATGTCACTTTACTTTGTCTTCTCAAGATCCTACCTCTGCAATCTTCTGTGCAGCTCTTCTACTTCCTCACGTCTTCCTTTCACTTTAGCTACTCGATGTTCAAAAGCATGTTTCAGAGATTCTTCTGACATCCATTTTGGTCTTTTATTTCCTTACTGTCTTTTAAATGACCTCTTGCTCTCTTCATGTATGATGTCTTTTTTTTATTATGATTGAGTGAAAATGTACATTCCCGTATAAATTTGCATGCCCACCTATATGCAGCTTCCACTGCACTCCCTACCCGGTGACAGCACATTATTCCTCTCTGCTCCATACATGTCTCATCTTCCCAACAGTTTCCTTTCCCTTCCTCTCCATCCACACCCCTTACTTCAGCCAGAGGTCCACAGGATGATGTCCTATAGATGCATAGAACCATAAAGTACATGCAATATGTGGTCTCTCTGCATCGCCAAGTCCAATCCATTCATGTTTGAAGAGTGGAGCTTCATAATGATTTATGGACAAGGGCAGCATCAGGGCCAGGGGCCATGCTCCCAGGGGAACTCTGAAGCCGCTGGACCATCAGTTGTGGTCTTTTAGTGGAGATCTCAGGTGCACCTCTTTTCATTCTTGTGTTGCCAGTGACACTCATCTTTGTGAGCTCCATCGCGGCTGTCACAGATGGTGGCCGGGCACCATCCGGTTCTTCTGGTCCCAAGTCGATGTAGGCACCCACACACGTGGGTGTCTCTGTCTTCTGGGTTGTCTTTCCCCCATGTCATTTTGGTCCTCAGAGAGCCTCCACTCCTGCTAAGTTGGGACCATTTGCTGTGCCCTCGGATGTCAGCCAAGCAGCTTTTAAGACCCCAGATGCCACTCACCAATGTGGAGTGCAGACAGCCCTCTTCACAACACTCTGATTGTGTCAATTGGCCTTGATTTCACCTAACAGCATGGTCCCCTGCCCCTTGCCCCAGCTACTCTGACCTTGCAATATTGGGTTAAGATGGAATGAGTATTCCAGTTATGTTGAAGTCCACTTAATATTGTTCTTGTTTCTAATGTGTGCTATCACCGACTTCACCCAAGTAAATTTCTAGTAACCATCTAATCTAAACCCTCGCCGTCCCCCTCCCTCCCTCCCCTACCTTGCAGCTGTCAAAGAGTCTTTTGTTCTATGCATAAGTCTGTTTTTGAGTTTTTATCATAGGGGTCTCATACAATATTTGTCCTTTTGCCCTCTGACTACTTTCACTCAACATAATGTCTTCCAGTTGAAACCAGGTTATGAGATGTTTCCTGGAATCATCACTGTTCTTTATCATTGCATAGTGCTCCACAGAGTATATATACCACAGTTCACTTATCCATTCCTCTGTTGTTGGACATCTGAGTTGATTCCATCTTTTTGCTATCGAGGACTGTGCCGTGATAAACATTCTTGTGCATATATCCGTTGGTGTGAATGGCCTTGATTCTGTAGGATATATTCCAAGTAGTGGAATTACTGGGTCAAATGGTGTATCTATATCCATTTTTTTAAGGAAGTGCCAGATTGCTTTCCAAAGAGCCTGGACCATTTTGCAGCCCCACCAACAGTGTAGAAGAGTTGCACTTTCTCCACAGCCTCTGCAGCATTTGTTTTTTCGTGTTTTTTGGATCATGGCCAACCTTGCTGGGGTGAGATGGTATCTCATTGTAGTTTTGATTTGAATTTCTTTAATAAGTAAAGATCATGAACGCATCCTCATGTGTTTTTTGGCTGCCTGGATCTCCTCTTTAGAGAAATGTCTGTCCATCTCCTTTGCCCATTGCTTTATTGGATGATTCATCTTCTTCTTATTGATATTTTGTAGTACCTTGTAGATTACAGAGATCAGGTGTCAGTCTGATATAGAGTTGCCAAATATTTTTTTCCGTTCTGTAGGTGGTCTTTTAACTCTTGTGATAAAGTCTTTGGATGAGCAAAAGTGTTTGATTCTTAGTAGTTTCCATTTATCTGTTTTCTGTTGATTGTGGTTTGTTTGACAGATTTTGAAGTCTGTCTATGTTGTGTATTAAAACTTCCATTGCTCTTCCTACTTTTTCTTGGATGAGCTTTATCATTTTAGATTTGATATTTAGGTCTTTTATCCAGTTGGAGTTGGTTTTTGCATAAGGTGTAAGATATGGATCTTGTTTCAATTTATTGCAGATGGCTATCCAATTTTGCCAGCACCATTTGTTGAAGAGATTGTTTTTGTCCCACCTTAATGTCTTAGGGCCTTTGTCAAATATCAACTGTTCATAGGCAGATGGTGTCATCTCTAGGGTCTTGATTCTGTTCCATTGATCAATCTTTCTGTTCTTGTACCAGTACCAGGCTGTTTTGATCACTGTGGCAGTGTAATAGGTTCTGAAGTCAGGTAATGAGAGGCCTCCCAGTGTGTTCTTCTTTAGTAGTACTTTACTTATCCGAGATTTTGTCCTTTTCCAAACAAAACTGGTGATTTGTTTCTCCATCTCATTAAAAAATGACACTGGAACTTGTATTGGGATTGCATTATGTAAGTAGATTGCTTTGGGTAAAACAGACATTTTCACAATGTTAAGTCTTCCTATCCATGAGCAGGATAGGTTTCTCCATTTATCTAAGCCTCTCTTAGTTTCTTGTAGTAAGGGCTTGTAGTTCTTTGTAAAGGTCTGTTATTTGTCTGGTTAGATTAATTCCTAGGTACTTTATCTTCTTAGGGGCTATAGTAAATGGTATTGATTTGACGATTTCTTCATTAGCAGTCTCACTGTTGGTATAAAGGAATCCTACTGATTTACTTATGTTTATCTTGTATCCTGAGACTTTGCTGAACTCCTCTATCAGTTTGAGTAGTTTGCTTATAGATTCTTTGGGATTCTCTGCATATACAATCATATCATCAGCAAACAGGGGGATTTTGACTTCTTCTTTGCCAATGCAGATGCCCTTTATTTCTTGGTCTTGTCTAGTACCTCTGGCTAGAACTTGTAGTACTAGGTTGAATAGGAGAGGTGAGAGTGGGCATCTTTGTCTAGTTCCTGTTCTCAAGGGAAACTCCTTCAGTCTCTCTCCATTCAGGATGACGTAGGCAGTTGGTTTTGTATAAATGGCCCTTATTGCGTTGAGGAATTTTCCCTCTATGCCTATTTTGCTAAGAGTTTTTAGCATGAATGAGTATTGGACTCTATGAAATGCCTCTTCTGCATCAGTGGACAAAATCAGGTGATTCTTGTCTTCTGTGTTATTTATGTGGTTAATCACATTAATTGCTTTTCTGATGTTGAACCAGCCTTGCATCCCTAGTATGAATCCCACTTGGTCATGATGGATTATTTTTTTGATATGTTGTTGTATTCTGTTGGCAAGAATTTTGTTGAAGATTTTTGCATCTAGATTCATGAGTGATATTGGTCTGTAGTTCTCCTTTTTGGTTGGGTCTTTCCCTGGTTTTGATATCAGGGTTATGCTGGCTTCATAGAATGTGTTTGGGAGTACTCCATCCCTTTCTATAATGTCAAGTAGTCTTAGTAGTATTGGAGATAATTCTTCTCTAAAAGCTTGGTAGAATTCTGTGGTGAAGCCATCCGGGACCGGGCTTTTTTTGGTTGGCAGTTTTTTCATGGCTTTTTCAATCTCTTCTTTTGTGATGGGTTTATTAAGTTGTTCTGCTTCACCTTGTGATAATTTGGGTAGGTGATATGAATCTAAGAATTTGTCCATTTCCTCTAGGTTTTGAAATTTGTTAGAGTACAGACTTTCGTAGTACTCTGTTATGAAATTTTTGATTTCTGATGGATCTGTTGTGACAACTCCCCTCTCATTTCTTATGTGGGTTATTTGTTTCCTTTCCTGTTTTTCTTTATAGCGAATGGTTTGTCAATTTTGTTGATCTTTTAAAACAAACAGCTTTTGATCTTTTCAATTTTTTCAACTGTTCTATTCTCTAATTCATTTAGTTCTGCTCTAATCTTTATGATCTGTTTTCTTCTGGTGCCTGAGGGGTTCCTCTGCTGCTCTCTCTCTACTTGTTCAAGCTGCAGGTTTAGATCTTTGGTTCAGGTTCTTTCTTTCTTCCAGATGTGTGCATTTACAGAGATAAACTGACCTCTGAGCAGTGCTTTGGCTGTATCCCATAGGTTCTGGTAAGACTTGTTTTCATTCTTGTTGGAATCCATAAATTTCTTTATTTCATTCTTGATTTCTTCTATAACCCATGGCTTTTTGAGCAAGATGTTGTTCAGTTTCCAGGAGTTCCACTTTCTATCTATGTTTTTTCAGCTATTGATTTCAACTTTAATGGCTTTGTGGTCTGAGAAGATGCTTTGCAATAAATCAATGGTATGGATTTTGTTAAGATTTGCTTTATGTCCTAACACATTATCTATTCTGGAAAATGTTCCATGTGTATTGGAGAAGCAGGTGTAGTTATCTGCCGATGGATAGAAAGTTCTATACACATCAATGAGGTCTAGTTGGTTAACTGTGGCAATAAGATTTTCTGTGTCTTTATTCAGCTTTTTTCTGTCCAATATTGAGAGCGGAGTGTTGATGTCTCCCACCATTACTGTGGAGTAGTCTATCTTGTTTTTGAGTGTAGTCAGCATTTCTTCAATGTATTTAGATGCTGTAGTATTAGGTGCATAAATATTTAATATTGTTAAGTCCTGCTTGTGTATGGAACCTTTCAGCAATAAATACTGTCCATCCTTGTTCATGATGGTAGATTTTACATTAAAATCTATTTTATCTGAGACTAGTATTGCCACACCTATTCTTCTTTTTGTATTGTTAGCTTGATATATATTCTTCCATCCTTTGATTTTCAGTTTGTTTGTATCTTTAAGTCTAAGGTGACTTTCTTGTAAGCAAGAAAGGTCCAAGATGCCACTCATTGTCTCTTTATGGAGCATTCAGTCTATTCACATTTAAAGTAATTATTGATAGGAATGTGTTTAGTGCTGTCATTGTGATATGTTTAATTTTGTGTTGATGTTTTCATCAACACATTCTTCTTTATGAGTTGATTTTTCACTTTTTTCAGGGTTTGTTTTGTGGTTATTGAGACTCCTGTATTGACATTTCTTGATTTGATAAGTTGCATCTTTATTGTGCTTTGCAGCTACACCTGTGATCCCCCTGAAGAGTCTAGGTTCAAACCCAATTTTGACTACTACAAGTCTTATTAACTTCCTCCCCATCTGGATGGACTGTAACAATTGTAGTACATCCCTCTTTTTAACATGATGATATCATAGTTTTCATGATATGATCACTGGATCACTTCTAATATTACAGCTTTGACTGAGTTTGGAGCCTTCCCTAACTGAGTAGGTTTCTGGATGATGTGTCCTGTATTTCCTCCTAAAATATAAAATTAATGGTTTTGTTCTTCTAAGCCAAAAGACTTTTTCAGTATTTCTTGTAGCTTTGGTTTGGTTTTTACAAAGTCAGTTTCTGTTTATCTGGGAATGTCTTGATTTCATTTTCATATGTGAAAGAGAGTTTTGCAGGATATACAGTTCTTGGTTGGAAGTTACTCTCCTTCAAGGCTTCGAATGTGTCATCCCATTGTCTCTGTGCCAGCGTCCTTTCTCCTGAGAAATCAGAAGAAAGCCTACAAAGTTTTCCTCTGAATGTTAGCTTTGTTTTGAGTCTCACTGCCTTTAAGAGTTTCTAATTGTGTTTCATTGTGTTAAACGTGTTTATAATATGTCTTGGAGTCTTTCTTTTGGGATCTATGCTGAGTGGCATTCAATATGCATCTCAGATATCTATATTCTCTTTTTTCAAAAATTCTGTGAAGTTTTCTGCCAGCAGCTCAATACTCTCTGTGTTCTCAGGTATTCCACCCTGTTTAGGAACTCCAATTAACCATAGATTATTCCTCTTAATAGAGCCCCACATAGCTCTTAATGTTTCTTCATTTTTCTTGTTTCTTTTTTTCTGGTTTATCCATGATTTTGAACTTTCGGCCTCCAGAACTATGAGAAAACAATTTTCTGCTATTTTAAGTCACCAAGTTTGTAATCCTTTGCTACAGCAGTCCTGGGGAAGTAACACAGGCATGAGATACAGTCACAAGTGCCCATGAGAAAGAGGCAGAATGAGATTTGACACACAGTTGAAGAAATGGGATTCTAGTAATGAATGAGTGCTCCATTTCTAACCAAGAGGTTCACACTTTCAACCCACACTGTGACTCCAAGTAAGAAAGACCTGGAAGTCCACTTCTGTGAAGATTTCAACCTAGAAAACCCTGTGTGGCAGCTCTACTCTGTTACATGGGCTATCTACGAGAAAAAATCCACTCCACTGCACCTAACAACAGCAACAACAGAGGCAGAGGTAGTGTGACCACAGAAGCAGAGGCTGGAGTGATGTGGCCACAAGCCAAGAATGCCGGGAGCCGCAGAAACTGGAAGACGCAAGGAAGTATACTCCTGTACAGCATCCACACAGAGCATGGCCCAGCCTCACCTCAATCCTGGTTCAGAGAAACTGATGTTGGACTCCTTGCTTCCATAAGTGTAAGAGAATAGACTTGTGTTGTTTTAAGCCACTACATTTGCAGTCTTTTGTTACATCAGCCACAGGAGGTATTAGAGGCTGATTTAAAAATTATGAAACTGAGACACAAGGAGTTTAAGGAACTTGTTTCAAGTCATACAGCTAATAATTAATGACATAAGAAATGCTTCTTTCCTACAAGAAAAGCACTACTGCATGCTGAATGATAAATGACAGTGATAAAAACACTCCACCCCAGTTTCAGGGAGCAGCAGGGAGGTGGGAGTACTGTGTTATGGAGGACAGCATAGGCGCCTTCTACATAGAGTGTTCTACAAGTCACATTCAACCAGCCATGGTCACTCACAATGCAGAGTGAGTTGTGGCAGGTAGTCCAGTTTCTCCAGATATGCCAGAAACATATACTTTCATGTTACATTTCCCAATTCTGTGATGTTGGCCCAAATTAAAACACACACACACACAAATGCTGAGCAGTCCTAAAAAAACAGATCTATGGGTCATCAATTTTCCACCTGGACATAAGAGGCTACAACTGAACCAATGCTAAGTAACAACAGTTCACACTTTCAAGCATTTCCGGAAATCTCACATCCTCTTGAAAGCTATAGCTTTTTCCTTCATGCTCTTTATACCCTCTATTGACTGGGAAATAACAATTTGCTGTAATGAGTCACTCAAAGTCAGAGTACACCAAATCCATCATCACTGTTTGCATTTTCTGCAAATGATTAAACATTGCTTTCTTTCCTTTTATAGTGTGATCTTGGTGACAGCCGATCCATCAGCTTATCTGCTGATGTTTAACTACAGCATTTTGCATTCATTATTCCCCACTTATATCATCCCTTTAAAAAGAGGAATAACTTACTTCTGCCTGTTGACAGCGCAGAAATTAAATAGCGTGCCAGAAGGATGAGCGTTTCTCTGCAAGGCAAAACAACAGCAGCAGCAGATCCATAAAACGAAGACAGAATGTCACCCTCAAATGAGATGTATGAGGTCAAGCTTCTGGAAACATTAAGAAAATTTCTAAATTCAAATACAACTTGCCAGAAACTAACAGACCGCAACTCCCAAGCCTCCACCAGGCTGAGTCCAGCATATCTAGTGCCCGGCTACCACCACCAACTTCTCTGACAGGAATCACAGTAGAGAGTCCCAGACAGAGCTGGAGAAAAATGTAGAACAAAATTTTAACTCACAAAAAAACACCAGACTTAGGGGACCTCATATCACCAAGAAAGCAGTGCCAAGAGCAGAACATATCCTTTGGAAAGGATCAGGGTCCCTGCACCTCAGAAGCTTCCAGTCCAGGGAAAGATTGATGACAAGGATTTTCCTCCAGAACCAGTAGAGAAAGCTTTTCCTGGTAGCTGACACCTTGAATTTGACTTGTAACCCACTGGACTGTGACAAAATAAAATTTCTCTGTTTAAAGCTACCCACTTGTGGTATTTCTATTAAAACAGCGCTAGACGACTAACCCAAAATTTGGTACCAAAAGAGTGGGGTGCTGCTCTAACAGATACCTAAAATGAGGAAGAGTGCTTGAAACTGCAAATGGATAGAAGACTCACCAAAAAAAAAAAAAAAACTGAAAGGAACTGCTAACACCCAAGAAGGTTAAGATGGTGAAAAGCAGTAGCTACCTCACAATGCAAGACCAGGAGCCAAAGCATGGAACAGGACAGCTGAGTGCCTGTATGCAGGAGACTTCCTGGTGGAGTAGGGTGCTATTGAGCACTTAAGTAGGTAGACCTACAGAGCTTTGGAACAGTTGCCTCTGTAGGGCAGACATGGTGCCCAGGACTTCAGTCCACATGAAGCAGAAGCTAAAGAGACAAGGAGAAGGAGAAGCTGAGCTGCCTCAGTCTCAAAAAATATGGCCATGACCTCAGGGGCTTCTAAGGGTGGAACCATGGCTTCTGGTGTTTCAAGAGTGGAGTTGCCATTCAGATTTACTAGGAAAATGGCGTGCCTAAAAGCTGAGGTAGCAGAGTTGCTGTTCCATTGGGCCTAGAAGATGCGGCATAGGGCCCAGTGCTCTCCACTCAGAATCTAGAGAGTATGGCCAACATCCAAATTCTGGAAGGCAGGGACATTGTGTAAAATGTATTAGAAAATGAAACATTCTTGAGCCGCGTGAATGGATGACTGTATCAACATGTGACTAGAAGAACCAGATGGTGCCTGGACCCCACCAATGACAGCTATTATGGGTTCACACTGTTGAGTCCCAGCGGCAACATGAGAAAAAGAGGGGTGCACCCTAAGAACTCCAGTGAAAGACCACTACTGATGGTCTGAAGGCTTGGGAGCTCCCCCAGAAGCATAGCCCCTAGACCTGATGCTGCTCCTGATCATAAATCATTACTGAGGTCAACTCTTTGGGCAGGAATGTGTTGGACTCAGGGGCACAGAGTGACCATAATATGTGTGTACTTTGCGGTTCTACACATCTATAAAATGTTGTCCTACTGGCCTCTTCCTAGAAGAGAGAGGAGACAGTGAAGAGGAAGGGACAGGAGATTGTTAGGAGGATATGACATATATACAAGGAGGAGTGTGATGTCACGAGGTAAGGAGAACAGAAGGAGCTGCAGATAGGCAGGCATGCAAATTTAAACTGGATCATACACTTTCACTCAATCACATACACAAAATGAAACATTCTCTCCAAAGTTTTGAGAGCTAATGTAGTATGTTCTGCTGACTTGCTTGTGGCCTGTTTTCCGTTGTTTATCCCTTTTGTAATGGGAATGTCTAACTTGTGCCTGTCTGTTCAGCTGTTATTTTGGAAGCAAATAACTTGTGTTCTAGATTTCATACCTGAAGAGAAATTTCTGGATTTGGGACTTGGACTTAAGACTTTTGTTATGTTTTTACATGTTTCAAGGATGAGATTTTTTTAGGAAACTAAGGATAGAATATTGGGGATTGAATTGTGTTCACCAAAAAATGTGTGAAGAAATTTGGCTAGGCCATGATGCTCAGTATTGTGTGATGTTCCTTTATGTTGTGGACCCTGTCTCTGTGAGGGGATACATGGTAGTTGAGTTGCTGGGGCTAGACTCAGTGTGTGGGATTGTATTATGCCTTGAGGTAATCCTTTGAGATATAAAAGAAAGAAGCTACCAGAGATATTTGGGGACCTCATACTATGAGAAGGAAAGCAGGGCAGGGAGCTGAATGCCTCCTTTGGAAAGGACCAGGGTCCCTGCTCCTTAGAAGCTTCCAGTCCAGAGGAAAATCAACAGCAAGGGCCTTCCTCCAGAGCCAACCGAGAAAGACTTCCCTTGGAGCTGACACCCTGAATCTGAACTTTCAGCCTACTGGACTACAACAAAATAAAACTTCTCTTTTTAAAGCCAAGCAAACAAAACAAGCAGCCTTACTGATCTGACAGAGACTGGAGAAACCCTGAAGGTATGATTCATGGACATTGTTTTAGCTCAGTAATGAAGTCACACCTAAGGTTCACCCTTCATCCTAAAATTAGACAAATAAAAAGAAGCAAGACGAAAGGGGCACAGACACTCAGGGACAATGATGAGAAGGCAGGAGGGAATAGGAAAGCTGGTAACAGGAAACCCAAGGGCGAAAATGTGAGAGTGTTGACACATCATAGGGCTGGCAACCAATGTTACAAAACAAAAGGTGTATTAACTGTTTAATGAGACAATAATTTGCTCTGTAAACCTTCGTTTAAAGCCCAATTAAAAAAAATTCTGCGTGAGATCAAAACGTCAGCAATTACTCTGAAGCAGAGATGAGAAGATAAAGGGAGCAGGAAAACTAGAGTCCTGGAAATGAAACAACCAGAACACAATTAAAAAGAATGTTGACACACTGTGAAAAATAGAACTAACGTCACTGAACAATTTGTATAGAAATCGGCAAATGACTACCTAATTAGCCGTGTAAACTTTCACCTAAACACACACACAAAAAAATTATTTAAACAAAAAACTTGCCAACTGGTGCAACCACTTTGGGGAGAAAAAAATATAAAAAACTAAATGTGCATATATCAAAGAAAGAAGGACTCCCACTGCTATGTACAGACTCTTTGGCATCACACTGGAGTCAGCTCAGAACACAGATTTGTTCAATCTGCTGCTGTCGAGTCAGTTCCAACTCACAGTGACCCTATATGAAAGAGCAACACTGCCCCATAGGGTTTCCAGGGAGCACTTGGTAGGTTCGAACTGACAACCTTTTGGTTAGCAGCCCTAGCTCACTAAGGACCTTTCCCTACATTCATAAGTAATAGATGACAACATTTACAGTTCTTTTTTTTTCAGATTAATATGAAGTTAACACTTCCATTGTTTCAAGATAGAGTCCAGAGAAATCAGGACTGTCTGAACACTGAGCCAGATATCACTGATCCATTAACATCAGTGGAACCATGCTAATTAGACAGAAGGCACAAAAGGTAGCCAGTACACCAAAGGTCTGGGAAGGATACAACTGCTCAGAGAGACTGAAATAAACCTCAGGGATTTAGAGACCAGCCACTTAGGTGACACTGTTCTACATTTAGTGGTCATGGGCATGCTGGGCTGTTTTCTGCCAAGTGAAAGGCAGAATGCTGCACGCAGCATTGCCGTGGAGGCAGCTCAGTGCCTGGTAGACCTCTTTGAGTCTGGAAGAAACACATTTCATACCTAGGAGTACTCCTCCAGCTTGCATTCATGTGACACAGCAGCCTGCCAGTTCTGTGTGGGCCCAAGGGCAGGAAAGGGTGCTTCAGCTTACCAGACAGTCCACTCTGTGGGTTGAGGAACCCTGATATCTGAGCCAAATAATTAAAGGGTTGATGGAGATAAAGACAGAGTGTGGAAGTTGACAGAACTCCATATGGGAGAATTACAACACAGCATCTTCTGTTTTTCACTCGTTATTATTTTGATTGAACTTTAGTTGGGACCCTGGCTTTGCTGTTTTCTTGATTCTATTCTCCTAAAATCTATTGAGTTTCACTGTCAAGAAATCAAGGTATCACAACAAGGTATCACACTGGGCGAATTTGCTGGACAACAACCTCTTTAAAGTGTTTAAACGCACAGAGGTCTCTTTGAGGACCAAGGTGTGCCTGACCCAAGCCATGGTGTTTTCAATCTTCTCATAAGCATGTGAAAACTGGGCAAGAGGAAATCAAGGATGAAATAAAGAAATTCATGGCTTCCAATGAGAACAAAAACACTTCCTACCAGAACCTATGGGATACAGCCAAAGCGGTGCTCAGAGGTCTGTTTATTTCCATAAAGGCACACATCTAGAAGGAAGAAAGAAACCAAATCAAGGAACTAACTCTACAGCTTGAACAAGTAGAAAGACAACAACAGAGGAACCCCTTGGACACCAGAAGAAACGAGATCATAAAGATTAGAGCAGAGCTAAATGAATTAGAGAATAGAAAAACAATTGAAAAGACCAAAAACTGGTTTTTTTGAAAAGATCAGCAAAATTGACAAACCACTGGCTAAACTTACTAAAGAAAAGCAGGAAAGGAAACAAATAATCCAAATTAGAAATGAGAGGGGAGTTGTCACCACAGATTCAACAGAAATTAAAAATATCATAACAGAATACTATAAAAGACTGTACTGTAACAAATTTGAAAACCTAGAGGAAATGGACAAATTCCTTGACTCATACCACCTACCCAAATTATCACAACGTGAAGCAGAAGAACTTAATAAACCCATCACAAAGGAAGAGATTGAAAATGTCATCAAAACACTGCCAACCAAAAACAGTCCGGGCCCAGATGGCTTCACTGCAGAATTCTACCAAGCATTTAGAGACGAGTTATCTCCAACACTACTGAGACTATTTCACAGTATAGAAAGGGATGGAGTACTCCCAAACTCATTCTATGAAGCCAGCATAACCCTGATACCAAAGCCAGGGAAAGACCCAACAAAGAGAGAACTACAGACCGATATCACTCATGAATCTAGATGCAAAAATCTTCAACAAAATTCTTGCCAATAGAATACAACAACATATCAAGAAAATAATCCATCATGACCAAGTGGGATTCATACCAGGGATGCAAGGCTGGTTCAACATCAGAAAAACAATCAATGTGATTAACCACATAAATAACACAAAAGACAAGGATTAGCTGATTTTGTCCATTGATGCAGAAAAGGCATTTGATAAAGTCCAACACCCATTCATGCTAAAAATTCTTAGCAAAATGGGCATAGACGGCAAATTCCTCAATGCAATAAGGGCCATTTATACAAAGCCAATTGCCCACATCATCCTGAATGGAGAGAGACTGAAAGACTTTCCTTTGAGATCAGGAACTAGACAAGGATGCCCACTCTCACCTCTCCTATTCAACATTGTGCTAGAAGTTCTAGCCAGAGCAATTAGACTAGACCAAGAAATAAAGGGCATCTGCATCAGCAGAGAGGAAGTTAAAATCTCCCTGTTTGCAGATGATATGATTGTATATGCAGAGAACCCCAAGGAATCTATAAGTAAGCTACTCAAACTAATAGAAGAGTTCAGGAAAGCCTCAGGATACAAGATGAACATATGTAAATCAGTAGGATTCCTTTATACCAACAACGAGACTGTTAAGGAAGAAATTATCAAATCAATACCATTTACGATAGCCCCTAAGAAAATAAAGTACCTAGGAATTAATCTAACCAGAGAAACAACAGACCTTTACAAAGAGAACTACAAGCCCTTACTACAAGAAACTAAGAGAGACTTAGATAAATGGCAAAACTTACTCTGCTCATGGATAGGAAGACTTTGAAAATGTCTATTTTACCCAAAGCAATTTATTTATATAATGCAATCCCAATACAAGTTCCAGCATCATTTTTTAATGAGATGGAGAAACAAATTACCGATTTTGTTTGGAAAGGGAAGAAATCCCGGATAAGTAAAGTACTACTAAAGAAGAAGAACACACTGGGAGGCCTCTCATTACCCGACCTTAGAACATACTACACTGCCACAGTGGTCAAAACATGCTGGTACTGGTACAAGAACAGACAGATGGATCAATGGAACAGACTTGAGACCCCAGAGATGATACCATCTGCCTAGGAACAGTTGATATTCGACAAGGGCCCTAAGACATTAAACTGGGGAAAAAACAGTATCTTCAACAAATGGTGCTGGCAAAATTGGTTATCCATCTGCAATAAACTGAATCAAGATCCATATCTTACACCTTATACAAAAACCAACTTCAACTGGATAAAAGACCTAAATATCAAATCTAAAACGATAAAGCTCATACAAGAAAACGTAGGAACAACAATGGAAGTTTTAATACACAATGAGGACAGACTCCAAAATCTGTCAAAGAAACCACAATCAACAGAAGAGAAAATAGATAAATGGGAACTACTAAGAATCAAACACTTTTGCTCATCCAAAGACTTTATTAATAGAATTAAAAGAACACCCACAGAATGGGAAAACTCGGCAATGAATAAGGAAGACTGAAGAACTGATGCCTTCAAATTGTGATGCCGGGATATTGGCAATGAATGCTGAACATATCATGGCCTGCCAAAAGAAAAAATAAATCTGTCTTGGGAAAAGTACAACCACAATACTCCTTACAAGCAAGGATGCCAACTCTTTGTCTCTTATACTTTGGATATGTTACAAGGAGGGACCAGTCTCTAGAGAACATCATGCTTGGTAAAGCAGAGTGTCAGCAAGAGAGGAAGATCTTCAGTTAGATGGCTTGACACAGTGGCTGCCACAGTGGGCTTATGCATAACATCATTTGTGAGGGTGGCACAGGACTGGGCACAACTTCACTCTTGTGCATACAGTCACCATGCATCAGAACCAACTCCACAGCATCTAATCTAACCTAACCTAACCTCCATCTCACTTTTCACAACTAACCAGGGAATTCAGAAGAAAGATGGCTACATGTAACACTATAATTTCATCATTACCAAAAAAAAAAAAAAAATTGAGCAATTTATCTTACTCTTCTAAAAGCCAGAAGTCACCCTCCCCACATCCCTTAAGAATGAATGGCTTTACTCAGGAGAGTGAGACGCCAGGTCTTTAAACTCTGATTGCATGGTGACTGTGGTTATTTGTGTAATATTAAATTGGTTATGCTGGGATCACATTTCCAAGAATTCCCTCCCCTGTAGTTTCCAATCACAGTTGGTCAGAAGAAGAAGTCATACGAGATTAGTAAAGTCATCAGCATGCTTGATTTCTCTCTGCCTCTTTTGATAAGGATACTAAAATCATAAACACACTGCACTGTTGTGATGAATAAATGTGCAAATGCTTATAAAACCATTAAAAATCATGAGCAGCTCATAATAGGTTACAGAGCATCAGCTATTGTTGTTACATGTGAAAAATGAGCAAAGGAAGTGAATGTGGTGAATTAATATTAGCAACATAATCTGTGTCTCAGTTATCTAAGGCTGCTACAACAGAAGTACCACAAGTGGATGTCTCCAACAAAGAGATTCATTCTCTCAGACTTCAGGAGGCTAGAAGTCTGAATCCAGGACGACAGCTCCAGGGGAAGGCTTTCTCTCTGTCAATTGTGAGAGCGACTTTGTCATCAATCTTCCTCTGGTCTAGGAGTGTCTTGGCAAAGGGACCCTGGCTTCAAAGGACACACTCTGCTCCCAGCTATGCTTTCTTGGCAGTAGGAGGTCTCTCTATGCTTTCCTGTCTCTTTTATATCGCAAAAGAGACTGACTCAAAACACAATCTAATCTTATAGAGCCTTGCCTCACTAAATCAACTGTCCCTAATACTGCCTCACCAACTTTATAGAGGTACGATTTACAACACATAGGAAAATCACAACAGATAACAATGGTGGACAATCACACAACACTGGGAATCATGGCTTAGGCAAGTTGACATGCATTTTAGAAGGGCATAGTTCAATCCCTAACAGTCTTAAACTTTCTTTTGCCAATTCCAACAAGAAGTGGAACAATTACTGACCTTGGGCTCTAGTAGTGGCTGGAGGATCCACGGAGATCAGCTGACCTTGGCTTCAAGAGAGGACTTGGGAAAGAGCTGGCAAAGGATACAAGAGTAGGCATGTGAGTCTCATTCATACAATCTGACCTCCCAGCCCACATCACTGCATCTATCTGGAGAAGATGGGGCTCCTAATATCCTTCAGAAGAAACTGATCTCCGTGGAGGCTGACTTTATGGTAGACACCAACCCAGAGAAGCAGAGGGATCCCAGGAGCTCTTCTGTAGTATTCAGCAGCAGTTAAAATATACACTATTTTGCTTTTGGTTCTGGTAAAAAAAATCTGGCAGGTGAGAACTGACATGGATGACCAAGCAAGTAACAGCCAACAAGGGTCACTGAGACTCCAGTGTCAGAGGAAGGGCACATACTGTAGACAGAATGAACTCAAATCACTCTATTGAATGCTTGCAATAGGGTTTCTCAAGCAAGAAGACTGCGACTGAATGTACGCTTCATCACTTGAATTTGGACAAGTTCCTGAACCTCCATAAACATTAATACCCTTGCATATAAAGTCTCTTAAGAATACTGTCAATATCCCTCAGTCTTCAGTTAAAAAAAAGCTAGGTGCCACTGAGTTGATTTGAACTCATGGTGACCCTATGCAACCATGGTAGATCTGCTCCATAGACTTTTCAGTGGCTATGACCTTTTGGAAACAGATTTCTAGGCCTTTCTTCTGAGGTGTCTCTTGGTGGGCTTGAACCACCAACCTTTCGGCTAGTAGTCAAGTTGTTAACATTTTGCACCCCCCAAGGAACTCCATAAGTGTACTGGTATTGGCCTTCAGTCAAAGACCACCCAAAACACACATTTTAATCTAATAAAGTCAGATTTATTCTGTAATCCATTGTAACAAAGGAGAACACACACCACGGAGTGTGATGGAATAGCTCACTAAACGGGTAAGTGGATATAAATAACAAACTATAGAATCTTCTTTTTCAGTCACGAGCTATGAGGCTAAGACAAATCCCATTGTTAACACCTTTGTTCAATTCTGGTATCAGTTGCCCACACATTTCTTTCTCTGAACTTAGCCACCTGGAGCTAAGATTGAAGGACATTGTCCTTCAGTTTGCCAGGCTCGTCCAAGATTTCAATGCCAGAGACAAGCTTGGGTGTGCCCAGGGTTGCCTTCACTTACGACTGGTCGGCTGCAAATCTGGGGGCTCCCTATACCTTTAGGATAATAGCCATAACCTCAGAGTTCCCAGACTCCTTCACTTCTGACCTGCTGGCTCCTACTACTTCTTTGGGTTCTATAATTTGCTGGCAGAACTCACAGAACTCAACAGAAAACACCATGCTTACACTTTACAGATTTATTACAGCAAAATAAACAAAGAGGTGCATGGGCTGAGGTCTCAACAGTCTCAAACCCAGAGCTTTCACGTCCCAAAAAAGGGTCACCTTGCCATCCCACATGCATCAATGTCTTTCACAATCCAGGAAGCTCACAGAGCTTTCCTTGGCCTCAGTGTAGTCCTGGTGGTGCAGTGGTTAAAAGCTACAGTTGCAAACCAAAACTCGAGCAGTTCAAATACACCAGGCACTCCTCAAAAGCACTCCAGGACAGTTCTACTCCATCCTGTAAGGTGGCTGTGAGTTAAAATCAACTCAGTGACAAGGGATTAGTTTAGTTTAGCATTTTTTATTTTTTATCTTTTGTGATTGAAACAGCCCACCTCCCTCCTCAGGTCAGCTGATATCAGACCACATGGTGCTATCTCTGGCCTAGCCAGTTCCCACTCATTAGTAGGAACCCTCTAATGATGTACGCTAGAGGCCTTAGATAACCAAGACACCTCATTTACTCAGAAAATTTCTCAGGAACTAGAGTACTGGAAAGGACAAAGGTCGTATTACTTGAAGTAAAGTAGTTCTTCAAAAAGCTCAAATCTTACAAATCCTTACCTCAGAGGCTCATAAAAATGACGTATACAATTTGAGGTTCGGTTAGTTGATGTTGAAGTGGTTTAACAAAGTAGAGCAATACTCTGTACTAGTGCTCTGAGGATATGGATAATTTTAGGGCTGTTAATAAAATTTTTTATCTCAAAGACCAAAAGAGTGCCACCGAAGCTGTGGTTGACAATGAATCTGCAGTCACTCAGATTAACCAGGATGGGAAGAAATTTGGTCATTTTTTTATTTTGAACAATTACATCAGTAAGACAGGACCACACTTGGGAAACAGAAAAGACACTGGAGTTAGGGAGAAGGAAGTATAGATCTTGCCCTCCCACTCCAATTCTGCAGCAGAACAGGTGGTGAAGGGATAAGTCTGTGGGGGACTTACACTGTTGGTTTGATTTCTTATATAGGTAATACAAGCACACTGAGGATAGAACAAACAATCGAATAGGGTAGAAAGAGCATTTAAAAAGTTATTTTTCTCCTTCTGATGTCTCAGTCACCTTCCCAGGTGTACCAGTTACCCATCTCTGATGTGGCTTTCCAGGTGTGTGTGTGTGTCTGTGTGTAAACCCTAATGGTGTAGCAGTTAAGTGCTAAAGCCACTAACCAAAAGTTCAGCAGTTCAAATCCACCAGATGCTCCCTGGAGATTCAATGGGGCACTTCTACTCTATCTATAGAGTTGCTTTGAGTCAGAATTGACTCGATGGTAGTGGATTTGGTTTTTTGGTTATATGTGAGGACTGACAATTAAGTTATTGAACTCACCCTAGAAAAAGTGCTAAATACCTCATTGCTGAATATCACTGCAGTCACCTTGGAAGTACTCCCCTTAGGAAGCTGTGCATCGATGCAGCCTAGCCCACCCATCAAAGCAATTTTGGAACCCTTTTGCTTGGAATGACCATCAGAGCCGTCGTCCTATTACCCTTGATTGTCCTGAAGGTTATCAGAATGTCTTCCTTTCAATATTTCCTTTATCTTTGGGTAAAGAAAAAAGTCATCAGGGGGCAGATCAGGTAAGTAGGGAGGGTGTCCCAACCCAGCTATTTGTTTACTGGCTAAAAACTCCCTCACAGAGCTAGACAGGGTAAGTCTGTGAACTTGCCACTGTGCCACTGTGTGCAATGGCCATTCCAGAAAGAGTTCCAAAACTTCCTTGAAGGGTGGACTAGGCACTGGTGTCGGTACACAGTTTCCCGAGGGGGTGCTTCAGAGGTGACCGTGGTGGTCTTCAGCAACAAGGTAGGCAGCACTTGGAGCAGTAAGTCCATGGACTTCTCGGGCCTTGTGTGTGTGTGTGTGTGTATGTATCCACATACGTTATATTATAGACTTCCTGGTGGCCTAGTGGTTAAGTGTTAAGTCTACTAAGCAAAAAGTCAGCAGCTCAAATTCACCAGGCACTCCTTGGAAACTACGGGGCGGCCCCACTCTGTCCCATAGGGTCGCTATGTGTCAGCATCCACTCGAGGGCACTCGGCATGTTTTTTGGTGGGAGAAATGGGTGAGCACTGTAAAGCTTGGGTGAGTTTGAGTTTTTTAATTTTTATATTACGTCATAAATTTTTTTTTTTTGAATTTTGTATCACTTCCTAGGGTCGCCATGAGTCGGATCCGACTCGACGGCACTTGACTTGACTCATAGATTTCTTTCTCACAGTTGTACACCTTGCTTTTTTCCATTTAAAAACATAACTAGAACACTTTCCACGTGGAACTTTTCCAGACGTCTCCAGCTCCCGAGACGACACGGGGGTGAGAGTCTGGGGTTGGGGGGTGTTGACAATCGCGCCCTCAGGAATGCCTCAGGGTGGCGAGGGGAAGGGGCTTCTTCCTCTTTGGGTCGCTGTTACCTGGGCCGAATTCTCCAGATTGAGAAAACCACTGTGAAGCAGGAGTGCTGCTGGGGGTGGTGTCTAAGATTGCTGAGAGCCCGCCTTCTCTTCCTCGTCTTCTTCCTGAAGTTGAGCCCTCCGCGCCTCACGAAAGATGCTCCATCTCCTCCTGCAGCGCCGGCTTTCTCCTCAGGCGCGCTTCGGGGCGGGGGCAGGGCTGGGGCGGGGCCTAGGGACGGGGCGGGCTCGGAGGCTGCAGAAGTGAGCCCGATAGGCGGAGAGGGCCTGGGGGCGGAGACACAGGTGGACTGGGCGGGGCCTTGGAGCAGGGCACGAGACTAGGAGCGCCCCTCAGCCGCCTCTGAGGAAAAGTTGTCTCGGCCGGGGACAGAGCCGCCGCCTGGAGGACCCAGCCGGGAGGGGGCGTGGACCACAGGGACGCAGAGGGGACGCAGCTGGGACATTCTGGGGACGAGGCGTCGGGGGAGCCGCGGACGCTGGGGCGCTGAGCCCGGCCACCCCGCGCCGCCCTGCTGAGGTAAGGCGGGTCCCGGAGGAAAGTTAGTGGGCTGGCAGGTCCCTTTCCGATCCCAGGTCACCAAACTGAGGGAGCAAGAGTCGGGGCAGCAGCTCTGGGGTCCCGGCCGGGTCTTCAGACCGGTCCGTTGATTGGGGTGGAAGAGGGCTGCGAGCCGGCCCCATCCCTCCTACCTGCGGCCCCGCTCTCTGTCCCCCCGGCCCTAGCTCTGCCCCCGCCGGGACGGCGTCCCCCCGGCACGCGCCCAGCCGCGTCCGCTCAGTCAGGTCTTCGCCCCAAAGCCGCCTCCACCGAAGCCTGGGACCAGGGCGCCGGACGGAGCCCGGCGCTGGGGCCCCTCCCTGCCGCGGGCTTTCGAGCCGACCCTGGCCCGCGGGCAAGCCTGGTGCAGCAAAGATCCCAGAGCCCTCCGACACGCGCGAGTCGGCCCCCTGGGTTTCGGGGTGCAGGCTGGGGTTGAGGGGTCAGCGGCGCGGGCGCCTGGCAGGCGGGCGTGAGCGTCTCCGCGGCGGGAACGCGCACCGGAGCGCCGGGCGTGGGCGCGCGCTGAGCGGCGCACGGCTCCGAGCGGGCGGCGCCGCCAGACCCGCCGGCGTCGGGATGCGGCGAGGGCTCGCGCTCGCTGGCCGCGGTGCTCGGCGCCGCCCCGGAGGGCAAGGCGGCGTCCGTGCGGTCTAGGGGGCCGGCCAAGGGAGACAAAGCAAAGTCGCCGCCTGTACGCGAGCCTCCTGGAGGCAAGGAGTCTCTGAGGGCGAGGGTGCGGGGTTACACCCACTCCAGACGGGCGCTCAGCATCACCTGCCGGGGGCTGGGGGTGGGAATCGTTTCTTCTGTCTCCTGAGCCTCTCCCTCTAAAGTTCTTTTTATTATTAAAAACAAAATTATTGTGAATATAAATGTACATATGTGTATATATATATCATCTATGGTATACATACACGTTTATGATATGTGTACACACTTATATAAAAAACAAACCAAACCCACTGCCGTTGAATCAATTCTGACTCACAGAGACCCTATAGACAGAGTAGAACTGTTTGTTCGTTTATTCCTATATAAATATATGGAAAACCTGGAGGTGTAGTGGTTAAGTGTTAGATCTGTTAACCAAAAGGTCGGCAGTTCAAATCTCCAGGCGCTCCTTGGAAATTCTGTTGAATAGTTCTACTGTGTCTTGTAGGGTCGCTAACAGTCAGAGACGACTCAGCAGCAGTGGGTTTGGTTTTTGGTATCTAAATACATACATATATATGTATATACTCGATGGCAGTGGTTTATACATGTGTATATATATACACACATACATATATATATATGCCAGCCAAGTGCTGTATATATATGCACACATGTAAATATACACATGCATATATATATACATACACATGTATTGGTATGTTAATGTACACGCAAACACACACACCCATGTTTATATGTGTAAGTTGGAACCCTGAGGGCAAAGAGCTTGTCTGCTAACGAAAAGATGAACATTTCCCATTCACCAGCCAGGTCCTTGGAAACTCTATGGGGTAGGTAGTTCTACTTTGTCCTTTAGAGTCACTGTGAGTCAGAATCGACTGGAAGACAATGGGTTGTATGTATATATACTCAGATATATACACTGTAGCAGAATTTTTGCCATCTCGACAGTTTTTGGAGGTACAGTTCAGTGATGCTGATTACATTGATTACAGCCACCACCAGTACGGTTACCACTTTATTCAACTCTTAACAAAAAGTCAGCATCTCTCCCTAAAGCTCCTGATGTTCAGCTAGAGATGCATATTATGTGACATTACTGAGTGATATTCTGAAGTTGCACCTGCTTTTTTTAAAGCGGTTAAGCACAGCCTACCGTTCATGGAAATCTACTTTCCTAGGAAACCCTGGTTGCATGTGTGTACATACAGTCCTGGCATAGTGGTTAAGTGCTCTGGCTGCTGACCAAAAAGTCACCAGTGGAAATCCACCAGGTGCTCCTTGGAAACTCTATGAAGCAGTTCAACTCTGTCCTCTAGGGTCGCTATGAGTCCAAATCGATTCAAGGGCAGTGGGTCAGTGGGTAAACTCAGCCCACACAGGCTGAGCTCTTCAGGAACGTGTCTTTCAGTGTAGTTGAGTGGGCTGGGAACAAACCAGTGCTCTGGAATCAGGTTGCAAAATAATACTGGGCAAGTGACAGGTGGAGGCCTGGGTGTGACTTTAGAGATGAGGTCTGGAGGTCCAAATGGGCAGCTGTGAAGAGGTCGACTGAGGCCTGAATGAAGTGAGGGTGAATGTTTACAGATGCTGTACTGGTGGGAATGGAGCAGCACAACTGAAGGAAGTGAGTGTGGTGTGTTGGCAGGACAGTCAGAGTGTGGCTGGAGCAAGTCAACAAGGAGACGAGTGGAAGGAGGTGAGGTTTGGGAGGGGGCAGGGGTAGGCCCATCCTAACACTGATAGGCCAGTGTGGCTGAGGCTGGAGTTGAGCACCATCATCCAGTCTCCTTCCTGAGGCGTAGAAAGCCTGGTTTTTAGTTAGGCCACCCAGATTAGTGACTATTTTTTAGCTTTTCTTTTCAGGTAGGTATAGCCCTGTGACTAGTTGATGACATGTCAGAGTAAGTGGTGTCCCTTATTTCCTTGATGTGTCCTTAAAGAGAGAAAGGACACATTTCCTATTTCCCAGCAGCTGGAATGTGGGTGCAGTGGCTGAGGCTGTAGCATCTGTCATGGTCCAAGAGGTGACCTTAAGGATGGAAACTCTGCACAGTGGGATGAAAAGAAAGATCTGGGTCTCTGGTGGACAGCCTCTAAGACTTCACAGGTGTAAGAGAGACACTTCTCTTGTTTGAGTCACAGATTTCTGGGGTCTTCCTCTGAATGACAGATGAACCTATTCCACATACTGTGATAAGCCCATCAGTGTGTAACTTAGAGGAAGTGTACTAAGGGCTCTGTGCTGAGGACTGACGTAACTTTTGAAGATCTCACTCTGCTTGCTGTGAGAGATTGGACACCAGACTCCAAGAGTAGAAATCAGAAGATTGTTTGGGAACTATTGCAGTTACCCAGGTAGAAAGTGCTGGTTAGATCAGACTAGGTAGAAGTGCTGTCGATGATGAGCAGGCATATTTGGGATGGATTGATGTACTGTGTATATGTATTTTGTGTGTGTATTTGTGTATGTGTGTGTGAAAATATACACATTAAAACATTTTTAATACAACTTCCATGCTTGTAATTCAGTGACATCGATTACATTTTTCATGTTGTGACAACATTATGACTATCCTTTTCAAAATGTTCCATCATCATTAACAGAAACTCAGTGCCCCTTAAACAGAAATTTCTCCTGTTGCCCCTTCACCTCTGAGAACCACTAATAATCTTTGGTTTCTATATATTTATGTATTTTGTATGATTGATACCATACAGTATTTGTCCTCTTGTGACTTTTTCACTTATAATATTTTCAAGATTTATACATGTTGTGGCGTGCGCTGGGAATTCATTTCTCTCTATGGCTGTGTACTATTCTGGTGTATGTGCCTGTGCCACATTCTGTTTATCCATTCGTCTGCTGATGGATATTTCTGTTGTTTCTGTACTAATTTTGATTTATCATATGTATGGCTTTAAAAAATAACCTTTATTGAGGAATAGTTTATAGACAGTAAAACAAGCTCATTTTCAGTGTATCATTCAAATCGTTTTCAAAAATGTGTACACCCGTGAAACCACCACCACCACCATAAAGGTTTAGAATATTTCCATCACCCCAAGCATTTCATCATTTCCCCTCCTAGTCTGTACTTGCGTGAACTCAAGACCCGGGGAAACCCTGATCTGCTTTGTGTGACTACAAATTCCATTTGTTATTTCTAAAATACTGTGTAAGTGGCAGCATACAGTGTGTTGTGCCTGGATTATTTTCCTCAGCAGATTCTTACACGATGCATCTGTGTCGACGTGTGAATCAGGACATCACCCTTTCATTGCTGAGTGGTATTCCGTTGTGTGAGTATGGTACCATTTGTCGAGCTTCCTGCGTGTTGGTGGGCATTTGGTTTGTGTCCATGGTTAGGATTTTGAACGGAGCTGCTACATGCATTCATGAACAAGCCCTCGTATTTTCACCTCTTTGTATGGTTTCTTCTCTGTTTGGTCAATTCTAAGAGAGAAATTGTTCAGCCATAGAGTAACTGTATTTTTAAATTTAGAAATTTGCAGCAAACTGCCAAGACTTTTCCAAGTGATCGTATCATTTTACATCCCAACTAGTGATCTTTGAGAGTCGGAATTGCTTGTTGCTTTCAGCAACTCTTGTTATTGTCAGCCTTCTAAACTATCCTTTGTGTATAGAGTTCTGATTTTATTCCCATGACTAATGTGCCCAGGCAGAACTTGTATTTCCCAGAAGCCCTTGCAGATGAAGCTAGTCATATGACAGGTGATTCTCCAATGAGATGCAAGCGGGAATTCTTGTTTGTGGCTTCTTGGGAAGCCTGCTAGCTGGGCACAGGCTTCTTTCTCTAGGATGGCAGCACAGAGCTAACATTCCCAGAAGAGAGGCCTCTGCTCATAACGGCAACACACATGCAGACTTGGGCTCTGAGGTGGGTTTCTCTCTGTCCTGGTGATTTGCGGACGTGTGTACGACATAGGCAGCTCTTGGTCTCCTCATTTTCTTATTTTATCTTAGTGACTCCTTCTCAGAGTAAGATGTCATTCCCTCCAGGCTTCTGTGGGGCTATAAGAATTAATCCTTCAGAGGAGGGTGGCAAAGCTTGCCTAGACTTTTTCTTCCTGGAGTTTTTGGGGATCCTGGCTTTGCAGCCCTAGGACACAAAGGCCCAAGTAGGCAGAGATGTAGAATTTCTCCAGGCTGACTGGGGAGAGGTTATGAAAGTTAAAAACATATGAGCTGTGTGGGCCTTGGGGTATGAATGCTCACCAAAAGCCAGGAGTGAGTAAGACAGGAGACAGCCAAAAGTCATTTAAATACATTGCAAATTATCACTCACACAGATAGTACCTTACTCTCATTTGTAACTTGTCAGTTTTCCACAGCGATAATTATCTCTGAATCCTGTGGAGCCATTAGTTGGCAGTTTGCTGAAGGAATATGACATTTCTAACCAAAAGAAATTCTACTTTTATATTCCTCATTTATAAGCTGTTCATTGACCTGACTCCGTTTCTAAGAATCCCATTAATAATTCTGTCTTTTCTTTTTCTCCCTTCCAACTTCAGTGACAAAGGGCCAAGGGGTCACCATCAACATATCAAGACTTTCCTCAGCATCACCTAACTTTCCTGGGAGCTGTCACATCCTGAGTGCAGAGACTTCTTTTTCCTATAAGGAAACCACCCAGAATTGAGCCATTCTTTATGCCCCAAACTATGTGGCCTCCAACATTTAAGGCTAGCTGTCAGCCTTTTTCTGTAGCAAAACTCGTGCCTCTGGACTGAAAGTTGACTTCAAACTGCTTTTCATGTTATAGGAGGGGATGGACCACTACAACACTATGGACACATTAACATGCTTTTAGGAGTAAGCAGTGAACTCTTAGGAGTGAGGGGTGGGGCAGCTGCTGGCTTCAGGGTGTCTTAGCCCATGGGTCTTACAGTTGGAGTTGATACATTTGCCCATGGGAGTGGTTGGGAGGAAAGTCATTGACCAGTTTGAAGGGAGGCCTGAGGGCTGTATTCCACTTTCCCACAAGGAAATGAGAAAGGAAATGACAGGTTGGGTGAATGAGTACCATTGGCTCTATGAGCCCAAGAAAATTCTTGGCTCAGCTAGTTGTGGTTGGAGGCAGCCATGCCAGCTGGTCACCTTCCAAGTCAGTCATACAAGGAGGCTGGCGCTCACATGGTCCTCCCCGGCAGTTCCATCGCTCATTTGTTCATGCTGAGATACCTACCTTTGTAGTCAGCCCTTGGTATGCGGGCATGAGGATGATGAAAGCCTTATTGGTTATCTGGGAGATGTATGTTTTAGAAGACAGAAAAAAGTTATGACTTCAGTGGATCTTTTCTTTAATATTGAAGACCAAATTTCATAGACACACACATATACAAATGATTCCTTCTACCTTGTGGGCTAAAGGGAGGGTATAGGATGGCAATTATGCAAATAAAAAGAGAGATCAAATTAGTATGAGATATTCCTTTCCTGTTGCTGCTGAAAGAAATTACCACCGCAAACTTACTGCCTTAAGACAGCACAAATTTATTGAGGTCAGAAATCTGAAATCTGAAATGTATTCTGCAAGGTTAAAATCAAGGTATTGGCAGGGCTGGTTCTAACTCGACGGCACTTGGCTGGGTCATTATGGAGACTTTGGGGAAAAATGCATTCTCTTCCTTTTCTAGCTTCTAGAGCTGCATTCGTGACTCACAGTCCCTTCTTCCATTCGCAAAGCCAGTAGCTTAGTATCTTCGAATGTCTCTCTGCCTTTGTCCCACATTGCCTCATGTCCCTCTGACTTCCTGCCTCCTTATAAGAACCTATGTAACTACATTGGGCCTACTCAGATAATCCAGGGTAATTGTCCCATCTCAAGATTCTTAACAACATTCACAAAGTCCCTTTTGCCATATAAGGTAACATATTCCTAGGTTTCAGGGATTGGGACATAGACATGCTGGGAGCCTGTTATTCACTCTGGGCCCTGGTGGCACAGTGTTTAAGACCTCAAGCTGCTAACCAAAAGGTAGGCAGTTAAAACCCATCAGCCACTACTTTGAAACCCTTTGGGGCAATTCTGCTCTGTCCTGTAAGGTCAGTATTAGTTGGAATCACTTTGAAGGCAATGTTTTTTGTTAGTTTGTTGTTGTTGTTCAGTGTACTACACACAGCTAAAAGGACCCTGTGTATCACTAATGTGAGGAACTGTGTTGTTTTTCTTATACTTTGGATGCTTTTCTAGATACATTAGATACTTGGCTATAGATGAATATCTGTGAAAGGTTTAAGGAGAGAATGTAGGCATGTTGGCATTTATTTTCCAGTCCATTAGAATCTGAAGGTAGTACCGGTACTGTTCTTTTATCTCCTTGGAAGAGGTATCAGCAAGTTAAAGACTGGCAAAACTTCATTTAA
This sequence comes from Heterohyrax brucei, assembly GCA_028571685.1. NCBI lineage: Eukaryota > Metazoa > Chordata > Mammalia > Hyracoidea > Procaviidae > Heterohyrax > Heterohyrax brucei. The sequence continues at coordinate 3,981,935 of CM053160.1, read as the reverse complement.
TGAGGGCAGTTTTAGTAGTGGTGTAATTATAAAATCTGTCTCGCAGAAAATTACTCAGTAGAGGTATTCCATGACTTACCAAAACATGATAGACAGATGCTCTAGAGCTGATTGCAGCTGATGGTGACCTAGAGTACTACAGAATGCAATGCTGCCTGGTCCTGCGCCATCCTCATGATGACTGCCAAGTTTCAAGTCCATTTGCGCAGCTCTTTTGTCTGTCTCACTGAGAATCTTCCTCCCCCTCGTTGGCCCTCTGCTTTACCAAACATGATGTCCCTCTGTGAAGATCGATCCTTCTTAACGACCTGTTCTAAGCCAGTGAGTCAGACAGTGCTGTCTTGTGATCCATAAGGTTTTCATTGGCTAATTTTCAGAAGTAGCTTACCAGCCCCTTCTGTCCAGTCTCTTAGTCTGGAAGCTTTCCTGAAACCTGTGTGCAATGGGTGACCTTGCTGGTATTGTATTTGAAATACTGGTGAAATACATAGCTTCCAGCATCATAGCAATATCTAAGCCATTTCTGTATGACAAACTGACAAACAGGGAAATGGTGTTAAAACAAAGTAAGACCGAAAAAAACAAAAAAAAAACCCACAGTAAGCCATTTGGTTACTTATTCATTTCTGTGCTCTCTAGAACTAGTGGCTCTCTACAACCACTGCTTGTGAGAGCACCGTGACTTAGAACGTGGGTGTGTGCCTGCCGTGGTTGGCTTGTCTCCTTTTTGAACCTCTCTGTACTGCCAACAATGGACCACCAGTGAGTGATTTGAGCACACACAGTCTCATTCCCACAGGCTGGAGAGAAATTCTGTCCTTAGTAGCTGTCTGGTTGTCTCTGGCTTGGGGTAGCTGTGCGTTTTACAGAACAAAGCGTTGCCTGATCCTGCGCTGTCTGTGATCTTCACACCCGCTGCCGTTGTGCCTGTGTTGTTATTCCTTCTCACTGACTGAAGGTTCCCCACACTTTGGCAGACTCTCTCCTGAACATGATGTGCTTCTTTAGCAAATAGTCTTTCCTGCTGACACATCCAAGCATCTCTGGTGGCACTGTGGTCAAGGTCTCCACTGCTAATCGAAAGTTTCTGTGGTCCAAGCCCACCAGTAGCAACATGAGAGAAGGTCATGGCAATTTGCTTCTGTAAAGATTTCTAGCCTGGGAAACCTTCTGGGGGCAGTTCTGCTCTGTCCTGTGAGGTCACTATGAATCAGAATCAACTCCATTGCAATGGGTTTTTGGTTTAATGATATGTCCAAAGTGACCCAAAGTCTTAACCATCATTGCTTCTAAGGAGCATTCTGGTTGTGTGTTTCTAAAACTTGTTTATTTATTCTGGCAGGCCATGGTATATTCAATAGAAATACATAAATCACAGGCCTGGGTTGAATTTAGATTTATTTGATCAGAGTTAATTCTAATCTTTATTCAGTCATGAATGATACGTTCATATTGTTCTTACGGCTAGATGACATTTTTCATACCATGAGGATGGTTGTAACAGGTTTCAGGCACGGGGCAGGGCTACTTTAGTAAGATTTGTCAGCAGCTTTTGAAACGTTCGGCTTTCCCTAGGGTGTCAAGTTGGTCTGTTGGAGAGCGAGACAAAGTGAGATGGGGTCTGAACAAGACTGCAAGGGAACTCACTGAGGAAAGGGACAGGCTTGTTTGCTCTGCTAAGAGACCTGGTATGTCCGCTTATTCCCATCTACAAATGGAGAAATTGCTTTAGAGAAAGATGTTGAGTAGCCAGGGCCTTAGGCAAAATTAGAAATGTGATTAGAATTTAATCTTTATTGGTATATTTATTTGTCAGACATACACAGACATTGCATGGCTTACTGTGATTAGTGCTGGCACAAGTTGTGGCATTTATACATTATTGATAAGAGATTTGAAATACTTCAAAGCCGGACAGCTTTAAAAAAAATATATGTGTTCATCATTTTTTCTTCTCCTTTTCCCATGTCTCTAGGATTTGAGACTTTCTGGCTAACATTCCCTCTCTTCTGGTGAGAGTTTCTCTTTTGTATGTGTAAGTCATGGGACCTCATGAAACTCCTCCACTCTAACCCTCATCCTCTGGAATGTTCTTTGAACTGCTGTGTCTATCCAAGAAATTCCTGTACCAGAGGTTTCCCTGGTGCTGCCACCACCTTCAGGTTCATCCCTCTGCCCTCCTGCTGCTCTGGGCGCTCTTGTCACAGCAGCAATGTGGCTTCAGCAGTTGCAGGCCTCACAGCTTTTCCACACTGCTCCTGGAGGAACGAAACTGTCTTCTGGCTGCTCAGGCACATGTTCTGGAGGTCCACCGTCTCACTGACCTGAACTGGATTCTGTCTTACCTCTAACCCATGCAAGTGCTAACTGATAAAAGCCAATCAGAGCATACATCTGAAATTGGAAGTTAATTTCATACGGTTACAATTAAGGATGGATTAAGGGCAGATTTTCCCAAAGGGAAATCTTGGAGATAACAATGTTGAATACCATGAAGGCAACCAGTAAGAAAAGGATATTTAAGATTCTGCATAACCCTGTATCTTTGAACTTCAGTAGAAATGGTATTTCATAAGCTGTTTCTAGGTAAAAGAATCTTTAATCATCAGACTCTGCTCAACAGTATCCATTTCAGAGTCTGCTCTCCACTGATCAGTTAACAATAAAGAAAGCATGAGCTAAAAATGGACATGCCGTTGTCATAGCAACCCATGTGGAGAAGATCTTCTTAATGGATTTGATTGAGAGGAAATAGATATTAGGAATTTGGGGGTATTCAACTGAAGCTGAAGATACAATTCCCATTTGCAGCTCTAGATTGTACAAGAAATGTCTACTCATATGTTTAGTACCATGGTTTCATCTCTACCGAGTTTGGAACAGGAATAAAACTCATGTTTTCTGCGTTAAAGGAACCTAGAGTCAGGTAGCCTGGCAGTCAGTTACAGTCACTGTAGAGCTAGGCTTTATCTGGCTTTGTACATCACCATGCGTGGAGTGCAACTTTGGTCCACGGGGGTGCAAATTCACCGGTCCACCCCCATCTCCTGTCTCCGTCAGGCATGAGTACCCGCTCCAGAACGCTGATGTTAGCTTCGTTCAGTTGGTCTTGGGAACAGTCCTCTGCTCGCTCTCATCTGAGAGTAAACACCAGGCAAAATCGTGGAGGGGAAGTAGGGAAGAGGAAAGTGGGTATTTCATGTATAAACTTTTAGCTGCTCACCTTGCATACAGCCACACTCCCTCTGGTCTTCCACAGTGTTTGCCCACTTGGATCAGCGCCCCCCCACCCCGAAGCTTCAGGAACAGCCCCCAAAACTCCAGGCTGCCCCACCGAGGCCTCGACAGTTTCAACATCTTTCCATCTTCCTTTGTTTTGGAATCTTCAGTTAGAGCAGTTTTCATGGAGATGTGCACTGAGTGTGTGTGCTCACTTCCATGTCTCCTGAAAGAAACATTTTCATTTTCTTTCCCCTAGATCACATAATCATTGTTACAGAGAATTTAAAAGTGCATGGAAAAAGAAGACATGCCCATCTTACTTAGGACCATCTCTCTGGTCAAAATTGAAGTTTGGTTTTGGCAGGGAAGCTGGACAAAATGATTGTACTGTTAATTTTGAAGGCAAAAATAAGTAAATTCAGCCAATAACATGGTGATAAGATTGTTGAGAGGAAAATAATCTGCTGGCATTATAAATGAACTATATTGTTTATTTGCTTGAATGAAAACAGGTGTCACTGGCACTAGTGTGGTGTCCAGGCATGGACCATGACCTAGATGTTTACCTCCAAGCCTGGACAGTGTCAAGAGACCCAAGCAAGAGATGGGCAGTTCCACTGTGGCTGCAGAGGAGTCTTTATCTGGCTGCTCGGCGTGCCGAGGCAGGTGGACTCTGGTAGCAGGAGGAGCAACGTGTGTCTCTGCACTCATCAGTAGGGGAGTGGGAATTTTTATAGCGGTCAAGATGTGGTCCCATGCCGGAAGGTTACATGAGACTGCTTCAGCAAAGTCACATAAGAGCGGCTTGAAAAACATCAGTGAGCTAACAAAAACAGCAGTGAACCCATGAAAAGTGGGAGGGCAACATGTTTGGATTCACAAAGCTGCCTTTTCCTGTCTACAAAAATCAGTGAAATGGAAAATAACAAGTAAACAGTTACTGGCGTTTATGAGAACTTAATATGACTTAAAGAGAAAACATCAGCTATCATTGCCAATGCAAAGATTTATTTAAGTGGGGTGTGTAGAAAATGACTGGTTATGTGGCACAGCACTGTGAGGTCAGGCCCTAGCTAAGGGTGATGTCTAAGTGGAGATAACTGGGTTTAGAACACTGCCAAAAGAGACGGAATGTGTCAACTGGAGTGCACCTGCCCTGCAAAAAAAAGTTCAAATTCAGTTCAGAAAATCTGTGCAGTAAACTACAATTTCTTTGCTTGTCACTTTCAGAAGTACTGTCCAACTCCAGCAGATGCCAGTCTCTGTGACTTCTGAGCAAAAATCTCACTTTACATCATTCGCCAAAATAAATTTTAAAGGCATTTCCGAGTTAAGTGTAAAGTATGCAGCCACACTTTAACAAAGCGGGGAAAAAAACAAAAGAAAATGTAGGTGACTATGTGTTTGATCTTGGCCAGGGAAGGATCTTCTCATCATAAAAGCAATGGCAGGAATCATAAAAGAAAAGATCAATACTCTCTGTTGTTTGAAAGCCTTACATCTGCCTTTGATTGGCTTGGAGAATATTGGCATCCTAGAGTCTTGTCAGGAAGAGTCTCAGACTCTTCTGCTTCTTAACTCTTGCGAGGAGCTCAGGCGAGCTTAGTAAGAGTTTTGGGGATGAAGTAAGATGCTTAAGGTAGACCTTCACTTCTCTGAAGCTGTCTTCTAGGTTGTCTCTACATCAAGCCAGGGCTTCTGGAAGCCATTGGCCATTTTGGGACCAGTGCTTTGTTCCCTGTACAGTTGCTTGGGCTTGAGTACCCTTTTCTCTTGTAGCCTAGTTTGCACTAAAGGCATGTTAAGAAGCATCCAAATAAAATTCCCAGTATTGCTATTTTGTTCTGCATGTGGAAATACTTCTGTGTCACAAAGGTTCCTATTAAAAGCATTCACCAACAACATTTTGCTTAAAGCCACAAAAACTCTTTCATCAGTGGTCACTATCCCTTCCATAACATATTTGATTTGTCATCTGGACATTTCAAAGCTAATTTTGCAGTTCTGCTTAGTTCTTGTTTAGAGTATTAGGGTGTTCATTCTTGTTTGGTCAGAGAAAAACAGGAAGACCCCTGTTTTAGTCATCTGGTACCACAAAGTGGATGACTGCAGCAAGGAAAAGTTTATAACACAGTCCAGTAGGCTACAAGTCTGAATTCAGGGTGTCCACCCAGGGGAAGGCTCTCCCTCTCTTAGCTCTGGAGGAAGATCCTTGTGTTGCATCAGTCTTTGGTCAGGCAGCATCTTGGCACAGGACTCTCAGGTCTGAAGGATGTGCTGTACTCCCGGCACTGCTTTCTTGATGATTTGGGGTTCTCAACTCCTCTTGTGTCTCTTTCCTTTTATCTCTGGTAGGATGAAAGGATAAAACCACACTCCAGGGAAACTCCCCTTACAGCGGAGCTGGGAGGGTGCCTTAGGAAGGATGTTACGGTCCTACCCTAATCCTCTCCAACACCATCCAGTCTGTTAACCGCAGGCAGAGATGAGGATTTACAGCATCAGAAAAGCTGCAGTCAAGTTGCTATGCACGTTTTTTTGGGGGACACAGTTCCATCCATGACAGCACTCAAGAAGTTGGATTCATGAAGTGGCCTGTGAGGTGGGGGTGGGACCGGGCAGTGTTTCATTCTGATGTGTGTGGCGTCCCCGGGAATTGGGAGTGACATGAAAGCATCTGACAACAACAAACTGGGGCAGCGTGGTGTGGGGCTAGGAGCACGGGCACTGGAGCTGGAAGGCCCAGGTGAAGGCCTACTTTGTCAGCTACCAGCTCAGCGATGGGCAAGCTACTTAACCATGCCGTGCCCAGCTTCCTCCTTTTAAACTAGGGGATAGTAATAGGATCTGTCTCAAACCATTGGGAGGATTAAGAAGGAATTAAACTTCTGGTCTCCAGAGCTGTGAGAGAATAACTTTATGTTGTTTTAGGCCCCCAGTCTGTGGTACTTGGTTGCCACAGCCCCAGGCTGCTCACAGATTCTGCTTGCTTTCACACTCTGAGTGTGGACAGCAGCTTTACACTCTGCTGATGGGAACAAAGACACTGATGGCAAATAACAGGATTGGAGAGGTGTGTTGGCTACGCAGGCCACAAGGCCTGTCTCAGTACGTGCTTCTATTTCTTCCTCAGATGCTCTGCACTTGGATATTTTATTGCCGTCTGGTTTTTGGACAAAATGTAACGGTTGCTATGAGTCAGGTCCCACCACTGCCAGTTCTATCAGAAATCCTGCTGGCGTAGTGGTTCAATGCTACATCTGCTAACTGTAAGGTCGGTGGTTCAAATCCTCCAGGCGCTCCATGGAAACTCTACGGGGCAGTTCTTCTCTGTCCTGTAGGGTCACTGTGATTCAGAATCGACTTGACGGCACTGGGTTTGGTTTTGATTTTTTTGTCAGCTGATGTTTCTACCTTTCCAAGTAAGCTTTCAGCTCAATTTTGCTTAAACTATGAAAGGATAGGGCTTGAAACTTCATCCAAGGATTTCAGATAAAGCAGATTTTACCACACTGATGGAAGAAGAGATTGTTGCCTTAAATTTGTTTTAGATCTGTACTTGAAAGGCACAAAAACACATCTCTATGTTAGACAAAGAAGACACCTGCAGAGAGTGAAAACAGCACATTTAACATTGGTATTCACTTTAATTCCTTTTTTGTATTTGGAAATGAGTTGGAATTTAAATCTCCTCTGGGTTAGGGAGATGCACTATCCACTTCTCCTGGGAAGGGTGTACTCAGAAGGCCCCACCCCCAAATCTGACTCGTGTTGGAGAATGTCTTGCTATGACCTGGCGTTTCATGACATGCCTTCTCCAGTTGCAGCTCTCAACTCTTGATTAACTTGTGGGTAAATTTGGCATGTAATTTACTAATTATATAGTGGATGCTAACCAACAAAATTGGATTTTGTCCAGGATTTCTGTTCATGGTGCTTTCAAATTGCTTTACCACATCAACCTAAAAACTTCACAACAGTGGGAGCAGCCACCCCTTCCTCATGAAAAGTGAAAACTCATTGCAGAAGAGTCAATTCTGACTCACAGTGAGACTGTGAGAAAGGCAGAACTGCCTTTTAGGGTTTCCAAGGAACAGCTGGTGGATTTGAAGTGCCAACCTTCTAGTTAGCAACCTGACTCTTGTCCACTGCTCCACCAGGCCTCCACACTTCCCCCTAGGTAAGGATAATGCCTCGAATATCTGTTTCCCCTTTCCTTTGAACTCCTGTACAAATCCTGTCCAGTGTGTGTCTCCACATGACTGGTAAGAGACATTTCTGAATAATTCCTGAGAAAATGCCACATAAATATTTGTGTGTGTGCAAATAGATTTATAGATGTGTAATGTAAAATGTTACAGATTTGGAATGATTATATACAGGTTTTGTGCCTGCTTTTCTGCTTAACACATTGTCAACATTTACTCACAACACTCACTACATAATTTTTCAGTCACACTTTTGGTGGCAGTTTAATATCCCATATATAGCGTGTCTGAACTGTAATTGATTTGTTTCTGATGATGGATACGTCTGTTGCTCCAAGCTTGTGGCTCTTATAAATAATGTTTGACATAAATATCCTCACTTTTGGATTTTGTTTTTCCTTGATTTCTTCGTATTTCTTTAGAATATGTTTGACATGGAAACTTATTGACTATAGACATATTCAAGCTTTTAGTGATGCCTAGTTTCCAAAGTACTTCTTGTGTGTTAGCCAAGTCCTCCTCCAGAGTTTCTCAGTTCTTCGCAGAAGAGACCAGGTCTTTCTTGATTCTGTTGCATCCCTGGTACCTGGCACACTACCACCAGTTGCTGTTGGACAGATTCCAGCTCATGGCAACACTGTTTGTGTCAGAGTAGGCCTGTGCTCCATAGGATTTTCAATGTCTGATTTTTTTTTTTGGAAATGGATCCCTAGGCCTTTCATCAGAGATGCCTCTGGGTGGACCTGATCCCTCTGACCTTTCTGTTAGCTGCTGAGTACGTTAACTTTTGTCACTACCCAGTGATGAGTACACAGATTTTTGATGCAGGAAAGAATGAATGAATAAATGACCTCCATTCCGGAAAACCCAAGAAGGCATCTGTCCTATTGATGAAACATAATGGGAACTTGGTTTCCAAATACCTAACCACCATATTTAGTACCGTAATTCTTTCAGGTATGTTTCGTGGCTGGTGAAATTCATGACTCTTTGTTTGTCTGAAAATGTCTTATTTGGCCTACTTTTTTGTTTGTTTTGTTTTGAGCAGATTTCTAAGTTCAAAATAGTTCCTCCTCAGAACATGGAAGATACTATTCTACTGTCTTCTTTCTCTGATGAGATGTCAGATGTCAGTTTGATCTTTTTCCCTGTGTGTTTCCTTTTTCCCTATAAACTTTTAAGGAGATTTTTTTATCCCAAACCTGGGATGTTAAAACTGTATCCCTAGCTACTACAACTGGTGTTTTTCACTTTTCATGGGTAGTACTCAGTGGTTCTCTTCATTGTAAAGACTCAGGCCTTTTCCATTGCTAGGGATTTTTTTTTTATTTTTTTCTCCGATGATTTCCCTTTTGTCTAAAGGGTTTATGAGCTTCTTGCTCTCTCCCTGGTACCTTTTAACTTACCTTCCCAACTTTCTATCTTCTTGTCCTTTTTTTGGTGATCTTTGGGAATTTTTTAGTCATATTTCCCCAGTCTTTCATTGGGTGTTCAATGAAGCTGTTTTTCTTTTTTTCCTAGTATTCCCTTCTATGGTGGAAAAGTTAAGACTCTTTCATGCTGACCTAAATGAACTCCTCTCTTTACCCTGCAGATGTTCAGGAAACCCTTGGGCAGCTGCTTCCTTATTTCTCACTTTACAGAGGTGTGTGTCTGTGTGTGTAGTGTGTTGACGCACAAATGGGTAACAAACCCAGATGTTCATCAAAAGATTGGAGGTTTGAGTCCACCGACAAGCAGCTCGGAAGAAAGGCCTGGCCATTGACTTCTGGAAAATCAGCCACTGAAGACTGTTGAGTAGAACACAGTTGTGCTCTGACACACATGGAGCTGCCATCAGTCAGAGTGGACTTGACAGCAGCTGGTTTGGGGATATGGGTACGTGTTAAATAATGATGTGTAAACTGCTCCTGCTCCATGTTATTGGTTTATGAGAAACTGGTCCCATTTTGGAAACCCTGGGGGCATAGTGGTTGAGTGCTACTGCTGCTCACCAAAAGGTCAGAAGTTGGAATCCACCAGACACTCTGGAAACTATTTGGGACAGTTCTGCCCTGTCCTGTAGGGTCAGTATGAGTTGGAATCAACTCAATGGCAGTGAGTTTGGTTCCATTTTAATCTTCAGCAGTTTGTAATTGCCTTTGATGAGTTGTGCTTTAAGGAATTTTGAAAATAAGCCAAAGAAACAGTGCTAATCAGAGATGCAAGGTATATTTCATGGTATTTTTGTCCTAACTAGAGGATTGTTCTAAATCTATTTCATCACATTTCTTGTGAATGTGAAACATACCATTTATCTCTGTATTATTTCCATTAAAAAATCTCTACTCTGTTGTGTTTTAAAATGACTATCACTGAGGTCAGTAAGATAAAAAATTTTGAAAGTGTCTTAACAAGAGTTATGTAATGGTGTAATCTGTCTACTCTGTCATTTTAAGGCTAGGTATAATTTCTCTATAATTGTGTGAAAATGTCATCCTTTTAACCTTGGTGCTCAAAATCCCCAAGTCTTTTTTCAGGAAATGAATTCCTCCTTCCTCTTTGTTCTTACAGTATTTTATTTAAGTTTCTAGTCTGGCACTTATGCCAGTGTGTTATACTGAACTGTCTCAGTGTCTCTGACTGTGACCTCTGTACAGACAGGGATTGCTGATTTACGGATGCCTGTGCCCCCACCTCTTAGAACAGGACTGTCATATAAGCATTCATTAAGTATTTGTTGACTTGAACTAAATTTGAAATTACAGTATAAGAAAGCCTGCCACCTACATCCAATCTCTAGCCATGATTTTTGTTCAGTAAGTGTGTTTGAGCATCAAAACCTTCACCCAATAATCCTGTTTTATGCACTGAGTTAATGTCCCCTAGAATATGTGTTATAAGTCCTAACCTCTGTATTTGTGGTTATAATCCCATTTGGGAATGGGTTGTCTTGGTGTTGTTAATGATACAGGATTAGCATAGGGTGTGTCTTGCGTGCACCTCTTTTGAGATATAAAGGAAGTTAAACAAGGGAACAGAGACAGATGGAGGAAGAGAAATGCCAAGCACATCAGATTGCTCAGGAGCAGAAACTCAGCTAATACAAAAAAACTTGCCTTGAAGCCAACAGACGGAAAGGCTTTCTCCAGAGCTGAAGCTTTGAGTTCAAATGCCTAGCCTCCTACACTGTGAAAAAATAAATATCTGTTTGGTAAGCCGTCTGCTTGTGGTATTTCTGTTATAGCAGCACTAGATGACCAAGCTGACCACCTGTGGTATGGAATGGTCATTGCACATGGTGGCAAGTTCACAAACTTAATTTCATAGTTGTCTGTGAGGGAGCTTTTAGCCAATAACAAATAACTGCATTGTAACACCCTCCCTACTCACCTGATCTGGCTCCCACTGACTTTTTTCTTTGCCCAAAGCTAAAGGAATTATTGAAAGGAAGACATTTTGATGACATTCAGGACATCAAGGGTAATAGGACGACAGCTCTGATGGCCATTCCAGAAAAAAGAGTTCCAGAATTGCTTTGGAGGGTGGACTAGGTGTTAGCATCAGTGCACAGTTTCCCAAAGGGGAGGACTTCAAAGGTGACTGTAGTGATATTCAGCAATGAGGTGCAGAGCACTTTTTCTAGGATGAGTTCTTGAACCTAATTGACAGTACTTGTATTTTTGTTATAGCAGCAGATGACTGAGACATCCATGTGTGGTGTTTCCATTACATCAACACTAGATGACTGAGTCATCCACCGTGGTATTTCTATTATAGCGTACTAGATAAAAGAGACATCCACCTGTGGTATTTCTGTTATAGCAACACTAGACGACTGAGACATCCACATGTGATATTTCTGTTATAGTAGCTCTAGGTGACTGAGACATCCACATGTGATATTTCTGTTACAGTAGCTCTAGGTGACTGAGACATCCACGTGTGGTCTTTCTGTTATAGCAGCTCTAGGTGACTGAGACATCCACGTGTGGTCTTTCTGTTATAGCAGCACTAGGTGACTGAGACATCCATGTGTGGTCTTTCTGCTACAGGAGCACTGAATACCTGAAGTGCTCAGTAATCTGCTTTACCAGGCTTTGCTAGAGAAGCATCATGCCTGTCAGTGGCTTTGACCGCCAGGACCAGTGTTGGGGGTGGTCTCTCCAGTGGGAAAAAGTGGGGGATCAGCCAGTAATAGTACTCATTTTAGACTGTTTGGGTTTGAAATTGGTGATAATTCATATACCTTATTTATAATTGTGATTAAGTACAGATGTTGAAGGCACATTTTCCGCTGAAAATTTGCAGAAGTCTTGCCTAGGACCCACACTTCATATGATTAAAATATCAGGCTAAATGCTCAGAGAGTCAGAAATTTTTTCAAAATACTCACCTCCTCTGTCACTCACTTCTTACCCTGTCCCCCCTGCTTACCTTTTTACCATAAAGAACGGTATTTCTGTTGAGTTTCTTAGAAATACAGCATTTGTTTGCATCTCAGTCCCTTTTTCTTTGTTTTATCTGCCTGGACTTCGGAGCTACAGAAGTCCTAATATAATAAAGGTGTGTTGTTTTAATCTGCTAAATTTTAGGTAATTTGTCATACAGCCACAGAGAGCTAACGCAATACAGTTTTCTATTCACTCAGAAGTTTTTTTCATTAAAAAGGGAGAATTTCTCATCCCTGTTCTTCTTTTCGTGACTTTTATATATTTTACAGTTTCTTTTATCACCAGTTTAATATTTAAAGAGGACAGAATGTTTCTTTTTGGAATGAGTTCCTTTGATGGCACGTCTGGCTGGCATATGCTTGCTATTCCCCCACCTGCTTTCCTTTCAGCTTAAATTCACTCCTGCTGCTCGCCAACTGTGTGCAGTCATGCTGGTCAGCGTGTAACCTTCGGTGCTCAATAATTAATTGTAAATATGTTCTGGTTCAGAGAGCAGTAGATACAGAAAAAGAAGATTCATATCTGGCATTAGAAATGAAAATGAACAGCTATATCTAATTTTTTACACAGAATAAACTCATGATGGTTTCATATTTCAGCAAAAAAATAGAGATTAAATTTCATTCTATAGCGTAGCTGAAAATCAAAAGAACAGATGTAGCATTTATCCCATGATACAGGTTAATACAGCACCTAATAGGGTTTTCTGACCATACCACCCACCATGGGAAGATTTCATGTATTTTCCATCTGCACATAAATTTTCCTTGTTATGATGATGATTTCTGAAATTTTTCAGCAAATAGATTGCAAATAGATGGCACAAGAGATGCTGTAATATTTTAACAAAGATAGCAGAATTTGTGCGGTGCATGCACATATAAATAATTTAGCTCATTGTTGCTTTCTATTAAAAGAAATTACACCAGCTAAATACCAGACTTTTCTCTGCAATCACAGTAAAGATCCTCAATTAAGAATATAATCTGATTGTCATGGAGTCAATGCCGACTCATAGCGACCCTACAGGATATGGTGGAATGCCTCCATACGAGGACTGCACCGTCGGGTTTTCCATGCTGTAGACAGCAGACTACCACATCTTTCTCCCACAGAGTGGCTGGTGGGCTTGAACTGTTTTCATTTGCAGCCAAGCACTCAACTGCTGGGTCATCAGGGCTCCTTTACTTAAGAATGTAACATTCAGCATTTCCAACGTCAGCACCAGCATCAAAAAAGCTTGGAAGTCATCACTCCAGTCCTTAAAACAAGAAAAAAGATGAAAAAACTGAAAATAAATAACTTCTTTCACCCAATAGAGAATTGAGGGCCCGGGGCCACCTGCCACCCCATCATCTGGGGAGACAGGAGTGCAGAGAATCCCAGCGGAGATGAACCTGCCTGGTGTGGAGGAGCCCGCAGAGCCACAGGCTCAGCCGCCCGGACTGAAGACTGCCTGGTGTGTAACAGAACTGAAGGCTGCCCACCCCGTCCTCACTGTGTGACCGAGAGCATGTCTGTGCCTGCGGTCCCGCCCAGCGCGTCGGTCTCTCTCACTCAGGGCTCCGCTGTCTTAGCTGGCCTCTTACTTGACCAACTGTGACATCCTTTTCAAGGGACTGGTCTGTTCTGATGACATGTCAAAAGTGAGCTGAAATCTTGCCATCCTTGGTTTTAAGGAACCTGCTGGCTGTATTTCTTCTAAGACAGATTCCACCTTTCCCTCACTGTTGCAGGTATATTCATTGTTCTCCACTCAACATCACAACACCTACTGTAAACTGATAACAGGAAATAAAACAAAACTCACTGCCATCGAGTCAGTTTTGACTGAACTGATAACCAAAACCAAACTAAACCCACTGCTGACAAGTAGATTCTGACTCACAGTGATCCTGTAGGCCAGAGTAGAAAAGCCTTATAGAGTTTCTAAGGAGCACCTGGTTAATGTGAACTGCCAGCATTTTGGTTGGCAGACACAGCACTTAACCACTATGCCACCAGGATTTCCAACTAAACTGATAAGGAAACTTATATGGTGACTTTGGTGAATGGTTGGAGGCTGAGTGTGGACTATCTGGCAAATGAGAAACTCCTGAGGTCCCAGTCTTAGGGTGCTTCCCTCAGTTTTATGGGTTTTACGTCCAGGAACCCCTCAAAGTTCTCATCACAGATATCCAAGAAAATTTCCCGTGTATTTCTGGTGGGAGGGAAGGAAAATGAGCCACTTTAAAAAAAGCCCAGGGTGGTTCCCCACAACAAAAGCCTAACCTCCAAGACAAAATACTTCATCAGGCTTTGCTAACCTCAGGGAGAGGCAATTAGTCTGCTCTGGACCCCTTTAACTTCCCTGTGTCACCTAAAGGAAGGTGCAGGCAATCAGAGAAATGCTTCTGAAGCTCGCGGCTCTGGACTCAGGCCCACTGAAAGACTTGAGATTGGAGCAGAACATGGAGCGTCCCCCCACCCCACGCACCCCTTCCCACATGGCAGTGGGGTGCCAGCATGAGAATAGTGGCTCACAACTGAAAGAGGCGCAGGACACAGGCTCTGTTTAAAGAAGAATTCTGAGGAAAACCCAAATATAACAGGAAAGATGAAAACAAGGAATTTACAGGAAACAAAATCCTGTGGCACTTAAAGCCAGAGAAATATTAAACAGAGCCCAGCACCTCGCCCGTTTTCCCCAGCCTGCACACTGAACTGTTTACCTTTGTCACTATCACCTGACTGTCAGTAAAACAACAACAACAAAAACCTGAAGTGGGGAGTGCACATTTTAGAAAGATTTTTGGTACTGTTACGGCCAAACTAAGTGGAGTTCATGTGACCTACCCTCAACAGCCCATCTTGGAGATGGATGAGATGAGAAGCAAGACATTTAATGTGTATAGGCAGGCAGTGGTGAGGAGACAGGATAGGTTCTTCAGAGATCTGCTTCCCCAGAAGGGAGACTAGCTGTAGGGTTTATAGGAGAAGGGAATGAAGTTTTGAATTCTGGGAATGTTAACCTTCTTTAGGTGGTCACATGGTCACATCCCAGATGTGTTGCTGCCTAAATTGGTGTTTTAGGCCTGGAAGTAGTCATACCATATAATGTCCCAACAGATTCCTTTGTTTATCTTTTATAGTTTTTAGGTTCTTACCACTTGTGTATACACAGTCCTAAAGAGAGCACAGGTTAATCCTTAACCTTGAGAGAAAAACTGAAGGAGACGATGGACTGACACTTGGAGACAGAATTAAGAAACAAAATGGTACAGGTCATGCTCAAGATACAGCCACTTACTTTACTCTGCAGGGTTAATCGATTCTGTGGCAGAAAATATTTGACAAATTGGGAAACATGAGACTCTGAGATCTGTTAAAAATTAATTCAAAAAGAAGCTAAAACATAAGGTTTATTGTGAGCAGTCATTCCTTCTGTGCACTGGGAGGTCATTTTGTTTCCACAAACCAGAGGCTCAAAGTAGGCTAGTTACAGCTATAAAAATTAATATCTTTGAAATAGCTCAAAACAGTAATGAAACTTTTGATTGTTTCGTATCTTAATAAGTAATTTATAAATTGGGGGAGCACTTCAATCTCCCATGCTTGAAGGAAAAAGAAACACTCCAGAGAATTAAAGAGTCCATGGAAAATTAAATGTTTTCTTCTCAATGAATACACTTTTACATGGTTACAGAGTCCCTAATGGTTAGTGAGTTATTGTTTGAAAGGTAGCTATTGAACATTTGGACCAGTACTCATCTGTAGTTATGAGGTCTCTTGAAATTAAAATTGTGGAAGTCGAGAGTCTCTTTTATTAGATCATGGGGTCATCATTTTATTATTGAAGGCCCTTTTCTAGGCAGAAAGGACACAGTTACAATGCTGCAGAGCAACTTCTGGTAAACAAACAAACAAAAAATGAATCAATACTTCTGAAGTTTGCATCAGACTTTTTTTTTTTTTTACAGTTAGTTTTTGGTTTGGGGAGTAATGGAAAACCCCTTAAAATCAAAGATCTTTTATTGTTATTATTTTTTTTTCCTTTCACAGATCGTAAAAACCAAAAACTAAACCCATTGCCATCAAATCAATTCCTATTCATAGAGACCCTATAGGACACAATAGAGCTTCCCCATAAGGTTTCCAAGGAGTGGTTGGTGAATTTGAACTGCTGACCTCTGGGTTGATGGCTGAACTCTTTTAACTCCTGCCCTCCAGAAGGAGCAGATCTTAGTGGAACAGGTTTATGTTCAGGGTTGAACTAGCCACTTATTTTGGTTTCTCTTAAATTTTTGTTGAATTTCAGGGACAGAAAGAGACCTTCAGGACTCAAAGGCAGTGACACTAAATCAGAAAGAACGCCCTAGGTGAGAGCTGCCAGTTTCCTTTCTTGCAAGGTCAGAGTTTAGCTGTTGGTAGGGTTTGGCAGGAAAGCAAGAGAGCTTAGAAGTAGTAACAGAATATGTCTGCAAAAGAGTTAGAGGATCGTAGTAGCTACATGATTGTGAACTCAACATTTTCAGCCATCCATTGGGTTGGCAAGACTGGATATCCCTTTGTAAAAAAATGAAACAGGACTTGTACCTCACACCATTCAGAAAAACCAACTCAGGATCTGTCAAAGACTTAAATATAAAACCTTAAACTGTAAGGATCATGAAAGAAAACATCAGGACAATGCTAGGGACCCTAAGCTATGTCATAAATAGTGTATTAAGCGTAACTAAAAATGCACAAATTCTGTAAGATAAACTAGATAACTGGAATATCCTAGAAATTAAACACTAAAGCTCATCAAGACTTTACCAAGAGGATAAAAAGAGAACCTACACACTGAGAAGAATAATGCTTGGCAATGGCATATCTGGTAAAAGTTTAATGTCAAAAATGTGTAGAAAAATTCAACAACAGAAAGACAAACATCTCAAACATAAAATGGGCGAAGGTCATGCATGAACCAACACTTCACCAAAAAGGACATTCAGGCAGCCAAAAAACACATGAAAAGATACTCATGATAATTAGCCATTCAAACCAAACCCACTGCCACTGAGTCGATGCTGAGTCATAACGACACTGTAGAACAGAGTAGAACTGCCCCATAGATTTTCCAAGGAGCACCTGGTGGATTTGAACTGCCAACCTTTGGCTAGCAAATGCAGCCCTTAACCATCATGCCACTGTAGCTTCCAGTTAGCCATTAGAGAGATCCAAATCAGAACTATGAAAAGATACCATCTCATCTCAGCAATAATGGTACTGATTAGGAAACAACAAATACTGGAGAGGTTGTGGGGACATCGGAGTTCTTATGCACTGCTGGTGGTACAGTCACTTTGGAAATTGATTCAGTGCTTCCTTACAAAGCTGTAGATAGAAATACTATATGATTGAGCACCCTACTTCTAGGTGTGTATCCTAGAGAAATAAGAGCTGTCGCATGAATAGACATAAGCACACCCATGTTCAATGCAGCATTACTCATAAGAGTGAAAAGATGGAAGAAATTTTATGTGCCCACCAACGGATGAATGGATAAAAAACATGGTACATACACACAATAGAGTACTGCACAAAAATAAAAGAATGATGAAGCCATGTAAAAATATAGATGAATCTGGAGGACATTATGCTGAGCAAAATACGTCAATCATAAAGGGGCAAACATTCTATGATACGACTGTTATAAAAAACCCAGAAGAATTTCTTTGATAATAGTAGGGGGAAGGTAGAAGGAAAATCACTAACTGGACTGGATATTAGACATGTGTTAACTCTGAGGAAGGGTAAGGTGTATATAGTATAGGGGAAATCAGCATAACTTAACCAAGGCAAAGGAAAACACAAAGAAATGAAAAAAAAGCAACCACAGTAAATACTGTAACACACACAACCTTGCGGTAACAGTGCAGACAGTCTTGTGCAGATACATATGTAGACATATGCGTTGACTGGGGGTAGTAGGAAGTGTATGAGTATATGAGTACACCCAGGTACATACATAGGTTCGGAGGTGGGTATTTTTATGCACATATTTGTATTTGCAGCTTATGTGTTCAGAGATATAATAGAGCACAAGGGGGCTGTCATGGATTGAGTATGTTCCCTAAAACATTTGTAACAATTTGGCTGTGCCCTAGTTCTTGGTGTTGTGTGATGTTCCTCCATGTTGGAATTCCTGCCCCTGTGATAATGAGGGTGGATGGGCACCAGTTGGGTTGGTAGTGGCAGGATTCACTGTGTAAGTTTGTTTTGTGCCTTGAGGCAGTCTCTTGAGCTAATAAAGGGAAAAATTTGGCAGAAAGATTTGGGAACCTCACACCATCACAAAAGCAGCAACGTGAGAAGAGCGTATCCTTCAGACCTGAGGTTCCTGAACCATGATGCTCCCTGACCAAATACTGATGCAACACAAGGGCTTTCCTCCAGAGCCAACAAGTGGGAAAGCCTTCCCCTGGAGCAGACACCTTGAATTTGGACTTGTAGCTTACCAGACTATATAAGAATAAACTTTCCTTTGTTAAAGCTGTTCACTCTATGGTATTTCTGTTAGAGCACGACTAGCGGACTACAACAGGAGCACAGCCATAAAAGCTTCCGAAACCAAAACCAAACCCAACCCACTGTTGTCAACTCAATTCCAACTCATAGCAACCCTACAACAGCCCTACAGAGTTTCCAAGGAGTGCCTGGTGGGTTAGAACTGCTGACTTTTTGTTAGCCACTGTAGCACTTAATCACTAAGCCACTAGGGTTTCCAGAAGCTTCCTAGACACAACAGAATACCTTGAGGGAACAAGTTGCTGAGACTGAAGGTTGTGGACCATGCATCTGGGTTCTTAAAAGCTTGTGTGGTCCTCTAGGATACAATTAATAGTCTCATCCCACTTAGAGAAAAGGGGAATACAGAAAACCAAAGACACAAGTAATTCACCCAAAGGACTGACAGATGGCATGAACCTCTCAGCCTCCTCTATCCTAGCCTAAGACTGGAAAAACTAGGTGGTGCCTGTTACCACCAACTGCTCTGACAGGATCAGAGTAGTGAGTCCCAAAGAGACACGAGAAAAATGTAAAACATTCTAATTCACAAAAACGTCCAGACTTACAGGCCTGACAGAGACTGGAGGCATTTCTGAGACGATGGTCCTCAGACACCCTGCTAACTCAGAACTGCAGTCACTCCTGAAGTTCACAGTTCAGCTAAATAATAACACCCTCAGGGAACAAGCTCCTAGAACAGTCGAGTAGAAAGCCGGACAATTCAGTTTGTGAATTCATATTAGAAAAAGTGCTTTGAAGGGTGGACTGGGCACTGGGGTCAATGTGTAGCTTCCCAAGGGGAGTACTTTGAAGGTGACCATAGTGATATTCAGCAATGAGGTATGGACACTTTTTCTAGGATGAGTTTGTGAACTTAATTGTCAGACTCCATATATGAGACCAAATGGGCAACATTTGCCCAAAAGCAAAGATGAGGAGATAGGATGGGGGAGGGGGAGAAGCCAGACGAATGGAAACAGGGAATCTAGGTTGGAAAAGGGGAGAGTGCTGATACATTACAGGGATTGTAATCAGTGTCACCAAATAATTTGTGTATAGTTTATTAAGTGGGAAACTAATTTGTTTGCTCAGCTGTCACCTACAGCACAAAATATTCCAAGAAATTCAATCATGCCTTTTAATTTATAATGTAAAAGTTCACTTACAACAATTATAAAGTTCAATAAAAAATATACACCTTTATATCTACTACCACCCTTAAGAAATACCTCACTAACTTATTGACTTCCTGGAATGCAACCTCACACCACGTCTCCCATCCACCACCCCTTAGAAGTAACTATTATCTTGTATTTTGTGTTCATCATTTTCGTACTTCTACTACGTATGTGTATGCTTCTAAACAAGCACTTTCACATGGTTTTAAATTTTATAAGCATGAAGTAATTTGTATGCAAAGAATAGCCTTTTATTACTCAACATTATATTTGTGAAAATCATCCCATGTTGATGGATGTTGCTTTAGTTCATTTGTTTTCTTGATTGAACAGAATTACATATTATGACCATCTTACAACTTATTTGTCTCCAAAATTTCTTTACGAGAATATTTGAAGATGCTGAGAAAGACCCAGTGCTTTCCCCTTAGTTGTGTGAGACTTTTGATGAACTGAAATAGGATATATGTGCACATGAGAAGTTCCCTTGCTGCGTCCACACTGGAAAGTTGTTACTAGAGGCAGAGACATGTGCCTTATGAAACATGCTGGTATCAAGGGCATGGCCATTCCTCTGCTTTTAGCCTCACTCTCATGACGGGCTCTGCTCATTGACAAATTGTCCATCTCTTTTGTGGGTCAATTGATCAAGGGTAGAAAGCACAGATGAAATTCTTCATTGAAAGCACTTTTACCCAAAGAGTTTAGTTCTTGGTAGTCTCCATGGTGGTCTCTCAGAGGGATTTCAGAATCTGCTTGCCCAGCCATTGAAAGATCTAGCTAGCTTTCTGTCAGCAAAAAATAAAATAAACTTTGTGACAATTTGTGTGGAAAAAACTGAATTTATTTTTTTCATTCAATGATGTTAAATTTTTATTTCGGCCAGAGCATGTGTACATATGGACACACACAGAGCAAGGTGTAGATTTGTTTTTTGTTATTCAAGTTTCTTAGAAGAAAATAAGGGATGAGTTAAGGAAAGGGGGAAAATTTCACACAGTTCACAGTGAATTCATTTGGGAAAGTTCACGCTTGTTCCTTGTGTTAGTTGTCAAGTTGAGTCAGGCTTGTGGTGATCTTGTCTATGAAAGAATGAAATGTCACTCAGTTCTGTGACATCTTCATTAAGCCTATTGGTGCTGCTGTCCTGACAGTCCATCTCACTGAAGTTTTCCCTTGTTGTCAATGACACTCTGCTTTACCAAACAGATCTTTCTGTAGCAGCTGGTCTTGCCTGATGACGTATCCAAAGTAAGTGAGCTGAGATTGTGCCATCCTGGCTTTAAGGAGCTTTCCAGTTGTATTACTGAGACTTTTTGTGTAAAAAGTCTTCTCACACGTTTCTTTTTTACAGGACTAAACTTAGCATTTTCTTATTTACAGGAACTCTGGTAGTGTAATGGTTAAGCACTACAGCTGCTAACCAGGTCAGCAGTTCAAATGCTCCAGGCATTCCTTGAAAACTCTATGGGGCAGTTCTACTGTCTATAAGGGTTGCTATGAGTCAGAATTGACTCAAAGGCAGTGGGTTTTTTTTGTGTGTGTGTATACTTATGGTGAAGGCGCTTGCAATAGATTGAATTTTGTCCCCCCTCCCCGCCCCCAGATATATGTAGCCGTTTGGCTAGGCCATGATTCCTGGTATTGTGTGATGTTCCTATATGTAGTAAATCCTGGCTCTGTGATGTTAATGAGGAAGGATGGCTGACAATTGTCTTAAGGAGGCAGGACTCAATCTAGAAGAATGTATTCATTTGGCACAACTAGTGTTTTGCTAAGAGAGCCTTCTGTACCCCACATTGGTGAGTGGTGTCTGAGGTCTTAAAAGCTGCCAAGCTGCCATCTGAGGGTACAGCAAATGGTCCCAACTCAGCAGGAACAGATGATCACGAAGGACCAAAACAACATGGAGGAAAGAGAACCCAGAAGACAGAGACCCACGTGAGTGGGTGACTACATCGACTTGTGACCAGAAGAACCAGATGGTGCCTGGATGCCACCAGTGATAGCCGTGATGGAGCTCACAAAGTTGAGTCTCACTGGCAACACAAGAATAAAAAGGAGTGCACCCTGAGATCTCCGCTAAAAGAGCACGATTGATGGTCCAGGGGCCTTGGAGTTCCCCTAGGAGCATGGTCCCTGGTCCCAATGCTACCGTTCCCTGGTCCTGATGCTGCTGCTGTCCATAAATCACAATGGAGGTCAATTCTTAGGAAAGGATTGGACTTGGCAAAACAGAGCGACCATATCATGCGTGCACTTTGTGGTTCTATGCATCTATAGGATGTTGTCCTGCTGACTTCTTACTGGGGGTGAGGGAGTGGGTGGAGAGGAGGGGATAGGAGATTGTTAGGAGGATATGACATGTATGGAGCAGAGAGGAGGAGTATGCTGTCACCGGGCAGGGAAAGCAATGGGAGCTGCATATAGGTGGGCATGCAAATTTACATGGGAATGTACATTTTCATTCAATCATAAAAAAAAGGAAAATATTGTGCCTTGAGGCAGTCTCTTGGCATGTGGACAGGGAAGCAAGCAGAGAGCTGGGTGCCTCATATCATTGGGGAAGAAGCAGTGCCAGGAGCAGAGCATGTCCCTGGGACCCTGAAGTCCCTGCAGCTCAGAAGTTCCCAGTCCACAGGAAGACTGAAGACAAGCCTTTCCTCCAGAGTCCACAGAGAAAGACTTCACCTGTAGCTGATGCCCTGAATTTGGACTACTACCTACTTTTCTGCGAGGAAATAAATTTCTCTTTGTTCAGGCTGACCACTTGTGTCTCTGTTACAGCAGTACTAGATGCCAAAGACAGTGCTTTTCCAGCACAACTTGGTTGTCTCAGTTCACTTTACACTTCAGAGACCAAGGCTAGGCCTGTTAACTGCCAGGTGTTTTCATGATGGGAGTGGGAGGACTCCCCGGATCATGTCACACTGTCACCGAGAAACTCCCTGTGCTCTAGATGAGTCTGGTACAGTGGGGCCTGCTGCGCTTCGTTGCCCGGGACTCTTCTCAGGCCACCTACATCTTGGTTTGGATGAGGTTTCGGCCTCTCAGCTTCCCCACGGAGTTGCGTGATTCTCCCTCCTCCCCCATGCAGTTAATTCATCAAAGAAAAAATGTGGTGCTGGGAAATCTAAATTGGAAGCATCTTTACACTTGCTGTACGGAATGTGTCTTGTGTAGAACTTGACCCCAGATGGTATTTTCCTGCGAGTGTTCTGAGGTCCTGAGGAGCTGTTTGGGAGTCTCTGTGTGGCACAGGAGGCTAACATGTTCAATTCTAACAACAAAGTTTGAGGTTCAGCTCCATCCAGAGGAGTCTCAGAGGAAGACCTGATGACCTGCGTTTGAAAAGTCAGCTTTAGGAAAGCCGAAGGAGCAGCGTTTTCTACTCTCACGGGGTTGTCACTAGTGACAGTCAACTCCAGGCAGCTAGTAGAGTCCATGAAGTGGAAAACCAGCTGGGTCTCAATAAATAATATTTGTTAAGACAACATTCGTAAGTTTGGAGACAGGATGGGGCTTGAGAATACTTAGAAAGTTAATGGGATTCTTAACTTTTAACAGCAAAAGTATCTCCTGACACCCTTGGCACATTTCTCCAAAGGGAAGAGTAGGTGTTTTGGTAGTCCTTACTTAAGACTGGCTCTCATTGGAAAAGTCACTGTTTGCTGAGAACTGGAATATAGAAACTACAGGTGTCCATGCAGCAACCATGATCTTGTTGGTCCTGATAGTGTTTGGAGGAATTTGAATGGGTTTTCAAACTCTGTACCATCAGAAATTACTCTCTGGAAACAATCATAATTTCCATTACTTTCACACAAAACCAAAACAACAGCTAAAAAAAAAAAAAAAAAAAAAGCCCAAATCTGACTTGGAGTGATGCTAAAGGACTGAAGGACAATGTAGAACTGCCTCATAGGGCTTCCAGGGAGCAGCTGGTGGATTCAAACTGCCAGCCTTTTGGTGAGCAGCTGAGCTTCTAACAGTTGTGCTATCAGGCTCCAAAAATAGAAACCCATTGCTACTCAGTTGATTTACGAGGTCTGACAGTTAAGTTCAAGAACTCATCCTACAAACCGTGTTGCGTACCTCATTGCTGAATATCAGTACAGTCACCTTTGAAGTACTCCCCTTGGGAAGCTGTGCACTGATGCCAGCACCTACACCACCCTTCAAAGCAATTTTGGAGCTCTTTCTGGAATGACAATTAGAGCTGTTGTCGTATTACCCTTGATGTCCTGAATATCATCAAAATGTCTTCCTTTCAATATTTCCTTTATCTTTGGATAAAGAAAAAAGTCATTGGGGTCCAGATCAAGGGAGTAGGTAGGGTGTTCTAATACAGTATTTGTTTACTGGCTAAAAACTCTCTCACAGACAGTGCCATGTGAGCTGCTACGTTGTCGTGATGTAAGAGCCATGAATTGTTGGCCAAAAGTTCAGGTCGTTTTCATCGAACTTTTTCGTGAAGGCTTTTCAGTACTTCCAAATAGTAAACTTGGTTAAGTGTCCATTTTGTACAAATTCATAATTAAACGATTCCTCTGATATCAAAAAAGGTTAACAACGTCGTTATGAGTCTTGATTTGGACTGATGGAATTTTTTGGTTATGGAGAATTGGGTGACTTCCATTGTGCACTTTGATGCTCTGTTTCAGGGTCATATTGCTACACCCATGTTTCATGACCAGTGATAACACAGCCCAAAACATCATCTTGGCTCTCCACACATCTTTGCACACATCTTTCATTTTTTTTCTTAATTATGATTGAATGAAAATGTACCTTCCCATATAAATTTGCATGCTCACCTATATGCAGCTCCCACTGCTCTCCCTGCCTGGTGACAGCACAGCCCTCTTCTCTGCTCCCTACATGTCTTATCCCCCCAACGGTCTCCTATCCCCTTCTCTCCACCCACTCCCCTTCCTCCAGCAAGAGGTCGGCAGGATAACATCCTATAGATGCATAGAACCATGAAATTCCCACAAGATGCAGTCACTCTGCATGGCCAAGTCCAATACATTGCTGTCCAAAAAGCTGACCTTCATTATGATTTATGGACAGGGGCAGCATCAGGGCCAGGGGCCATGCTCCCAGGGGAACCCCAAAGCCCCCGGACCATCACTTGCAGTCTTTTATTGGAGATCTCAAGGTACACCCCTATTTATTCTCTTGTTGCCAGTGAGAATCCACTTTGTTGTAAGCTCCTTTGTGGCTATGACTGGTGGTGGCCAGCACCATCCAGTTCTGATCATGAGTCAGTGTAGAGACCCACTCATGTGGGTCTTCTGTCTTCTGGGTTCTCTTTTTCCCATGTCGTTCTTGTCCTCAGTGATCATCGGTTCCTGTGGAGTTGGGACCATTTGCTATGCTCTCAGATGGCAGCTTGGCGGCTTTTAAGACCCCAGACGCCACTCACTGATGAGTGGTGCAGAGAGTCCTCATTAGCAAAACGCTAGCTGTGTCAACTGGCCTCAATTTCGCCTGAGAGCATGATCCCTGTCCCCCCGCCCCAGCTACTCTGTCCTTGCAATATTGGGTTAAGATGGGAGGAGTACTCAAATTGTGTTGAAGTCCAGTTATTATTGATCTTCTTTCTAATGTGTGCTGTTACTAGTTTCACCCAACCAAATTTCTATTAACTATCTAATCTAAACCCTCCCCCACTTACCCTCCTTCCCTCCCCACCCTTGCAGCTGCCAAAGAGTCTTTTCTTCTATGCATGAGTCTGTTTTTAAGTTCTTATCATAAGGGTCTCATAGAGTATTTGTCCTTTCCTTGCTGACTACTTTCACTCAGCATAATGTCCTGCAGTGGAAACCAGGTTACGAGATGTTTCCTGCTATCATTGTTGTTCTTTATCATTGCAGAGTGTTCCATGGAGTATACATACCATAGTTTACCTATCCATTCCTCTGTCGTTGGGCATCTTGGTTGATTCTGTCTTTTTGCTATTGTGGACTGTGCTGCGATGAACATCTGTGTGCATGTATCAGTTGGTGTGAATGGCCTTGATTCTGTATGGTACATTCCCAGCAGTGGGATTGCTGGGTCAAATGGTATATCTGTATGCATTTTTTTAAGGGAGTGTCAGATTGCTTTCCAAAGAGCTTGCACCATTTTGCAATCTCACCAACAGTGTAGGAGAGTTACAATCTCCCCACAGCCCCTCCAGCATTTGTTGTTTTGTGTTTTTCTGGATCATGACCAACTTTGTTGGGGTGAGATGGTATCTCATTGCACACATCTTTGTTATGCCAAGATTTTCAGTTAATATTTCCCTGTTTCTCTATCAATTTTTACTTGATCTACTATGCTTTTTACAGTCAACCAATGATTTTGATGCACAGTTTAATGAATTTTTGCAATGTTTTATTCAGTTCTGCTCATTTCTGGGTGCCCTGACATCTCTTCATCAGTGATGCTTTCTCTTCCCTCAGAAGATCATTTAACTCATTTATATACTGCCATTTTCTTCATGGCATTATCCATATAAACTTGAACTAACATGTCCCTGATTTCACTTCTATTCTTGCCAAGTTTAACAAGAAATTTAATGTTTGTTCTTTGCTGTAATTCAAGCTTCAACATCCTCACAAGTGGCACACAAAAATAAGCAACAACAGTAATGAATGCCTCTCAACAAGACGTCACCACACATTGACACAGGCATGGCTGTGAGACACTGAGGTTATAAAACCTTACTGAATTCTTTGTACAGTGCTGCCAATGTAAGTGCATGGTGGCAAGTTTGTGAACTTAATTGTCAGAATTCATAGATTCATAGTGACCTTATAGAATGATATAGGACACATATTTTCTTAAATGATTTGATCAAGTGTAATGGTTTTAAACTGAAACATGAGCAAAAAATAGTGGCTATCACTTTGTATTGACAAGGAACTGCCAGAAATTCAAGCTGGGTTCATAAGATGATGTGGAACCAGGAATATCGTCGCTGATGTCAGATGGATCTTGGCTGAAAACAAAGAATACCAGCAAGATGTTGACTTGTGTTTCATCAGCTACACAAAAGCATTTGATTGTGTGGATCATATTAAACTATGGCTAATGTTGCAGAAAATGGGAATTCCAGAACACCTAACTGTGCTCTTAAGGAATCAGTCGTGTGAACAGAACAAAGGGACACTGCGTGACTTAAAGTCAGGAAAGGTGTGCATCAGGGTTGTAGTCTTTTGCCATACCTTTTTAATCTGTATGCTGAGCAAACAATAGAAGAAGCTGGATTCTACGAAGAAGGAGGCATCAGGATTGGAAGATGACTCATTAATAACCTGCGTTATGCAGACTACACTGCCTTACTTGCTGGAAATGAAGAAGATTTGAGGCCTTTACTGATGAAGATCAAAGACCACAGCCTTCAGTATGAATTGCACCTCAACATCAGGAAAACAAAAGTTCGTACAACTGGACCAGTAAGTAACATTGTCATAAATGGAGAAGGGATTGAGGTTGTCAAAGATTTCATTTTACGTGGGTCCACAATCAGTGTCCTTGGAAGCAGCAGTCAGGAAAACAAAAGACCTATTGCACTCGGAAAATCTGCTGCAAAGGACCTCTTTGAAGTGTTCAAAAGTAAGGATGTCACCTTGAAGACTAAAACATGCCTGACCCAAGCCATGGTGTTTTCAGTCTCATCATATGCATGTGAAAGCTGGACTATGAACAAAGAAGACAGAAATAGAATTGATGCCTTTAAATTGTGGTGTTGGAGAAGAATGTTGAATGTATGATGGACCACCAAAAGAACCAACAGATCTGTTCTGGAAGAAGTACGAGCAGAGATGGCAAGACTGCATCTTACAGACTTTGGACATGTTGTCAGGAAAGATCAGTCCCTTGAGAAAGACATACTTGGTAGAGTGGAAGGTCAGTGAAAGAGAAGAAGAGTCTCAATGAGATGGATCGACTCAGTGGCTGCAACAATGCGATTAAGCATAAAAACAATTGTGGACATGGTTCAAGACTGGGCAGTGTTTCGTTCATAGGGTCGTTATGAGTTGCAGCTGACTCAGTGGCACCTAACAACAACAACAACATCACTTTCTATTTTCTGAGAACCAATTTTGCTTTCTTTTTTAGAAGAAATACAGATAAGTGGAAAGTAATTACGTAAAAATGGTTACATAATTAGGAGATGTTCTCACGTGTCAGTGTCCTCTTTCTCTTTCCCCTATTACTTGACTTTTCTTATTTGACCTTGCTTGGGGTGTTAGACGTGCAGAAATGTTTGCTTTGGAATAATAGTGCATGCTTATTTAATATCCTTATAAAATCCATTTCATAATATAAATAAATATTGCTTCATTTTATCCTTTTGGTTGAATTGTGCTATCAACTGAAATGTTAAATGCAGGCTCATGGGATGTGTTTGATGGCTAACAAAGTGAATATATGAATATATTCCTAACAAAACACCCTGCAGAAGCTGTAATCTCTGGATTGTGGCAATCCTGGGTGGAATAGGGGTTTTAATAGAATGTAACGGACACAGTGCCTGAACCGCCTGAACCACCGTGATAAGAATGAAGAAAGCTATTGAACGGAAAGACCCAGTGCACTCAGTTAGAAAGGCAGAAAAGGTCTTAATTTAAAATGAAAGCTCATTGTGAGGAAATGCAAGTAATTAAGATGAAAACCACATGAATATAAAGAAGGAGAGCTGAGATTAGGAAAATAGCAAGTTTGAAAGTATTCTGACCACTAATGCCAACCCACAGAAATTGAGAGCCAGCTAATGAACTTGTTGCATGGGGGTTGTGTGCATGGAGACAGCGCCGAGATGGCTGTATTCCTCAAATGAACGTTATGCTATGTACACTTGAGTATTCCTGGGAATGAAGTAACTAGGTTAGAGTCTACATCCCCCTTCAGCTTGGTTGGATAGGGGCAGATAAGTCACTGTCATCAGTCAACTCAGATTCTTGTCCACCCGTGGACGACAGAAGGAAATGCTGCTTGTTGTTGTGTTAGCCTATTTGGTGGCATGTTTGAGTCCATCATTGTGGTTGTGTTGATCTATGTCACTGAGCATTTGCCTGGTTTTTGCTGACCTGCTACATCACCAGACATGGTGTCCTTGTCCAATGATGGAACCTTACTCATGACATGTCCAAAGCAAGTTGTGATGATCTCTGGTGACTCTTGGAGCCTTTATTGACCATGTTCAGAAATAGATCACCAGCTCTGTCTTTCTAGCCTGCCTTAGTCTGGTGGCTACACTGAAACCTGTCCACTGTGGGTGACCCTGCTGATGTTTGAGGTGTTGATGGTGTAGCTTCCAGCATTACGGTAGCACGCAAGCCACTGCAGTACAACAGACAGACAGGTGCTGGTCAGATTTCTCAGATGTTTAGCCATAGTCTTTTAACTGGCTGAGCAAATGTGTGCTCACCCTAGCAGACCAGAGAGCTTCCATTTCTTTGTATTTCCAGACTTTGTTATTTTTAGCTATCTGATAAGAAACATTTGCTTATTGTTTAACTTTGCACTTCTTTGATTACTAGTGAAGTCGAGCACTGTTTCGTTTATTTGCCATTTGGTTTCTTCTGCGAATAAAATTTTAAGAATTCACCCTCTGTCTATTCCTCTATGCCTGTGGCTCACACTTGTCGGGGACCATGTAGGGACAGTCACCAGATACAGTGCTTGCAGATGTCCCAAGGAGCCAGGGTATGCCGGTAGATGGGGGAACACAGAGTTTACTATCTGGATCACTCTCTGATTACTGGTTGTGGAAGGAATTGAGAGAAAACATTTTTCTATTTCTCATTTATATTTCTTGATATATGATGATGACATGGGTGTAAAATGAAAGAGGAAGAAGCAGCTACAGCTTTTTGACATTGCCATGGCAAGAGGTCAGGTATTGCTGCCTTCTTCTGTAAGCTTTCAAGTTAGCGATTCCCACATAATTTTTATTTCAATATTGGCTGGTTAGGTTTGTTTCTGAGTTAATTATTTCAACATGCGAATCCTAATGTGCCGTTTTGGGAAGGCTAATAGTGTAATCTAGGGGGGCAGAGATTCTTTAAGGTGGGGAGCATGGTGGACCTTTCAGGGAAGGGTGAGTGGCTTCACAAGATGCTGCTTTCCAGCGAGTCCTCCCTGTGCCAGCCTGGAAAGTAGCACGTCCCTGCTTTGCTGAAGACAGACTTCTAAGGGATCTGAAGGAAATGATAGGTACCACACTGCAATGGCCTTCCATTTGGGGTGATCAGGCTGCACTTTCTATTCCTCTCTCTTGGAAGCAGGGCCTCACTTACAAGCAATGGTATGTCTCCTAACCTGTTTAAAGCTTGGGCAAAAAATTTGGAGTACAATAAAAAGCAAAAGCCATGGCCATCAAGTCAGTTTCAACTCATCGTGACCCTGTAGTTCAGAGTGGAACTGCCCCATAGAATTCCCAAGGAGCATCTGGCAGATTTAAACTGCTGACCTGTTGGTTAGCAGACTTAGACTTACCCACTCACCACCAGGGTTTCCTTGGAGAATAGAGAAATTATATCCATTTAGACAGATTTAAGAACTAATCACTATAAAAGACTATGGCATCATCCACATGTGGAACTCAAAACCACAACCAGCCGGAATTCTACTTCTGTCTGTTTCTCCTCTCTCCCTCCCTCTCTGCCATCTTTCGCTCTTTGAGCTCATCAAGCTGTCTGACAGCCTAATGTGTGTGTCTCAGTCATCCAGTGCTGCGGTAAGAGAAATACCTCAAGTGGATGGCTTTGACAAAGAGAAGTTTATTCTGTCACAGTCCAGTAGGCCACAAGTCTGAATTCAGGGTGCCAGCTCCAGGGGAAGACTTTCTGTCTCTGTCAGCTCTGGAGGTGTGGGTCCTTTTGTTGCTTCAGCCTTTGCTTGGTCTGGAAGCATCTCAAAGCAGTAGCCTCAAGTCCAAAGGATGCACTCTGCTCCCAACGTTGCTGTCTCAGTGGTATGAGGTTCCCAATGCTTTGCTTGCTTCCCTTTCGTTTTATCTCTTGTAGGATAAATGGCGGTGCAAGCCACAACTTAGGGAAACTCTCTTTACACTGGGTCAGAAAAGTGACCTAGGTAAGGGTATTACAGTCCAACCCTAGTCTTCTTTAACATAATCCAACTTTGTCCTGTTAACCACAGACAGAGATTAAGATTTACAATCTAGGAAAATCACACAACAGAGGACAACCATACAATAGTGGAATTCATGGCCCAGCCAGATTGATACACACATTTTTTTTGAGGGACGCAACTAGGATAGCAAAGGCTTCAATTTAAGAGTCATGGAGACCTGGCTAAAAAAAAAAAAAGACGAGGATGCTGTGTTACCTGTGACTATGGTGACAGAGCAAAGCCCTCCGCTTACCCACGGTGGTCCACGTGTGGTCAGAGGGGCACCGTGGAAGGAGAGCCTGTCGGGATGGGTGTGCACCAATATTGCTGATGTGCAGGCTTTTGGATTACGTAGTTGGCTTATATCATGGTTCCTAGCTGTGTGTTCTCCCTTTTTTCTGTTACAAGATTGTATGTCCATGTCCCCCAATGCCACATGGTTTGCTGTGCCTCAGTGAAAGATATATGGGTGCCTGACATCTTGCTCTGTGGGTGTGTGTGTGTTGTTACCCATGTAAAGTGTAGTTCTTTCTGTGGGTAGCAACCAAAAACATGGAAAGTCATACCTCTAGGCAGAAGAATTCTTGGGTTATATAGGGTGCATACTTCTTCAGTTTTGTTTATGATGCAAAATTGCTGTCTAAAGTAATTGTGCAAAATGTTGAGCTTTACTCACAGCGAGGTTTTTTTGTTTTTTGTTTTTCACTTTAAGAAATAAGAAGATCCTCCCCAAATGTGTCATTGTGTGTCTTGTTTTGAGGTGACATTTTTCTGCTTTGGTTTTGGACATCGTTTTGTTGAAGAATCTTTATCTTGATGGTGTACCATGTAATCTATTAAGTGTCAAGTGGCCTACTTAAGATATTCCTGTTTTTTTAAAAGTGATTTAAGTACAGAATATCAAATGCGAAATGCTGAATTAAAAAACAGAGTTGATGAATTACCTGCCACTCTAATACTCCCATATCTAAGAACAGAAGGTGGTATTTTAACCATTTTTTAAAGTACGACAGTGATGATGAGTTTGGTGTGTTTTGATTCTGCATGTCTTATTAGGGAAGCTAATTAAAACTCTTGCATCTGTTCCTTGCCCCAGTGCTGCAAAAGAAAGGCCAGGCATTGTTTTCCGGAACGTGTGCCATATCCTGAGCAGTTCACCTCCACCCTACAAGAGCAAAAATAATGACAGGATTTTCTTTGTTGCCATCTTTTTTTTTTTCCTAATTGTGTTTTAGATGAAGGTTTATAGAACAAATGAGCTTCTCACTTAACAGTTAGTACACATAGTGTTTTATGACATTGGGTAACAGCTGTGACAAGTCAACACTGTCCCTCCTCCACCGTGGGTTCCCTACTGCCAGCTTTGCTGTCTCCTCCTGCCTCCTTGTCCGTGCCCCTGGGCTGGTGAGCTCCTTTAATCTCATTGTTTTATGAAGCTGTCTAATCTTCGGCTGAAGGGGGAACCTCAGGAGTGACTTCATTACTGAGCTACACAGGTGTATGAGTCGCACTCTTGGGGTTTCTCTGGTCTGTCGGATCAGTCGGGCTGGTCTTTTTCCGAGTTGGCACTTTGTTCTCTATTTTTCTCCAGCTCTGTCCAGGACCCTCTATTGTGATCCCTGTCAGAGCTTTGCTGTCATCCTTTGATCAACATGGGAGTTGAGAAATGTGGTAGAATGTCTGACAAATAGTTATAAGTATTTCTCAAATATTCAGGATTTTGTAAGGCAAGCAACTCACTGAAGGTTTCAAAAATTGCTGAGTGAGTCTCATAAAGTGCATCTGGAGGTCAGATGAGGTTGTGAGTGTCTGGCTTTGCCCCTTTGTCTTAGATACAGGTCAATCTTCAGTTGAGAAAAAGCTGTTCAAGTGATGGCTGCAGACCTCGTCTTCCTTCTTCTTGGCCAATGTGCATTCAAAGTTGAATTCGTTATTATGCTTATGTTACATTTTTTGACTACTTCTTCAGATGATCCACCACCCATCTGTCCGTGTGTCACACTGTGGTGGCTTGCATGTTGCTGTGGTACTAGAAGCTATGCCACTGGTATTTCTAATACCAGCAGGGTCCCGGTCATCTCTGCTGGATATGTTTCAGCAGAGCTCCCAGACAAAGAAAGACTATGAGGAAAAAAATCTGGTAATTTACTTCCAAAAACTAGCCCCTGAAAGCCCTAAGGATGACAGCAGAGCATCGTCTTCTTTAGTGCTGGAAGATGAGCCCCTCGGGTTGGAAGACCCTCCAAACCTGCTAAAACCATGGGCTCAAAAGCAGCAACCATCCTGACGATGAGTCAGGACCAGGCAGGGTTTCATCCTGTTGAACAGAGGCTCACTGTGAGCCGGAGATGATCACAGCAACTCACAACAGTAGTATCAACTGCAAGGGGTTACTTGTTGAGAAAGTTATGTTGGAAGGGTCATTCACTGGGCTGTATCTGATGACAGTCACACTGTCCAAGACCTTGCTGTCAACTTTTTAAAGTGCAAAGAAACCTCTGGTAGTTATGATTATATTTAATCATAAATAACAAGAGACCCAAGTGTAGGGTGAAGGATTTTTCAAAATTGGCTAAGATTTGATGAAGACAAACACTGACCGATTAAGGAAAATTATTTTATTCAGGCTATTGCAATGGGGAGCGTCTGGTGGACTTGAATTGCCGACCTTTAGAGTCGGATCTGACTCAACAGCTGTGGGTTTTATTGCAAAACAAGGGTGGCCCATGTCTGCAGTCAGTGCTATGAGCTTCCCTTAGACTTGGGTGAGGCTGAGTAGACAAGCTACAAACAGAGTGTGATTTACACTTGGCCTTATTTTCCAAATTGGGCGAGTATAAGTCAGCTTAACATCAAGTGGTTATCTCTGTCTAGCTAGTTTAAAGGAATACTTCTTACCTCAGCGAACCGTCCATGAGATGAAGAATGGGATGGCTCAAGGTCTCTCTTTGCCATAGGTAAATGAGGAGCTCGTTTGTGTCTCATGGAAATCATGAGAAAGTGGGGACGGGAAGCCTTATCCAAAGTCACATGGTGAAGGGTTTCTGCAGTAAGCTGTTCATGGGATACAAAGAAGTAGGAGATTTCATCTATCTTAAGCAAAAAGATGAGGAATGTCTTAAATATCTGTGCTTTCTGGGAACATTAAAAAAAAAGTTGCCGTAGAGTCGATCTGACCCATGGTGTCCAACTTGTGTCAGAGTAGAATTGTGCTCCACAGGGTTTTCAGTGGCTGATTTTTCACAGGTAGATTCCAGGGCTTTCCATCTGAGGGACTGCTTTGCTTAGTGGCTGGGCACCTTAACTGTCTGTACCACACAGGAAGACTCAGGCAAATTCAACATTGCCACACTCTGGCGTCTGAGCTTTCTTGGAGAACAGCCTATGTGTCTATAAGAGGCTTTCTCTGGACCACACGTTTTATTTCCTTGAAGCAGTAAAAGTTGTGAACGATGACCTCCTTTCTAGGGGTGGCAGCAGAGGCTGTGAGTGGTGACTCCTTTCCTCTGTGGTCAAGAGCCCGTGAAGGCTGCCAGAAGATCTGGGAATCTGGCTAGGAAGGGCTGATTTCATTCACCAGCTTTTAGGGTAGTTTAAGTAGCTGTGAAAACCAACACTGAAGAATTTCTTTTTCTACTACTCCATTTTCTTAATAATAGCTTTTAAGATACCCCAAACCCCAATGCCATTGAGTCAGTTCTGACTCATAGCTACCCTATAGAACAGAGTAGAACTGTACCTTGGTGTTTCCAAGGAGCACCTGGTGGATTTGAATTGTCCACCTTTTGACTAGCAGCTGTGGAACTTAACCACTATGCTACCAGGGTTTCCTTTCAAGATACAGTGTATTTATTTTAAACTGAAATGAGATTGGAAAACAGTCTTGCAGTTCAAAGGTTAAATATTGAGTTAGCACATGCCAACAATCCCATGCTTAGATATACACCTGTTGTTACCTGTCACCCGGTTGTCTGTGACTCATGGTGGGTGACCCCACACAGAATGGAACCAAACGCTGAGATTGTCATGGGTTGAAGGCTGACTCCACAGCAGCTAGCAAGAACAGTAGTGTGTTACCAATGGATTCCCAGTTTCTGTCACAAGTCATGTGTCATAGATTGAATTTTGTCTCCAGAAAATATGTGTATCAGTTTGACTGGACTCTGGTACCTGGTATTGTGTGGTTGTCCATCGTTTTGTCACCAGGTTTGATTTTCCTGTGTATTATAAATCTTGCCACTATAATGTTAATGAGGGGTCATGGGCAGCAGTTGGGTCGATGAGGCAGGACTCAGTCTATGGGACTGGACTGTGTCTTGAGCTGGTTTCTACTGGGATATAAACAAGAGAGGCAAGCAGAGAGACGGGGACATCCTACCACCAAGAAAGCAGTGCCAGGAGCAGGGCATGTACTTTGGACCAAGCGTTCTTGCGTGGAGAAGGTCCTGGTCCAGGGGAATATTGATGGAAAATAAATTTCTGCTTGTTAAAACCATCTACTTGTGTTATTTCTGTTATAGCAGCACAAGATAACTAAAACAGCCTGATACATACAAGTTGCTCAGCCACAGTGTGTTGGCTGATAATGTTGTGCTTCCCATAATTAACTCATAGCCACCCTATAAGACAGAGAACTGCCCCATAGAGTTTTCAAGGGGTGCCTGGCAGATTTGAACTGCTGACCACTTGGTTAGGAGATGTAGCACTTAACAACTACATCATCAGGGTTGGGTTGGCATTGACTCCGTAGCATCGGGTTTGTTTTTTCCCGTAATTAAAGACAAGCTGAGTATATATCAGCCATTAGTTTGTCGTGGGGCATGCAATTCCCTGGGCAGTGTCGCTGAGCCATTTGGTTTTTGTATAAGATAGCCAATTGCCTTGAGTGAGGTGCTGAGCATCTGATTATCAAACACAGCTCCAGACCAGACTGCAAGATTGTTAGCTCCTGCACCAAATTAGCAATAAGCCTCAAGGGCAAAGTGTAATTACTTATTTTCCTAAATAACACCGACATGCTCTGACTTAATTACAGTACTTTTACTGTGAAATAGAATTGTAGTCATTTCCAAATTAGTGTATTTCATTAATGAGATTTGCTAACTGTTATTGGCAATATTGTGAAATGCCTTTTGGTTTTAGATCATTTTCTAAATTGCTTTTGTTTTAAATCAAATTCTAAATGTCATCTGTGGAAGAAAAACATTTCCAGACTTTCTTGTGGAGGTGAAATGTGCACCTCTGAAAAGTCTCCTTGGTGCCCCCCCCCGGGGAGCAGGGACCAATGACGCCAACTGAACAAAGCGCAGCGGGACAAACGGCTACGACCTTGCCCATCTCTCTGGGCCTGCAGAACATCAGTATTTCATTGGTGTTGCTGTTGTTGTTAGGTGCCCTTCCAGCTCGCAGCGACTGCATGCACCCAAGAGGGCACGCGGTCCTGTCCTCTGTCATCCTCACGGTTGTTGCGTGCTGGAGCCCATTGTTGCAGCCACTGTGTCAGGCCGTCTCCTGAGGCTCGTCCTCTTTTTCGCTGACTCACCGCTTTACCAAGCATGGTGTCCTCCTCCAGGAACTGGTCACGCCTGTTATGACATGTCCCACTACATGTATGTGAGATGGAGTCTCACCATCCTTTCTTCTGTGGAGCATTCTGATTGTATTTCTTCCGGGGCAGATATGTTTGTTTTTTTGGCAGTCTACAGTATGTTCAGTATTCTTCAAAATCAAAATTTGGAAGTTCTTCTTTTGTCTTCCTTATTTGTTGTCCAGCTTTCTAGTGCACAGGTGGTGATTGAAAACACCGTGGCTGAGTCCTCAAGGTAACAGCTGTGCTTCCTAACACTTGAAAGGGATCTGTTGCAGCCAATCTGCCCACTGTAGTACATCTTTGCTTTCTTGACTGCTGCTTTCATGGGTGTTGGTTGTGGATACCAGTAAAATGAAATCTTTGACAGCTTCAGTCTTCCCTTTTTATAATGATGTTGCTCCTTGTTTTAGAATATTAGATTAATAAGTCACCATTAGCCAAGCCAGCCAAGTGCCATCAAATATCTAAATATTAGGACTTTAAAAAAAAAAAACAGGAATCTGGAAAGCTGAATCCATTAATGCTCAAGCATAGTAAATACAAGTGCTAGCAGTGGCCCTAGGTGTCTGCAAGACCTTGCACAAGTTATTGAGCATCTCTGGGCTCCAGCTTACTCATCTGCAAAGTCCCTCATTCGTTCGTTGAGCAATGACTGTATGCCTAGCAGTACACTTAACATTTGGAAAACAGCAGTCAGTGAGAGTGTGTACATTTCCCAGTCGCTGCTGTTGTTAGCAGTCATGCAGTTGGCCCCCCACTCAGGGCGATCCCATGCATGGAGGAAAGAAATGCTCTGTGGTGCTGTGCTGCCCGTCACTTGATCAGTTAGTGTCTTAGTCATCTAGTGCTGCTACAGCAGAAATACCACAAGTGGGTGTCTTCAACAAAGACGAACTTGTTCTCTCACTGTCTAGGGAGGTGCGAGTCCAAATTCAGGGGGCCGACTCCAGGAAAAGGCTCGCTGTCTGTCATCTCTGGGGGCAGGTCCTTGTCATCAATCTCCCCTTGGTCTGGGAGTATCTCAGCACTGGAACCTCAGGTCCAAAGAATGCAGTCTGCTACTAGTGCTGCTTTCTTAGGGGTACGAGGACCCTTTTCTCTCTGCTCACTTCTCTCTTTTATCTCAAAAAAGATTGGCTTAGGACACCATCTAACCTGGTAGATCTCATCAATATAACTGTCACTAATCTATCTCTTTACATCATACTGATAGAAGTTGTAACACATGGGGAAATCACATTAGATAACAAAATGGTAGGCACCCCTGCAATACTGGGAATCATGACCTAGCCAAATGACAAATATTTTGTGGGGATACAATTCAGTCCTTGATAGGTGGGAATCAGACCACTGTGATCCACTGGGTCTTCATTGGCTGCTTTTTGGGAGTGGATCATCAGGTCTTTCTTCTTAGTCTGTCTTGGTCTGGAAACTCTGCTGGAATGTTTTCATTATCATAACATCACACAAGCTGTCTCTGGTGGGGGCTGGTGGGTGGCTGTGCACAAGGTACCTTGGCCAAGACCGAAGCCAGGTCCTCACATGGGAAGCACTAGGTCTGCCACTGAGCCACCACTGTGCCCTTCTTAAGACTAAAAAGTATCTTTTCTAACAAATGGGCTTATTAAAAATGCAGTAAACATTAAGTAAGTTTAATTACTTTAACTTATATCAAAAGGAATGTTTCTTAAGGGGTAACTAAAGGGAATTTGATCTAACACATTTATATGTATTTATTTCTGTTATGTAAATCAAATTCATTAAGTGACTAGCTTAATGTTCCCTCAGCAGACTAATATATTTTTAATGGAAAACAGAGTTAATCAGAGGGCTTCCCCCTCCAGCAGCAGCATGAAATGAGTAAGTCACAGGAGACCTGTCCTTCAAGGTAATTAAAGTTAGCTTTCGGTTTTAGAAATATCTGATTCAATCACTTTTGGATTTATAGCAAATGTCAGACTATTTGGAGGCTCTGGTTCCCCTTTTCTTGTCTGCCTGCATGGGAACTCCATGGGCATGTTGGCTTCCTAATTTGGGTGAGGGGATTTTAGGATAAGGATACCACGAGTTACAGACAACGGTCACAAGATTCTCGTAAACAACATTTAGGAAATTAAATGTGGAATATGTTGCTATATTTTAGAACTCAATTACAATAACATGTTAATGGTAAGTAAATGAAAGCCTTGTTAAAAAGTAGTGTATGCGTTTCTGTAACTTATAGAGCTTCAGCGCCACTTCTTGCTTGGTGTCAACTTTCCTCAAACAGAAACTAGAGTATTGCTTTTAACAAAGGAGCCAGCTGTTATCAAAGGTGCAGTCCCCGGAGGGATGGGTGTGTCGGTCTCACCTGGCCCCCAGCTGAGCTCGGTCCACTGCTGAGGGTCTGCCCACTTGCTTTGCTGTCACGTCGATACGATTCATGATGAAAGGCACTTCTGTCAAAGTAGAACTGTGTTCTGCAGGACTTTTAATGGGTGGTTTTGGGAATGAGATTGCTAGGCCTTTCTTCCAAGACACCGTTGAGTGGATTCGAACCACCAGCACTCTCATTGGCAGAGGGGCATAGGCATGAAAACTTCCACTGACAGACAGGTCGTAGCTACAGCTCCCTGGTTGGCAGTGGAACATAAGCATGAAAATGTCCACTGACAGGTAGACGGTAGCTACTTGTGGGAACATTGGTCAGAAATCAAAAGCGGGTCTCCCACACGGAAGGTGGGGGTTCTGTTTCTGCACCCCCACTGTCCCCTGTGTCTATCCTGCTGCCACATTAAATGAAGAAAGATAGACACAACACTGAGAATGCGGCTTGACCCATCGTTAGCAAAAAAAGTGTGCTGTTTCTTTCTGTTTTTAGCAACTCCAAGACAGTGAAAGTAAATACTCCCTCAGGAAGGCCTTGCCAGGTAAGAAGAAGGATTGAAAAATCAGTACCTTTCTTTGTAATGTTGAGAAGGATGTGTGCCAAGCAGATGGTTGGATTTAACTGTCTGTAGGGCATTGTGGTGTTTTTTGTATCATTAACTAAACTTTTCTCAATATTGCTTCTGTAAATTTTGAGTATAAAGTGCCTGTGGATCAACTTAGCTCTGGTTTTTTGATTGGTAAAGTAGAAATGTCATCTATCCTGCCTGCCTTGTAATGAAAACACATTGCTTTTTAAGTTAAGATTTGGAGACAGGGAATAATAAAAATGAGACAAAAATAAGAAAACTATGACAATCGGAGCCTATTTAGAAACAAAGAAATGACATTTGAAAATAGTTGCACAAATGGATAATTAAATACATACGAGGTCCAAATGTCAGCTGAACACCCAACCCATCTTCTAGGAACAGAAACCCTGGTGGCGTGGTGGTGAAGTGCTATGGCTGCTCACCAAAATGTTGTCAGTTCAAGTCCACCAGGTGCTCCTTGGAAACTATGGGGCAGTTCCGGTCTGTCCTGTGGGGTCACTATGAGTTGGAATCGACTCAGTGGCAGTGGTTTTGGGCTCCTGGGAATCACTACTGTTGAAAGTTTGGGTTTTTTCACAAGTATAACCTGGTCGATTGGAAAGAAATCTCAGAATTCAATCTAATTACCAATACCATTTCAGGGCTTGAGTTAAATGGTGAGAAGTGATCTGTGTGGAACTTGATAAAACTTAATCTTCTTCACCTAAATTTATGGTTGTTGGTGGATGGGAACCTATTATATGCCGAGTGCTGAGTGTATTTCAGAAGCGGGCGCCTGCCTACTTAACAATCAGACTCAAGAAGCGATTACTCTAATTGGGATTTACTGTGGGCCCTATCCGAACAGTCTGTCTTCAACCCACACAAATGATAATTGATCCTAATGGTCTCAACTCCGTATTTCTAACAGAATATTGAGTCAAACCCAAATTTGTATCCTTCTTTGTAGAATGATGTACAATTTTACTATCATTTGGAGGTGGCCAAGTGGATTATAAAAAGTATTAAATGCAAAAATGAAGTCCTCCTAATTTAAAAAATCTATCAGGAGAAAACTGAGCCAACCAGACAGTGAAGTGCTGCAATCACACTGATTGACGGTGCGTGTTCTCGCTTTCCTACTCAAACCACCCTACTGCCACCGGGGAGAGAGTTTTAAAGAGTTATTTAGTTCGCTGGGCAGCTCTTTATTTCACCTGATTTATATTTCCTAATAAAATCCAATGTATTTTTTACCTATGGTCTTCATGTATTTTTGCGTTTTGAGGCAGGATTTCTTTGGCTTTGGAACCTTCATTTCTTTTTCCTCAGCTGAAGTTAATATTGATCAGCTGCTGAGTGCAGGAAGAACATGCAAACATAGTCACCTAGGCGTTTGTGAGTTTTTAATTCGCTGTTTTGAAAAGTGAATGTGACTAATTTGAATGTGACAGCAACGTAACACATCTAGGGCCGTTTCAATAGCTAGTCATCTCTCTATAGGAAAACCTAGGATTCAAACCAGTATTTCCAGTTCCAGTCTGTTATGACAGGAGTCATATTAGTTTTCTCTTAGCGTAAACTCCTTGCTCCATGTACGAGATATCTGGCTCCTCTTACCCATGATATTTATGTATTTGCTCAAATCTCAAATATGTGGAAATAAATCCAGAAGTTTGAATCAATATTCCTGCAAAAAAAGAAGTCTACTAATTACAGTTGATTCTCTTTTGTCAAACTCTTTACTCTTTTGCATGAGGACACAGTGTATGGCCCCACTACTATGTTGCAAAGTCACCTGGATTAGCTCTCCCTCTTCAGTGCAGTTATGTTTTTTGAAATACGATCTTATGTATTTGTTTCTTTAGGTTAACTTTTAGGATTTTCCCCTGTCTTTGTTGTTCTTTCCCCTTTCTCTCTGTCTCCTTCTTCCTTTTTTTTTTTTTTTTTTTTTAAGTAGTATTAGGAACGTGAAGATGGTTACAAAAGCCATGGCCCCAGATGCGCTGTTAATCCAGAACTAAAACCATTCCTGAAGCCCACTCTTTAGACAAAGATTAGACCGGACTCCGCACATAAAATAACACGCATCAAGAGTGTGCTTAGCTCAAGCAGATGCCTGAGACTCCTGCTGCGCTGTGTGGATGTACCACAGTTCATTCATCTTTTCTCACGTCTGCACTTTGTGTTGTTCCCCGTAGTTTGCAGTTACTATTTACGGATGCTGCAGTGAATAAGTTTGTTCATCTGAATTTTCATATTGTTAGAGGAGGATTTCCAGGTTAAATTCCTGAAAGTGAAATTGCTGAGTCAAATGTTTAATGCCTGTGTCATTTTATTAGATAGTGTCAAATTCTGCTACATAATTTACCAGTAAGGCATGAAAGCGTCTCTTTTCCTGAAACGTCACCAACAGAGTGCGCTGTTACTTTCTGATTTCTGCCACCGTGATACATGAGGAATAATAACTCAGTGTTTTCTTTTAAATGTTTCTTTTGAAATATTTCAAGATTGGTAGGAAGTGGCAAAGAGAGCAACAGAAAGGCCCTGTGTACCTTTCACTTGGTTTCTGCCATTGTTAGGCCTTGTAACTATACAAAAAAAAAAAGTTGCCACTGTGTCAATTTCCACTCACGGCAACCCTGTAGGATACAGCATAACTGCCCCATAGTTTCCAAGGAGCGCCTCGTTGATTCAAACTACCGATCTTTTGGCTAGCAGCTGTAGCTCTTACCGCTATGTCACCAGGGTTTCCTGAGTAACTCAGTACAGTATCAAACCAGGATTTTGACATGATGTAGAGAGTATGTATAGTTATGCTCACTTTTATCCCATGTTTAGATTCACGTAGCCACCACCCTCAGTCGAGATAAGACTATTTCATCACTGCAAAGACTTCCTTTGTTACCCTGTTACGGTCACACACCCTGTCCAAACTCTGGCAACTACTGAGCTTTGCCCCATTTGTGTAATTTTGTCATTTGGAGAACGTCGGATAAATGGAGTCATACCGTATGTTACGTTTTGAGACTTTGTATGCCCACTCCTTCAGCATAAAGCCCTTGAGATCCCCCAAGTTGCTGCATGTGTGAACAGCTCGATACAATATTCCGTTTTCTCATTGTGGGGTGTTCTGTGGCGTGGATACAGCATACTCTGTTCAGTCATTCTGGTCTGTCTCCAGTTACTGGTTATTACAAACAAAACTGCTGTGAATAATCATCTACAGATTTTTGTATGTAGGTAGCTATCACTGCAAAGTGTAATCACAGGGCTGTATGATTAAGTGTGGAGCCCTTGTGGCTTATTGGTTGAGAGGCTGGCTGCTCACCAAAAGGTCAGAAGTTCAGATCCACAAGTTGCTTCTTGCCAACCCTGTGGGGGCAGCTCTACTCTGTGCTGAGGGTCATTCTGAGTCGGAATCAACTCGACAGCAACAGCGTTGGGTTTTTTGGTATGATGAGTATATACTTAGTTTTTTTTTCCTTTAGTTTATTTTTATTTTGTTATTATGACTGAGTGAAAATGTACATTCACATATAGATTTACATGCCCATCTATATGCAGCTTTTTAAAGAAACTTCCAAACTATTTTCCAGAATGGCTGTGCCATTGTACATTCTCATCAGCAATGTGTGACAGATGAGTTTATCTGCCTCCTTGGTGGCATTGGACGTTTTCACCTCTTCTAACAGGCGTGCGGGAAGCCCTGGTGGCATACTGGTTAAGTGCTACAGCTGCTAACCAAAAGGAAGGCAGGTCAGTTCCACCAGGCACTACTTGGAAACTCTATGGGACAGTTCTGTAGGGTAGCTAGGAGTCAGAATCAACTCGATAGTTGCAGCTTTGGGGGCTAAATAGGTATATGTGGTCTCTGGGTGGCACAAATGGTTTGTGCTTGACCATTATCCTATAAGGTGATAATTCAGACTCACCCAGTAAGACCACAGAGAAAGGCCTGGCAATCTGCTTCCATAAAGATTATAAACAAGAAAACTATTTCACTGTGGAGCAATTCTACCTTGTAACACATAGGGATGTCTATGAGTCAGAGTCATTTCAGTGGCAACTGACAGCAACAACATTCAGGACTTATCCACTATCATTATCATTTTTCTGTAAACATTATTATTATCATATTTAATTTGTAGGTTATCTTCTGCTTAGCAACATGATTTCCACTCAAGATACTTTAGTTAAGTTGAGGTCGACTAGTGTTGGTATAACAGAAATACCACAAGAGCGAAGCTTTAAGAAACACAAGTTTATTCTCTCATATTATACCAAAAAACCCAAACCTGTTGCTACTGAGTCGATTCTGACTCATAGTAACCCTATAGGGCAGAGTATAACTGCCCCCATAGAGTTTCCAAGCAATGGCTAGCAGATTCAAACCGATGATATTTTGGTTAGCGGCTGTAGCACTTAACCACTGCATCACCACAGTCTACCAAGCCAAGTGCTGTCGAGTCGAACCCCACTCACGGCGACCCGACTCACGGCGACCTGACTCACGGCGACTCGACTCACGGCGACCCGACTCACGGCGACCCGACTCATGGTGACCCGACTCACGGCGACCCTACTCATGGCGACCACCGGAGTATAGTAAGTTGCAAATGCAAAATCAGGGTGTCATCTACAGGGGACACGGAAGGCTTTCTGTGTTGGCTTTCAAGGAAAATCTCCGTGATCAGTTTTTCCTTGGCTGAGGAGCCCTTTCAGCACAGGGACCCCGCGTCCAAAGGGTGTCGGTTCCTTCTCTTCGTTTCTCATGGTGTGATGTCCCCATGTCTCTGTGCTCACTTCTTTTATGTCTCCAAAGAGACTGCCGTAAGGCACTGTCCAGTCTCGTAGATGTCCTCAGTGGAACTCTTGCCAATCCATCTCACTATGTCCTACTGATCGATTTACAACACACAGGAAAATCACTTCGGTGACAAGATAGCAGGCAGTGTCACAATCCAGGGAATCAGGACCTACCAAGTTGACAGGTAGTTTTAGGGACACTATTCAATCCGTAACAGGTGGGTTATAGCAAAGATTAACCATGCAAGGGAATTTATGTTAAATATGTACTCTATTCTTAATAGCAGAAACCCTGGGGGCTTATTGGTTAAGGGGTATGGCTGCTAACTAGAAGGTCAGCAGTTCAAACCTGCCGAGTGCTCTTCGGAAGCTCTTTGGGGCAGTTCTGCTCTGGCTGTAGGGTTGCTGTGAGTTGGAATCAACTTGACAGCA
Source organism: Heterohyrax brucei (assembly GCA_028571685.1). Taxonomy (NCBI): domain Eukaryota; kingdom Metazoa; phylum Chordata; class Mammalia; order Hyracoidea; family Procaviidae; genus Heterohyrax; species Heterohyrax brucei. The sequence continues at coordinate 3,937,460 of CM053160.1, read as the reverse complement.
ATGGATTTGGTTTCATTTTTTTTCATTCGTAATAGCAGCAATAATAAAACTACATTTTGTTCTTACCACGCTCCGGGTGCTGTGATGAGTGATTTTCATCAGTGGTTCTCAAAATGTGACCCATGGATCAGCAGCAGTAGCACCACTGGGAACCTGTTAGAACTGCCTATGAATTCCAGCCCACTGAATCTGAACCTTTGCGAATGGACCCAGCAATCTGTGCTGAGGAGCCCTGTGGCTGATACTGATGCAGGGCTGACTGGAAACACCTCTTAGAGGCATTATCTCATCTGCTGGTTTGCAAGCTTGCTTTACATTGGAATCGCCTGGGGGGGGGGGGGGCGTTAAAACTCCCCAACCCTAGGCTGTTGCCCAGACCACTTAAATGAGAATCTCTGTAGCAAGAGCCAGACATCAACCATTTTTGAAACATCCCATTGATTCAAATGTGCAGTAATGTTTGGAGAGCTCTGATCTGACTAAATCCTCACCATAACAGGTCAGGAAACCGTGGTGGCCTAGTTGTTAAGTGTTGTGTCTACTAACCGAAAGGTCAGCAGTTTAAATCTGTGGGGCAGTTCTGCTGAGACCTGTAGGGTCCCTGTGAGTTGGAATCGACTTGACAGTAGAGGGTTTGAGTTTGGCTGGTTTATAACAGGTTAGGTAGTATCTTGGTCATTTTCTGCTGCTATAACAGAAATACCACCAATGGATGGCTTTAACAAAGAGAAGTTGATTCTCTTACAGTCCAGTGAGCTACAAGTCCGAATTCGGGGCCCGGGTCCCCAGGGAAGGCTTTCTGTGTTGGCTCTGGAGGCCCTTGTCATCAGTCTTCCCTTGGTCTGTGCATCTCTGTACAGGAACTTTAGGTCGAAAGAACATACTTTTCTCTCAGGCCTGCTTTCCTGGTGATAGGAAGTTCCTTTGTCTCTCTGTTCCCTTCTTTGTTTTATATCTCAAGGAGATTGGCCTAAGATACTATCTAATCTTGTAGATCTCATCAATGTAACTGCCAGTAATTCTGAATGCAGAAATTATCAAATAATGCTAATATCACATGCAAGTAAAATGTTGCTAAGGATTGTTCAGAAGCAGCTACGGCAATGTGTTGGTAAGGGACTCATTGCTGTTGAGTGGATTCCAACCCGTAACAGCTCCACAGGACAGGGTAGAACTGCCCTGTAGACTTTCCAGGGAGTACCTGGTGGGTTTGGACTGCCAGACTTTTGTTTAGCAGCTGTAGCACTTAATAACTATGCACCAGAGTTTCCATGTTGATAAGGAACTGCCTCCAATTCAGGCTGGATTCAGAAGAGGAGTGGAACCAGGGATCTCATTGCTGATGTCAGATGGATCCTGGCTGAAAGGAAAGAACATCCGAAAGATGTTTGCCTGTGTTGTATTGACTGCAAAGGCATTGGACTGTGTGGATCGTAACGACTTACGGGTAACATTGTGGAGAACGGGAATTCCGAAACACTGTTCATGAGGAATCTGTACCTGAATCAAGAGGCAGTTGTTCGGATAGAACAAGGGGACACTGCATGGTTTAAAGGCAGGAAGGTGTGTGTCAGGGTTGCACCTTTCAGCAACCTGTTCAGTCTTTCCGAGAAGCTACATTATATGAAGGAGAACAGGGCATCAGCATTGGAGGAAAACTCATTAATAGCCTGCAACACAGAGATGACGTGACCTTGCTTGCTTGGAACACTTACTGTTGAAGATCAAAGACCACAGCCTTCAGTATGGATTATACCTCAACGTCAGGAAAATAAAATCCTCACAAATGGACCAATAAGCAATGTTATGATCAATGTGGAAAAGATTGAGGTTGTCGAGGATTTCATTTTACTTGAATCTACAATCAGCACCCATGGAAACAACACTCAAGAAATTAAAAGACATGTTGCATTTAATTGGTAAAATTGGCTTGCAAAATACCTCTTTAAAGTTTTGAAAATCACAGCTGTCACTTTAAATACTAAGGTGTGCCTGAAGCAGAACAGCTAATAAGGAAGAGAGAAGAATTGCTACTTTTGAATTGTGTTGGAGAGGAGTATTGAGTATACTGTGGACTACTAAAAGAACAAATGGATCTGTCTTGGAAGGTACAAGGAGAGTGCCTGTTAGTAGCATGCGTGGTGAGACTACGTGTTACCTACAGAAGGACGTTATGACTGTTAAAGTAGAGGATCAGTGAAAACGAAGACCTCAATGAGGCAGATTGACACAGTGGCTGCAACAGTGGGCTCCCGCGTAAGGAGGGCAGGGGGCGTGGCACAGGGGCGGCTGTGCTTCCCCCTGCTGTGCACGGTAGGGTCCCTGTGAGCTGAAGCAGATTCCACAGCAACTAACAAGGATAACAGCAGTCCACCTTATTGAATCATAGTAATAGGGTTTAAAACCACCGGAAAGTCTCAACCAATAACCAAATGGTGGAAAATTACACAATACTGGGAATCATGGCCCAGCCAAATTGATACATACACTTTTGGGGGGACATAATTCAATCCGTGACAGGTAGATATTATCATTCTCACTCCACAGACTAGAAAAGGTATAAAGAGGTTAAACTCAGGGTCAAACATTACGTATACGGCAGTCTTTCTAATTTCTGAGTCCAAAATTTAACTTCTGTTAATTAGTCAGCAAAAGCCTCCAAGGTGAATACAAACCCAGGAAGATCTGTTTCAATAATCCTGGTTTTTGAGGTGGTAGGGCTAGCAGAGCCAGTAGGAGTGAGATGCACCTGGAGACACAGACAGCACGCTCCGGGGAGACCCACAGACAGCATGCTCTGGGGAGACTCGCAGACACCACGCTCCGGGAAGACCCACAGACAGCATGCTCCGTGGAGACCCACAGACACCACGCTCCGTGGAGACCCACAGACACTACGCTCTGGGGAGACCCACAGATACCACGCTCCGTGGAAACCCACAGACACTACGCTCTGGGGAGACCCGCAGACCTCATGCCCTGTGGAGACCCACAGATACCACGCTCCGGGAAGACCCACAGACACCACGCTCTGGGGAGACCCACAGACACCATGCTCCGTGGAGACCCACAGACACCACACCTAGCATCCTGATTTGCCCTTGTCCCATCATAATAGTACTTCTGGCATTTGGTGGCAATGAGATCCGTGTGCCATTGTGAATCAGACATCTTAAATTATGTCTGAGGATTGAGAAGACTGCTGAATTGTCTTCTCTCTCAGGGATAGTTGACCTTAGAGACACACAGTGGAGCAGGGGGACACCCATTGGGCCCCAGGCCCGAGTGACGCTGGTTAAGCTGACTGCCATTAATGAGGTGGTGCTAATGGTGTGCTTGGCTGCTGATCAAAAAGGCTGCTTGTTGGAATCCTCCTGGAGATGCCCCAGAAGAAAGGCCTGGTGACTTAGCGCCAAAACGTTGCAGCCATTGGAAACTGTGAAGTGCAGTTCTCCTCTGGCCTTCGTGGGGTTCCCATGGGTTGGCTTTGACTCCACAGCACTTTTTTTTGGGGGGGGGTTATTTTTATTTAACATAACTGAGTAAAAATGTACATTCACATGTAAATTTACATGCCCCCCTATATGCAGCTTCCACTCCTCTCCCTGTCCGGTGACTGCACACTATTCCTCTCTGCTCCATACATGTCTCATCCTCCCAACAGCCTCCTTTCCCCTCCTCTCCGTCCACTCCCCTTCCTCCAGCCAGAGGTCAGCAAGATGGTATCCTATAGATGTATAGAACCATAAAGTGCTTCCAACATATGGTTACTCTGCATTGCCAAGTCCATTCCATTCCTATCCAAAGAGTGGACCTTTGTTATAATTTACGGGAACGGGCAGCATCAGGGCCGGGGGCCATGCTCTCAGAGGAACCCCAAAACCGCTGGACCGTCAATTGAGGTCTTTTAGTGGAGATCTCATGATGCACCTCTTTTTATTCTTGTGTTGCCAGTGAGGCTCCTCTCTGTGAGCTCCGTCATGGCTATCACTGGTGGTGGCCGGGCACCATCCGGTTCTTCCGGTCCCAGGTCGATGTAGGCACCCACTCTTGTGGGTCTCTCTGTCTTCTCGGTTGTCTTTACCGCATGCCATTTTGGCCCTCGGTGAGCATCCGTTCCTGCTGAGTTGGGACCATTTGCTGTGTCCTCGGATGGCAGCTTGGCAGCTTTTAAGACCCCAGACGCCACTCACCAATGTGGGGTGCAGAGAGCTCTCTTAGCAAAACGCTAGTTGTGCCAATTGGCCTGGAATTCGCCTAAGAGCATGGTCCCCCGCCCCCCGCCCCAGCTGCTCTATCCTTGCAATATTGAGTTAAGATGGAAGGAGTACTCAAGTTATGCTGAAGTCCACTTAATGTTGTTCTTGTTCCTAATGTGTGCTGTCGCCGCTTTCTCCCAACTAGATTTCTAGTAACTACCTAAACTAAACCCTCCCCCCTTTGCCCTCCCTCCCCCCACTCCCTTGCAGCTGTCAAAGAGTCTTCTTCTATACACAAGTCTGTTTTTGAGGTCTTATCGTAGAGGTCTCATACAGTATTTGTCCTTTTGTCGCTGACTACTCTCACTCAACATAATGTCTTCCAGTTGAAACCAGGTTAGGAGATGTTTCCTGGAATCATCGTTATTCTTTATCATTGCGTAGCACAGCACTTTTTTTTTAATCTCAACAATGTAATGAATCAATCACAGCTTGCCAGTTTTGAGTCAACCCTCCACTCTGACACTAGCAGAAAATGCTGCTTCAGAGCCTACAGGGCCAGATGTTTCCTTCTGAGACCATTTTGGGTGCAGGAAGCACACGCTACTTAAAGCACATCACCTTAGATGCGCAGGAAGGGAAAGGGCATAATGTTTTTGCATGAAACAGGGTCAGGCTGACAGGAGAACTCTGAAGTCCTCTGTTAGATGGAAGTCAGTCAAAGTTAAAATAACCGAAGTTACAATAAAGGGGAGCGAGTCATCCAGAAGGAGCAGTCTTCCTTTTGATGGAAAGTGTCTCATAACTGCACACCTTTTGGTCATGGTCAGTTGCTTTTCAAGCCGGCTCCCAGTCATGGCGACCTTCTGTACAGCAACCGAAGTGTACCCCGGCCTTCTGCCATCCTCGTGATCCTTGGTGTCGGAGCCCGTTGTGGCCGCTGGGTCGGTGCGTCTCCCTGGGGTTTCTTTCGTGCCCGCTGACCCTCCGCTTTACCTAAGCACAGGTCCGTCCTTAGCAGCTGCCCTTTCCTGATGAGATGTCCAAAGTAAATGAGCTGACGTCTGTTCATCCTCCCTTCCAAGGAACATTCTAGCTGTATTTCTTTCAAGATGGGTCTGTTTGTTCTTTCGGCAGCCCACGGCATGTTACTGTGTTGGTACCCCTGCTGTGTGAGAGCGCCCTGCGACCCTTCCTCGTGCGTCTTGCTCCCCACCACAGGACTGGCAACCAGAGTGTTTTCTCAGCACATCTGCCAGTTAAGACAGGGTGAGGACATCGCCGTCTTCCTTCTGTCACTGGACACGTCTTCCAGAGGCTGCTGGCTAAGTCGGCATCAGTGCGTCCTTGCGGTGTCCTCCAGTGTCCCCTGCACTGTCCTCCAAGTACTGCTTCATGCCTTTCAGACAGCTAATTAGACACATCCAGGGTCTGCAGCGGAGGTGGGAGTTCTTCTCTTCAGATCTGCCTTCCTTCCTGTGATTCCAGCAGGGCTTTAGAGAAAGGAGGAGGGCCAGGCACCTGCCCGTTCCACTTCGGTCTGGAGCGAGGAGCCTCCCTGTCTGTGTCAAGGTGCACCGGCGGGTCAGCGTGGCTTTGCGAAGGTGGCATTCTCTCCTGAGTTTCATGCCAGCTTGCTGCACAGCAGTGGGACAAATGGGCCAGTAACTTCCTTGGATATAGATTATGTCTGTATGGGAACTATATTTTCTTCAGACACTAGAGGACCATTTAATGCAGCAGGGTGGTGGGGCCTCCTGCCACATGTCATCACTTTGTCGTGCTGTGATGGCTTGGTGTTTGCTGTGATGTAGGAAGCTCTGCCACCAGGATTTGAAATACCAGCAGGGTCACCAGTGGGGGGCAGGATTCAGCAAATCTTCCAGATCACGACAGACTATGAAGAAAAGTCTGGCAATCTTCCAAAACCAGTTAATAAAAACACCATGCGTCCCAGCAGAATATTTGCAGATATAGTACTGGAAAGTGAGCCTGGAGGTGGGAAGACGCTGAAAATGCGCAGTGGCTGCAATGGTGGCGTTGAGTAAACTGATGAGAGTCAGGATGGAGCAGGACCAGCAGTGCCTTGTTCTGTTGTTTGTCGATGTCACCCAGAGTCAGAGCTGACACTGTGGCAGCAGACTGGAGGTCCTCATTTTGCGAAGTCTACTAAAGTGCTCTGAGAGAGAGCTATAAGTCTGCAGTGACTTGGCCTGTGATTCTGCTTCTCTTTGTGTGGAATGTGCAGCCACTGCTTCTTTGTTCTCTGTAAGGGAGTGTCACATGGCCACACTTCTAAAACACTGGATGTGACTCGGCTGCCCCTAGCTGAGTGTCGCTGCAGCAGATGTGCTCCAACTAACAGACAGTATTCTAGACGAACTGCAGCAGCTTTCCCATGATGAGGTTTCTGTGTTGTGCTGTTTCCTTTGCATTTCAGGATGCAAAGATGCAGAGTGATTGATCAGTGAACTGGAGTCAGCTAAACGAAGAAAGATGAGAAGGGACAGGCTGAACTGCAAAGGAACTCAGTTTAAAAAAACCCTTCCTGCTCTGCAGTTGCTTAGTGTGGACTGGAGATGTGGACCCAGCTAAACATGTTCAGGACAGAAAGTGTTGGTTGCCAGCGAGTCATAGACTTTTGTGTATTTCTGTGGCACAAATGAGACATGACAAATTATTAAAAGTTCTGCCAATACCGTTAATATTCATGATGCACTTCAAAAGCATCTCTTTTGCAGTACATCCGAGACAGATTGCCTGACCGGGACCCGTCTGCTTGCCTGGTGAGTGGCTGAAGAAAGATGAAGAGAGATACTATGTGAAGGGGGTTACACCCCCCTCTTGCACTTCTTTATAGGTGACAGTATCATCAGGATGTTGTCTCCTCAGATAATAACTTTCTTCTTGATTAAAAAAAGCACTCTTTGTGTTGATAAGACAAACTAGTTATTTATCACAACGTGAAATCATGAACAGTCGAGTTGTATATAACTTGAGAGACATACTGTCACTCTAGAATTTCCACCTCCATCTCCTTTGATGCTGATATGGCTGATTGGAAAAGTCAAAGTTCACCTTTTCTTCAAAGTGACTGTATTGACCTCCCTGCTGGTGAGCACAGTGACTGTATTGACCTCCCTGCTGGTGAGCACAGTGACTGTATTGACCTCCCTGCTGGTGAGCACAGTGACTTTACTGAGCTCCTTGCTGGTGAACACAGACAGTAAACCAAGCTATGTTTTCATTTTGCTCTTCTTTATTTTCTTTAGAGGCACAATAATCCCAGCTCTCCTTTTGCCAGCTGTGTGACCTAGGACAATTTCTTAGAATTACAGAGTCTTAGCATCACTGTCTATAAAAGGGTAAATGAGTTGCAACCAGAACTGCTTCTTCTAGGTATGAGGCAACTTGAAAGTGGGTGCATATGATTTAAGAGTTCTCATGCTACTGCCGTTAAGCTCTCAGTGCTAAGCAGAAGGCCAGCGGTTGGCACTCGCCAGCTGCTCTGGGAGAGAAGACCTGGAGATGTGCTTCCATGAAGACTACAGCCTAGGAAACCATCGGGAACAATGCTGCTCTGTCCTGCAGGGTCACCGTGAGTTGGAATCGACTCCACAGTATACAACAACAATAACAAGATGTAATCAACGAAGTATTTTCTTGCCTAGTAAGTGAATGGAAATTCTTAACAATTTCTGCTATTGTTAGGCCTCTGTGCTTAGAACCTGTGGTGGCGTAGTGGTTCAGTGATGTGTCTGCTGACCAAAAGATTGGAGGATCAAATCCACCAGGCACTCCTTGGAAACTCTATGGGGCAGTTCTACTCTGTCTTACAGAGTCAGTGTGATTTGGACCCAACTTGACAGCAGTGGGTTTGGTTTTGGGTGCTTAGCAAGGAACCCGTGGTGGTGTAGTGGTCCAGTGCTACCACTGATAACCAAAAGGAGCAGCAGTCTAAGTCTACTGGGCGCTCTTTGGAAGCTCTGTAGGGCAGGTCTACTCTGTCCTACAGCGGTGCCATGAGTCGGAATTGACTCAACAGCAGTGGATTTGGCTTTGGTTTCAGTGCTTAGAAAAAGAGAGATTTAAGAGCAAAGGTAACATTCACAGTATTTAACCAGGATATCAAAGGCACTGATGAACCAGAGCAGACCTCACTCTGAGTTACAAGGTACAGTGTAGAGTTGCTAAGTGAGAGCAGAAAAGGAGCAGGAAAAACTGGAAATGACCAGAAAAAAGGGTTGCTGTGGACCTCCAAACAGTCTTGGCTTCCCTTTCTGACTTCCCCAGAACTACCTCTGCCCCTGGAAGTATTTACTAGTGACTGATGGGGCAGCTCATTTATACAAGGTAATCAGCAGGTTGGGATCCCTCGACAGGGGAGGGAGCAGACATGTGGAAGCAGTTGCTGAGCACAGTGAGCTGCCCAGGCTGTCGGAACCTAATGGGGCAGAACACAGTCTCTTTTCTGGGAGAGCTGGGCAGCCACCCTGCATTTTTACAAGTCACTGGTTCCCCTCTGGCTCTCCCTTGGGTGATGCCCAGAGCTCTCGTTCCAGAGGCAGCTTCCTCAAACCGGGACCACTTCTGCTGGGAGATGGGCTGCCTCTGGACGTGGAGGGCTGTCCTTGCGGCCTTCGTGCCAGATGGCCCGTGTCCCTAACTTGTTGCTCCTCTGTTGACCGTGAAGGAACAAGATGTCCAACACGTTGACTCTGTGTATGACCTTTGTTACCAGGTGATGCCAAACTGTTGTAGAGTGACATGTCCACACTCAAGTGAAGCCATTACTAAGGCTGAGAGCAGGACAGCAATCTGAGTTTCCAGCATGGAAAGCTCAAGTGAAAGGAATGCTAGTCTGCCTGTCTGCATTTGGTGGCCTGTGTGTTTGTTGTATCTCGTATCACAAGTCCCCTGAGGCTGGTCTTCAGTCTTGTGTTCATAGAACTCCTGTGATCCTTAACACCTGGCTGAGAATCACATAGATCAAGGTCCTAAAATCAAAAGTCTTCAGGAAGACAAGTCAGCAGTGCCAGCAAGTGATGACAGTGGACAGTCAGGGAAGACAGGGTGGTGGACAGTGTGTTGCCATGTGTGGGAATTGACCCGATGGCAGTGCTTTTTTGTTGATGAACTGGAGAAAACATTCCTACCTGTAGGGGAGCCACCAGTTGTTTTTATGAGGGTATGTGGTGCTGATGAATAAAGAATTAATCAAGAAGATGAAAGAAGAATTGACTCCTTTGGACTGTGGTGCTGGTAAAGGGTGAATGTTAATCCTGATGAATATTGAACGTACTGTAGACTGTCTACAAAGAATTGCAGCCAAAGTGCTCCTTCAAGGCAAGGGTGGTGAGAGTATGTCTTACACACTTTGGACATGTTATCAGGAGTGACAAGTCCCTGGAGAAGGACATCATGCTTATTAGAGAATCAGCAAAAATGAGGAAGACCCTCAGTGAGATGGATGGACACAGTGTCTGCAGCAGTGGGCTCAAGAAGAGCAACAGCTGGGAGACTGGCACAGGACCAGGCCGTAGCTGGTTCTGTTGTACGCAGGGTGACTTTGAGTCAGTGGCACCTGACAGCAGTAAGACAGCGTGTGGGGCTGGTGAGCAAAGAGTAAAGAAGACAACAGAACAGACGCCCTTAAGTCGGGGTGCAGTCAGGAACGCTGACTAGACCATGGGCTGCCACAAGAAGGAGGAAATCTGCCTTGGAGGAAGTACAGCCGGAGTGCTCCTTCAAAGCTAGGATGGTGAGATTTTGGAGGTACCAGTTCTTGGAGAAGGACATCATACTTGGTAAAGGAGAGGGTCAGTGACAACGAGGAGGACCTTGAATAAGGTGGGTGGACAGGGTGGCTGCAACAGTGGGCTTCAGCATGACAGCAGGTACAGGGACGGCACGGGACAGGCAGGGCTGGGCTCTGCTGCGCATGGGTTGCTCTGCGTTGGACCTGAGCCGGAGGCACCTACAGCAACAGGGGCGCTGCTCTCGGCACTTTTCAAGAGCAGCCCGAAAACTAGACACTCTTTTTCTGTGAAGTCTCCCCGTTTTGTCAGCTCAAGTACATAAAAATAAAGAACTTTAAAGAAAACACTGCCTGGTCAGTCTTGTGACTTTGATGGTTATTATTATGACATCCTGAGCTCCTTGATGATAGAGGTCATCTTTTCCATCTGTGTGTCCTCCAGATGTTGAGCACACTGCTTGCTGTGAGGGACCGCTAGGATAATTGTTTTAATGACCGAGCCTGGGGTTATTATTCAGATACAATTTACCCACCACAAAATTCACCAATTGTAAGTGTACAACTCAAGTGCATGTAGTAAATCTGCGTGCTGTGCCACCATCGCCATGATTCAGTTTCAGAACACTTCTGTCACTCCCGTGTGAATCCCTCACGCCCTTATGCAATCAGCCTGCCGTCCCCAGGCAACCATGCATCATTCTGTCTCTAAAAATGCCTTTTCTGGCCATTTCATAAAAATAGAATCCTAGAATATGTGGTCTCTTGTGTCTAGTGTCTTTCACACAGTGTGTTTTCAGGGTCCGTCTGCGTTGTGACATTTCTTTTTATGGCTGAGTAATAGTCCATTGTGTGGACAGACCATGGTGTGTTTTTCCACCACCCACTGGTGAACTTGGGATTGTTACCACTTCCTGGCCATCGTGAATAATGAAGCTATGGACATGTCTTTTCACAAATAGACCACATAATCCAATGAAATTGAGTCACATGGTAAATTTCTCTCAATTTTGAAGAAACTGCCAAACTGCTTTCCAAAGTGGTTGCGCTGTCTGACTTTTCAACAGCGGCATCTGCAGACTTCTGTTCTCCATGTCTTTTGTCAACACTTTTTACTGTCTGTCTTTCCCTTGTTGGGGTTTTCTGTGTTATTCGAAAAGTGATGAGAATTGTTTATAGAAGATGAACAAGGGGATGTTCTTGCTGAACTAGTACACACGGCTATAGAACTGTGTATCAGCAGTCTGTGATGGGCTGAGACACTCAATGGACAGTGAACTGACCCAGAGTGAGGTGAAAAGAAGATGTACTCCAGACTCCCTCAGCCTTTCTACCCTGGGGATAGTCTGATGAAGGAATATAGAAATTTGTTAAAATAATATATGTATGTACACATACAGGAAACCCTGGTGGTGTGGTGGGTTAAGTGCTACGTCTGCTAACCAAAAGGTCAGCAGTTCAAATCCACCAGGCCCTCCTTGGAAACTCTATGGGGCAGTTCTACTCTGACCTCTAGGGTTACTATGAGTTGGACCCAACTGGATGACAGAGGGCTTTCTGGGTACACACACACACACACACACACACACACACACACACACACACACACACACACACACACATGTGCATTTTATATATACATACAAACCCACTGCTGTCAAGTCGATTCTGACTCATAGTGACCCTATAGGTCAGAGTAGAACTGCCCCATAGAGTTTCCAAGGAGCACCTGTCGGATTTGAACTGCTGAACTCCAGTGCAACATTATTCCTCGTTGGAATTTTGACAGCAACAGAGCTGCCCATGTTTACGAGACCTCGCAGATAAAACATGGAACAAACAATCGTATGACCAAACACAACAGCCACTGAAAATGAAATAGAGGTTTCTGAGTCCTGATGTGGAAAATCTCGGTGTCTATTACTCAGAGAGAAAAGAAAGGACACTTTGAATCCTATGCTGACGTGTGTAAAAGAAAGGCTATATTGACCTGTGTGTGTGTATGCTGCTCTGTGTGTGTGTGTGTGTGTGTGTGTGTGTGTGTGTATGGCTAGACTGTCCCTAGAAGTATAAAAAAGAAAATGAGGAGGAAAGCTAGAGAACTGAGGTCCAAAGGGGCAGTAAAAATTTGCAGAAAAGAAACAAATATGTATGTATAAGAATATGTACACATATGCAAACATGCCTGTGTGGTGAAAAGAATAACATGAAAATGAGCATCCATGTAGTTTAACACATATTAAGAAATGGACCATTACCAGTGTGTGACTGATTTGATTCTGTATGCCTTTACTCTTTATTTCTCTTTGATTTTTTTCCTTTTTATTATCTGTATGTATTATCTATTCAATAAATTAGTGGCAATTAAAAAAAATCCCTAGAAGTTTCAACATTATAATAGGATAAGTCCCTCAAGTTAAAAACAAACCAACAAGCCCAGAAGACTCAGTTTCCCAAGACTGCACTGTGGCTGGATCATGATTTGTACACGGACCTCTCTGGAACCAAAGCCTGCCTCATCTCTGCTGAGCCAGGTTACGTCTGCAATGGGCCCAGATGCCTCACTGGTAGCCGGTAGTTTTCTCGACAGCCTTGCATGGACACCCTGCCTTTAAGATGGACCCCAGGAGTTGGAATGATCTTTGCTGCAGAGAGTCAGGACTGTGGCTGCTCAAGCCACATGCAAACTGACAGCTATGGTCAGGTATGGTCTGGTCCAATCTGTGACCCTGAATCCATTGATAAGAGAGACAGATTGACAGTAAAAAATGCTTGCCTCCTCAGATTACTGATGCAAGTGTTTCACACTAAGTGACAGTTTGGAGGTTTGAGTCCACCCAGGAGTACCTCCATGGGAAGACTTGGTGATCTATTTTAGAAAAATCAGCCACTGAAAACTATGTTGCACGGTTCTACGGTGACACACATGGAGTTACCATGAGTCCGGATCCACTGGGCAGCACGTGGTAGTTTCCACAGCTAATGGGAACCCAGGAGCTGCGGCCCCATAGCTAGCACATGGGCCCTCTAGTGGCCATGATGCTCATTGCTCACACTTACATTAACTGACTGAGGCTTCGGGAAAACTCCAGTAGGTGCAATTGTTCTCCAATTTTATAGGTGAGGAGATGAACACATAGAGCTTAAAGAATGTGCCAAGGCCAGAAAGTGAGTAGGCGCCCACCTACCCCTGGTCCCACCTTTTAATGTGGCACCCCTTCTCTGTAGCACCACCGTCCCCAGCCAGCCAGGCCTGTGGGTTTTGTTGATTCACGTGCCTGGCTGTCCTTGACATTAGGCTATCCAGCCCTGTTGAAAGGGCTTGCAAAGGCTAAAAGTTCACAGACCATGACTGGAGTGGACGGCAAGATTGAAGGTCATCTAATCTAGTGTAACTTCTGGACTCAAAGTCGAGGGGGACTTTCCCAGGCCATTTATCTTGCTCTGCCTTGGTTCAGGGACAATTTGCTGATTATCACTCAGACTGTCAGGAGTTGGACAGCCAGGGCACTGCCATGTCCTGAGTCCTGGCTTTTTCCCATGTACTGCCTGCCTCCTAGTAAGGATGGCAATGACCTCTGTTAGGACGTCTTAGTCATTTTTGTATCATGCACCCTGGGTTGTCACCATCGCAGACTGGACACACAGCCTCTTAGTGGCAGAACAGCCTGTTCATCTCAAATGACTAACAATTAAGGAGTCATTTGGACAGAAGCCACTTGATTTTTCACCAGAAGGCTCATTTTCATTTAACTGGCAATCTATTAAGCTTTCTCCTCGCAGGCTGTGGCTGATTGCTCAGTAACTCAGAAGCAAATTCCAGTTTAAAGGCCATTGTTTGTAGCTGTGGGAACAAACATCTGATACAGCCAAGTGGATGGATGGCAAATGAGTTAAGTGAGCACAGAAAGATGCTCAACATTAAAAAACAAAACAAAACAAAAGCCGAACCCACTGCCATCAAGTCGATTCCTGCTCACGTTTTCGTTGTTACGTGCCGTTGAGTCATTTCCAACTCATAGCAACGTACTGTATGACCATATGAACATCAGAATGAAACACTGCCTGGTCTTACACCATGTCTACAATCATTTTTATGCTTAAGCCCATTGTTGCATCCACTGTGTCAATCCATCTAGTTGAGGGTCTTCCTCTTTTTCGCTTATCCTCCACTCTACCAAGCATAATGTCCTTCTGCAGGGACTGATCCTTCCAGACAACATGTCCAAAGTATGTAAGACACAGTCTTCCCATCTTTGCTTCCAAGGAGCACTATGGCTGTATTTCTTCAAGAACAGATCTTTTTGTTCTTTTGGCAGTCTGTCGTATATTCAGCATTCTTCTCCGACACCACAATTCAAAGGCATCAATTCTTCTTCTTCTTTGTTCATTGTCCAGCCTTGACATGCATATGATGCAATTGAAAATACCATGGCTTGGGTCAGACACACCTTAGTCTTCAAGGTGACATCTTTATTCTCAGTACTTGAAAGAGGTCCCTGGCAGCAGATTTTCCCAATGCAGTGCGTCTTTTGGTCTCTTGACTGCTGCTTCCATGAGTGTTGATTGTGGAGCCAACTAAAATGAAATCCTTGACAATCTCAATCCTTCATTTATTACAGTGTTGCTTACTGGTCCCATTGTTGGGAATTTTGTTTTAGTGATGTTGTGGTGCAATCCATACTGAAGGCTGTGGTCCTTGATCTTCATCAGTTAGTGTTTCAAATCTTCTTTACTTTCAGCAAGTAAGGGGTGTCATCTGTGTAATGCAGGTTGTTAATGAGCCATCCTGCGATCCTGATGCCTTGTTCTTCATATAATCCATCTTCTTGGATTATTTGCTCAGCATACAGATTGAAAAGGTTTGGTGAAAGGATACAACCCTGATGCACACCTTTCCTGACTTTCAACCATTAGTGTCCCCTTGTTCTGTTGGCATGACTGCCTCTTGATCCATATACAGATTCCTTAAGAATACAGTTAGGCATTCTGGAATTCCCATTCTCTGCAATGTTAGCCGTAATTTATTATGATGTACACAGTCTAATGCCTTTGCATAGTCAATGGAACGCAAGTAAGCATCTTTCTGGTATTCTCTGCTTTCAGCCAAGATCCATGTGACATCAGCAATGATACTGTCATTCCACGTTCTCTTCCAAATCCAACTTGAATTTCTGGCAATTCCTTATCAATGTATTGTTGCAGTTGCTTTTGAGTGATCTTGAGCAAAATTTTGTTTGTGTATCTTATTAACAATATTATTCAGTTAATTTCTGCATTTGGTTAGATCACTTTTCTTTGGAATGGGCATAAATATGGATCTTTTCCAGTCAGTTGACGAGGTAGCTGTCCTCCAAATTCTTGGCATAGATGAGTGAGAACTTCCATTGCTGCATCTGTTTGTAGAAATATCTCAAATGATATTCCATTGATTCCTGGAGCCTTATTTTTTTGCCAGTGCCTTCAGTGTAGCTTCGACTTCTTCCTTCAGTACCATCGTTTCCTGATCATATGCTACCTCTTCATATGGCTGAACATCGACTAGTTCTTTCTGGTATAATGACTCTGTATATTCCTTCCATCTTCTTTTGATGCTCTCTGAGTCATTTAATAGTTTCCCTGTAGAATCCTTCACTATTGCAACTCAAGGCTTGAAGTTTTTCCTCAGTTCATTCAGCTTGAGAAAAGCAAAACGTGTTCTTTCCTTCTGGTTGTCCATTTCCAGCTCTTTCCATTTGTCATTATAGTACTTTAGTTTGTCTTCTTGAGCTGCTTTTTGAAATTTTCTGTTTAGGTCTTTTATTTCAACAGTCTTTTCTTTTTGCTTTAGCTTCTTGACATTTGAGAGCAATGTTTCAGAGTCTTCTGACATCCAATTTGTCTTTTCTTTCTTTCCTGTATTTTTAATGACCATCCTTCATGGATGATGTCTTTGATGTCATTCCACAATTTGCCTGATATTCAGTCATTGGTGATCAATACTTCAAATCTGTTCTTGAGATGGTTAAACTGAAGAGAGGGATATACTTGAGGTCATACTTTGGCTCTTGTGGATTTGTTCTAATTTTCTTCATTTTCAGTTTGAATTTGCACATGAGCAATTGATGATTGCTGCCATAGTCAGCACCTGGTCTTCTTCTGACTGCTGATACAGAGCTTTTCCATTGCCTTTTTCCACAGATGTACTCAATTTGGTTCCTGTGTATTTCATCTGGTGAGGTCCATGTGTACAGTCACCATTTGTGTTGGTTAAAAAAAGGTATTTGCAATGAAGAAGTCATTTGTCTTGCAAAATTCTGTCGTGCGATCTCTGGCATTATCTTATCACCAAGGCTGTATTTTCCAACTATTAATCCTTCTTCTTTGTTTCCAACTTTTGCATTGCAGTCACCAGTAATTATCAATGTGTCCTGATTGCATGTTTGGTCAATTTCAGACTGCAGAAGCCAGTAAAGATCTTCAGTCTCTTCATCTTTGGCCTTAGTGGTTGATGTGTAAATTTGGATATTAGTGGTATTAACTGGCCTTTCTTTTAGGCGTATGGATATTATCCTGTCATTGACAGCATTGTACTTCAGCACGGATCTTGAAATGTTCTTTTTGATGATAAACACACCATTCCTCTGTAACTTTTTGTTCCCAGCATAGTAGACCCTGTGATTGTAGGATTCAGAATGGCTGAAACCGGCCCGTTTCCGCTCCCTGAGGCCTAGGATATCAATGTTTATGTGTTCCATTTCATTTTTGACAATTTCCAAATTTTCTAAGGTTTGTACTTCATACATTTAATGTTCTGATTGTTAGTGGATGTTTGCAGCTATTTCTTCTCATTTTGAGTCATGCCACATCAGCAAACAAAGATTATGAAGGCCTTAGTCCATCCACGTCATTAAGGTTGACTCTACTTTGAGAAGATAGCTCTTCCGCAGCCATCTTCCAAGGGCCTTCCCGTCTGGGGGGCTCGCTTTCTGGCCCCGTATCTGACAGTGTTCGGCTGCTGTTCTTAAGGTGTTCTCTGGTGCCTGGTCCTTCTTCCTCGTCCGTCTTAGTCTGGAAGCTCAGCTGAAACCTGTCTGCCATGGGGGACCCTGCTGGTAACTAAATATCAGTGCCATAGCTCCCAGCATTGCAGCAACAAGTGAGCCTCCACTGACAGACTAGTGGGGGCTGCTCACTCTATTTTTACCCTCCTTACCTGATCCTGTTACTCTCCTTACTCGCTCATAGCAACCCTATAGCACAGAGTAGAACTGTTCCATAGAGTTTCCAAGGAGTACCTGGAGGATTTGAACTGCCAACCTTTTGGTTACCAGGCGTAATCCTTAACCACTATGCAACCAGGGTTTCCATCAACATTAGTTAGTAGGAAAATGCAAACTGAAGATACCACTACCCATCTTTTATGTGGCCGGATTTTAAAAAGACTGACCAATCCAAGTGCTGGTGGGGGTGTGAGGGAATGAGAATTCACCCCTGCTGCTGGTGGTAGGGGAAATGGTGCAGGTCCATGGAAAAACAGTTTGAAACTTTACTTAAAAATTCAAGCATAACCTGTCCTGTCATCTGGCCATTCTACTTCTAGGTGTTTACTGAAGAAAAAAAGCAAACCCATTGCCATCAAGCAGTTTCTAACTCATAGCTACCCTATAGGACAGAGTAGAACTACTCCACAGAGTTTCCACAGAGTACCTGGTGGCTTTGATTTGCTGGCCTTTTGTTTAGCAGCCATAGCATTTAACCACTGTGCCACCAGAGAAAGGGGATTATATCTCCATACAGAGGCCTGCCTATGAGTATTTGTAGTAGCTACATTTGTAATAGCCAATAACTGGAACGCTGCAAAAGACCTCTTTAAACTGTTGAAAGGCAAAGATGTCACTTTAAAGACTAAGGTGCACCTGACCTGGGCTGTGGTGTTTTCAGTTGCCTCATACTTATGCAAAAGCTGGACAATGCATAAGGAAGCCCAAAGAAGAATTGTTGCCTTTGAATTGTAGTGTTGGAGAAGAATATTGACTATACCATGAACTGCAAAAAGAAGGAACACATCTATTTTGGAAGAAGTACAGTGAGAATGCTCCTTGGGAGCAAAGATGGCAAGAGTGCATCTCACATACTTCAGACATGTTACCAGGAAGGATCAGTCCCTGGAAAAGGACATCAGACTTGGGAAAGTAGAGGATCAGCAAAAAGGAGGGTGACCCTCCACACCATGGATTGGTGCAGCGGCCGCAGCCACAGGCTGCAGCGTGACAACAACTGTGAGGGTGGTGCAGGGTCGGGCATCGCTCTGTTCAGTGGTACACAGGGTCGTTCTGAACTGGCGTGACTTCTGCAGCACCCGACAACAACATGCTGTAGTACCCCTGGGTGTGAGAAGACAGACGCTGAGAGAGAGAAATTGGGACAAGAACAGTACTTGCTATATGATGATGGCCTCGACCAGGGTGGGAATGGGGGAGGATGAGCAGAACTCAGACTGTGAGTGTTCGAAGGTCCAGGACCCTTGGTTTGCTGATGGGCTGGATGAGAGGGCCGGAGAGAAAGAAGAGCCCAAGATGCCCTCAGTGGGCCTTGTCTGAGCAACAGGAGGAAGGGAAGGGCATTCTGGTGAGTTGAAGGCAGAGTCCATAGCACTGCAGTCTCATTACTACAAAATAGGTGATTTTCAATAAATATCTATATTAGCAGTGCTCTTAGGTGAACCCTAATGGCATAGTGGTTAAGCGCTATGGCTGTTAACCAAAAGGTTGCCTGTTTGAACCTGCCGGGTGCTCCTTGGAAACTGTGGGGCAGTTCTCCTCTGTCTTACAAGGTCAGGATGAGTCAGCATCAGTGCGACAGCAGTGAGTTTATTTTCTTTGGTTTTAGATGTGAGGATGAGAAGACTCTGGAGATAGGGTCTAGGGATGCATCATCAGAAAGAATCAGTTGCTAGAAAAGGATATTATGTCTGGTGAAGCAGAGGGTCGGTGAAAACGAGGGAAGCCCGTAATGAGATGTACTGATGTCACAGCTATTTAATGGCCCCATACGTGCCAACGATCGTGGGGATAGCAGAGGACCAGGCAGCATTGGATTCTGTTCTGCAGAAGGTTGCCATGAGTTGGAGCAGAAAGGACAACAGTCAGCTAAAATACTCTGAAGCCCACTCTATGTGGAAATGCAGAACAGATGTAGGGTGATGAGGGAGCGTTCACGGTAAAATGGCATCTTTTTAATTTGCTGGGCCCACAGATGACTTCATTAATTGGAAATTCTGGCTCAGTGTGCAACTGTAGAATCTGTTTACTGACCTAAGAGACACTGTGTTTTTTGTCTTTCCCCCAGCCTTCTCCACGCTCCAAGAAGTGACAGCCTCTTGTTTTTATATCCAAGTTCTTCTCGATAATAGTTGTCACATTGCATTATATATGAGCACCCAAACTTGTTTAAAACACAATCTGATAAATTACCCTATGCGGTTGGTTGTCTTCATAGAGAGCAACTTGAGGAAGGAACAGTGATTACATTGTTTACAATCATGATTACAATGGTAGCTCATGGCATTGCCCCTAGTGTCCCTGGTGAAATGTTGAGTGCAGCTGGCAGAGAGACCTGAGCTTCGATCCCCGAGCGGGGTTAGTGGGAGACTGGGAGGGGCAGCATCTCAAGACCTTTACTCTGAAATTTTGGTGAAAGGAAATGGAGATCCCCCTCTGCACAGTTACAGTCACTTCTGTGCCACATTAAAATTCGCACCTATCATCCGGATCAGGGGTTTTCAACCTCAGCACTAGTGACATTGCGGCCTGGATACTCTTTTTATTCTAGGGTCTGCCCTGTGTATTATAGGATGTTGAGCAGCATCCCTGGATCCTACCCACCAGATGTGGGTAGCACTTCCCAGTTATAACAACTAAAGTGACTCTAGACACTGCCACTATCACCTGGAGGAGGCATAATCACTTCTACATAGGAGCCACTGGTCTACAGGGAGTGCTGCCCTTGTGCCTCAGTGAGTTCAGATCTCTTGTATCCTCATTAAAAAAAAACGAAAAAACGAACTCACTGCCGTTGAGCAGATGCTGCCTCATAGTGACCCTGCAGACAGAGTAGAATGGCCCCTTAGAGTTTCTACAGAGAGTGCCTGGCAGATTTGAACTGCTAACCTTTTGGTTAGCAGATGTAGCATTTAACCACTACACCATGAGAGTTTCTACTTATCCTCATTAGTGAGGAGAAAATGAAACATCCCCCATCCACAGAGCACTTCATTGTCACCTGACTCTCCTCCTGTCATGCCTAGGGCCCCTCCAGCAAAGACTTCTTCAATTGAGGGTTCACGTTGCCCACAAGTTAGGGACTCCTTTTCTGGTGAGGCTTGTAGGTTGTGTCTGCTTTTGGACAGTGTTGTACTTCGAGACTGTGTCTTAACTTTGAGGTCAGTAGCTTTGCTGTTTACTCGTTTTTACTTACTGTCTGTAACCCTAGAATCTGCCTCTTATCTGGAGATGGCCGAGGTCTTGACTGCATGAAGGTCAGGAGAAACGCTGGAGCAGACGAGTCACAGTGGGCAGAAGATTCCTAGGTGGCAGGGCAGCTTAGAGCCACGGATTTCAGCACACCTCTGAAGCTGGGGCAGCCCATGGTAGTGTGAACGGTTAAGGTGCTCAGCTGCTAACTAAGGGATGGCAGTTCAGACCCACCCAGATGTGCCTTGGAAAAAGGTTTCTAAAAGTCTAAAAAATCTAAAAATCTAAAAAATCAGCCACTAAAAACCTTGTAGAGCTCATTTCTACTGGAACAGACACGAAGCTGTCAAGACTCTGTGTCAACTTGACAGCAACTAGTTTTACTGCTTAGGACATGGCTCGGTTATCCTGTAAGATTAGAAATGAGCTGGTTTGGGGAGAGATATTAAATAAATATTATTTTAAAGACCACATGGGTATAGCAAAAACTGTGTAGTCAGGTAGCAGGAGATAGGGCAATGGGGACCAAGAGGTCTCTGATCTCCTTCAGGCTCCAAAGACAGACTGTTTCTTCCACCCCCATGATCCCAGCAGCGTGGTCAAGTATTTGAATCAAACACCATCAGAGTCACGGTGATGTATCCCTGTGACTGAGTCTGCACAGTAACATTCCCTCCCCTGAGAAGTGTGCACTTCTCTAGAGGGACAGAGGAACAGCAGAATGTTCAGTTAAAGGATGTTTTGTTCTTCTTTCTCACCTCAGTAGTCCTGTTCTAATCAGGGGGCTATGCTCGTGTGGAATTACAACTGGAAACCTAAGTCCTTGCTTTGTTATAACTGTAATTGATCTTCATGCCAGGCATTTGAATTTGTTACCTAAAGAAGTAGATTGTGCACTTGAAGATGAGAGGACATTAAAAGTATGGTCCAGGTCACAGCTACCTGCAGGATCTTGAGAATCCGACTGCCAGATAGCAAGAAGAGCATGCACATTTGTTGTTGGAACTGTTTCCTTTCAACTTTAGAAAAAAGGTGGAAAAAGGCCACTCTTTGAAAATGTTTGGTGGAGCAGAGGGATAGTAGCTGAGATAAAAAGCAAAGAGACACTTCATGAATGCCAGTCTCATCTGAGAAAGTCCACTGAGGTTGAGCAAAGCAATAATTTTTTAAAGCAGGAGATAAGACCATTGTCTTAGCATGTCTCCGTCTTTAAGGCCTGCCATGGTGAAGACCAGAGTGGAGGACAGAAGAGACTGGGACCCAGATACAAGACCAGATGCCATGCAACTCTGAACCTTAGGAAGATTTAGAACAATCTAGAAAAAGAACATCCACCTGCAGGTGTGGGTTCTAACTGTCAAAAGTACATCTAGATCTTCGCGGAAAATGTATAGAAGCTTAATTTTAAGGACATGGAAGTCCATTTCAGCTTGCAGTGGGAAGGCTGCCTGATCAGAATTTTATATAAGACAACAAACTCAGTGTTTGTGACATTAACTATTTCCTTTGTCATTCACTTGTCATTCAGTCACTAAGTGTGGAGCCAGTGCTAACTGAAGAGCTGGACATTTCAGTCCATCCTGAGGTATTTCAGTCCACCCTGAGGTGTCTCAGTGATCTCTTTCCAAAAACTCATCCACTAAACACCCTCTGAAGCACAGTTCTGCCCTGATACATGTAGGATCACCAGGAGTCAGAGTCAACTCGATGGCAGCCTGTTACTGGTTTCAACACGTTGAAGAAAAGTCTGGAATATCTGATGCCTTGATTAGTGAGGAGACATTTAAGACACATACAGTCAGTCAGACCTAAGTGTGGATGGACCCAGTTGTGCTCTGTAGACGTTTGAGGGGCCTCTCCAGCCGCTCTGAGCACCAGCGTTCTCATCTGTTGGTTGGAGACAGTAAGACCTTTCAAGGCTTCCATGGATATGGCAATGTGTCTCTTCCAAAAGTGACAGATCCTTGGTCTGCTGCCACTCTGTGGGATTTGTATGACCTTATGAGTGTCAGTACTTACAGCACACGGAGGAAAGCCATTGTCACGTTCCATCATGATACATAAATGTAGAAATCAGATTAACTCTGGGTATCAGTGAGATCCTGGAATGCTGGGAGCCAGCCCGGACAACTTTTGTGGGGCCTCACGGAGGGAGGGAAACAGCGTCGGTGGAGAACGAATTGAGACAGGAAAGGGTTTTGGAGAAAAATGGCAGCCCATCAAGGTCTGTCTTTCTTTATTTTTTATAGTTGAGGTGATGTGATTTTCACCCAGCCACCTGACCACACAAGCTACTGGCTAACTTGAGGTGATGTGATTTTCACCCTGCCCCCTGGCCAAACAAGCTATTGACTAACTTGAAACCGAAACCTCGTGGTCTTTCTCTTGTTAATTGTCAAGGCCTTCTAGATAATGGCCCGAGGCAAGTGTGTTGTGGTCATAATTGACAGTGAAAACAAAGTTATGCCCCGAGCTCAATCAGCCCTACCAATACCTCAAGGTTAAAAGGTACAGGAGGAGAGGTCTAAAGGTTATAATCTCTATTTGTTCCTACTTTGCTCTTTATTTTATCTCCTCCTGTGGGGACACTAAACACCTACCGTCCCCCACCCTATGCCTGTCTTAAACTGTTCTAAGAAGGGTAATTCTTTTTACATGGGGGGGATGTGCAGTTGGGGGAAGTCAGCTGCACTGGGCCAGCCTTGGCATTCCCAGGCTGGGCGTTCCCAGGCTGGGCATTCCCAGGCTCAGCAGGGAGATGAGGGGGTATTTTTGAGGAGAGTTTATTTAGGATGAAAAATATACGGCCAGAAATATGTCAGGGGTGAGATGCGTCTGCCTGCCATCACATAGGCTTGTGGCTTTGCTCACAGAGGTCCTTGTGGGTGATGGGCTTTGGCACTTGAACATCATATCACCTAAGTCACTGGGTTCAGTAACTCTGTCTCTAGCCTTCTGTCAGTGTCACTGGCCTTCCCCATACAGAAAACCACTCCTTATATATTGATCTTGAACTGGAATCCTGTATTTTTTCACAAGACAATTCTTTGGGGTTCCCTCTTCTGGTTGCAGTTTGGGAGAGTTTGTATCTAGAAATAGTTATATATGAAGGAAACTGCTGAACTGCTTTTGCCTTTCCCTCCAAGTAATCATGTGGTTCTTGCTGGCTGCTGTCAAGCTGGTTCCAACTCATGGCAACAGAGTGAAACACTGCCCAGGCCTTCTCCAGCCTCACCGTTGTCTTTATGCTGGTGCCTAGTGTTTTAGCCCTGTGTCAGTCCATCTTGTTGAGAGTCTTCCTCTCTTTGACTGCCCTTCTCCTTTACCAAGCGTGATGTCCTTCTCCAAGTGACTAGTCTCTCTGGATAACTTGTCCACAGTGGGCAAGATGAAGTCTTGCCCTCCTCACTCTGTGTGAACGTTCTGGTGTCTCTCTTCCCAGACAGACTTGCTTGGTGTTCTGGCAGTCAGTCAGTATTCTTCGTCCGCTCTATGATTCAGAGTCATCAATGCTTCTTTGATCTTCTTTATTCACTGTCCAGCCTTTGCATGCATATGAGGTCACTGAAAATATCATGACTTGGGTCAAGCTCACTTTCATCCTCAAGGGGACATCTTTGCTTTCCAGCTCTTTAAAGAGGTCTCATGATTTGCAGCACATCATTTGATGTCTTGACCTTCACCTCTGTGGGTGTCGATGGTGGATCCAAGTAAAATGAAATTCCCCACAACTTTAATCTTTTGTCTCTTTATCACAGTGTTCCTTATTGGTCCAGTAATGAGGATTTTTGTTATCTTGATACTGATGTACAATCCGTATTGAAGGCTATATCTAGTCTTTGATCTTCATCAGTAAGTACTTCAAGTCCTCTTCACTTTCAGCAAGCAAGATTGTGTCATCTGCATAATGCAGATTGTTAGTGAATCTCCCTCCAATCCTGATATGATACTCTTTGTCATATAATCTAGATTCTTGGATTATTTGCTTAGTGTATAGATTGAATAAGTATGGTAAAAGGATATAACCACAATGCACATCTTTTCTGATTTTAAGCCATGCAGTGTCTCCTTGTTCTGGAATTCCCATTCTCTGCAGTGTGTTACTCGTGATTTGTTTTGATTCACACAGTCGAATGCCTTTGCATAGTCAATGAAACACAGGTAAACATCTTTCAAGGCTGGATCCCTAGTAGCGCAATGGTTAGGCATTCAGATGCTAACCAAAAGGTGAATAGTTGGACTACATCAGCTGCTCCTTGGAGACCCTATGAGGCAGTTCTGCTATGTCCTGTTGGCTTACTGTGAGTTGAAGTCAACCTGATGATGGTGGATTATGGGAGTCCTGGGAACAGATCACCAGATCTTTTTTCCAAGGAGTGGCTGGAAGCGTTGGACAGCCAGCCTTTCTGTTGGTGGCTGGGCGCTTTACCACTACACCACCAGGGTTCCTTTCCTAATCAGGTTTAGGTGTTAATTAATAATGGATATTTGCATGCCAGTTCTGTGACAGCTTGATGCTGTATTAAATTGTAATTTGGCCTAAGCTGGATCAGAAGATTCCTTTGGTCAACAAAGACACTAGCAGCAGGTTACAGCTGTAATGAAGCAGAGCTCGACTGAATTGCTGACAGGTTCAGGTGGAAGGAAGCAGTGAGATAAACATATACTGTCGTGTTATTCAGCATGAACACAGGGCTGTGCGAGTGAGTAGGACCCACCTGAACTGGTGGAAGCTTGGAACAAACAATGCAGAAGATCAACTCATGGTGAGACCCAGGCCTTCTCCTTCTGCCTTCCATGGTTCTGTCAGTCTGCGTCCTGGGGTCTGTCTTTACCCGTCGGTCTCTGTCTCTCTGTCTCTCCCTGTCTCTCTGTCTGACCATGCGTTTCTTTCCTGTGATGGTTATAACAGATCATCACAGATGTGGTAGCTCAACAACCACAAGGGAATTTCTTGTGATTCTGGAGGCCAAAACTGTAGTGGTCACCTTCCGCTCGCCTCTTCCTCTGCCTTCCGTTTCTCTCTCTCGTCATTGTTTGTGAAGCCAGTAGGGTATATCATTTTTTTTTCTTTTACAGATGAGGGGACAGAGAAGAGTGAGAGTCTTGCCAGCCTGGAATCACCTAGGAAACTCGTCATGTAACAGATTTGAACTCACATTTCTGAGTCTTGCTGAGTATCCTATGCGGTGGCCCAGTGTGCCTTCCACGCTGTGAGGCCAAGGATCTCGTGTTCATCCGTAGCAGAGAGCATGAAACCTGTGTACAAGGGAAGAGCCCTTATTTACATGGAATGAGGTGATGAACCTGGGCAGTTGGGGCCAGGCACCCTCCTCAAGGACTCGTTTTTATTAGGACCCTTGTTTAGGGCTTCTCTGGTTGCAGGTAAGGGAACCCCACTGGGGCACACAAACACAAGGGGAGATTATTATAATCGCACAGTATCTCATAAATCCAAGGCTGGGAAAGTTTACCCTCACTCTTAAGGAGCTGGAAGTAGCCCTGTAACCCTGTAGAAAGCCCAGGAAGTAACACCAGTCTCTCTTTTCTGCTTGTCTGCAAATTTGCTGCTGCTTTTTTTCTTTCCTGCTTACAGATCATCCTTGTCTCAGCCCATATGGCAGAAAATGGCCACTGGCTGCTCCCGAGGTTACATGCATATTTTCTAAGATAATAAAACAGAGGCTCAATCCCTTAATCCTGTTTCTCTTGGCTGATTGGTCAGATTTGGGTCAGATGATCACCTGTGGACCAATCAACAGTTGGGTAGGATGAGGCTTCCCCAAACGGCTGCTAGGTAGCTGTTACCATGGAGATGGCTATTAGGACCAGGAAATGACCAGTGGGTGCTAGCACAGCACTGGTTGATGGCCTCAGTTTTTTCCACAAACACTGGCTGACCACACAGCACGTGTCAGGCACTACTGGTCTCTGCCCTCTCAGGCTTCAGTTTTCTTGGCTTTTTCTTGATTCACTTGCCCGGAGGGTTGTTTTATCAGCTTGAAGCTTTCCACAGAGAGATTAAAGGCTCACTTGTTTTACACTCTGATGTGCAAGCAATTAATACACACCTGGTCAGGAAACCTTGCCAAGCAACCCTTAAAGTCTGCTGTCTAACCGTCCATCCTGTAAGAGACCCCAAGGAGGGTCAGGTACATGGCGGTTGCTGTTGGCTGCCCCTGAGTCGGCTTCCACGCCAC
The DNA here is from genome assembly GCA_028571685.1 of Heterohyrax brucei. Lineage (NCBI taxonomy): Eukaryota > Metazoa > Chordata > Mammalia > Hyracoidea > Procaviidae > Heterohyrax > Heterohyrax brucei. The sequence goes on along the minus strand of CM053160.1, from coordinate 3,910,852 downwards.
GACAGCCCCGTCAGCAACAGGACTGAATGCCCCGGGTCCTGCGCTGCCCTTGGGTCAGCTGTGAATCAGACTGTTGTGACCAACAGGGGTTTTATTGACCGATTTTTGGACGTAGATTACCAGAACTTTCTTCCTCCTCTATCTTAGTCTGAACATTCTGCTGGAATCTGCTTAGCATCAGAGAAATCCACAGACCTCCACTGACAATGTTATGTTTTGGCTGAGAATTGAACCCAGATCTCCTGCATATAAGACAAGGATTCTACCACTGAACCAGCTCTGCCTCTTTGGCGGCGGTTCCTGTCTATTTCCTCTTAGCAGCTGACAGGCTTTCCCTGGGCACTGGGGGTGGCGATCATGGGAGCCAGCTTCCGAGAAGTTGTCCCCTCTTCCTTCTGTTAGCTGTTGCCCCTTTCACATAAGAACTGTGCTTTCAGCAGAGCTGAATTTTTATTCAGTTTTTCTCTAAGAACGACCTTGTTTGCAATGACTTCCTTCACTTTTTTCAGGGACCACTGGGTTGCTTAATTTTGAAAGCATGTACTGCCATGATAATAGTGTGTTATCGGAGACCGCCTGGAAATAGACTTGGAAACGGTGGATTGGCAGACTTTAGGGATACTTACTGCCCAGCACTAGAATTGGAAATCATTGTGTCCGTGGTGGTAAATGCCCCAGTTCTTCTCTGAGTGACGTTTCTAGCTGTTCTGCAGTTTTAGAAATCAGAACATAAGGAGGAGCAGGAAATGGGTCTGAGGGCAGTGAGACCCAGAGGTGGTACGGAAGTGCCAGTGGGCAGAGGACAGGGCAGGTGGACCGTGAGTGAGGCCTCCTGGGGACTTCCTGGACAGGCGAAAAGCCAGAGCGTAAGAAACTGTGAGCACTGGCTATTTCTCCTAGTAATCGAACTTCACATTGTGCAAAACACATGTCAGCTGTTGGCTCTGAGCTGCTTGTTTTAATTAGTGATTTCCAAATTTAATTTTGATCTTCAAAGATTTCTTTTAGGTGAGATGAAAAAGAAACTTTAGTTCCCTTTAACAGATAAAGTGACTGGGGGAAGTGACAGCATGGTGGCTGAGACTGGGGGTTTTAACCAACAAGTGTTCCTGATCACAGTCCTGCCTGTGCCACTCACTGGTCACCACTGAGTCACCTGCAACTCAGGGTGACCCCACTGGTGTTACAGAGGCGAACTGCACTCTGTAGGGTGTGCAGTGACTGTGTTTTGAAAGCCGATGACCAGGCCTTTGTTCCTTGATGCCTCCAAGTGAAATGGCGCCTTCCACCTTTCAATTAGCAGCTGGGCACATTAAGCATTTACTCCACCCAGGGATGTTAATTCTTCTTAAAGTTTATTCTAGAGTGAATAGCAAAATTTCATTAAGTGTGCAACCATGTAGCATCTAAAATAAAGTTGAATATTGCCAGTGGAACTCCCTGCAGACTTTGGGAACTCCTGCCGTAGAAGCATGTCTCCTGGCTCCTCATTCTAACAGGCTATGTTGGCGTCTCTAGATTCACAAATGTTTGGTCTGTGTTTCTTTCCTCATCTCAGTAGGCTCTGTACAAATGGCCAGCCACATCTGGTGTTCCTGCCTGCTTTTTAATATATGCTTGTTACTAGTCCTCCCCACTGTGGGGTTGACTCTGACTCACGTGGCCTTGCGTGTGTGAGCGTGGGACCGTGCTCCATGGAGTTTCCAGTGGATTGTTCTGAGGAAGCAGATCCCTAGACCTTTCATCCAAGGAGCCTCTGGGTGGCTTCTAACTGCCCACCTTTTGGTTAGCAGCTAAGGGGTTAACTGCTGTGCCATGCAGTGAAACACACTGGTCAGCGGTCACCTTCTGTAAAAGACGGCTGAGAGACTGTGGGAGCAGACAGGCGAGTCTGCAGACCCATGCTTCCTCCTTGGAGGGTCTAAGAGTTCATTTATATGCTTGCTACAGAAGCCAGTAATGACACTGAGGGCCAAGCTCCCTGGTTTGCAGCCAGCTCACTTTCAGGGACCTTAGAGAACTTTAAAGTCTACAGAAAAGTCTGCTGGGTTTTCTTGTGTGACAGGGAAGACCTGTGAAACTTGATTTCTCCTTGGGGTGATGTCTAGCTTGGGCTGGAGGCTTCGGAAGGCAGTGGACCCCTCAAACCACAGATAATTCGATTGAAAATGGTATTTATGCAAGGTGTAATTTAAAAAGCATCACTAATCCTTAGAAAGCCCATCTGGCATGATCTGACCCTTGGGTTTGGAAAGACAACTTTTCCCGGAGACAAATGTGAACTGCTTTAAAGCCTTCACAAATACATGTACTCAGAGGGCAGGTTTTGATTAAACACATCTAAAGCTCTTACGTATTCAGAGATTAGAAAGATCTGAACAGATCACAGGGCACTTGTCTGCTCAGGAGTGAAAAATCCGTCACTGCCTTTCACAACACACAGCATTTCCAGCTTTGTGTCCCCATTGCCAAGGGAGGAGGAGTGGTGGCAGTGGCCTCTGTGTCCTGTTACAGAACAGTTGTGTCCATGATGGCATGACTTTGGGCAGTAGAAAAAATGTTTGTCAGAATCTAGAATCTGGGTAGAGTGGGAGTCCTGGATTGGAACCTTGGATGCCATCAAGCACATTAGGAGAGATGAATCTAAAGTTCTGCGGTGAGGCCCGCAAGATGTGCCTTCACAGAGGTGTGGGTGATGCAGCTGAACAGCAGTATGCCTGTCACTTAGGGGGGTCAGAGGATCCGTTAGGGTTTTCTTCTTTCACTCTTCCTTTCTTCTTTAGTGTATGTAATTAAATTATGGTTTATTAAACGTACGATGGAATCAAAACATAGATATGAGGTTTAGAGAAGGATGAAATAAGATGCTTATACAAGGCATTATACAACACTGTATTATTATATTGCTATTTACTGCATGTGTGTTTATGTGTGTGTGTGTGTGTGTGTGTATAAGAGGTACCATGCGCTGGTTTAGAGCTCAGCTGCTAGCCAAAAGATTGCCTGTTCAAATCTACCAGGTGCTCCTTGGAAACCCTATGGGGCAGTTCTCTATTGTACAAGTCAAAAGCAATGGATTTGATTACTTTGGCTTTAGTTAACAGGCTCATCTACTAACCAGAAATTTGGAGGTTCAAGTCTATCCAGCGGGCCTGGGAAGAAAGGCCTGGCCATCTTCCTGTGACAGGTCAGCCCTAGAAAATGCTGTAGAGCGCAGCTGACTGTTTGCTGTGCATTGGAATCAGGTTGACATCAGCTAGCTTGGTAGCAGAATGCCCTGCTGCTTCCCAGTGAGAGAAATCAAGTCCATTGCCATGAGCTTTTCTCCTGAATTTTCCAAACGTCTTTGTTCTCAACCATGTCACTTATACGGCAAGTTTTTGTGGTTATTCTGTTTTGTTTTTCTCTGTATGTGTTTCTTTCAAAATCTGCACAGGAAGGAAGACAACAGGTTTCCAGGCTGTCATTGGTTGCAGCCTCTGAGTCTGTCCCTTCTGGCTGAAGGAGGGCCACACATTATTCTGTGATTAGCATCTGGGTTGTTGGCTAGTGGACTGTGGCTTTCAGAGGCCCGCTGCCCAGGCTGCAGCATCAGAGCAGGCCACAATGTTCACTCCTTGAGAGACAGAACGTGTTGTTACTGCTCAAGAAGAAAGTCTGTGCCCTGCTGACTCGGCTGTGGAACCAGTGAGTGATCAAGGCCTCCAGGGTCAGCTGGGCCAGGCCCTAGTGAGACACTCAAGGGCTAATGGAAGGACAGTCGTTCTTTTAAGCTTTCTTAGTCCCAGGAAGCACTGAGCTTCCATACTCGGTCTGCTAGAGGTAGGGATGAGGGCAGTGTGTCTTCTGATGAGCTGACCACTAAGTAGACTTCTGTGTCACTTATGAGTCCTTGGCTAGTGTAAGCCATTAACATGCTCACTTGCTAATTGAAAGGTTGATAGTTTGAGTTTACTTACAGGTGCCTGAGAAGAAGGCCGTTGGAAACCTTGTGGAGTGCAGTTCTATACTGACACATCTAGGTCACGATGAGTTAGGGCTGACCTGATAACACTTGGTTGTTTAGTCACTTATGTGGTTTGTGGAGGACATGGTTAGCTTTGAAGGCAGCTGTGCTTCCTGGTTGATGTACAGCAGCTACAAAAGAGCTCTCTTAGCACGATTTCCTCAATGGTTGGAGTTACAGGAAGGAAATGCAAGTCTTCTGCTTCCAAGTGGAGTCCTGCAGGGGGCACGTCTTAGGATTAGTGAGCAGGGGAAAGACCTCACTGGAGATCGGACCGTCTTGTGGGAGGGGCCTGTGCAGTGGGCACTGGCGACTCTAACATGAATTCCTAATCCCCTGTTGCTCTTCTGGCCGCATGTTACAGGAACCCAAATCAAATGGGCTTAAATCCATCTCCAATTAAAAAGAAAAAAAAAAAAATGAATGGCTTAAATCTCACTCCACAACATGCTCGTTGATAGAACTGAAAGTGTCAGAATCCTGATGGCTCTATGCCCAGTAGGATCCTAGGAGTCTTTGGGACTTGATTTCTCTCCATTTCTTAGTTTTGCTTTTCTGTGTGGTATCCTTGTTCTCAGGTGGACTCTTTCTCTATACCAGAAACAATAAAAATCAAAAGGAAACAAACCAGTTGCCCACCAGTGGACTCTAACTTGTGGCAACCCCACATACATTGGTAGAACTGTGTTCCAGAGGATTTACAATGGCTGACTTTTCTCAAGCAGATTGCCAGGCCTTTCTTCCAAGGTGCCTCTGAGTTCAAACTGCCAATCCTTTGGTTAGCAGCTATGCATTTCACCATTTATACCACCCCCAAAGCAAACCTGTTGCCATCAAGTCAATCCCAACTCTTTGCAACCCTATAGGACAGAGTAGAACTGCTCCAAGAATTTCCAAGGAGTGGCTGATGAATTTGAACTACCAACCTTTTGGTTAGCAGCCAAGTACTTAAACACAATGCTACCAGAGTTCCTTGCACCACCCAAGGAGTCCTTAAAATATCCATGGTTTGTATCATTCCAAAGCTTTAAGTCCAGTGGAGCAAAATCTTCTTTTTCCAGTCACACAAAGAGGAGCCAGGGAATTGACCAGGCCTGGGTCTGATGCCCACTCCTAAATCAGCGTTCTGTGGTCAGACGATGGGGTACCCTGACTGGCAAGACCTAACGCACCTGCCCATCCCTGGAACTGGGGTGAGTGACGTCAACCTGAATACATGGAGTGAGAGTAAGGGAGTGTCTGTTCCTTAGAGTTTACCAGGAAATGGGGGAGCAAAGCATAAACCACAGCTGGTCCTTGCATTCCTAGTGTCAGCTGCCCTCGAAGCTCCCAGAACCCAGAGTACACAGGCACATCCTGGCTGAATGCCGTCTACATGACATGCACTGTGCCAGACACAAAGACAAGAGTTTCTATTCTAGCTGGGGAGAAAAATTTATGATTTTAGCTGTTTGTTAAAATGCTGAAGATGCCAAAGACTTTCTTTTATTTTACTTCAATGCATAAGTCAGTGTCCATGGAGACAACAGGCAGGAAGTCAAACAACACACGACATCAGGCACATCTGCTGCAAAAGACCTCGTAAGAGTGCGGACAAGGCAAGATGCCCTTTGGGGAGTAAGGGGGGCCTGGCCTAAGCCGTGGTGTTTTCAGTCGCATGATGTGCATGTGGGCAGTGTGTAAGAAGGACAAGAGAAGAATGGATGCCTTTGAATTACAGTGTTGGCCAGGAATAGCGACTAACTATGACTGCCAGAAGAACAGACAGATCTGTCTTGGAAGAAGTCAAGTCAGATAATGCTTACTGGAAATAAAAACGGCCAGCCTTCACCTCACGTACTTTGGATGTGCCGTCAGGGGACCTGTCCTTGGCGATGAACTTTATGCTTGGTAGAGCTTCAGCACAAGAGAGAGGTCCTCGATGAGGTGGACTGACTCCTTGGCTGCAGCAGTGGGCGCACGCATCACAGCAGTGGTGGGGATGCGCAGGACTGGGCAGTGTTTTGTTGTACATAGGGAGGGTTATGAGTAGGAATCGAATCAGAGGCACCTAACCACAATGACAAGACCCTGTGTTTGGGGCATTTGCTGCTATGGCAGGCTTTGTAGGGGCTACAAGTGGATGAATCAGCTCAGATCTTCTTTCAGTGGGAGCAAGAAGTATAAAGAAATGCGTAAAAATATTCAAACTTCAAAGCAAATGGGCAAAGTCCATGCAAATGAAGTTAATGAGCTCCAGGAGCATAAAAGCATCCCTCGGTGGTGCATGTGGTTAGGCTGCTCACTGAAAGGTGGGAGTTTCTTGTCTGCCCGGGGGCACCTTGGAGGAAAGGTCTGGCTGTCAACATCTGAAAAAGCAGCCCTGAAACCTGTGTAGAGCACAATTCTGCTGTGACACACATGAGGCCATTCTGTACCTTGGAAGACAGGCCTGGCTGTCAACATCTGAAAAATCAACCCTGAAACCCCTATAGAGTGCAGTTCTGCTCTGACACACCTGGGGTCATTAAGAGTCAGAATGAACACAGCAGTATCTGGTCATAGAGAAAATGCAGACGTTCAAAGCTAAATTTCCTCCTTGGCCGTGGTTAGAAAAATCTCTAAAAACCGCCATTCACTAATCCCCTTTCCTCACCTGTCACCAGGAGCCAGGCCTTGAAGACATCAGGCCATTCAGATGTATTACCTCATTTTGTCTTTGTTTGTATCAGTAACTTAGACATTGTTAGTCTTTCATGATCGGAGACAAGACATACATTTCCTGTGGGCTAGACTGTAAATAATGATTCATTCTTAACCTTTTGTTCCTGTTGTGGAGATTATGATTTCAGTATTAATTAGACATTTTCCCCCCCATTTCTGATTTGGCTTCCTCAGTTAAGAACTAACGTTCCTAACTGAAGTTTTTTGTGTGTGTGTGGAGGCTTAAACTGGAAGATTTCCAGATTGCCTGCCACCCAGTCATACTACCGGATTTTTTTCTTCTTTCTTTCGTGGCCCAGCTTTACCTCTGCATATCTGCAGGCAAGCCCAGCCCTTTCCCTGAAAGGGTGGCATGCCAGAGCTCTGGGCCTGTTCCCATGTCTCTGACCCTGTTTCAGCAGTGTTCCGGTTTCCTAGTGTCTTTTGGAGATGTGCTTACATTGTCTTCAGTATTTGAAAAGATTTAGACCTTGGCTTTTGCCAAGGTGCTTAGCTCTGTTGTTAAACCCTTGCAGTGCACAGAAATGGCCAGGTCCGTGTTCAGTTCCCATGGGCTTCTGCAGAAGTGACCGTGAGTACTAGAGAGTGTCTCCTTCAGCTTCAGAAGACAGAGACTCAGCTCAAGATGAGTGGTGGAGCATTGGCTGAGGTTCCCAAGAGGTCCGGACATAGGTGGACCTGAGTCTCTGCTCACAAGCTGTGCTGTCAGGGTTTGCCTTGGCTTTCTTCTCGGTTCGAATCACCTTCTCCATTTAGCAAGCCTAACATTAAGGGGCTTTTCTTTCTAAGGGAGTCCCTAGGTGATGCAGATAGTTCATGCACTTGGTTGCTGACTGAGAGATTGGAGGTTCAAGTCCACCTGGAGGCACTGTGAGAGAAGGGCCTGGTCCTCAGCTTCTGAGAAGTCAGCGATGGAAAGTCCCATGGAGCGCAGTTCTGCCGTGACCCAAAGGGGTCACCATGAGTCGGAATCCACTTCATGGCAACTGGATGTGTCTCCATTTCACAGTGGGAGACTGAGGCCCAGGTTGTTTTCATGGCCAAGTTCATGTGAGTATTAAACAAGGAAAATGGAATTAGAGTCTCGATTCCCCTGTTGTGTTGGCTATGTGCTGTACCCATGATGTAGTCTGCGTAGTTACTAAAAAAGTTACTGCATGGCAAGACTGAATTGGGAGGGGGTGCCATGGATCAGGACTGTTCAGTGGTTTCCTAGTGAGTGCTGAGGGGTGGGGGTGAGCCTGCTAAGGTTGATCAGTGGTCTCCAGTGAGCCCTGGGGCTGGTGGGAAGTCCTTGGAGTAGCAAACACTTCTACGTGGAAGGAACCACAGGGCAAATTCATGCCATTCACGTAGAGAAGTGTCTCGTTTAAATGGTTCACCAAAGATGAGGCTTGCAGCAAAAGAAACATAAATGGGAAACATTTAGGAAGGAGTCCTTTTCCTAGTGAAGAAGATGTCTCTTCAGGCTGAATCAATATGAGGCTGTTCGCAGTTCACATTGTACATGAGTTCATTAAAAAATCAGTGACCTGCAGCAGTCGATAGGACTGCGGGGAACACGGCCAGTTAGACAGCACAGAGGCAGCCAGCTGCAGCGAGGCAGACGGGCTCTCCAGGAAGAAGGAGTTCTTTCAAGTTCAATCAGTGGCCCACCTCGGCAGCCTGTATTAACCATGAAGTGTTGATAGAGTTGTTGCAAAAAGCCAGAGCTAATGAGCTTTGTTGTTACTTGATTTTAACTTCAAAGACGAGGGAGCAAACTGACAGAAACTGAGTAAATCTGAGAGGCCAAGGAGACTGCTTTTCACATGTGATTCAGGATAGTGGACATGGGACCTTTAGCCTGGGGACTGAGCCTGTGTCGGAAGCATTTCCCACACTTGATATATAGGCACCAACTGGTGTGTTTGCCTCCCTGGGTGAAGTGCAGCCTTCAGCCTCTGTCACGGCCTCCGGAAGCTTTAGGGCCACCTGTGTTTGTTAGGGTCTTTGTTATATAAGTGGGAGGGTTTCTAAACCACAACAGTATTGACATTGTGGGCAGGGTCCTTACACAATCGCTGGATGGTATAAAGGATGAATGTGCTCAGCTGCTGGTGGAGAGGTTGGAAGTTCAAGGACACCCAAAGGCGTTCCTGAAGGAAGGGCTGGGGATCTGTTTCCAGAAATTCTGCCATGGAAAACCGTATGGACCACAGTCTACTCTGAGACATGTGAGGTCACCATGAGCTGGAATCAGCTGGTTAGCAACTGGTTTTCTTAGAGGAGGGGACTCAGTTCTGAGCCTAAGACCTTTATTGTGTAATATATTTACAAAATACCTAACAATGGGATTTGGAAGATTTAATGGCTAAAATGCTACAAAAAGTTTTAAGAACTTCATAGTATATAGTAAGTGCCTAAAACACAATAGCTATTATTGTCACCATCATTATTTCTTGTTTTGTGCTATCGAGTTGATTCTGACTCATAGTGACCCTATAGGGCAACATAATGGAACTGCCCCGTAGGGTGTCCAGTAGCTGGTGAATTCCAGCTGCTGACTGTTTGTTTAGCAGCCTTGGCTCTTAACTACTGTGACACCAGGTCTCCTTGTGCAGCTTGGATACCTTCTATTTTCTTCTTAAGTTGGAAACTGATGCATTTCTTTTTTTGAAAGTATTGTGCTTTAAGTGAAAATTTCTAATCCAAGTTAATTTATCGTTAAAGAACCTGCACACAGACTGCTGTATAATTAACTCTAGCTGCTCTCCCCACCCTGTGGCAGCACACTCCTCCTTTCCACCCTGTATTTCCTGTGTCCATTCAACCAGCACCAGTCCCCCTCTGCTAGTCCAGTCAAATTTTGAAGAGTTGGCTTCAGGAATGGTTTCAGCTTGGGGTTAACAAAAAATCCAGGAGCCATTTATTCCAGGGACCCTCTAGTCTGTCAGACCATCAAGTCTGGTCTTTTTAATAAAGTTCTAGTACTGCACACCTATTTTTCTCCTGATACATCAGGGACCCTGTTGTTTTCCCTGTCAGGGCACTCGCTGTGGTGGCTGGGCACCATCTAGTTCTTCTGATCTCATGCTGATGTAGTCTCTGGATTATATGGCCCTTTATGTCTCTTGGGCTTGTATTTCCTTATGTCTTTGATGTTTTTCTTTCTCCCCTGCTCCAGGTGGGTTGGGACAAATAGATGCTACTTAGATGGCTGCTTGCTAGCTTTTAAGACTCCAGACACCACTCACCAGGGTGGGATGCAGAACATATTCTTAAAAGGAATTTGTTATGCTAATTGACCTAGGTGTCTCCTGAATCCATGATCCCCGGATCCCTGCCCTTGCTACACTGTCTTTTGAAGTGTTGGGTTGTATTTAGGAAACCTCATAGCTTTTGGTTTAGTCCAGGTGTGCTGAGCTTCATTTTACTGTGCACTGCCCCTCCCTTCACCTAACCCGATTCGTAGCTATCTAATCAACGAACACCTCTCTCCCTCTCTCCACTCAAGACTGTTTTCTTCTGTGTTTAAACCTTTTCTTGAGTCCTTATGATATGGTCTCATACAGTATTTGTTCTTCAGCAACCGACTAGTTGCACTCAGCAGAATGCCTTCCCGGTTCTTCCTTGTCATGAGAGGTTTCCAGCGTATCGTTGTCTTCCATCATCATACTGTTCCGTTGTGTCAGTGCGCCGCAGTGTGTGTTCATTCATGCATCTGTGGGTGGGCACCTAGATGGATTCCATCTTCTTGCTGTTGTGGACACTGCTTCAGTATACATCAGTATGAGTGTGTCTGTTCTTGTGATAGCCTTATTTTTCTAGTGCATTTCTTATGTGTGTGTGAAAAACGAATGTCTGGCCTCTGTAGCTTTTCTTCCTTCTAACACAGTGACACCTTTCTGAGATTGAGAGCAGGGGATAACTGTAATACACAGTCAGGAGTCGTCAGTGGAGGAGGGTGGGGGTCAGGCTGGCAAACTCAATGGGCAGCTGAAACACAGATTAAATTCTTGTTTCTCTAAATAGAAACAGAAAGAAAAGAAAATGCAAAGAATGTTTCTTAGGGCATGGGATCCCAGAGGAGATCTGTTTTCCCCTGTAGAGTCCTTCTTTGCCAATATTAACATAATGTAGTAGCGAGATTTGGCAGGAAAAATATTAAACTCCAAAGCCAACTTTTTTAAGATACATTTACAGGCCGTCTCACGTGAGTTCAGAAACACAAATGGCAGAAATTATTTCTCTTTCTAAGTCCACCTTATCCTAAGTTCTCCTGCTGTAACGTTAGAATGCCAAGCCAAGTGCCGTCAAGTCGGATCCGACTCATGGCACGTTTATTGCTCCTTGTTCCTCTTAGGACTCAGAAAGCCCCAAAGTTACCATTTAGCTCCTTAGTGGGCTTCTGACCCTGGTGTTTCTCCTGATGTGTCCACTTTCTGTTGCCTAGCTGCCACGTAATGTGTGATATACTACAAGGTGTCAGTCCATGTCAAAGGGCCTAATTAGTGCTTCAAATCCGGACTTCCATATTGATCAGTTTTGGCCCAACCTTCTCAAGTTTAAATTTCCTGTTTCTTCTCCTGTCTCCTTTAATTGCAGGAAAACTTCAGGTCCTGCTTGGCCTAACTCATCGCAGCCAATAAACAAGGGGCTGGGGTGGGAGATGAGAATGGCACCCCTGCTTGTTGCACAAGGAAAGGAACCATGGGAACTGGGACCTCCAAGTTTGTTCAAGGAAAACGTTTAGGGAGGTGGCAAGCAGGGAGAGGCATGAGTTCCATCAGCAGTGTCCTAAGTCGCACTGCACAGGTGTGGTGGGGCTACTGCAACTTCACAGGCTGTGTCTCTGGGAGACGGTGGTTGGACGCCTCCTGGAGGCAGGAGAGTTAATGCTAGGAGATGTTTAATGAGCCAGAGTTAACCTTAGGTCTCCAAACTGGTTTAAACTGGCTTTTGCTGGTTTACTCCTCCTGCCTCAAAGAGAAAATATAACCTCTGAGATGCAATCTCTGCCTTGGGACTTCCTCTCACTGTTTAAAGGGATCTTCTGTCTCCTGTGGAAACCCTGGTGGCGTAGTGGGTTAAGTGCTATGTCTGCTAACCGAAAGGTTGGCAGTTCAAAGCTACCAAGTGCTCCTGGGAAACTCTATGGCACAGTTGTACTCTGACCTCTAGGGTCACTATGAGTCAGACACAACTCAGTGGCAGTGGGTTTGGGTTTTTTTGGGGTTTCTGTCTCCTGGAAACCCTGGTAGTGTAGTGGTTGGGTGCAGTGGTCGAGTGCTGTGGCTGCTAACCAGAAGGTCAGCAATTCAAATCCATCAGGTGCTTCTTGGAAACTCTCTGGAGCAGTTCTGCTCTATCTGTAGTGTCTCTATGAGTCAGAATCAACTCACTGGCACTGGGTTTGGTTTGTTTGGGGCTCAGTCTTCTCAGTGATGATAACGAGATAGCTTCCGGCCGAGCCTCAGTGCTCCCCGTCCCCAGAGCAGAGGGCTGAAGGACCCAGAGGAAGTAACGGTGCATCAGTCCCCATGCTGTGTCAGAACCTACAGTCCGTAGTGACAGGACTCTGTTGGCAGGGCTGCACTGTGCCACTGGCTGGAGCAGCAGCAGTCCACTGGGCCGGGATGGCCCCTGTTCTCCTGGGGAGTACCTTAGAGTGGAGACAAAGAGTGGGAAGTGGGCAAGCCGATGAACACAGAGCCTGCCGACAGCAATAAATGCTGTGTTTGTCATGTTGAGTGGTAGTAGCATGATAGGTACTCATGAGATGGGACAGGAGAGGAACTTGGATCTGGAATTTTTCAGGGAATGCCTCTGAGGAGTGATACTTAAGATAGGATCTTTTGCTCTAACCTCTACCATGTAAACCTCCCGACAAGGAAGTGAGTTCTGATTTAATGAAAGATTATTCTAAAATAGTTGTTCCAGTAGATGGTTGGGTATAGCAATTTTGGCTGAAAATAACAGAAAACTGTGACTCAAGTGGCTTTAGAGAGACAAAACAAAACACAAATATGTACACATACATGTAGAGAGGGAGCAGGGCAGATTGACCCACAAGCAAGGCACGACCAGCGCACATTATGATGCAAGGTGTGTGTGAGTTTGCTTGTGTTCACTTGCCCATCTGTAGTGAACTACTGCACATGGATTTCACTATATCTTTGATGTGGTTAAAAACAAGTGGAATTGTTCACTACTGATGAGCAAATACCACAATAAAGTCTGTGTATACCTTGCTTATTGGGTAAGCCAACCCTGGATCGGCAGGCAGAGAGAGACACAGGTAGGTAGGTGAGTAGGTGGGTAGATGAATAGCTGCAGTTGGGTTGACTCCAATATACAGAGAGCTACACACCACAGATTGTACAGCTGTTGTTTAGTTCGGCATCATGCTCACAGTCGCCAGCATGTTTGAGTCCACTGTCACAGCTCTCTAAAAATCCAGTTGACCCTCAGCCCATGTAGTGGGCAATTATTGGGTCCATATGTAGGTGATTGGGGTTGACATACTTGGCCATTGAATCCCAGAATGATTGTCAGTCAATAAAGTAAGAACTCTTGTGAGTTAAGGTCAAGTGGAGACCTCTGAAACTGCCCACCGCAGCCACCCTGTGGAATGGAAAATGATAAAGGACTGCATGTATGATATTAGTGCTGACATAAAGATTGAAAAGGTTTCCATTGACTGTAAACTGAAAGTGCCTTAAATTTTCCAAAGATGCTTCTTGTCTTGATGACAGTATGCAGTTCAAAATGTTTCAAAGCAGGAATTAGAAAAGGAATACATAAAAAGCAACCTAGCAAACAAAAAAAGAACCACATAGAACTGAACAATTGTAAGGATTTTCTACAAATGAAGTTGAGAATATAACTGGGTTGTAAGAAGTGGAAAGCTGTAGAAATGCGTTGTGAATATTGTAGACACAGGAGACGGTGAGACCATCTACTGGAACAACTATTTTAGAATAATCTTTCATTAAATCAGAACTCAGTTCCTTGTCGGGAGGTTTACGTGATAGAGGCTAGAGCAAGCACTAGTTCCCAGGTCTCACACAGAACACAGTAACCTTCTCTTCCACCCAGCACGTGTTCTATGTAGGGACAGCCATCGTGGGGCCTTAGGGTCTCCCTAAGATACACAGAGGGGGCTGTTACGCTCAGCATAGTCAGCACTGTGGATGTTAGTATAACAAGAAGATGACCGTCTGCTCCGTTTGCAGCTCTTACAGAAAATCCTGTGACTCACAAACCTGGGCATAATGGTGAGGTTTGAAATCCCTCCAGCGAGCTCGAAAAATCGGTAACTTGCTCTGTTCATGTGACATTTTCAATACAGTGTAATTTATTTGGTTAGTCCTTTTTCTTCTTGAAAATAGCAACACAGATGGATGAAGTGGGCTCTTCACTGGAGATTTGAAAGCTTAACAAATGGACTCTTTCTGCTCTGACCCGACAGCTACCTGACATTTGAAAGTGGCTGACTGTGACGGGTTGTGCTAGCTGTCAGATGCCCTCCCCTTGCAAACCCCCAAACCAAAGCCATTTCCACAGAGTCAATTCTGACTTCTAGCGACCCCACAGGACAGAGTAGAACTGCCCCATTTGGTTTCTGAGGAGTGGCTGGTGGATTCCAAATGACTCTAACACTTTGCAATGTGTTTTCTACTTTTCAAAATAGGTAATGGAGAGCTTGACATAACTGATGTCATACTGATACTTTAAATAATCTGTAAGTGATTTTTGTTGCCCCAGCTACCCCGACCTCTTTCCAAAGGGGCACAGATTCCTCTCAGCTTTCGTGGCCCTGGTCTCTCGCCTCTTCTTGGCTCCCTTGAGAAATGGTTTCGGCCTGTGCGACAGCAGCCAGGAAGGCTGCCTGGCGTTTTTTCATCCACCACTTCCTCTCTTGCTCCTCATCTCAGTCAGAGTGGACTCAGCAGGCCAGTTTCACTAGCCAAGGATTTTTTATGAAAGTTTTGTCTGTTACAAACATACAGATTAGAATTCAGGTGTCCAGCATAACTGTCTGTAGTTTTATAAAGAATTTCTTGTGGTTATTTTGTGATGGATACAATTATCTGTGGGCTACATACTTGAGAACATGAAGTAATCCTTGTATAAACTCTGATGTAAAAACCGTCTTTTGAGACTCCGTGGAGAACAGCCTGTGTTGCTGCTGAATCTCCAGTGGTATCTTACCTGCTAGTGCATCCTCTTCCTCTTTCTGACTTGGGCAACGTTTCATTGCCCCAACTGCTCCAGGGCACGGACCCTAACCGGGTAACACAGCTACCAGTTTTTTGATTAGCTGGCAAGCTCTTAACAAACACACCGCTAAGGCTGTCTCATGGCCCAGGCCAGTATGACCACAGCAATAGGAAAACATACGCAGCTTCCACTCTATGTATTTTGTTCCTGTTCATACATTTTTACTAGTAATGATACTAAACGCTCACTTCAGCTGTAAAGAAAAATGAGGTTCTGGTCCTTGGATGAACTTTGGAAGCATGCTGAGTGAAATAAGACACACAAAAGGGAACATACTTCATGAACTCTGTTACGTGAAGTATCTAGCATAGACGGATGCACAGAGGCTGGAGTTTATTAGTGGCTACAAGGATCGGGACGGAGCGGAGAACGGGAGTTACGGCTCGAAGGGGGAGATCCTGAGTCTCTGTTGGAGCTAATGAGAAACTTCTGGACACTGTGATGAGGGCTGCCCAACATGGTGACTGTCATTAATGCCACCAGGTTGTACATGTAAACATAGTTCAAAGGACAGTTAGGGGCAGATGTGTATTTTACCAAAAGTTTTTTAAAAGTCTCACTTCAGTAGCCTCTCTTAAGTGACAGTGAATTTGTAATTACATTGATTTTCTTTTAAACATCTGGAGGTTACTAGTTAAATAGCAAATAACTTAGGGGATTTAATTATAGACTGTGAGGTGTTCAGTTGGAAAACACACAAGTGAGCTCTTCATAAGCTAATGTGCATTATTTTGTTCTAGGGAAAACCCTGCGATTTATTTCTGAAGGTTTAAACTGTTGCCTCTTATGCATCAGGGAAGGCAGTGCCAGTATTCCACCATGTGAACCAATCTGGAGTATTAATACCCAGTTTCTTTTAGTTTGGGAAATGGTGTCTCAGCAGTGTTTGCTTTGTATTTATCTGAGTACAGATAAGATTCCCCATCCTAGTAAGACTGAAGGTGCTCCGCATTACCCTTTTAGTAATTTTTTTTCCTGTCCTTGAATGTTTTAGTTCCTTTTTAAACTGATTTAAATGGATCTGAGTCTTAGAGGAGACATCAGAAATGAAACAAAAACAGTAGCCATTGACTGAGCTCTGACCTGGTGACCCCACATGCATCCGAGGAGAACCGGGCTCCTTCGGGTTTTCAGTGGCTGATGTTCAGGAAGCAGAGCAGCAGATCTTTCTTCCAGGCGCCTCTGGGTAAGTTAGAACCTGCAGTCTTTCAGTTAGCAGCTGAGCACATTAACCACTGTTACTGTAGCAGAAAACGGTAAGTTCGGCCTGCAGGGCAGAAAGCACCTCATATGCCGCTTTGTTTGTAGAGAAAGAGGCTGTTCATTAGCTAGCAGTGTGGCAGATGGACTCAAGTCCGTAAAACAGCTGCATACCCATTCTGTTATCAGACATATCTATGTATATGTTTTTCCAAGAAAGTAGACAAGGGAATTTCCATCTATTCACTTAATTGGCAGTTACAGGTATATAGATTTTCATATTGCACTCCTCTTGGCCCAGTATACTTAAAGAGACACCAGATAAGCGGTTACCATTAAGTTACATGGGAAGAAGCTACTCTCTCTTTAGAAACTGGGCTTATCAAGGATTTCTATGGGGAGGATGTGGGAGCATCCTGGGCTGGCACTGGAGATATGCTTCTGGACTTTTACCTTCTCCTTAGAAACTGAGCTTCTCTCAGGATTTCTGTGGGGCCAGAGGGAAGCTGGTATCTGACACCCCAACCATAATTTAGGTGTCAAGCAAAAGCAGGCAATGATTTTAATAGGTTTGGGAAGTTCGTTACAAAGCAAACTGGTGCCTTCTTATCTAAACAGCCTAACAAAGGCTGCTTCCACAGGTGAATTCACCTCTCAAGGAGGAAAGCTCGTAGGCCTGGGTGCGGGTCGCATTTGGCCGGCCAGACCCATCGTTTTCGAGGATCTGACGTCATGGATTCCAGCTGTTTTGGGCTGTTTACAATCACTCATTCACAGGTTCACCAGCCCTGCACACAGGCCTTCTGGGATTTCAGTGGTATCTTCTTAAAGCCTTTTCTTCCTCTCTCATTACCAGGGCAGTGTGGCCCCTCTTCTGCCAGGTCTTCAAGGGAAGGACGTGAGGCTTGACTGGATCCTTCTATCCACGGGTAAAGTAGCTGCTGAGAGGACAGGCTTGCAGTGAGACATCCCTGCATTTCGCTTCCCAGATGCTGCTCTGCAGAGACGCTGGCATCAGTGCAAGTCAACCGACTGATTAGTCAGTGAAGCACAGCTGTCGAGTGTCTTTGGATATACCAGGCACTGTGGGCCTCGAGATGCATAAGTGGGTAAAAATGACATACATCTCAAGTCATCTTTGGCTCAGTGACACAAAACTGACTCACCCATTGTGATGACCAGTGTGACTATTTTTGGTGGCAGTCCTTAAGCCTCACCCCTCACGCTTTCCCTCTGCCCCCATTTGGACAAGCTGATAAGAAAGCCTGGGTGCTGCCTCTTTTGGCACACGTGAGACGCTCAAACCACACAGAGGAACCCTTTGCCTGTCCCCACCTGCTGACCACGTGCAGTCCACTTTCCCTGCTCCCTCGACCCACAGTTGGAAGCCTGCCCTGCTCTCCCCAGGCTCGTCCTTACGGAAGCAGTACACCTTGCCAGCACACTCAGGCTCTCTCTTGAATCAACAGCTAGTCTTATTTCAGCCACCCTTTGTTTCCAGAAGATTATTAATTCAGATACCACAGGAACTCTTATACACTTAATATTAGTCACTGGCTAAAATTTAAATCATTTTACTTAAATAAGTAAAAAAGCTCTATCACTAATGAAAATGGAAACCCCATACCACTTGTAATAAATGTACTCTAAAATGAGACTAATAAGAATAGGACACAGTTATTAAATTCTGTCTGTAACTATTGTCTGCCTGTGACTGTGAATGTCTCTCTTTGTTCAACAGAGGAAATTAGTAAGGTTCGAGGAGATACAGATACTCCAGCAGCAACAGAGACTTTCTCTTGATATAGCCAGCATGATTAAAAGGGAGAAGAAATGAGAGTATTTTCCTCAGCGTGAAATCCAGCGTTACTCAGTGTTGGCTCCACAGGCAGCACACTCACAGGGGACCCATTCCTCATTTGGGGAAACCAGGGGTTGATGTTTTTACCATGCCTGAGGGTATTTTGCAAAACAATTGATGACTGCTCTTAAAACCTTTCTGGGAGATACACATGCCTCAGAGAGTACAAGTTTGGGGTCTCTCTGACGCTATTAGTGGGTGATGGTCCCCATCTTCCCTGTGAAGGATCCGATAGAGTAGTGATAAAGGTTACAGCCATGTCCTTCAGATGGGAAAGGCATAACTTCCCTGCCTATGCTGGGTTGGTCGTGGAGCCCAAGGGAATAGTTTCTTATGTTAAACTCAGATTCTCAAATATATCAGCCCTCCAGCCAAATCTAGCTTTTAAGGCATGCCAGGTTGGCCTGAAGAAATAGAAGCAAAGGAAAAATAAGAAAATTGGTGGCTCCAGTAATACAGCAGTTAGGAGCTCGGCTGCAAGCAGCAGGGCTGGAGTTCGCACCCACCCAGAGGCTCTGCAGGAGAAGACCTGGTGATCTGCTTCCGGAGAGATGGCAGCCTGGGAAACCCCGAGGGGCAGTTTCACTCTGTCACGTGGGGTGTCTAAGAGGTGGAATCAACTGAGAACACCCAACAACAAATTTAGAAATAAAATCGATTTCGTTTAATAGCCAGATACCCAGCGTCTTCTGACAAACGGGGAGATCTGCATCCTGGGGAGTTCCCGGCTGTAGGAGTGGGGAAGGCACTGGACTGCTGACTCCGAGGTCCACCCGTCAGTGCCTCGATGTCGGGAGCATCACACCCACAGGGAACTAACTGGCTGAAGTTGAAGCTGGGTTCAGAAGAGGATGTGGAATCAGCGATATCATTGCTGATATCAAATAGATCTTAGCTATATCACTGCTGATATCAAACAGATCTTGGCTGAAAGCACTGAGTACAGGCAAGCCAAGCATTCCATTGTATGTATCGTAACAAATTGTGGATGACATTTGAAGACTTGGAATTCAGGAACACCTCCTTGTGCTCATAAAGCCTGGTGGCTTAGTGGGTTAAGTGCTCTGTCTGCAAACGAAAAGGTCAGAAGCTCAAATCTGCCAGGAGCTCCTTGGAAACTCCATGTGGCATTTCTGCTCTGACCTATAGGATCACTGTGAGTCAGACCTGACTTGACGTCAGTGGGTTTGATTTTTCCTTGTGTACAAGAGGAACTTGAACACAGATCAACAAGTACTTATTTGAACAGAGTGAAGGGATATTACATGGTTTAAAATCAGAAAAGGTGTGTATCATGGTTTTATTTTTTCACCATGGCTATTCATTCTGTATGCTGAGCAGATAATCTGAAAAGGTGTATTATATGAAGAACAGGACATCTGGATTAGAGGAAGTCTCATTAACAACCTACGTTATGCAGATAACACAACCTTGCATGGGGAAAGTCAAGAGAACCTGAAGCACTTACTGATGAAAATCAAAGCCTTCAGTGTGGGGTGCACTTCAACATAAAGGAAACAGAAGTCCTCACAACTGGACCAATAAGCAGCATCATAATAAACAGAGAAAATACTAACATTTTCAAGAATTTCTTTCTTACTTGCATCCACAGTCAACACCCATGGAAGCAACAGTCAGGAAACCAAACAGCTGGTTTCACTGGGCAAATCTGCTGCCAGTTTGAAGTGTTAAAAAGGGAAGATGTCACCTTGAAGACTAAGGTGACTTTGACCCAAGTGATAGTGTTTTCAGTCACCTCATATGCAGGTGAAAGTTCAGTGATGAATAAGGAAGAACTGAAGAATTTGTTACCAGAAAAAAACTCTATAGAGTTCTTATTAACTTCCTCAAACAGCCAATCTCTGAGACGGGTTTTAGGATGAGTAATCGAAAGAAAGTTTATTTAACCATGTTCTGCCAGCTAGAACATGGGGACAGACATATATCCAAAGTGGGCAAGCCGAATGGGGTGGGGGGGAGAGGAAAGGGCGTTACACGGAGAACAAAGTGTAAGACTGTGAGTACTGGGAGGGGCGTGTGGGGAGAGTCCTGGGGGTGCAGGGGAAGTAGGTCCTCTGCTTCACAACCGGCACTGGACGCCAAGGAAGCGGTGCTAGCATCTGAAAGATGCTCAGAGACAGGTTACTTCCCTGTCTAATTCTTCTATCATTCGTTAAGAGTTTAATTATCAAACCAAAAGGAGTCCTTTAGTTCACTGAATCTGTAGTGTTGCTTCCCACCTGACACTTGTGGAATGTGGAGGTCTTGTCTTTCCCTGTGAATTGTGGGTGATCTGAAACACACAGCATCTCAGCCGCCCCCCCCCCCATCTTGAGCGCTCCTCACACAGTGGCATTTTCAGCCTCTGGTTTCAAATTGGTTACTTTTAATTGTGCTGGTGAAGACTATTGAATAGACCGTGGACTACTGAAAGAACAGAAATGTTGGCGGAATAGTGGTTTTAAGTCCTCTGACTGCTAACCCAAAGGTCATCAGTTCAAATCCATCACAAGTTTGTTGGAAACTCTGGGGCAGTTCTACCCTGTCCTGTATGGTTGCTGTGAATAGGAATTGACTCAAAGGTAATGAGTTTGGAGTTGAGGTTTTGTTTGTTTTGACTTGAAGAACGAATCTGTTTTGGAGGAAGTACAACCAGAATGTGCTTTAGAAGCAAGGAGGGACGGAGAGACTGTGCTGTACATACTTTGGACATGTTAGCAGAAGGCACTGCTCTCTGAAGAAAGATACCATGCTTAGTAGAGGTCAGAGGAGAAGAGGAAGACCCTGAAGGAGAAGAACTGACACAGTGACTGCCATGTAACCATCCTTCTGAGGGTGGCACAGGGCTGGACAGTGTCCCCTTCTGTTGTACCCAGCATTGCTGTGAGTCAGAGCCAACTGGATGGCACCTCACAACACGGGTGGCTCACAAAGAGAGGCCTGGCAAAGCCCTGCTGAAAAGTCAGCTACCAGAAAAAGCCCTGTGGGATACGACAGGTACAGAACAAAGGGAGGAGTGCGCTGTCACCAGGCAAGGGGAGCAAAGGGAGCTGCAGATAGGTGGGCCTGCAGGTTTAAACTGGATGGTGTGCTTTCAGTTAATCACAATAAAAACTTAAAGAACAAACCTTCTGGAGCATGTTTCTACACTGACAAACACAGCATCACCATGAGTCGGGCCCCACTTGAAGGCAACTGGGTTTTTTACATCTGCGAAGCTGATGGAGGGAAAATGAGACATGGGGAGACCATGAGAACCAGAGCTCGTTCTCCTGCTCCGTGTAGAAGGTGGTCTCCTGTGCGTACTGTCTGCAAACACTAGATCAGGAAGTGAGGTTGTTGAAATAAGACATAAGTAACTCCATTTCAAGCCCCAGATTCCATCTTGGGGAAGTGCAGTGAAAATTCAGGGTAAAAGGCTCCAGGAATAACTTAGCTGAAAATAACAGGAAATACCCTAGAGTGGTTTCACTTTTATCTTGCAAAAGACAAAGCCTGGAGACAGCCTTGTAAATAACCCCTGAAGCCAACGCTAACCACAAGCTATTGAAACATCCATTTTTACAACTTATGGGAATTCCATGTGGTTCAAACATTCACCAGTGTAGCTAACACGTTCACCAACAGCTACATTTTGCAACTTGCAGAAATTCCATATGGCCTCAACCAATCAATGCAAAAACCAGCTCTCCCTCCCCTACTCGGCAGTTTTACTGCTTAAATACTTCACGCTAAGAAAGCCTAGGGTCGCCTCCTGCTCTGCGTAGTTTGGAGTGCATCCCTAGTGCACCAGCTTTTTCCTATTGGGCACGTTTTTAATAAAACTTAACTTTTAAAAAGAAACTGTGTCACGTCTTGAAATCTGGACCCTACCAAGGTCATCCAGACTAGAGCCATGAGTTTGCAGCATGTCGGCTTGCAATGTCAAAGCATGATTTATAGCAACAGATGTTTGTTTTTCTAGTGCTGTCCTATGCTGGTGTTGCTGAGCCTGTAAAGAGACATGCGGCAGGAGTGCTGTGGGAAAGGAAGAAAGAGGAGGAGAGGGAAATTTGGCCAAATACCATCACAAATAAGTGATTTGGGGTGGGGGATGTTGTACTTTGACTTTCGAACTGTTTATCAGCTCAGGAAATCAAACATTTTGTGGCAATACACCCGCATTAGAGGGGCTTAATGAGAGAATGACCGCTGCCTCAGGCGAGGCTTCTGGCTTTTAAGACGGAAGCAGAGCTGAAGTGAGGGGATAAAGTACCTGTGTGTAAACGGACCTACGGGACGGCATTGCTGGGGAGGCGGGGCTTGCTGCTTGCTTCAGTCACCTGGAGCTGCTGTAGCGGAAGGAATGGCTTTAGTGAAGAAAAGTTGCTTCTTGCGCAGCCCAGCGTGCTACAAGTCTGCAGTCAGGGTGTCCGCCCCAGCAAAAGGCTTTCCCTCTTTGTGGGCTCTGGAGGAAGGGCCTCGTGTGGCATCAGTCTCTGGTCACGGAGCTTCTTGGCGCAGGAGCCTCAGGTCTGGAGGACGCCCTCTTCTCCCGGGGCTGCATTCTTGATGGTGAGAGGGTCCCCACTCTCTGCTTTGCTTCCCTTTCTTTTCATCTCTTGTAGGGTAAAAGGACAAAAGGTGTTACCTGCCACAAACTCCCTTTACACTGCAGCGGGGAGGGGCCCTTAGGAAGGGTGTTACAGTCACACCCTAATCCTCTTCAGCTTAATCCGTTTTACTTACCACAGGCAGAGATTAGGATTTATAGCATAGGAAAATCACAAAATGGGGGCAATCGGATAATACTGGGACTCACTGGCCCAGCCAAATTACGACACATGTTTTTGGGGGATACAGTTCAATCTCCAACACTGCTCTTGGCCTCAGTGCTTGTTCCCTGCTTGGCAGCTGCACAGATTTAAGATTGTAGAGGAGAACAGACCTGTGCTTAGTGAGCAGTTGTCACCAAGGCCGTGGGTGCTAAGGGTGTCTAAAACCCTTCTGGAGGCATTGGGCAACTCAGAGTAGCCACATGATTAGAAATCGGGTGTGTACAGGAAATAATCCACTGCCTCTCAGTTTGTCACACTGTGGTGTCTTGTGTGTTGCTGTGATGCTGGAAGCTGTTGGCGCAATTCACACGGGACACCAGCCTCTGGTGTGATTAACACAGGACACCACTTGCAGGTGTGAGAGGGGACACCATGGACTGGTGTGAAATGGGGTACCATTTACTGGTGTGATGTGTGTGAGAGGCCGAGGTTGAAAAAAATCACACAACAAACTTTTCATTTGCTGTGGACAGAGAAGGGACAGTCTCCTGCGAGTAGAGACTGACCCCAGTTTGTTTAACCCACCAGCTTTTATTGAGCAAAGGAAACAAGTTTTCTGCTGGGAAAGTGAGAAAAGGCATCTTATCAGTGTTTCTTCAAAAGAAGAAGCGGCATTCTCAGGGAGGGGGATGAGAAAATCCTCAGTGAGGGCTGGTTTTAGCAGTAGTGTTTTTCAGTACACTGAAACAAACTTGTCTCAAGGGCTTTTGCTAGGCTTTTGCCATTCTCAAGACAAGTCCATATCTTAACACAGACCAGGTTAGGGTAAGGACAATTTTACATTCTTTCCAAACATGTAAGTCCCCAAAGAAGCTCTACAGCAGGGTCACCCATGGTGGTTTTAGTGGCCTTCCCAAAACTAAGAGAAACTAGGAAGAAAGGTAGGTAAGATACTCACAAATCGGCCAATGGGAACAGAAAGGTAGGTGAGACTCTCCCGAATTGGCCAATGGGAACAGAAAGGTAGGTGAGACTCTCCCGAGTCGGCCAATGGGAACCTTACAGGTCCCGTCAGCACATTGACTGGCTGCCTTCTCCTCATCCGGAGTGAGGAGTCCCTAGAAGTGAAGACCAGGTGTCTTATAGAGGGGGGCGGAGAGGGTGGAGAGGAGGGGACAGGAGACTGTTACCAGGATAGGACATGGATGGAACAGAAAGGAGATGTGCGCGCTGTCACTGGGCAACGGGAGCAGAGGGAGCTGCAGGAAGAGGGGCATGCAATTTTGAATTGTAAACTTCCAGTCAATCACAATAAAAAAGAAAAAAAATACAAAGACACATGAAACAACAACAACAAAGAGGAAGTATAGGTGGAGGAGGCTGCAACAGTGGCCCTGAGCATGCTGGCGATGGTGAGAAAAGTGCAGCGCAGGGCGACATTTCATGCTGTCGTGTGCGGGGTCACCGTGAGTCTGGAGCCTGGGGACAGCGTCGCGGGTCTAGCCCACAGCAAATACCTCCCAACTGCTCAATGTGAGCAGATGGGGTCTGGCTGGGGAAGAGCCAGGCAGGTCGTTTTACTCTGGACAGTCGCAGAGCATCGGGACAGTTGAGGTACCTAAGCCGAGTTGATGATAATCGTTTTCATTCTGGTCTTTCGTTGTTTTGTTACCAGGCTCACCTGGGAGAGCGGCAATGAGGAGGACGAGGACAGGCAGTGGGTGCTCCCTCCGGAGCCAGCTCAGTACGGCCGAGGTCCTGACCCAGTGTGTGGCAGGGTTGCCTGAGACGGGTCAGCTGACAAGCTGGGCCTCAGTGGGCAGTTTCACATCACCACGACAGATTACATGAGGGCAGAAAACTAAAACCAAGCCCACTGCCATCGAGTCAATTTCCAACTCATAACGACTGTGGAAACAGAACTGTCCCATAGAGTTTCCAAGGAGCACCTGGTGGGTTTGAACTGTCAACCTTCTGGTTAACAGCCGCAGCTTTTGAGCACTTTGCCACCGCGGTGTTCTGTGGTGCAGAGGAGGTGAAAATTGTGAAGTTATGGACTGTAGGACTCCGGGTGGTCTGGAGCCAGCGATGACCACTGCACAGGGAAGGCCAGCTCCCTACCTGGCACTCCCCTCACACCCATACCTTACTTGTACATGAATCTTCATGAGGGAATTTTGTATGTGTTGTGTGAGAGAAGAAATAATGAGAACTAATTACAGAACTCTTCAGTCTTCATAACCTGAATTCAGAAATCAATTTCTAATTAAGGAAGCACCAGAAACCTTTTGCAAATTAGAGACACTATGAAGATAAACTATCTACACTTTTTATCAGTGAAAGGTGAGTTGAAACATAAAATGAAAATCGTCTTATTTCCCCTGATTTCAGTAGTTCTCAATCCCTAGGGAGACGTGGCCATGACTGGACACATTTTGGGTTGCTACATGGATGGTAGCTGGTACTACTCGGATCTGGTGGGTGGAGGCCAGGGATGCTGCTAAATATTCCAGGCTGCAGAGGGCAGGCCGCCACAATAAAGGACTGCCCAGCTCCAGACCTGGTCAGGACCACCCTTGAGGAACTCTGCTTAGTCTGCTGTCACCACATTAACTGTGGTTAGTGGGAACCAGTGGGAGGTGAACGCTTGTTCTTTGCTCATCTTGAAATCCAGTCATGGGCCTTGCAGTGAACAAAAAGTCCTGTAAATTTAAAAACTCATTTATTATTACACACACATTTATAATGTCATGCTTTCCTCTCATACTGTTGTTGAAAATAATTTTAAGAGAATGGTTTTGCAGAGATTGTATAATAGATCTTTATGGCTACAAAATACTTACAATGTTTCCTTGCATGCCACAATGTGGTTATTTGCTCAGACCTTTGTGTGTGTGTGTGTGAAATCTGGTTTAATGATGATACATTGTATCCAAGTATAAGTTGCCTGTGGTTGCCAATTGCTGTTTTATGAGGATATGATGACTCCTTAGGGGCAGTAAGCCTCCCTTTCCCATTGGGTCTTCCTGGTGCACAGAGGATGTCACAAGGACTTACACGTTAGTTTTGTAACATCTAACTGCTAGGGTCGCCATGAGTCGGATCTGACTCGATGGCACTTGGCTTGGCGAACTGGTTAGGAAGAAAGAACCCCTTGAGGAGAAGACTGCTAAACAGTATGCTTTAAACCTTTTTAGTAGAATTCTGTGATTGTCAAAACCTAGATGCTGGTTTGGGGAAAGAACTTTGTGTTTCTTCTGCTTTAACAGACAGATACCAACAGGGAGACTGTTTCTTTGATTTTGGGACTTGTCACCAAATTAAAGGTGGCACTTTGAGGAAAAGAAAAGTCGACATTGTATGAATGGAAGGAAAGAACATATTGTAACATCTCTGTAGAATTCCTAACATTTTTCACTTGGATGATGCAAGTGAACACTCAAAGTGTGTGGTTTTTTTTTTAATGTATTTCAGCAAGTTGTCTTAGCCTTAGACTGCTTGTCCTAGGACATCAAGCGCAAACCTGTTGCTGACAAAGTGAGGTTTAAAGACCCATTACAACAAGGTAGTCCACACACAAGGGGAAGCGGGGCATCCCTCTTCACATGAAGAAATAAACGGATCATTGTAGGGGCTGCTTTGGGGATGGTGGGGCTTAGGTGAACTTTTAATAAAGGAGAGTTGTGGCAGGCTCGGAGCAACACAGAGCTGTGTGCAGCAGCCTGCACTGTGGTGGGGACCCAGGGTGTCATTTGCTTGTACAAAGTTAAGATGAGTGGTGGATTCTCAGGGAACCCTGTGTCTCTGATCGACTGTGACACGTTCTCTTTCCTGATGTGGCATCCAGCGAAGGAGGTCATTTCAGCAGTTGCATCTGGAACGAGTGAATTCTTGAAATCTTTTCTTGCTTCTTTTCTGGTCTGTCTTGCCTGAAAAAAGTCCTCAACGGCCAGAATAAATTTTCCAGCATGTGTCCAGATGCCATCTGCTTTCCAGCAGCTTTGTCTGTGCTAGCAAGAATATGTGATTAGATGTGACCAGAGGGCCACATATTTTCACACTTCTTCCAAAACAAGTAACATGTGATATTCGGGACTTCTATTTTAGCTCCTTGAATAAGTATGGCTAATAAACACTGGATTCTGTTGGCTTACATTAATTATTTGCAACTCTAAAGCCCTTCAGACTTCCAGCAGATCGTTTTAAATTATACAAAGGACACTGTGTCTTTCAAGCATGCCAATCTCCCACAGTGCATCTTTTCCCAGCAGTCTTAAGCCAAGCATGTCTTCCTAATAAAAAATGTTTGAAGAGATATTATCTTGAGTAGCCTGATTAGTTGCACATGAAATTGATTCAGATACATCGCATGATTCTTTTCAAAATCTTTTTGAAAAAGTCAAAGTCAAATTCTGTTATGTGGTACTTAATGATATAATGTACACGTGAATGTATTCATTAAAGAATATTACTTGTTCCTCCTACTATTGGGATTACAGCGCACTATTCATGCCAGCTCAGTGCATGACAAATACAGCCCAAAGTTTTAAAACCTAGGGGTTTCATTTTCTCTGTCTATATATTGAAGGCGTATCTTATAGAAAACCATGTTTGTGTATATTGACATTCTTTAGTTTCACTTTTCACGGGGAACCTTAGTCAGTTCTTGGATTCTGTTCAGTGATGGTTCTATGACACCCTTAGCTATTTACGACCCCAAGGATTTCCCAGTGACTGTCTCATTATTGGATGCAATGGTGATATCTGTGCATCCAAACCTTCAGTCCAAATGACTGTCCAGGCTTTGAGAGTGCAGGGTAAGGGCCCATGATTAAGTTAGAAATGACGAGTCATGAACCTTATTGTAAGACGAAGAAAAAGGGCGTTCCCACTGTGAGTAAAGGAAGTATCAAGGTCAATTTCGACCCAATACTGAAGAACACCGAAGAGGCTCTGTTTTAGTCAGCTGGTACTGCCCTAGCAGAAATACCACCGAGTGGATGGCTTTAACAAAAGAAAGTTTATTCTGACACAGTTCTGTAGGCTACAAGTCCAAATTCAGGAGGTACGCACCAGGGGAAGGCTTTCCCCCTTGTCAACACTAGAGGAAAGTCTGATATTGCATCAGTCTTTGTCCAGGGAGCATCTTGGCACAGAAAGCATCTTGGTCTGATGGACGCGCTCTTCTCCTGGTGCTGCTTTCTTGACGGCATGAGGTCCCTAATTCTCTGCTTGCTTCCTTTCCTTTTATCTCTTGTAAGGTGAAAGGATTAAGGGTGGTGCAAGCCATATTCCAGGGAAACTCCCTTTACAGTGGAGCAGGAGGTGATCTTATGAAGAGATTTACAGTCCCACCCTAATCCTTTAACATACAGCACAGGAAAATCGCAAAATGGAGGATAATCATAGAATACAGGGAATCATGGCCCAGCCACATGGCTACACTCATTTTGAGGGGGGGACACATTCAATCCGTGACAGGCTTCAGTGATACTGAGGACATAAATCGGGAATATAAAGACCACCTGAGTAATTCCATAGAGCGTGAAGGAAACCAGGAGAGAGCAGTTCAGGAGTGGTTCCACCGTGGCGCACCTGTTGGCCGAGAGGAGGTCACCAACCGAAGCACAACCCAGCAGTCTCTCATGCAAGGGAAGGAGAAGGCACTCAGGAGTGGTGGCCCGGATGTCTATACCAGCTTCCCTGCTCAAGGGAAGTTCCCAGAACCCAGCAACCCCAGTGACCTTACAGTGACCTCAAGGGGGCTAACTGACCTGGAGATTGGCATGTACGCCCTGCTCTGTGTCTTCTGTCTGGCCATCCTGGTCTTCTTAATCAACTGTGTGGCGTTTGCTTGGAAATACAGACACAAAAGATTTGCCGTCAACGAGCAAGGCACCATCCCCCACTCCCACGACTGGGTCTGGCTTGGGAACGAGGTGGAGCTCCTGGAGAACCCCGTTGACATCACGCTCCCGTCAGAGGAGTGCACGACCATGATAGACAGGGGACTGCAGTTTGAGGAGAGGAACTTCCTTCTGAACGGCAGTTCCCAGAAGACTTTCCACAGCCAGCTCCTCAGACCTTCTGACTATGTCTATGAGAAAGACATGAAAAATGAACCTAGCAGTTCTTCGGGCCCAAAGAGGAAGAGAGTCAAGTTCACTTCCTACACCACCATTCTCCCGGAGGATGGCGGCCCCTACACCAACTCCATCCTGTTTGACAGCGATGACAACATTAAGTGGGTCTGCCAAGACATGGGGCTGGGGGACTCCCAGGACTTTAGAGACTACATGGAAAGACTGCAAGAGCAGATGTAAACTCCTTTCTTATGTTTGTATCACCTTTTTGCCTTCTGTTTCCTGGGTGGTGGAGCAGTGAGCGTGGTCAGCAATGGGGGATGACTTAACATAGCTTCAGTGGTGGTGGTCTGGGGGAGTCCCTCTCCAAGCAAGTCACAGAGGTCTGGAGAGCTAACACACACAGGCTGTCAGCAGGAAAGTCTCTGTGCACAGCTACAAAGGCATACTAGAAACGTCATAGGACCACGGTTTTATAAACTGCCTGGCCCAGCTCAGTGCCAATGCTATATACCTTAGCCTCGTATAGGATTACAAAGAACTTGGGGGTTTATTTTTCTATTCCTAGTTATGTATAAAGCACAGTGGACATTGCTGTCCTTAGCCTAAAAGTAGACAGAACGTAGCTGCCCTAACTTGCAGTGAGCCCGGCTCATTGTTCTGATTCTCCCATGCAAATGACTGGGCTGACGTAGGGAGTCCCCGGGTGGTGCTGACGGCTGAGTGCTCAGCTACTCACTACAAGTTTGGAGGTTCAAGCCTGCCCAGAGGTGCCATGGAGGAAGAGCCTGGTGACCTGCGTAGGAAAAGTCAGCCAGTGAACACGTTCCAGAGCCCAGCTCTGCGCGGATGTGCGGGGAGTTGCTGTGCGTTGTAATCAGTTCAGAGGAGCTGCTGGTTGGTTTGGGGTGCGAGGGACTAAGGTGCTGTTTGTGAGCTAACGAGGACATGCGTCCCACAACCCTGAGAGTTAGTACTGCTCAAACTGTGTGCCCAACTACTTCAGCACCCCTCAAGCCCCCACCCTGAAAATGTATCAACAGCTAGTTCTTTTGGGCTCTGAAAGTCTTTTAGAAACTTAAATAGGAGAAAAAATAAATAAATCAGGTTTTCCTTAAGATCTGTTGGATTCATATGCAAGTTTTACACTGTACAATTTGTCAAGCCATGTTTTTTACAGAGTATCCTTACCGGATGGCAGTTTTCCCCATGGTAATGTTCACGGTTGGGGCCTCCCCTCTTACCCCTAACTGCCTTTCCTAGTTTAGCTTGTCGATGCCTCTTGTATCTAAATGGGACAAGAAGTGTTGTCTGAGGTAGAGTAGATGATAAAAGAGGGCTGTTATTTAAATACAAACTTTATATGAAGCTTGAAGGACCCTGGGGAAACCTTTTGTACCACGGATATGTTTTTCTTTTCCTTCCCTTCTGCCTGGAACTTCATGAGGAACTAATGGAGTACATTTCTGAGGCTAAAACATTCAATTAAATTGTTTTTAGCTATATTTGGGCAAGCCTTTTGTGAGCATCATATTTTTGTCTCCAATCTGAAATCTAAAATTAGTATTGATATGCACAGAAAGAAAATTGCCCAGGAAACAGCTGCAGATGGGCTTGCTATTAGCTCGGACAAAAATAAATAAATAGAATGTTTCAGTTCCACAGTATGTAGAATTCCGTCTATACAATGGCCAGAAAAATGTTCACAGTTGTGATTCTGGCAGAGACAAAACCTTCATAGGTTTGGGGAGGGAGAAAAGCTGTGGGTTCTCTGAAAAATAGATGGATAAATGATAAAATGAAAACAAAATGAATAATGGCTATTGCAAAGCTCAAGAATCAGTTAAGAAAAGCACAAAGACTAGATATCAAAGTGGCAAAGAATAATTACACAATTCCAAAATTACTGTTATTTTTAATATAAAATGTTACTGAAAAAATGACAGAAATGATCTTGTAAATCAAGGATTCCAGAATAGGGAGATTTAATAGGATATTTATGAAGATCGAATAGCTGCTGAAACAGCTACTGGGCTCAGTGACCCAGTGCAGACTCCGTTGATCCATTTCATCTCTGTGAGAGAGGAGGGTGGACCAGCAGGAGACACCAGAGCAGTGCCACAGCTGCAAACCTTGGATGACTGACCTATTGGAAACAGGAGTTGAGTGCCCTCTTCAGAATAGATCCCTGTGGAGAGGAACATCCCAAGCCGGCCCCCCACAGGGTCTCGTGACAAGGCAGCTGAGTTCTCCCTGTGTCCCTTGTCCTTAGGACTGCGGTGTGGTGGGAGGCATGAACCAGCCACTGGTGATGTAGGTTTGTCCCCTAAGGCTGGTGCTCTTGGGGACTGTAGATGTTATAAGTGGTGTTGGGAAGCCAGGCTGGTAAAGAGCGTTTTCGTTAGGTGTGGTTGCGTCGCTGCCGACTCACAGGGACCCTGTTCACAACAGAATGAAACACTGCCCAGTCTTGTGCCATGTCCAAAATTGTTTTAATGATTAAGCCCTTTGTTGGAGCCGCTGTGTCAGTCCGTCTCGTTGAGGGTCCTCCGCTGTTTCACTGACCCTCCGCTCTACCAAGTGTGATGTTCTGCTCCAGGGACTGACCCCTCCTGACAACGTGTCCAAAGTACGTAAGATGCAGTCTCACCGTCTTTGCTTCCACGGAGTGCTCTGGTTGGACTTCTTCAGGACAGACCTGTTTGCCAGTCCGTGGGACAGTCAGCATTCATCTCCAACATCACAATTCAAAGGCATCAGTTCTTCTTCTGTCTTCTTTGTTCATGGTCCAGCTTTCACATGCACATGATGTGATTGAAAATACCGTGGCTTGGGTCAGGTGCACTTTTGTCTTCAAAGTGACATCTTTACTTTTCATGGTAAAGACTAGTTTTATTTACTTTTTCTTCTCATTTAATTAGAGAATAAAGCTGGTAGACCCAAGGTATCTGTTGTGAAATGATTCTGTAAGGAAATGGCCAACACTTGGAGGAAGAGCACTTTGGTCATCCGGGGACCCTGCTGTGGGTTTCCACAGTATTGGGTAGGAAGTGGCCCATAAACCCTGTGAGAGCAGCACATGCTAATTCAAGTACAGTCATGCAAATGAAGTTGTTCAGTGTCCTTTCCATTTGGATCCTCCACATTTGGCCCAGGCATACTGGGAATTCATTTCTGAAATTGAAAAATGTGTAAACTCAGTTACAGGATGAGTCACACACTTAGCCAGATCACTTCCCTTGTGATGTGAGACTTTGTGGAGCTGGGGGTTGTGTGCTATGGACCAGGGAGACAGTGGAAATTGCCCTAGAGATGAGGAGCCTGATCGCAGCAGAGTAAAAATAAGGTGGTTCCCATGGCATGGGGTATGTGCTTGGCTTAATGCAGAAAGCAACAACAGAGCACGGAAGTGTGGCAGTGGCTCTCAGCAGAGCTGGAGCCTGCCAGGCCACCCTGGGAGGACTGTGGGGAGGGAGCCTCAGTGGAGACAGGGAACCGCCCCACATGATACCTCCCTCCTGCACAGCTGCACGGGTTCCTGCCCTACAGCTGAGTCGACTCAAAGTGAAAAGCTGAAAGGAAGAGCTGGGGTCTGCTTACCAAACACCTGTCTATAGCTCTGTCTTCTAGCTATTTGTCTATCTTTCTATTACCTGTCTGTCTATCCTGTCTGTCCACACACTGTTAACCTGCCTGCCTGCCTACCTCCTGATCCATCATCCATCCTCTGTCTGCTTGCCTGCCTGACTGTCCGTCTGCCTGCCTATTGGCCTGCCTACCTACCTGCTAACTGACCTATCATCCCTTCGTGTGTCTGTCTGTCTAATCTGTGTATCCATCCATCCACCTATCTAACTGTCTTCCTCCCTGCCTACCTACTTCCCGAGCTATCATCCTTTCATGTCTCTGTCCATCCATCCATCTGTTTATTTGGAACGCCTGGGTGGTGCAGACAGTTAACCCCTTCAGCCTCTAACTGAAAGGATGGTGATTTGAATTCACCCAGAGTTTCCTCAGAAGACAGCCCCAGTGATCCAATTCTGAAAAACCAGCCTTTGAAAACCCTGTGGGGCTCAGTTTTACTCTGACCCCCGTGGGACCGTCACGACTCAGAGCAGACTGCGACCGGCTGTTTGACGGTTGTCTCTGTTTCTCTTCCGGGCTGTACTGTTACTAGCTGAGAGGTATGTGTGTGTGTGTGTGTATGTGACAGTACGTGTGTGCATGGCATATGTGTGCACACTGGTGGTAAGAGCTTGTATGTGTCCAAGGCCTCAAGGATGCTGAAGCTGGCTATAGTGCAACTAAAGCCCTGGAGACATGAGAAAAAGACTATACAATAGGGAATTATGTTGGGATCCCTGCAGGTTTCTGCCAATACTTGAGATGGAAATCTGGCCAAGTCCAGCACAGACCACTGGTTCATTGTACATGTATGTCAGCTAATCACCGGTATCACCTTTGCTGCTTAACCAAATGCCGTTTTTGCTTTCAGGGTGAAAGCAAAATTTCCTTGGACATTGAGTGTTTGAAAAGCAAAATATGTTTTCATAGTTCTGTTAAACCAGTCCTGCTCTTTCACCAAGCCCCACAGACAACAGACAAATAAGTGGGCATAGATGAGGGTCTTTGGGAGTCTGGCAGCAAAGGTGTCGCAGTCCTCCCCCAGATTTACAAGTCCATTCTTTATTTCTGAAACCTGTAAAAAAAAAAAATCTTGGCCCTACATACATGGAGAGGCATACCTTGTTCATGAATAGGAAGACTCAACATCATGAAAACGCCTATTCTGCCCAAAGTAATGTATAGATAAAATGCAATACCAATCCATATTCCAATGACATTTTTTAATGAGATGGAGAAATAAGTCACCAAGTTTACATGGAAAGGGAAGAGGCCCTGGAAAAGTAAGGCATTACTGAAGAAGACGAACAAAGTGAGAGGCCTCTCACTACCTGACTTTAGAACCTACTTGGCCATTGTGATAGTCAGAAGAGCCTGGCACTGATACAACAACAGACACATCAACCTATGGAACAGAATTGAAAATTCGGACAAAAAATTATCCACCTGTGAGTAGCTGGTAGTCGACAAAGGCTGAAAGTCCCTTAATTAGGGAAACGACAGTCTCTTTAACAAGTGGTGTTGGCATAACTGGATATCCATTTGTAAAAAAAAATGAAACAAGACTCATACCTCACAGTATGCACAGAAGCTAGCTCGAGATGTATGAAAGACCTAAATATAGAATCTAAAGTGACAAAGATCATGGAAGAAAAAGTAGGGACAATCCTAGCAGCCCTGATATATGGCATAAACAAAACATTACTAACAATGCACAAACACCAGAAGAGAAAATAGACAACTGGAAACTCCTAAAAATCAAACACTTAGGCTCATCTAAAGACTTTGCCAAAAGAGTGAAAAGCCAACCTAAAGACTGGGGAAAAAATGTGGGGCACGACAGATCTGATCAGTGTCTAATTTCTAATTCTGCAAGATAGTGCGAAACCTCAACAACAAAAAGACAAAACCCAATGAAAAAATAAGCAAAGACTATAAATAGGTAGTTCACCAGAGAAGGCATTCAGTCTGCTAACAGTTATGTGAGGCAGTGCTCACAATCATTAGCCATTAGAGAAATCTAAATCGAAACTACAAGGAGATACCATCTCACCTCAACAAGGCTGATGTTAACCCAGAAAACACAAAATAATAAATGTTGGAGAGGCTGTGAAGAGATTGGAAAGCTTCTACACTGCTGGTGGGAATGCAAAATAGTACAGCCACTTTGGAAATCAATTTGGCAGTTCCCTAGAAAGCTAGAAATAGAAATGCTACATAATCCTACAGTCCCACCCCTAGGTATATATCCTAAAGAAATAAAAGCTGTAACAGGAATAGATATATGCCCACCTATGTTCATTGCAGCACTGTTCACAATAGCATACAAATGTACACAACCTAGATGCCCATCAATGGATGAGTGGACAAATTATTCACACAGTGAAATACTACACAGTGATAACAGTGATAAGTGTGTGAAACATCTGATAACATGGCATCATCTGGAAGGCATTATGCTAAGTGAAACTAGTCGTTTGCAAAAGAACAGATACTGTATGAGGCCACTATTATAAGAACTCAAGAAAAGGTTTAAACACAGAAGAAAACAGTCTTTGATGGCTGTGAGTGTAGGGAGAAGGGAGAGAGGTGTTCACAAACTAGATAGTAGACAAGTATTACTTTAGGTGAAGAGAAGGGCAATAAAAAACAACAGGACCCAACTGTAAGCTAAGAAGTTTCCTCAGTGTGACCAAGCAGTTCGAAGGATGGAGTTGTAGGGACAGGAGTCTGGGGACTGTTGTTTCAGAGAACATCGAGGTCAACTGGCGTAACAAAGTTTGTCTAAGAAATGGACTGCTTTTCACTTTGGTGAGCGGCATCTGGGGTCTTCAGTGCCAGCAAGCGGTCATCTGTTGTGAGGTGCTGTCAAGTCAGTTCCGACTCCTAATGACCCTATGAACAATAGAATAATAAAGTGCACATACCATATGGTCACAGTGTGTCCCCAAGTCTAGTCCATTTTTGTCCAAAGAGTTGACCTAAGTAGTGTTTCCTAGACAGATGCAGTACCAGGTCTAGGAGCCATGCTCCCAGAGGATCCCCCAGGCCACTGGACTATCAGCTGGTGGTTTTTCAGTGGCATTCTTGAGCCGCACCACTCTTTTTCTCATGTTGCTACACAGACTCAACGTTGTGTGCCCCATCACAGCTGTCTTTGGTGGTGGCTGGGCAACATCTGGTTCTTCTGATGACATGTTGAGACAGCCTCCCATTTACATGGTTCTTTCTGTCTCGTGGGCTCTTTTTTCCTCATGTCTTTGGTGTTCTCGGTGATCATCAGTTCCATATGAGTTGGGAGCATTTGGTGTTCCTCAGATGGTGCTTGCTAGCTCTTACCACCCCAGACAACCACTCACCAATATGAGGTGCAGAAGACTGCAGTTGGCCAGTTATGCCAGTTGACCTCAATGTCCCCTGAGAACATGGTCTCCCTGCTACTCTATCCTTGTGATATTGGGTTGAGATAAGAAGAGCTTTCAGTTTATGGTGAAGTACAGTTAGGTTGATCTATTTTCTACTGTGTGCTTTCACTGCTTCCACCTGACCAAATTTCTATTAACTATCTAATCCAACCCGCTTTCCCTCTCCCCACCATTGTAGCCATCAAGGAGTCTTGTCTTCGGTACTATTTTTAAGTCTTTATAGCAGGGTCTCATATATTTGTCCTTCGCCACTGACTGATTTCACTAAGCATGTCTTACAGTTGAAATCAGGTTATGAGATGCTTCCAAAAATCATCATTTTTTTTTTAACATTGCATAGTGTTCCACTGAGTATATGTACATAGTTTGTTTATCCATTCATCTGTTGATGGGCATCTGGGTTGATTGCATCTTTTAGCTGTTGTGAACTGTGCTGCAATAAACATTCGTGCACATGTGTCTGTTTATGTGACAGCCTTTGTTTCTGCAGGATAAATTCCGAGCAGTGGGATTACTGGATCAAATGGTGTATCTATTTCCAGCTTTTTAAGGAAGCACCAGATTGATTTCAAAGAGGTTGTACCATTTTGCCATCCCACCAGCAGTGCAGGAGAGTTTCGATCTCTCCACAACCTCTCCAGAATTTGTTGTTTTGTGTTTTTTGGATTACAGCCAACCTTGTTGGAGTGAGATCGCATCTCATTGTAATTTTGATTTGGATTTCTCTAATAGCTAATGATCATGAGCATTTCCTCATGTGTCTTTTGGCTGCCTGGATGTCCTCTCTAGCGAACTGTCTGCCCATCTCCTTTGCCCATTGCTTAATTGGGTTATTTCCTTTTTTCTAGTTGATATTTTGCAGTACCTTGTAGATTATGGAGACATCGATTATGTCAGATGGCTGCTTGGCATGTAGATTATGTCAGACATCGGTCTGACATGTAGTCACCAAATCTTTTTTCCCATTCTGTAGGTGGTCTTTTAATTCTTTAGATAAAAAAGTCTTTGGATGAGCAACAGTGTTTGATTCTTAGTAGTTCCCATTTACCTGATTTCTGTTCTGTTGGTCATGCTTGTTGATCAGATTTTGAAGTCTGTCTAAGCTGTGTATTAAAACTTCCATCATTGACCCTATTTTATCTTGCATGATCTTTGTCATTTTAGGTTTGATATTTAGGTCCTTGATCCATTTTGATTTAATTTTTGTGTAAGGTGTGAGATATGGGTCAGGTTTCAGTTTTTTGCAGATGAATAGCCAATTTTGCCAACATCATCTGTTAAAGAGACTATTTTTACCCCAGTTTGCTATCTTAGGGCCTTTGTCGAATATCAGCTGTTCATAAGAGAATGGTGCCATCTCTGGGATCGCCACTCGATTCCTTTGGGCTATGTGTGTCTTTTTGTACAAGTACTAGGCTGTTTTGACTGCTGTGGCAATGTAATATGTTCTGAGGTCGGATAGTGTGAGGCCTCCCACTGAGTTCCTCTTCTTCAGTAGTGCTTTACTTATCCAGGGTTTCTTCCTTTCTAAACAAAGTTGGTGATTTGTTTCTCCATGTTATTAAAAAAGGACACTGGAATTTGTATTGGGATTGCATTGTTTATGTAGATTGCTTTGGGTAATACAGACATTTTCACAATGTGAAGTTTTCCTATCCATGAGCAGGGTAGGTTTCTCTATTTATGTAAGTCTCTTTTTGTTTCTTGCAGTAAGGTCTTGTAGTTCTCTGTATAGATCTCTTATTTCTCTAGTTAGATTTATTCCTAGGTATTTTATCTTCTTGGGGGCTATCGTAAATGGTATTGATTTGGTGATTTCTTCTTTGATGATCTCTTTGTTGGTATAAAGGAATACTACGGATTTACTTATGTTTATCTTATATTCTGATACTTTGCTGAACTCATCTATTAGTTCTGGTAGTTTACTTATGGATTCCTTAGGATTCTCTGTATATACAATCATATCATCTGCAAATAGAGAGATTTTTACTTCTTTGCTGATGCAGATGCCCTGTATTTCTTTGTTTTGTTCAATTGCTCTGGCTAGAACCTCTAGTACAGTGTTAAATAGAAGTGGTGAAAGTGGGCATCCCTGTCTAGTTCCCATTCTCAAGGGGCAGTCTTCAAGTCTCTCACCATTCAAGATGGTGTAGGTGATCGGCTTTGCATAGATGCCACTTACTGTGTTGAGGAGTTTCCCCTGTTTTGCTGAGAGCTTTTAGCGTGAATGAGTGTTGAACTTTGTCAAGTGCCTTTTCTGCATCAATTGACAAAATCAGGTGATTCTTATCCTTTGTGCTATTTATAGGGTTGATCACATTAATTGGTTTTCTGATACCTAACTGGCTTTGCATCCCTGGTATGAATCCATCTTGGTCATGATGAGTTATTTTTTTGATATGTTGTTTAATTCTGTTGGCTAGGCTTTTGTTGAAGGTTTTTGCATCTAGCTTCTTGAGTGATATTGGTGTATAATTTTCTTTTTTACTGGATTCTTTCCCAGACTTTGGTATCAGAGTTATGCTGTCTTCATAGAATGAATTTGGGAGTAATCCATCTCTTTCTATGGTATGAAATAACCCCAGTAGTATTGGAGTTAATTCTTCTCTAAAAGTTTGGTAGGATTCTCCAGTGAAGCCATCTGGGCCAGAACTTTTTTGGTTGGTAGTGTTTGATGACTTTTTCAATCTCTTCCATTGCAATGGGTTTATTAAGCTGTTCTACATCTCCTTGTGATAATTTTTAGTAGGTGATAGGAATCTAGAAATTTGTCCATTTCAAATTCATTAGATTACAGCTTTTCATAGTATTCTGTTATGATATTTTTTATTTCAGTTGGGTCTATTGTGACATCTCCCATCTCATTTCTTATTCAGGTTATTTGTTTCCTGAAGAATGGCCCAGAACAGAATACTAAGAAAAACATAGAAAATATCAACAACACAAAAATAAATGCATCAAAATGACAGCACTAAACATGAGTGGGATCCGACTCGACGGCACTTGGACTTGGCTTTATCAATAATTACACTGAATGTAAATGAACTGAATAAGTGTGGAAGGCCCTGTCTTCCAGCTGACAATGAACATACCTCATAGGCTCTCCCCAGATTCTATGACATGGTGCAATGATGGGAGAGGTTAGGACTTCCTTGCTGTCCTCTGCTCCACTTGAGAATCAGCCACAGCCAAGGCCCCTGGCTGGGTGACTCTGCCTCCCAGTCGACCATGATGGCATCCTGACCAAGCTGCCCTTCCTTTCATGAAACAGCAGAGTCTATGTTACAGCTCAGGAAAGAGAGGATGGAAGGGCAGTGGTGCCCTCGGTCAGCAGCCAGGCTCTCAATATGTGGCTGTCTCACACACTGTCTCTCTGCTGTGATATTTGCTGTTCACTTAAGCACCACACTTCAGTGTATTTGCCAGCTCATGCCCAGTCCCTACCTCCCATATAACAAAGAAGGCATCAGTATCTGCAGTCCTCTTAAATGGTGAGTCAGCAGGAGCAGGTGTCAGCGGCCGCTGGCTCATCTTTGAGAAGGGTAGTTTAGTCTGTTACTGGTGCCGAGTCAAATCTGACAACACTAAGCTGTTTTTCTTTTGTAAGTTTAGCCAGTGGTTTATCAGTTTTGTTGATTTTTTCAAAGAACCAGATTTTGGTTTAATTAATTTTTTCAGTGGTTTTTCTATTCTCTAATTCATTTAGTTCTGCTCTAATCTTTATGATGTTTTCTTCTGGTTCCTGAGGGGTTCCTCTGGGTTGCTCTCTTTCTACTTATTCAAGCTGCAAGGTTAATTCTTTAGTTTGGATCCTTTCTTTCTTCTGAATGTGTGCATTTATAGAGGTAAACTGACCTCTGAGCACTGCTTGGGCTGTACCCCATAGGTTCTGATAGGATGTGTTTTCATTCTCATTTGATTCCATAAATTATTTCATCCCTGATTTCTTCTATAACTCATGGTTTTTTGAGCAAGGTGTTGTTCAGTTTCCTTGAATTTGAATTTATACCTATGATTTTTCTTCTATTGATTTCAACTTATGTGGCTTTATAGTCTGAGAAGATGCCTTGCAGTAATTCAGTAGTTTGGATTTTGTTCAGACTTGCTTTGTGTCCTAACTTTTTCTTTTTTTCTGGAAAATACTCCATTTGCATTGGAGAAGAAGGTGTACTTATCTGTTGATGGATAAAAAGTGCTATATATGTTGATAAGATCTAGTTGGTTAATTGTCATAAGGTCTTCTGTATCTTTACTGACCTTTTTTCTGGATGATGTGGCCATTACTGAAAGTGGAGTGTTGAAGTTTCCCAACTATTATTGTGGAGTGATCTTTCTCATTTTTCAGTGTACTCAGTGTTTGTTTGATATATTTAGATTCTCTGGTGTTGGGTGTATAAATATTTAATATTGTTGTGTCCTGCTTATGTATTGAACTCTTCAGCAATATTGACCATGGTGGTTTTTACATCAAAGTCTGTTTTATCTGAGATTAGTATTGCCCCTCCTGCTCTTCTTTGTATGTTGTGAGCTTGGTATATATTATCCCATCCTTTAATTTTCAGTTTTTTCTTATCTTTGAGTCTTACATGTGTTTCTCGTAAGCAGTATATAAACCAGTCATGTCTTTTGAGGCATGATGCCACTCGTCTGTTTATTGGAGTGTTCAATCCATTTACATTCAGTGTAATTACTGATAGGTGTGTGTTTAGTGCTGTCATTTTGATGTATTTATTTTTATGTTGTTGATATTTCTATGTTTTCCTTAGTATTCTGTTCTGGGTCATTCTTCCTATGGGTTAACTTTTCATCTTTTTCAGTGTTGGTTTTGTGTTCATTGAGACTCCCGCATTATGCTTCTTGTTTTGATATGTCGCATTGTTATTTTGCTTTGTGGCTACCTCTATGATCCTCCTTACTACTCTAAGTTTAAACCAAACTTTAACTTCTCCGTATCTTTTTAATTTCCTCTCCATCTGAAAGGGTTATACCTGCTGTAATATATCCCTCTTTTCAGTGTGGTGATGTCGTAGTTTTCATGTTATGAATACTGGTTCCCTTCTCTTATTAATGTCATTTAGTCTGTTACTGGTGCCTAGTCAAATCTGACAACACTATGCCAGATCCCAGAGGTCCCTGGATGTCCACTGCTCCATTCAGTTATCGTTCCAAGGCTTAGTTCTCAGAGGCAGTTGAGGAGATGCATGTCTAGTCTGCCAGCTTGGCCCGTCCTCCAGGTCCACAATTGTTTTTATGCTTAAGCTAATTATGGAAGCTGCAGTGTCAGTCCGTCTTGTCAAGGGTCTTCCTCTTCTTCACCGTACCTCCACTCTACCCAGCATGAAGTCCTTCTCTAGGGACTGATCCTTCCTGACAACATGTTGAAAGTATGTAAGATGCAGTCTCAACATCTTTGCTTCCAAGGAGCACTCTGGTTGGACTTCTTCCAGAGTAGATCTGTTTGTTCTTTTGGCAGTACATTCATTATTCTTCTCCAACAGCACAATTCAAAGTCATCAGTTTTTCTTCTGTCTTCATCAGCCATCTAAGAAATATTAATTCGTCCCAAACCACTGGGAGCAAAGGAAAATGAAGAACACCAAGGTCACAAAGAAGATATGAGCCTGAGAGAGAGAAAGGGCTGCATAAGCCAGAGACTACATTAGCATGAGACCGGAAGCAATAGTTGGAAGCCAGATGGTGCCTGGTGACCACCAATGACCTCCGTGACAGGGAACACAACAGAGTCTGTGATAGAGCACGGGAAAAGTGAGTTGCAGAACTCCAATTCTAGTAAAAAGAGTAGACTTGATGGCCTGACAAACTGGATCAACCCTAGAAGACATGGCCCCTGGGTCTGTTAGCTGAGAACTAAAAGTACTCACACAGCTAACTTGTTGGACAAATGTTAGACTAGACTATAAAATACAAAATGATACTGGTGAACAGTGTGCTTCTTGGTGCAAGTGAGTACATGAGATTAACTAAGCAGGCGAGATGAG
This sequence comes from Heterohyrax brucei, assembly GCA_028571685.1. NCBI lineage: Eukaryota > Metazoa > Chordata > Mammalia > Hyracoidea > Procaviidae > Heterohyrax > Heterohyrax brucei. The sequence goes on along the minus strand of CM053160.1, from coordinate 3,868,929 downwards.
AAAGCAGAAGGGGACATGAGCTGGTTGGATGGATGCAGAAAATTCAAGGTGAAAAGGACGAGTGTACTGTCAAGTAGGGTCACATAACAACGTATGTGTGTTTTTGTATGACAAACTGACCTGAATCGTAAGCTTTCACTTAAGGCACAATAAAAAGAGGAAAAAAAAATCTTCTCTAATAGCCTCACTACTTCATTATCTAATGAAGAACAGGAGAGCCAACCCATCAGCCACTGGGAGTTCTTCCCAGATCTCAGTGTATATATGTAACTTTTGGCATAATTTGTTTCAAAAATAGAAGGAACAAAGAAAGTCTGAGATGAGATCCAGGAATGAAAATACACTCTTTATTTAGACCTTTATTTGCAAAATTCAAATACTGCATTTAAGATTTTTTTTCTTTTTTGCACTGAAATTCCTACTACCTCCTGAAAATTTCTTACTTAATTTATACAGTTTACAGTGCAGTAGTTTTGTTGTTTGCTTTCCAAAAAAATTAAAAATACAGAAATGTGTAGAAAACTCTTCCCTGGCTGGAGACAAGGGGGCTCTTATTACTGTCTGGGGTCCCTGGGTGGTACAAATGGTTAACACACTTGGCTGCTCACTGGAAACCTGGAGCTTCATTCCAGGGCTGCTGATGGATCCTCTTCCATTTCAAACCCCTGTTGAGAATTTGTGCTCCCTCCTCCAGAGGCCTTAGAAGAAAGACCTGGCTGTCTACTTATGAAAATCAGCTGATGAAAACTGTACCTCGCAGTGTTCCCCTCTACAACCCAGCACGGGGACGGCCCCAGACTGGACAGCTTTGGGTGCATGGAGTCTTCATGACTTGGGTCTGGCTTGGTGGCAGCCACCAGTGGCAACATTTAAAAACCCTAAAGTTGACCCCTTGAGCCGAACAACTTCTAGTGAAGTGCTGGAAGCTGACGGCAGCTTATCCATTTGCTTGACCAAGCTGTATGAGAAGAGGTAACGGTAGGGGAAAGGCAGCTGCAAAATGAGCTACCTTAGCAGGTCCTGAGGACACATAAAGGAGGCCCAGCGGTGCAGTGGTTAAGGACTCAGCTGCTAACTGTAAGGTCAATGGTTTGAGCTTATGGGCAGCTCCACGGGAAAAAGATACAGCAGTCCACTCCCACAAAGATCACAGCCTTGGAACCCTATGAGGCAGTTCTGCTCTGTCCTATAGGGTCACTGTGAGTTGGAATTGACTTGATGGCAATGGGAGAGCACAGAATCAGTCAGTAATCCAGAACTGGACTGATAGAGTGGCTGCCACCATGGACTCAGATACAGCATGATGGTGAGGATGGGGCGGGACCAGTCCACTTTTCATTCTGTTGTACATCAGGTTGCTAGGAACCGACTCAGTGGCACCCCCAAACTGCATCTTGGAAGTATGTCCAGTTGCTGTCCATTGATCACGGCACTGGGGACTGAATAACAAAATCCTAGGAGCTCTTCGTGAGCCCATTTAGAAAATTTTGGAGCAAGTGATAAAATAATTAAGATTGCATTTGAATGATGGGGACATGTTTGCTTATTTTATTACCGAGTTTCTGACTCAAAAAATGTCCAATGAAGCTCACACCTGGAGAATGCCTAGTCGCAGTGGGCCTACCCATCGCTGTTTGGAGGGAGAAGTGAGAGTGTTATTTTAACTCCCATTTTTAGAGGAAACACACACATCTGGAACATTGTAAGGGGTGATTATTATTAGCTGTTCAGCTGAGAAATGGCTTGGTGTTTACAATGCATCATTTTCCAATTATGTTGATATTTTTCAATGCCTTAAATACTAGAGTCGTATAAAAGCCAGCTCATTTAATCTCCCTAAATTATACTCTCTCCATCTGCCATGGTCTTACAGTTTAATAAAATCTCTACTTTTTATAAGCCCAGTAAAACCATACAAAATATCATGGGAGCTCTGTTTCAGTTTGAGTTTTTTAGGGAAAAATGGATATATCTGAACTGGAAAATAATTTTCATATTTATAGTGTGCTTAGGGAGCTTGGGAATTTTTACAAGACCACTTAACAAGCTGACAAAAGAAAACCTACTTTTATATTTTTCTTATGAACTATTCCAAAAGATTGTGGTATTGGAAAGTTGTGCTTGCACAAGAAATAGAAAGAGAAAAAGCCAGATCCCTCACCCTCATAACTCAATTCCATACCCTTGTGGTTTTGACTGCACTTAGCAATCTCTGTTTATTGAAACTATCTGCCTCACAAATTCAGGTCACGGCTCTAAAACACTGGATGGAGGTAAAGAAGAGACCTGTCTCCTCTGCTGGGTTTGTGTTTTAAGCACATCTGCATAGAAACATCCTTGATGTTTGCACTAGCAAAGAGAGGACAGCATGCGAAGGTCAATCTCATGCCTAAACAATAGGAAATATCCTACATTTTGGATTTTGGGACTCATAGGAAGGCTGTGTCTGAACTCAGACTGTATTCCTCATTCATGCATTATAGCTCTTGAAATTTCACTGTTAGAAACTCAGGGCCATTGGAAGTGTCCCAGTGCTACCTCTCATTAGTGCCGGCTGAGGAAAATTCAACAAGAAGGACTTGCAAGATGGAGTTTCTCTATTTTACAAAAGAATTCTAAAATACAGCCATCTCACAGTTGGCTTAAGAGCTTTCAGATGCCTCAGACATCCAGGCTTTTATCATCTTTCTGTTTTAGCTTTTGTGACATCTTGGCTTGGTCCTCATGTTTGTCACCTCATCCCTCCAAATGGCCATCAGAGCTCCTGGCATCACATGCCCACATAACCGTACTGAAAAGCAAGAGAAAGTGAAAGTAGAATAGTTGAAGGCAGGAAGTCAGGTGAGCCCACCCCGTCTCTGTAGACTTGGTTAAGGCATCGTTTGCTCTAGTAAAAGCCCTCCGCATCCCATAAATCTCACTAATTCAATTGTCCTTTATTTGAAATTTGTAATAATTGGGACAAGAGTAACTCAGAAACTAATTTAAAAAAGTATTTGATATGCCAACAAAAAGGTGTCCAAATTAATAATGTCAGACGACTGAGAGACTCGCCATAGCCTGTTCCGAGAGAAAAACTAACATTTATGTTGACCTCATGAGATACTGGCAATCTAGTCTGATATACTCATTAAAGAGGCATGGGAAAAAACTCAAAGCTTACGGTTGATTTCTTTTAACTTCATTTGAAGTGCCTCCTGTACCACATGTGGTGGTGGCGTTGTCACCGTTAGGGGATGTTGGGCGGATTCTGATTCCGCGTGTCCCTAAGCGCTGCCCACTCCCTCGCCGTCCTCGTGATCGTTGCTGTGTCTGGGGCTGTTGTTGCAGCCCCCGTACCGCCCCGTCTCACTGAGAGTCTTCCTCTTTTCTTGCTGACCCTCCACTTGATCAGGCATTTGATCTTTAATGCTTTTAACTGTAACTAACGGAGACTTCTGATGTGACATTTCATTTACTTCTAGTCTGAATTCTCAGCAGAGTTTACTTTTAAAAGGAGAAAAATGAAAATCTTTGGAACAAGAAATCAGAGCTTTTTGTTTTTGATAATCGACACATGGGCACACTGTCTCACTGGTCCTTGCCAAGTCTTCTAAAGCAATTTATCTTCAGTCTTTTACAGAAAATCTTAGTCCTAAAATAAGAAAAATAAAAACAAGGTGAGAGAATTGAAGAAGCATGTGTCAGCCTGTCCCAGCTACGCGGAGTACTGTGTTGTGTTTTGCAGCGGGGAACAGTTTCAGCTTCGTTTTGCTGCGCTGTACATTTTAAATACCCTCCCAGGAGTAGAAACAATGCCTAGGATGTGGAGGTTCTCCATGGCGGTTGGATTCATTGTGTTCTGGGTGAAGACAGGAAAGAAAACAGAGGTAAACTTCAGTATCACTCTACTATCTCAGCTAGACTCTGGAATTTTGCTCTAAAACAATTTTAACTGAGACACAAGCCATCCATGAGGTATGCTATATATAGCCAAAGTGTCAGGCATTCAGAAGGTGAGTGCAAGACATTTGTCACAGACAGTCACCACCAAAAAGTATTGCACAGCACTTTAGGACAACATAGTTTGTCTTCTGAATATCTCACAGTTTTGTGTCTTGTATTGCTGACATAAATGGTAATCCAACAGGAAAATATAGTACAAATAAGCAGTTGTGGCTGACTCTTCTCTGCCCCTTATCCTGGCTGCAAACTCCCAGTTTTCTACTGAGAATGGCTGGAGATCCCTCTTTGAGGCCTCAAGAATGAAACTTGATTGGTCTAAGGCAGACACATGACACCTCTCTCCCTTGCCTGTGATTGGTCTGGAGACGGGCATGTGAGTGGAAAGTCAGACATGACGGGAGTCAGAGCTAGCACTTGTAGGAAAAGAAAGTCAACAAAAGCTGAATGAAAACAAATGACAAAAAAACAACAAAAGGAAAAAATATGTGGATTTTTAAGGAATAAAGAAGTACTTCAAGAAAGAATTTTTTTCTTGTCATCTTCTTCCTGCTTGGGGGGCTGACACATGAGGATTTGAAAAGCAGAGCTTCCAGACTAAGAGGGACTAGGAAGAAGGGCCTGGCAATCTACTTCCGAAAATAAGCCAGTGAAAATCCTCTGGATCACAATCATCTGATGGGCAACCAGTCATGGGGCTGAGCAGGACCAGGCAGTGTTCTGTTGCGTGGTGCATAGGATCACCCTGAATTGCAGATGGTCTTAGGCTAGATTCTTTAGAGAGGCAAAACTAGTAAAGCATACAAATGTCGACAGAAAGATTTTCTTTATTGTGATTAAGTGAAAGAATGCAGTCCAAGTCAGTTTTCAGTACCTGCTCCTCTGGCAACATTATCTGCGTTCCTTACCCTGTGACAGCACATTCTTCTTTTTTACTCTTTACTTCCAATACCCGTGGACCACCAAAAGAACAAACAGATCTGTTGCGGAAGAAGTACAACCAGAGCGCTCCTTGGAAGCAAAGATGGCGAGACTGCATCTTACATACTTTGGAGATGCTGTCGGGAAGGAACAGTTGCGGAGAAGGACATCATGCTTGGTAGAGTGGAGGGTCAGCAAAAAAGGAGAAGACCCTTGCCTCAATGATGTGGATTGACACAGTGGCTGCAGCAGTGGACTTAAGCATAAGTGATTGTGGACGTGGCGCAAGACCAGGCAGTGTTTCATTCTGTTGTTCATATGATTGCTATGAGTCAGAACCTACTCAATGACACTTTGTTAGGTGTTACAACAATATCCACTCATCCACCATTTGTCCCTTCCTCTCCACCCTCTCCTTTCCTCTCTAGAAAGAAACCAGTAGGACAGCCTCATATATATAAAACCATAAGGTACACATGCCACATGTATCACTTTATATCCCCAAGTCCAGTCCATTCTTTGTCAGGAAGAAATTTTTATTAAGGAAATAATTCACACAGTTGTAGAGTGTGGAGTGTCCCAAGTCTGTGGGTTGCACCAGAGGTTTCTCCTGATTCTCATTGCCACAGGGGCTGAGAAACCCAAGATCAGTGTGTTGGACAGCAGGGTGCTGGCTCTCGGGCCGTGAACACCAGCGAATCCCCAGATTGGCAGGCAAGACAGCAAGTGAACTGCTAGCTGAAGCCACAAGAGCTGGAGGTCAGAAGAGCAGCAGCCAGCTGCAGGATCCAGTGGCAAGGAGAAGCCCACCAGCCTTGCCAGAAAGCCCACCTGCGTTGGATACCGGCCATACTCCTCAGGAAGCTCCCTTTCAGGTGGTTGCCAGCCTTGCCAGAAAGTCCACCTGTGTTGGATGCGGGCTACATTCCCAGGAAGTCTCTTTCAGGTTGTTGGTACACAAAGCAGATCTCATCACAAAGGTGATCACATTATGTCGAATCTCATGTCGGAGGTGATCACATCGTTATATGACTGACAGACTACGTCACGATTGCCAAATCCCTGAGAATCATGGCCTAGCCAAGCTGACACGCAACCTTAACAATGGCAGTGACCATCTTGATGGCAGCTAACAGTGACAACAGTTAAAGACCAAGAAAACAGCAGGGACACAGACTCTGGTCCCTGAGGACCAATTTCCTCCATACTGCTTGTTGTGGGAACTCATAGTTCCTGACCTACAACGGGATTCCACTTAAACCACTCTATTCTAAGTTGGTTCTGACTTAAGTCGAATAGCTCTTTTTTTTTTTTTTTTTTAGTTTTCATTTAGTTTCATAATTGTCTTTTATGACTAGTATCTTTATAAAGTCAGTCTTCACTTGTCTGTGGGTGTTGGCATGGGTGATAGCATCAGGAAACTGGAGACTGCAACGCTGCGTGTAGTGCCTGCTGCTTACAAGAAGATGTGGAAAGAGAAGGATGGCCTTCAGCACAGGTCCTCGTAACAAGAATACGTCAGAAGTCGGGGACTGCCAGTATTTGGCTGTTAACTGCAGCCAGACATTCAAACTGGTACAAAAAGTGTCAGTTGCTGGTTTGGTCCCAATGCAAGCCAGAGACACTGGACTTGATGCTTGGTCTCTACTTGCTTAAAAGGAACTATAGCAGGTGTTAGAGGTATCACAGCCATTCCAGACCCCACATGAGACCTTCTCTTCAGGTGGTGGGAAGGACTGAGAGTTGCAAATGAAATACAGTATTTTGCTATGTAACTCCCCAAAACCCATTGCCCTTGAGTTGATTCTGACTTATAGTAACCTATAGGACACGGCAGAACTGCCTTTTAGACGGAATCTGCCAACCTTGTGGTTAGCAGACGAGCTCTTAACCACCACACCCCACGGCTGCAGATGGTTGTTAGCCAGGAGTAAGTGCCCCGAGCCTGAAATTCCAGGCTAGCTCTCAGCAGTGTGGTGGTTTTCCAGAAGAACGGCAGCAACCGGACTCACGTGCTCCTGTGGGTGCCGCGGAAGAAGGAGAGTGAGCACTGCTCTCAGGCTGGCTGCACGTTCAGTGCGACAGTCTTACGGTTTCATTTTAGTGGGTCCTGCAGCAAAGACCTCTGCTTACATTAAAATTAAGTGTACAGAGAAGGGAGAGAGGGCTGGCAGTCTTGTGCTGTAAACAAAGGCCAGGTCTTGGTGATCAATCGCCAGCATCTTACAGGATTTTACTTGAGTGGATTCCTGACACAGAAAATTGCGGGAAGTTTATTAGAGAAGAAACACATGGTAAATGAGAATGACAGAGAGGAGAGGCCCCCGTCATTTATTGATCAGTTAGAGAAGTTTCCAGACACCAGGAGGGCTTATGCACTGTGCTTCTCTGTCCCAGGGAAATGAAAAGCTATGTCAGGGGAGCACTTGGCCAGCTTCCCTCTTATTTCTTCCTTCTTTTTTATAGTGTGGGGAGGATTCTGCCACTCAGAGCCAGAAATTGCTATCACAGTCATATAATATAGAAAACAAAAACCAGAGTATGAGATGGAGACGTTTGGGCTCAGAACAATAACTTCATTGATTGAATTAAATGTGTTTGACTCAGGTGGAGCCACATTCCACCTGTGAACTCCCCATGGCACCCTGCAGTCCGTGGGAGCTGGTGCAGCAGCTGGGCCGGCGCGGCAGCCACTGGTGAGCCAGCTGTCCTGTGCTCCTGGGTCTCCGCTGTAAATGTCCCAGAATTATTGTGGATATTGACAGATGGAAATGGATGGATATCTCTAGCTCACAGATACCATGGGGGTATTTCCCAAGTCCCCAAGTTCATTTACAGCTGAAGATAGAATTTCAGTCACTTAGTATGGTTGGAGAGCCAGCTCGTAAATTCATGTGTTCTGAAGGGGCATTTTGAGGACGTTTGCTGAGCATTACAAATACTTGCAATAATGTGTCTCTCCATCTCCACAATAGCCCTTGGGGGAGTCATCTGGGATTGAGCCGTGTCACATCTGTCTAACACGCGCTCTCCAGTGTGATGAGCCTGTGGCCTTCAGACCTGATTGCATAACTCCTCACTGAATTTCAGTCAGCATTTTGCCTAAGACGCAGAGGCAAATGCACCCAGGTAATCAACTCAAATAACAGATTCTGAGCAGAGGGGGCACAAAGACTAGGAACTGAGACTCGTAAATTGAATCTGAGAACAGGTTATGTGAGCCTCATTCATGTCGCACAGAGGGGCCACCCCGCTTCCCTCCCTGTGCCAGGCACTTCTCACGCTGCCCAATGTGCCCCTGAGGGGCTTGGCACTTCTTTTTCATTTGTTTGTTTTCTGAAACAAACCTGAAAACCCCCGTGACATAGTGGTTAAGGACCATGTATGCTAACCCAAAGATTGACAGTTCAGATCCACCGGGCGCTCTGTGGAAACTCTGTGGAGCAGCTCTGCTCCAGCTAGAGGGTCACTGTGAGTTGGAATCGACTCGACAGCACTGGAGTTTCATGTTTTTGTTTTTCCAGTAGCTACTGCTAAAAGAAGCCATTACTGTTCCCAGTATGTGGGACAGTGAGATAACCGGCCATGTCCTCGTGCTCTTCTAATGAGGGAAGAAAGGAAGCGGATCTGGCACTGCCTCGTTTTCAGACTGGCGGCGCCATGTCGCTCTGGCTGCTTCCTTCTCACTGCACCGAAGCACCCACTACGCCCCGGATCACTCTGCAGTGACTACAGCAATCCCCTGACAAGGCCCTGCCAGAGACATGGAGCCAGGGGATCATCACTGATGTCAGGCCAACCTCAGCTGGCAGCAAAGAGAACAAAAAGGTGTTTGCTTGTGTCTCATTGACTGTGCCGAAGCATTTGACTGTGTAGATCATACGGCTAACGTTGCAGAGAATGGGAATTCCAAAGCAGCTAATTGTGCTCTTAAGGAATCTGTATATGGATTAAGAGACAGTCGTGCAAACAGACCAACGGGACACTGCATGATTTAAAGTCAGGAAAGGCGTGCGTCAGGGTTGTCTTCTTTCACCATACCTTTTTAATCTGTATACCAAGCAAATAACCTAAGAAGCTGGATTATATGAAGAGGAACCAGGCGTCAGGATTGGAGGATGACTCTTTAACAGCCTACGTTATGCAGACAACACCACCTTACTTGCTGGAAATGAAGAAGACTTGAAACACTTACTGATGAGGATCAAGGACCACAGGTTTCAGTACGGATTGCACCTCAACATTAGGAAAATGAAAAGCCTCACAACTGGACCAGTAAGCAACATTATCATAAATGGAGAAAGGATTGAGGTTGTCAGGGATTTCATTTTATTGGATCCACAATCAACGCCCATGGAAGCAACAGTCAAGAAATCAGAAAACACATTGCATTGGGAAAATCTGCTGCAAAGGACCTCTTTAAAGTATCAAAAGTAAGGATGTCACCTTGAAGACTAAAACATGCCTGACCCAAGCCATGGTGTTTTCAGTTGCATCATATGCATGCAAAAGCTGGACCATGAACAAAGAGGACAGAAGAAGAACTGATGCCTTTGAATTGTGGTGCTGGCGAAGAATGTTGAATGTCCCGTGGACCCCCAGAAGAACCAACAGATCTCTTCTGGAAGAAGTACAACCAGAGTGCTCCTTGAAATCAAAGATGGCCAGACTGTGTCTTACCTACTTTGTACATGTTGTCAGGAAGGATCAGTCCCTGAAGAAGGACATCATGCTCGGCAGAGTGGAGGGGCAGTGAAAAAGAGGAGGATCTTCAAAGACACTGATTGACACAGTGGCTGCAACAGTGGGCTTAACTATAAAAATGATTGTGGGACATGGCACAAGACCGGGCAGTGTTTCATTCTGTTGTTCACGGGGTCGCTATGAGTTGGAATCAACTTGACGGCACCTAACAACAACGTCCAGTATGCAAGCTGGAGTGAGAGAGGCCCTAGTAAACTTTATAGCCGGAGAGCTTATGGCTTCTTCTGCAAGAGAGTTAACTTGGAAAGGGTGTCTTTACTGTTAAGTGTCTAATATTCTTTCAGGTCTTAAAACTCAAGTCCACGTTTGGTGCAAGCTGTCACTTCCAAAGCCTGAGGAGTCAAGTCACCACTGGCATCAAGCTGAGAGTCTGGAGGCTGCCTCCGAGGCTGTCGGGTGAGGTCCGTCGTGTGCCCTGGATGTCACCTGCCCTTCCGCTCACAAGGCGTTGGGCATGGAGCCAGGGGGTGATTTGATGCAACATCGTCAGAGTCACCAGTCACCTCTCTGCCTGAACCTGTTTTGGACTGGATCTGATGATTTCTGACAAAGCCTAGAGATCCCTAGCCTCCGATAGAAATGCTTTGGACAGGAAAGAGCATTCTCTGGAAAAGGACATCATGTTTGGTAATGCAGAGGGTCAGCAGAAATGAGGACACGCTCACTGAGATGGCTTAACACAGTAGCCACAGCAGCAGACTCAAGCATAGCAAAGGTCACAAGGATGACAGGAGACCAGGCAGCATGTTGCTGTGTGATGTGGCTGGAAATGACTTGGTGGCCACTAACAAGAGATGAGGACTAAAGACACTGTGTTCGCTGTCATAGAGGACAGGAGCAGCAAGCAGGAGTGGGTAAGACATGCTGCAGGTGTCTCAGACCTCAGGATCTCTTAAATGTCAGCGTCCAATGAAAATCGCAAATGGTGACCAGCTTTGATCTGTTCCGCGTGTCTTGCTGGCTGTTTCAGGAGCCTGAGTGGTACAGTCGGTCAGTGCTCAGCTGCCAACCGGGAAGTTGGCAGTGGGACCCACCAGCCGCCCCACGGGGGCCGGGTTAGTAGTCTGCATTTGTGAAGGTGGTGGTTGTGCTTTAGGTAGCACTGAGTTGGTTCCAGCCCACAGCGATCCGTGGACTACAGAGCACACCACACCCTGGTCCGGCGCCATCCTCGGCGTCGCTGCTGTGTTTGAGCGCATTGCGGCAGCCGCTGTGTTGGTCCACGTCATTGGAGAGCCTCCTCTTTTTCACTGACCGGTTCCTTTACCAAGCACGATGTCCTTCTCCGGGAACTGGCCTCTCCTGATAACACGTCCAAAGGAAAGGCTACAACCTTGGATACACCTTGGGGCAGTTCCCCTCTGTCCTTTCCGGGTGCTGGGAGTCAAATCTGGCTTGACGGCAGTGGGTTTGGTTGGCTGATTGGTTGTCTGTTTGCTCTTGGATTCCTCGCCGCCTCTCGCTGGTCCTGGTCTCTGTGACGGGCGATGATGCCAGAGCCTGTGTTTGCTTTCGTTGAAGGGTTACGGTGGAAGCATGGAGGACAGGGGTAGGGCATTGGCTTTGTTCTGGTTGGAGTGCCAACCCCTCCAGGCTGACCATACTGCCGTGTTCCCAAATCTTCCTGACCTTGGCTCCAGCTCTGGGCTATGCCTCCTTTCAGGTTTCTAGCACTCTACTTGTGGTTCTGGCTCCGGGGCTCTGACCCTTGCACCCTGGGGCAGCAGCTGTTTTCTGCAGCTGTTGACCTCCGGGGTTGCCTCACCTTCCCTAGCATTCAGCCCTGACAACACCTCTGTAACTAGTTCCCCATATAAAGTCATCATTACTACACTATATTGCTGGCCTCACTTCTCTTGATGGGACCCTAACTGGTGGACCTCCTAATTGGTCTGTGGCCTTCTTTTTTATTCCCATGCCCTAGGCAGTATCTGGCAAAGAGCAGAGACTCCGTGAAGTGTTGCTGTTTTCTTAATCAATGTAGGGTAACTGTCCACTTCAGGGCAAATAATCCTTCAACTCTGAGAGGAAATGAGGGTTTGAATGGGGCTTTGGTCTTCCCCAGAAGCCCATCCTTCCCGGCAGGAAAAGCTCCTGGTTAATCACTGTGTGTTTGTTAATCACTGTGTGTTTGTCACTGCCTGCTAATGGTGTTGTCTGCTTTCCGGAGCCCCTGGGCCTGATTACCACCCATACTCTCAGTAGCAGGACTTCTCCCATTGAGAGCTCCAGGATCACGGTTAATGCAAGTGGCATCTTGTGAAGTGTTTGCGTGGTGTAACATTCTGTCAATTTTTAGACAGCCTGATAGTGATCTGAGTATCCCAGGGAGATAGACTGTGTATTTACTAAAGACTCCAGTGAAGAGGCTGAGCAGCATGATGAGACTTGACAGCTGAAAATGGCTGGTGGGTGTCATTTGCAGCTGGGGATGGCCTGTCCTCTGGGTGGCAGTGAAAGATAAGACTGAGAAGGAGCCAGCGTGGTTTTTCAGAGGACTTTGTAGAGAAGGGTGGAACGTGGGACACAGCAATTGTCCTGCAGAGTTGCCAACCTCGGGCGTATCTGTTTCCTGGATACCAAAACCAACCAACCAATGCTTTGAAAGACCAAGATGATGGCCTGGGAGTGAGAATGGAGGCCAGGGTGACCTGCCATCCCACGGGGCTACGTGTGGGACCCAGAAGTACTTTAGCCTACACCAAGGCGTATCCTCCTGAAGCTTGGGCTCACTAGGAGCAGATCTCTCAGCCTCTTCTTGGCTTTGAATGACGGTGTGTTTATGTCCTATGGGAGCCAAAGAGGTTTCCGTGAGCTTCCAGATGGAGAGACTAGGAATAAAGGCCTGGAGACCCACTTTTGAAAATCAGCCAAGGACAATCATCCCTGTGGATTCCAACGGCAGATCTGCAACCCGTGACAACGGTGGCACAGGACAGGCAGGGTTGCATGCCATTGTGTGTTGGGTCACATGAGTCAGGGCCGACGAGTGGGCAGCCACCAGTGATAACTGAGTCAGGGCCGACGAGTGGGCAGCCACCAGTGATAACTGAGTCAGGGCCGACGAGTGGGCAGCCACCAGTGATAACTGTTTCTTCTGTGCTTCTGCTCCCTCTCCAGACATCTCACTTTCATCATATGTAAAACAGGGCAAGCAGGGTCAGTTGCAAAGGTTCTTGGGTGACGGTGTCAGTGCTGAGGTCAGAGCCCGGGTCACTGCCAGGTGTCTCACAGTGCTGGGCTGCTGTCACCATTCTTCTGTAGCTCCCCTCTCTGTTGGCCCTTTGCTCCATTACCTCTGCTGTCTCTCCCTTTCTCTGACTTTGGGGTCACATGTATACCTTGTGACCCCACCCCGCCCTCATGATCCCAGCCCTTGGCTCCCTACCGCTGGTGGACTCAGGTGTGCTTTCCCACTGCCAGGGATGAAGTCATGAGGAAATAGTCTCAGTGATGATCTAGGGAGGCCACCGTCCAGCTCTGTGTAGAGGGGACAGGATGGGAAGGGGGCACTGGGGTTTTCTCGTATTCCTGTTTTTCAGTCCTTCAGTGTCTGCTTGTCCTGTTCTTCTAACACTGGGTAACCCTGAAAGTCCCTTTAGGGACCTGACTTTCCTTCAACCAAAAGTCGAAAGCTGATGTGATTCCAGAGGAATTTAAAATGTCAGCTGCCTGCCTTGTCCAGAGTCTGGGCAGGCTGATGTGTCCTCTGCCTCAACTCAGCAGACTGCCCAGTGTCTGGAAGCTGCAGAATCAGATGATTTGGCTGAAGTCTTTACTTCAAGTTTGTTGTGAGCATTAGAGAGGAAAATAAAAGTAAGTGGGATACAAATGAAAGCCCTTCTTTTGCTAATGAGAGACATCTGTTTATTCCTTTTTTTTTTTTTTTTTTGTGGTCAACGCACATTTGCTTTGTAAGCAAGATTTTTTAAAAAAGTTGCAAAACAAGGCACCAATGCCTCAGAAGAGTCACAAACTTAGTTTTCTTTTTCTTGTCATCAATAAGTTCAGTAAAGTTGATGCCATTTCATTGAGGAGGAAGACTGGGGGAGGAACAGGGAGGAAATGAGGGCTTGGAAAGGTGTGTCCCTGTGGTAGGTAAAACACTATCCCCCACAGGTCAGCATTGACTAAGGAGCAAGGGCTCGTCCAGATGTTCATGTACCAGCCCCTGGAAACTGTGAATACGTCACCATGTGTGGTCAAGTAGGCTTTGCAGATGTGGGTAAAGCCAGGTCTTGACGTGGGAAAATGATTCTGATTACATGAGTGGGCCTAATTCATCCCAGGGTTTATGTTTGGAAGACAAGGGATTCAGAGATGATGCGGCGATGGACATGTGGCTGCAAGTGATGAAGGGACAAATGCCTAGGAAGGCAGGCCGCCCCTGGATGCTGGAAAAGTCAAGAATGGTTTTCTCCCCTGGGCCTCCAGAAGGAATGCAGCCTACTGACATTTTGGTTTGAGGCCTGTGACCTCAAGAGTGGCAGAGGCAAGGCAACTTCTAAGTGGAGTCAGGATCGCAGCTGGCATTCCCGTCAGTGGCTTGCTAGTCCCTTCACTGGCTGCCTTCTCTCGCTCTGCCACTTCTCTGAGGACCTGGCATCTCAGGTGTGTCTTCTTGCCTAGCAGATTGGAGCTGAGTGATGGCTCCCCCTCATAAGTAGGCCCTGGGCAGTCTAGTTCCCCATTTCCCTCACCTGGTCACATCAGTCACTGATGTCACCTGCCTGACTCCAGGAGATACCTTGGTTTGTGCTGGCCTGCAGTCAAGGAGGCAGGACATACCTTGCTTGTCTGGTGGAAATGGCAACAGCAGGCTTGCCTGAGTACACTGAACAGCAGAAACACACTCAGGGATAGTTCCCATCCACTTAGGATTTAGAGACCTTGACTTTCTGTCTTTGTGTCTACCATTTGATTGCGTTGTCTTTCACCCAGTTCAGTTCAGATCACTTCTTAAAGATAATGGGTTTGTCCGTACCCTGTGGGTGCCTTTGTGCTTGGCACTGGGGCTCCAGGGGTAAATGACCCAGGCTCACTGCCCGCTGTGGTTCAGGGGACAGATGGCCAGTAGACAGGGCAAGGGCCCCACACTTGCAAAACCTACAGTGTTTGGGATTGTCACTGGCTTTTCACCTCCCTGGGATAAAATTCCCTGAAGTTGGTCTGTACTGCTGATAATTCCTCTTTAGAGGGTTGATTTGGATATGACTGAATGTGACAGATTACCCAGCCTTGGTGTGATGTGATTTCCTGAAGTCACAGTAGGTGCCACCCAACCCCCCAGGGCTGTTGCCCTCGGCTTTTTCTTGATCACTTGTCACTGCTCATAATTAATCAGAGCTCTAAAACCGAGGCGTCCGTGAGGGAGGAGACGAATCCCAGGCGCCTTCTCCTGTGCTGTCCATTGATTCTATTGTGACTTCCCCTCTCTTCCCCTTCTCCAGATAGCTCCTGGAGTGGGGCTTTATGTACAAAATTGTCATTATTGTTCTTGGGTCTTACAAGCTTCTTTTCTTTCCTGTGCTAGGCAAAATGTTTATCTCTTGGTTACTGTCTATTATACCACCACAACAAGGGGACAGCTGGGTGAGTACTGGCCTTGGCCTGGGTAGACCATTGTTGGCTGTCGGGTCAAAGCTTGGAGCCTCGCAGTTTTCCTCAGAGAAGTGGCTGTTTCACTATGATGTGCAAAGCTGTGCGTGGAAACACGACAAAGGAGAGGGTCCCCCCGGCTGAACCGTGTGTCTGGGGCAGGGCCACGTCTGTGGAGTGATTTTCTTAAATGGTGGGGTAGGGTAGAGTAGGAGCTTGGAGAACACTTTGCATTGGACTGTGGTTTGGGGCAGTGGCAGACCCCTGAGGTCAAGGTGGCCGCTCTGGAAGAGGCCCGGGTTCAGTCCCGGCAGAGAGCTACTCGTGCTCTTACATTAAGAGTAGAGCCTGGTTGTGTAAGCAGACACATTAGAGGCATCTAGTTCTTTCTCTACAACCAAAAATGAAGCCTGGCTAGCGAAAGTAAAACCGGACCAAACCGGGTGGCATCAAGTCGATTCCAAGTCACGGTGACCTCGTATGTGATAGAGGGGAATTGTGCTCCACGGGGTTTTCAGTGGCTGATGTCTTTGGACGTTCCCAGGTAGACTAGCAGGCCTTTCTCTCTAGTCCACCTTAGCCTGGAAGCACCCCTGAAACCCGATCTGTACCACAGCAACATGCAAACCTCTGCTAGAGGCGGATGGTGGCTGCGTGGGAGGGAAATTGGCTGGGAATAGAACCTCTGTCTCTGGCGTAGAAGGTGAGAATTCCATCACTGAACGACGAGGCACCTAGGAACAGCTTTGATGCACCATATGGAATAAAGAACCACTCTTCTAGCAGAAAACATAAGAAAATTATGTCTAACAACTTGCATGTGCATTTATTAAAGGTTTGATCCAAAGCTGGGAAATTAAAATTCTTTTTAAAGTTGTCTCTCAGGCCATAGTTCTGGACATTAGTGGCCTTTTCAATTCCCTTTTCCATCTTAGAGATCAGAAAAAGATTTGTCTTCATTCTACCCTGAGCTTTGTGTGATCATGTTCTTTGCAGAATGAAATCCTAATTGAAGATTTTTTTCTGAATGAATAGGGATCCTGTTGATTTCAAAAATCATACTTCATTTGAGTTGAATTCTTTTTGCTTTCTTCATGTGTTTCCTGTTATGCATCCCTAGAGAAGATAAATTCTTGTGTGTATATACGTATATGTTTCTGTGCGCGTATGTTTTATCCCTTGGGGTGATTTAGGAATTCATGGGAAACAATATTTGGGCTCTGGGGCTGTGTTACATTTCTTTTTTCATGTGTTACTATCTCTAGAAAAATCATATCAAACTCTACCGTAGAATATCAGGTGCTACCAGAATAAACAGGAAGCCCTGGGTAATGCAAACAATTTAGTGCTCAGCTACTGACCAAGCAGCGGGCGGTGCAGATCCATCCAAAGCCGTTTGGAAGAAAGGCCTGGCAATCCACTTCTGGGAATCCATGAGGCCTGGCACTCATAAACCCCCAGGTAGCGCGGTGCCACCTGATGCCTGTGGATCTCAGGAGTTGGAAGCAACTCAGTGCCAGTGAGTTCGGTTTTGACTCATAGGAACACTCAGAGGTTCTGAACGAAGGAGCGGTGACCAAAGCCAGCTGTCATTGCCCAGAAGGAATGCCTGCATCTGCTCTGTTTGGCTGTTGCTGTTGCTTTTATGTTGCTGAACTCTTTGGCAAAATTATGAAAGCTTCCAGTTACTGTTTTATCAAAGAGGTGTTTCATCATTGGTCCATCCTGGGTGACTTAAAATCCACACTGGCCTTGATTCATGGGGTTAGTGGCATGGAAGTGCCTGTAACCGGGGTTTAATTACATCTTCTGGTCCATTAGATGATGCGATCTAAAATGGTTTCCTGGATACACCCCTGGTGTGTACCAAAGGGGACCTCCACTGCTCCACATTTGGGAAATCATTAAGCTACTCTAAATGGCTTCAGAGCCTGTCAGCTGGGAAACCAGCAGTGTGTTTAGCACGTAGAAGTTGTTCTTCCTGGTCTGGAGTTAAGAAGTCACTGGCAAATAAACAGTGTTCCATCAGGAAGAGCAGGTCCCTGGCAGACCTCCCCTGCAGGGCTGCGTGGATGACAGCTTAGGTGGAATGAGGGCACTGGTGGCAGGGCGCGGGAGGGCTGAGACCGAGCCCTCGCTGCAGCTGGCTGACTGAAAGTCACCGGGAGCTCTTTCCCAGTCCTACTGGGAGGTGGGCCTGTGCCCCCTCCTGTTTAGATGTCGGTAGGCTACGTGTCAGCTTGAGTGGTTGTCCATGGTCTGGCGCAGGCCTGAAGAAACTGGCAGCTTACCCTTCTTCCTCAGAACAACACCGTGATGTGAGGAAGCCCAAGCAGCACTCTGAGAGACCCACATGTAGAAGAATCCGACACCAGGCCAGAGCCCTCGCAGAATGCCCAGAAAACCCCCAGCACTAACTTCCCAGTGACGTGAAGGTGCCCAGGTTGGTCTGCTGCAGCTGAGATTGCGTGGAACAGATGCATCAGCAGTGCCAACTGGCTACCCAACCGACCAGCCAACCAGATGCTGTGGAGTAGGTTCTGACTCAGGGCAGCCCTGTGGGTGCCGCAGTAGGGCTGTGCTCTGTGGGGCTGTCAGTAGCAATAGTGCATGTTAAGCTTTTACACCAGCTAGGGACTCTGCAGAGAGAGATATCCTAGAATATCAGATGTTCAGACAAAACAGTTGTGTTTCTACCAAGGGAGAACCTGACAGGCTGCCGGGAGGCTTCCTGCTGTGTTCCACACAATCTCTCGGGGGCCTGAGCCCTTCGCATTGTGTGGCCGGCTCCGCCAGCCTTCGGGGTCACAGTCAGCTCCTTGTACTGACCAGCAGATAAGGAGAGAAAGCCAGAATGGGATCGTGTGGGAGCCTTGGTGGCCAGGCCTGGTCTTTCCGTATTCTGTTGGCTGGAGTCCATTCACATGGCCCCATTTAATAGCAGTGGTCACCAGCATCTGTCAGTCTCTCCTGGTGTGGGAGCCTGTGGGTTGCTGTGATGCTGGAAGCTATGAGACCACTCCTTCACAGACCAGCAGAGTCCCCAGTCGGAGCAGGCTTCAGTGGCGCTTCCAGACTGAACAGTGTAGGAAGAACGTCCTGGAGATCTTCTTGTAAAACTTAGCTAACAAACACCATGTGGATCACAACAGAATATTGTTTGATGTCATACTGGGAGGTAAGCCTCCTATGTAAGAAGACATACGTGTGACTAGAGATTAGCTGCCTCACGCACACCAAGGGTCGGGAAGGCAGCACAAAGCTGAGCGGTGTTTCACTGTTACACATAAGGTTGCCGTGTGGGAGAGCCAACCCAGCGATGACCAACAGCAACAACCAGGCCGTGGGGACAGGAGGACTTCATTTAGACCCGTGCCTGGGCAGAGAAGTAGATTTCATAGACAGACAAACATGTTGCCAGTTTCCTTCACGGTCGGTCCATCGCCTAATTACACAACGCAAAACCAGCAGCACGATCTCCCTTTCCTCCATGCCCTCAGAGGGAACACATGTAGTGTACAAATCATACATGATTCCTCTGTGGGGTTTTACTGTGGATGCGGCTACCTAGAGACACAAGGAGGTGGGCTGCGAGGCGTTTGATAGGTGTAGGGGCTGCATGTCTGCGGCGGGGAGGCGGCAGCGGCACGTTTCTGGCACTGTTGGTGCAGGTGATAGTTTCCCAGTCATGGTGCAGTCACTGTGGCCTCCGGGCCAGGCTGCTGCTGTGAAGGGCTCTGGGAGTTGTTCCTCGAAGTGCAGTCTGGAACCTTCTGTGCCCTCTCTCTCCATAGTTGTGCAGACTTCCTAGTATTACTCTCCTAAATCTCTTCCTGTTTAACTAACTAGACTGAGTTGGTCTCCTTGTCATTAAGGCTATTTATGGTTGTAGCTACTTTGATGTGAGAAAAGAGAGAAACAGACACAGTAAGACACAAATCCTTAATGCAAAGGCTACAACATGACAACTGATGGATTTTGTCTGGGCCATTCAATATTGTTTTTAAAAATTTGGGGCTTTCCTTTCTAAATCCCGTTACCTGGCTTATCTTGAAAAATGGCAAGATGTAGCTTCTTTGAAAATAGATGTACAGAAAGCCACAAAAATTCACTCTATCCTCATTTACCTGGTAAACATAAAAAATGCCTATAATTTACAAAACCCTAAAAGAGACTCCACCTCCAGATAAAAATTTTCATGCTTGGGTATTACCCTTAATGCTTTTGTCATTTGGTGCCCTTAAGTCGGCTCCAGATCAGCAACTCCACGTGTAACACATTGAAATGTCATCTGTCTCCATACCAGCCTCACAGTGGTAAGTGAGCCCAGTGCTGCAGACACTGTGTCAGTCCATCTCTTTGAAGGTCTTCCTCCTTGTCGCTGGTTACCTGCCTCACAAGATACGATGTGCTTCTCCAGGCGTCCGTCCCCACGATAACATGCCCGAAGAAAGCAAGGCAGTGTCTCTCTGTCCCCACAGCTAAGGAGCCCGCTGGCTGTACTTTCCCAAGACGGATCTCTTCATTCTTCTGGCAGACCGTGGTGCGGTCAGTGTTCTTCACCAACAGCACAATTCAAAGGATGAATCTAAAATTCTCTCCATTTATGTAGTGTTTTTAATGTCATGCCCGTGAAGCAGGCACACATCCCCAGTAATGGAATTCCTCCCCCTGGGTTCACTGTCTTGACGACATTGTTACTGAAGACCTGTTGGTGCCAGCCTTGCTCTAGAGCAGATTTTACAGCCTGGTGGTGTTTGGCTGCACCCGCAAGTTTTCAGTTCTGATGTCTCTTGAAAAACCTGACAACATTCATCCCACATTGCTGTCTGAAATCTTGAATGAGCTGCCATGCCTGTCCCCCCAATATCCGAGGGCTCCAGGCACCACCCAGCCACCTCTTGGTGACAAGGAACAGCGAACAAATCAGTACTTTTCAAACTAGTGATGTAGGAAATCCTCTCAGGGTTCCAAAATATAACTTTACCTTTAAGGATGATTTCAAATATTTACTAGGTTTGGAAAACACAGACTTGATTAGTTTCTTTTGCATCTTTGTAGCCCTGTACATTAGCACTTTCCAAGGCAAGGAATGTCTAAACGTTTTGAATTGTTTTTTTAAAAGTGTACCTGCATATAGACCTGAAAGCTTTCATTTCTTTTTACCTTGTGTAGTCAGAAGGAAATAAGGTTCTCAGGTCAGTGTCTGCTGAGTGTTCGTTTGTATTGGAGTTATAAATATCCCCCTTCTTAAACGCAAGGTGAGACAGCCACCCATCTCCTGAAGCACGAAATCTAATTCATTATTAATTGCTTTAGAAATGGCTTTTCTAGGGTATCATTTTGGAACAAGCTTCTTTATCAAAACCCATTGATCTATACAGTTTAAGATCCAACTAAAATTACTTTCTTTAGTAATGGTACGATCTTAACTGTAGTGCTGGTAGTGTTTCAGAAAAATCAGACTTTTGAGACACAGTAGCAAGATTTTTATGAAGATTATCTGGCTGCCAGTTTATAATCTCTTTGTTTCACGGCTAAAACCAAAATTATCCTCTCGCTTCCTTTCCTCTCCTCTTTCTTTCCTTTCTTCCTTCTAGAAACTAAATGAAGATAAAGTAGTGAATACAGGATTCTGAATTTGTGAGCTATACCGATTAGGTCTCTTAGTTTTGCAAGTGACAAAAATCCGTCATACATGGCTTTGTTTTTGTTCAGTCGAGTCCTTTCCAACTCGTAGCAGCTCTGCGTGTAGAAGCACACAGCCCTGCCCAGTCCTGCACCGTCCTCCCAGCGTTGCTACCTTTGAGCACCCACTGCAGCACCCGCTGCGTCAGCTTACTTCAGTGAGCATCTTCCTCCCTCTCACTGACCCTTTGCTTTACCAAACTTTAGGCAAATTTAAAAAACGAACTTATTGGCTCACGGAACTAAAACACCAGAGTGACGTTGGGGCTGCAGATGCGGCTTTCCCCAGGGGCTCCTTGTGCTCAGATTGGAGGACACCGATGAGGACGAAGGTGAGGCAGGACAAGACAGCGTTTCATTCTGTTTTCTGCGATCACCGTCAGTCCAGCCGACTGATGGCAGCTAGCAGCCACAATAGCATGGATTCATGACAGGTCATTTCTCTCCACATCTGGGCATGGTTTGAACGAAAGCCAAGCTTCTTGCAAAAAATGATTTGAAAAATAATAGTAATAAAGAACAAGCAAGAAATTAAAGACATTTTAGTGTTCATCCCTTCTGAATTTGTTGCAGGCATGTTTCCTTCTGCCTTTAATCTGAAAACGAACTTCTTCACTGCACTTGAGGCTCCTTCATACCTTGATTCCTCTGGTCTCAGGGGGCAGTGGCCTACCTAAAATGCTGGTGTTATCTTCTGAATCTGCTCTGATGGCATGGGGTCATGGGCTGACCTAGTGGTAACTGATCCCGGGTCCTCAAGGGCTGACATTCTCTGATGATCAGTGACTCCACCTGGCCAGTAGGCAACACTGGCATTTTCTGTACAGAATCAACTCGGCAGGGAATAGCCGTTAGCCTTGTGTATGCAGTTTGGCAAACCCCAAGCAGTCTTTTTGCCTTACCGTTCCATGTGGTGAGTGTGCAGCGTTATTCCTGTTGCTGTTGTTTTTCCTTTCTCTTCCTTACTACCTCTGTTACGATTTCTTCCTCCTGTGCTAGTCGCTGGGTCTCAGCTAATGGAAGGTGACGCTTCCCCTGCACGATGACGGGTGTGTGCTGGACTTCAGCAATGAACCCATCGTAAGGGGTGCTGTTCTGTTCACTGACAAAGTTTCAAGAGGAAAACATAATAGGAAACATTTCTTTCTATGTTTTATTTTTCACGAATTCTTTGGTCACAGGAAACCATGATGGTGTGGTGGTTAAGTGCTGTGGCTGCTAACTAGAAGGCTGGCAGTTCGAATCCACCAGGTACTCCCTAGAAACTCTATGGGACAGTTCTACTCTGTCTGTAGGGCTGCTATGAGTCAGAATAAATTGAATGGCAGTGGGTTTGATGGTTCGTTTGTTTTTTTTACTTGGTCACTGATATCTTCTATAGAGGGCATCCCTGGTGTTTTCATTACCGGGTACTAGTCTAACAGAAACGACCCCAAGTGGATGACTTTAGCAAAGGAAAGTTTATTTTTATGCAGTCTGTTAGGCTACAAGTCTGAGTTCAGGGTGCCCGCTCCAAGGGAAGGCTTCCCCTCTGTTGGCTCCGGACGCAGGTCCTCGTGTTGTATGGGTCTTTGGTTGGGGTGCATCTTGGCGCAGGAAGCTCAGTCTGAAGGACGTGCTCTACTCCTGGTACTGCTCTCTCGAGGTGTGACGTTCCCGACTCTCTGGTGGCTTCCCCCTCTTTTTATCTCCCATTAGATGAAAGGATAAAAGGTAGTGCAAGCCACACTCTAGGGAAACTCCCTTAGCAAAGGTGTTGCACTCCCATCCTAATCCTCTTTTAACATAATTGTCCCATCTCTTAGCCCCAGCCAGAGATTAGGATATATATATAACACAGAAAGATCACAAAATATTGGGAACAATTGCCCAGCCAAATGGCTGTACACATTTTTGGGGGGATACAATTCAGTCCATGACACCTGAGTAGCACAAGTGCTTGCGATTGGCTACTCGCCTGGAGGATTGAGCCGACCAGCCGCTCTGTAGAGGGAAGCGAGGCTTTCGCAAGGATTGCAGCCCGGAAAGCCCAGGAGTGCCCTTCTGCTCCGTGACACGTGGAGTCACCAAGAGTCAGATGGACTCCACAGCAACAGATTTTTTAAAAAAACTCAAAACGGTAGGAGAGAGGGGCAAAGATAACGGAAGTAGGGAGCACGTAACGTTAGCGGTAGGTCATTCACCCCCGTGAGTCGTGAACTTCCGTCTTACATTCACTGTTAGAATTGCCCCAAGTCATGCCATCTTTCGCTCCGTTGACTCACCCGTTCCCCGATGCTGTGACCTTAACTTTATTTTTCTAAGAATTACCTTTGGCGCTTCACTGGAAAGTCAAAGCTTTATCTTCATTTTACAAAGATTGCTCCCTCTAAGTTAAAAGAAGTGTCGACTGAGTAAGAGGAGCTGATAAAATCTCACACAAAGAGACTAATTGCCACCAGTCTAGGAAGGCAACAAAGGGACTAACTGCCATCAATCTATGAGGGTGAGATGAGCAGTCCTGGATGCAGAGGAAGCTGGAGTGAGCTGTGCTTGTGATGCCGAACATCTGGGTCTTTGTAGGCCTCCTCATGCTGGGACTGGTACAGGAGATCAACATCTGGTTGTTTGAAAGAAATATGCATGATTGGTATGGAATTTTAACAGCACTCCAGAGGCCATCTCCAGCCTTGCTCACCTTCCTGGTTTTCAGAAGCAGCAAGAAACGATGTAGAAAAAGCGATAGCATTTTTTTAAAAAAACTGCACTGGTGAGCCTCTTCTGTACTGGGGCTGCTCTGGTTTCCAAAACCCAGAACTCTTTCCTGGGTCTCTCTGCTTTGGTATTAGAGTCACCCCAGGCTGAATGTCAGACAAGATCCCCAAGTGTGGCGAACGGTTTGCGTTCATCTGACTCACGTCAAGCTTGATAGTTTGCCCTCGCCCGCCTGCACCAAGGGTCTGTGGCCGTGAGGTCTGCAGCCAGGAAAGCTCTCTGGAGCCCAGCTGTGCTCTGTGACACTTGGGTCCCCACGGGTCAGAATTGGCTCCACAGCAACAGGCTTGGTTTGGGATTTGGGCTAAGAGTCTTTTTCTAAAGTTTGCTTTTGAAAAATGACAGAGATAAGCCCAAGACATAAATCTTTAGTACATAGACTACAATATGGCAATAGGAGGGTTTCATCTGAGCTGCTGAAGGTTTCTTCTAACAAATGAATTCGTTGACTATATTCAGGGGCTGATTATCCAAAAGGCAAAGTAAGCACAGTGTTTACTTTGCTTACCCAATCATCTGTAGTCAACAATTTCGTGTTTGTGTGTTTGTTTTAACCACATCAAAGAGTCTGCCTCTAGGTATGACCACCATCTGTCTCCCTCCCAACCCCACAGTGCCTGCCTACAAAAGCAAAGCTTCTTTTTGAATTTATAATCTGATTTTCTGACCAGGCTCTCAGTAAGCTGGTGAGTCCAGCAGCATGTTTGTGCACACCAGAGCCACTTGCCAAATCAGACGGGGAGAAATTTGCTTCTGAGTCATAAAGCAAGAAAAAAAAAAATAGGGAAGAGCTATTTTTAGAATGGCGGGGCAGCTAAAGAAGCAAAAGCATTTTCTGACCGTGTGTGGAAAGTCCATGCTCCCTCTCTGGAAATGAGCGGCTGCCGTATCCACATGACGTTGCCTCACCTTCCCTCCTTTAAGCATCGCAGCCCTTGTTGAGCCATCTTGTACCATGTCCTCCCCAGACAAGCTCTGTGCTCTTGGCATGTTAAGTGGAGTGCAATAAATGTATGCCTGTGTACGTGTGAGCAAGCGAGCGAGCGAGCAAAGAGGCCACAGCAGTGTAAGGACTCAGCTGCTAACTGAAAAGTCAGCAGTTCAAACCACCAGTCTTTCTGCAGGAGAGGCGAGGCAATCTCCCTCTGTAGCCTTGGGAACCCTAGGAATAGGTTCTCCTTTGTCCTGTAAGGTGGCTCAGTGGTTAAGCATTTGGCTGCTACCCGAAAGGTGTGCAGTTCAGAGCCACCTGATGCTCCTTGGAAACCCTGTGGGGCAGGTCTACTCTGTCCTGTGGGGCCACCATGAATCAGAATCGACTTAGTGGCAATGGGTTTAGTTTTTTGGTTTTGTAAGGTTGCTAGGAATCAGCATTGACTCCGTCACAATGAGTTACTGTGTGTGTGTGAGACGTGGAACGCGTCCTGTGTAGGTGAGTGCCAGCTGGCTTTCTCATTGTATTTATTTTGTGCCCATGTTGTCTGTGAAGCTGCCTCTGTAAACCTGTGTCCTCCCTTTAAGCATGACCTCCAACTGACAAGCTTTTAAACACTTTTTTGGTTAATCTTT
Organism: Heterohyrax brucei; assembly: GCA_028571685.1. Taxonomy (NCBI): domain Eukaryota; kingdom Metazoa; phylum Chordata; class Mammalia; order Hyracoidea; family Procaviidae; genus Heterohyrax; species Heterohyrax brucei. The sequence goes on along the minus strand of CM053160.1, from coordinate 3,843,693 downwards.
TCTCCTGGCCACTCATTCTTCTGTGGGATACACCTCTCGCTGCTCTCAGTGGACCCCTCGGGCAGCCGTCTTGCCGTGGAGTCTGCATCTGGTTCAGCTCTTGCCTGGGGAAACCTGTAACCTCTCCTTTTGGGCGGAGCAGGAGTTTGTCTCTGTTCCCCAGAGTTATCGTGCACCTGGCCATGGTGAATGTGAAAGACGGGCGGCATCAATACTCGGAGTCAACAGCAGTTAGTGTGAAGCAGGGGTAAATTATGTTGAGAACCCCGGGAGCTTTCCTTTCCCCAGAGTTCACACATACCCATTCGGAGCCTGTTAGAGATTGAGTACATGGATGCTGATGGAGAGACTCAGTGGGCCTGTGTTACAGATTGAGTACACAGGCATCAGTGCAGAGACTCAGTGGGCCTGTGTTACAGATTGAGTACACAGGCATCAGTGCAGAGACTCAGTGGGCCTGTGTTACAGGTTGAGTACATGGACACCAGTGGAGAGACTCAGCAGCCTGTGTTACGGATTGAATCGTGTTCCCCATGCAGTGGATGGATAAGGTAAGCACAGTGCTGACGAGGTCATGTGTAGTGAACAGTTTCACAAATTTGCACAACATTAAAGATTTTCCTTCTACCTATGGCTGGCAACTCTCTCTGCCAACCTCGCAGCACCTTCCTGCAGAATCAAGGCTTCTTTTCAAATTTATAGCCATCACAGGGGCAGATATACTGGGTGTATCTTGCATACTGGGTATACCTTGTGTACCCAGGAAGTGAGGTGTGCAGGGGCTTGCTTATAGTTGCTACACTGTAGTAAATGGTTTACATGGGTTCCAGTGCATCCAAGATGTGAAAATGCTCACTGTAACTGATCCGGTGAACAAGGTAAATGCCTTCATTACCACACCTGTGGGATAGTCTGTCCTGGTCTTCCCAAGACTATTTTAGGATCCTAACCTTTAATTTTATTTGGAAACCCTGCTGACATAGTGGTTGAGGGTTTGTATGCTAATCCAAAGGTCGACAGTTTAAATCCACCAGCTACTCCTTGGAAACCCTGTGGGGCAGTTCTACGTGTCACATAGGATCACTAGGAGCAGGAATCTACTTAATGGCAGTGGGCTTTTTTTTTTTAAAGGCTTTTTGCCTGTAAATTTGGAAATAGCTTATTTTGTTACCAGTTGTATCAACTCAGGTCATACCTGAGTTGAGTAGGTGCTTGTGCTAATTGCTTTTGAGTGGTAACCCCAACTCAGCACAGATAACCACCGGGTCCAAAATGACATGGGGGAAAGAGAACTCAGAATACAGAGAGACCCACGAGAGTGAGTGTCTACATCGACTTATCACCGGAAGAACCATATGGTGCCCAGCCACCACCACCGATAGCTGCGATGGAGCTCACAAAATTGAGTCTCACTGGCAACACAAGAATAAATAGTGGTGCACCCTGAGATCTCCACTAGAAGACCACAATTCATGGTCCAGGGGCTTTGGGGTTCCCCTGGGAGCATGGCCCCTAGCCCTGATGCCACCCGTGTCTGTAAATCACAATGAAGGTCAACTCTTCAAACAGCAATGGATTGGACTTGGTGATGCAGAGTGACCGTGTCTTGGGTGCACTTTATGGTTCTATGCATCTATAGGATATCATCCTGCTGACCTCTTACTGGAGGAAGGAGAGTGGGTGAAGAGGAGGAGATATGGGACTGCTGGGAGGATAGGACATGTATGGAGCAGAGAGGAACAGTGTACCGTCACCGGGTAGGGAGAGCAGTGGGAGCTGCATCTAGGTGAGCATGCAAACTTATATGGGAATATACATTTTCATTCAATCATATTCAAAAAAAGAAAGGAGTGATGCATGGGGAAGAGAGATACCATGTGATGGCGAGGCAGACAAATTGATAAGCAGCGAAGGGACAGTAAGGCAGGGATGGCCAGCAGCTCCCAGGAGCAAGAAGGGAGGCTGCACTAGTTCCCATCAACGTGGCAAAGACCCTGACTTGGACTTCTGTCCTCCAGATGTGCGGGGCAGTGAATTTCTGTTCTTTAAAGTCCACTGTGTTTGTCCTACGGGGACCCACAGCTGATACCCATATAATCTGCACTCAGGAACTCCAACAGTGCATTGTACTGGGTGAATCTGCTGCAAAAGATCTCCTTAAAGTGTTAAAGAGCAAACATGTTGCTGAGGACTAAGACGCAAGCCATGGTATTTTCAGTCACTTCATATTTATGCAAAAGCTGGACAATGAGAAAGGAAGACTGAAGAAGGACACATGAATTTGAATTATGGTGTTAGCAAAGAATATGGAATATATTATGGACTGCCAAAAGAATGAACAAATTTGTCTTGGAAGAAGTACAGCCAGAATGCTCTATAAAGTGAGGATGGTGAGACTTGGTCTCACCTGCTTTGGACATGTTATCAGGAGGGACCTGTCCCTGGAGAAAGACACTGTGCTTTGTAAAGTAGAGGGTTCGCAGAAAGAAGAAGACTGTTGATGAGACCGACTGACACGGGGGGCGCAGCAGTGACCCAAATAGAGCGAGGACTGTGAGGGTGGCCCAGGGCCTGGCAGCGTTTTGTTCAGACACGGGAGGCGCTGTGATTTGGAGTTAGCTGAGAGGCCCGTAACAACGGCAGCAATAGCCCTAGGAGAATACCACAGTCAGCGCCTCCCAGGCTAACTTTTCCGACGTCCCTAACTGTTGGCTGTGTCGATATACATCCTCGTGTGACATGCACATCTCTGGTGTTTGCCAAGGAAGTCGTGTCCATGCCACTTGGGAAACCCTCTAACGCTTCTCATCTGTGTACTTCGGTGCGGTCTTCCCCTTGGGTTTGCTGTGTGCCCCTGGGCCCTCTGGTCACCGTCCTGGCACAGGTACTGTGTTCCAGAGCCAGCCCCTGGCTACCTCTGTGTCCCTGGAAATCCGCTGAGTGCACTCCTGTCTCATTTGCATCTGTTCGTGTTTGTCTAAAGCTCTCCAAATCTGCAGATGCACGCTCTTTCTCTGTAATTGCCTGACACAGGTGTGAAGGCTCGTGGTGGGTTTGAGAGACAAGCATGACATTCTTCCTTCTGTGCCCATGCGCCATTTCTTCCTGAAATAAAGGACTTGCATTTTGAGGAGTTCATGAACAGATTGCTTTGTCCACTCTTCATTTTATTGGAAGACGATGAAGCAGCCGGCTGCTAACCCAAGGTCGGAGGTGCACACCCACCTGGTGGCTGTGCAGGAGAAATGCCCAGTCATCGGCTTCGTCAAGGGTTACAGCGCAGGAGACTCTGCAGGGAAGCTCTGCTCTGTGGCGTTGCTGTGAATTGAGCACTGACTCAACAGCACCTGAGAACAACTCTTTCTTTTTATGGAAAATAAAAAATCCAAACTGAACAAATGGCCTTTGAGTCAGTTCTGACTCATGAAGACTCCATGTGTGTCAGAGTAAAACTGTGATCCATAGGGTTTTTGTTGGGTGTCGTCTTATGGGAAACCACAGTGGTATAGTGGTTAACTGAAAGTTTGGCTGCTCAAATCCCCCAGGGACTCCTTGGAGACTCTGTAGGGGCAGTTCTCCCCATCCTACAGGGTCATTATGAGTTGGAATCAAGTTGATGGCGATGGATTGGGAGTGGGTAGTTTTTTGGAAGCTGACTGCCAGGCCTTTCTTCCATGGCACCACTGAGTGGATTCCAGCTGTCAGCCTCTGGACTAGCACTCAAACGTGAACTGTTGGCACGGTATACCCACAGTCTTAACATGGAAAATGGGCCCAGGTAATTCAGAGCCCAATTGCAGTGATAAAACATGATTGTAATTCACATTGCTGACAAAAATAGAATTGCTCATGTTTCTGCTTAATGAAATTTTAATAATCTTTTTTCTTCCATATCATAAATCTCTTCAGAGTTACACGGAAGACCCCATAAAAGTCCCATATCCACCACAAAGCTCCTTGTCTTTGCAAATGTATAGTGAGCACCTCAGTAGATTTTACTTGAAAGGGAACTCTATTAATGTTTTTGATAGCTTAGTTCCCCCAAAGTATGCCGCTTTATTTTTATCCTCTAAGAAATTCACTTGAAACATATGAAAATATAAAACCTGTCATAAGGATGTCAGGGTTTTTCTTATATTGTCTCCTTATAAATTCTAGTTTCCAAAAGTGGTATTTATTAAGGCATTCAATTTGACTTTACACTGCTGTTTGGATTCTGCGTCAGCTTCATGTTTGATTTATTTTTCTTTGAGATTAAGGGTGACAGGTGACAGTTCTGAGAGGGTGCTTTTTAAAACATCTTACCTTTGCAGCTCGTCCACTGTGCCGTGTCTCAGCACTGAGAGCGCCAGGGAGCAGTGGCGGGCAGGTGATGTAGATGCCCTGTGTACAGTCCCTAGAATAATTGGCAGGGAGGGGCAGGTGGCTGTTGTGTGGGAGGGGTTGGCCTTAGGGGGATCAAAGAGAACTTCAAGGAATCATCTGAGATTTCAGGACTCTGCGTTCACCCTATGAAGGACTGGGAAGGGAAATGACGTTTTCAGCCGCTGAGTTGGCTGCCCAGAAGGAGATGCTGCCTGGTCCTGTGCCCTCCTCAGGATCCACAGCCTGTCTGAGTCCATGGTCGAGGCTGTTCAGCAACTTCGTCCCATCAGAGCTGTCCCTTGCCCGCCTCGGGCCTCTGCATCAGCAAGCGCAGTGTCCTCCAGCCACAGACCCCTTTGGAGGGCTGTGCCAAGTGAGCGAGTTGGACAGTGTTCTGTCGGGACCTGAGGTTCTCACGGGCTAGTTCTCAGAAGTGGACCGCGAGGCCTTTCTTCCTGATCTGTCTCAGTCTGAAAGTTCTGCAGAAACTTGTCCGCCGTGGTGACCGTGCTGGCCAGGAGACAGCAATGGCGCAGCCTCCAGCGTCAGGGCAACACACAGGCCTTCACCGTACCACAGACGGATGGATGGATGGTAGTTTTTTATTTTTACTTTTTTAGAGTAGGAGACAAAGAGGAGTAATAATGATGTTGTTTGTTGGTTTTATTTTTATTATTGATTTATATCTGCTTTCTGACTCATTTTACCCTGGATTAAAGATCTTAGGGTCGTGTCTGGGCACATGGTGTCCCCCTCAACTGGATAAACACTGTTAAGCAGCAGGTCAGGGAGAGGAAAGTGGTCTCTCTGGCTTTTGTTGTGCTTCAGACACCCCTAACGGTGTGTCCAGGCCCTGGGGGTGCTGTGGCTCAGTGCTCACTGTCAACTGCAAGGTCGGTGGTGTGGGCAGGGGTATGACAGACCCTGTGAGCCAGCTCCGCTCCGCCCTGTAGGGTTGCCGTGGGTAGAAATCACCCTGATGACAACAGATTTGCTGGTTTAACTGTGTGTCCACGACAGGTTGCTGAGTACACTTCCTCACTGCTCATTTCCAGGTAAGCAAGAGCCGGGAGTCCAGTGAGCTAAAGTGTGAAGGTGCTCTGCTGGTGGGATGGGTGTTAGGGCTCTCCTCCCTCTTGGCTCTTCCATCTGCAGCTCCTAGCCTAGTGGGCACTGCAGAGGAAACCAGAAACGCCCCATTGCTGTGGAGTCCATTCTGACTCATAGCAAACCTATCGAACAAGGTAGAACTGCCTCGTAGAATTTCCAGGGAGCACCAGGTGAATCCAAACTGCCGACCTTCTGGTTAGCAGATGTCACTCCTAACCACTGTGCCACCAGGGTTCCCTCATAAAGACTGCAGGCTTGAAATCACAGAGTAGTTCCGCTGTGCCCTGTAGGGTTGCTGTGAGCCAGAATCTACTTAAATGGCACATAGCAACGTATGTGTATATGTGTATGGGTGTGTAGGTGTGCTTGTGTGGCTATATACATGTGAACACATATGTAGGTACGCACGCACAGATACACACATGTATGTATAGTTCCTGGGTGGCACAAATGGGTGATGCACTCAGCTACTTACTGCTGGAAACTAGAAAGTAAGTCCTGGTGATCTACTCCTGAACGTCAGCCTGTGAAAACCCTGTATTACCCAATATTGTCAGTTAGTGAAATTGGTGAAAACCAAATACTATCCGGTACGATAAGGGAAGGCGAGCCCCTGGCCTGGAAGGTGCGCCATTGCGCAGCGGGTGCAGCACTCGGGGAGCCAGAGCAGGTCTGGCCTTCCGTTTGTTCGGCTGCACGTGGTGCCCTGTAGAGCCAGCCCTGTGGCAGCACGTGTCCTTGGCACTGCCCGTCCCCGGCACCGCCCGTCCCCGGCACCACCCGTCCTTATGCCGGACAGCTGAGGTTCTGAAGAGGAGAGCAGGTCATTCGCCAGTGCTGTGGATTTGCACTCGTTACCGTTCTTCATGAACTGAGGGGGAAGGCAGCGATGTTTTCAGTCACTACCAAGGGCAGAAGAGAGCATTTTCATTGATTTAAAATTAGGATAATTTTAAACCTATTAAAAGCCCCAAACCTGAGTTGAGCCTTTGTTTTTCACTCTTTCAGAAATTACAGTTTGAGCATCAATACCCTGGCTGCAAACAAGGCCCTAGAGACACAGGGGGCGTCTTAGGCTTAAGCTGCCAATATTTATTGGGCACATTTAGCTGAGAATATAACTGGGAAAATGTACGTGATTTTACTCAATAGCTTTTGATTATGTGATAAAGGGCAGAGGCCTGTGAAAGTCTTCACGCTTCCCTTCTCTGCAGTGGGATCAAGATAACTCCACGCCAGCCTTCCTTCCCAGGTGATAAACCCTAATTCCCAGTTGCTCCCTGAAAATGCTACACACACACACACACACACACACACACACGTGTGCACGCACACATGCATACACACACACACATGCTTCTATGGAAAGTTCAGTGGCCGGGCTATTTTAAACTCTGTTATTCTCGGAGGCCCTGCATGGTGCACATGGTTAGCACACTCCTCTGGTGACCGAAAGGTTGGAGGTTCAAGTCCACCCAGAGGCACCTTGGAAGAAAGGTCTGGTGATCTTGATTTGAAAGGTGACCCTCACTGAAAACCCTGCTGAGCAGAGCCCCCCACTGACACACGTGGGCTTGCCGTGAGGCGGTTCGTGTGTTGTCTGTCACTCCCTGGGCAGTCTCACCCACCCGCCTCCGGCAGCGTCCCTTGTCACCACCCCCCTACCCCCCCCAGCTAACTCTGCAATCTGACCTACAGCAACCTCTTTCTTTGTTTTCCTGATGCGTCACCAGTCCCTGGAACCCACACACTTAGGATAAGTCCGCAATGCACTTCCAGGCCATGCCTCTGCTCGCGTCCACCTTACACTGGCTGCCAGACCTGTTCTGCCCTCTGCAGTAGGCTTGAGGTCAGAGGGACAGCCCTCAGAGTGACTGCAGCCTCTGCCCCTGCCCCTGCCACCCTGGTCTCAGGATTGGCTCAGCCTCTGTGTGGTCAGTGCCCAAAACCTGCCAGGAGAGAACTCAAGGAGACCCCAGGCCTTGGCAAAGTCTACTGACCCCTGACCCTTATTTTTACACAGAATCTTATATTGTCTGCCAATCAGAAATTAATATGCTTTGTGGACTCTGTTTTAATTAGAGGAAGTTCTGTCTCTGTCTGTGCTGGTACGAGTGCCTTTTCAAAAATAATACTGACCATAGCAACTGGCAAGTTTAAGTATAAATTTAGCATGGTCCAAGGAGAAACGTTTGTGCACTGACCATTCAGTGGTCCTGTCGCCTTTGTAGGAGGCCTGGTGGCATAACAAGTGGTTCAGCTTGCTCTACTGCTGACCCGAAGGCTGGCGGTTTGAACCCACTGGCCACTTCATGGGAGAAAGATGTGGCAGTTTGCTTCTGCAGAGCTATCAGCCTGAGAAACCCTGTGGGTGGTTTTACGCTGTCCTCAAGGGTGACTAGGGGTTGGAATCAGTTCAACGGCAATTTTTCTTTCTTTTTTTAAATTGTTTTTGTGTTTTTTAAAGGGCGTTACTTCGAAAAAAAGAAATTTTATTGTTGTGTGATGGGGATATTGCTAAGATAAAACATTTTCTGCTTATTACAATACAGTTTTCAATTAGAGAAAGGCAAAGTTTTTTTTAAAGCAGAATATTCTAACAGTCCACACTGCTTTCTAAAGAGGAATACTGACTTTAGTCTCAAATGTTTTCGAAGGAAAAGCATCTAGCATTCTTTTAGGATTAAGTGAACGTTTTTCTGTGAGCTGAAACGACGGCCGCCTTCTTTACAGGTCTTTACACATGGCATCAAGGAATCAGCACCCCCTCGTGGTACCAAACCACACCCTCTGCTGGCACAGAACACGTCCCTGACGCCCTGCGTGCTGGGCGTTTTGAGAAGCTGACTCCTCACATTAGAAGGTAGGACTCAGAAGCCATCACAACCTCGTCTCCCCGAAGATGTACTCCAGAATTTAGAATATATCTTCAAAGAAAAAAAAAATTAAGTATTTCCAATTCCCCTGCGTAGATACACGAAAAAAAGTTAAATTTTTTTCACCAGCAATCTGTTATTGCATCAGATTCCTGTCACTAGAGATCAAAGAACTTGAACCAATGTTTTTATTTGTTTGTTTTGTTTAGTGAATTAAGGGATACAACTTTTCCTTGTAGCCTCCTGTGACTGGGCATCTACTTCTTTAAACCTGGCTAGCTTCTTCATAGTACTGGTAACATTTTCAACATATTAAAAATATTGCTGGCTGTGCCCTGCTCCCTGAGACCAGTAAATGAAGTCAGGATCACCAAAATCTGTACTTAGAGATATATTCATTTTTACATGTTTGAGAAATCTTGCCATTTGATAGAATTACATAAATACATTGTCACATTTGAAATCAGTAGTAACTACAACCAAAGAATTATTTGTGAGAAACATAAAAGCAGCTATTAGGCCTGTTGCCAGAAGTAGAATAAATGTCTGAATAGTTTATTATTTTGACCAATTACATAGGAAATGACTGCAATAATGGGGTCAGACAGAGAAGGAATTGTGCAGCTGGCGCATGACTCCGTACCCCTGCGTTCTGTTAGGCACAAAGCCACCGCGAGTCGGCACCAACTCGAGGGCAAGGAACAACAATTCGTGTGAATTCTGTTAAATGGGTCAGTGCTGCAAGTGACAAGGACTTATTAGACTAAGTGAAATAAAACCTAATGAGATAGAGTAGGTCTTTTTTGCGAAACAATAGAATCCATTAGATCTGGTAACTCTGGTGGAGAAGGGCAGCCACTGTTCTATTTTACCTTTAATGTCCCTCTGCATTTCAGCTTCAGCTCCAAATTTGCACTGCTTCATTCAAAAACAAAACAATAGCAGCAGCAGTAAGCTGTGTAGTTAATTCTCCTCTCAGGGTCTGTCTGGATAGGTCTTCATATGCTATATAGCTCTCATGCTGAAAGGGATTCAGAAAAAATTCTTCCTTCATTTCTAGTGCCTATTAAGTGTTGACTCTCACAAATTCCCAGATTGATGTTGTGTCGTAATCGGGCCTCGATCTAGCAGTCTGGAAATGTGAGGTCACTGACAGCAGTGAAAAGAATGGTGTCTGGTGGAAGCAGGACGTGTGCAAGAGAGAGAGACAAAGGAGGGGAGAGGTGCAGAGGAGGGAGATTTTTGGGTTGATTTTATTGGCTTTTCTATATAATCAGTTTTACATTTGCAAATAAGGACAGATTGTCCTCTCTAGTCATACTTCTACTTTGTTTTTGTTTGGCTTTCCTTTTGCATTGGCTAGAAATTCTAGTGTTGAATATTGTCGATGATAGATGGAATTTCATCCAACGTTTTGCTGTGTGTGCTGTTGCTGTGTACTTCTGCTGGACCCTCTTTACCAAATTAAGAACTTTACATCATTTCTGATTATAGAGAATATATGAAACTTGGGTGTGCTTGTTTATTTTTGGCATTCTTTGTTTTGTGGAGAATGTATTGAATGTCAGCAAGTGATGTTTTTGTAGATTTTGTAATCTGTTGACATAATTGTACAGTCTTTCCACCTTCTGTCTGTTTCACATCACTATATTTTAGTCAAGTTGGTTACATTTTTGTATGTCTCTGAAAAATCACCCTTTGTCTCAAAAAGCTTCTGATACACTGTAAGGTTGGAGTTTCTGATAGAATGTAGAACTTTTTTTAACTGACGGTTTGTACATACACATTGGACCACACTTTCAAATTATTCTGACATTATTTTCACATCTTATTGATCACATTTGCTGGTTTATGTTTATGCCATGGACTGAATTGTGTCCCCCCAAAAATATGTGTAGCTGTGTGGCTGGGCCATGATTCCCTATATTCTATGATTGTCCTCCATTTCTGATTTTCCTATGCTGTGTGTTAAAGGATTAGGGTGGGACTGTAAATCCCTTCATAGGATCACCTCCTTGCTCCACTGCAAAGGGAGTTTCCCTGGAGTGTGGCTTACCCCACCCTTAATCCTTTCATCCAACAAGAGATAAAAGGAAACAGAAGCAAGCAGAGAATTGGGAACCTCAGACCATCAAGGAAGCAGCACCGGGAGATGAGTGCGTCCTTCAGACCTCAGGTTCCTTCTCCAAGATGCTCCTTGGACAGAGAGTGATGCAATACTGGACTTTCCTCCAGAGCCGACGAAGGGGAAAGCCTTCCCCTGGAGTGGGCATCCTGAATTTGGACTTGTAGCCTACCATAAAGCCATCCACTGTGTGGTATTTCAGTTAGAGCAACACTAGCTGACTAAAACAGTTTACCAGGAATCTTCACTTCAAAACATTATTCTCTGAAATGTTTCTTGTGCCTTGTTCCCCTTGTCCCCCTTCAGGGGAGTCCTTTCCTGAGGGTGTAATTTTCTCTGACGCTTTGAAGTCGGTGAGTGATTTCCCTTGCGAGTCCTGTACCCGTCCTTTGGAGGAGAGATGGTGCTTCACTTGCTCCCTGTGCCTGATCCAGGACATTCCTTTCTGTCCCTTCTAAACTTCCCCAGCTCTGGAACTCTGACTATGCCTCCTTCCTTTCCTCTGCCCTGTCACTTGCAATCACCTGTAGACCCCTGGGCCATTCTGTTGTGTTCCCCAAAGTTTTAGCTCCTTGGGAAACTCTCATACCTTCAATGCTATTCCTTCATTGTTTTGATTTTAAACACTTGTCTTGCCGAGAAACCTTTCAGATTATAGATGGTGTACAGAGTGAGGTAGGTATCTAAGCTTAGGGATTTTAACTTACAGAAAACCCACCTGTTTATTAACGTGTCCTTTTCCCCTTAGTGTTTGGTGTTACCAGCTCTGTAGACTATCCAATCTGCATACGTAGTTGGGTAAGATTCTGGGCAGTCAGGTGACTGTGGGGATGAATTTGATTCTCCTTGTCTCCACCCCACAACACTTACTGTCTTAATAATTGGTAGAAAGTTACCCCTTCTTGTTTTCAGTTTAATAATTGTCTCAGTTATTCTAGGCTTGGCAGAGGAAGTCCCTGTGCTCAGTCTTGATGCCCAAATTACATTATTTTAAGCTCATTTTTGTTGAGTGTTCAAATCTCTATCAAGTACATGGCAGTCTCACAGAGAGGCCGTTTCGCGTGGCCGGTGAGAGCCAGGCTTTGGATTGCGTTCCAGCCATTCAACTCCTCAACTGAGGGATGCTGAACATGTTAGGACTCGCAGTAATAGGGTCTGTACTTGAGAGGATAAGATAGCAAGGTGATGTTCAAGTACATAATCCTTTGCTTGGAGCACAGTAGATTTTTAATAAGTGATATCTAATTTTATTATTATGTGTAAAATTCTGGTAATCGTAGTAGCACTGCATGGGAATATTAATTAGGATGAAAGGAGCCGTTACAAATACAGACTTGGTACGAAGTCATGCCTGGCTAATGGGGGTATTAGATGACTAATGCAGGTTAATTTCCATCTGTAATTCTCATTCCCCCTGTCTTTTCTTCTTCTCTGCCTTTCTAGATCCCTGTCATATAAGTGAGATGGAATTTGGGGAAGAAAAGTAGTAAAATCTGCTGCTAGAGCAAAATATGTAAATACATTTTTGGGTAGCAGTTGTATTTTTAAAATCTCACTGAGTCAAATTCTTGGGGGTAATGTTATTAAGTATTGGAAGTGAGTGGACTGTTTTGGATGGAGGTTTAGAATAAGTCAGTGTGTTATCATTTGTCTTGCTAGGACAAAATGTAAAAAACAGTTAAAAAAAAAATCTGTGACCGCTCTCCAGTAATATTTCCTAATTTTTCTTTTGGTAAACTTTAAAAACTCTCTAGTTGGAATTAGCATCTGCGACTGCATATGACAGTTAATTCATATCACCATTACTAAAAAATAAAAATTCCCAAGATAGGGACAGATTTTTTTTTTTAAATATCCTCATTTCTCTCTGTAATTGATAATCCATTACAGAGCACTGAAAAGTCCGTGAGCACTGACTAAAGCTTTAAGAGCAAAGCTAGGTCAGCTGGAACAACACGCTTGGCACATTTTATGAGAAAGACAGAAAGCCGCTACAAGCCGGCTGTGTGGTGCTGCACATTGTAGAAGCCCTGCCAATACCTCTGTGTCTTTAAAAGCATAAAAGAGAATAACAGAATGAGGATTTTTGAAAGAAGTATTTTAAAGTGCTATGGAAATTTCTTACGTCTATACATCTATTTGTATAACCTTAGCTGCATATAACATGTACATATATACACGAGATTGTACGTGTGTATAAACCTGCAAAGGTGTCTGGGGCCCTCAAAGCTCTCTAAGCATCAGTCAGTCCTAGCCCACCTGCAGCACAGGAGCGTGAAGGACATCAAAGACGGGAGGAAAATAGGAGCCCAAGAGCCGGAAAGGGCCACCTAATCCAGAGACGACATCAGCATGAGACCAGAAGAACTAGGTGGTGCCTGGCCACCACCAATAGTGGTCACCCTGACGAGGAACACAACACAGAGTCCCTGCAGGGTGGGAGACCGAGGGGTGCAGAACTTGAACTCTGTTAACAAGACCACACGTGATGGTCTGGCAGACTGGAGGTTCCCCGGAGGATACGGGTCCTGCACTCTCTGTTAACAGAGAATGGAAACCACTCCTGAAGCCAACTCTTTAGAGAAAGACTGGACTGGACCATAAGACATAAAATGGTACTGACGAAGAGTGTGCTTCTTGGCTTAAGTAGATACATAGGGCCAACTGGGTAGCTCCTGTCCAGAGGCGGGATGAGAGGTCAGAGGGGGACAGGAGCTGGTGGAATGGACACGGGAAACACAGGCTGGAAAGGAGGAGTGTGCCGTCACAGGGTGGGGAGAGCTGCTAGAGTTACACAGCCATATGTGTAAGTTTGTGTAGGACAAATTGGATTCTAAACTTTCTCTTAAAGCATAATAAAGTATTTTTTTAAAAAATGCATGAGAACAACCCACTAAAAATGTCTGCCACTGATAGGCAAGTAGTGTGGGGAGCCCTGAACCCCACACAGCACCCCAGCTTCCCCCTCTGTGTACTTCCTTTTACATTTATGTACAAACAGATATTGAGGTTAGGATTGATTACCAGGAAAGTTAACTGGGACTAAATTTTGGTAGCAATTTGTCACACTAATTGTGTATGAACTTTAAGTAATGAGCTTGGGTTACTGCCAGCCATTGGCTAGCCTGTGACCCTGTGATTTCTAGAAACTGCTTTGATTTTGTGTGATTAATGGTAGAGAATTTAGTTTAAAAAAAAAGTTTTAGATTAGAATGAACTTCTTTTTCTCTCCAACATGAAATAACCAGGTCCAAATTCATCTTCCTGGTTTTGACAACTTTAACAACAACAAGAAAGAATTAATTAATTAATGAACAAGTGTTTCAGAGACGTTGGCCGTCACACTTTCAAGGAAGTTTTGCTTCAAACCAACTTCAGCAGCCACAGGAATGAATTCACAGTCACACAGAGTGAGAGAAAGCAGACAAAACAGATCGCAAATTATGTGATTCCATGTATATGAAATTCTAGACAATATAAATTAACCTAAAGTGGTAGAAGGCTCATGGCATCCTTCTGCAAGGACGGCTTATAAAAAGACTCAAAGAAACTTTTGGGGGGATTTGGGTGGCTTCACTGCCTTGATTGTGGTAATATTCTTTAGAGGTACAAACATGTGTCAACCCTTACCCAACTGTGCACTTGAAATGTGAACGGTTTGTTTATGTCACTTTTATGTCAGTAACTCTATAAAAAGAAACAATTTCTAACATAATATAGTATCAATTACATGGCATAGAATATACTGTTCTGTAGAAAAGAAACTGTTATTAGCTAACCAAATTACTTAGTTCCCCTACAAAGGTGACAAAAATATACATAAAATTAAAAGAACTGTTTTGCTTAAGCAAATTCACTTAGTACACCATCAGATTCTAATTTTTGATAGCGTACGTGAGTCTCAAAGGAAAACAAAGAAAGAATTAATCACGTGATTTCTAGCTTAGGGTACAGTTGATGAGTTTAAGTTTCCAGTTTATTTTCTGGCAACCCTGTTTGCATGCGTGAATAGATGTGTGGTTGCATTTTTCATATTGTGTTTCGTGTTACTTATGCAGAGATTATAGAGACACTATACCCTAGTTTGAAATGTATCCTTTGTTCTCTGGTAGCTGGGGGCTCTGGTGTCCAGTGACATCAGTGGTTGTTACCGTCTATTAGACTCACGGCGGTGAGAACTGTGTGGCGGAGGAGAGTCTCTTGTCACTGGCTGGCTTTGTATATGTACTCCACTTAGCATGGAGTTTTTCTGTGGGAAAAAGAAAAAGGATTTAGCTTAACTTAGAGACTCAGCAGAGCTGCGTGGTTACTCATTACCTTATCGTGGTGCTGTAAGTTGGGGTGCTGATGTACATAGCGGGGCACCCTTGTTTCCCATCCTATATCCCTAGCCCACCACCTGTCTACGACTTTGTCCTACTGTGGTGGCCTGCGTGTTGCTGTGATGCTGGAAGCCGTGTTATCGGTACTGAGGTATCAGCAGGGTCACGTGTAACAAGGACACACCATAGCAATAATGACGGACTGCAGCTTGTGGCTGTGGACATGTGCGCACTTCAGTAAGCTACAAACAATAATAAAAAGATGGAACAAAAGAAAACTCTGAGTTACTGGAAAAGTGCACATCTCAGCGCCGTCCGCAGTGATTCAGTGTTTGCAGCTCGTCTTATGTTGTGTGGACTTCTTAGACTAGCTGGGATCTGCCTTCATCTGGCTCTGTTTAGAGATTTCCATTTTATCTCCATTTTTTTCAAAATAAAGAATTTTGATTGTAATGATAGCACAGAGACGGGAAGAAAAAAAAAAAACGACACAAGCCCGCAATGTAAAATTGTAATTTGTCCAACCCCACCATTTCCACGAGCGCTATGATGTGTATGTATGAAATACATGCATTTTTTTGCTAGTTAGATTTCTAGTCAATAGTGAGATAGTGATTATGTTTCTCATGAAAACTTACCATGCATGATAGAGGGTGGACAGAGAAAAACCAGGCACAGAAATGCGTGTGCATCAGCAGTTTCAATAAAAAGCTAGCATTAAGGAAGAAAAAGTGGACATTAAAGGAACAAGGTCACAATTTAAGTGATAAAAATTGCAGCCACCTGCTTATCCCATTTCCAAGGGAAATGGTTTTACAAGTACTAAGAATTAATTTCTTTAGGGGAGAAAGCAGTCTTAGTTGTTGAGACTTTTACCAAAATACACAAACTCCAGCTGGACCAGATGCCTTTTGCTGTGGAAACAGCAAGCGGGTTTCTATAACCAGCCAGAAATTAGGGGCAGAAGGCGTCCAACTGAGACCACTTAAAATGACAAGACATCCCTCAAATTTAGAGGAGCCAGAGAATGCAAGGGACTAATGGATTATTGATTTCCATAGAGGAGACATATTTAAGGGTATTGGGGTGGCTTGTAAAAGGTTTGAAAATGGCTTATAAAACTGAGATAGACTGAGCTGGCACTGTGATGAGGCGTGTGCTTTAAACTTGTTTCCAGTGGGATGCAGTTTGGCTCAGGCACAAAGGTAATAAGAAGCTGCAGTCGGATTCAGTCTGTGAAATACTTACCTAATTTTATTACATAAATTTCCGCTCAATGCCTGTAAATAATAAATAAGAGAAACAATAATGCTTATTCTTTTCATGCTAAATTTAAGTTGAAACTATACCTTTTACGTGTATGGCATCATCCTAGAAACATTTGAAATCCCAATTTTTAAACAATTGAAGGCTTCTTGGAGGCCGTAGTGGTTCCACGAAGCTGTCAATTTTTTTCATTTTACTTAGAGTCACAGTCAACCTCCATGAAAGCAGCAGTCAGGAAATCAGATAGCATTACACTGGGCAAGTCTGCTGCCAAAGACCCCATGAAAGCACTGAAATGCAAAGATGTCACTTTGAGGATTAAGATGCGGCTGCCCCAAGCCGTGGTATTTTCAGTCACGTCAAGGGCGTATGAAAGCTGGACCGTGAATAAGGAGGAACAAAGAAAGAGTGACACCTTTGAATTATGGTGTTGTCAAAGAATGTTAAATGGGCCATGGACTGCCAGAGGAGCGCACAAGTCTGTCTTGGGAGAAGTACAACCAGAATGCTCTTAGAAGCAAGGACGGCAGGACTGCGGCTCACGTGCTCTGGGCGTGTCATCAAAGGGAAGCAGCCCCTGGAGAAGGACACTGGGCATTACTACTTACAGCTCCATAGAAACCACAGTCGTCCCAACAACAAGTTCAATTAATAGAATTAGTCTCAAAGGTTGGAGAAAAAGGTCTTTAAGCTTCGGGTGAGTTCCTTGAGAATCAAAAATGAGGGTCATTTTCTGTAAGCGTGGAGCACACCCCTGCCTCCCTTGGTTTCTTCTGTGTTGCTTTTGGGGTGTGTGTGTGTCGCTGGTCTCTATGGGCGTCTGTGTCTTTATTCTTCTCCTTCTGACTCTGATTGTCAGGTGGAAAAGGATGAGGTCACTGAGACCCTCATGTTCCCATTTTACTTTTGTACCTGGAGTCACTCAGCAGAGTCCCTAGCAAGTGACCGTACTGGACAGCCTGAGGTCCCCTTCTCAGCATGGCTCTGCTGGCCCTCACCCTCCGAGCCTCTTCTTCCTCTCTTCTTACCCTGATCCTTAACTGACCATAGTATGGGACTGGAGTGAGGTATGAAACTCTCTGTCACTACCTTATTGAATCGTTTCATATCTCGTCTTTAATTATAAAAGCAGATGAATTGAATATTTTATATCTTTCTGAGAATACTATGCGAAATTAATTTGTCTTTTATTTATGAGGTCTGTAATGTTTCTTTCTCTTGGGATCATGACCCTGGAGGGCGGGGCCCAGTAGATTTTTGTATCTCATCGCTAAGTTTTCCACTTTCTGGCAAAAATTCCAGCTGCTGATCTTGTGAGCATTTGTAATGAGACATAACAAGGTAAACATGAGCTCTGGACAGCTAGCTGACAGGGCGCTCCAAAGACCAGGTTGCTCTGCTTCCGTCAATCGGGCGTCTAGTAGATTTCATGAAATATTGACTTTGTATTAGATCAGTGACTGGTACTTGGCTGCATTGGAACCACTTATTTGAGGAAAATGTCACAGTTCCAGTAGCTGCTTTACTAGTGAAATTTGTAAGCATGATTTATAATGGTATGTAGCTTGTCATCTGGCTGTTGTACAGAAATAGGAGGGATGGAGCTCTGATGTTAGAGCTTCTGGGGCAGCTGCTGTGGGAGGTAAAGCACCACTATGTAAAAAATAGAGAGCCCTGGGGTCCCTCAGCTGCTAACCAATCTGTAGGCAGTTCAGCCCACCACCCCCTCCTTGGAAACCCAGTAGCGGAGTTCTGCTCTGTCCTCCAGGTTCGTGATAAGTCAGCATCTACGGGTTTCATTTTGGTTCCTTTTTTTTTAGAAAATAATTTCAAAAATTTACATAAATGAATACGAATACCTTCTCTGATTATTGATATAGAAAGAATTAAAATATGAACTGAATCTAAGATACTTAAGTCCCAGTAAGAAATTTTTCTTCCGGAAATGATACCAAACAGATGGTTCGGTTTTCCTGGATGCAGTCTTTACAGCACTGGAGGTCTGAGCACAGGAGTCAGGAAAACGTGTACATGAGACACAAGCCACAACTGGTCTGGAACGGAACCAGTGCAGTGGTCCACAGGCCAGTTCCAGAGACATTTCACAGGCTCAAGCTCAGGGTAACTATTACGCTGTCTTTGAGTGATTATTTAACTTGTCTCTGTTCCCAGTCTGTAGATAGGGAATACTTAATACTCACCTGCCTTGTGATTTTGTTGTAAAGATGAAATAAACCGCATAATTAAATTCAAACAGCAAAAGGGCAAAGGCATAAAGAAACTCTTATTTTCTTTGTGCTATAGTCCCTTAGTTGCCAGTTTCAGGAATGCATATTATTAAGGGGTGTGTGCGTGCACATGTGCGTGCATGTGTGCACATGTGCATGCGTGTGTGTGCGTGCACTGGCTTCTGCACATGCATGTACAGCCTTTCAGGGGCACCACCACCACCAGTTCCTGTCCAGTTGACTCTGCCTCATGGCGCCCCCTTGTGTGTCAGAGCAGAACTGCGCTCCAGGAGTTTTCAGTGGCTGATACTTTGTAAGTAGATCACCAAGCCTTTCTTCCTGGGCACCTCTGGGTGGACTTGAATCTCGAGGCTTACAGTTAGTGCTGAGCCCGCTGACTATTAGCAGCACCCGGAGATTCCTCCTCTCAGGGTTATCCAGTGGACATCCAAGCACATGTCATGTTTTTAAAAATGCCTGTGGTAGTAGACCCTGTCTTCAGTCCCAATGTTTTTTGTTTGTTTGGTTAGTTGTAAATCTGCAGATTATTCCTCATCAACACACAGAGATGTGTGCTGTTGGCTTTCTCTGAATTTTTCTCATCATGTTTCCCTGAAAGGAAAAAGGAAGTCATTTCCACCATGTACTGTGGGCCATTACTTTTCCTTTCTCCTAACTGCATGACATCATATGAAGATGTTGACAGATGAGGCTTTCCGGCATTCTGATAATCATTCTGCACAATTATCCTGGCTGGTCCTACAAAGACCAGATAAGGAGCACCAGCGGCCTCCTGAGATTCCACCAGAAATAATGGGCTATGTTAAATCAGACAACTGCAGTGGCTTTGTTTGAAACTTGCCTCATTTTTCAGAGGTGTTGGGAAGGTCAATTACTTTTCTGAGATCTCACACAATTTCCTGGAGTCTGCAAGTAATTCCTTGCAGGAAGGAATAATTCCCGGTATAGTGTTAGAATTACTGCAAGGCAGTAATTTTACTGTGATACAAAGCAACCTATTTTAAACCAGCTCCCAATACTGGATATTCAGCCCCCTCAACCTACCCGGGAGGTGACTTCAAGCTCAGATTCCGGGCACTGAGGTCCCTTGGTCCTGCCTCTGCCTCTCCAGAGTGACACCTGGTTCGCTTCACACCTCCACTCCTTTCCCTGACAACTTCCGGCTCTTACTGACCCCCTTTTAAACTCGGACTTCACCCTCAAGGACACCTGTGAGCATTGTGTGGGTTTTCAAAGAGAGGAGTATTCGTAGCATATTCTTATTTTTCTTTAAGTGCCAAGTGTGTGAGTACTTCCTGCTGTACTTGTGTCGGCCTAACTGTAAAAGGGTGTGTCGCTCTTTGGACCCACCCTGGATAGCTGTGAAGGAAGTGATTGTTTTCCCAATGCTTCTAGATCCATAGATGTCCTCTTACACAGGAAGTAGGCGGGGACATGAGACAAAAGTCACTTGACATCCAGACATCTCACTAAAAAGGACTTGCTCCATTCCTTAAATGTGAGTCTAAAGAGGGGAGGGTAGCCCTTAGTGGGCTGAGCGTGAGGTCCTGCCGCCCCCGAGGCACAGCAGTACCTGCTGCCCCCCAGTCAGCTGTGCCCCCGAGCCGAGCTGTGCCCCGCCGGATTGCCAGTGCCGGCCTTTCCCAGGTCAGTGCCAGGATCCTCTTCTGAGGCACAGCCCGGGGAATTCACCCCACTGGCGTTCTGGTTGGCAGCTGAGCGTGCTGGCTGTGGGCACCATCCAGGCCTCCCCTGGAGGAATGGAAACTCAGAGAGGACACCAAGGTGAGATAAAAAAAAACCAAAAACAGACCCACTGCCGTCAAGTCGATTCCGATTCAGAGTGGCCCTGTAGGAGAGAGCGGAGCTGCCCCATAGGGCTCCTCAGCTGTGATCCCCACAGAAGCAGGTGGCACATCTGTCCCCCACGGAGCGGCTCTTGGGTTCCAGCCACCAACCTGGTTCGCTGCCGAGTGCTTTAACCCGTGTGCCACCAGAGCCTCTTTGATAGGGAGCTGTCAATGAAGTCCTCCTGCAGGGCACTTCTCCCAAACCTGTGTTTGTGAGCGGAGATCCACACTAGTAAGGCCTGGAAATGACATCTGTCTTCCTCGTGGCCTCTCAGTTGTCCTAAGTGCCTCTGACAGGCTCTTGTCAGCTGCTGCGTCACGGATGCCTCAAATCAGAACAAATGAGAGAAACGGCAGGAGGCAGAACATGGGTTTCCCCAAAACACAAAGGGAGCTCTGCAGAGGACAGGCTCCCTCCCTTCCTGCCGTCTCTGTCACATCCAGGTGGCTGCTTCGTTGCCAGAAGCCCCGTCCCACCTCACCTTGTTCAAGTGCCCCAAGGCCCAACCTGGTCGCGTGAGCGCTGTGGACTGAGGATGGTGGGGGTGCAGACAGCGGGGTGAGGTCGGTGGGGCGAGGACAGGAGAGGCGGGGACAGGGCAGTGAGGACAGGGGCTGAGGACAGCGAGGTGAGGATGTCCTCACTGCATCCCTTTACGGATGTTACTGCTGCCTCTATAAAGCCAGCCAAAGCACCCCCTGGTTGTAAATGTAATATGAAGACAAAATGCATCTTAATTGAAGCAAGCGCTGTCACCCACTTAAGCTCAGACGGAATTTTAAGTTAAGAATTAACATCACCATCCCTTGGTTCAAAACCCGTTCTAGGAGAGCCAGCCAGCAGCCAAATCCAAGCGCCAGTCACCACTGAGCTGTCTGTTCTCCTCTTGCTGAAAAATGCTCCTTTGGAGGCCAGATGAGGGAAGGAGAGGAACCTGCGACATAACTGCCAGAGAGAAGCTGTCCTGGACGGAGATGGCTGTCAAGGGTGGAGTGCCGGCCCTGTGGACCACCGCTGTCCAGTGCATAGCCTGTCAGGGGCTGCGGCAGTGCCAAGCGGTGTGTTCCTCCACTGTGCACGGCGTCACCGTGAGTGGGGCCCGACTCCAGGCCGGCTGGCAGCCACATGTGATAAAAAATAGCATTGGCTGTGGGTTCCCGACACCTCTTCTGTCTGGAAGCTCTGGACTCATCTCTTTCTGTCTTCCTCTGCTGCAGCAGCAGGCAGTGTTCCAGGAGGGACTGCTCTATCCACCTGCGTCCCTGAGATGCTCTAAAGGGCAGCACACAGCTCACCCACACTGGGAGCAAGACAGAAACATGGAATGTGCTAAGCCACTGAGATGCTGGGGTGGTTTGCTACTAAGGCGTAACTTAGCCCCTGCTTCTCAAAATTAAGCACGTGTAGAAAACAAAACCAAACCTGTGGATACCAAGTTAATTCCAATCCACAGAGACCCAATAGGACTGAGTAGAATACCGCATAGAGATTCCAAGGAGCGGCTGATAGATTTGAACTGCCCACCTTTGGATTACCAGCCATCTCTCTAAACCATCAGGCCACCAGGGTTTCCTAAGTGTGCATAAAACTGATTTACAGGCTTATTGAAGCCCCGATTTCAGAGCTCAGCCTCCATCTCATGCTCTCACTCAGTTAAGTTGTGCTCTGGAGCCCAAGAGTTTGCTTGTCTACTGGGCTGCTGTGTGAGGCTGAAGCGTCTGGCCATCGGAGTGCTGTTTGGGCAGCACTCGTCTGTCCAGATTGATACGTGGCTTAAATTAAACACTCAGTACATTGAAAGCATCCTCCTCCTCCTCCTCTTCTTCTTCTTTATCATCACCATAGTCCCAGCTGGAAACATCTGTCCAGAAATATTGAAACGACTGTCTCCTTGACATATGTCTCACTGACATGACATTACCCCGTCTCCGTTAATTTCAGATTTACCTCACACCTGGGTTAAGAGCCTAGCTGGTAGGAAAGGGCAGAGACTCAAGCTGCTCTACTCAATGATCGTAATGTCTACTGAGCAGCAATTAAATCACAGGAGACACGGTGAGAATCATGCTTCAGGAAGGGAAGCAGAAAAACAAATAATGAGCATCTGAGTGACATCTACAGACCGTTCAGAATGTTGAGTCTAGAGGAAATGTCTTTAGTCCAGAAATCAGAGGATTTAAATAAATAAATAAATAAAGGCTTACCTTAGTTTTGTTAATTTAAAAAAAAAAAGCAAACTTTCAAAAAGTATTTTAGTCATCTAGTGCTACTAAAACTGAAGTACCCCAAGTAGATGGTTTTAACAAAGAGGACTTTATTCTGTCACAGGCTGGTAGGCTATCAGTGCAAATTCAAGGCATCAGCTCCAGGACAAGGCTGTCTCTCTCCGTGGGCTCTGGAGGAAGGTCCTTGTGTCGCGTCAGTCTTCCCTTGGCCTGGGAGGATCTCAGCACTGCAACCTCAGGTTCAAAGGGCGTGCCGTGCTCCTGGTGCTGCTTTCTTGGAAGCAGGAAGTTCCTGGGGTCTCTCTGCCAGACCCCCTCTCCTATATCTCAAAAGAAACTGGCCCAAGATGCTATCTAGGCTTACAGAACCCATCAGGGTAGTTGCTGCTAATCCATCTTAAGAAATCACAGTGATAGAATTTACAACACACAGGACAATCTGATCAAATGACAAACTGGTCGACCAGTCGTGGTCCAACCAAACTGATACAGCTATTGGGGGGTGTGGGTCTGTGACAAGAAGAAATATCAAAGCACACACTTCCTGAGATTTTGGAAAAGCTGCCATCCCAGGGCATTCGTCTGCAGAGGAAGACTCACCCTCCATGAGTTCTGGGGAAATGGAAGTGTTGAATGAAGACATCCCTTTCTGCCCCTGCGCTGTGTCTCCCCGTGCTCACGTCTTCATCAACGCTGCGCTCTGACGCTGTCATGTGGATAAGAAGACATTCCTTTCTGCCCCTGCAGCGCGTCTCCCAATGCTCACATCTTCACCAAAACTGCCTTCTGAAGCTGTCGTGTGGCTAAGAACCCGACAGCCACACCTAGCAGTCCAGGCTCTGCAGTGCTGCATTTCCAGTCACTTCTGACAGCACGGTCCAGGGGATCAGAGTCTGAAACTCGCAGCTGTGGACCTGGGGAAAGGAGAAGGAAACCTACTACTTCCTGGGTTCTGAACGACCGGTGGAGGCCTGGGGCAATGCAGCTGGTGATGTGCTTGGCTGCTGGCCGAAGGCTGGCAGTGCACATCCACCCTGAGGGGACTTAGCAGAGGGACCTGGCCATATACTTCCAAAAACCCCAGTCAGTGGGTGCCCTGCAGAGCCCACTTTTCCTCTGACACACATCGGGTTGCCCTGAGTCACCTCAGCCCTGACTGGTACTGGTAAACTACCCCATGTTTATGCTGATTTAGTGATAGCGTTTCAGGGAGGATTATAGAAGAATACACTGCCATAAGAACAGTATTAATCAATGTATCTATAGTAGTGTTTCTATATCCCCCCAAACCGACCCAAACCCATGGCCAGTGAGTCCATTGAGACTCATAGTGACCCTCCGGGACAGAGTACAACTGCCCTGTGAGGTTTCCAGGGAGTGGCTGCTGGATGCAAACTACTGATCTTTTGGTCAACAGCCGAGCTCTTAACCACTGCGCCACCAGGGCCCCCTGCCTGCAAAGCTGCTACTAACTCAGTCGTAGGTCTGCTTTCTGTCACTCTTCCCTGCTCCTGAGTATCCCAAAGATGTGCTAGTATTAACTTATGATTAGCCCTGGAACGTACAGAGGTGACTGTGCTCTACCCTTCAACAGCCGTCCTGAGATGGACTCTCTTTTCTTCCTTTTGGAAGCAAAGACCCCACAGCCCAGAGGTGTTCACTTTCTGGGAGTCAGACAGCCTCTGAGACATGAAACAAAACTGTTGAAGACTTTCAAGAGGGGGCATGGCCCCAACCCTGAAATTCACCTGCAGCCTCTGCTCGGCTTCAGGGATCACGTGTGTCCTGGGACTGCCTTTGCAATTGTGGATATCTCTTGCCCTCTCCACCAACCAGGTTCTTCTCTGTATTTGACCATTTGACTGATTACTGGGAGAGAGCAATTGCTTCTCAAAGCCTTCAGAAATGTGAATAACCTTAAATAATTGCTTTAGGACTTTAACTAATTTTCCCTCGTGTGCAGTTGAGAGGCTAGGGGAGCCCATTGTACATGAGTGTGCCCTTGGCCGAAGACTGAGAAGGCTAAGTCTGGACCACCGCGGGGACTAACTGCCCCGGGTTGTGTCCGTCGCCTTGAGAGAGGGGAGTCACAGGCACCACTAGGGGGCGGTGCGGACGCGGGCACCAGAACGAGCACGGTGCGGTTCGTCCCCCCGGCGCTGCTCGGAAACCCTGCAGGCTGGTTCTGCGCTGTCCTGCAGGGTTGTTATGCTTCGGAGTCGGCTCGACAGCAGTAGACTCGGGAGTTGGGTTTTGCTTTGCTTGACTCCGCTCGGGTGTTGGGTTTGCCTTGCGCCGCCCCGGGGTTAGACCTCGGCAGTGTTCTGATCAGCCGCCGGCGCTGCCCCCACACGCGTTCTTCCCGGGTAACAGTAATCGCTGCTTGGCTTTGGCTGGCGGCAGCACGGGATGGCAAACTATTTACCTAACCAAGGGTGAAAGAGGAAATCATTATGTGTGTACGAATGTTGTCATGTACTGTTTTATTTAACAGCAGCATATTTTCCATGAATGATTTAATACTGGGAGACATCAAATATGCATCTGTTTAGAAATCACATAATTCAGCGGAAAAGGCTTTTGTTACAGCTTTAAAAATAGCCCCTGCTCTGCAGGCTCCACTGGAATGTTCTGGAAAGTGGCTTCTGCACCTGACAGGCAGGTGGCGCTCTTCCTGAAGTTCAAGTGTGCTGACTGCCTCTTCATCCTGAGAAATCCAGAACCAGTTCAGGCTCCTGTGGGAAAGTTCAAACAAGCTTGTTATGAAATGGAGTTGCAGTCTTCTATTCCGAGGCCTGGGTAAATGCTATTTAGAATGTGTCAGCTACTCATTGCATGCTAAAACCAAAACCCCAAACCTGCTGCTGTGGAGTCAATTCGGACTCCTAGTGACCCCATAGGTCAGAGTTGAACTGCCCCATAGAGTTTCCAAGGAGCACCTGGGGGCTTTGAACTGCCTACCTTTCAGTCAGCAGACGTAGCACTTAACTTCTAGGCCACCAGGGTTTCCTCTGTGTGCTAGGCGCTGTACAATTCAGTGGTCGGCCATACAGGCGAGATCCCGAGGTTACTGATCTCAGCATCTGCCCATGTAGAGACACCATTCACAGGTGACTGGAGGGCAGCTGGACCAGTGCCATCATGGGAGATGCAAGGACCGCTGGCGCCTTGTAGCAGGGGGACAAACCGGTATGTTGGGTATTAGGGGAGATTGTCTTTAAATGCTGATGTATAAATGTCAGCATGATGTGAAGATGCCACTTGAGTGGGAAGGGGTAGGTTTTGCTGTGTGCATTTCTACCAAAAATACAAGTAAATGTTTTTGAGAAAATGATATACAAGCCAAAGCCTTCAGTCCGTTAGAAGCGGGGTGAACAAAGGTGGTAGAGCTGCAGCGTTAGGCTGAGAGAGCCTTCCCCACAGCACCCCTTGGGCCCTTCACTTTGCGCCAGCCAGCTGTCCCCCGAGAGAGCCTGCATCTTTGTGCCCGAAGGCGCCCCCTCCTCTCCAGCTGTTGAAGGCTCTGCTACCCACCTGCACGGCCAGCAGAAGGGCAGAGTGAGGACCCTTCTCACTGGGCAGCAGCGGGTTTGGTTGGCGGGCCTTCCAGTAGAGGGCAGTCGTGCTTCAGTGTGGACTTCTTGCCTTTCTGCCCGTTCCATCCCCTGCCAGTGTACCTCACGCAGCACTCTCGTGTTGAAAAGATTTCAGCGGGGTCTCGAGACTGAGGTGAACTAGGAAAAAAGGCCTGGCAATCACCTTCCACAAGCCAGTTGGTGAAAACCCTGTGAATCACAATGGTTCCATCTGCATTCTGTTGTGCACGGGATCACCGTGAGTGCAGAGCAGACTAGATGACAGCAGCAACCACATAACAAGAGGTTAAAAATACAGCACATCACCAAGGTGCTTCTTCTGGGTTTGGCTGAAGAAAGGAGAAATCCCTAGTGTTACCAGTTGTCAGAGTTTGAATTGTGTCCCCTGGAAGATAGATGAAATTCATGACTCCTGAGGCTGTGACTGTAACCTGCTGGGAAAGGGGCTGCCTTCATCATCCAGTGCTGCTCTAACGGAAGTATTGTCAGCGAGGACCTTAACGAAGGAAGTGTGTCCTCTCACCGTCAGTAGGCCACAAGTCCACACGCAGGGCGCTGGCTCCAGGTTCAGGTTCTCTCTCTCTGAGCTCTGTAAGAAGGTCCTTCTGGTGTACCAGCTTTCCTGTGGTCTGCGAGCATCTCAGCTCAGGGCCAAGAACACAGTCTGCTGCTGGCATTGCTTTCTTAATGGCGTGAGTCCCGCTGGCTGTCTGTTAGCTTCTCTCTTGTATGTCTCAAAATAGGTTGGCCTAAGATGCTGTCCAGTCTTGTAGACATCATCAATATAATTGCCACTAATATATCTTACTAAATAATAATGATAAAATTTACAACAACACACAGGAAAATGTCATCATATCACACAATGGTGGACATTTACACAACACTGGGACTGGCCCAGCCGAATTGACACATACAGTTTGGGGAGAACACAATCCGGAGCATAACAGGGAGGTTGTCTGTTGTTATGTCAGTGACGTCATAGCAGAGCAGGGTGTGTCCTAAACCTGATCCCTTCTCTCTGATGCCTTATGAAGAGAGCAGAATGGGCCCCACGTGATGAGGGGGATGCCATCTGACAGCAGAGACAGATGTGTCTGTAAGCAGCTGCAGGCAGTCCCCAGAAACTAGGAGAAAGGCCCACAGAAGGAATCAGCTCAACCAACACTCTGATTTGGACTTTTAGCCTCCAAAACTGTGAGAAAATAAATTTTTGTTCCTCAACGCCACCCCCTTTCAATATTCTGTCGTTGTTGTTGTTGCAATTAACACTAGAAAAGGAAGACATCTGTATTGTAGGGAAGGTGTTCAACCTGTATGGGAGAAATTGCTGTCACTTTAATACAATATAACATCTTTTTTTCCAAATAGCTTACTTGTTTATTAAAGAAAGCTGTCTGGTAGGCATCCTCTGTTAGTAAAACATTGCATGAATTTAAGGTAATGTAAGTTTTTCAGGAAAAATGTTCAATAATCCAGGTGATCTTTGCTTCATTGCCCCAGACTTGTCTCTTCATCACTAAGCTTCACCAACCTTTAAGTGACTATTCAAGTGGCTATTTTCTTCTCCTTCCTGGTGCTTCTGAAGTCATCACACGGTGGTCCAGAACAGAGATACCAGCAGCACTCCTGTATGTTGTTTGTTCCCAGTGGGGGCAAGTTAAGTGGCTGAGATTCATTCATAGGCAGTGTTGTTCGCATCCGTCCAGAGAAAATCTTACCTCAGACCGAGCAAAATTCTTCTTTTCTCGATGCGTTTCTCTGCATCTGTGATACCAGTGACATCACCTAAATTCCGGTTTCTCTCTGAACCACTGCTTGAGGTTTTCTTTCCTCCTTTTTCAGTTTTCGTGTAGATTAATGGGAAATATTAGCAACAGAAACCCTAGTGGTACAGGAGTTAAGAGCTAGGCTGGCTGTTGGAATCCACCAGGCGCTCCTTGGAAACTCCATGGAGCCGTTCTGCTCTGTCCTCTAAGGTTGCTGTGAGTTGGAACCAACTTGATAGCAGTAGGGTTGTTTGGTTTTGATTATTAAGAAAGGGAGGGGGTTAAGTCTCACCAAACCCATAAACCCATTAAACCCATTTAACAACAGCAGCAACAAAAACCTGTTGCTGTTGAGTCAGTTCCAAATCATACCAACCCTATACAACAGAGTAAAACTGCCCTATAGAGTGTCCAGGGAATGCCTGGTAGATTCAGACTGCCAACCCTAGATAGCAGCTATAGCACCACTTCTAATCAGGTCTTCCAAGTTTATTGGGCTCGGGGTTTTTATCTGGATGACTGTGAAATATCTTTGAGATCTCAAAAGGAGCAGGAAATCCCTTCAGTCACCTTAGAAGGGCCAGGAATGAGGGTCAGACCTGGGCCTCTGACCCGTTTGGTACCAGGGGCAGGAATGAGCTCTTCGTAGACTGTTGGCTTTTACTCACACTTCTCTTCTCCCTGATGCTTTGGAAATCCGAGGGGTGCCCAGACTGGTTACTGATTCTGTGAGAGGATCGAGGAGAGTCTCATCAGAAACCCACCTTATTCCATGAAGGCGTAGGGGACAATGAAGCTAATCCCTCAGATTTTTAGGTCAAGTCTCCCACTGGGAGTTGGGCCATTTATCCACATTGCAGGGACTCATTCACTAAACTAAAGGCTGGCTGTTGATACTCCCCCAGAGGAAGAAGGGCTGCCGATCAACTTCCATGATGACTACAGGCAAGCAAACCCGCTGAGCCTGTCCTGCTCCGCACACGGGGGTCTCCAGGAGCCGGGAGGGACTCCGTAGCCGTGGGTTTGGGCTGAGTTTTGGTTTGGGTGGCTAATTTATCCGGTAAGATACATCTGAGTCTGTTGTTAACATTTGGATTCCGTCTCTTCCTTTCTGTCCTTCCCTCCTTGCCCTTCGTTTTCTTTCTCTCTTTCTGCCGGGATTGATCGCACCTGTTTTGTGCCAAGGCCTCTGTTGGCCCTGGGAGCGGTCCCAGCATCGGGTCCCCTCGTGCCTCCAGGGAGGTGCAGCACAGGCCGTGTGAGCCCTTTTTCTCATGTGAACTCGCAGTGACTTTTCTCTTAATGCACAAGTGGTTTCTTTCTCTGTGCTTTTAACAGAATACCGCAGTGGGCGATTTCCAAAAACACATCCACGTTCTCGCAGCTTCGGAGACTTGAAGTCAAAATCATAGGATCTGCCCTGTTGAATCCTTCCTTGAAGGTCATCTCAAGCGTGCCTTACAGGTGGTGGTCACGTGCTGTGGTCTCCGTCTCCTCCCCTGTCCACTGTGTGTGTGTGTGTGTGTCTGAGAGAGAGAGAGAGAGAGAGAGATCTACAAGTGATCTTTAGACATCACAGAGACAATAGATATGACTGAACTGCCTGTGTGAATGAGCCACACGTAGGTGGGCAGGTGTGTAGAAAGACGTGTGGGTAGGAAGAAACGCTAGCTCCCTCCTTTAGCCTCAGGTTGCCTACCTGTTGGCCTCCAGTCACTTCTTTTTGGAAAACTGGACTCGAAGGTGTGGAGGGCTGCTTAGCATTCATGTGGGGGAGCCAACTCCCGATAAGGGGAAGTATCTCCTTCCTTCCATCGTGGGGCACAGCCTGCTGACCCCGGAAACTTACTTGTGGTTGATGAATATTTATGAGAACCACCGCATCAGTTAAAAGATGAATGGTCCAAACCAAATGAACTGTGCTGACGGGAAAAAAAAAGACTTCAAGAAGATGAGGGATGAGGGCAGAGATGGCCTGTGCTCAGAGCTACAAAAAATATTCAGGAGTGATGGGTATGGGGAAAGGGACACACCTGGACAGCTTTCCTGAGCCAGCCGTCTTAGAACATAGATTCCATGTCTGGCTGAGTCACCAGGGACTTGGGCTGGAGTCCAAATGAGCATCCTCACAGGTCCCCGTTAGAGCAGGCTGCTTTCTCCCAGATGCCAAAGGGCTATCCTGTCAGCACAGGGGAACTATCCCCCTGAAACCCACGTGATGCACAAGGAACCCCACTCGTGACCCCACAGCATCAGATTGTGGTAACGTCACCCTACAAAGCAGCAGTCACCCCAACGACCACCTTACCTCTTCAAATTCCTGTTGTTGATGCCGTGCGAGTTGCAGAGACTAGGCCTCTCCCCAACTGCAGTAGTAGGAAGGCTTGCTTCAGTCAAGATGTGAAGATTGAGGACCATATCATGTGGAAGTTTTTGTCTCACATATTTTGGATATGTTCTCCGGAGGGACCAGTCCCTGGAGAACGAAGGACATCCTGCTTGGTAAAGCAGAGGGTCAGTGACACGGAGGAAGCCCCTCAGTGAGGTGGGCGGCCACAGTGGCTGTACAGGGGCTCGTGCATGACAGTGACTGTACAGTTGGCACAGGAGTGGGCAGGGTTTTGTTCTGTTGTCTGTAGGGTTGGAACCGACTCAATGGCACCCCACGACAATGATGAATCTGAATGACAGGCCTTGTGGAAAATATTTCAAGTTGTTTGTCTCACCTGTAAGTTGAAAACACAGTGCAAAAAGAATAGAGAAGCTTTTAACTTTGTGGAATACTTTGGCTAGAAAACTTCCTGCAAGCATGCTTTATCAAGTACATAAAAATGGTGGATAGTTACACTCTGTCTATGAAAGGGTGGCCACGAAGATGTTCCCAGAATGCACTTGTGCCTGAAAGTGCTATGTGAGATTTTCTTAGTCTTACTTTCTCACCAAGGTCCCTGGTGGGCCAATGGTTTGAGATCCACTACTGACCTGCCCAGTAGCTTCACAGAAGAAAGGGCCAGAGGTTGGCTTCTGTAAAGATCATGGCCAAGAAAACCCCCAAAGCTCAGTCCTACTCTGTAATATAAGAGGTTTCCATGAGATGGGACTGGTTTGTGGGCTCTTACGTCCTCACAGTGCTGTTGAATGAATCTCTCTCCACAAAGTTGCACAAGCCCCCATGCCCTGCTTGTGGGGGTCCACCAGTCAGAGCCCTTACACCAGGAGGGTTCTGTGTCCTGCAGACTCCACAGTTTGCCTTCATGGGTCTCTTCGGTGGAGGTAAACACGACCTCAGAGTCCCTAGGCTGCTGCCCACGTTAACCTTTCAAGTCTGTGAACCTGCTGCGTGGCCCTGGTCCAGGGGCGGCAGGGCCATCTTCATCCCCTCCCTGTTGTGGTTGTGAGTTGCTGACAAGTTGATTCCAGCTGATAGTGACCCCCTGCGTGTAGAGCAGAACTGTGCCTCACATGGTTCACAATGGCTGAGTTTTTGGAAGTAGGTCACCTGACATTTTTTCAGTGTGCCTCTCGGTGGGTTCAGACTGCCAATTTGTTGGCTGATAGTTGAGCACTTAAGATTTCCTGCCACCCAGAGGTCTCCTGTCCCCACCCTACACCTTTGCAATGCAATGTCCGTTGATCCCCCTCCACTGGACCAATAGGGAGGGCGTCTAGATGGGGATAGACAGTGGGACAGAGTCAAGGGTACTCCACTTTGCTGCCATGGGTAGAATTGGCACCCCACCTTTGGGGGCTTCATCTCCCATTTCAACAAGGGGAAGACCCTATGTTTTTGTGTCTCGATTGTTTATCTATTGAATTTGATGCTTCATATTAATCTATGAATTCACCCTTTTGTTGGAACATGAAAGTTTAATTAGAAGGCATGAAAACAGGAAAAAATCATCAAAATATTTAAATTAAATATTACCAGGTAGAGACACTTGAAAAGATTTTCATTATTCAAGGACTCAGACTGGTGGAGATTTCAATTATATGGAACAATATCTGCTACTTAGAATGTTAAAAAGTACCATTGAGATGAAATTGAGTTTACTGTATTTTTGCAGTTTTGAAAAAGGATTCAACCAGTAACAATGCATCGTTGGCAGCCAATTAGAAGTATTACAAAACTGAAGCTTATAGGTAAGGCAACATTAACATTCTGGAGAAATGTAATTGTTGCCATCATCATGGGGCAAAAAATTAATTTGAAAACCAAAAGGTAAGATATATATGTACATACATACGTGTACAAATCTGTACACAAATGCTAACATGATTCATAAAACCATCAAAGTTGAATCAGCCTAAAGGCTCATCAACTGATAAACAGATAAACACAAGTGGCTTAGTGTTTGACCACAAAAAGAAACAAGGAACACTGCAACGGAAGGAGTGTGTACCGAGTGATTCTGTTTATGTTAAACGCCCAGCTGAGAAAACTGGGCAGAGCCTGAGATAGATTAGTGGTTGCCTAGTGTTAGGAAACCTGGTGGCATGCTGGCTAAGGGCTGCAGTTGCTAGCTAAGAGGTTGGCAGTGTAAATCCACCAGGCAGTCCTTCGAAACTGCACGGGGCAGTTCTGCTCGGTCCTAGAGGGTCACTGTGAGTCAGAATGGACTCGATGGCAGTGGTTTGGAGAGTGAGACTGGCAAGTGACTGCTAATAGGGCAGAATTATTTTGTGGGTCAGTAAAAAATGTTCTGAAATGGGATGTGGCCTTGGATACATAACTTTGTAAATATTATTAAATTGTACACTTTAACCCTTTGATGATCTGATTTTTTTTTTCTTTTGCTTCGAGTCTTTGGTTGATAATCATGTGTTTACATGAGCAGAAGCAATCTGAATCATTGAGTGTGCCTGAATTTTTGGTAGGTTGCATGGATTTTTTTTTCTTATTGCCTCCCACAAACCTATCCCAGGTGTTTTAGTGGTACATATGAAGGACCACTAATTACATCCCAGGGTCCCCAGCCGAGTGCATTAGTACATACGTATAACAGAGAAGAACTCTCAAAATTTCGATTTTGGGTACTAGAAAGTCAGTTACCTTATTCAATGCCCTGTAAAAACTGTCATTTGAGCACACGCCCATTTCTTCATTTTCCAGCAGCCTTGAAAGCCTCTGCCATATGGCAGCGTGTGATGTTGTTGCTGCACCAGTTTCCCAGAAAACTCCAGAGACTGAAAACGTCCTGGTCGCTGTTTGTGCACCGGGCATGAAGGGGTGAAAAGGATCTCCCTTCGGCAGCACTGAGGCATGGGTTCCATGGTTTTGGTTTTGCATAGCCCTGGAATGCTGTCTGCTATAGGGCCAGAAGACAAGCCCCCCAGGCTGGAGGGCACCCCAAAGGTGACGAAGGAAGATCTAGCTCCTCAAAGGAGAGTGGACCTTAATGACATGGATGGGGTCAAGCTTTCAGAACCTTCTTCTGCTGATGTGGCTCAACTCAAAATGAGAAGAAACAGCACAGACAGCTATTAATACTCAGGACACGAGGTACGAGGGATGAGTCCAGGAAAACTGAAGTCATCAGAAATGACATGGAATGCGTAAAGATCAATATCCTGGGCATTAGTGAGCTGGTACTAATTAGTGGACTGATTAGTGGACTAATTAGTGGACTGGTACTGGCCATTTTGAATCGGGCAGTCTTACGGTCTGGTGTACCAGGAATGACAAATGAAAGAGAAATGACATCATAGTCATGATCAAAAAGTGCATTTCTAGATCTATCCTGACGGACAGCAGTGTCAGTAATAGGACAACATCCACCTTTCTAAGAGGAAGACCCATTCAGATGACTGTAATTCAGGTCTGCACACTGACCAGCGATGTTCAGGGAACAGGAGGAAGCTCCTCAGTGAGACAGGGTGACACAGTGGCTCCAGTAGTGGACTGAAACCTGAGGACTGAGACAGTAGTGCAGGAGCTGGCCGTGTTCTCTTCTGTTGGACACAGGGTCACGCTGAGTCGGAAGTGACTCCATCGCACGTAGAAGATCCATGCATGGTATGTGAATTATATCTAAAAAGATAAAAAAAGTTGAATGGAATACAACTTCTGCTTCCCCTCCGTAACATCATTGCTAAGTTTAGAACAGTTATTTTGGGGGGAAAGATCAAATCTCATTCTCGTTTGTTTTCAAAAATTAAATAAAGTCTTATTTGTGTAATTGGCACTGCTTCTGCATATTTTCTTTTTTTTTTTTTCTGTTCCTTTTTACCTTAACTTCTTGGCAGTATCATCTCGGTGAAAATGTTATCGGGTGATATATTTCAGTGAGCTCAGCAAACCAGAGACAGTTACTTCTTGCCAGCTCTCTAATTCTGTGACTTTGATCTCAGCATTGTGATGGGCACGCTTATTTGTGGATTGGAATAAAGGGGACAGAGTCTTTCTTTAAAAAAATCTCTGTAACCCCTGTGATGTGCCAGCACTCTCTCCTTCTACACCCTGATGCCCTGTTTCCATCCATCTATTTTCCTGTCCTACAGGGAGCAGATTTTTGTAGATACTGCTGCCTGAGGACCAAGTCACCATTTCCTCCTTCAGAGATCAGCCTCTGCTAAGAACAGCCCAGCCATTGGTCAGCTCCTCGATGGCTAAGAACAGCTTGAATCTGAGCTCTACAACTAAATTGAGAGAATTTATTTATAATAGTAATCACAGCCTACACTTATGTAAGTCCTTACCATTAAACTATGGGCACTTGTATAATTACACATTTAGTTTTCAAAATAAGTCTATTAGTTTGATTCTATTATTATCCCTAGTTAAATGGAGGCAATTTAGTCTAAATTAATTTTTTGAAAATTGAAAGTATTAATTGTGATTGCCTTGTTAACTTGATGAAAATATTTTAAAATACATTTCATTGCTTGTATCAGTCTGCCTGCTAACTCAGTTAAATTGGGGATTGTAAAAAAAAAATTGGGGATTGTATCGGTTTTTTACAAAATAATACAGTTGCTTTTGGGGTCCATCTGACAATGTAGGTTTTAGCACACAGATGTTGAATTTGTAGCACTGAAAGCCAAAGATTTAGTTAGATGTCTCACTTGTGTTTTTAATGTATGTGTATATATGTATTAAAAAAAAACCCAAACTACTGCAGTAAAGTCCTTCAGACTCACGGAAAACCCAGGTGTTAAGACAATAGAACTGTTCCACAGTGTTTCCTTGGTTGTAAATCTCTGGAGGCAATTTGCTGCTGAGCAGGTTCAGACATCCAGCCTTTGGGGTGAAGGCCACGCAGAAACCATGTGTGACCCTCAGGGACTTGCCTGTGTGTATATGTGTGTGTATGTATTTGGGCCTATCTGCTTATTCAGTCCAGTAAGAATCTGTGTTTGCCTCCCCACGTTGAATCTTCTGTCTGGTCTCGCCTCTTAAGATCACTTACACGGACAGCATCTAGGCTAATAAATCACCTAATACAAAGCTTAACACGGTGCTTTTCCCATATGCTGCCACTCCGAGCCCTTTTCTCCAGAAGTATCCAATCTGCGTGCGAATTTGGGGTATGTTATTATGACCTTACAGGTCTGTGCCACTGGGCAATCAAACTCTCAGAAGATTATTGTGATGATGACTATATATGCATATATTCATTGTGTATATGAAATGGGTCACCCCCAGCCTGACACCCAGTAAGTGTTAGCTTCTCTCCCACCTCTGTTTTAGCTCATAGCTTACATTACTAGACAGCAAGAGCAGGCAGTCTGCGTACTTGAGGCCATTTAACTCTTACGACAACCTTATGGGGTCCCTTCTGGTCTTACTCCAGTTTTACAGACAAGGAGACTGAGGCTCGGTGTGACTTTTCCCAAAGTCATAGCACATCTGAAATACGAAAGCAGAATGGCTAATGTGCTTGGTTACTGTCATGGTTTGAATTGTGTCCCCCCAAAAATGTGTGCAGCCACGTGGCTGGGATATGGTTCCCAGTATCTTGGGACTGTCCTCCATTGTGTGGTTTTGCTAACCTGTATGTTAAAGGATTAGGGTCGGGCTGTGAATTCCTGCTATGGGGGAAGTTTCCCTGGAGTATGGCTTGCCCCACCCTTAATGCTTTTAGCTTGCAAGGA
Organism: Heterohyrax brucei; assembly: GCA_028571685.1. NCBI lineage: Eukaryota > Metazoa > Chordata > Mammalia > Hyracoidea > Procaviidae > Heterohyrax > Heterohyrax brucei. Next base: position 3,807,848 of record CM053160.1, on the reverse strand, counting down.
ATAAAAGGAAAAAGAACCAAGGACAATTTGAGAACCTCGCTACCATCAAGCAAGCAGCACGGGGAGCAGAACGCGTCGTTCAGACCAGAGGTTCTTGCGTTAGGACGCTCCCAGGACAATGACTGATGCAATACCGGACTTTCCTGCAGAGCCGTCAAGGGGAAAGTCTTTCCCTGGAGCGGACGCCCTGAATATGGACTTGCAACCTACCGGACTGTGTAAGAATAAATCTTTCTTTGTTAAAGCCATCCACTCTGTGGTATTTCTGTTAGAGCAGCCCTAGCTGACTAAAACAGTTACTAAATGGGAGGTTAGAGCTTCTGTTCTCCCAGAGCTGCCTGTGAAAACAGGCCTGGAAATTCACTTCCAAAACTTCCGTCAACGGAAACCTCATGGAGCTCAGTTCTGCTCCAACACTTGGGGTCGCCAGGAGTCGGAACCGGCACGATGGCTGCTGGTTAGCTTTGTGCTCGTCCTTCCAAGTGACACTTTTAATGGTAATGGCAGACCTCGTAGGCTACACACTCAGGCTGGGGTCCTCCTCCTCCTTTCCTTTACAGGAAGAGACCGTGTATAAGTGTGTGTGTGTGTGTGTATGTATGCATAAATACACAAGTGTGTGTGTGTAGGTGTGTGTATTTGTGTGTATATACAATGTTTATGTGTGTACGTCTATGTGCATATATACAAATGTATATGTGTGTGAATAGGCATGTGTATTTACAGAGGCATGTATGTGTGTCTAAATATGTGTATTTGTGTATGTATGTGTGTATATATACAAATACGTGTGTGTGCATATACCTGTGTATATACAAATGTATGTGCATGTGTATGTACAGATGTATATACATCTGTATAGGTGTGTGTATTTGTGTATATATGTGTGTATATGTACAGATGTTGATGTGTGCATGTAGGTGTGTACACAAATGTCTGTGTATGTATGCATGTGCATGTGTGTATGTACAAGTGTGTATGTGTACAGATGTGAGTATTTGTGTATATGTGTGTATATATACAAGTGGGTATGGGAGTGTGTGCGTGTGCACATGTGTATGTACAGATGTTTGTATGTATGCAAGTGCATACATGTATATACAAATGTCTAGGTGTATTTGTGTATGCATGTATGTATATGTGTGTATGTGTGTGTATATACAAAGGGACAGGTGTGTGTTTATGTAAGTATGTATATCTGTGTTTTCCTAGTTTTATACATCTGTAGAATTTTTCACAGCCAAGCCAAGTGCCGTCGAGAAGGTTAAAATAAGCGATTAATCTTTGTGAGACTTTCCTTACTTCTAGCCGCATTCTTCCTGATAACGTAACCATCTCCAGCGTCATCACACAGTATTTGTTTTCCAAGTTTCCTGTCTCCTCGGAAACCCTAGTGGCATAGTGGTTAAGAGCTGCAGTTGCTCACCAAAAGGTCAGCAGTTCAAATCCACAGGGTGCTCCTTGGAAACCCTGTTGGGCAGTGCTGCTTTGTTTACTAGGTGTCAGAACCAACTCAACGGCGGCGGGTTTGCTTTTGGTTTCTCTGTCCTCAGGTGTGTGCTTGCTCACACACACATGTACACACACGTGTGCGTGCACTCCTCTGGAAAAACTTTTTCTGTTTTGGTTTTCCTGATAGTGACCTAAATTTTCCTCGGCATTTTGCATGACATCCCTAACTGGACTCAGCTGTCTTTCAGCAACTGTCTGAATCATTTATTCTTTAACATGTGGCAACATGAGTGTGTTAACTGTAAAATCCAGCTTCCTCTTTTTCCATTTTTCTTCCTGGTCAGATGGCGAGAGCATCTCTGGCTCAGTGCTTCCCCCTAGATATTTTCAGCTCGGAGAGGGAAGCCTCATCTGCAGTCTTAAAGGTTTCGTTGAAGAAAATCCCTGTTCCAGATCATTTATTATAAAATATTAAATAACGAGAACCCACAGGCACGTTGGTTTGCAATCCATTATCCAGAGGCTTTCCTTTTGCTTCCTGCTAAAAATGAAATATCTCCTGCTGACAAATGCTGATCCCCAGCCCAAGACAGTTAATGGATTAGGCATGTTTGGTTGTCAATCATTGTCAGGGGGTTTTGCAAGGGGGAAAAAAAACCCAAAAAACTAATCAGTTAGACACTCTACATTTTCTACACTCCATTTTTCTAGAATAAATAAGCAATATACTTGTGATATTTAATAAAGGCACACATGACTTCATTAGTGTCTTATCAAAAGCAGTGTTGTTAATATCACTGATCAATGTAATAAGTGAGAACAGCTCCATGGGTCATCCACAGGGCAGTTTCCTATGTAGAGGTGGCCAATAGCCTGGAGATGTGAGCGTGAGAGACACCCTTGATAAATGTTTCTCTTGTGACTGAATATGTTTTGAGGGCACATGTGTGAGGTCAGACCTGCTTTCCTTAATGTCGGGGTCCTGGGTGATGCCAGCGGTGGCGAATGTGCCAGCGGCTAACTGAAACGTCAGTGCTTCCACTCCATCCCGAGGAGCCTTGAAATAAGCTCTGGTGCCTTGTTTCTGAAACATCAGCCACTGACAGCTCCACTGAGCACTTCTGCCCTGACACACGCACAGTGGGTCGCATGAGCCTGAGTTGACTCAGTGACAACTGTGTCTTCTTTCTCCTCAATGGCAAGAGGAGCCCTGGTGGCATAGTAGTTAAGAGCGTGGCTGCGAACCAAAAGGTCATCATTTCAAGACTACCAGCCACTCCTTAGAATCTCTATGAGGCAATTATACTCTACCCTACAGGGTCGCTATGAGTCAGAATCCATCAACAGCAATGGGTTTGGTTTCAGTGGGTGATGTCAGCAAACCAACGCCAAATTGGTTACCGTTTAGTTCCTTTCAACTCATAGCAACCCTATAGGACAGAGTAGAACTACCCCTAGGATTTCCCAGGAGTGGGTGGCAGATTTGAACTGCTGACCTTTTGGTTAATAGCCAGGCCTTTAGAAAATCAGAGACGACATGTGTCGTTTAGCAGGACTGAGCATTCACTATGTGTAAAGTATAGTGTTTTTGATTATTCCCGTTTTACAGTTTGAGGACGTGGAGATCCAGAGATTGAAGCTTGTCTTACAGCCACGCAGTCCGCCAAGGGCTGGGATCAGGACCCAAGCCCACATGACAGTGATGCCTTCATTCTTCATCTCCTGTCTGCTCAACGTTGACGCCTGCCCCCTAATTCTCTGGGTCTTGGTGGCGCTCTGTTATTGCTGTTACCCTCAAGTGACAGGCATGTTGTGGAGGACTCCTTAGGGATGATGTTTTCAGTGCATCTTCCAGCACGTAGCCAGTGTTCAGCTAAATGGTAATTTAAGAACTGTGTGTGAAATGCATCAAATACACCGTCCCCGGTGCAGCCAGGGCCTGTGCGTGAGGAATCCTTTGCAAACTTTAGACGTGTCAACAAGCAGAAGAATGTTGCACTCCTTTCTCTGTGACCTTGGTCAAATACAGTTCTGCTCCCCAGCTGGTCCCAAATCCTTCCAGGGCACCAAGTAGCCTGGTTTTGGGATTCGCTCCAGATGAAGCTTCCAGAAATGAATATTCATGCGTCCCCTGTCCCCATTTGGTTCCATTAGAATCTGCATGCCCTCAGTGCAAGGACTGACGAGCGCATGTGTGGGAGCATGTGTGGGAGGGACATGGTGCTTGGCTTTTCTTGCCTTTCCATTTGAGGGACACCAGGACAGACAGCATGTGTCCTTGGCTATTCTCGCTGATGATGGTGCATGCACGAAACCTGCCCACAGGGGGCGGCACTGAGGTCTCTTCAGTCTGGTGGCCCCTGGCTTCACTGGCTTTGTGACTCTGGCAGCAGACACAGGTCACACTAGCGTCTTGAATGTAGCCTTGCTTTACGCAATTATTTGTAGCCATGTAATGACATTGCAAGGAACCCTGGTGGTTAGTGGTTTGAAAGGTTAGTGGTTTAAACCTACTTGCTGCTCTATGGAAAAGAGATGTGACGGTCCCTTTCTGTAAAGATGACAGCCCTGGAAACCAATCCCGTGGGGCAGTTCTGTGCTCTCACATAGGATGGCTGTGAGTTCAGATCAACTTGATGGCAACAGGTTTAATGACATCAGAACATCAGTGGCAAGGAGATTTGTGATTGGCTGCTACCCCAAAGGTTGGAATTTGGGATTCTGGGGAAGAAAGGCCTGGCAGCCTGTTCATGAAGATTATAGGCAAGAAACCCGTATGGGGCAGTTCTGTGCTGTGAAAAGCGCCTCAGAGCGGTTTGGAGCGGTTCAGTAATTGCTGATGTAAATGACGGTGTACACACTTCAGAGCAATCGGATCTGCTTGCTGGATTTGGGAGCCATGGAGTGGTGCCCGGCTCCCAGGTGACGGCCAGCCCTGCTGCTCTGACTGCACGTCACTCTCCAGTAATCCGGTCTCCTGAAGGTATCCCCCAGGTTTTGGAGTTCTAAAGTGGGTGGTAGGATTACTGACAGGACAATGGAGAGCGACAGTTGAAGCAGTCAGCCACCGTCTGAAGCATGACACAGCTGTCTGTTTCCACCAAAAGAACTCCAACCGCCTTGCTGTTTATTCCAACTCGTCACAACTGTGGGGCAGAGCAGAACTGCCCCGCATGGTCCCTAAGGCACACCTGGTAGGTTTGAACTGTCAGCCCTTTGGTTAGCAAGTGAGCTCCTAACCACTGTGACAGAAGGGTTCTTCTCGGGTCACAGTCTGATGGGCAGCAGATTTGGTTGCTATGCAATGAGTAGGCTGCTTTGGTTTACATCAGTGATTACGACTGTTCCAAAGCCCTTAGAAGTCCTTCATGGGTCAAGCGCTGGCTCAGCAGCCCCAAACCACAACAACATGGGTGAGTGCCGCGGATGTCTCAGTAGGAAAAATAAAGACTTGGGAGCTAACACCCAGCCCTGGGTTTGCTGGTCTGTTTGATTTGTTTTTCTTGATTTTGTAGCTTTAGTGACTCACCACTCAAGTTACTCGATGGAATCACCCCTAGAACTTTTAAACATTCTGATGCCCAGGCTCCAGCCCCCAGAATTCTGCAGGAAACTTCCTGAAGTGAGATCCAGTCGTCAGTACTAGGAAACAAAACAAACAAAAACCCCTAAGATGGTTTGACTGGGCAGCCAGAAATGAGAGTGGCATACTAGCTGGTGAAATATTTACAATGGGAGATTTATTGTTGGATCTGAATATTTGTCAGGGAAGTTTCAGGCCCCAGTGGGCTTTGGAGGATTTTCCCCGTGATGGAATATGACAGCAGTGACAGAATACTTCCCAAAGAAAATAAACAATCGAACCACAAGGTACACTGAGCCGAGGCCATTTGTTACCGCCCTGGCACATGCGTCATCCGTGTGATGATAAGTGTCCTTAGCAGTGCAGTTTCCATGCCCTTCACGGTTGGGATCTGAGGTTTGTCCAAGTGATGATAAAGTGTGGTTCCGAGACACGTCCTGGCTCAGGAGTGTAAGTTGTGTGCCTGAGTGGAGTTTGAATGCTGGGCAAATGCAAAAGGAATGCTGGGAAATAACAGAAAGTCCTAATGTGCAAATGTTTCCTGACTGGGGGTTCTTCTGATTTTCTGCGGGATGATGTCCTTTATCTTTGAGAAATAGGATGAGTTCTTCATGTGTACTGTGAACAAGGGGTGGGACATATGAGGCTGTCGGGAACTGGAGGGTTCTGGTAGTTCCCGGATCCTCCAAGGCTTAAAGACAGCCCGGGATGCTGAGCTTTATAATAGAAAATTGCATGACTTTTAAAACTGGGCAAAATTGTGTGCATTTTTTGGTGCACTCTTAAGAGTCAAAGGAAACAAAACCAAACAAACGAGAAGTAAACAAAGCAAGCAGTCGCCTAAGCCAACAGAAGCCCCCGTCTTTAGGGCGGGTTTGGGCCACAAACCACCAGCTCTTGAGCTGTTTTGTTTGAATCTCACAAACTCTTTTATTTTTGTTTTTTCCCCTCCCCTCCCCCCACCTTAACCATTGAAGCTTGTTCCTCTCTGTGTGTACACCTTTTCCCGAATGTTCATAGTAGTGATCTCGCACAACACCTGTCCCTCTGGGACTGACTCGTTTCACTCAGCACACTGCCCTCCAGTTAGCTCCATGTTGTCATGAGATGACATCCCGTTTGACCAACACCGTCTGCTGAAAAGACTGTCCTCCTCCCAGTTCATGTACTTGGGGCCTCGTCAAAGATCAGGTGACCAGTGCTGGATGGGTTTACATCCGGGGTCCCAGTTCCTCTCCCTTGATCAATGTACCTGTTGTCGAGCTAGCACCAGGCATCTTTGTTTCCAAACTGTGTCTTTTGTAAGAAGCATAGTGATGAATTCTGGTTTCTAATCCGTTCTGTCACTCTGTCTTTTTATGGGTACATTCAGGCCATCTACAGTCCCTGTAATTGTTGATAAATGTGAGTTTGTTGCTGTCCTTTTGTGTTGCTGGCATTTTCTTTGTTCCTCTTATTCTCCTGTGCTAAGTTCCTTTGGTATGTAGATTTCTTTTGTTTTTATGGAGCGTTTATGCTTTCTTCTTTTATTTTGGTGAGGAGGTTTATTAACTTTCTTTGTGGTTACCTTGAAATTTACCCTTATCATTCTAGGTTTAAAGGGTTTATTGTTACTGGGTAGTATTGTCTCACCCGTCGATCTATTGGAGTGGACGTACAGCTCCATCAACAGGGTCTGTACCCACACCGTTTATTGCCTCTTGGTTTCCTATTGTAGTTCTTTTGGCTTGGTTTGAGAGTTCATTTCCTAGATTGGTATCTGGCTGGTATGATCTTGTATCTTAGATTGTGGTCTGATATTGTTTGTTCTCAGACCAAAGGGTCCCCTTTAATAGTTCTGCTGAGTTGGATTTGGAAATGTTTAATTTCATCATCATATTTGAAAGAGAGTTTTGCAGGATATATTGTTCGTGGCTGGAAGTTTGTTTTAAGATTTTGTGTCTATCATCCTATTGCCTTCTTTCCTGCCTGCATGGTTTCTGCCAATAATCAGTCTTATTGTTTGTCCCGTGTATGCAACTTCAGAACTTTTTCGCTGCTTTTGACTTTATTGGGTGTGATTAGGATATACCTTGGTGATTTCCTTTTGGGGTCTGTCCTACATGGGGTTTGTTGAGCTTCTTGGATGGTTAGCTTTTCATCTTTCATGATGTTACGGGAGTTTTGTGTCAACAGTTCTTCAGTGATCCTCTCTGTGTTTTCCTCTTTCTCCCTCTGTTCTGGAATTCCGGTCACTCACCAGTATTTGCTTTTGATTATTTCCCACAGAATTCAGGGGGGTTCTTCTTTTTTTTTTTTTTTTTCATTCTTTTTTCTGATTTTTTGTGAAGCAGAGATACATACAAGTGTGTGTGCTTAGTTCCCCTGATCCTGAGTTTCATCATTTCAGAACTGCTCCTCAGCTGTTCTGTAACACCAGCTTTTGATCTGTGACTTAACCTCAGTCTCAACTTTGTCTGTGAACTGGGAATGATGTTCCTTGCTTTCTGTTCGGCTGGAATTCATGGTGAACTTATATAAAATGGAAGGAGACGTTGCCCAGTCCTGCCACACCCTCACAATTGTGGGTGTGTTTCAGCCTGTTGTTGCAGCTGTTGTGTAAATGCATCTCGTGGAACGTTTCCCTCTCTTTCACCTACCCTCCGCTCCATCAAATGTGATGACCTTGTCCAGTGATTGGTCTTTCTTGATGATGTGTCTAGAGTGAAGCAAGCCAGAGTCTTGCTATCATCACTCCATAAGTGGCATTCTGGCTGTGCTTCCTCCAAGACTGATTTGTTTATTCTTCTGGTAGTTCACAGTGGATTCAACATTTTTCACCAACACCACAATTGGAACATGTAAAAATTGCAGAGTAATGCCTCACTGCAATGCAGTCAGGAGGCTGGACAGACAAAATGCATTCCATCGTGGCTCTTGGTGGGCCCTGCGTGTCTAACAAACATTAGTTCTTACCATCCTCACCAATCGATTTTTTTCTTTATTATGCCACTTTTAAAAATGCAGATTAAAGATCGGGTTGTGGTTTGTAAGCAGATGCGTGGTTTTGCTGTCACTTTGCTGGGCATGAATCTGACCCTCTGCAGGGTCTCTTTCCAAAGAGACAGGTGAGCAGGGTATATCTGTCCATGACAGCCTGTGAGCAGAACCTGAGGCTCCAGTTCTGTCGTTCCTTCCAGATTGGCAAGGACCTGCAGTGGCTGCTTAGCCTTGAACCTGCCGACTTCAGTCTCATGTGCTCTGAAGCTGGGCCTGTAAAACAGAGGCCGTACCTGCAGATGCCAGGGGAACACTCTCCTGTCTAGTTAATAGTTGCGACTGATTTTCAGTCCCATTTTATGTAAAAAAAAAAAAGTGCAAGGATTCTCCCCATGTACATTCTCTTAAATGAAGCCACTGCCCTCAGGAGAGCCAACAACAGAACTGGGAACTGGGATCCTAAGTAGCTTACTGGGGCTTGCAGGGTTCTCAGCTGAGGAAGGCAGAAGACTGGCGGCTTTTGGGAGACTGCCGCAAGTGAAAAGTTTAGAATTGCTCTGCTGTTCTTAAAATGGTTTTAAAAATATCAATCTAATAAAGATTATGGTTTTAATGGAATTAAAGCACTTTGTTCCCAAAACATGATTCCAGGCAGCTGTGGAATTATTTACTGTGATAAGTTCAATGTTTTAAGACGAATAATTTATTTCAAAATGAAAATTTGCACACACAGCTTATCAGTTTCTTAAGTCTGATGCTTTAATTCCTAGATGTTTTCTTCAAGCAGAATAATCTCTATAACTGAAAAATAAACCATATCAGGAATGGAGTTTTTTTATCCTTAGTTCAAAAGAAAGAAAGAAATGAAAAAGTACTTGAGCAGATTTCAATCTAGGTTTTTAATTTTGAGTCATTCATTAACACTCATAAATTTATCATTAGGTATAATATATTCAGGTACATATTTGTTTAAGGACTTAAACAATAGTGCCAGATTCCACAGGGTGCCCAATCAGGGAATTTAAGATACATTCCCTTTGTATGTTGTTATTAGCAGTCATTGAGTCAACCCAGAGGCACGGTGATTCCATAAACAACAAAAAGACATCACTTGGTCCTGCACTATCCCCAGAAGTGGCTGTGCAGTGACCTGCTGTGACCCATAGGGTTTTTCTGGACTGATTTTCAGAAGTAGATCACCAGGCCTATTCTCCTAGTTCGTCTCTTGGGGGAATGGTCTGCCTCTTTGCCTCTCATTAAAGCTTCCTAAGAAAAGACCTGGAGCCTAGAGCCTTCTCTGCTAAGGAGGCCGGGAATTGGATTGCTTTCTGTCTCTGAGTTCCTCCTCCTTATCGGAGAAGCCGTCCATCTGGGAGAGACAGAGGAGGGAGCAAGGTCTCCCTTACTGAGGCAGGACAGGGGAAGTGGGCAGGCTGAAGGGGAAAGAGGCTTCAGGAGGCTGGACATGGGTGCCCTCACGTGATCTGATAGTTCACTGCCATTTGCTAAGCCATTCTTTTTTATTATTATTTTGATTGAATGAAAATGTGTATTCCCATATAAACTTGCATGCTCACCTATATGCAGCTCCCACTGCTCTCCCTGCTCAGTGATACTACACTCTTTGTCTCTGCTCTATACATGCCCCATCCTCCCAGAAGTCTCCTATCTCCTCCTCTCCTTCCTCCAGTAAGAGATCAGCAGGATGATATCTTATAGATGCATAGAACCGTAAAGCGCCCACGAAATATGGTCACTCTGTTTCGCCAAGTCCAATCCACTGCTGTCTGAAGAGTTGACTTTCATTATGATTTATGGACAGGGGCAGTATCAGGGCCAGGGGCCACGCTCCCAGGGGAACCCCGAAGACCTTGGACCATCAACTGTGGTCTTCTAGTGGAGATCTCAGGATGTACCCCTATTTATTCTCTTGTTGCCAGTGAGACTCAACTTTGTCTTTTGTTTTTTGGGTTTTCTTCTCGTCTTTTTTTTTTAATTATGATTGAATGAAAATATACATTCCCATATAAATTCACATGCTTACCTATATGCAGCTCCCACTGCTCTCCCTGCCCGGTGATAGCACACCCCTCTTCTATGCTCCCTACATGTCCTATCCTCCCAACAGTCTCCTATCCCCTCCTCTCTACCCACTCCCCTTCCTCCAGCAAGAGGTCAGCAGGATGTCATCCTATAGATGCATAGAACCATAAAATTCACAAGATTCAGTCACTTGGTGTCGCCAAGTCCAAGCAGTGGAATTACTGGGTCAAATGGTATATCTGTATCCATTATTTTAAGGGAGTGCCACATTGCTTTCCAAAGAGGTTGCACCATTTTGCAATCCCACCAATAGTGTAGGGGAGTTCCAATCTCCTTACAGCCTCTCCAGTATTTGTTGTTTTGTGTTTTTTGGATCATGGCCAACCTTGTTGGGGTGAGATAGTATCTTATTGTCGTTTTGATTTGCATTCCTTTAATAGCTAATGATCGTGAGCGTGTCCGCATGTGTTTTTTGGCTGCCTGGATCTCCTCTTTAGAGAAGTGCTTGTCCATCTCCTTTGCCCATTACTTAAGATGTTTTGTAGTACCTTATAGATTATGGAGATCAGGTGTCGCTCTGACATAGAGTTGCCAAATATTTTTTCCCATTCTGTAGGAAGCCTTTTAATTCTATTAATAAAGTCTTTGAATGAGCAAAAGTGATTGATTTTTAGTAGTTCCCATATATCTATTTTGTCTTCTGATGATTGTGGTTTGTTCGACAGATTTTGAAGTCTGTCTGCATTGTGTATTAAAACTTCCATTATTGTTCCTACTTTTTCTTGGATGAGCTTAAGATTTGATATTTAGGTCTTTTATCCAGCTTGAGTTGGTTTTTGTATAAGGTGTAAGATACAGGTCTTGTTTTAATTTAGTGCAGATGGATATCCAGTTTCGCCAGTACCATCTGTTGAAGAGATTGTTTTTACCCCACTTTAATGTCTTAGGGCCTTTGGTGAATATCAACTGTTCACAGGCAGACGGTGTCATCTCAGGTGTCTTGATTCTGTTCCACTTATCTATCTGTCTGTTTTTGTACCAGTACCAGGCTGTTTTGACTACTGTGGCGGTATAATAGGTTCTCAGGTTGGGTAATGAGAGGCCTCCCAGTGTGTTCTTCTTCTTTAGTAATGCTTTGCTTATCTAGGACTTCTTCCCTTTCCAGACAAAGTTGGTAATTTCTTCCTCCATCTCATTAAAAAATGTTACTGGAACTTGTACTGGGATTGCGTTCTATAAGTAGATTGCTTGGGTAAAATAGACATTTTCAGAATGTTAAATCTGCCTATCCATGAGAAGGGTAGGTTTCTCCATTTATGTAACTCTCTCTTAGTTTCTTGTAGTAAGGGTTTGTAGTTCTCTTTGTAAAGGTCTGTTATGTCTCTGGTTAAATTTATTCCTATGTACTTTATCTTATTAGGGGCTATAGTAAATGATACTGATTTGGTGATTTCTTCCTTAATAATCTTGTTATTGGTATAAAGAAATCCTACTGATTCACTTATGTTTATCTTGTATCCTGAGACTTTGCTGAACTCTTCTATCAGTTGGAGTAGTTTACTTATGGATTCTTTGGGATTCTCTGCATATACAATCATATCATCTGCAAATAGGGAGATTTGTAGTTCTTCTTTGCCAATGCAGATGCCCTTTATTCCTTGGTCTTGTCTAATTGCTCTGGCTAGAATTTCAGGTACAATGTTGAATAGGAAAGGTGAGAGTCGGCATCCTTGTCTAGTTCCTGTTCTCATGGGAAACTGTTTCAGTCTCTCTCCTTTCAGGATGACATAGGCAGTTGGCTTTGTATAAATGGGCCCTTATTGCATTGAGGAATTTGCCCTCTATTCCTATTTTGCTGAGAGTTTTTAGCATGAATAGGTGTTGGACTTTGGCAAATGCCTTTTCTACATCAATAGACAAGATCAGGTTATTCTTGTCTTTTGTGTTATTTATGTGGTTGATCACATTAATTGTTTTTCTGATGTTGAACGAGCCTTGCATCCCTGATATGAATCTAACTTGGTCATGACGGATTATTTTTTTGATATGTAACTGTATTCGGCTCGGCGAACTGTATTCTGTTGATAAGAATTTTGTTGAAGATTTTTGCATCTAGATTCATGAGTGATATAGGTCTGTAGTTCTCCTTTTTTTTGTTGGGTCTTTCCCTGTCTTTGGTATTAGGGTTATGCTGGCTTCATAAAATGAATTTGGGAGTACTCCATCCCTTTCTATACTGTGAAATAGTCTCAGTAGTATTGGAGATAACTCTTCTCTAAAAGCTTGGTAGAATTCTGCAGTGAAGCTATCTGGGCCTGGGCTGTTTTTGGTTGGCAGTTTTCTGATGACGTTTTCAGTCTCTTCCTTTGTGATGGGCTTATTAAGTTGTTCTGCTTCACCTTGTGATAATTTTGGTAGGTGATGTGAATCAAGGAATTTGTCCATTTCCTCTAGGTTTTCAAATTTGTTAGAATACAGTCTTTCACAGTATTCAGCTATGATATTTTTCACTTCTGTTGGATCTATTGTGAGAACTCCCCTCTCATTTCTTATTTGGGTTGTTTCCTTTTCTGTTTTTCTTAGTAAGTTTAGACAATGGTTTGTCAGTTTTGTTGATCTTTTCAAAAAACCAGCTTTTGGTCTTTTCAATTTGTCCAATTGTTCTTCTATTCTCTAATTCGTTTAGTTCTGCTCTAATCTTTATGATCTGTTTTCTTCTGGTGCCTGAGGGGTTCCTCTGTTTTTCTCTCTCTACTTGTTCAAGCTGTAGGGTCAGTTCTTTGATTTGGCTTCTTTCTTCCTTCCAGGTGTGTGCATTTATGGAGATAAACTGACCTCTCAGCACTCCTTTGGCTGTATCCCATGAGTTCTAGTAGGAAGTGTTTTTGTTCTCATTGGAATCCATAAATTTCTTTATTTCATCCTTGATTTCTTCTATAACCCATGGTTTTTTAAGCAAGGTATTGTTCAGTTTCCATCAGTTCCACTTTCTATCTATGTTTTTTCTGCTATCGATTTTGACTATTTTGGCTTTATGCTCTAAGAAGGTGCTTTGCATTAATTCAGTGGTAAGGATTTTATTGAGAATTGCTTTATGTCCTAATACATGGTCTATTCTAGAAAATGTTCCATGTGCACTAGAGAAGAAGGTGTAGTTGTCCGCTGATGGATAGAAAGTTCTGTATATGTTGATGAGATCTAGTTGGTTAACTGCGACTCAACTTTGTGAGCTTCATTGCAGATATCATTGGTGGTGGCCGGGCACCATCTGGTTCTTGCAGTCAAGAGTTGATGTAGACACCACTCATGTGGGTCACTCTGTCTTCTGGGTTCTCTTTCCCCCATGTCGTTATGGATCTCGGTAATCATCCATTGCTGCTCAGTTGGGAACATTTGCTGTACCCTCAGATGGCAGTGCTAAGCCATTCTTAACTAAGTCCCTGGCATGTATTCACCATTGTCTACCACTGACCTCACACTAGAGGGAGGAGATCTGCTTTGGTCCTGTGACCACTCAGGGCGATCCTCATGTAAATTTCCTTAATAAACTCCTTTACAGCCACGGTGGAGTTGCCCGCCTCTTTCTTCAGTTTCCTGGCACTCCCCAGTTTTGAAGGAAGATTGCTGCTTCATGCCTGCATGACATCTTGGTCTGGAGGCTCTGCTGAAATCCTGTTCAGCATCACAGTACCATACAAGCTTCCACTGACAGGTGGTGGCTGCACGTGAGGTGCATTCGCCTCCAGCCCAACACACAGTGACCCTATAGGACAGAGTAGAACTGTCCCATTGGGTTTCCATAGAGGGACTGATGGATTAAAACTGCCGCCCTTTCAGTTAGCAGCCAAGCTCTTCGCCATCATATGTCATTAATTACACTGAGGAATTTCCTTTCTATTCTTACTTCATTGAGAATTTTCATCAGAAATGCGTGTTGGACTGTACTGAATACTTCTTCTCTGGTGATTGAGATGATCATGTTATTCTTTTGTTTTATTTCCGTGGTGGATTTTGCTGTGTCTCAAAGATCCTGATATGTTATATTTTCAGTCTCATTTGATTGTAGAAATTTTTTATTTCATTAAAATTTTTTCCATTATTCAGTGATTTTTAAGCAAGATGTTATTTAATTTTCATGTATTTTTCCCTTGTTCTTCCTGTTTTTTAGGTATAATTTTATACCACTGTTTTGAGCAGAGAAGATGCTTTGTATAATTTCCGTGTTTTATAATAGACCGAGGTTTGCTTTGTGGCCCTAAACATAGTCCATTCCAGAAACTGATCCATATGTGTTGGAAAACAATGAACTGTACTGCTGTTAGATGTAGAGATCTGTAGGCATCTGTGAGGTCAGATTGGTTGATAATGTTGTTTTAATCTTCTGTATCTTGATTGAATTTCTTTTTAGTTGTTCTTTGTTTCATTGAAAGTAATAGGTTAAAGTCTCCTAATATTATTGTGAGATTATTATTTCGCTATTCAGTTCTGTTTGTTTTACGTATTTTGGAACTCTGTCTTTAGGTGTGTAAATATTTGTTACAGCTGTGTACTCTTGGTTAACTGAGCCTTTAGTTAGTGTAGAGTGCCCTTTCTTGTCTGTTAGGCTCAGTTTATCTATTTTATCAGAGATTAACATTGTCACTCCTGCTCTTACTTTGATTACTGCTTGCTTGATATTTTTTCAGTTTCTTGGTATCTTTGTGTCTAAGATATGTCACTTGTGGACAATGTAATGATAGGTCTTTTTTTTTTTTTTGATGCAGCATGTTAGTCTCTGTCTCTTGACTAGTGCATTCAACTCATTTTCCTGCAGTGTGATTATTGATAGGTATGAATTACTGCTGTATTTTGTTGTGCCTTCTTGTGTGTATGTGTGACACTGGCAATGTCTTTGTTCTGGTTACTCTTCTGTACCGAGTTCTTTTTGTTTATGGATTTTCTTTTCATTTCCTTCATTGTAATTTTATGTTTACAGAGTTTCTGTGGTTTTCTTCATTTTTATTTTGGAATGTGGGTTTATTAATTTTCTTTGTGGTCACCCAGAAATTTACTTTATACTCCTAAGTTTAACACAAAACAGCCTATGTCTTGATATTGTCTTGACTTGCTCCGTGTGTGGAAGTTCTGTGCCTATGCCATGTATTTCCCTTTTCCACTTTGTAGTTGCTGTCATTTACAGATTGACATCTCTGGTTCCACTTTTAAACTTGAAGTTTTATTTTATTTCTGAAATTTCTTTATCTTAGTTAGTATCTGGATGAAGCTATCATGTGCCTTAATTT
Organism: Heterohyrax brucei; assembly: GCA_028571685.1. Taxonomy (NCBI): domain Eukaryota; kingdom Metazoa; phylum Chordata; class Mammalia; order Hyracoidea; family Procaviidae; genus Heterohyrax; species Heterohyrax brucei. The sequence continues at coordinate 3,792,509 of CM053160.1, read as the reverse complement.
CAGATTATTGTGTGATGTTATTGGTTCTTTCTCTAAAGGACTCCTTTTAATATTCCTATTAAGGCTGGTCTGATTTTTGCAAACTCTCTTCTGTTTCTCTTGAAATGTCCTAAGTTTATTACCATATGTGAGAGACAGTTTTGCTGGGTATGTTATTCTTGGTTAACACTTTTTTTTTTCCTTTCAGAGTTTTATATATATTATCCCATTGCTTTCTTGCCAGCATAGTTTCTGCTGAGAAATTGGAGTTCAGTCTTAATGATTCCCCTTTGTAGGTGACAGTTCATTTTTCCCACAATTCTCTTAGGGTTGTTTCTTTGTCTTTGCTTTTGGAAAGTTTGATTATGATAAGTCTTGGTGGCTTTCTTCTGGGGTCAATGCTGTATGAGGTTGTTTGAGCTACTTGGTTGGAAATCTTATTTTTCATGATACTAGCAAAGTTTTCTGCCAGCAAATTTTCAACAATTCTCTCTGTGTTTTTTTGTTTTTTCTCCTCCTTTTCTGGAATTCTGATCTTGTATAAATTATTCGTCTTGATAGTGTCCGACATAACTGTTAGGCTTCTTCATTTTTCTGATTGTTCCTCAAACAAGTTAGTGTCAAGGGATTTGTCCTCTGTTTCGCTGACTTTGCCTTTCATTGCTCGAATTCTGCTCTTGTGTCCTTCCATTGAGTTATCTATTTCTGAAAGCTTGCTGTTAATCTTCTGGATTTCTAATTGCTGTTTTTATAGGATTTCTAACTGTCTATTACTTTGTCATTTTGTTCTTGTATTGTTTTCCAGAATTCTTCTAGACTTTTGTGTTTTCATTGACTTTGTGTTTTCTTTGATCTCTTGGAGGATCCTATGTATAAGTCTTTTGAATTCCTTTGTCATGGATTACATTGGGTCCCCCTCAAAAATGTAGCAGTTTGGGCCATGATTCCTAGTATTGTGTGATGTTCCTTTATGTTGTAAACCCTACCTCTATGATGTTAATGAGGGAGGATGGGTGGCAGTTGTGCTGGTAGGGCAGAACTCAATGTGTAGGATTGTATTGTGCCTTGGGGAAGCCTTTTGGGATATAAAAGAAAGGGAGTAAAACAGAGAGTTGGAAACCTCATACAACCTGGAAGAAGTGGTGGGAGCTGAGTGCATCCTTTGGAAAAGACCAGGATCCCTGTGCCTCAGAAACTTCCAGTCTAGGGGGAGATTGATGACAAGGACTTTCAGAGCCAACAGAGAAGATTTGGACTTCTAGCCTACTGGGCTGTGACAAAATAAAATTTTCTCTTTTTGAAGCTACCTGCTTGTGGTATCTCTGCTATAGCAGCACAAGCTGAGTGAGACATCCTTCCCAGGTAGATCCAGTACCATCTCTCCCTCAGAAGGATTTTCTGGCCCTTGAATTTAGTTACTTGCTTGAGGCATCTTGTGTTTTTTATTTTTCTGTGATTTGATATTGTCTCTTGTCTCCCAGGTGTTCACCAAGCCCAGCCATTAAGGGGCTGTTATATTTATTAATTGTATGTTTCTTTGCAGCATCCTGATTTTCTGTGTTGTGTTGGTATCTCTGGGTGGGCAGGCAGGTGTGGTACTTTGGTTGCTGGTGTATTGCACTGGAACACTCACCACCTGACTCCAGGTGAGCAGGGTAGTGGCTGGCAATGTGGTCATGGGTCTCTGTTCACTGGTCATGTTGGGTGGGTGAGGATGGACTGGGCAGGAGACGGCTGCTGTCTGTCATTGGTCCAGTGGCACAGAAGCTAAGTGGGCAGGGTGGTGGGTGTGTTACCTATGGCCGGCAGGTAGGGGATTGGCTTGCTAATATGTTCTTTTGCACTTCCCTTGTGTGGGCAGGGTTACCATTGTGACCCCACACTACTCATGAAGGACATGAGGGGGCAGGCTTGGGCAGTGCAGGTTGCTCAACTGCTCCTGTTCCACTCAGAGGGGTGGCATTGGGGGCAGGGAAGGGTGGCTGAGAGCACTGTGCTTTGCAGGGGGGTGGTGCACAGAACAGGATGAGGGGAAAGGGGGAAGGATGAGACTGTGTCCTCAGGGGTCAGGGCTGCAGGAATGGGGAGGTTTGTGCTAATCACCAAGAGTGGAGGTGAGCAAGGGTTCCTCAGTGCTTCTGTTTGCTGCAGTCAGCAGTGGTGACCTGGGCCTAATCAAGTGCAAGGAGAGGGACCTGCCCCTGGTCTGGCTGGGTGGGAGATCACCCACTAACACTCTGCAGGTCTGTGACTCTGCGGGTACCAGCCCCATGAACAGTCTCTGAGGCCTGACTCCCACCCCACTCCGTGGGCACCAGGACCCTCAGAGTTGTCACTCTGCCTCCTACATCCTTCCTCACTAGGTCTGGTTCATGCTGGGTTCACCCTGCTTTACTCCAGGTACGTCAGTGACATTTCTCTGTTTCCTGTTCAGAATCCCATGAAGCTGCCTTTCTGTGACCCTCACCTGGGGTCACTGTTGGCTCCGTCTTGGATGGTTGGCAGGACCCCTCCCCTCTGTGTTTCTCCTTGTTTGCTGTTTTCAATCAGTTCCTTCTTCCAGTCAGTGAAGGAACTAATTCTTTATCATTTATCATTCGATGCTGAAGGTTCCAGGATTGTCATCTGTTTCTGTTTCATTTGGTTTCTTGAGGCTTTACTGTGGAGGATGACATAGTGTGTCTAAGCCACTGTCTTGGTCCCCAGTAATTTACTGACTTATTAGTTCTTGTCTTAATTCCCTTTTCCCAAAACATCTATACTTAAAAAAAAAGAAAGAAAGAAAAAGAAAAATTTCTAAGAATCTTTCAGCTTATATTGGTTATCCAAAGGAGAGTCACCATACCTCCCATGACTCTCATTTTGAAGACAACATTCTGGGAAGGTGGTAACTAAAATTCCATCAAAAGTATAAAATAAACACCTGGCTGCCATTTAAAAATCCAGGTTAATTCCTGAATTTATTTTCTAAGCCAACAGTGCTCTTTGAACAGCTGTTGTTTGACATACCCATTCTCATTATGTCTTACTTGAACAGAACAAAAGGTCTAAGCACTCACTAATGCATCCTGGCTGGATTTTCAGAGTTCACAGTGTAGTCCACAGCCCTACATCCATAGCTACCCTGGTAACTACTGTCCTTTTCCAGTGGGTTGTGGCTCAGCTGTGTAGAATTCCTTGAAAACAAAATAATTTTAGATTTTGTTTGCATATGTAGTTTTTTTCTTTCTCAAAAAACAGAAGAAAATGAATAACAAAAAAAACCACAAAGGACTTAGTTTGAAGAAGTGGCCCTTTTCTCTCTTTCTCTCTTCCCTGCTACACCCTATACACATGTATTGTATGTGAATACCCCTAGAGCAGGGATTTTTCTATGTTGTTGACTGCTACACCACAGGAACCTGGGACTGAGTGGGACACTTCACAATTTCTCGATAAACATGAGTGAATGAACCGAAGAGGAAAGGAAGACAAGCGTCACATTCAGAATATTATATTCACAGACGGACTAGTTTTCGCATTTGTTTTTTGTTTTTTTGAGAAAGCCTTTGATTTGGAAGTGTGCATCCAAAGGAAATCTCATTCTCACATGACCTACCTTGAGAAACAACTCTTTCCAGTTCCTGAGATCCACATTTGATCGGGGCCCTGTAAACCACAGCAGGAATCCAAGAGGTTTTCTGAGCTGTGAGAATCTTCAGTCCCCTCTACAAACATGTACTCTTTCGAAAAGCTTATGCTTGTCGTGTCTCATGTGACTTGCTTAACAGAACCAGGAGACGAGTATTACAACCCCTTCTATTTATTTCTAGTTATATTTTATTTTTTATTATTACACGCACATACATGGCTTAAAGGTTGATTTAAAAAGGATGACTCTCTGCTTCACTCACTGGTACCCCTACCATTCCTGTCTTGAGGCGAAACCTTAATTCTTCTAGTATAGACATTTATTTCTCCAACTGCTATGCATGTGCTCACATGCCTTGATTTATCCAATTTTTAAAAAATCTACGGAATTCCTCTGATGTTTCTGAAAGCCTTCTGGATCCTTTGGGAGAGATGTTGACACCTTCTGTGGATCTGCCTGGAGACAGGTCATCTCTAGTGAGGCTGCTTATCCTTCCCTCTGTCCCCTTTTTTACTGTTGCTCTGTTTCTGGATATCCACTCCTGCTTACCTTCTGATCTCCAGGAGAACCCCTACAAAGATTGGCCTAGGTGCCCAGGCCTTAGCCAGTCAGCACAGGGCTCTGACCAGGCATGCTTTCCCAGTAGTCTATCTCTGCTTCCTTCTCTAGGGCAGAGAAGGGACTCCCCATTCCAGTGGACAGACAGCATTAAAATTAGTCTTTTGGTCACCACTGAAAATGAATAATCTGTGATAACTTATCAAATGAATTATGTTACTCACAGATAGGTGTTGGATTCTGAACCTCTAAACCTGTGGTTGTGATCCTGTTTGGGAATAGGGTGTTCCTTATTATGGTGATGAGGCTGTGGAGAAGGGAAGCTAGTAAAGTGTAAAAAGTAAAGAGAGAGATTTTTATCAAGGAAACAGCACACTTGATTGTAGAGACTGGAACACTGCCAAGTCCGTTGGTCATGCTACAGGGGTCTCCTGATTCACATGGCTGCAGGAGCTGGTAAACCCAGTATCAGAAGCTCAGAGAGCCGGACCCTTTCTCAGAGGCTGTGAAGATTGATGAGTCTCAAGACTGGCAGTTAAGCTGTTAGCTCAAGTTCCAAGAACCAGAGGTCAGATGAACAAGAGGCGGTCACAAGGTCCAGGGCAGGCAAAAGCCAGATTGTCCACTTAAATTCAAATGCAGGCCACATGCCCAAGGAAACTCCCTTTCAACTGAATTTGCTGTGAGCAGGCAATCATTTGAAAGGGAGTTTCCTTGGGCATGTGGCCTGCATGTGTGGTATTTCTGTCACAAATAAGACTGTAACTGTAGGTGACCATAGTGATGTTCAGCAGTGAGGTCCACAGCACTTAGAACAGTTCAGTTCACAAAACTTAGTTGGCGTACCTCGTGTGTTTAAGGCCACTGCTGCAGCCGCTGTGTTACTGCCCGTTATTGAGGACCTTCCCGGAAGTATAGGTGACCAGGATCTCCTTTCTGGTTCTTCTGTCTCCATTCGTCTAGTTTTCTTGCCCCTTTACTGTCTCGTCTTTGTTTTGAAGTCACTAGTCTGGCTATTGTTCACTTGGGCTCAAGGAGGTGAGTTTTTAAAGGCGGACAGTACTCGTCAGTGACGTTCTTTGTTTTACGAGCCACTCGGTTCCTTAGCTAAACAGAGACCTCAGGGACCAGCTTCATTTCAGACTTAAAAGAGCATCTCAGGGCAGCTGTCTCTGGGACTCCTCTAGTCTCAACTAGCCAGGTCAGTCTTTTTTCTTTTTTTTAAGACTTTGAAGTTCCAGTCCACCTTCCTTCCTCTTCTATCAGGACTCGTCTACATGGTCCTGGTCAGAATGGCTGGTGACAGCTGGGCACTGTCTAGTTCTAGTCTCAAAGTAGATGAGACCGTTCTTGAGATTCTTCATAAAAACTTGATGCTGAATGCAGTGGCATGTCATTAGAAGCAATAAACAAGGAGAAGGGCCTGGTCCAATTTACATTTCAGACACTTGGAGGCGAAAACATGGGAACACTAGGGAGACAGGTTAAAACACACTCACCTTCTAATCAGCCATGACTCACGGTGACCCCACAGTATAGAACTGCACCCCATAGGTTTTCAGTGGCTGAGTTTTCAGAAGTCACTGGGGAAACACGTCTGACTCATGGCAACACATGTGTGTCTGAGCAGAGCTGTGCTCCTTAGGGTTCTCGTGGTGGATTGATCTGACGTCGATCACCAGGCCTTACTTCTGGGCACCTCTGCATGGACTCGAACCTCCAACCTGTGATTTAGGTGCCAAGTGCTTCACAGTCAACACCACCCAGAGACTCTTGGGAGGCAGATTAGGGACTCTTGTAACTGATGAGAGGGGATGGTGGTGTGGACAAGGTGAGGCACGGATGGATTGGACAACTATTTCTGATGTGGGAATAATGGGGTTTAGTGATGGATTAGAGGGAGGCGGAGTTAACACCCAGTTGAATCGGTGAGTTACATAACGAACAACTCATTCCAGTTCTGGGATTTCATATGGTGCTGACTGTTGATCCTTGGTGAGTGGCAGCTGAGTGTCACAGAAATAGGAGAGAGGAGACGGCAGTGCTGATAAGGAGCACTGTGAATGTCCACTTGAGGGCTCTGTTTGCCTTGCTGGGAGGAGGAGCTGTTGGTGTTTTTGAGCTGAACAGTCTGATTAAAGCCTGAACTGGCTTATTTCTTATTTCCAATTTGTTCTGGTAAAGTTTCAGTGCCTAGAAAGTGTTGTAGAACCCCTAGCATCCACCTAACTTGCCTGCTTTCTTTCTTTTTTTATAATAAACTTTGTATTTTAGAATAGTTTTTGATTCCCATAAAAGCTTAGAAGGTAGTGTAGAAAAATTGGCTACTTCCCATATTACTGACATATTAGTATGGTGCACTTGTTACAACTAATGAATTGATGCATTCTTATTAAAGTCCATAATCTATTCTAATTTCCTTAGTTTTTACGCAGTGTGCTTTTCTGCCCCATGACCCCACACCACTTTGAGTCTTCATGATTTTTCAGACACTCCTTGTGTTGAATGGTGCTGATGTTTCTGAGAAGTACTGGGCAGGTATGTCACAGAGTGTCCTTCGGTTGGCAACTCTCTGATGTTTTACCTACCTGGTTAGTTGGGGTGATGGGTCTCGTGGACAGAAGAGGAAATATTTGAGGTTTGGAAAGCTCCTTCTTAAGGAAAAAGAGATCTTCTAGCATTGAGAAGATTCTAGTACAAAGTCGACTAGGAAACTAGATTAGGCAGATTGGAAATCTCCCAAGGAACATACTGAGAAAAGATTTTCAAAAGGAGAGGCCAGATAATCCCCTAAAAGCATTGCAGCCACTGAATCCTAATCTTCACCAGGGGTAGAAACGGTGTGATCAAGGAACCCACAGTGGGGAAGTGAGGTGGAAGGGGAGGCACATACTAACCTTTTTCTCCATTTCTACTTCCTGACAACCCAGAGGAAACCGTGGTGCCATCATGATTGAGTATTACATCTGCTAGCCAAAAGGTCAGCAGTTTGAATCCACCAGGGCTCCTTAGAAACTCTACGGAGTAGTTCTGCCCTGTCCTGTAGGTTTGCTATGGGTCAGAATGGACTCGACAGTAGTGGGTTTGTTTGGCTTTTTGGGGTAACTTGGAGCTAGAGGAGCAGAGCCAGATCACAGGCTGCCCCTTTCCCCAAAGCGTCATTTCACTAGCTGTTGTCACGGAGGACCTTGCCCCATCGTTGCTCACTTGTGAGCTCAGCACACGGGAGCGTGTCTTTCCTCTGTGCTGATGAGAGTGGGTGGGGCCTGTCGGAGCCGAGAGGCTGTGATGAGCACCCTCTTGAGTTGGCCTGTTTCTCTCTTGCCTTCTGCTTTTCCCCCTTCTCTTTACTTCTCTCCTTCGCTCTCCCTGAGGGTACCTGTGTCCCTTTAAGAAAGTTCTCTTCAGTCTGCCTTAGAAATAAGCACAGAAGAACTGCAGACTCCTCTCCCTGCTGGTCCCAAGGACATCCTCTGGCTGAACTCCCAGATGATAAAGCAGACAGGCGGCAGTCGCATTTTGCAGTCATTTCTCTGAGACTGAAAGAACTGGAACACAGAGCCAGAATTTGGCTAAATGCAGCACTATGTTAAATAATAATTAATAAGGAGTTTTACAGGATCCTGAAGGGAAACATAACAAGTAGAAAATTTCTAGTGGTTTTATTTGGGTTTGGTACAAGAGATACTTAGCAGACAGGCACAGACCAGCCAGAACAAGGCCTGCTGATGAAGATCAGAAAGTACACCCAAGTTCAAGTCACAGCTCCACACCTTTATCAACTCAAGATGCTGGGTCAGTTGCTTTCGTTCTCCGGGCCTCAGTTTCGTTATCTATAAAATGGGGGTAACACTACTGTCTTTCTCATAAGGTTGTATCAATAATAGAATGAAATAATGCTTCTAAATGTCGTAGCATACTGGACAGTACATAGTAGATCTTAATTATTATTATAATTCTCAAATGCCACAAAGTAAGCAAATTGAGGCTTACAACTCAGATTTCCATTTTCTTAGTCCATGATTTTTTTCTGCTGTATGGTTAAACACATATCTTATTTTCACTTTTTTAGTCAAGTATTTTAAATCATCCTGTTCGCCTGTGTGCAAGAGTCAAGAAATCAATCAACCAATCAGATTCTAGGAAAGCCCTGCCCTATAGTCAGACAGTACCTGATTTCCAATCTTTGGAGCAGAGTGCAATTTCAGAGCTGTGGTGGGGGCTCTCCAGGCAGCTTTGATCGCTCTGGGGTCTGGGGGAGTTGCCATTCAAGGGCCAGCTCATCACAGGCACTGGGGAACTTTCCTAGGCTGTCTCTTTGAGGCGCCCTTGGCAGCCCCCACGTGATGAACCGTAATGCACAGTGACTCCAGGGAAGTCTGGGAAATGTCTCTGCTGGCAAGGGCTGCAGTGTAAGCAGGTGGAGAATGAAGCCACTCACGTCGAGTCCTGAGGACTGGACAATGCCAGCTGGGAGATGTGCACCAGGAGGGTCAGAAGCCAACTACTGCCCCCAAAGCTTAGGCCTCGTAAGAGACTTGCTTTCTGCAAAGAGAGAGAAGACCACTTTTTAAAATATCTGCTAAGTAACAGTAACATTATAAAGAGCCTGTGCCAGACAGTGCTTGGATAATCAGATGATCATTGGGTGGGCAGTACCCATTCTTTAGTCTCTTTCTTCCTGGCCACATTCCACTTTCAGTGGCCACATTCTGGACAGTGAGGTAGATGTGGAAGTTGGTGTGGGATTTGTGGGAATGCATTTGTGTTTCTGATATAACATGCTGTCTCCTGTCTTCTTCCTTCTTCTTACCTTGAATGAAGATGTGATGGCTAGAGCTACAGCAGTCATGTTGTGACCATGAGGAAACAGCCTAGAAAAATCAAAGCACTTGAGTCAGATAGCACTAAATTGCTAAACTAATACCCAAATCATCTACTCCTGGATTGCTTGTTTTATGGGGGGGGGGGGGCGGGGAATGCCTTTAGCTGATTAAGCTACTGTAGTCAGGACTTCTATTAGTTGCAGACAAAAGTATCTGTATCATACATGTAAAGGGTATCTTATTATATACTTACAATAGCCACTTTTTAAAAGATGGGGAAACTTGTAAGGAGTCACCTATGCCAGCTAAAAGTAGCAAGAATGCCTGCTTTATACAAAATAATGAGCTATGTTAGTTCTTTTGTTGTTGTTTATGGTGATTTAAGTCCATTTTAATTCTTTGTAGTGTTACCTCCAAATCAGTCTGTATAGTACTTAAAAACTCTTTGTAAAGATGCCTTTTTAATGACTGCGGAACACTCCGGCATGTGCTCACACCGTGACTTACTTTTACCCTGTTGTTGACCACTTAGGTGGTTTCTCATTTTTTACCATTACGATCAATGCCATGATGCGCTTCCGTAACATAAAGGAGGAAACCCTCCTTGAGGGGAACTTTGATGAAGCCATAAAGATGATGAGACGCTGCCGTAACCATCTGGAAAGGAAGGACCGTGCCGTGGCAGGGATGAGAAGTGTACCTTTTGGGGAAGGATTTTCACTGGACTCCCAAGAACAGGGTTCTGGGCTCTCAGAGCCAGTCCGCAAGAAAGGTGTGTTCAGAATTCAGGTCGCTGGGAACACGTGCCTTTGGGCTGATGACGTTTCCTGTCAATAAAAGAGTGATCTTTGGTGTCTATCTGTGACAGTTAATAATAGCCAGAAGGTACCACAAGTTGTTCATTTATTCGCTCTTTCAACGAATACTTACAGTGCGTCTGTTCTAGGCCCAGAGGACATGGCACCGAGCAGACAAGTCCCCTGTCCTTGCCGAACTGACATCACTGTGAGGGGACGCGGAAAACAGACTAACAGAGAAAGAAGCCATGTAGCACCTGGGGTGCTCTGTGCTGAGAAAGTCAAGCCGAGAAGAGAGGTCGGAGGACGGGCAAGAGAGACATCACCGGGGAGCGGGAGTGTGACCAGAACCTGAAGGAGGAGCCTTGCAGATGAGCGTGCCCAGCACTGCTGGCAGAGGGACCAACAGCCGCAAAGAGACGACTGTGTGCAGCAGTGGGCACTGTCGGTGCCGAGCCCCCTGACTGCTTCGCACCCACTTCTGATACTGCCTGTGGATGAGGTGGGCAGTGACTGAGGGCTCCCAGAGCCTCCCAGGGCCAGCAGGTGTTATTCTGCTTTGCCGCTGACCTCTTGTGGTTGACCTGGAAGCGTCTATGTTTCTGAACAGCATTTAGAGTAGAAGAGACGGGCCAGGTCCCTGAGCGACACCATCCTAGGCTTTCTCCCCTATGAAGTGGAGAATCTCAACCTGCCGCTGACTCCAAACATGTCTTTGCTCGGTGATCAGGACAGTCTACCGCCTGCTTTTCCTCGTGGCTCGGGACCAGCAGCGAGGCTGGGAAGATTCCCATCCAGAAAGCTGACAGCTGAAACGAGGCAGCAAGGACTGATGTCCTCAACTCTCCAAGTGAGCTGAGGGACTCTGTGGCTGAGCATGTCTGTATTTTTGGAAAAGGAAGAGAAGCTCTTTCGTTGTGATGATGGATTTGGTCACTTACATGTGCCTGGGGTGGCATTTGAAAGGAACAAGCAGATGGGAAACACCACGCAGCAGCTGTTAATATAAATAATTCCGTGTTAATTGATTTAAGGGTCACTTCTGAAACCCACCTGCCAGGCTTGGTGGCAGGATGACGAGTGACAGAAAGAGGTAAATCGGGTGGCTGTGTACGCTGCTCACCCTGGTCGGTTACAAACCAGATGCAATTCGGGATCCAGTCGATTCACCCAGGAAGGGACCGTGCAGGAGCATGTGACAAAACAGCAAGGGTTGCGTCTTTCCAGATGGAGATAAAGCTGCTACCATTGTAGCTGAGCAGTGCTTTCTGTCTTCTGTTTTCCACTATCATTGAAACCTTCGTCAGCCAACGTTCGCTGGACCAAGAGAACCAGCCTGCGAGGTGGCGATGCCACTACAGGGGCCATCCAGTCCGCTCCTACTCAGAGCTGTTCTGAGGGTAAGGCGAAAAAATAGGTGGCTGAAAACTCAGCTGGAGTCCCCACAGGGGCTAACACAGAGCTGCGAGCCAGGAAGTGGGGGACTCACGACCACCCAGAGGCCCCCAGAACCGGGGCCTGGTCACCTGCTTCTGGCGGTGCTGTGGAGCACAGCTGGGGTCCGACACACGTGCGCTCCCCGGAGTCGGGGGTTGTTCCAAACGTGTCTGAGTTCTGTCTGTGGAAACAAAGCAGAGAGAGAGCTCAACGGCGGTAACAGGCTTCTGCTGTCTCGAGTCTTTTCTTTGTGCGTCCTGTTCTAACCCCCTGCGCTTCTTTGCCGCCCAGCAGCTTTGACCTTGGCTTTGGGACCTCTTCAGTGACTGAGTTCATTCAAGTTTAATTGAGTTGCAGGTGGTCAGCTGAGGGTGGGAACAGCCACTGAGCACCCCACACGTGCTAAGCACTGTGCGGAGGGTCCCTTTCCTAATAAGTAGTGTCCTTGGAGAAATCCCTGTCATCTCTCCTGCTGGCCGCGCACTGGTAATGATTCTGGCCTCCCTCGGCCCTCTGCTCCTGACGGTTCTTCCATCTGAAACTCTCAGCAGCGTTTACTGGGCTTCGTGTCACCAGCTTGAAAACAAAGACTGAATGCCCGTCACTGTACCTTGTTCTCTGGATTGGTGGTCCCTGTTTTACGCCACAATTGACTTATAGTGACCCCTGGATGTGGTTACAGGACTGTGATGGTTAACTTTGTATGTCAGCTCAGCCAGACTATGGTGCCCGGTTGTTTGGTCAAACCAGATTCTAGTTGCTTTATAATAACATGGGATCGAATCAGCTGGCCCCCAGTAAAGATAGTATAACGTGGCTGGGCCTCAGTCCATTAGTCTAGGGCCTTAAAAGACATTCTACTGGATCAAAGTGTCCCTTGTCCACTGACCTACAGATTTTGGACTCGCACACGCCTTGTTTATCTCACTAGTCCTCTTTCTCCAAGCACCTGAACCAAGTGAGTGATCCGGTCACACTGACCTTCTACTGACCTTCAGTTTGCCTGATCATTTTTGTGTTGAAAATCCCTCCCACGTGTATAGGGTGGCCCCGGAGTTTTTATTATTCTCAGGTGACGTCTAGTCAATATTCACCTCACAGTGCTGCCGTGTGACCCACAGGGCTTCCTAGACCATCGTTTTCACACGAGCAGAGCGGGTCTCTCTCCTGCAGAGCTCCAGGTGGGTTCGTACCACCACTCTTTCGGTCTGCAGTTGAGTGCTTAACTGTTGCGCCACCAGGACTCCTTTCAAAGTTTTCTAGAAGCATGTAAACTACTAACCTGCTAGCTGCTGTTTATGCATGCTACCAAGTACCAGGTAAAACACAGGGTGTGTGGCTTTGGTTCACAAAAGGTGCGTGGCCGGCTTCTCCTAGTCAGCCATTGCTCAATCCGTGACAATCCTCCTCCCTTAGAATCTGCTCTGGCTGGACAAACTGGGACCACTGGTCAGCCCATGTAACTCTCCAACATATTTCTAGCTGGGAACCACTGCTGTCCCCGTCTTTGACCTGAGAGCTGTTGAACATTAGTTACACTGTTTATGTAAGTGCCTGCCAGTGGGAATGTGCTAGAACCTGGCCTCAATCCTGACACTATCCAATCTCCACCACTCTATGCAGGGGCTCCCAGTCAGTTCTTCAGGGATGATGCTGAACATGGGTGTTTTTAAAAACCTCAAGACCATTGCCATAGAATTCAAGGAACAGACTGGAACTGGAACTGCAGTGCCTGGATCTGACTCCTGGCCATGCTCCTTTTTGACAGCATGACACTGAGCGAGTTATCTGACCTGTTCGTGCCTCAGTTTCCTCGTCTGTAGGAAAGGAGCCACTGTGACATCTGCCTGATAGAGCTGTTCACTGCATTAAAAGGGGTGCGTTTATAAAGCTTCCAGTGCAGTGCTTGGCAAATAGTAAGCTTGGAAGGGTAGCTACTGTTAGATGATAATTTTGAAATGAAAAAAAGTAATGTGATATAAAGATTCAAATCATATAGGAGCTGTATTATTCATTTCAAACACAATGTTATTAAAGTTTAAAACTTTGTCATTGAGTCAGATGGCGTTTTCTCCCCTGGCACTTTGGACAGGACATTTGTGTTGCCTCGAAGAAATTAAAGTTCCTTTCTTGGGCTGCTACAGTCATTAATTTTAATACAGACACGACTGCCTTCTCATCCAAAATGGGAAACATAGTTTTTAATTTACTTTCACAGGTTCCTGCTGGACCAAGGCAACATACTAGAAAATATATCAATTAGGTTGCTTTCCCAGGAAGAAGTACTGGGCTCCTGTTGGGGGTCTGGGGGAAGGGGAGCCCGGCTTTGAAGGTGACTCCTAGGACCAGTGTTTCATGAGAGATGCGGCGGGGGGAGGCGAAGCGCTGTTTCATTTCTAACTGGATATTCTTGCTCAGAGGTTATGAACAGTCGACAGAAAGGTGTTCCTGCAGGATGGGAGGGGAACCTGGTTTGAGAGGAGTTGGGGGACTCCCCCTCCCCACTTGGGGTGCACCATGTGGACCCAAACTTTCAAATGGATGTGGATATCCTGCATCCGTGGGTGCAATACCACAGGATGCTGGCGTTGCTTTCCAGCGGTCCTTCTTTGCTGTGAAGGGTCACCGCTTCCTTTCTCTTCTCACTCTGGGCTCTTCTGGTTTAATTTCCTCCTCTGCAGCCAAAATTGAGATTGTTATGAGGCTTTGCTGGGCAGAGTCCACTGTCAAAGATTGTTCGAAAAGAGGCCTTGGAGGAGAGTGTCCTCAGTTGATAAGAATGGTTCTGTTTTTATGTTACGTTTAGTTGGTGCACCTCTTGAAACCAGTCACCATGAATTCTCTCCAATTCATGGTGGCCTTACATCTGTCTGAGTATAACTGTGCTCCATGGGGCCTTCAGTGGCTGATTTTCAGAAGTAGATCACCAGGCCTCTTTTTGGGTTGCCTCTGGATGTGCTGCAACCTCCAGTCTTTGGGTTAGCAGCCACACTTGTTAACTGAACCTCCCCAGGTCTCTTTGGGGTAAGCACAGCCAAGCCAAGTGCCGTCGAGTCGGGTAAGCACAGAGGAAGAACTAAAAATTCGGAGCAATTATAAGCCAAATATACTTGAACTTCTTCCTTTTCTGAGGCTGCTGCTCACGTTGGACAATGCATATACTTCTGCTTTGTATCCCACTAGAAAATTGCGGGGATAAGGACCTCCTTCAAGACTAGCTGTCTTACAGAGTATCAGGGGCAGGAGTCTGGGGGCCATGGTTTCAGGGGATGTCTAGGTCCATTGGTGTAACTAAGCTTTTTCAAGAAAATGTTCTGCACCCCACTTTGGAGTGTGACATCTGGGGTCTTAAAAAGTAGCACATGGCCATCTAAGTAGCATCAATTGGTTCTAAACCACCTGGAGCAAGGGAGAATGAAAGACATCAAAGACAAAGAAAATATGAGCTTAAGAGACAGAAGGGGCAGTATATCAACAGACTAAGTCGGCGTGAGACCAGAAGGACTAGACAGTGCCTGGCCACCATCAGTGATTGTCCCGACAGGGAACACGACATAGAGTCCCTGATGTAGTGGGAGAAAAATGGGTGTACAGAACTCAAACCCTTAAAAGACAAGACTTGGTGGTTGAAAAGACTGGAGGGTCCCTAGAAGACGTGGCCCCTGGAATTTCTGCTACGCTAGAGGTGAAACCATTCCCAAAGCCAACTCTCCAGGGAAGAATGAGCCTGGACTCTAAGACAGAAATGCTGGTGGCACGGTGGTTACATGTTGTGTCTGCTGACAAAAAAGTTAGCGGTTCAAATCTGCCAGGCATTCCTCGGAAACGCTATGGGGCAGTTCTAGTCTGTCTGATAGGGTCACTGTAAGTTAGAACTGAGCCAACGGCAGTGTGTTTGTCTTTTTTTGTATAAGACGTAAACTAATACTGATGAAGAGTGTGCTTCTCGGTTTAAGTAGATGCCTGAGGCTAACTGGGCAGCTGCTGTGGAAGTGAGATGAGAGGGCGGAGAGGACAGGAGCCAACTGAGCAAAGGAAGTGCCAGGTGGAAAGGAGGGATGTGCTGTCCTGAGTGAGGGAGCAGCTAAAGCTGCATAGCCGGTGTGTGTGCAAGTTTTTATAGGGCCAATTGACTTGGATTGTAAACTGTCACTTAAAGCACAATAAAAAAATTTTTTTGAAGAGCAGTTGTCTCAGTCATCTAGTGCTACTGTAACAGAAATACCAAAAGTGGATGGCTTTAAAAAGAGACATTTATTTTCTCACAGTCTGGTAGGCTGGAATTTCAAATTCAGGGCATCAGCTGCAGGGGAAGGCTTTGTCTCTGTTGACTCCAGAGAGTGTCTCCTCGTCAGTCTTCTCCCAGATGAGGGGCTTGTCCACACAGGAATCCTGGGTCCAAAGGATGTTCTCTGCTCCCGGTGCTGCTTTCTGGGTGGTGTGAGGCCCCAGCTCTCTGCTCGCTTGCCTTTCCTTTTCTCTGTCGGAAGATAAAAAACGGCGCAGGCCTCAGCCCGAGGAAGCTGCCTTTACTTGGGATCAGGGATGTGGCCTTAGAAAGGGTGTTACAGGCCCACTCTAATTCTCTGTAACATAAAGTCACAAGCACAGAATGGCTGTCAGCCACACAGCCGTGGAAGTCATGGCCTAACCAAGGGGACACGTATCATGGGACACACAACTCAGTCCAGGACAGCAGTAACAGCAGTTGTGATTGTGTCTTTCTCTCTGTCTGCTTTGTGTTGCCGTGGGGTGACTGCCGCACGTTTTTGCACATCTCTGTGTGGTGCGCAGAGCCTTTCCACTGAGGCTCTGTTTGGAAGAGGATCAGTGAGTGGAGAAGTGACCCTGGGCGATTCTCACGGGCTCACGTGTGAAAATCTGCTGCCGGCAGCCACAGAGTTAGCTGCCTCTGTGATTAGGCTGGCTCTTCTGAGGTCAAAGCAGTTCTGTTTCTCACATTTTGAAAACCATTTGTTCATGGCTTTGCTTGCAAATGGGAACCTCTGGGCTTCTGGGTATTTTCTGAGGTTGAGTTACATGCCAGAGGCCAATTTTGGCTCCCAGAGGCAAGCATTTTTCTTCATTTTCTTGGAAACAAGCACGATACTTTGGTACTTGGTGCAGTAAGCAATATTACCTAATGCATCTGCCTCCTGAACAAGTCTGAAATGGATTTGGTAAAGTGTGGATTGTGAGGAAACTCAGGACACCAACAGTGACAGGTCCCCATCAGCACTGTCACTGTCGTCTGAACTGTCTCCAGTGATTTGAAGGCGACACGCAGCTCCTTGTATTTAACAAACCCTTTTTCGAAGATGAACACACACTTCTTCCTGTTCACTGACTCACAGTGCTGAGGGCATTGAGATTCTGGGAAGCTGGTCGTACGCACTGTGGCCTGGCTAGCTGTTGAGGAGCCACGGATGTGCCTCTCGCCCGTAATTCTCCTGTGAATATCACTCTGCCTATGGACATGACCTCCTGCCGAGGTTGCGACCTGGCTGCAGGAGTCTTTGGTTTCACAATTCTTTGCTGTCTTCAGGCGGGCCTGACTCATGGCAACCCTGTGCACAGTGGGACTGGACTGTTGCGATCCCAGGGTTTTCAGAAGTAAGTAGCCAGGTGTTTCTTCCCAGTCCATCTCAATGTGGAAGCCTGGTCGGAATCTGTTCAGTGTCATAGCAACCTGCCAACCTACACTAGCACCTGAGGGTGTTGACTGGGCTTTGGACCCAGGCCTTCCATGTGGGAGATGGGAACTGTACCGCTGAACCACAGCGCCACGTAAGTGAGTCCGCGTCACGTTCTGTTTGGCCCCTCAGCAGCACCGATGACGGCTCCGGCGTCCTGCCTTCACTTGTCCCCCAGGCAGTCACTCACTTTGGTTCTGGCTCCGACTGCCTGGCTGTTTTCTGCTGGGATGGTCGTAGGTTCTACTACCTCTGTTGTTCTCCACTTGCCGGAGATCCTAGCATCCCATCCTCGGACGTCATCTCCGCTTACCGTGAGTCCCTGGTTCATCTCACCGGGCATCACGGTGCCCTGTGGCTTCGTCAGGCTGGTGGTGATGGCTGCCTTGCCTTTGAGCTCCTGCCTGGTCGGTCTGTCTGTCTGTCCGTCTGTCCATCTGTCCGTCTGTCCGTCTGTCTGTCTGTCTGTCTGTCTGTTGGACATCTGTCCGTCTGCCTGTCTGCCTGTCTGTCTGTCTGTCTGTCTGTCCATCTGTCTGTCTGCCTGTCTGTCTGTCTGTTGGACGTCTCCCCGTGGAGGCCAGCGGACACTCAGACCCAATGATCCTTAGAGTCCTTCCCAGAATGCTTCCTACTGCCGATTCTCTTCATGTCTGTGAATGCTAGCTCCTTTTTCTTTTTCTTTTATTTATTTATGGATGTATTTATTTATTTCTTGTGTGTGACTAAGGGCAAGAACTCTAGGCCCGTCTTTTCATTTTCTTTGTCCCCGGCTTATTTCACACCTGATTCTGAGGTACTTGGAAAAACCCAGGCCGGATCTGGCAGAGGCGAGAGAGTCTGAGGAGTACCCCATTGCCCTGAGACTTGGTCTCTGCGACAGAGGACTCTCAACACTGCCCTGAATTGGAGTGATGCATTCTAATGACCTACGACACAGTCTGTAAATACTGGCTTGTCTTGCAAAATGCAGGTGACAGACTCCAGATGGAAAAATGGACCGTTCACGGTCCATGTATCCACATTAGTACGTCCAAAAGCATCCTTCCTGGTGATCGAGGGTGACACACCGATAGGAGAACTTCACGCCTCCCCCAGTACAAAGGAACACTTCTGCTTTTGACACAATTAGGACGCGTCTGCGACACAGTCACTTACACAACCACAGCACCGTCAGCACTCTCTGCCCGAGAAACACAGAGAATATATTTTGAATTTTTTTTCTCCAAATGGTGCCAGCAGCCAAGCTTCATGACCTGCAGTGTCTCATCCTGTGTCCCTGTGTCCCCGTGTCCCCACGGGGAAGGCGGAGCCCAACACCTCTGTCCCAGCAGGAACACTGGGCCTCTGACTCACCGTGTTGCTCAGCTGTGTAGCCTGCAGGGAACCTCGGTTGCAGTGCGGTGCTTCTGTCCCATCGCTGCGGTGCCCTGCTGCTCAAAGGAGCATTAAGCCTGGCTTCTAGGGCTGGGGCCTGTGCTCTGTTTATTGCACTGGATCCATTCAAAACAGATTTGCATTTTGAGAGTGTGAGTATCTTCCCGGTCGGGGGAGCCTGCATGAACCTCAAAGGTCTGGCCGCGTCACTGTCCTGTCCAGGGGCACACTCACTCCTGGCCCTGTGCTTTATACAGGTGGGCCCACCTTTCTGCCCTGGGGTGTGTCACCCTTCTGTGTTCTGCATCTAGAAACCGTGTCGCAAGTCATTAAAACGTGTCACCTCAAGCTCAGGAGAGAGTCGATCTTCCCAGTGGGCAAGAGAACACGGTGGGCGATTCAGGACCCTGCAGTGCTGCCCAGCTCTCACTCGACATCCAGTTGTGGAAATGCTGAGGTTGCCAGATGTTTCTTTACTCAACTGGACCCATCACCCTCCCGACTTACACACTGGGCGAGGTGCCATTTGAGCTGAGGTAGACGCTTTGTCTCTGGAACCCATTAATCTGCTTGTATTTCTCTCTTTAGCAACAGATTCTCCCAAGTTCCTGAATACCAGCCCCAAAGGGTCAGGGGCATGCATTTTCAATTTTCTCCTGCAAATTAGATTGGGCATACTTTTCCGGAGATGGCAAACAAGGGAGAAGTGCAGATCGCTGGTCCTCCTGTGTCTCTGCCCCACACCAACAGCAGAATGCTGGTGTCTGTACGTCTCCGCTCCACACCAACAGTAGAATGCTGGTGTCCCTGTGGCCCTGCCCCACACCAACAGCAGAATGCTGGTCCTCCCGTGTCCCCTCCCCACACCACCAGCAGAACACTGGTCCTCCCGTGTCCCCGCCCCACACCACCGGCAGAATGCTGGTCCTCCCGTGTCCCCGCCCCACACCACCGGATGCACAAGGAAGCAACGTTGGAAGACAAAGGCTCTGTTCATTGTGTAACTCTGACAAAAGAGCATCGAAGCCATATCTTGGAGCTGTAGTGGGTGGGAGGGAGACAGCCCCATAATAGCAGTCGTCCCCAAGACTTTGAGTCCCAGCAGGTAACTCTAGTTTGAGACATGCTGGCACAGGGCTGTGGTTTTCCTGTGCCCAGCTCACTGAGTATTAGAGCCATCAAGTAAGCTCGTGTTGGGTACCTGCTCCGTGTTACCATGCGCTGGACACACCAGGACCATCAGAAGCATAAGGTCATACCCTGCCTTGTAGGAACCCACAATCCGATTAGGAAAATGACATGTGAGGGTCTCAACTGCCTTAGTTGTCGCCATCTGCCGTCAGGTTGACTGCAGCTCGTGGCAACACTGTCCCGTGTCCTTCTCACCGTCACTTGGATATTTGAGTCCGTCGTTGCAGCTGCTGTGCCGGTCTGCCTCGCTGAGGGTCTCCCTGCCTGCATCAGCCCTCTGTTTGTCAAACATGACGCCCACCTGCAGCCGGGGATTTCCCCTGATGACATGTTCAAAACAAGTGAGTCAGACCATGTTCTTCTGTCCTGCTCCGAGAGGTTTTCATTGGCTAATTTTCACAAGGAGATTCCCAGGTCTGTCTTCTTAGTCTACAGTATTAACTCATTTAATTCTCACAAGAACCCCTGCGGGTAGGTATGTGTTCCCATTTTACAGATACGGAACTGAGGCACAGAGTGGTGAAATGCTTTACTAAAAGTCACGTCGTGAATGCGTGGCAGGGCCAGGACACAAACCCTCCAGGGGCTATTCTAGGCTCTCCATCCTTTCCTGCTAATGCACTAAATCCCTTTCCTGGGTTCTGCTAAATTTTACACTTCCGTTAGTGTGAACTCCAGGGTCCAAAAGGTCGCTTTCTCATTACATAGCCCTGTGACCACTTGGTCCTGGAGACTAGCCCTGAGGTGGGACACAGTCTGCAGCCTATTTTATCAGAAAGCTGACTGCTTCCACCTCCAGGTGTTCAAATATCCTGCCAATTCCCGTCCTCAGCACAGAAGACTCAGGCTTCTCCACCCCGCGCCTCTCCACAGTGAAGAATACCGCCTCCTGTGGTCTCAGACTCAGTGATTTCGGACCCACTCCTTTAGTGGGGCTCTGCCGCCCAGTTTTTGTGGTTGTTGAATGGTTTCCTGTTTGTGCAGGGAAATCAGCTGCCGTCACGAGGTCACCTCTGCTGGGCAGCCAGGAGGAGTGTTACAGCTGAAATCCACCCACACGTTACTGCACTGCCGTTGGCATCTCGAAGAGCCGTGATTGAATGAAAACTGTTTTCACTGAACCTGGTAAAGAATTAAAGTGCTTGGTAAAAACAAAACAAAACAACACTAAGCGGGGGTAAGTGACATGCTAGCTAGTCCTGGGAAGCGTCTACGAGTTTCACTAGTTGAGACTGAAGTCAGCAAAGGCCTGGAGGCTAGACAGTTATGGATCAAAAAAGAGGAATATCATGAGCAGTCGATTAAGAAATCCCTTGGCAGGTGCTCTAGGCAACTAACCCAGTAATTAGGATTTATCCAGCCATCGTCCTTTAGAGGAAATTCTTCCAGTCAGCTGGTAAAACCAACCAGTTGCCACCTCCAGCCCATGGTGACCCCATGTGTGTCAGGGTAGAACATGAGGTCAGCACAAGTCAGAATCAGCTCAGTGCCAGCTGGTGTGTATCTATTTGGGGCACATATTTGACTCTGGAGACTTATAAGGTGTGACAATTAAGTTTGCGCAATTATCTTAAATGCTACATACCTCCTTGCTGAATATCGTGACTATGGTCACCTTTGAAGTACTCCCCTTGGGAAACTGGGCACTGATGCTAGTGCCCAGTCCACCCTTCGAAGCAGTTTTGGAACTCTTTCTGGAACAGCCGTTGTGCACTGTGGCGTGATGGCATGTTTGCAAACTTCATTGTATAGTTGTCTATGAGATTTTAGCTAGTAAATAAGTAACTATGTTGGAACATCCTACTCATCTGATACAGCCCCCTGTGAGTTTTTTATTTAGTGGAAGCTAAAAGAAATATTGAAAGGAAGATGTTTTGATGACATTCAGGACATCAAGAGTAATACAATCTCAGCTCTGACAGCCATTCCATAAAAAGAGCTCCAAAATTGCTCTGAGGGGTGGACTAGGCGCTGGCGTCAGTGCATAGCTTCCCAAGGAGGGACTTCCAAGGTGACCATTGCGATAGTCAGCAGCAAGGTAGGTAGCGGTTTTTCCAGGGTGAGTTTGTGAACTCACCTGACGTCCTCGGACCTCTTTTGGTGACAGCTTCTGCTGCTCCGGGATCTCTTCCGAGAAGCAGGAATGCTGCATCACATGGTATTTCTGTGTCGAGGTTTTTAAAGAAGTGCCAAATTGATTTCTAAAGCGGTTGTGCCATTTTACACTCTTACCATCCCTGCAGAAGTGTTCTGGTTTCTCCACAGCCTCTCCAACATTTCTTAATTTGTAGGGTTTTTGGATGAACGCCAGCCTTATTGTGGTGACAACCCAGTGCCGTCAAGTTGATATATCAGCCATGCGTCACTATGAGTGGGTGTCAACTTGACAACACTGGGCTTGGTTTGGTTTTTACCAGGTGATATCTCGTCGTAGTTTTAATGTGCCTTTCTCCCACGGCTAATGGTGGAGAGCGTTTTCTCACGTGTCTGTCAGCTGCCTGAATGTCTTCTTGGGTGAACTGGCTCTTCCTACCCTTTGCGCATTTTTTTAGGTTGGTTATTTATCTGTTTGTTGTGGAGGTTTTACAGCACCTTCTGGATTTTAGAGATTAGACGCTGACTGGGTTTGTGGTAGCCAAATTTTTTTCCGGTCTCTATACAGTCATTTCACTATTTTGTTGAAGTCTTCTGATAAACATAAAGGTTTGATTTTTTAGGAGGTCTCAGTTATATATTTTCTCTTCTGGTGTTTGTGTATTTTCTAATCTGTCTGTGCCTCATATTAGGGCTCTCAATGTTGCCCTTGTTTTTGCTTCCATGGTCTTTCTTGTTTTAGATTTGATATTTAGGTCTCTGATACATTTTGAATTGGTTTTTGTGCATGATGTGAAATAGGGTCTTGTCTGATTTTTTTGCAGAGGGATATCCAGTTACGCCAACACCGTTTGTTAAAGAGACTGGCTTTTCTCCAGTTTTCACGGTTTGGACTTCGGTCAAATGTCACCTGCATGTAGGTGAATGACCGTATGTCGGGATTCTCCGTTCTGCTCCCCTGGTCTGTGTGTGTGTTGTTGTGTCAGCAGCAGGCTGTTCTGACTACTGTAGCAGTGCCGTACGTTCTCCAGTTAGTAGCGTGAGTCCTCCCACTCTGGTCTTCATCAGTATTGCCTTACATATCTGGGGCTTCTTCCCTTTCCATATGAAGTTGGTGATTTGTTTCTACAGCTCAATACAATCTGCTATTGGAGTTTCGGTTGGGATTGCTTTGGATCTACAGATTGCTTTGGGTTGTTGTTGTTAGGTGCTGTCAAGTCAGTTACGACTCATAGCGACTCTATGTACAGTGGAACAAAACGCTGCATGGTCTTGCGCCATGTCCACAATCATTTTTATGCTTAAGCCCATTGTTGCGGCCACTGTGTCAGTCCATCTCATCAAGGGTCTTTCTCTTTTTCACTGACTCTCCACTCTACTAAGCGGGATGTCCTTCTCCAGGGACTGATCCTTCCGGACAACATGTCCAAAGTATGTACGCTGCAGTCTTGCCATCTTTGATTCCAAAGAGCACTCTTGTTATACTTCTTTCAAAACAGATCTGTTTGTTCTTTTGGTGGTCCATGGTTAATTCAGCATTCTTCTCCAGCACCACAATTCAAAGGCATCAACTCTTCTGTCTTCTTTGTTCACTGCCCAACATTTGCATGCTTAGAATGCAATTGAAAATACCATGGCTTGGGTCAGGCACACTTTAGTTTTCAAGGTGACGTCTTTACTTTTCAATAATTTAAAGAGATCCTTTGCAGCAGATTTTCCCCATGCAATACAATTTTGATTTCTTGACTGCTGCTTCCATGGGTGTTGATTGTGGACCCAAGTAACATGAAATCCTTGATAACCTCAATGCTTTCTCCATTTATGACAGTGTTGCTTACTGGTCCAATTGTGAGAATTTTTGTTTTCTTGTTGTAATCTATATTGAAGACTGTGGCCTTTGATTTTTATCAGTAAGTGTCTCAAATCTTCACTTCCAGCAAGTAAGGTGATGGCATCGGCGTTACGCAGGTTGTTAATGAGTCGCCCTCCAATCTTGATGCCTCATTCTCCAGATAATCCAGATTCTCGGATTATTTGCTTGGCATACAAATTGAAAAGGCATGGTGAAAAGATACAACCCTGGTGCGCACCTTTCCTGACTTTATACAGTGCCCCGTAGTTCTGTTTGCACGACTGCCTCTTGATCCATATACAGGTTTCTTAAGAGCACAGTTAGGTGTTCTGGAATTCCCATTTTCCACAGTGTTAGCTGTAATTTCTTATGATCTAACCACTACCCTATGTCTTATGATCTACAGATCATTTGTTGTGATCTACAGTTGAAAGCCTTTGCATAGCCAATGAAATAAAGGCACACATCTTTCTAGTATTCTGTGCTTTCAGCCAAGATCTGTCTGACATCAACAGTGATGTCCCTGGTTCTACATCCTCTTCTGAATCCAGCTTGAATTTCTGGTGGTTCCTTGTCAATACTGTTGCAGTCACTTTTGAATGATCTTGAGAAAAATGTTACTTGCATGTGATACTAATGATATTGTTTAGTAATTTCTGAATTTGCTTGGATCACCTTTCTTTGGAATGGCCATAAATATGTATCTCTTCCAGTCAGTTGGCAAGGTAGCTGCCCTCCAAATTTCCGAGTATATATGAGTGAGCACTTCCAGTGCTGCATTTGCTTGTTAACATATCTCAATAAACACTCCATCAATTTGGGGAGTCTTGTTTTTTGCCAGTGCCTTCAGTGCAGCTTGACTTCTTCCTTCCGTACCATTGGTTCCTGATCATATGCTACCTCTTCATATGGCTGAACATCAACCAGTTCTTTCTGGTATAATGACTCTGTGTATTCCTTCCGTCTTCTTTTCATGCTCCCTGAGTTGTTTAATAGTTTCCCTGTAGAATCCTTCGCTATTGCAACTCGAGGCTTGAATTCTTTCTTCAGTTCTTTCAACTTGAGGGGTGCGGAACATGTTCACCCTTCTGGTTTCCCATTTCCAGCTCCTTGCACATGTTATTATAAACTTTCTTTTGTCTTCTCACGCTGCTGTTTGAAATCTTCTGTTTAGGTCTTTTACTTCACCATTCCTTCTTTTTTGTTTTAGTTGCTTGATGTTTGAGAGCAAAGTTCAGTGTCTCTTCTGACATTCAGTTTGGTCTTTTCTTTCTTTCCTGTCTTTTTAATGACCTCTTGCTCTCCTCACGGATAATATCTTTGATATCATTCCAGAGTTCATCTCATCTTCGGTCATTAGTGTTCAGCACATCAAATCTGTTCTTGAGATGGTTTTTAAACTCAGGAAAGATATACTCAAGGTCATACTTTGGCTCTTTTGGACTTGTTCTAATTTTCTTCAGTTTCAATTTGAATTTGCATATGAGCAATTGATGATCTGTGCTGCAGTCAGCACCTGGTCTTGTTCTGACTGCTGATTTGGAGCTTTTCTGCTGTCTTTTTCCACAGACATAGTCACTTTGGTTGCTGTACATTCCAGCTGGTCAGGTCCATGTGAATAGTCACTGTTTCTGTTGGTATAAAAAGATATTTGCAATGAGGAAGTTGTTAGTCTTGCAGAAGTCTATCATGTGATCTCTGGCATTATTTGTATCACCAAGGCTGTATTTTACAACTATCAATCCTTCTTTGTTTCTAACTGTTGCATTCCAGTCACCAGTAATTATCAATGTGTCCTGATTGCATGTTCGATCAATTTCTGACTACAGAAACTGGTAAAAATCTTCGATTTCTTTATCTCTGGTCTTAGTGATAGTGTGTAAATTTGAGTAATAGCTGTATTAACTGGCCTTCCTTGTAGGCGTATGGATATGATCCTATTACTGACAGCACTGTACTTCAGGACAGCACACTCCTCCTTTTCATTCTATACTTGTCATATCCTCCTAACAATCTCCTGTCCCCTCTTTTCCACCTTCTTCTCTCCCATCTAGAAAGAGACCAGTAGGACAGCATGCTATAAATGCATAAAACCATAAAGAACACACACCGTATGGTCACATTGTGTCCTTGAATCCAGTCCATTCCTGTTTGATGAGTTGCCCTCAGTAGTGTTTTCTGGTCAGGGGCAGAAGCATGTCTAGGGGCCACAGTCCCAGGGGATTCCCCGAGGCCGTTGGACCATCAGCTGTGGTCTTTTAGTAGAATTCTTGAGCTGCACCCCTCTTTTTCTCATGTTGCCATTGTGTGCCCCATCATGGCTGTCTTTGGTGGTGGCCAGACACCATCTGCTTCTTCTGGTGGTATGTTGATACAACTACCCATTCAGATGGATCCTTCTGTCTTATGGCCTCTTTTTTCATTGTGTCTTTGTTGTTCTTGGTAATCATTTGTTCAGGATGAGTCGGGAATACTTGGTGTACCTCAGATGGCAGCTTGCTAGCTTTTAAGACCCCCAGTACCACTCACCAATATGGGGTACAGAAGACTCTCTCGGCAATAGGGTAGTCATGCCAATTGGCCTCAATGACAGGACACGTCTTGAAATGTTCTTTTTGATGATGAACGCAACAGCATTCCTCTACATGTTTTTGTTTCCAGCATAGTGGGCCAGATAACTGTCAGATTCAAAATGGCCAACGCCGGTCTATTTCAGCCCCTGATGCCTAGGGTGTCAGGGTTATGCATTCCACTTGATTTTTCATAATTATCAGTTTTCCTAGATTCATACTTTGTACATTCCGTGTTCTGATAGTTAATAGATGTTTTCCACTGTTTCTTCTGATTTTGAATTGTACCACATCAGCGAATGAGGGCCCCAACAGCTTTACTCCATCCGTGCCATTAAGGTCGACTGGACTTTGAGGAGGCAGCTCTTCCCCAGTCATCTTTCACATACCTTCCAACCTGGGGGGCTCATTTTCCAGCACTATATCTGACAGTGTTCTACTGCTATTCATAAGGGTTTCCCTGGCTATTTCTTTTCAGAAGTAGACTGCTGAGTCCTTCTTCCTAGTCTGTCTTAGTCTAGAAGCTCAGCTGAAACCAGTCTACCGTGAGTGACCCTGCTGGTACTGAATACCAGTGTCAGGGCTTCCCATATCACAGTGACAAGCAGGCCTCCACCGACAGACAAGTGGGTGCTGCGCACTCTGTCTTCACCCTTCTTCCCTGATGCTTCTAGTAGAATAGATGTTTTCATAGCGTTGAGTCTCCATATCTACAAGCACGGTGCGTTTCTCCACTTAGGCAGCTGTCTTTTGGCTTTTTGCAGTAGTATCTTATTTTTCTTTATATATGTCTTTTACATCTATGGTTAGATTTATCCTGAAGTATTTTACCCTCTTGGTGGCTATTGCAAATGGCATTCATTGAAGGATTTCCTCTTTGATGTTCTCTTTGTTAGTGTAGAGGAATCCAACTGATTTTTGTATGAGATCTGACAATTCAGTTCCAGAACTCAACCCAGAAAAACTGTTCCATACCGCACTGTTGAATATCACTGCGCTCACCTTCAAAGTCTTCCCCTTGGGGAGACATGCACTGCCACCAGAGCCTAGTCCTCCCTTCAAAGTAATTTTGGTACTCTTTCTGGAACGGCCACGGTGCACAGTGGCACGTAAGCAAACTTCATCATATAGTTGTCTGTGTGGGAGATTTTAGCCAGTAGACACATAACTATGTTGGAATACCCTCCATACGCACCTGATCTGGCCCCCAGTGACTTTTTTATTTACTGGAAGCTAAAGAAATATTGATAGAAAGACATTTTGATGACCTTCAAGACATCAAGAGTAAAATGACAACAGCTCTGATGCCCATTCCAGAAAGAGTTCCAAGCTTGTTTTGAAGGCTGGACTAGGTGCTAGCATCAGTGCATAGCTTCCCAAGGGGAGGACTTGGAAGGTGACCATAGTGACAGTCAGCAGTGAGGTATGGAGCGCTTTGCAAATGTAATTGTCAGAACTCATACAATGATAGCTCTGATGGTAGTTCCAGAAAAAGTGTTCCAAAGTTGCTTTGAAGGGTGGAGTAGACACTGGCCTTGCTGCCAGCTTCCCAAGGACAGTGCTTTGAAGGTGACTGTAGTGATATCCAGCTGTGAGGTAGGTAGCACTTGTTCTGGGATGAGTTTGCAAACTTAATTGGCAGTCATTGTATTCCTGTCCCGTTTTATTCCTTTTCTTGGTCTCCTCTGATACACATTAATTGCTATGGAAGCGAAGATCCCCTTTCTGTAGGACAGCTATACTTGTGGAAGGAACATGCTTTCTTAGGGCAGTGACTTCTGACTATTCCCTCCTGACTGTAATGCCAGCTCTGAGAATGTGATTGTGTGTGGTAGGTGTGTGGGTGTGTCATGGTGATGAAAATAGTGCCCACACCCTCAGGCCTGCCAATGGGTGGAAAGTTAAAAGGTGATGGCCCTGGTCCTCATTACTGGGACCCCTGGTGGCACGGATTAAGAGCCAACAACTGACAGCTGGAATCCATCAGTTGTTGCTCCTCGGAAACCCTGGGGGCAGGTCTACTCTGTCCTGTAGGATCTCTGTGAGTTGAAAGCACCTCAGTGGCAGTGGATCGTCATTCCTGACTACTCCACACATTTGGTACCTGTCAACTTGGATGGATTTCTGAACTCCACATGACAACGCAGCAGAGTGTTCGAGTCATACCACGCCCGAGCTGTCAACAGTTGTGCTGGTTTTTCAGGTTATGAAACAGGCTATGAATTCATGTTTTTGTTGCTATGGCAATCCGTATCACTGCTGTTTTAATAACCTCGTCAAATGTAGGCAATCAGAGGCAACTCCACGTAATGTAACTCCGACCCATTCATAACAACTCCTGGCATCATTTGAAACATTGCGTGAGGAAATTAAAAGCAAATAGAAATAAGTCGTCTCCATCCCGGGAGCCCTAAATATTTGAGCTGGGAGCATAAACACTTTGAGGAAGAGATTTGATGGTAAAAGCTGGTATTTCTAATAAATGGTGCAGAGTGATGGTATAAAGCAAATACCACTGAGGCATTTCTGTTTTCTCTCTTCTGAAAGAGATAAAGGACATACCTGCTTCTCAACTGCTGGTACCTAATGAAGAGTTTTTTCATGGACTTGAGTCATATGTTTATAGTCTGTGCTCACTGGACCATAAATGTCAGCTTTGGCACAAATAGTGATATTTAAAAGGTATACTTATTACAGATTGAGCTTGTATACAAAATACCTGTAATGTGCTGAACTGGAAAGTATGTTCATCTGGACAATATGATCCGATCATGTATGTTTTTACACATACTCATACATCTTTCAAATGTGTACTGTTAAAAGACTACAGCAATGTTTTTATTTGTTCTGCTTTGTGGTCTGGCTTGTCACTGTTATGCACCTTAATGGAGTGTGCTGTGTTTGCCTTTATGCATGAGTAAGTCCCACTGGTGCTTCCACGGCTGGGGGATCTGTGTTTACAGAGTGAAGGGAAGACTATTCATTCTAGAAGCTGAGTGGAGGTGGGCCTTTAGGGGTGTAAGGGGTTTAGAATTAGGACAGGCTTTCTGGAAGCACGATGCCTCAGGCCCAGGTGGTAGATTGTGAAGATCTGTAGCCAGGCCAGGAGCAGGCCTACACCCCTTCCACCTCTGTAACAGGAATGTATTTTCCTCCTACTGGGTAAGTGGAAGGATGGCCTCCTCCTATCTACCCCTGAGGGGAAGATGAGGTGACAGCCAGGTGAGGGGCAGGCTGGGGAGGTGGGGCCCTGCTGATGGACTGCAGAGAGGGTGCGCCGGAGCAGGGCTAAGGGTGTGGCACAGGGAGGGGTGCTGAGAGGTGAGGTGAGACGATGAGCTGTACCTTCATCCTCCAGCTACTCAACACCCTCTGAGGACCAGACACCAGCCTGGCTTGGAGCTGTAGTGGTCCGGGTCCTGTCCTTCCCTTCCTGACACAGCTCTGATCTCAGACACAGCTACGGGTCTCAGGTAAAGCTGACACCATCCTCAGCTCCACTAGTAACTGCTGTCTGTCTGAGCTTTGTTATTCCCCCGGCCAGTGTTCCTGATTAAGCTGTGAACATGCAGCCTTAGTTGACTCACAGGGACCCCAAATGTTTTTAAACAGCCATCATAAAAATGATAATAGGAGCAGTTACCAACGCCACTCAACAAATGAAGGAGAAAGACTTCTCAGCCAACAAATGGGAAGTCTGAGCAAAGGAACAGAAAATGGAAAGGAATCCCCCGAGGGGGCACATGCTTAATGCCTTGGCCGCAACCCATAGACCTGCGGCTCTCATGCAACCCGAGGTGTCTGGGGAGAAACACCTGGAGATCTGCTTCTGAAAAGGTGTCCACTGAAAGCCCGTGGAGCACTGTTCCGCTCTGCACAGAGGGAATCAGAACAAGTTGGAATCGACTCAGCTCCGTGGCAAGCAGTTTTGAGAAGAACTGCAGTTTCGGAACAAGAATCACCATTTTAGGTGAGCAGGCGTGACCTGGAAGATACGGAGTGAAGGAGAGATGAGGAAACAGGGGAAGTGAACACTGTGCATAGGGAGATGCGAAAGATGTGGCGGCTGGGAATAACGTGGACGACGAGAGGAGGAGAAGGAGTCTTAAGAAGGGAAAGGAGCTCAGCAACTGGTAAAAGAGAAGAAATCTCTGGGGCCCTGCAGACACATTTGGTATGTCTGCTAGCCAGTGTTTATTCATCTACCTTCACTGTTCAGTGTATTCAGTTTTATTTATTCACTGAACTAATTTGAGTCATTGCGCTTTTTTGGAGTCTGCTCTGTTCTGGTGCTTCCTCGGCGCTGGCTCTAGAGAGACAAGCAAGACCTCTTGAGCTCTGCACGTGTTGGAGCCAGGGATTGTAGTGTGCCCTCGAGGCGATTCTGACTCACAGCAACCCCATGTGACGGAGTAGAATGGCCCCATAGTGTCTTTTAGTCTGTAATTTTAAAAAAATATATACTTTGTTGTGCTTTAAGTGAAAGTTTACAACTGAAGTCAATTTACCATATAAAACCGGGCACACACACTACATTGCAACTTAGCTGCTCTCCTCACCTGGTGACATCCGTCCTTCCACCCTGTATTTCCCATTTTCATTCAACCACTTCCTGTCCCCTGACTCCACCCTGTCATCTCGCCTCTGGACAGGAGCTGCTTAGTCAGCCTCATGTACACCTTTAAGCCAAGAAGCACATACTCTTGACCAGCATCACTTAGTGTGATGCTGTATTCCAGTCCAGTGTTTGTCTAAAGAGGTGGCTTCAGTAATAATAGTTTCAGGTTGGCCAGCAGACAGGCGAGGTGGGGTGGGGGGGACACTTTCCAGGATGTCAGACCATCAAGTATGGTCTTTTAATAGGGTGCTAGGTCTGTTCCAGTTCTAGACCCTCCTTTTGCTCCCACTATGTCAGGGACTACGCTATGCTCCCTGCCAGGGCAGCCTTGGATGGTGGCTGGGCACCACCTAGTTTTTCTGGTCTCATTCTGCTGTGGTCTCCAAATCATATGGCCCTTTCTGTTTCTTGGACTCATAGTTTCCTTCTATTGTTGGTGTTCCTCCTTCTCCTCTGTTCCAGTGAATGGAGACTAGTTCATGCTCCTTAGATGGCAGCTTGCTTTTTTTTTTTAAGACCTCAGACACACTCACCAAAATGAGATGCAGAACATTGTCTTAAAAAACAAAAACAAAAACAAAACTTAGTTATGCCAACTGACGTGGATGTGCTCTGGAACCACAGTGCCCAGGCTCCTGCCCCTACTACTCTGTTCTTCACAGTGTTGGGCTGCGTTTAGGAAACCTCTTGGCTTTTGGTCTAGTGTGCTAGAATCTTTGTGGAAACAGTTTTTCAGGTCTTTCTTCCTGAGAGCCTCTCGGTGGGTTCAAATTGTCAGCATCTTGATTTGTGGCTGAACTGCCTCCCCATCTGTACCGCTGTGGCCCAGGGCAGCAGGAGTGCAGGTGAAACAGATGATAAACAGATCAACCAGCTATGGGGCATTTTGAGTTGTGAGGGTCAAAAAGGACAAACACAGACTGTCTTGGCCAAAAGCAGAAGGGAGGAGGCAGTTCTGCTCCAGGTTGGGTGGAGCAGTTCTCTCTAGAGCCTTCACAGTGACACTGAGACAAGACAGAAGAGAAGGGACCAGCGATGGGAGACCTGACTGTGTTCCTGGGAGGGTCCCTGATTTCTGTGGTGAATGGACCTGCTCTCCAAACCTTTTCATTTGGTTTGTTTTATTTAAGACAGAGAAGAGGCTAAAACTTATATCCAAATAGTATATTTCTAAGTTTACAAATCTGTAGTCATCTAGTCCTGTTATGTATGACAGAAAGAACACAAGTTGATGACATTTTGTATAAGGTCTAGAAGGGCTCTGTATATAATCATTTTGTATTCACCTTCTGATGATTTCAGAAAAGTTTCTTCATCTGGAAAACTCCTTGGTTGTTTTGTTTGGGAGCCTTCTGAAGCCATGGTGATTTCTTGTTTGCCACAAGTGTCTGTTGCTCTTTGAGTCCCATGTGAGTAAGTAGAGGCTGGGAGAGATACTGTGAGGATGGACCGCAGATGTTTCTCTAGGCTGTCTTAAAGTGTAAAGCAAAAGGTACCTGACCACTTCCCACGTCAGTCTGGTTTTCAGGTGTAGAGGTCCCTCTTCCCAAATGGCAAAGTAAGCACCTCTATATCCAACCCCAGATGATATGAACTAGTTCAAAATACAGCAATGCTACTGCCCTGTTGGCCTCTGCTCTAAACTGCTTTTCTGGTAGAAAAGCACTCTCCTGTGGGCAGGCTCTGACTCCCAAGCTAAGAATTAGGTCCAGCTGCAGCCACCGTATCTAAGATGGTGCCTTCCACACAATCAGCAGATAGAGAGACTAAAGGTGCTGAGACGTAGTGAGTCCTCCTCCTCTGTTGCCAGGCCCCCACCGTAGGCAACAGTGTGTAAACTACTGCTTTTCTATTGGAGAAGCACTGTCCTGTTTGCAGGCACTGGCTCCCAGGCTAAGAATTACGTCCCGCTATAATTTGCGTATCCAACAAGGTGTCACACACACTGGCAGTGCGGTTTAGTACAAACCACGCTGTGGCAGTGATACAGACAGGCCCAAAGTGGCTAGATTAACAGAGTCCTAAGCCTGGCTCTTAAAATATGGCAATTTCACCTGCCTATCCCCCCAGCAGTGTGTCTGAGTCTAGCTGCTAGGCAAGACCCAGCTCCACCCACTGGCCAAGACAGAGAAAAATAAAAGTCAGAATGGTGCGTTTAGCTTCAATCTGTGAGAGCCAGGGCTAGCCAGGAGTGGGAGTCAACGAAAGAGAGGAGGTTTTTCGTTCAGTGGTATGAAGTCCAAATTAACAGGCCTGTGCCGTGTCCTGGGGGCTCACTAAGTGACCAGAAGGCTCTGTTTGATTATCAGTGCAGGTCTTGGTTTCCAGAGGGATATAGGGAGACATGTGCTTAGTCTGCCTTCTTAACTCCGTCTCACAAGTGGATGGCTTTAAAAAGAAATATTACTCTGCCACAGTCCAGTAGGCTATTAACCTAAATTCATGGCGTCAGCTCCAGGGGAAACCTGTCTCTGTTGACTCTGGGGGACGATCCTTGTCAATCTGCCCCTGGACTGGGAGCTTCTGAGGCATAGGAACCTCAGGGCCTTTCTAAAGGATGTGCTCAGCTCCCAGCCCAGAGGTCCCTCAACTGACTGCCTACTTCCCTCTCCTTTCTCTCCCAAGAGGTAGCCTGAAGGTGTAGTACAGTCTTACACAGTGAGTCTTGACATTGAGTCCTGCGACAGCAGCCCAACTACTGCCCATCCTCCCTGATTAACATCACAGAGGCCGGGTTCACCGCACAGAGGAGCACTGTGGCCTAGGCAAGTGGCTAAACGCATTTTTGGGGGACACAATTCATTCCATGACAGAATTATTTTAACCTCCATGCTGTGATACTTGGTGGAAAGGGTTAACTGCTGGGAAAGAACTCAAGGCTACATGGGGCATGTCTGGATGCTGTTACCTGACTGGGAATGTGACTATTTATGGAACTCACCACAGCACAGTTAGACTGGACTTCACTCGAGATTAAATGTAGGAAACTGGCAGGTGGTAAAGTGCTGCTTTCCCAAATCACCTTTCAGAAGACCCTGACACTGAGGCCTGTGGAAGCAATTAGAGAAGTCAGGTGCCCCTCAAGCAGGGAGGCAAAGACAGACCAGCTGCAATGGGGAAGCAGCATGCAGCCTTCCTGTCCTCCTCCCATCTTTGGTAAATGATGTCATTTTTCTTTTAGAGCAGCTACTCTGTAACCAGAAGCTGGGCCCAAGAAAACATGCATTCACATGTATCCATATTCCTCACTCATCAGCTGTCTTGTTCTCTCTGGCTTGTAAAAGGGCTACTTTCCAGCTATGTTGTGGTTAACAATGTACATCTCGCAATAATGAACACAGAGATGGAGATGAGAGTAATGCTGGCTTTGATGGTTCAGCTTACTTGTCAACTTAGCTGGGCCATGATTCTCCGCAGTTTGGCAGTTATGTAATGATGTGATTAGGCAGTTTTGTGATGATGTCATCATTCTTCATTTTATTATCTGACATGGTCATCCTCCGCTGCTGCAAAATTCTGATTTTCACGTAACAACCTTGTATTTGGAAACTAGTGATGGGTAACGGGTGAGCAGAGTACCTTCTAGCGTGGCAGATGGGACAGGGTACAAGAGCAGAGACGCAGGCGCCCAGCAGGGATTTCAGGAAGGAAGCCACCCTCTCACCACTGCCCGTTGGTCTCTGCAGGGCCCCAGAGAAGGTGCCAGATGCCTCGTCTTGTCATCTGTGCTTCCTTGCACACGTGAACTCCTCCTTCGGGTGCAGATGCCAGCTCTCAGCAGATGCCTGTGTGTACCTGTGACCCTGGGTCTCCTCTTTCCTGAGCTTTGGAAACAGACTGTAGAGTGAAAGGATTAAGCCTGTGCCACCTGGGAAGTTTTCACTGGGAGACAGAAGCTGACAGAAAGAACAGGAAGAGAGCAGGGACTCTGGACCCCATCCTGGGTTCATTAGTGTTCTGCCCCCCAATACGTGTCTGTCCAGAACCTGTGAATTTGGAAACAGGGTCTCTGGAGATGTAATTAATTAAGATGAGGTCACACTGGGTTACAGTGGGCCCTAAATCTTAAGGGGAGGACACAGACACACAGAGGGAAGAGGGCCCACAGAGGAGGGATGCAGCCATGCCTGGGCCACAGAGCCGGAAGGAGCAAGAAAGGATCCCCCTCTAGAGCCTTCGGAGGGAGTGTGGCCCTGCTAGTGGCTTGAGTTCAGACTGCCAGGCTCCAGAATTTTCAGAAAATAGATTTCTGATGTTTTTAAGGCACATAACTTGTGATAATTGGTACAGCAACTCTAAGACACTCCCCCACCCCCCTGTTGCATTGAGCTGTGTTGATCTGGAGGTTGAGGAGACTGACATCCCCTGGCTTCCTTTCTGGTCTGCTAACCCTGGTGGCTCAGTGGTTTAGAGCTTGACTGCTCACCGAAAGGTCGACAGTTCAAATCTACCAGGTACTCCTTGGAAACCCTCTGGGGTGGTTCCTGCAGGGCCGCTGTGGGTCAGGATTGCCTGCTGGCAACTGCAGCCTGAAGCGTTGAGTGGTTCTAGTGTTCAGTGATAATGTTTGCTTTTTAATCTCTTCTGTTTCCTGGAGGAAACCTGGTGGGGTAATGGTTGAGAGGTAATCTGCTCACCAAAAAGTTGGCAGCTCGCATCCACCAGGCACTCCTTGGAAACTCTGTGGGGCAGTTCTACTCTGAGCTACAGGGTTGCTCTGAGTTGGAACTGACTCGATGGTAGAGGGTTTTTTTATTTACCGGAGGTCTAGCTCCTTCTAAATTCTAGGCATTTCGTGGGGGAGGCTTGCTCAGTTCTGTCTCCCCTTGCCACCACTCCTGGCATGTGGCAGGTGCTCTCTCCTATCAGTAACTACCTGTGTCCCTGGAGCTTTCTCTTCTTCCCCCTCGGCTGCTGGCCACAGGGCACATACTTGCAGCCATTCTAGGCCCCTGGGCAGCCAGCCTGCAATCTGAGGGAGGGGACATCCTGCCAGGTGGCTTCTTTCCGTGTGTCCCAAACCAACCCCTTTGCTGTCAAGTTGACTCCAGCTCACAGAGTGCAACTGTGCCCCCAGGGTGTCCGGGAGGGGCTGCTGGATCTGTAGGCAGACCTCAGGGTGGGTGGCCAAGCTCTTAGCCACGGCACCACCAGGGCCCCCTCAGTAAGGACAGGTGCAGATACAACCCCAGCCAGTTGCTGCTGAGTCAAGTCCGACTCATGGCCACCTCAGAGGTGTCGGAGCAGGACTGTGCCCCGGACCCCCCTTTTTTCTTGTGGTTAAAATACGCATAGCCAAACAAACACCAACTCAACAGTTCCTACACTGACTGCGTTCTTCGAGTCATGCGCTCATTCTCACTGTCCATTTCCAAATCCTTTTGCCACCCATCACATAAACTCCCTGTCCTCTAAGAAAACTCTCCCTCCTTCCCCTGTCCCTCCTGTCCCTGGTAACCACTAATAATTCTTTTTTTTTCCCATCTGTTATTTGCTGAAAGAGCCGTGGTAGCACACTAGTTAGAGTGCCTGGCTGCTAACCGAAAGGTGGGCATGTCCCAACCACAAGCCGCTTAGCAGGATGCGGACGTGGCAGTCGGCTCCCAAAGACCCTTACTTGGAAGCCCTGTGGGACATGCTGTTCTGCCCCATAGGATAGCCTGAGTTGGAATAGCTTAGATGGTAGTGAGTTTGGTTTGGTTTGGGTTAGGGATTTGCTTATTTCATGTAAGTGAGCTCGTATAGTGGTTGTCCTTTTGTGACTGACTGATTCTGCTCAGTGTGATGTTTTCAAGGTTCTTCCCTGCTGTGACCTGCATCGAGACTTCGTATCTCTTTTTATGTGATGGATGGACTGACTGACAGTTCAGCTTTTTCCAGGTGTGCAGCTTATTGACCACAAATGTATTAACTGGCTCTGCAGCCTTACCTTTAATCAAGACAATCTTTCCATCGCTGTTAAGCCTCTCCCTGCTGCCCCAGTCACACTGATAGTCTTTAGCACCTATACATTCGCCTTTTCTTGTCTTTTTATATAAGTGAGGTCATACGACATTTGTCCTTTTATGACTGGCTTATTCTGCTCAGCAAGGGTTTCATTTCTCTGTATGGCTGAGTAGTGTGATGTCCGTACCACGTGCTGTTTCTCCATCTCTCTGTTGATGGACTTTTCTGTTGTTTATACCTTTTGGCTGTTGTGAAAGGGCCTCCGGGATCCCTGGTGTACAGGTTTCTGCTTCAGTTCTTGCCTTCAGTCCTTCTGGGCAAACACAGAGTTAGGATCACTGGGTCATCTGGTATGTCTCTGTGCACTTTGTGAGGGACCGCCAAGCTGTTTTCCACAGTGGCTGTATTGGAAGCTTATTTCTTCAAGTAATCAAGTTACTGGAACTCAGACTAATTATTTGTGTAGTTTTGTTTGAAAGATTTGTTTACAGATATTAAAGGAAACTTCGACTTTTGGTACATCACATTCAGGGAAGAATGAATTCTTGGTTTCAAAGTGAAATGTCATCTGTTTTCTGTGGAAGAGAGGCTGCTGCATCTGGGCTGAGAAATTCACTGCGAAAATAGCAGGGGCGAGGACTGCTGATAAAAGACACAAGCCCGCTTTTCTCTCCCGCTCCTGTCTACGTCCACGGAACTCTGGACGGGGCTCCGGCTCTGCCCACCCCACTTTTTCTTTCCCATGGGGCAGCATGGAATCGCAGATGCTCTGCGGGGCCTTCTCTCGAGCTGGTGAGGAGCAGGTTACTGAGGAAGAAGGACTGTGACTCGAGGCTGTCCAAAACCACAATTTCGTTATGAAATTACATGTGCTATTTTAATGTCTCTGTGGACCCTGGAGGTAAAGCTTTACCCAGTTTAAATTTGGGGGAGAAGAGAT